>OZ020185.1:23158333-24561551 GCA_963971135.1 Stenus bimaculatus
ATTCGGATTTTTAAAAAGTGGTGGTCGGTTTAAACGAAATTAAAACTTGCTTTTTATCCTTTGCACTTGTTTGTTGTTGTTTTAATATTTTTGTTGATAATTTTTATCGGAGCAATTAATAAATCAATCAAGAATTTAAGACGTAATTGGAGGACATTAAAATGTTGAACGTAATCAGTTAGGAATTAAAGTTTTAACGCATAAATTATAAATAGAAGTGAAGAGGATAACCCAGAGAGGTCAATTATAATTATGTCAATTAATAATAAGTAATTTACTACAGCGATAAATATACAAATAATAATAATAAATTTACATCAAAATAAACAATAATTATTGTGAAATTACTTAGCTTGCGTATTAATTAATTTTTGTTATCGCATTTTCATTTATTTTTTTTGTAATAAATGTATTTTTAAAGTTGAAATGATGTTTAATTAAGCGACGTTTAGCACTCTCTTAATTTATGCGTGCGAGTATGGAGCTTACGAAAATAAATTAAAAGGCACATGAATCAAGAGGCAAAAAAATGAAGAAAGTGAGTCGGGCGAGTTTCAAATTTAACACTCAGCTTCCTGCGCACGCCAATAATACATTTCGAAACGGAAGATGGACTGCGTTTTAAACACGCTCTTAATGACCAATTTTGAATTTCATTACAACCGCCACCCATCAAGCGCTGCCAACTGCCAACAAAAAAAAACTAAACTCATCTCAATTATTTCTAAAAAAATTTAAGTATTTCTGAGCGATTTTCTTCTTAATTTATATTATACCTTTTGTAAATAATTATTGTACAAATTTGTAAATAATCTTGTGTATATAATATTATTATATTAAATTAAGAAATATATTATATTTATTAAGGTGTAATTTTATGCATTAAACATGTATATTATTAATGAATGTGGACATTGTGGATGTGTCAAAGTGGTCACTTTAATAAACCGATGCCATTTTTAATTTAAATTATTTTTAAAAGTTCGTAGATGGATTGTAAATTAGATTATTTAATAAATAAATCAATCTTATTATTAACTTTTTTGTTTCCTTTTTAAATCCTTTATCATAAAAAAAACTTAAAATAATAAAATTTAAAAACTCGTAAACTTATAAAATATTCAAATATGTCATATTTAACAGAAAATATCATTTTTTTAATGTACAAACATTTTTCTAAAAAACGTTTCAAAAATAAATTGCCGAATTTTTTGTACACCCACTATATCTAAAATTAAAAAAAATTCTCTTTAATCGAAAAAAGATTGATCTTTCATCTTTGTAAATTTTAAAATTATACCAAAAATATTTAAAAATTGCCCAAGATTTATTTAAAAAGTTTCTAATATCATTAAAAAATTATTATTTTGAAAATTACTAGGGTTACAATATTGTCAAAGAATTTAAAATTTTCAGAAATGTCATATCTAAAATAAAACTACTACACCCTTCTTTAAAACATATTTATAGATGCAATATCTAGAGTAGTTTATAAAACGAATATACAGGGTGTCCCGTTCGTGGTTCACCAAACGTCAAGGTTAGAAAGCAAATTTTATGAAGAAAAAAACCAAAAAAGTAGGGGTCTATCTTTTATAGTTTGAAAGTTACAGGGGTTTGAATTTGGCATGCCAGAAATTAGTAAATGATCAATAGCTGCTAAAAAACTTAGTAAAAATATTAAAAAAATATATAATTTTAAAGCTGAAAGTATCCTCTTTTCATAGGCAACAATGAGAAAACACAAATCGTTTATAAAGTATTAAAAAAAAAAATCGAAAAAAAAAAATCCAGAAAAAATTGTTTTTTAGCAGTTTTTGAAGATTTTCTCCAAGATATGACCTATTAAGGGCGTGGTTTTTTTTTAATTTTCTAAAAATTCGTTAAATTCTCTAGAAATTATGAAAAATTTTGAAACCCTAACTCTTTTTATGCACCCATTAGAGCCTTCTAAACTTACTCCTATGAGAATTGATTCTAAGCATAGTTCGTTACAATTGAGGTGCGCCTTCATTTTTGTTATTATTTAATAATACAACTGTTTCAAAAGCCATCAAAATTTAACTTTTCTTATAAAAATTGATTATTAAGAAACTAGTGATCGTTTACTGATTTCTGGCAAAAACGGGCGATGTCAAATTTAAACCCCTGTAACTTTCAAACCATAAAAGATAGACCACTACTTTTTTGGTTTTTTCGTGATAATATTTGCTCAACTTTCTAACCTTGACGTTTGGTGAACCACGAAAGGTATACCCTGTATAATATTGGATATTCATTATTTTTATCGTTTATAATAATTAATTTAAAAAATATTTTATTGTGTATTTATGAAAATCCTCGAATTCTCTTCAACCTGAAAAAACATTGGTATCGATAACTTTTTAAGTTTTACAGGTACGTCAAAATATTTCAAAATCGACCAAATTTTACCTATATTTATAATATCATTAAAAAAATCAATATTTTGAAAAGTATAAACGGCAGGTTTCCTAGCCCAGATTTAAGCTCAGCTTAAATTGAGCGTACGTTGCATCATAGCTTTATTCACAACGTCTTAGCTAGGATTCGGATATATTTGGCAACACCGCTGTTTCAAAAATCAACGTTCAACTAGTTGCTAGGTCTAACAACCATGCATTCGATTTGTAAAAAGTAAACTTGTGGTAATTGTTTTTAAAATAGCGTTTATCATTTTTTATTTAAATCTAGTAGGTATGCTTTAGATTGCTAAAGGTTTCTTAATGTGAAATCTTCCTTTTATCATTCATACACTCGTTAGTTAACGGTTTCACACACGTTGAGAATTTATTAACACACTCGTTGGTCAGAATTTAATGCATTCCAGTTGTTTGGTGGAAGAGAAGACAAGTCAGTACTCGTTGGTTGTGTTTTTTAGATTGGTTAATTAACACAACACCCTCGTTGGTTAGGGGTTAATTTTTTGATTCAACAAATACCCTCGCTCGTCAGAGCTTCAAACAAAATTGAACAAATACCCTCGCTGGTAAGGGTTTCATTAAAGACTCCAATTCCATTATCAAGGTTGACGACAATACGTTGTGAAATTTATATATTACATTGAACTTTATGTTAGGATAATAAGTACTGTACTCTTTTGTAACAATGTACTTATTTTCAATATTTTATAGCTTTTTTTATGTGTCTGATGAAGCCACTAAGTTAGCGAAACCAGTAGCACGTTAATTAAATAAAGTAATTCTTCACTAAGTTAATCATTATTTTCATCCTCACATTAATACACTATCCAAATCATTGCAGGTCTTCACATCGTTTAAAATAATTCTACAAAATATTTTGATATTTTAAAAAAACTTTACTTCTGTAGTAAATTTGGATATGTATTGTTTATTTTATATAAATTCTGTAAGTTCAAACATCGACAAAAGGGAGCAGGCTGCCCTACTTCATCCACAATATGAACATTTTCAAAATTCACGTTTGACGTTTGATGGATGTTTGGATGCTCAAAATCGATGATTTCTGTATAAGCTCTGCTTAACACGAGATTTCGGTGTACCGAGAAAACTGAACTTGTGCCTTGAGATGCAGCTTAAGATTTAGTTTGGTCTCAAGACATGGTGGAGAAACCAAACGTAAGCCTAAAAACTTGCTAAATACCTTAAAATTTTGAGAAATTTCTTATCTAATACAAAATACCAATATTTTTTTTTAATATTTACATCAAATGCAATCTCTAGAGTAGATTTTATATCTTCAAAACTATTGAAAATTTTAGCTACCTGAAGCGGGCGCTGTTTTAACAGAAACAGGTAAAATTCTTACAAATTATATTTATAATTGGAATAAAAGTTACCTATATAATTATTTTAACTCACAAAACAAATAAAATAGGCAATATACATAGTTATTAATAAAATTTAAAGATATTATTTTTTTTTACTTTTACCTGTTTCGCGTAGTTCAAAAAATCAACCAAAGGATTTATTAATTTAAAAGTAAATTATTTAAGAAATTTGAAAACACCCCAATAAAAGAAGGTGAGTTAATGAAAAAGGCATAAAAATTCCATGCGTTTTAATATATAAAAAAATGATTAATTAAAAAAATTACATAAAGATAATTAATAGGCCCATCTAATGGGACGATTAAATCCTGACATATTAAAATAATTACACTGGTACAAAATAAAATCTTAATTTTTAATTTATTTCCTATAGTAAAAAGCGAGATTCAGAGAATCGTAAATGTGGAAGTTGGTTTAATGTTTAATGGGATGCGTGCAAGGCTCGTATTCACATTAGTAGAGTTGGGGGGCCCCCTCTCAACAGGGGGCCAATTAAGGAGCCATTCCAGAACCCCACACATGTCCACAACTCACTCAATATCCCATTATTTCCCACTTGCCGCAAACAATTGTTTTCCAATAAAAGCGAGTGCTCAAATCTGTTTATTTTACTACCACTTATCCGAAGAACTAATTAACTAACAAAACATTCAATTACGCTCGTCGCGCAAGCGCGCGCTCATGCGCACTTACAACTGCGACCAACTGTACATATCAAAAATGGATAATAAAAATGCAAACGAGTTTAAATTAATGAAATTTACGACGCTAGTGGGTGGAAGATTATGAAAGTCAAAATGATTAATAATCAATTAAAAAGGTCAAGAATTCCTGCACAATTAGTGCCCCCAGATAATTTATACTCTGAAAGCGGCTAATTTATTTTCTTTCTTAAATTTTAATGCCGGCTTAAAACATGCGTAATCATTTTATTAGCGGATTATTAATTGGCTGTTAGCATACCTTATGACATGATTGCCTTTAATTTCGCCTTTCTTATAACCACATTAATTAATAATCGTTTGTTTCGTTAATTAACGGTAATAATTATACAGTTTTCTTTCATTAATTATTTATGCCATACGGGAAATTGTTGATTGCGTAAAGGAAACACCTTTTTCTTTATAATAAATTACTAAAATAAAATAGTTTAAAGTGAAGAGTTGTGATAAACACCTTCAAAAATTTTGATTTGTGTTAAAGATTGCAGTAGCGATTGAGAGGAAGTAATAAAGAGTCCTTTATAAATTTTGGAAATAATTTGATTGGCGCAACTGTTTCGCAGTTGATAATTAGTAAAAAATTATTTATAAGTGGCGTAAATAAATAAATAAGGCTAATTAGGCGTTATGGGCGGTTGTAAAGTGTAAAGCAACTTTTTAGTCGGTTTGGTGCGCCTTAATTGAATCCGAACGGGTCCGAGTCTGTCCAGAGTCCAGATTTGTGCTGCTGCTCACAAGAGAAGAGAGAAGCTACTGTGCGCCTTCTTCTTATCTTGATCTAAATTAGTAAAATCTCGTGCATTAATTAAAACTTATCGCTTTAGTTATCATTTCGTGTAATAAACCATGGCCTTTTTCTCAGCTGTTGGTGAGACATATTTATTAGCGATTATTTTTATTCCACTACAAGATACCTACTGTTTGCTTCCTTCGCCTTTCCACTTTGTTTTATTTTCCCACCCAGGGACACCTGCTTATAATACCTACCTATGACCACCACACCCGAATACATTTCAACAAGACCCACCAAATTTTACAACAATACCCATTCTACTTGCTTAATTACACACCATTCAATTTCACACAAAATCACAAAAGAAAATATCTACAAATCTTTTAACCAAAATATTAACACCTTTCTATTTTACAAGAATTTAGCAATTTTTTTTACAATATTTCTGCACAAGAACAATTCTAATTTATAAAATTTTGATGGAAAGATGCACTAGTAATAAAATGACTATTATATCTTACAATAACGACCTACTTTACTCTTTTGTAAGAGGGACTAAAATGGTACTTTTACTCGCCTTTATGTCAAATTCATTTTTTCTCTCTATCTTGTCATATTACATGTAAATAATAAATACTGACATGATAAGCAATGATTTTGTTCAAAAAAAATCAAATAAATTGTATAAAATTTGTATTTTTGTATTATAAGATTGAAATTGTAAGCCTGTATATTCACACAGGATAAAGCGAATTTCCATGAAGCTACAAACAACCTCAAATCTTAACCTATAAACTTTATTTTGTTTTCACTTGACTTTTACTGTTTCTAAAAATAAGCACATTTTTTATAATATTTTTAACGTCTTCTCTGAAGACCATTTTTTATACTCATTGTATACACCACGCAACATAGGGTTTATAGCCTAATTAATTCACGGAAAACTGTAAATGGTTTTTTTCAGTTTTCAACTCCTATACAATGCATAGGTAGAAAACTTTTACTCTATTATAAATTAAAGCATATAAAATTCTGCGTGGAATGAGTACCATACATACATACATTTGTTCTTCCATTTTATCTTCAAATAGGTCAAAGAATATATTGCTGAAATTAGGTACATATGTTTAGAAACACTCTGTATATGTGTAAATACAGAGGGGTGCACAAAAAACGGCTATCGATGTAGCTTCGTTATTTCTTATCCGATTTTAATAAGCGATATGTCATATTAAATGGTTTGAAGAATACTACTATCAGATAATATGTATAAGATTAATTTTGTTTTTGAAAACATCTGAGGAGGAAGAGGCAACTTTTTTCTTCAAATGGCATCATATTTTTTTCGATTCAAAAAAATCATTAACAAAAATAATCTAAACCAATTAAACCAATAATTTTTTTTATTAACATTTTTTTCTTATTTTTTTAATTCTTTTAGTATTATTAATTTTTTTTTAATTTAATTCAATTGTTTTTGTTTTGTTTTGAGTTTTCAGTTTTAAATTAATAATAATAAAAAATATTAAAAAATTAAAATTTTTTTTTTAAAAGTTAATGATTTTTTTCAACCGAAAAAAATATTTTGCCATTTAAAAAAGAAAAGTTGCTTCCTCCTCCTCTGATGTTTTCATAAATAAAATTAGTCCTTTATTATCTGATAGTAGTATTCTTCAAACCATTTAATTTGACTATTTGATTATTAAAATCGTATAAGAAATAACGAAGCTACATCGTTGGCCGTTTTTTGTGCACCCCTCGGTATTTGAAATTACGCCAAAACGTTAAGAAGATATCCGAGTTGAAAGAACAACTATTTTTCCTATTTTTCAAAAAAAACGTGTTTTGGATTTACGTTCTCTATTCTTTCATTCCTGATGGCGAACCAAGAACCAATTTTAGCAAATCAAGGGATTTTAAATTAAAATCGCACATTGTGACGTAAATATATAATACAATTAATGTGAAAACCCAAAGCCCTAACGAAACTATGATATAACTATGGAAACTGTACATTGTAAGCCATATAACAAACCTAACAGATATTTCCTATAAGGAGTTACATTCACCATAAAACGTAAAACAAATTCTTAAAGTACAAAATGCTTTGATGTAAGGTTTGCTGTGTTTGGAAGTAGGAGCTGACTGGAGCAATTTGTCCGATTGAAGGTGTCCTCGTCATCCAGAAGATCTTTTAATTCATCATCATTGTTAGGTAGCATATCTTCGCCGTCATTCAAGTTTGGTTCGTCATCAATTTCATCTGGTGTATAGGTGCGAGACGTTCCTCTGGAATTATAGCATATTGGGGAACATTTCATCCCTTTTCCTGCATCCAATATTAATCAGTTCCTGTTTGGCTTGTTCGGGTGTTAGTGGTAATTAACGTTGCAACTCCATTGAAAAGTTAAATTTATTTTCAAGTTTTAGTTATCCTCGCATTAAAATGTGCAATGTGTGTTGAAGTAACGTTTTGTAAAAAGTGATGGAGGATTCACAGTGTTTCTTCCGTGGTAATAGATTACACGGAAAGATGACGACATTAAAGGCAAGGGTATTCTCACTTTCACTGACAGTAGTAAAATATGAAAGGACAGGAAAACGATTTGTTGAAGAATAAAACTTCAGTAACTGTTCATGAAAATGCAGAAAATCTACAACATGTAGAAGTCATGGTCCAGCACCTCCAGAAGATCGTCTGAATCGTTCGTTCAAGAATTTACAACTTTACTTTACCCAATAACTTTTATGGATCATATTGAATCACTTTGGTTATTCCTTAGATCAACTATTGCCCCTAATAAAACCCGAGATGATGATAATGCCAAAACCAAATTTATATCTATTGCCCAATCAGTGGTTCTGGAATTAATGGATTTATACGTGCATCAGAAGAAGGGCAGAGTTAGATTTGTGATTAACAATCTTGAAACATGTATACCCTCTTGATCATATGCAAATTGGTGGTGTTTTCATTTGTTAGGATACCCTTTTCTCTTACTGCCTTGTAAACTATAACCACGGACGAAACACCGTTAATCCGCCATCATTTTACAAAAAACATCACTTCAATGCACTCCGAAATGCGTGAATGACTAAAACTTGAAATAAATTTAACTTTTCAATGGGATTGAAAGGTTACTAAATATGAGCTCCCATTACCACCAACAGTCCATCAGGAACTGATAAATAATAGTTCCTGCAAAGCTTCCAAGGGATGCCAAAATGCTTGTGGTTGCAGGAAGCAAAGGATGAAATGTTCCCCAATATGGTATAACTGGAGAGAAACGTCCCGCACAAATTCTCCAGATAAAATTGATAACGCACCAAATTCTAACGACGGCGAAAATATGCTACATAACAATGATGTTGAATTAGAAGACCTTCTGGATGACGAGGAACTTCAATAGGAGCAATTGCTTCAGAATTTTAATTTTTATTATTTTTAATTCTTATTTTTTCAATTGTTTTGTCAATTGCCTACAAAGCTTTTTGTACTATTTTACGTTTTAATTGTATATTTACATTACAATGTGCGTTTTTATTTAAATTTCATTTCAAACCCCTTGATTCATCAAAATTTGTTCTTGGTTAGTCAGCAGGAAGAAGGAGTAAACAACGTAAATCTAAAACACATTTTTCTGAAAAGTGGGATAAAGTGGTCGTTCTTTGAATTCCCATATCTTTCTAAAGCCTGTAAAGTGTAATTTCAAATATATAATAGCAATCGAAGAAAATTTTTAAGTGCTTTAATTTATAACCGAATATATTTTTTTTCTGGAAATGCATTGTTTGGGAGTAATTAGAGAAAATCTGAAAAATGTCCGAAAATGTCTAGATTTTTGGGATACCCCGCACAGAGTACTAGAAAATTGATGCAAACTTCAATAAACTCTTTTTACATGCAAAAGAAGAGATTAAAACCATTTCCAGCTTTTCGCAAATTAATTAACCAACATCCCCTTTCTGGGAATTTATCAAACTGTAAAGCTAGTATAAAACGCCAGTTACCATTTTAGAATAAATATTGATTTTAAATAAAAATTAAAAGAATACTTATTAAAAACTTTGTAAAAAACCACTTAGGACGAATTTAATTTGTATTCGCACATAGAAACATGTAGGTTCAATACTGGCTCCGAAACGAAAATTCATTAATTTGCCACAGAGCCACCTATTGGTAGAACTATAGTTCTATTGTCAATCCCCAGTTGAAAGTGCATTTGTTTTACATGTTACAAACTGAAAACAGTAATCTGATAGTAATTGGTTGGGCAAAAAATTTAATACGCACCGAGGGAGTAAATTGAGTATAATCCCTCCTATGATTTAATAGTTAAGTTAATAACACTCACTTGGTGCATATATAACTAATATATATTTTTTTCAATATAGATAAAATACAAAAACAACTTGATCTGTTTCCGAAGGGTGCAAGATCAGTCTATAAACAAAAAATGTTATGCTGTTTTTCATCAAGACCCACTACTTAAACATAAGATAATAATACATAATATTATAATACCAATACAATAAATATTCCCTACTACCAAATAACAATAACTACAGGAATAAGAAATCAGTACATAACTAAATAAACAGAAATAAATGAAAATAAACATATTAACAAAAAGTTCAAACATTTGCAGCTTTTAGTTGTTCATCCAACAACTTTTCTTTCAAATATTTTCTAAATGACATCAAACTTCTGAAAGAAAAATCATACGAGTTGTAATAGTTAACGATAGCATAAGAGTCCATTTATACATTTGGAGTTGATGTTTTGGAATATCCAATTTATCTTTCCTGCGAATGTTAATACTGTGAACATCTGTACGAAATCGGATTTTATTATATGTATAGGTAGGATGGATATTTAGCCGAGGCGACTTTAAAGAAAAAATAGTAAGCGTGGAAAGTTCTTTGGTTACTCATGTTTAGCCATTTCCACTCATTAATTTTGTAGGTGATACGCTCAAAGTTTCGTATTATGGAATACGAAAATTTGAAAATCTATGGAGATTAGCCTGGCACAAGCGTTCTGAACTAGTTGGATCCTACTGGCAGTATACTGTATACTTATCGATAAAGAAATGGTAAAGGGATCACAGTAGTTCAAATTACTCATCAAAACTAGATCCTCACATAACATTACTTTATTGGAATGGCTAAGAGAATCGCGATTAATATAAAGCGATTTTGAAGCAATGTAACACTTCTTACTCAGATAGGTGGAGTTCTCTCTGAAACGTAATTGATTATTAAGAAATATTCCAAGATTTTTCTCGCATCCACTGAATTTTATATTTTCGCCTTCTAGGTGTATCCTCATCTTTTCTTCCACGAGAGTCTTTCCATTTTCAGAGCCAAATAACAACAACTTAGTTTTTTGTGAGTTCAATTTTAAGCAGTGTTTTCTACAATTAGTTATCAGTTTTTTCAAGTCCTAATTAATTTTATTTTTAGCATCCTTCATATCCTCAACCTAAAAGGAATAATAGAGTTGAGCATCGTCGGCGTAAAGATGGGTGTTCAATGTCCTTATACAAGTTGCTGGTGTAAATCGAAAACAATAATGGCCCAAGAATAGAACCCTAGATAAGATATTTTCATAGCTTACTTGTTGAGTACGATTCGACAAATATGAATGGATTAGATTACAAGCAGATTTTTGAAATCCGGAATACTTAAGAATTGATACCATGAGATCATGACTTATGGTGTCAAACGCTTTGGAATAATTCAAAAGGATCAGAACTGTAACATAATTCTTATCAGAAGCCTTTTCTATATCATCTGTTATACACGTCAGAGCTGTACATCAGCTGTAACCTGGTCGGAACCCCGATTGAACCTCTGGAAGTATGTTCGAGTGGGTTTTTAGATAATTACGGATTTGTTTTTCCAGAATCGCTTCAAATACCTTTGATAGTGTTAGTATTAAACTGATTGGTCTTAGATCATTATGTGTCTGTGGATTGTGAGCTTTTGGAACCGGAATGACTTGTAGTTTTCCAGCATTTTGGAAAGTACCAACTTTGTATGCAGCGATTTATAATATGGAGTATGTAATCTATCAGATACGGGTAACAAATACTGACCATCTTTGCATCAATATTATCAGCGCCACCACTACATAATATAATTTTTGATAAAATTTGCCAAAGCTCAGTTAAAGCAATTTCAGTAAATTTAAACGGATTTTCATAATGAAGTGCAGAAGCACTGCTGTAAAAATTAATCATATCACTGTCAGCTGTTGAAGAGATCTTGTTGGAAGAGAAGTGCGCATTAATATCATCCACAACTTTAAGTTGGGGCGAAAGATTCGGTCATTTGGCCTGGATTGAAATTTTCAATTCATGATTAATTCTTTAGTTGCCAACTAAAGAGAAAGTTCACTTTGATTTTATTTCAGTTGTTTCGTATTTTATTGAAGAGGTTATGTTAATTAAATACGTCTAATGCAAGGAAAATGGAAGAAAATACAATGCAATTGTTAGTCAGCAGTCAGAGTGGCAACTTCGATATTCGATAACATAAGTAACTTTTGTAAATTGAATCGCGTTTATGTCATTACAATTTTTTATTCAATCGCGATTACAAAGTCCAATCCCATGATTTTTTAGGATTGGATTATTAAACTAAATCCTGAAAGTGAATCCAATCCTACGTGTTTATATCGCAAAAAAAAAAGTCAATCGCTTATCAATTCAATTCGGATCGAGTTACACGAGCTAAACGTAGTCATGGTCAATAGAGGAAGCAATTTTAGAAAAATGGTTAGTTTAACTTTGTTTCTAAAGCTAGATTACGTAGCATATGGAAATAATGTTTTTCTTCAAACGTCAGTAAAACATGTCATTATTTGCTTCAATACAAAAGGTTAAACACGTATTTTAATGCCTAGGCTGTTAAAGTACTTTATCTGCCGGCCGTGAGCGGCAGAAAAAGTAACTTTTTCTGCCGCTCAAATGTGTCAAATATTTATACCAAATGTCAAATCAATTGAATTCAAAATTTTCATTCTGTTGAATTTAAGCAAAATAATTTGAATTTGATTTGCAAAAAAACACCTTATTTTAATAAAAAAATAGAATTCTAAATTTATATTTCAAAATCGTGAATAAAAATAGAAATCATGTTTGCAAAATGAATTGCTGACAAAATGAGGTTATGTTGTTTCAACCATTATCATAGAAAATGTAAACATATTTAATGGAATTGTCAAGTACACACCAATAAATCGGAAATAATCGAACAAGATTGTCCTTTGACGTTTACGCTGCCTACCCTGATCTTTTAAATCATTTGAATCAAGCAAGCATGTAAAGTGAAAATATTAATTATTTTAATTTTAAATAGACGTTTGAAGAAAAAATAGCATGTTTTATTCGGAGCTAAAGTGCTTTTCAGTACCTCGTTCGCAAAATTGGAGGACTACGCGTCTTGTCCTCCAAACTTTCCGAACTCGCCACTGAAAAGTGTCACTTTAGCTCCTAATAAAACAATATACTATTTCTTCAAACGTGATTAAAGTACAGTTTTATGTGATACTTGAAAGGCTTTAACAAGTCCTGACCATGTTCGTGTATTTCCGAAAAAAATCGGGTACAATCGGGTATACTTTGAATTTACAAGGATTAAAAAGTCGGAGTACAAATGCATTTCAGGCAACCCAATATACACTAACATGACGTATGTAAATTAAATGTCAAATGTCAAATTTTAAAATTATTTTCTATATTATTATTGAATAAATTTGGACGTTTGAAGAAAAAATAGTATGTTTTATTCGGAGTAAAAGATCTTTTTGTAGCTCGTCCCGTAAACCTACATGCTCCCCCCAAAAGTAGTTCTTTTACTCTTAATAAAACATATACTATTTTTCTCCCGAAACTAAAAAAGCTAGAAAAATTGTCTAAAAGGCAAAGAAAGTTTATAATTTTGTTCGGTCATTAAGAAGTTAGAAGAAATTTTGCATGTCGATGAACCATTTTTGACGACTTATATAACTTGCAAAAGTAAAAATACCGGATGGCCACCCCTGTAATTCTCTTTATTTATGAAAATACAAATTTGAAATTTTAGTATGATATATGTCAAAAAGATTTCAATTTCACTTCCGGTTTCACCGGAAATGACATCAACTTTCTTATTTTAAATGTGACACCCTATTTTTTTGTACTTATTATTATACAGTAGTAACTATCAAGTATGTTTGTGACAAAAAAATATTTTCTGAACTTTCAGAAAATTTTGGATTTTTTTTGGTAATTTAAATCTATTAAAATTACTCTTAAATAATTTAAATAGGTAAAATAAATTGTAAATTATGAAATTCATTCGGCCGTTTTTTAGAAATTAATATGTATTTATTATTTTTAAAATGGGTTTTTTGCAAATATCTTTATTTTTTCAAATAGCAAGTGGGTCCATCTCCTGTTTAGATTTTTTTTCCGATTACAGTGGTACCCAAGATGTAGGTAGACTCCTTAAATGTACATACTTATTTATAAATAGGTGTTGATTTATAGATATATTTTTAGATTTATAAAAACATGTTGGGTATCGGAAAAAAATCCTTTATTAAAATTGGGGTTTGCCCTACTATCATGCCATTTAAAAAATAAAGATATTTGGAAAAAACGCATTTTTGAAAAAATAAAGATATTTGGAAAAAACGCATTTTTAAAAATTATAAAAATTAGTTTCTCAAAAACGGCTTAATGAATTTCATAATTTACAGTTTATTTTACCTATTTAAATTATTTAAGAGTAGTTTTAATAGATTTTATAAAATAAATTACTAAAAAAATCCAAAATTTTCAGTTCAGAAAAAAAATTATTTTTTGTCCCCAACACATTTGTAACCGGCAGTGAATTTTTTTTAGTTCTTATGCTATACAGGGTATCCAGAAATTAAGCTGGCGATTCTACAACTAATTTTAAGAAAAAAACAGCCCTTTAATTATTGTGACTAAAACTAGGTTTTTTGTCATTTATTTGAAAACGGTTTGTAATAAAGATTTGAAATTTGGTGTGAAGACTAATACGTTTAAGATATAATTTCTCAATTTTTTTCAGATTTTTTGCAAGCTCTGAAAGGGTAGTTTCAAGGAGGGTTGGGGTTATAAACAGCGGCAATTTCTTTATGGTTAACATAAAATCATTTTTGTTTTTATACTAATATTCCTTATTCAGTTTTTTAAGTTTAAGTTTTTTTTTCTTTAATTATTTTTTTTTCTTAAAATTAGTTGTAGAATCGCTTATATACCCTGTATAATATACTAAAATTTCAAATTTTTATTTTCATAAATGAAGAAATTACATTGGTGGCCCTAGAGTCGTGGACACCCGGTATACTCTCTAGAAATACAGTCTTCTATTAAATAGTCACATACCGTATTTTATTATGATCGTATGAACCAATTTCTAGTAATTTAAAAAAATAGTATATTGTTTTATTAGGAGTAAAAGAAGTACTTTTTGTGGTGAGCATGTGGTTTGCGAGACGAGCTTTGCTTTGAATTTTAATTTAATGTTAATTATAATCAACATTGTTTAAATTCAATACGACATGTATATTGGGTTTCGTAATAAGCGGAGTAGAAATTTAATTTCTACTCCTAGGCAGTACAAAGTGACCATAGAATCAACGAACATAAAAAGTGACATTTTACAGCCTGTCAAACGTCATAGAAGACGTTTGAAGAAAAACAAATTTTAAGAATTTTGATCGTCTGTAGCACTTTACGAAGCTCATTTGGGCAGAAATAAGTTTGATTAAATCTTCTAAATTTGGTCTCAGGAGTATCTGGTATCATTTTGCACAAATTTTTTACAGACAATTTGATGCCTTTAAAAGATTCTGTTGATTTGAGTTTTTAACTCTTCAGCTAACCCATATGGCCTGTAATCTGAATTTTGGAGCACCCTGTATAAAAAAATAATTTGAAAAATTTTGGGTACGTAAATAGTACATTTTTGATCCGCCAAATATAATTTGTTGGGAGAAGTAGTTTTTACAATATTATTTCTTTGGTGAAATTCCAGTAATAAAAGATTTTCATTTTTTAATGAAAGAAATAGGATGTTTTTTTTTTAATTAAAAAAAGTTTTTCTACCTCTTAAGTGTTTTTTTAAATGACTACTAATAATAGATAAAAAAAAATTTGTCCATGATTTTAGGGAAAAATTAATTAAAACAGATAATTTTAAGTAGATCATCAATTATAGTTGTAAAAAGTTGTTTTAATTAAGATTTTCTTTAATGGTAGGTGTAAATTTGAAATTAAATTTAATAATGGGGGCATTACTAGTGCTATTGTTATCTTCGGGGCGGTAATTAATGCCGTCGCGAACGCCCCAAGAGCTTTAATGCAAGGCGGTAATTATCCCCCGTAATTGGTAAATGGTACCAGACGTAGATTAGCCATTGTTTTACAATTCCCACTGCAAGATAAATGAAGGTACAATTGTTGCTCGTTTGTTTCCCAAACCTGCGGCGATTTAAAATTTAATCACTTAACACTGGAGTTTTTTTTCTGTTCCACCCTGTATGTCTATAATATAATATTTAAAAACGAGTATATTTGAGCTGTTTGATGAATGGTAACTTTTGACTGGTGTCGTTTGGTTTAACAAAAATACAAAGGGAGCTTTCATCCAATTTTATAAATGCATGCTAAAGTAATGGGATAAACGGGCTTTTATAGAGCGTAAATAATGAAATTTAATGGGGTCGGTCCATCAAAAAATCTCAACATAACAAGACTACACACGCAGATGACATATAATAAACGTTCATTATTTGCTCTTTTCCAAATTAAGCGCGCACGACCCTTATAAATCCGAAAATAATGAGAGATGATGGGATTTTCCCCTTTTTGCTCTTTGCTACTCAACTGCTCAACCATCACAGAGATCAATTGTATGTGTTATACCAGTGAAACATTAGAGATGTTTAAAAAGGATGGAGAGGAGGTGGGATGTGGAATAATTCGCCGCATCGCACCGGTGTAAAGTGTGCTCTGCTCGTTTTATCTCTCGGGCAATTTACCATTTCGTTATATTGAGATTACGCCCTGTATAATGTAATGAGTAGAGCATTGTCGGCAGCCATTTTAATTCTCTGGCAAAAACAACATGGCGCACTGAGGCAATTAAAACAGATGATAGGCGATAATGGCGTTAATTAATTCTCCCTTTCTACGTCGGGCGCTAATGTGCAAATTAAATTGTTACACCGAGTGGCGCGCTTTTATATCGCAACCCTTTTGTTCCTTCCCAAACGCAAAAATCCTTTATTAAATTAACCATCGCGCAAGAGAGAAAAATCTGTCCAAGTGACTCGTGTTGATGGATTTTATTGAGCAATAAAAAGCAGATAGTTGGTCTACCACGGATTACTCCTCAGTCTATAATAATATTGGATGTGGCGATCAAGGGATCAAGGGAGCCACACTCCCTTCCCTTCCTTATAAACTTCACTCACACCGGATATTGGATATACGATATTTATTACCTTTTTAAGATTGCCTTTTAATGTCTTTCCACACAATTATTTTCCCATATTTTACAAGGAAATTACAAAAATCACATCACCTCATTTTTCACAAACATTATAAATATTTTCAAAAAAATTATTTATCCTATTTTCCCAATACCTTGTCTTTTAATTTAAAAAAATCATTTGGAATTCTCTCGTCATTCTATAGTTATGGTTATGACCGAAATTTTCTGAAAGAAAAATTTTGTTCATGACTTTCTATGTAATTATGTAAGTGTTCAGGTTTCATTCTTCAGGCTATAGAATCTGTAGATTTTGTTTCCAATTTTATTGAGGTATTACTTTAATGGGTAGTACCAGGTTAAACCTAAAGTTTGACTCCGATAAGCCACTTCTCAAGAAACATGCCATAATTAAGTTATTTTCCCTCTTGCGGTCGAATGCGAAACTAATGAGTTAACGTAGGTTAATTGCCATCACGTTCTCATTGTTGCCAAATACTGACCTACTTCTGACGTCATTTTTGGCGCGAAAAATTAATTTACCAACGTTGTAACTACAAAGATTGGGTGCTGCGTGGCGTGCTGCCGCATTTATTTTCTATATTTGATCGTAGTTTGTATGAAAAATAAGTACCACTGATCGTTGTGTTCTTTTTGCAACTATTCTCGAGCAATTAATACATATATAGGGTGGTTTTTGAAGGTCTGTAAATAATGATACCACATAACCACACATAACCACACAAAAACATTCTATTTTGCCAATTGCTTCAAGGATTGACGGCATTTACAGATTGATTTGGACTCAAGATTATGAGCCACTACTTTTTTATCATCGTTGCTTGTATATCTGTGTTCCTTTCAGTCTTCAGTATAGGCACTCTTTTGTACTTAGACCCACCGTCACAGGTGCTTTACGGAATTCGGTATGAGGATATGGTGCGCTCTCGATAGAATGTTGTGACGTCATGATGAGGTCCATGAGGTTCCATGCGTCATATCTTTAGAATGCTTTTGATTGTAAACTGGTGTAATCAAACCTTCATAATCTAAAAATCGCATCTCTTATAAAGCGCAAAAACAACTATGTTATTATTGCGCATAGTGTTATTCATAAAAGTTCCGACTGCAGTATTGATGGAGCTCATTTGGGCGAACAATCCGATAATTCTGAAGGATGAATCATACCGGGCATGTTAATTTAACTTTCAAAACAATTTTGGGCGAATACTGGTGCAGTTTCTAACTGCACTTCATAGTTTCTGTCTGGATGATGGTTGGGGAGGTGCCCAACACCAACGAAACCCGACAATTGGGTTCGTAGAAATCCGTCAGTGAACCAAAGGAACTCATTAAGAGCAATATTCCTAAACTGAAAATATAGTGGTTTAGTTCTGCAGTCATAAAAGCTAGTATGAACAACATTTTTGTATAATTTTTTTTTGTTAAAATGTACCTTAACTTTGGATCCCTCTAATGAATTTTGTGCTAGGTAACTCTCTGGCAAGATGTAGCCTAATCAATTTAGATTATAAATCTGAAAAAAAATTGAAAATCTAACGAGGGAAAGTTGAGTTATGACTGCAGAACTAATGCTCGATTTCATGATTTTTCAAAAATTGTCCTCCCAAACTCGCGCGCTCTCTAGGGATTCGCATTAGTTATTTGGTCATAATTTGCAAAGAAGCTCCAGAAAAGTGAGATTGATTTTGTATTCCTTGTTATTATCTCCAACGGAAAATTTATCGCGGGTGTCTAGGAAGATGTTCTTAAGATTCCTGTGATATAACCTGTACTTCGACGTTTAGAGGTATACAACAACTATTTTAACCATTGTGGAGCCCCTGACCGCTCAAGGGGCGCTGGACTTTACCAGGATATATGGATATTAATGATATCCCAAATAGTGCCAATTTACAAAAACAGCGAGGAGTCATATTTTGGTACACCGGGATTATGTCCGATGATTTTTAAAAAGTCTGGTTCTATTTTGATTTCAGAATTTTCAAATACCCTTTCCTCATTCCTCTTTTTGTTTTGGGAAATTTTCGAATCTTATCTCGCTATTTGCAGATGTAACGGAGGAATATCCAGTTTCCAGTCACCATTTCCTCCAAGTCTCATGTTGGTTTGTTAGCCATGGCCTTATAAACATGCTTTCGAAACATCATAGTTATAGTAGATTGATGAAAAGATCAATTGATATTTCCATATCCACACTTTACGAACGGCTAAAAATGAAATGTTCAAGTGATCAATTGAAATAGACGCTGTAAATACAAAAATTGTATTAGTTCTTAAGTTGGTATGGGTTTGTCTGTTAAACTCTTTGCCACTTTTAATGTATTTGCTTCATTTTTGGTTGAGGAGGAAAGTTATGAAGTAATAAAAAGGAACAAATTTATGAGGATATTATATTATGTGGAAAGAATATATCGGAAAACCTACTACACATTACACATGCGAGGTAAGTTTATCCTCAGGTGCAGAAACTTGGGTACAGTTCGAGTGTCTCCAAAAGCGATTGTAATGTAAAGGTAAAGCGGCAGTGAGGAAATTACCCAAACGTTGCAATGATTTTGAGTGTCACCTCTGCTGCTTTTGTGTTTTAATAATCAAAAGAGTGAAACATACAAACTCATAAGAGGAGTCCATTTTCAAGTATGAACAGGTTTCAACAAATATAACGTAATTAGAATTTAATAACAAGAACCAAAAGGCAATTTCTTTTGGGAGTGGTAAGTGAATTTGACATACCAATCATTTTCGCTTGAAGTGGTAAGTGATCGTGGTATGTCAAATCGCTAACCATGCTCTGTGTATATTAAGTGGGAATGGTATGTCAGATGATGTCAGTTACTTACTACTCACTTACTACCATACCAAAATTCACTAAATATTATACTCAAAAGAAATAGCCTATAGAAAATCACGCAGATCCCTAAAACCATCAAAATATTTTTTACTTAAAAACTACATAAAATATTATATTTTCGAAACTCTATTACAGCCAATTAGAAATGAAAAAGGCTAGAATTTGAGATTTTAGAGTTTTTTGAGTCAAATGAAGAAGTTTGAAGGAAAACATGTCAGCGTTTTGTATTAGTGAAACGTTAATTATAATAATATTCTTGAGGCGGCGATAAAGTACCTACTTTGTCGCTAAAGCATTAAATACTATACCCGATCTATGTCGGAAATGTACGAAGTAGAACGATCATGACCATAGACTCAAATAACAAAGAATTACATTTTACAACTTGTGAAGCACCACAGATAGCTGCATTTCATTAATTTTTATAGAAAATTAATATTTTTACATTTGTTTCTTTTTAATTTTTCTATCTAAAATTTCTATCAGTTTCTTGGAAATTTAAATTTTAAGGCAAGGTACACACTTGTAAAGGTAATGGTAGGTGAACATCAGATTTCCAGGTTAATTATAAAAATTATATAAAAAAAGTGAATTTAATTAATATGAGAATTAAAGATAAAATTTATCATGATAATGAAATGGTCGGTAGTAAAAGTCTGTTGAAGCATTCCCGTTCCCGATTATTAAATTTAATTCGGCACGCTTAATAAAGCCCTAAAAATACTTTTGGAGCTGTCGGCGCGTAATGAAATTTTATGTTTTTGATTACGGCCGATACACGCCGTGATTTATATTTACTGATCCGGCCAAGAATCTGCCCTTTCCTCTTTCCTCTTTCCCTTGCCCTGTGACCGCTTTTTTACAACATTGAAAACCTTTAATTGTGCGCCAATTTTTCTTTTTACAAGTGAAAAAAATTAAAATATTTGCAGGTAATAAATGTGCAAAATAATGATTTTAATTAAAAAAATGGGCGTCCATAATAAAGTGGTGGTGGATGTTGGACTTGAGAAGCGACTTGCAATTTTGTGCTGTGTAAGGCTGGCCTCATTTCGCGGCGCACGAAAATGAAGTAATTAAAACTATAAAGGCCTAGGTTAATTGTTTTCCCTACCATCGCGTAAATTAAAACAAACCAATTATGGTGGCTCTTTGTCCCGAACTTCCTCTCTCACCCCTCACACCCCTCACGCCGCCACTGCGCCCAGCCAATTTATACTTGGCAAAGTTGGGGGATTAAAGCGCGATATGAGGACGGGTTAAAAATTAACGAGCCCTTTCCCTTCTTCTCCCTGCTACAAATCACATCGTCCTTAAATTATTTTACATCAAAACTTTGTCCCAGCAGAGATATAAAACTCCAATTTTTAATCGTCAAATATTAATATACAAATTACTTGCAAGTCACACAACAATCAAGAGATGATATTGTATTAATAGTGAGTCGGGATGTTGGAAATTGTTGGAATATTTTTTTGAATCGGCCACCATCCGATTTGAATATGCGCTTAATGAGGATGAGTCGAGCTCTTCCCTTGGACTTGGACCACCCATCAAAGCCTCCTTTCGTAACATTACCATTGTTACCTCATACTAAATTAAGTTAATTGTTGACAGCTCGTGATACCATCTCAATTCTTGCAATGCAAGCTGCCTCCTGGCTTTTCGCGACCTATCGCATATTTTCGGGGAGGTCCAACAAAACAACTTTTTTCTCTTCTTCAATTAAAATATTACTCCTGCATTATATAGTAGTTACAATAGGCATCGTCATTTGAAAGTCAATTCAAGTTGCGAGCAAATCGAGATGTTAATGGCACATTGTATGAGCACCTCGAGGACCAAGAGTGGCAAAGAGTGGCAGTGCCACCTCGTTTTGCCTTGTTAGGACGCACGATTTTACATTCAATGAAGATATCGCGGCTATAATAAGCTAAATCGACAGGATATCCATCACCACTTATTTTTTTCCTATAAATTTATATTTATATAAAACAGACTCTCGCTTAACTAGATCACTTTACGACTCACCATACACCATACACCAGAAACAACAACAGCAACAAAATTCACCATTCAACACGACGATTTACGCCCTTTTTCTAAACCGACATAAATTTCAACAAAAAAAACCTTCACTACACAACATACATAATGCGCATCCACGATTTACTCATTACTCATGCTCGCGCATGCGCACAACTCTTGAACAATTTCTATACGTTTGATTGAAAGGAATATTTATCAATAATTGGGTCTTTTAGGAAAGTGATTATACAGCATTGTTTGCTTTGATACGAATGAGTGATGAGATTTAATTAAAAACGATCATCTTGAAAAATATTGCCATTAGTCACAATTCGGTCCCGATTGAATGGCGCGGACAATGATTTCATTAAATGCAGCCATCTAGCCGTATAGAGATAATATAATAATAACTCTGTGATTTCATTTGTAATCGATTTTTGAACGTAACGAGCACTCGGACTGTCAAATCAAAGAGAAATTGAATTATAAGCCGCCATTGATCATCGATTTCAGTCAATAGCATTGATTGCTTACAACACAATCTCTTATGTCAATAGAGATCATGTTTCCGTGGGTTTTATTTATAATATATGTTTATTAGTGAGCCATTGATATATCGCATTATTAATTTTACAACAGCATCTTTGTATTCGTCTCAAAAATTTTTATTAAAATTAATTACAACATTTCTCAACTCATTTTATAAATTACACAATTACACAACAACGCTCCTCAATTAATTATAATGTTTAACTGTAAATTAGACCTTAAATTGAACAAAAATCATTTTTATGAATTCAATAATCATTCACAACGTTAGTTGTAATCAAAATCTAAGTATATATCAAAATAATTTTACGGAAAAAATTTAAAAGCAACTTATAATTGGTCCTGAAAATATATTTTTTGACCTCACAATTTTCTAAAATTAATTCCTGTAATAGCTCTATAAAATCTTTTTTAAATCAATTCGACATTTTATAAGTAGGTAATTTATGATTTTTTTCGAAAATATTTACCTTTTCTAATGTTTCAATGAAACAATTAAATCAGGTTGACAAGAAAATTGATAATTTTACTTAGATTTTATAAAACTCTATTACCAAAAATAATTTTATTAAATTTAATAGTTTAAAAATATATTTTTTGTAGTCAAAGTTTTCGTAAATTTGATCTCAAAATAAATATATTTTCTAAAATTAATTCTAGTGATATTTGAAAAAAATCTAAGTAAACAATTTCTTTGTTTCAGGTAGATTAGACGTTTTATAAACGAATTTTTTCGCCAAGGTCTACTTTTTCCGACGTATCAATAAGACAAAATTTGGTCAACGAAAAGCTAAATATCTCAATGAAATCTGAGTAAAACGTTTTCTTTTTTAACTCGATTGGACGTTTTATAAGCGAGTTACGAAATTTTCCAAAAAAGTCTACCTTTTCTGATATTAGAAGAAAACAATTTGATTAGTGAAAAATTTGTAACTAAATAGGACATTTACGGACGATTTCTCCACCATATCTTGAGACCAAACTAAATCTTAAGCTGCGTCTCAAGACGGAAATTCAACTTATTCGGTTGCACCACGCCAAAATCTCGTCCCATTCCCGTCAAGCAGAACCCATACATAAGTCTACGGTAGATTAAATTATGTGAATATAATATAGATTTAAATAATTATATGGACAATATGAATTTCAAGCTAAAGACGAGGAGCAGTTTATTAAAAGATTGAGATTAACTAAATTACCTCTCTTCTTAAGAATTTTCCCCACTTATTTTAAATTAAACCATATACGCTATTTTAAAAATAATTACCATTGCTGATATTCGCCACAATATAAAAGGCGGTGTTTTAAACTTACTATACTCTATTTAATAACTAGGAGGAATAAATATGAAAACCTGATTTACTGTATAAAAATCGCCAAATTCTTATTTTTTAGGAAATCTTCAATTATTTCATTTTATATTACTATAAACAAATAACTGCTTACTTTAAACTACCAAGTATTTTAAATTTATCTGCTTACACTTTTTTGGAGGTGAAGGGAAAATGATCACATAGCTTGTACTGGTTCCAAATTCAAAATCCATCACAATACACACACAAAATTAACAATGAGAATCTAAATTATGAGAAGAACTAATTTTATTAGTAGTGGAACTTCACCGACAGATTTAAAATTACATTTAATAAATCTGTAGTTTATTTGTCAAATATTAGCTGTGTGTAAAACTGGTGCCCCAATAGCCAATCAGAGGCGTAGATTTTGGCGGTTAAAATTTGAATCAGTCCTCCTAGTTTTTAAACGGAGGTCTAAACCTAGCAACTACACCTTTTGCAATTGTATTTCAGAAATCATCAATTGTATTTCAGAAAAGATCAATTTAATTTCAGAGAGTATCAATTTTATTTCAGAAAAGTCAATTGTATTTCGGAAAGCATCAATTGAATTTCAGAATAATCAATTGAATTTCAGAATAATCAAATTAATTTCAGAAAGAAAGAATTGAGTTTCAGAATAGTCAATTGTATTTCAGAAAAAATCACCAATGTTAATAATGAAGACTTCGGAATTCTCCTGTTATGGGTCCTGGTATTATGAAACAAATGTTGGTTTACTTAGAAACAATAACTGTTGATTCTTGATGAAGCCAAAAATACAATTGTTGGTGGTGGTTGTGCTCTAAATCACTACTATGTACATTAAAATCGATCACGTAGCTGTTTTAGGAAGAGATGGGTGTTGGTGGCTAAAATAGTACATTTAGGTAATCAAAATTTTCTGCGGCAAAATTTACTTTGAATGGAACATTAATAATTCTTTCTGTAATACAAATAAGTAATTAGTTCTGAAATATAAATCATTCTTTCTGAAATTAAATTGACGATAGGAGCCGTAACAGGAGAAATCCGCTAATATCGTTTCTGATGTAATGTTAAATTGCTAAAGCACATTTTTGATGAATTGTGTATGCTGTTGTGATTCACGTGCATAATCACCGCCAAAAACTCTCGACTTCCTCAACTTTTTACAATCGGTCCTCTCTGAAATTAAATAGATTTTTTCAAAATACAATTGATGCTATCTGAAATACAATTGATCTTTTCTGAAATAAACTGATACTTTCTGAAATTGAATTGATTATTCTGAAATACAATTGATGCTATCTGAAATACAATTGACTATTCTGAATTTCAATTGATGATTTCAGAAATTGGATTGATCTTTTCTGAAATTCAATTCGAAAAGGTGTAGTTGAGCGTTAAACAGCTGATTTTTGAAACAGTTAACAACTAACCACTAACAGTCAACCACTAACATAAAATGAGAACGTTTATACTCCACTAAGCATTAAGTAATTTGAAATATTTGTCGCGATATTTCAAATTGTCGATGTTATCCTTTGATACACGTAAGTTTCATCACTTCCATGTCATTTCCATTAAATGTTTCACTATCCATTATACATATTATGATATTCGCCAGAGGAAAATTTTTTAACAGACATTGATCAAGCATACGTACTTCTAGATTATAGATAAAATTCTAGATTGACTAACCACTACCAAATCCTAATTGAAAATTCTCAATTTGGCCCATTAGTTGTTAACTGCTAATGCTTGATGATTGGTTGTTAATGGCACTATAAACAGTCAAATGCAATTAATTATAAGTGGTTAGTTGTTAGTTGAGCATAAACTCACCTTTATCCAGACCCTAGACAAAACATGATTAATAAAGCCATAGTGCAACGCAAACTAGACTTAAGCTGAGCTTGAATCTGAGCTGAGTTTGTTGAAGCTGCGCCTAAACATATGTTGGAGACAACGGACTTTAGTGATTTGGAAAATAGTCTTATTCTAACTTGATGAGGTTATCATCAGAATTAAATAGAGACTTGAAAAAATATTTTATATTAAGTTCAAAGTTTACCTACGTGTTAATTCAAAAAAATTATAATTTTCTAAAATTAATTCTATGAAATCTGAATAAAACGTTTTTATTTTCAAATCGATAGGATGTTTTATAAGCGGGTTATGATTTTTTCCACGAAGGACTACTTTTTTTGAGGCAATAAAGTTTTGTCAACAAAAATGTAGTTTTTTCCGAAAATATCATAATTCCTATAATTCTACATCCAAAGACTCGAAAACAGTCACTTTTTACTCTGATTTTATGAGGCTATTGCCAGAATAAATTGAATTTAGAATTTCAAAAAATATTGTTGATTGAAAACAAACTGTAAATTCAAAATTTAAAGAAAATATTCTTCTATCTCAAAATTTTCTAAAATTATGTCAGGTTCAATAAAATGTAAGTAAAAAGTTTTTTCGGGTGGTTTGGGGTTTGGACGTTTTATAAACGGGGTGAATTTTCCTGTAAAGGTTTATATATTTCAATGATTTAGCGAGATAAAATTCGGTCAACAAAAAGTTAGATCTTCGTGGAAAAAACTCCAACAATTCCAAAACTATGGATTTGAAAAAAATTAGATTTCATGAGACTATCATCAGAAATAATTTTATGAAATGTAGAGTTCAAAAAGGCATTGGTTTTTGAGAACAAACTTTTCCAAGTTTATCTTGGAAAAAATATATCTTCGGAACTCATAATTTTTTAGACTAATATCTGATAATATCTTAATAGGTAAAAATATTTTTTCGTTGATCGTGCATTTTATTAACTAAAAAATATAATTTTTGGACGATTTATTTCAAAATGTCACCATTAAAAAAATACGAATCCGAGTTAAGCCGATCATAATAGAAGTCGAATTACATGAACCTCGATGTGTACATAACCTCACTTTTATAAAATAAATATAAAATGTATTGGCATATAGTAACTGACATTGCATTAACTTAGCGTCTCTGAATTTTCTTACTCATACTGGAGAGTTGTATTAATAATAGTCTCTACTACAACTCTCCAGCATGGGTGGTAAATTTCATTTCAGTTAGGTTACAATTACTGTTTGCTGGTCGGTCCTACTATACCTATAGTTTGTAGTTTGTAGTATATTTAAAATAACATACATTTATTTTACAGTGAATTCAAAATAGACTGAAACCGCAACTATGCAACCAAACATACTCTGTAGTGATTTTAGATTTTCTAAGTTGGTGTACCTGTTAATTTTCATTCAAATTTAAATCTGATCTGTCACTTTAACCAAAGCACCTCTTAGCAGTTTTTCTTCCGGTATTTTTTCAAGTCATTTCTCAGTGTGTTGCAAATTTTATAAAAAACAGTGCTTTTCAAAACTAAAATTAGTGCAGGTAAAATATTCGCGATGGCTTTTCACCGGAGCACAACGCATTCATTTCAGTATAGCCAACTGTGGGAAATTTAAGTTTCCTACCTTGCTATGCCAATGGTTTCAATCTAATTTGAATTCACTGTATTTATAATATTAATTAAGTTAAAACAAATTAAATTAACTTTATATTCAAAATTGTCGTATACTTTGTACAAAATTTCATAAGAAATATCATCAACAAAGAAGGCGCCTCTCTAGAATCATTTATTAATAGGGGTCATTAATGAATAATTTTGGTATACATTAAAAATACTCATTAATAAACGATCAAAGAAAAATGAAAATTTAAGGTCTCACATTAAAAAATGAAAAAGAAAAAAATAATGGGTAATTAAGATTAGGATATATATACAGGGTGTCCCATTTGACGTTGAACTGTATGGGTATCTTTGTTATTATTGGAGATAGAAAGTTGGTTAAATAGACAAAGTAGTAGAGATTTTTTCGAATATTAATAATTCATTTACAAAAAATTTGAATATCGCATCGTTCCAACGCTATCTTAAAAAAACAAGAAGATGCGATTTTTAAAATATGGTTATAACTTCTTTATTTTCTGTGGTGCCAAAATTTTTTTTGTCATAATACAAACAATTTTTTGTGTACAATGCAGTAAAATAAATGAATATTTTTTTTTGTCACTAACGGATTGACCGGAAATGAACCAAACTTATTTTTTTCTTATGGCAGCCATATTGAATTTACACATATTCGGAATCAGTAATTTGGTATACCATATGTCATATTTAAAAAAAAATTATTTGATTTTACCAACTAACATTGGACTTTAAGAGATGTAAATTGTCAATAACATACATGTAACTATTTAAAATATTAAATGTAAAATTAACACATATGTATTGGCAGTTTTCATCTATTTAAGGTAATTTTTGGTTATTAAAATAAAATTATTTCTATTTTTCTTAAAATATTATATATGATATATCAAATTACTCAGAGAAAAATACTGATTCCGAATATGTGTAAATCCAATATGGCTGCCATAAGAAGAAAATAAGTTTGGTTCATTTCCGGTCAATCCGTTTGCGAAAAAAAATATTCATTTGTTTTACTGCATTGTACATAAAAAATTGTCTGTATTATGTCAAAAAAGTTTTTTCGTACCACCGAAAATAACGAAGTTATAGCCTTATTTTGAAAATCGCATTTTCTTGTTTTTTCAAGATAGCGTTGGAACGATGCGATATTCATTTTTTTTGTAAATGAATTATTAATATTCGAAAAAATCTTTACTACTTTGTCCATAACCGACTTTTTATCTCCAATAATAACAAAGATACCCATACGGTTCAACGTCAAATGGGACACCCTGTATACATATATATATATATATATTCGTTTTTTTAAACCTAATCATTTGCATGGTGTGGCATTTGCATTTTAGTGTGCCGCCCTTTTGTAATAAAGCCTCTTTATTTGTGTGATGTAAATGAAAATGATTGAGTGATGTAGCAGGACACGTGCTTTATCCAATTTGATGGATCATTTTATTTAATGCCTAATTTATGATTAATAACGGTGCAATAAATAATTCACATCGCGTTAATTGTGCGCGAGAGTTGAAGAAGCTCGGAGAGAAAAAAAAGGTAAAAAGGTAATTTGGTGAAGAAGCTTTTTATTAAATTCATCCGGGTTGAAGTGGGTGCAAGTTTGGAGGCGAGAAAAAGCTCATAACCATCAAAAAATAATAATTCGTTTTCCCCGCGCGTTACCGTGGAAACCTCGCGGCCCGGTTCATCCCTTTTCCACCAGAAATAATAATTCAGGAGAATTTTAATGCCGCACGCCTGAATTACGAGTCGAAGAAATTAAATTCTGCCAGCAGTAGCAGTAACAGCAGCAGCAGCAGCGAGTATTATTACTTTCTTTTCTCCTTCTTCCTCCGCCTATTATATCAAAGGTGAATTATGCGAAACGTCTTTCGGCCGGGAAATTCATTCCGCCGCGTGGAAAAGGTAATTACAAAAGTTTAAACTCGAGAAAAAGTCGTTGAAATACGGCACATTTGCCTTTTATTAATTTTGCGGCCGCGCCGCACCAAGAAACGTCGCCGCTTCTTTATTATGTCATTACGTTTCCATTCCCTTATAATATATTTTATTTTCCATTAAATCATAAAAAACCACCTCCACTCTGCGCCTCCAATTTACACGAATCCATTTAAATAATAAAACGCTTTTTCATCTAAATGTCGCGGCGTTCAGTGGAGAGCAGAGTTTTCCTAAAAGATGAAGAAGAAGAAGAAGAAAATATTATTTTAGTAGATAGGTATTATAAAGGCTAGATGAAATTAGCGGTGGCTGCGACAAAAGGCGTCCATCCATCAATCATTTGTTTAAACAAACAACAGAGTGGTGCTTTTGTTGCGTAATCGTCTCGGCGTCCAGATAAAACGTGCACGTGGCTTTTGTGCACGTTTATCGGATCGCACTCTGATACCAAGGCAAGGGGGTGTAAGTGTAATGTTGGCTATCTTTTGTTCGGCGTTTGCTGTAATTTCCGACTGCAGAGGGGTTATTTTTAGTCCTTTTTTTTCGCCATCATATCTGGCTGTCATGTTAACACGTGTATATTTTTTGCGAGGCCTTGTCAATGCGGATTGAAACAATGCGCACTATTTTTTTATCAATTTCAGATTTAAATTGCCACTTTTCAGCCGGGAATAATGTCGTACAAATAAACGATTTTTGAATTCCAGCTCGGAAATTCGGTTTTGCAAAAACCAAACGTTGTTATCAAAGCGCCCCATCACAAATTTTAATGAAAAGAATCTGCACGAACGAATCAATAAAATTATTCAACGCAAACAATTAACGGACAAAAGAGGAGTGTAATCGATGTTTTTAATCAGCGTCGAGAAATGATCGGCCCGGCCCGCTTATCAGCACCTCCATCCGTCGTCGGAGTAATCCGAAGATTATAACTCACCAATTGTTAAGCTACAACAAACAAAATTGATCTAAATGTGCGATCTAAACATGATTCAACCCCTAAGTGAGGGAGCCGTTCAATTATTGCCTTCATCCCCTTGTCGACGTCCGTATCCCGAGCCTTATCACTGCCTCCCCAACAAAATCGCTAGCTATATAATGTGATATAAGTGAATATGCTTAATCACATGTCAAAAATTTGACACATTATTTACACGTCCTCGTCCTCTCCCAAACAAACGCACAACAAAAACACCAACTTTATTTAATAAACCCATTCAAACATTTCCTTTTAATGAAATTCAGGTAGGGGTCATATCCACAAGTCGACCTATTTTAAAATAGGCATTACCAAAATACCAATTTTCAGATATTAATTTGAGGTACCAGTAAACGTTTTTGCTAATAACAAAAAAAAACCTAATAATAGCAACTTGAAAGTTATTTTAAAACCTAAACTTTAGAAAATGAAATTTAAAACTTATCCCAATTTTTCTTCAAGTTAGAACAAAACGTCAATTTTAGGCCAAAATTACTACCATCGTACATTTTTGTTAATATTTCAAAAACTATTAAGACTTTCTCATGGTATGATCCATTTCAACTTTAAAATAACTTTTCACTGTTGTTCAAAATAGATGTAGTATTTAACAAACATAAATTCCAACCTAACTGACATTGAATGAAATCAGGTACGCTGAATTTTACTACCCATGCTGAAGAGTTGTATTAGTAGTAGTATCTACTACAATCCTTCAGCGTGAGTAAAAAAATCAGCGTAGCTGATTTGTTTTATGGTGCAATTCTGATCATATCCGTAAGTCCTTACAGGAAAAACTGTAAGGTATGTTATATGGGTTGTAATGGACGGTTTCCATGTTCCATGGTTACCTTGCATAATCAGAGGTGGAAGTCTGTAACACCTAACGTAACGAGAACGGTGAACTGTTTACTACATTACTATGGCTACAATTTTTGTCACGTTTTCACATTATGGACGTTTTTATGTGATAGAGAGAGACATTAAATATCAAACGTATCAACTCTCAACCGAGATCAACTCGATAAGGTTACAGACTTCCACCTCAGAATCGACCTATTAATCTCAGTTAGGTAGGAATTTCTGTTTGCTGCGTAATCCTATTATGGCAATTGAAGAACTTGAGGACGACTCTTAACAGAACACGGTTGTATTCTCAATGAACTCATTGATCCTTGCGAAAATTTATCAGAACGAAAATTTATAAAAATTTATAGATAAGACTAACTCCACATACTGACGAACCTTCAAGAGCTTCTGATTTAATGCATGATATGGAAGAAATGGAAGATATTTTCAAAAGATTTTGTGGCCACCTCAGGAATTCCACAAGGGTCGAATCTTGGACCACGTCTCTTCGTCCTATTCGTAAACCTAAGTAGAATAGTAGAAACAAAAATTCTAGTTGGAACGTGGTAATATTGTAGAAACATGTAAATAATTGTAGATCGTATGAAATTGTTGTGAAAATATTGTACAAACATTTGTGTAACAATATGTTTGAGAAATATTGTGGTAAAATTCTGACAATGTGGTAGCTTAAATATTGTTCTAGTAATGTGGGTTAAAGATTCTGAAATGATTGTAGTCTATTGTGTTTATATTTCATTACAATATTGTATGAAATACATACTTTTAATGTGTACACAATTGTTGAGCAAACATTCTGAACACAATATTATGTTTTATTACGTGCACAATTTTCATGCAAAAAGTCACTAGCAAAATTTTTTAATATTGTGAAAGGTATCAATAATAACACTTTTTTTCTGTGGCATGAGGTTTTTTTACTGATTCCTACTAATTTCACATTGCTGATTTCGAATTTAACCTATCTAACAGCTCGAGTTTTTGAGATACAAGTATCCCTTAGAACTTAACTTCTGATCGACAATTTTTTACGAAGGGAGAAGAAATTAACCAGATTTTATAAATCTATCGCGATGTCATAAACCAGAAGAACTTGTGTAAAGAATCAAAATAGTTTTTGTTTCATTTATGGTGAATATATGTTCAAAGAATATCGCTTGAATGTGTCTGACTATGTAAAACAAGCCTATATGTACTGCTTTAGCAAGCTATTAGAAATAAATATCAATCCCTGGATATCAAATTTTGTGTGTAAATGCTGTGTAGTCTTTACGTTTATGGGTAAATAAAAAAAGATCCACTTTTAAGTACAAAAGTCCATTTATCTGGCGAGAACCATCAATTCATCAAGATGACTGTTATTTTTGTGTTGTGAATATTACGGGAATAAACCGCAAAAATCGTTCCAAGTGGATTTATCCTAGCTTACAATCTACTATTAGACCTGATTTCAGTGAGTTGTAGTTAGTACCACAGTCCCATACCCAAGTATGTTCTATCTAATAACTCAAACATCTTTGGAAGATAGTGATGATAGTAAGGGTGATGATGATAGATTGGATGCAACATGTGCATTAAACTACATTTCCTCTTCAGCCATTTAGATCATTTCCCTGAAAATCTGGACGATTTCAATAAGGACATTCAATAAGGACATTCGTACTATGGACAAGCGATACCAAGGTTACTGGAATTCAAATATGATGGCTAATTACTTTTGGAGCATTCAGAATAGTACTCCTGAGTCGGCTCATGTAAGAAAATCCCATAAAAGAAAGTTTTGTTCAAAAGATAAAAGATTTTAGCTAGAAAACGGATAGGTTTTTATAAAAATCCATTTCCTTCATATCTCAATAACTAGAGCTGCTATTGCAAAATGGACTTCAAATTTAAAATCAATGAGGCAAATACACTAAGAATTAGGTGTAATACTTCATGCAACAAAACCACTGTTTACCAGTGTAATTTAATCTGTATATTCGTCCGGTCATTTGGTCGATTTCAGTCGATTAAATTATCAACTATTTGATTGGTAGACATAAGTTCCTTTATTTAAAATGAAAAATGGATTTTTTAAAGTAGGTAGATAATTTGAATAAAAAAGATAACTATATTTCCAGAATAGGAAGGTGATCTATTTTAGATACAATTAGGGAAAAAATATCATACTTATATTTAAAACCACCTTTCACAAGTAGGTAGATAGGGTGGTGTAGTGATAGTGTATGTACATGCATAAAAGTCTAAAGTTTCAGGGATCAAACCGCCGTCCCATCTCTTTTTTTTGACGTGTTAGAATATTGTCAGACATTACCACACTTGTGGTAATGTCCCAGCACAATATTATCGCCGATCAACATTTGCCGATTCCTCAATATTGTACACAACCTTATTACAATCATTTGAAATTGTATTATAAAATTATAACAATATTTTTACAACTTTGGTTTCTGCTTGGGAATGATATTGTTAAATATGTATCATATTCAACTTCACTACTATATGCGATCGACCTTATAGTCTCTTTGAAAGCAAGCAGTGAATATGACTGTCTGAAGCTACAATAGCCTGGTTTAATGGTTCCAATTTGTGACCAAAGCTGTTGGTTGGTAAATTTTACCCATATTTTTTCAAAAAACTAAAATTTACCTACCGATTTCTAGGAAAAAGAATAACTTTTATGAAAAAATCATAGGTACCTTTTTTATAGAAAAATTAAAGGTTTTTATTTTTGGTTTAAGATATTTTTATCATATAAATGAAATTACAAGAGTTATAGCCAAAAACTATTGAAGGTCCTACATTTTTCGAAATAACGGACGACCCATGCGACCAAGGTTGGTGTCACAAAAATCTATACATTCAAAATCATATATTGACAAATTTATTGTTAAGTGATATTTCCAACTCTTCAGTTGGTATTGGTAAATTACAACATTGTCTACTATGGTCGTTAAAAGACTACTTTAAATTCCTAGAATATTAATGTTAATTTCATGCCAAAATTACCTTCACAGATTTTTATAAATATTACAAAAAACATTACTTCCTGTTTACAAAAATATACCCTAAACTAAGTCGCAAACCTATTGGGAATTTTGGCCGTCGGTAGAGAGTGCTTTAAATTACATAAAATAGAGGCAAGCTTGAAATGGCTACTTGGTGCTTAGGTTGGGTGCGTGCTTAGCCCAAGTAGTAGAAGAGAACAAGTAATCAATTATTATTACTGATTTTCATTATCAGGAAAATTTCAAAGATATTTGTAAACTAACTCTACGTCATAATGTGTAATTTGTTATATTTAATTATGTAATTAATAACTGAGACGGCAAAAGTGCACTCCTTGAAATGATTAAAATTAAACATTTTGCCACTTCGACGAAGGTAGGACTAGTAGATTTAATTGTACCATTTCTCTGGTGGGTTAGTTCCTTGTGAGTGATATCTTTGATCTGCTACAGTTCTAGATCATGTGTCGGGCGTCGACTTGCAACACCTATCATAAGAATAAATAGGATAATGATTACACTTTTTGAGCTGCTGATGTCGCTGTGTGTTTTACTTTGCTCGAATGATGTTTTAGTCAAATAACTACTTCATCTATTAGTACTTTTTGTTGGATTACTGAAGAGTTATTATTGGAATGTACTTTATGTAGCATGTAAGTATTTTGATTCTTTTTGGAGTTAGTGTTGTATGTTGTCTATATCATTTTGATTATGCAGTTTTATGAGGTTTGAAATAGTCCACTTTTGAGGAGTATGATATTTTCTCTTTTTCCATTAAAAGTCAATGCAATATTTCTTATTTCTGGGTTGATCTGTAATGAACATCCCGATATTGAGCAGGTACAGTTGCTTGCAGATGATTGATGAAATACTGAATTTATTGGCAAGACACGTTGTTCCTTCTGTGTGTTAATAGATTTCACAAATGATGCAATTTTAGACTATTCTTGATGTTTCTAATCGCTGACGGTGAACAAGTATGTTTTGTTCTGAAATGTTGGACAGTCTCCAGTCTCGCAGTATCCCGTCTGATATTTGAAAGTAAACTTGTGTATCATGAGCGGGTATATCAAATGCCCAGTTAGTGTTGTCTTTAATTGGTTTTGGTACAGGATTTTGGCTTTCATCAGTACACATTCAGATTTTTCAGCTATTGGAAAGCATCCATGAATTTGTATTTCTGTTGCTGTAATTTGAATAGTGTGGAGAAGTTGGTGGTGCCTGGTCAAAAAAAGTGTTTTTTTAGTTCTGTACGTCATGTAATCTTTGTAGTAGTTGACGATCTCATCGATGAAGTTGTTGACAACTTGGTAATTGGTAACTTGCTAAAACTTGAATATCTAGTTTGTTTTTATCAACCAAACTGTACCAGTTTTATATCTCATTTATCATCTGGATGCCTTCCTTTATTATTGCCCTTAAATAAAACAGTTGTTTGTTAATTCTGCTTTCTGGGTAATTTAGAGATGAGAGGATAGGCACCACATGAGTTTGGTCTGATGTTTTGATGCCAGTATTAGCTCTTATTGATTTTATGATTTTTGTCCGAGGCATCAATACACTTCAATAGTTACTCTGAAAATGGAAGTGAATAGGTTGTGATATATTTCAGTTGTTAAGACATTTCTTCTAGATACTGAAGTAGATTGTTGCATTGTATACCATCACTAGTTTCTAGTTTCAGAAATATTTCCACACAGATATTTGTGTGACTGTGTTTTTAAGCGATGTAGTTATTATCTGTATACAGTTTAGATTGGTTACAATCGGCAAAATTATTCGTAATTTTTCTTGATATTAAGAATGAAATAGTGTGAAACATCTATTTTAAAACATAAATTGATATCTTGATTCAAAATGCCTATTTTGAGTCATAAATTAAATTTTCATCAAATTGGTTCTGCAAATAGTAGGTATTTTAGAAGAATCAGGTTATTAGTTTGAAATGAAATGCAGGTCGATGGGTACGGTTCGAGGTGGTTCAGTTGACCCCAGTGGGAGGGTAAAATCAATTATTTACAACTTAAAAAAAAGGTAAAACGTTTGTCGAATATTTAAAGGTCTGTAAGTAAGACAATGCGGTTCCTGTCTTGATGTTCGGTTATTTGTCAATGACATCTGAAATTTATTAAAGACAAGAGCCAGTTAACGATCTCGTCGGCGTGTTTAGAGCGCGAGGAATTCCCGGCTTGCCTCCAATTTCCAATTCACAGCATAATTCTATTACTACCTTTATTTATTTATAAGACGCTAAACACGCTCGACTCGAAATATTCCCGATTTGTCTGCGTTGCCCAAATATTTCCATTCTGCCGTCATAATTTAGCGAATTCCTTCTTTTATTCAATTCCCTCGTTTTGCATAAATTACTCCCGCGGCGAAAAATCGTGATCGTGATGCACCTTTTTTCGCAACTAGATTGAAATGTTTCTACTTCGCGGGCGTGATGTGATGATGACGTCTTATATGATCCCAGTCACGCCGATCCACCACAACAAAACGTCCGAAACATTAATTTATTGCCCACGAAGTTTACGAGGAACGATGACCTCGCGTATAATAAACGACACTATAGCGTAGTACGCTACGCAACGCATGAGTTTGTAATAGATACCCCGAAGATTTGAAGTGAGCATCAATAAAATTGAAAGGATGAGCAATTAAAGGTAGAATGGCGGCGGGTTATTTTTAATAAATAACATTAATAGTGAGATAAATGTGAAGTGGGTCTTTCTCGAGGGAAGATGTATTTAAGGAATGTTAACACATTAATAAAATATTAATAACAAAATGTGGACACGGTCGAGATGAAGAGATAGTCTTGGAGAGAATTAATCAAAGTGGACAGCAAGCGCCAGCTGTAATGAGAGGCGGCGTCTGCGACCAACGCAAAGAACCCATCAAAAGCGATTTATGAAATTAATTTCGATAGTGGAAATGTCGGAATGGCGAAATGTAAATTTCGGTGATCCTACTCTTTTATTAAAACGTAGAGCACAGTTTTTACGATGATCTAGTGTTTTATGCGAGGCGACATTTATTATTATTCAAAGTCAATAAAAGCTCGGCACAATAAAAGACGAAGGTAATTAAATGTAATTTCATATGGGAAAATCAAACAGCGCCGCCTCCGGCACGCGTTCCCTCAAATAAATCAAAACTCTTTTAATATCTTTTACACATACAATATGGAAAAAGCAGGAGGATAATCCGTGTAAAACCGCATAAGCCGAGGGTTCTGCAACCCCACCTCGTGCGCCCTTTTAATGCGTTTAGTTTTTCATTGTGCCTCGTTTGCCATTCCCATCAAATAATTGGCTTAGCCAGGTCTTAAAAATGTAATGCTTTAATCGCTTTGCTCCCTGATTTTAGGGATCAACTACCTGACTTTTTCCTTTTTTCAAAAAGCCTCTTTTAAATAAAATAATTCCCAATTAAAACTACCGTTTTTTTTTCATTTTTCAAAAAATTAAAAAATATCATATACTTATACAAACATTTTAGAGTTTAATTTTTAGCCTTATCTTATGGATTTGCAATATTGGTGCGAACTAACGCCTACTTTTCAAAATTACTAAAATTTGAAAGGACTCCGTTCAAAAGCAATGGGAAAATACTTTAGGTAGAATCCAATCTGGCGCCATGGAATCAATAGTTTATAACATCGTGATCAAATATCTAAATGGGCATCAATTTAGGATATATAACCTTATCCTTTCTTTCTTTTACAACATTCATAACCTTTGTTACCTAAGAGGATCTATTATTTCAATTAATTGATTGATATCCATACTTGCATCTTGTATATTTTGCAAGAATTTAATTCATGTCACTCGTATCCAAAGTACTAAAAATAGTTGCTAAATGAGAACAGGTTTCAAGCTTACTTGCACCAGTTTTATATGTAAGTACAGGGAATTCAATTAAGACTGTTACCGAAACTAGGCAACCAAATATACTTTGTAGTAATTTTTAGGGATTTTAGTGTTACTACTAGTAACTTACTAAGGTTGTTAATATACCTAAAGAAATCCAACACAACCTTATTTTTTATTTGATATTTTAGCCCAAAACACTTCGTATAAGCTTTATTTTTGGGTATTATTTATATTTATAATAAAAATAATATATGCAAATAACCGGTAACTACCTTTTTTGAAGACCCAATACAATAATACCCAAAAATAGAATCTCCTTCATTTGCAACATTTTAATCTTGATTAAACTGGATATACTGGACATTTCACAGCATTTATGAATCTAGAGACAATCACAATCCTTATTTTCATTAAACCTAGTCCATTAGTATTCCGATAGATTTCAGAAATGAGTTCGTCTTCTTAGCTTTTTCAGATCAGCTCCCAAAGAAGAATCTTGGATGTATATGATGGTGCTAGTCCAACTTAATACGTTCCATAAGATAATTAGAGTAAAAATATTTATTTCGAATACCAAATTCGAAAACAATGGTACCTATTGTTCTGCTAATCCTACATCTACATCTACATGGTTCACAATAGCTCTATAATATACAGGGTGATGATAAAGTTTGGAACCTTATTCATAACTGCCGTATTTAATTGTTTTGAGAAAATCGCTCGGACACTTGATATAAAAAAAAATTAATGACATCATTGGTGCTTTAACAACGACGTCATCAGCGATTTTTTTTAAATGGAAGCCCCCACTTTTTTTTCTCATTATCGATAGAAATTCATGTCACTTAAACAATGATATAAAAAACAATTAAATTTTTAAACAAATTTTTGAATAAAAAATCTTTTTAATTCAAAAAAGGAAATTTTTATTTTAACGAAAAAGGTTTTATAAAAATAAATTAAAATGAATTTGAAATTACCAATAATAACAAAAAAAGTAAATGTTTAAATAATGCGCATTCTAATGCAAATGTTAAATATATTTAACAAAATTTAATAAATAGTCTTGAAAAACTAATTTTTGATTCTATTTAAATGTAAGGAAATTTACAAAAAATAAAATTTTAAATTTTCATTTATTGAAATCGGCCAAAATAAATCTTATACAACATTCAAATTTAATAGTACAAATTAATTTTAAGTTTATATCATCGTTTAAGTGACATAAATGTCTATCAAAAACCAGTGAAAGAAGTGGAGGTTTCCATTTAAAAAAAAATCGATGATGACGTCATTGCTAAATCACCAATGACGTCATTAATATTTTTATTATACCAAGAGAAGGGATTTTAAAGACTAAAATTGACCTGTCCGAGCGATTTTCTCAAGAAAATTAAATACAGCAGTCATGAATTAGGTTCCAAACTTAATCATCACCCTGTATATTTATTTAAGCCTGGCTATACGAAGAAAATCTTCCAGATTGTGAATATGCAAAATGTAGGAATATCATTTTCAAAGAAGTTAAATAAACTTTTCAAGTGGTCATTCATGGTTTTCACGATCCTTCTCGATTTTGAAATGATACAAGCTTCGTTCGCCTCTTCTGTTGAGAACTGAGTTCGATGAAAATCAAGCAAACACTGCATCAATGTAACTAAACTATACTAAACTAATTCCCATTAAAATAGTAATAGTATCACGTTTTCCCTGATCAAGTAAGAAGATATCTCGAGTTTTAAGCCATGATTTCATTCCAGCAATACTCAAGAGGATTTTGGCATTATTTTACTGACATTCAAACAATAAGGTTCTTGTATATTAACTAAATAACCATCTAGATCCACAAACATGCGAGTTTCAATAAAAGTCTATTCTTATCACTTATTAACACAAACCTATTGACGCAAAGATTAAAGCAAGAACACTTCTAAATATTTAAATAAGTGCAATCATTATATACAATTGTTTTCGGTTCTTCAGGTGTGGGAATATAATAAATCTACAATGGATAGATTTCTTTTTAATTTTCCAATACCCAACAACGTAGCGAAGAGCTTTGGCCAATTTGGGTACACTCTGTATAAAATAGAAAGAACATATTTTTTTGAAAATTTTTGAATTTATTAAGACCAATAACATAAATTTATAGATTTTGGTGTGCTGATTACTACGACCAGTAGTTTTGAAGTTACAACCAATTGTGCAACCATCCAACCATTGAAAATTTACAAAAAAATAATACTTCGAATACTATTTGATCGATCAGAAGGGAAGGAACTTGAATTTTTAGGAGCACTTCTCTCGAAGGAGAAATCAAAACATTAAAACAGTAAACAATAAAAATTCAAATGCGTCTTCTGGAACCGATTTTGTATCTTCAAAAATTGTAATTGGTGATTTGCATAATAAGAATAACAATAATAATTATATTCCTCTTTAAAGACTTACATACAATAACCTATATTCAGCGACCATGATGAAAGTTTTTGAGACGTCGTTAATGTTAAACACGTGATTAAACTATTAAATACTCTAACACTCATAGTATAAAGACTTTTGATTTAGAGATAAATTGTGATCATCAAAATGATGGAAATCAGGAGTATGGCAGACAGTTTTGTTAAGGCTCCTTGAAAAGAGGTCTGCACGACTCATAGCTGGATTTATTCAGGATACAACTAGTAATGCGTACTTCCAGATTTGGTGAATAATATACGAGTGTGCAATAAAATAATCTGGATTGGACTTGGCAAAATATATTTTCCTTAAGCATTTCAAATGCAAACAGTTTTTTAAAAAACCAAATTTATGGCAAACCTAGTGAAGCTTTGAAATTAGCTATAATAATTTATAGGTGTAATTCAGAAAAAATCAGACTGATTTCCTGCAGTCAGGACTGGCGTTTGGGTTCTTCCATTGGTGAGAAAAAGTAATGCTTTTGTTTTAGTTGATTTGAGGTATAATTTTTTAAATAAATGATACTTTCTAGTTCAGATTGGGGTATTGATGTAAACGAGACTAGGTACTACAGATGTGTCGTCACAGTGGACATTATCATAGAATAGTTTTTAAGATACAAGGTCATTAATGTGTAAAGTAAATAGAATAGGGCCTAGAATGAACCTTGTGGTATACCAACAGTGATTATTAGGGCCTCTGGTTTATGTACCTCATATTCTTTTCTTATCTTAATAAACTGAGTTCTAACCGTTGAATAAGACTGAATAATCTTGCAGCATTTCCACGAATGCCATAGGCGTAAAGCTTTTGAAAAGTCTAGAGTAAGGAATACAATCAAAATCATCTCAATTGGAAATTGGCCATTATCTACATTTCTGATAACTTCCTCATAGAAACTTTTTGTGTTGACATCTTAGCTCTAAAACCACGTGGATAGTTGCTTAAGATGTCATATTTAGGAAGAAAATTTTCTAACTCATCTAAAATACTTCATTAAAACCTTCGCTAATGAAAAGGACGGAGAAATTGGACGATAGATATTTAGAATTTTCTTTTTTTTTAAATATATCGCTTTGGTACGGATTCCATAACGTTGACGTAAACAGGGTGTCCCGTTCGTGGTTCATCAAACGTCAAGGTTAGAATGTAGAGCAAATTTTATCAAGAAAAAACCAAAAAAATAGGGGTCTATCTTTTATGGTTTGAAAGTTAGAGGGGTTTGAATTTGGCATCGCCCGTTTTTGCCAGAAATCAGTAAATGATAAATAGCTGCTTAAAAACTTAGTAAAAAGATTTAAAAAATATATAATTTTAAACCTGAAAGTATCCTCTTTCCATTGGTAACAATGATAAAACACAAATCGTTTATCAAGTATTAAAAAAAATCCAGAAAAAATTGTTTTTTTAGCAGTTTTTGAACATTTTCTCCAAGATATGACCTATTAAGGGCGTGTTTTTTTTTAATTTTATAAAAATTCGTTAAATTTTCTAAAAATTATGAAAAATTTTGAAACCCTAACTGTTTTTATGCACTCACTAGAGCCTTCTAAACTTACTCCTATGGGAATTGATTCTAAGCATAGTTAGTTACCTACAATTGAGGTGCGCCTTCATTTTTGTTATTATTTAATAATACAACTTCAATTATGCAACTATTAATCATTTACTAATTTCTGGCAAAAACGGACAATGCCAAATTCAATCCCCTGTAACTTTCAAACCATAAAAGATAGATCCCTACTTTTTTGGTTTTTTCTTGATAAAATTTGCTCTACTTTCTAACCTTGACGTTTGGTGAACCACGAACGAGACACCCTGTATGTATATTCAAGTTGAGAGACAAGCAAAGATTTATACAGTTGTCCCACTTTTTTTCCACCAAAAATTTTTTTAGATAGTAAATGCCATTCTGAACAAAAAATTTCCTATGAACTATTATGTTTTTTCGACTCCTTAAAATGTTTTTAAAATTGATAAATTTTCATGACCCTGTACAATATTCTTATTCTTATTATATTTTTTATAATGAAATTTATACAGGGTGTCCCACAAAAATCATTAAATTTTTGAAATTTTAAAATTGCTGTAACTTTTTAAGGAGTCGAAAAAACATAATAGTTCATAGGAAAAGTTTTGTTCAGAATGGCATATACAATCTAAAAAAAATTTTGCTGGAAAAAAAGTGGGACACCCAGTATAAAGTAGAATAGCCTTAGCTGATACGTCTTTAGCAGATATTAAAGTAAAACTCAAAATTTTCTTCTTTTTGAGCAGATACATTCTATGTAATCTTAAAATGATAATTTGAGATCGAAGGTAATTCCCAAATCTTCAACTTTACCTACTGATAATAACAAGTTTCTTTTAATGTTGTAAGAGATGTGGCATGAATTTCTTTGTAAATGCAGTTGTTGATTGTTGATCTTCACAGATTGTGTTATGTATATTAGATAACTAGCCACCCATTGTATTAATATGTTAAAATATCAAATTAGAAAGAAGGTTTTGTTAGATTTCTTTAGGTATATTAAGAGCATCTTCCTAGACCCCCGCGATAAATTTTGTATTGGAGATAATAACAAGGTATAGAAAATCCATCACACTTTTCTGGAGCTGCTTAGCAAATTATGACCAAATAACTGATAATTATTGCGAATCCCTAGAGGGCGCGCGAGTTTGGGAGGAAAAATTGTGAAAAATCATGAAATCGAGCATTAGTTCTGCAGTCATAACTCAAGTTTCCCTCGTTAGATTTTCAATTTTTTTTCAGATATATAATCTAAATTGATTAAGCTACATCCTGGCAGAGAGTTATCTCCCGCAACCTAGCACAAAATTAATTAGAGGGGTCCAAAGTTAAGGTACTTTTAGATCATTATATTTTTTTTGTAGATTTTCCAATTTTTTTTCCTTCTGGCAAAAATTAAAGAAATCTTCTAAATCAACTACAAAAAAAATTATAAAAAAATGTTTTTCGTGGGATGAAAGTTTTTTTTATTAATATACCATAGACCATAGTTCCTGTTCACTTGCTTGTCGGATTCCAAAGCATGAAAAATGTACCATTGGTAGTAAACTTTTACACATCCATTTAAGTTACTTTGTGATCATTTTATCCATTAATATAGGTATAGAGGATTGATTGCAAATAACCATCCAGCTGGAGACATCACTCTTGTGGATTGGTGTAATGTAACTTTGTAGTTTTTAAGTTTTTAATTGATAATTGAATGTAATTAAAATTTTGGAAATAAATGTTTGAGATGGTGGTGAAATAAATGAGGTGCAATTGGATTAATGGTATTATTCGATTAAGGAAAGTGATTGAAGGAAGTACATAAATGTAAAATAGAAACGGGGAGAATGTTATTAAAGTCGTCGGAAGGATAAGAAAAAGTAGACAATCCATTTTGTAATCAAGTTTTGGCGCAATAGATTTCTGGCGGAGATAGAATCTCTTCAAGTTATTCTGGATTTTTTATGGAAGCAGGCGAGGCGTTCCACGGGCCTGGAGCAAAAAGCAGCAAAAGGGAGATTGGCAATCACTTACACGTCACATCCTGTATTCAAATCAAATGGGGTCGCGATTTACATCTTATTCCTCTTAGACGGTGATGTAGCGCCTTTAATCCGGGCCGTTGCCGCCTCACATGCCGCGCCCGGACTCCCGGAGCCCCGGACTCGCTTCAAATGTGTTTATTTCAATTTTCTCCTCGCCTTCTCCGGGGAAAATTGCACCCCGCCCGCTCTTATTTATTCCTCATTAATTTCAAAGCGACAACCGAAATCACCACCTTTCGATGCAAATTTATTTCATTAAAATAAATTCAATTTACCTACCTACTTGCTCTTTTTATTCCTTAATTAACATTATAATTTGATGCTTCATGAAAGAGGAAAACAAGAGCCGCTCGTTTTTGTTTAAGAAGCGTAATTACTTTTGTGTCGAGTAACGATGACGCTTCTATAATTTTATATTGTTTTTAATTAAATCCTCGTGCAATCTTAATTAATGGGCAATACTAATGAATTTGGCGTTGCTTTTAATCTTAATAATATAGGTATCAATAGGAGAAAAAAGAAGAGGGCGTCTTAATTAGTTCCATTGGTAATTAAGCGGCGCAGGATGTGAGTGGGCTCGAATTTTGTAACGAGGCCTAACCTGCCCCCGACACCATTAATTATTAATTGACGAAACACCTAATCGATTAATTTAACTAGCTCTGGATGAAAAATAGAAACGCACTGGAAAATGATAAATCAAAATAACGTTTTATCTTGCTTGAGTGACGTGCGCTTGTGGAATCAATAAATTTTTAATCGGGCCTCATTTGTTTTTGCGGCCGACTGCGTTTTGTGTGTGGCTCAACTCTTTTTCCCTCGATAACTAGTTTAGACTAATCGTTCCATTCGGCCCTCCGCTTCCAAAGATTTAATTAATTTACAAGCCGATAAATCACCGACCTCGGAATTTTCGACCATCAAATTCCTTACTTATACCAACAATTTACTTGGCCCCATTGTTTGTTCTCGAGTGCGAATCGAGTGGAATTTTACAACACTTCGTGGTACTATTTCGTGTTTATGTTGTAATGAAATTTGGTTCAATTTAATAGTGTTTTTGTGTGCCCGTTTTATGATGAGATAAAAATGGTCGTTGTAGTAATTTAGAAGCGTCGTCAATAAATCAAGCCTGAATGTGGTCATTTTTCAAAAAAATAAAAGAACCTTAACAAGAGTTTGCCGGAACGGTTTCTTAACAAATTGGGGTCCTTTCTTGGCTTGGACCGCTCGGGGTGTCAGCAATTTTTTCCAGGTCAAGTGGAACGGCCTATTTTTATTTCAAGATTCGTCAAGGTACTTCTAACCTTAAACGACTGTTCATAAAACGTGGAGGATTTTTGAAAAATTCATCAATATTATTGAAATTGTTTGGGTGTAAGTTTTGAAGATGGTAGGATAGGATATAGGATGGGATGGGATGGGATAGGATAAAGAAACAATGCGGGGATAAATCAAAAGTGTTGGGGTCATAAAAAGCGACCGAAAAGCGACATGTTTATCGCGCACCGATTCAGAGAGCAGCTTGCTCGATTATGTGCATCAGCCAAGTTATGGCCCTTTCGGCGCGTCCTCGTGTATAAAATGTCTTAATCCGGCCACCAAGGTATCAAGTACGAAGCCAATACGCGTTTCGGTCTCGCGGCCCCCCGCAATCACCCCCAACCAACATCTTAGACTTTGTTTGCCTGCTTAACGCTGCGCTGCCCGCCCGATTTGTACGATTATTTTATTCCTCCGTACAAAAAAACAACAACAACTCAAGATCCTTCACTCGATTATTCATAATACGACCAGCAATAAATTTTACCGCTTCCATTCATTTTTTAATTTTTCCAAGCCCTGTGTTGCCTTAATTAATGACATCTTCTCCACAAAATTACAACACGCAACCAAAAGTTACAAATTGACCGAGCATGAAACATTAGGTGTGATTTTATACCCAACCCAAACCATAATCTCAAATGACTCTATTTAATTTTCTCATTTAAAATACTCTACCAGAAGAAAGACAAAGGCCGAAAATTCTAATTTTATCTTTTATGATCGAAGAGACACACGAGCAACGTCTAAATAATCCTCGAGATTCTCGGGAAGTTCAAGAAAGTCCTGGAAAATCTTCAGGAAATTCGAAGAAATCCTCACCAAGTCCAAGGAAATCCTCAGTAAATTCAAAAACTTGGGAAGTATTCAGTACAAGTTCTCAGTAAAACCTAGAAAGTTCTACAATAATTCACAAGGAAATCCTGGCAAGCTGAGGCGGATGAGCCATAACGGAAAATGGGGATTTTCCCGGTGGGCCGGTGGGCTAGAGGCTCGTTGGGCCGGTGGCCGAAAGAACACAAAATCTGAATTTATTAAAAAAAAGATATTTACTATAATGCTTCTTAAAAAAGTCAAAAAAATAATATCTCAAAACTGAAGAAATCATTATATTTAGGTATATGTATTTCTATTATTTCGTGGGGTAGCAAGCAAAAGGCACCAAGTCAAAAAAATGGATTTGCGTAATTTGAATTTCAAAGCTTCATAGCATTCGAAAAAGTAGTTCTAAAGTACTCCACAGTGCCGTTTTATCAGTTGACCGGGCACTAGGCCTCTTTCACGGGCTCCACATGTTTCGTATAAAACAATTTTTTTAGAAAAACGACCAAAGGGTTATAATGATATTATTTGTATTCGTTTTTATTTGGATAAGCGCTTCTTTCCAATAATAAAGGGTTTTTGAAACAGAAATTACGAATTTATTGTAAATTTCGTTAGTTTTCACTTTAAAAATGATGAGCTTTGAATTATTTTTTATATTTTAATTTTGGAGAAATTATGGATTTTTGAAATATGCATTTTATTTGAAATTTATGGGGTAATTCTGAACAAAAAATGTTAGCCGTAACAGCGATGTTAAATTTGACAGTCACCCTGATGTCAAAAAAACACTATTCTATAAATTTTACTGTAACTTAACGGCTAGGAAAAATAACATTTTCGGTGTTAAAATAACATCCATCAAAATAATAATATTATATTAATGTATAATCGATAAAAATAATAACATTGCAACGATGTACAGTGCATTTTAACACCGAAAATGTTATTTTATATCGCCGTTAAGTTACAGCAAAGTTTACAAAATAGTGTTTTTTTTGACATTAGGGTGACTGTCAAATTTAACAGCGCTGTTACGGCTAACATTTTTGTTCAGAATCACCCCATTAAGTGAAACTCTCACAAACTTTAAAAACTTCTATATTTTACTTAAATCTAATTGAATTTAACCAAATTTTTAAGTTTATCTATCAATGTTATTTTTTCTTAAATTTCAAGAAACCTAATTAATGGTACAGAATGTACCATAATGGCGGAAGAGCTCTTCAGTACTTTGTTGGGAACCCTTGGAAAAATAATAACGTATTGAATTGCTTTTTCATTTTGGGAATATCCTGTATAAAATTTACAAAATGCAATAGGTTTGATGATAATTTTAAATTGGAAAAATATGTTTTCTTTTTAGAATTTTACGATTGTAGAAATTCCGGAAAGTCGTAAGGATCTCCAAGTTCAAGCAAATTCCGGAAAACAGGATTTCTGGATATTAACGAAAAAATTCAAGTGTATCAAAAATCATGTGGGAGACCCTGAAAGTTCAAAATTGTACCCCTCAGAGTCATTGATCTAAAGACTTGTATGATTTTTATAAAAAAAATTTCACGCAATATTATATTTTCAGCTATTGGGAATTGTAACTACCAAAAGATGGCGCTGTTGGCCGTCTATGGTAAATTAATGAACTTCCGGGTCTTTTTGTCCTAATGGGTAAAACGGGCCTGACTTTTCAATTATTCTAGAATCTATTAATCTAGTTTGTAGATAAGTAATTAAAACTAATTCTTTTTTTCAATAGTAAATATTAAACCAAAATATATGTTATCTATTTTTGACTTAGTGCCTTTTGCTTGCTAGTCCACAATTTAGAATAAGTTTTGATAGTTTTTATCAACTCGGTTGAAGAAAACGTTTTTATTTCTTAATTTTTCACAAATTAAAATGATTTTTACAAAAAAATTTTTAATTGCTTCAATCTGAACTAAGCTATGTTGTTACACTAAAAAACAAATTATGTTGATGTTATTTCCGGTAAAACTGGAAATAATATTGATAAAATGTTTAGAACATAAATTAATGATTATAAAACGTTTTCTTCAACCATAAAAGGTAGTCAAATTTCAAATTTTTATTTCTATAAATAAAAACATTATACAGGGTGTTCGTTTTTGGAAGCCATACATGGATTGAAACGGAGTTTCATTTGCCATTTTCGTTCTCAAAATACCGCAAAAGAAATCAAAATTGCTAGTTTCGTTTTTATTCCAAAACCAATCTAGCTAAAAATTGTTCCTAACTAATACATATATCTCGTTTCTATGCAGTTTTGAAAACGTATTGAATACGCTTAATTTGATTCTGATCGACTTCCTACATAAAAATTAAAAACTGAAGATCAATCTTCATTTTAAGATTGTTATTCTCGTCTAAATTTTTTTGGCATGTTCTGAAGTTGACTATATATTAAAAGGCAGAAAACTAAAATTGTTGACTATGTGATTATATTGGATGTTCAATATATACAGGAGATTTTTTTTCAGGAATTACTTCTCTATACGTATTAGAAAAAATTAAGGAAAAAACTGGCACACTTTGTATATCCTTTTTTATTCATATCGAGAAATTAAAAATGGGCCGACAAATATTATTTCTCGGGCCGCTAGTCAGTTGCCCATCCGCCCCTTCAGGAAGTCTTTAGTAAGTCCAAGGAAGTTCTTGGGAAGTACAAGAGAGTCCCAGGAGGTTTGTAGAAATTCCGGAAAGTCGTAAGGATCTCCAAGTTTAAGCAAATTCCGGAAAACAGGATTTCTGGATATTAACGAAAAAATTCAGGCGCATCAAAAATCATGTGGGAGACCCTGAAAGTTCAAAATTGTACCCCTCATTAATCTAAACTCTTGTGTGATTTTTATAAAAAAAATTTCACCCAATATTATATTTTTAGCTATTGGGAATTTTAACTACTAAAAGATGGCCCTGTTGGCCTTCTGTGATAAATTAATGAACCTCCAAAGTCCAAAGCCAGTATTGAACGTACATGTTTCTATGTACTAATACAGATTAAATTCGTCCTAAGTGGTTTTTTTAGAAAAATTTTATTAAGTATTCTTCTAATTTTTATTTAAAACCAATATTTATTCAAAATTGACAAAGTTTCTACATACATTTTATACTAGCTTTACAGTTTCATAAATTCACCGACAGAGAGAGAGAGCTCTTTCCTAAAATCGCGAATAAAGGCCATTTTAGACGGGCATATTTTGTTTCCAAAATGTTGTTCCCAAATCGACTCAGAAGCTATTGCGCCTTTAGTATATTTAGATTTTTTACATACAGGGTGTTCCAATAAGTACCCTGCCTGTATTTTAACAACGCTTTGTCGTAGATTATTGGGAAAAAAATTTAACCAACATAGTGATTCTAAAGAATCTTTTGGAGTAAATATTAATTTCCGAAAAAAACATTCAATTTTTAAATAACAACCTACGTCCAGTGTAGTACTGATAAAGAGGTATTTTGAAATGAAATAATTTTTTTGTGTCAAAATCTTTAATTAAAACTAGTCGTTATTGTTGCTACTAGGTTTAGTTTATCACGAGAGGTATGTTTTTTTTAAATAACGATCTTTGAAGCTTGTCTTTTCATCCTATAAAGAATTATTTTTAGGCAGTTTTTTAAAACATTAATGCTTAAACATTGCTTAATATTTGTAATCTAGATTTTTGAATAGTTAAATTATTTCTAAAAAATATTTCTATTAATTTGCAATTTTAATAAACTGAATCCTCCATATTCAACAATATCGAGTATTTTACCGAAAAGAGTTTTTAGTAGCTGTTGAAGCTGCTATTATAGTATTAGACTAGTTGCCAATTGTAAACGGCTGATGAGGAAAGTAGCGAAGATGAAGATAGGGAACATTTTAATAATGTTGAAAGAGTTTTCAACTTTCAATTGAATATTTTGAGGGTAGATTCGTATCTTCCCTCGAAATATCGTTGCTGAATGATACTCAACCATGCAAAAACCAGGCAAAAGAGAGGTTAAGCAAGAAAAAGAAAGCTAAAGCAAATTAGTTAGATCGTAAATGGTAAAAAAAGAGAAGATTTGATTTAGACGAGAATCTAATTTACAATTACTTTGATGATTGTAACAATTACACATTTTTTTCTGAAAATTTTAGTACCACCTGCAATATAAAATATTGTAGCCAATATGCTACTCAAAAAAATATTGAATCCTAGAAAATATGCGTGTATATTGATTATTTTTTTGAGTTACTACAAACTTCCTAATTCAAAACACTTTTGGTTTTCACAAGAGACTTGGGAGTATTATTAATAAGTCACATTGTGACATCGTTCCTGCAAATCCATAAAATAAAGACTTTTCGTGACAACATTGAATGATACATTCCATCAGCTTAAAAATGAAATCAGAGCATGATTAGATTGAGAATACAAATATTGGTGCATTACTGATAAAACTGATTATGTGAAAAGATTTCAATTTTATCAAGAAAAGGATGAAATTGAAAATTGGAGATTAAAAGTTTAACGATTGAATTTGAAAACTATTTTACATCAATGCAATTAGTTGAAAAAAATGAAATAACTCTGGTATGTGGAGTGGTGTAAAAAATTGTTAAAAGATATGGTACCGAATGAAAAAATTTTAAGAGAAATCATAAATTACAAAGTGTCCAGTCTGATGGTGTAACAATAGACTTTTTCATGTCTAGGTAGAGAAATATTGAGCCTTCGTATTTTGCCAATATAAGGTGGCCAATATTGGATTTCACATAATTCCATCTGGACAAATGCATCTCCAGCTAATATTGAAAGCCATGATTTTATCAATATTGTTGTGATACTGGGGTTTCTTCAATTTCTATGAAATAGAACAAACTGAAATGTCTAGATTCCAAAAAAATGAAATGCGAAAATCTGTCATATGTTCGGCAATGGTAACAAATTAGAAGAAATTATGGGAAGCGGTGTTCATTTTCCAATTTTTACAAAAATGTGGGAAAGATGTGAGATGGATTCTTTATCAGCAATTAAGCAAAAACCATATTCTAAATGCTCAATTTGAAGTAGAAATGAAAAAAAGAATTACTTTAATTATATTGTTCAATTGAGTAAAGTGTTTGTGGCTAGAGAGACGTTGAAACGTTGTTTCTAATACCCAGCATGGTTGTTTCGATAAATTTATAGCGTTTAATTTTTGCATGTTCTCCCATAAATCTTTACAAGCATGGAGATAAAAAGCAGCACCGCCTGCCTTGGCTTACCTTGAAGCGCAACTAAACATTTTTCATTTAAATCAAATGCAGCGACTCTAACTAATGTTTCGTTTGTTTATTGTTATTTCAATTATTTACTATTAAGTTATTTATTAAAGCATAATGTATAAATGTATTCACAAACGAGATAATATTAGCTAATTTTTATAAAACTATTACATATTAAGATATCTTTACAATTTTTTTTTGATTTATGCAGTTACTATACATATTATACCAAATATTCTTGCATCTTCTAGAGTTCTAGCTCTAGAGGTTTGAATGAAATTTTTTATGTTGTAAATTATATAAATATTTTTGGATTCATATAGAGAATGCATACTAAATAAACGATTTTCAAGAAACACAAACTTTACCAGTATTAATGAAGGTACTTGAAAAATAATTCACGTCAAAAATTAAAAACAGTACTTTTTAATATTGATGATGGAGATAATGAAAACAAAAAATTATCTAAAATTATAGCAACATCACCAATTTTCTAAAATTCGACTGAAAGTTCTTAGCGAAATCAATTGAAATATTATTTCGTCTAACAAGAAAAATTTGAATGAAAAGAAAGAACTTAATAATTGTGCTAGACTAATCTTCGTCTTTAAATCCATTTTTTACACCACAATTTAAAGTTTTCTTACAAAAAGATGTTCAATGATTTAACAGGGTGACAACAAAACCATTGCTAATTTTAAATGAAATTGATGAAACATTAAGTAATTCAGAAAAAGCAACCAAATCTTGGCAAACATATTTAATTAATATGTGTTAAGTGCATCTAAAAATTCTCAAGATTACTTGACGAAAATTCAATTTTTTGTTTGAAATAAAGTATGAAACGCACACAATGTGGTTAGTAATATTTCCTCCTCTCTGGCCCTTTTTGTTTCCTGTATCTCCAAAAACAGGGTCATTTTACTTTGTTGAGTAGTTCGACAGCTTTACTAGAGGGGAAATCATGGAATATGACCTTGAAAATGCAAAAAAGAAGAAAATGTACAAAGACTATTAAGATTCATAAGTTTCATAAAATTTTATTTATATGTTATGGTCAAAAACCGAAGCACAGCGAATCCTAGGTTGGTCTATACAGGGTGTCTCAGACCACCCGTCCACCCCTTTTATTTTGAGAACGCCTTGTTGTATAAGGCTGAAATAAAAAAAATTATTACCAAAGCAAACCCGAAGAATCCATTGGTGCACTTATTTTTTTCCGGAACAATCCGGAAGTACCCGGAACCGGAAATAACTTTCGATTTTTAAATGGCAACATAGGTCGAGTATGGTATCGTTTGAAAGGTCTTTTAAAAAGAAACAACTTTTATTAAAATATTTTTGTAATATCTTGCATAATTAACAAATTAAACGAAAAAAAATTATGCAAACAAGTGACCATTGGTCTCTTAAATTATGGAAAAATTAAATCGTTACCATCATCCGCAAATGGGCAAGAGAGAGATTTTTTTAAATTGAAACTCTTTTTTGCGTTTATCGCTTTATTCGTTAAAAATAATCAACTTTTTTTTTATTTTTTGAATTAAGGTAAATACATAACCTAAAAAAGATGATTATTTTTAACAAGCGAAGCAAAAAATACATGTTTCCATTTAAAAAATCATAATTGCCTCTACCCTTACCCATTGAGGATGATGGTAGTGTTTTCATTTTTCCATAATTTAAGAAACCATTTGTCACTTGTTTGCTTTTGTTTTTCGTTTAATTTGTTAATTATGAAAGATATTAAAAAAATATTTTAATAAAAGTTGTTTCTTTTTAAAAGACCTTTCAAACGATACCATATTCGACCTATGTTGCCATTTAAAAATCGAAAGTTACTTCCGGTTCCGGGCACTTCCGGATTATTCCGGAAAAAAATAAGTGCACCAATACATTCTTCGGATTTGCTTTGGTAAGAATTTTTTTTATTTCAGCCATGTACGACAAGGCGTTCTCAAAATAAAAGGGGTGGACGGGTGGTCTGAGACACCCTGTAGTGTCTAGTCTATCATGAGGATTGGCCAATTAAGGATAAGTAATGAAAAATTTACACCTTTGATTAAGTAGATTTTAGTCGATTCTAAGATGACTAAAAAGTCTGGTCAAAGGTAGAAAATAAAAAACTCAGACTATGCCTAGTCAATCCTAGGAACGGCTGGAAACTTGGATTTAACTTTGACTACTTCATTCCAGGATTGATTTGACAAAATCCGAATTGCATTTTTTAGTTTATACCTTTGACCAGACATGCTAGTCAATCCTGGAACCGACTGAAAGCTACTTAGTCAAGGGCCGAAACTTTAATTTACTTAGGTCTTTGCCCAAGCCAATTCCTCATGAATGACTAGATTTATCTAGGAGTGACCGTGCTTCGGCGTTTGTCCATAGCATATATATTTGAAAAGATATCAATAGAGTGACAACAAAACCATTATCAATTTTCATTGAAATTGGTGAAAAATTAAGTAATTCAGGAAAAGCAATCGAATATTGGCAAAGATATTTAAGGTGAGAAAATTGTGTTTACAGTTCCCTTTTATTTCATACTTTCTGGAACTTTTCATTTCCATTACTTCGAGAATTAGAGCTTTTTCAACTTTTTACGATCTCAGCGTTGTGTCAGAATGAAGAAAATATGCATTGATATTTATAAGTTCCATAAAATTTTAGTTTTATATTTGAAGATATTTTCAATACAAAAATCGGGAAGAAAATTCAAGGTGATGATTGTTTTTCTTCTAGAATATCCAGAAATGACAAATTTACACTACGATTTGGAACTGTATAATTCGGCAATACAAAATGGTTCACCTTCGATAAAGTCTCATCTAGACGGTTCAATTCATTTGAGATAAAGTCTCGAGAGAAAGTCTCAAGGTGTTGTCCATTTGAGATCACATGGGTTATCGAGATAGTTGACGGACATCGGAGACACGAAAGTGACTTTAGTCTCGAGTCCAAGAAAATTCTGTGTCGACTTGAGACCTGAAAAATTCCGTATCCACATGAGATTCAACAATACGCAGTCCGCTGATTGACTTGGTCGGAAATTTATACGTTTTTAATTTTATTTCTGAATATGGATTCACATCAGGCACTAGCTTTTCTAGTTGCTTCCAAAATTGTGCAAAAACGAAAAGTAAAAAGATAATGTTGGATAAGAAAATGGGTGGATCGAAGAGATGAATTGGGAGTTTGTTCAGCACTCGTAAATGAGTTCCACAAAAATTCATGTTCCTCATAAAGGTGAATTGGAAAACTTCCGCATCTGTCCACTCTCGTACGCTCTTTTTTATAAACACAACATATTTATATTGAAAAAGACTCGACATGTGGTTTCAGCTTTTTCAACTAAACCAGAAAAGTGGAGACAGAAATTAACATGTCCACTTGTGACATGTGCAGTATCAGAGATCAGCACAGACTTGTCTCGGAGAGAGCCTCAGGCCCGTATACATTTGTGAGTTTAGTCTCGAGACTATTTAGTCTCTAGTGGACACTAGGCTTTAGCGAACATTACTACAGTTTCGATGATTCTGGAAATATTTTTGTGTATAACAATCAACTTTAGAGGATTTTTTAGTTCTACAAAGAACAGAGGTTTGCATAATTTTTTTGGACCTAAATTTTGGAATTAAAATAATTCATTTATAATAGTAAATTTTGATGTTAAAGTTTGTAGAGATAAAGAAGTAAAGTAATCAATTTCGCTGAAAGAGAGTTATAAAACGGTCCTGGGTAGTTAAAAGTGGGTTTTTTGCTTAGAGCTGGTACAATTAGCATTCTTTTAATTACGTTGCAGGTGTTTTTTGCGGCAGTTAGGTTAAATCAAGAAATGATGGTAAAGTAAAGAGGCGATTTAGCGGAGCCATGGCCGTTTAGGGCACCGCCTCGTGTCTTCGGCGCCCTCTACGAAGGCCTTTTATTGCTCTCAGACTCAGCGAACTGCCGCCGCCAATCTATTAAGACTTTTCTCAAGATGGTACCTCCACTCATTAACTCTTAACTCCAACTACTTCTTCTCACAACCACTTACTATTCACCGCTCAATTACTCGCCTCGCCTAAATGCCTTCATTATAAACACATTTATTAAAATCTAGTTGTATTTGAATTTATAAAATATATGTATGAATGATGTATAGGGAATCGAGTAAAGTATGATCCGGGCTGAAATTAATATTATACCCTGATATTTAAATGTTATAAAGTGCTGCGATAAAGATGAAAAGAGCATTAAAGAAATCCTGAATGGGACAAGGGACAGTTGAAAATTAGCCCATTTATATGCCACATCTTTATATCGGCCGACCGGCCTTTTGCAAATCTACAATTCAAGCCGATAAACAAACAAATTTGAATAAATATTTATTTATGCGCTTATTTAATTAGAGTTAATTAAAAAAACAAACACAGCGGTCAATATATAAACACAGGCTCTCTTAGTGCCGCAGGGGTCTCCCCAAAAATATTATGTTACAAAAGCTACCGATTTATCCATCAAGCCGCCGCCGCCTTTTCCGTGTTTACTTTCATTTAGGGGTTTGCGCCCCCAATCAAGGTGTGCCAACACTAATAAAATCTTATTATTTACTTAAAGGCCCAAACACTTGAAATGAAGCGATCAAATTTTTCAAGTTGTTTTTTGTTTCGATATGGAATGACTTAATTAATAAGTGTAGCTCGTGCACATTAATGTCGGGTGGGATCGGGTCGGGGCCCCCGCAGGGCTCCACGGTGGGGCCGTGGGGCGGCATTACCATCAACATAACATTCATCCTGTCCGCGTCTTGCCTTATTATTAACTGTGAACATGTTATTCGGAATTCTGATACTTGTAACAGCTTATGATGTGATGATATAGCTGCGCTTCTCGCAACAACATAAATTTAAACCAAACCACGATATTGTACTGTCGATAACTTTATTCTTCTTGCCAAGCTTTATTTATTTCCTTCCACGGCCTCTCGATTGATTTAAATAAATTTGTTAAATACCAAAAAGAGAAAAAATGTTGAGATTAATTTGAATTAGTTGACAAGAATAAGCAGCAAGTTGTAGTAAATTGGCGTAAATCTGGCCGCAAAGTGGCGGCGCAATCTCGATTAAGGGAAAATGTCTCATCTCCTATTCTCCCCCAACCCGAAGCTAACCCAACCCAACCCAACCTTCCCTTAAACGTCTCTATTAAGCGCTAGTGAAGAAGAGGAAGCATAAAGGGGAGGAAAGAGCATTCGCTTTGCCGCCTCTCGCTTTCCTCCTTTTATTGGCAAGGGCTGCGCGCTCCTCTTTATGAATATCTATGAAAGGAAATTGGATTTTGATTTTAACATAAACTGATTTATTAGATTCATTTATATTTATTATTTCGGGATTTGTTTTGTTACCAACGACTAAATTAAAAACGACCACCCCTAAACTGAATTTAATCAACACTTAATTATTCAAAAAATATATTTATCCCATTTCACTCTTTATTTTTTAAGCATCTCAAAATAGATCTATAAATCTATAAGACAAAACCAAAAACAAAAAAAAATGCTATTTTCAATCATGGCCTATATCTTTTATAGGAAGTTCCAATTTGAGTTGCATTACATTGAGTATCTTTGTTATTAGCTTATTAGTAATGTTACACATTTGCATAAATTTTTCATTTATATGCAATAAAAAATAACCAAAAATTCCGAACAATTCCGAAGATGAACGAAAACAATCGAAAAATTATTTGAATTAATTTGACCAAGCCATGGCTTTTTGACAAGTTTTTTTTAAACAAATGACGATTCATGCTGTCAATTTAGATTATTGTACAGTTTTAATGGTTTACCAATCATTTTCGGATGACAACCTTTCCACTAATTAAATGCACATATGACCTGTTTTGGACTTATTCCTATGCAATAATCTAAAGTGCAACTCAAATCGTTAATTCTTTAGAGACATCCTGTCAAGCTGTCATAACTTACTTAATTTAATTTAAATAATGTCAAATATTTCGTAGTGTATTACTTCTAAGATGAATTGTAATACATCTTTAAAAACAGAAGAAAAAAAAATAAATTTAATTATTAATAATGTACTAAATAATACAGGGTGTCACATTTGACGTTGGACTATATGGGTATCTTTGTTATCATTGGAGATAGAAAGTCGGTTAAAAGGACAAAATAGTAGAGATTTTTTCGAATATTAATAATTCATTTACAAAAAATTTGAATATCGCATCGTTCCAACGCTATCTTGAAAAACACAAGAAAATGCGATTTTTAAAATATGGCTATAACTTCGTTATTTTCGGTGGTACCAAAAATTTTTTTTACCTTAATACAGACACTTTTTGTGTACAATGCAGTAAAACAAATGAATATTTTTTTTTCGCCAACGGATTGACCCGAAATAAACCAAACTTATTTTATTCTTATGGCAGCTATATTGGATTTACACATATTTGGAATTAGTGTATTTTTGATATATTATACGTAATATTTTAAGAAAAATAGAAATAATTTCATTTTACCAACCCAAAATAGCCTTGAATAGATGTAAATTGTCAATACATATGTGTTAAGATTTATTTTACATTTAATATTTTAAATATTTACATTTATGTTATTGACAATTTACATCTCTTAAAGTCCAATGTTAGTTTGTAAAATTAAATAATTTTTTTTAAATATGATATATTGTATACCAAATTACTCAGAAATAAATACTGATTCCGAATATGTGTAAAACCAATATGGCTGCCATAAGAAAAAATAAGTTTGGTTCATTTCCGGTCAATCCGTTAGCGAAAAAAAATATTCATTTGTTTTACTGCATTGTACACAAAAAATTGTCTGTATTAAGTCAAAAAATGTTTTTGGCACCACCGAAAATAACGAAGTTATAGCCATATTTTCTTGTTTTTTCATAATAGCGTTGCAACGATGCGATATTCAAATTTTTTGTCCATTTAACCGACTTTCTACTTTCTATCTTCAATAATAACAGTCCAACGTCAAATAGGACACCCTGTATATAGCCTATTTATAGCCTAAAATGTCTGGATATTTCAAATGTAATAATATTTCATTTGTTTTACTGCATTGTACACAAAAATTGTCTGTATTAAGTCAAAAAAAATTTTTGATACCACAGAAAATAACGAAGTTATAGCCATATTTTGAAAATCGTATTTTCTTGTTTTTTGAAGATAGCGTTGGAACGATGCGATATTCAAATTTTTTGTAAATGAATTATTAATATTCGAACAAATCTCTACTACTTTGTCCATAACCGACTTTCTATCTCCAATAATAACAAAGATACCCATACAGACCAACGTCAAATGGGACACCCTGTATATTTACAATTGTCTAGAAAATATCTATAAATGATAATGTATATTGGGTGTCCCACTTTTTTTGTAGATAGTATGAATACAAATTTTAGAGTTTTTTCGACTACTTAAAAAGTTACAGCAATTTTAAAATTAATAAATTTTCATGATTTTTGTGGAACACCCTGTATAATATTCGTTCTTATTATAGTTTTTTTATTTCATTTGGATGTTTTCTTTGGCAAATTGATTTTTTGAATATTATTGATTATTGGCTGTATTTTAAAAAAAGTGAACGACGAGGTTAAAATTCCCTCGGTAAAATTTAGCATCTTATTGGCTTAAAGATATACAGAATCCAAAGCATACTTGATTTAAATAAAAAAAATTAAAATTAAATGACATTTATACAGGTTGGCCCACAAAAATCATTTTGTAATTTCAAAATTGCTGTAACTTTTTAAGTAGTCGAAAAAACATAATAGTTCACAGGAACATTTTTGTTCAGAATTACATTTATTACCTAAAAAAAAATTTGCTGGAAAAAAGTGGGACACCCAGTAAAGAATAAATAAGACATAAAAAAACAAAACCATGAAAAAAAAAACAGTTTTATAACTGAGGTGGCAATTTTCCCTCCACCTTATAATACATAAACATCACAACTAACTGTACTTATTGTTTTATAGTTTTTTTGTGCCTGATGAAGCCACTAAGTTGGCAAAACTAATCGCACGATTAATTAAATAAAGCATAATTTTACCAAGTTGAATAGATGAAATACTTAGTTTCATTCTCACATTAAAACGTTATCCAAATCATCGCAAGTCTTTACATCGTTAACAAAACTCTTACCTGAAACTTTTTTTTAGTTTGACGTAATTATCAACTTTTTATCTTCGGAATGGGTTGGAATTTTGGATTATTTTAGATGGTATCTAAATGAGTAAAAAAACTGCAAAACATTACTCGTTTAACCGAAACCATGTAATGCAACTCAAATTGGGACACCCTGTATACGTTTTTTTAGTTTTGCAAAAATGGCTCTAACTTCTAAACTCCTGGTCATAGAGTAATTTTTTTATTTCCATGTAATTAATATATTAAAATCTATAAATGTAATCCGTTAGTTTTACGAATTTGAAGAATTTTTACAAACTATGCAGTGTTTCAGACCACTCAATAACTTAACCTTTTATTTCTAGAACGCTATATCGAATGAGACTGGGATAAAAAAATTTCATCAAACTGAATGCAAAGAATCTATTGATATAATTTTTATTTTCTGGAACTGGAAGAACCCACAACCAGAAATAAGTTTAAAATTTTAAATGGCAACAAGGGTCTCGTGTGGCATGATTTGAGAATTTTTAAATTAAGTTCCATCTTTATCATATTTCTTTACAACATGCACAAGAGCAAGATTCAAAGTAGGTTGCATTTTTTCGAATGATTTTCAAACAAACACCAAAATTTCTATCAATTTTTTTGGCAGATCAAAGGAGCCATAGAATTGTTTATTTACATAACATTCACTACTACCAATTTTGGGAAAAAAAACTCGTATAAAAAATATTATGCTTCTATAGAAATTTGTCAAAAACACTAATAAATAATGAGTATTTTTCTTGAATACATTTTTTTTCAAAGACCTTTCCAAAAATACCACACTTGACCTACCTACGCTTGAAATTTCAAAGTTACTTCCTGTTACGGAGGTGGAATTTTGTTTCTATCTTATTTTTGCTTTTGATTGACAAGGATAGAATGATAAATTTCGTATATGACATCGTGTCGTGTGATTCAAGAATACCACCTTATTGAGTTTTATCAAGTTTGATAAATATCAAGATAGAAACAAATACCACCTCGGGTACTTCCAGTTCGTCCGAAAAAAAGGATAGGACGGATGATCTGAGACACCCTGTATGTTTTTCAAGTTTTGCTAATATTATTCGTAACTCATCATTATCACCGAATTTCAACTCACAGGAAGCAGTTTCTCGATTCTCGTATTTAACTAAATTTTTTGCAGTAATTTAATTTCCTTCATAGATAGTCTTTCTTTTTGGTACCTCCACTGTTAAAACTCCTTTATTTGATATTATTGCTTCATTACTGCTATAGTTGAGACATCTAGTAATAAAGTACGCTCTAAAATTCCATATGAAGTAATAATAAGTACTCAGTACAACTGTGGTGGTTTCTATACCACTAGATTTAATCAGTTCATACTCATCCAGCTCATTCGAGTTTCTACGATTTGCTGGATTGACTACCATGAAATTAATAGCAAGATTTGAGTATAAACTGCCTTTTCTAATTTTTTTTTCAACGATATTCTTAAATTTTTGTCAGTTGATTATGATTTTACGTTTTTACTCTCAATGTCCTCTAAGCCAGAATTAGAATAAATGTTTTTAACAACATAATAGTTTCGAAAATCATCTCAAGCAAATTCATCATTGCTTTCATTAAAATTATATAAATAAAAATCTTGTTTTCTTCAGTGCAAGCTGAATAATATCTGCAATTGCAATTTTCAAATAATTTTGTAATACTTGTTCTAGAATATCTGAAGCAAGCATCTTTGCCTCGTAAACTGTACCTGTGTTATTTTACATATTCGATATTCACCCTTTTTTCTCCACAATGTTATGTAATTGTTTAGTCCATAAAGAAGTGGTATTGCTAGTAATTTAATAAACAATGAAGGGATTTAAGTCCTGTGAATTGTTCTGGTTCATATAAATTTTACCAGTGTTCTCGAATTGCTCTATTGCCCATTTTTCATGATATCCTCGTACATGGTGAGCTAAAATGATTGTGGTTTGATATATAAGCAACCAAATACGCAGGTTGGTACAACTGAAATCTTAAAAAGAAAATCTCCCAGTAATCCAATGGCGTAGCAAAATTTTTTCCAAAATCTCTAATTTCACAGCAAATGTCAAGTATTGAAAATGTTTTTCTTCATTTTCGAGGCAGATGCTAACACAAAACAAAGACTTACGCAAATTAATTTTGATAAAAACTGACGTTTATGAAATAAAAGGCACAATAACGAAATTCTAAAATCTGAAGTTTTGGCAAAACGGTAAAAATTACACGTACGCCTCTGCTTTTGTGAAGTCTAGTTACTTTGTTTTGACTTTAACATGATTTTGTGTTACAATGAACTTGAAGCATACAAATTCCTCAGATTTTTAGGCGGGAAATTTGAATTGACCACTATCATTTGAGGTCACTCTTTGTTTTAAAAAGCCAAATACATAATTTATAGTAATACTGGACCAAAAAATATGGAAATATTTTTGGATAATTAATGTGCGCAAATGTGTGATTTTTTTTAAATTTTTTAAGAGTTGTTTTAAGTAGTCCATAATTCAAAGTAATTTACAGGTGTATCCTCATGAACATATGTCAACACTCGTAATGGTTTCACTTATTATCCACTTAGAGCTCGTTTAAGCTCCCCTAAAAAAAGCGACCATCAAATTGCCCTCAGATTAGATTCGGTTTGTATGTGAGCGTGTGGGGTGCAGAGATAGATAAGTGGCTGCTCGCAGGAAATTATAAAAGGTTGGAATCGAAGGTGATTAAACGTTCACTTAAAAAATGTTTACAATTCCATTAAAAGCGTCCCACTTGAAAAAAATGACACCCCCGCTCGCGCTTAAATTTCCGCTGCGCCCGCCGCCATCTTTCTTCTTCCTCCACCCCTCCATAAAAATGCGACTCCATTTAAGTTTGAGATCACGCGTCAAGCCGTTTTATTACCAGTTCCACTTTATATTTAAATTCGGCAATCCAATATTCTGACAATTTCGTTCTGCTACATAGAGGGCGCTTATTTCTTATGCCCCCGCGAGTCATTGACTCAAACGAGTCACCTATCTAGAAGCACACACCCAAAATTGCCAAATATATTTTTCCTTTCTGCAGTTGCGGAAAATGCCTCATTTGCATCTCAACACCTTGCGAGAAAAATGACAACTATTCGATTGTTTCGTCCTAATTATGACGTCATGTCCGCACCTTCAACTTCAACAAAATAAAATGGATTTATGGAATTTTTTGTGCGAGATAAAAGTAATGAGTAAGAAATTAGTAGGAATAAAGGAAAAATTGGGCAGTGGATGTGGGAACATTACTTCTCGGCTCTTATCGGCGAACGTGGGACATAAAAAGAGCATATTACACTCGATTAGGGAGAGGACGTCGTGACATAAGGACAATAAGGATGTGGAATCCTTCTCGCCGCCGATAAAGAGTTGCTCAAAGCGATAAAAGTGTAATTACGAAGAATTTGAGGAAATTTGCAATTGCAATTTGAATGATTCGGGCAGAGCAGGACAGGGTGTAATGACGATGGTTAAGTCGGCGTCACCGTGAAATAAGCAAGGAGGATCGTGTGAAAGATGAGCAGGGGCCGTAATCTCGTGTTTCCGGTCGATTAGGCCCCGACACTAACCGCCATATTGGATTTTGATTTAAGAACCCTCATTTACCAAGAGACGCAGACGATTCTATTATCTACACACGCTCTATCACCTTCACACATTTAGTTAGGGGACCCCGCAATAATTTTAACAACCAAATAATTATTAAACAAAAACTAATATATTATTATCACAAATTCCATTTACATTATGTAACAATTTAAAATACTCTTTTTGCCTTTAAAAGTTGATAAAAATTTGATCACCCTGTATACAATTACATTATAACTAAGAAAACAAGTAGCGCCATCTCTAGAGAAATAGTTCAACCTATGTAAATTTAATTTTTATTTAAATAAAAATACAATAATGTAATTAACGAATTTAATTGGAATTAAATTTTTAGCTAGCATCAATTTTAATTGACACGTATCTTTATATTTTGAAATAATTAAACACCTAGCGCCACCTGTTGGCTAATAGAATATTTAAAGTAAATTGTTGCGAATTTAGCTAAAATTCGCATTAGAAAAATAAATTACGTTTTCGTAAATAAATTCATAAATATTTTTAATAAAAAATGTAATTTTATTTTTGAATTTTTTATAATTCAAGGCAACTTAATTTATGTCATAGTAAATACACGTCCTTCATAGATGGCGCAACAATGAAAAATTTATTTTACAAATTTACATGCACTTTAAAATCATTTCAAGAAAATCCTCATACTTGAGATGAATTTCGCCAGTTAAAGCTCCATCTCTATTCCTAAACTCCTCGGTATATTTCTGAATTTGAATGCAGGTTAAAATAAACTGGTCCAAAGCAATTTTCCCTTTATTACTGCTTTCAGATCTTTTCATCAAAAACTTGATGAACTCGTTGTTGAAGTTGATGTCCAAGTACTTGAGGGCTCCGGTGAACTCCTCTTCGTCGAGGTATCCTGTTCGTTGGGTATCAAAGGTGTGAAAAGCAGTAATCCATTGCCTGATGAAGTAGTAGAGGTGTTCGAATTCCTTTAAATCCAAACCACCCCTTTTGTCCAAGTCGAAGAGGCGGACGATGAATTTGCAAGCCCCGTCGGAGAAGTGCTTACCTTGGAAGACGTCGAAGGCGGTTTGCAGCTCCTTTGCGGATAATTTACCTTCCCGCTTGATTTCTGAGGAGTTGAACCACCTCTGCACTTCGTTGAACAAAGGTGGCGGTTTCTCGTTCATTTTTTGCACCTCTGATGAAGCATCCCGATGAGTTGACATGATTTTTATGAATTATTCACGAAAAATTTTGATGACGAATGAAGTGTGTCAAATTTTTATTACAAATTGACGTTAGCTAATGACACCGAAGCAAAAGTACCGAACATACAGCAATATACAGATGACATGACATAAAAGCTCATATTTTAAGGATTATTTAAACATATTTGCTTGATCTTAAGAGCAATTTCCTAAATGGAAAATATAGTAGTTTAGTTCTGCAATCATAAAAGCTAGTCCGAACAACATTTTTGTATAATTTTTTTGTACATGATTTAGTCATTTCTTTAATTCCTGCCAGAAGGAAAAATAATTGGAGAATGTACAAAAAACTTTAGACCCCTCTAATTTATTTTGTGTTAGGTTGCAGAAGGTAACTCTCTGGCAGGATGTAGTCTAATCAATTTAGATTATAAATCTGAAACAAAATTGAAAATCTAACAAGGAAAACTTGAGTTATGACTGCAGAACTAATGCTCGATTTCATGATTTTTCACAATTTTTCCTCCCAAACTCGCGTACTCTAGGGATTCGCATTAATTATCAGTTATTTGGTCATAATTTGCAAAGAAGCTTCAGAAAAGTGGGATGGATTTTAAAAAACTGTCAAGTTCTAGGCGCAAAATAATTCATATAAAAGAGTATCGTCTGCAGAATTTAAGCCCATAACCATTTAAAGCCATCTAATAGTCTTGTATCAAGTAGAAGCTAACTTTGAGGGGTAGAGGAGGGTGTCGTATCTCTAACCTATGATTTATTTTTATTTTATATTCTATATTTTGCACTAATTTTCAAAGCAGTGTTGTAAAGCTCTGTTCTTTATAGGAGTACTTTTTACTGTTATACATTTTAGAACCTATTGGCATTTGAAATTAATAATTTAAAGTCAACCCCGTTAAGGGTGGACAGTGAACAGTAGATAAGGGGTAATTATTTAAAAATATTTCCTACTAAAAACTGACCTATCCAAGTACTTTTTCAAAAACTCAATGAAATACCGAGGAAATAGCGAAAAAGAGAATTTTGAAGTTTTTATTGAACCATTGTATTGAATTATAGAAAATAGATAGAAAAAGAAAAAATGTTTGACGGTCTCTAAAAAAGTAGCTGAGTAAGGTTGACAGTAGAAGATAGCGAAGAGGTGCTAGTTTTGATAAATTAGTTAAGAATAGTGGCGAGGTTTCCAAAGTGATTTAGATTGAGCAGCTCAATGTTCTTCACCTTGACACTCCATATAAAACTGCTCTAAGATCTTACATTTAAATAGGAAGTTTCTTTATCGTGAGGTGCATCTCTATCCTTGAAAACGCGTTACTATACTATTGTATGACATTTTTATTTAAAATAGAGATGATTCTGTGCAAACTTGTAAGGCTTGTAGGAAACTTCTTAAGTAACAAGTTCTCAGGGACTATTTATTGCAATTCATAATAAAAACTTGAATTATTTCCTAATGCTGTACGTAATCAATAACGAAACAAATTTTTAACGGTAAAATTCTGGGAAAATCTGTAAGACTCATTAAAATTTGACACGATAGCAGCAAACTAGGGCGCGTTCCAGTAATGAACACTAAAGCCCACTATGACCGCAAAGTCGTTCTACATAAGACCGCGATTTTTTCTTTCGAACATCGATGGCGACCGCAAGAAGCTCACAACGACCGTATTTATTCGTGGGTTTCTGTGGTCGTTTGTTGAATGGTGACGTTTTGAGCTAGTGGAACTGAAAGTTTTGAGGTCGTGGTCGTGGGCTTTAGTGTTCATTAGTGGAACGCGCCCATAAATGACGTTTGAAGACACGACAACGACCATCAAAATGAAATTGTTGATAACTCACTACTCACTTAATTTAATCGGGCGCATTTTTATTTTTTTATTAACTAATATAATATAACTTATGCACAACATTTTTATCACATTTTAAATATTTGAATATTCCACGCAAAGCACGAGTTTTAGGGCACTGCATTTACACGAACGACGCTTTATAACGCCATCTATCTCCAGGACGCTTAACTAAATTTCCAAACATTATAGTTATTAATAATAAATTATATTTAAATATTAATTATAATGAAAATACTTATTAAACATAATTATTGGTACATACATATTAAACATAAATTAAGTTTTACAGCGTCATCTTTTGTGTTAAAAATAGTTAAATACATTTTTGTAATTTTTTTATATTATTTGATTAAGAAAATTAACCGCTATCTGCCAATGATGTAACCAAACCAGCACACTTCAAATTAACTGAAAGTCTTAATATTTTTTAAAATAGTAAAGTAAAAGACAAAACATTTATTTAAAGAGATAATTTTAATTTTCAAGTGGCGTCCTCTATCAGTAATTGAATGAATAAATTTGGTGAAACCTAAATTAATTTTAATATTTTCCAAATAGCACATCAAAATAACGATATTTAATTTTAATAGTATGTACATATATTGTAGTACATGTGTTTAAACATGTAGCAGTGTAACATACTGTATATATAGGCAACCAAACCAGCACGTTGCTTGTGTATTTCTAAGCAACCAAACAGACATCGTAAGAAGTTGCATAAAGTTTCTTTTTAATATTTGTTAGTTTAATTTCTCCTGGCACATCATGACCTCCTGATACAAAATCTGAAATTTATGAATTTAGTCGCTAGACGGTCTATGCAGACAAATTATCATTATCATTTAATTATAAGTATCACGTAAAATTTAATTAACATGAGCTGATTGTGGTTTGATATGTAGGCAACCAAATATGCAGGTTAGTACAACTAAAAATTTAAGAAGAAGAAATCCCTTGTAAATTACTAGTAGGTGCAATGCCGTAGCAAATATTTTTTCAAAATGAATATAATAATCATAACAAATCAAGAACTCCAAACAAATATTCAAATTTAAGGTTTATTAAGAAGATAGTCGGCGAAATGTTTGAAAAGCGTACTTTTCGCTAGTAAAAATTGATTTTTGGGCATTTGTAATAAAAAATTTAACAAAAACGATGCCTAGTGCCATTCAAATTGAATTTAGTTTTCATATAGAATTTTTGTTTTTCATGTAGAGTCTATGATAGGGGCGTACTTTATGAATAAAAATAAAAACGCATTTTTTTATCATTGTTGAAAAAGTACGCCCCTATCATAGACTCTACATGAAAAACAACAATTCTATTGGGAATTACGACTACGGATAGATGGCGCTATTTTGACGTAAATTTGAAAAAAACATGGAGGATAAAGTAATAAAAGATTTTTGCGCCGATTTAATTTTTATTGGTTTTAGTAACTGCGCCTGTGTTTAGATCTAGTTTTTTGTGTATAAAAATTGTGTTTATCTTTTATTGACCAGTGTGTGTTATTTCTTACTTGCATAAATGCATAAATACATTGTTTTGGAGTAAGTAATAAATTACAGCATGTAAAATATATTATTATTTTAATATAGTAATAATAAACTCAAGGGGCGTATCCCAAGTCGAAATTCCCAATATAAAAACTAAATTCAATTTGAATGACACTATACTTCATTTTATAACTAGGAGGACTGATTTAAATTTCCCGCGCTAAAATGCCAAAAATTAACGTCCCTGATTGGTCAAAAGTCAAAAGATTTATACCCAGATTCTGGTCAAATCATTTAAGTTTAAAGGCCTTTAAATTTAAATTTGTTATATGGGTTGTAATGGACGATTTCCATGGTTACCTTAAATGTTTCTAATTAAAGCCCTTTAACTTTGACCGAATCTGCCTATTACACCGGATAATTATTTTGGATGATTTTTGACGTATGTATATGTATATATAACCTCAAAATATTAATCATGAAATTCGAATTATTATTGTATTTTCATGTATAAATCTGTATTCAGTACAAAAAAATGAGGAATTTAATTAAGTTTCTGTACATGTTTTATCATTAAAAAGCCAAAATAACCTGTCAAAACCTGTTTGGTTATTTTTTTAGTAACTTTTATAGTGTAAGTTTTCTTTCCCTGTCACTCCTCCTAGTTAAAAAATAAAGTATATGCATCGTTTTTGGAACTTGTGTGAAAGCAATTTATTTAATAATTGCCGACGTTTCTAAAATGTTACAGCAAGTTTAAAATTTTTATGAATTTTGTGGAATACCCTATGTAATTTCCTTCTTTTCATTATTTTTTAAATTTAACTCAAGTATACTTCGGATTTTCTTTTCACCTAATTACTTCTTTGGTTGATTTTAAAACTAAGAGGGACAGGGACGTTTTAAATCCTGCATTAAAATTAACAATCTGGATAAAATTTTATGACAAAATCCAAAGCATATTTGTTTCTTATAAAAATTTTGATAATAAAAAATCATTGCATAATTGCCCATCGCCCCCTTAGGAATTTACTTTACGCCACTGGAAACATATAGGCATTATTTAAAGACACTCAGGAGCATTACTCTTGAACCACTCGACACCTTCTGGCATACAACACCACAAGGATAGACTCTTATTTTTTCATGAAATTGACAAGGGTAGAATAATGAAAGTGGTATAGGACATCGTGTGTACCGTTAGTAGTCTGAATCATCATTCCTGCTTCATTACTGTCCGAAGACATAGATTGTGTCGATGTTGCAGCTGCAACCTCCTCTGAATAATTTATTTGTGTGATAGTAGGTACTATTATTATTACCAATTGGTAATTTAAAGTAACTAAGGAACCCTTTCTTCTCTTCTTGCTTGCTATGATTTGTCAAATCTAGCCGTGACAGCAATTTTTGGATAATATTTTTTAAATCTAGAGTTCCTCATATCAAAATCACAATTATCATCAAAACCATAACAGTATTCGTCCTGATAAGACTCATTTAAAGAATTTGTTGAAATGTTCTTTTGATGTAGATTAAAAAATTTTTCTATTGGATCAAAATCATCAAGATCGGCAGACATTAATTCAAAGACTGATTTATGTTTTGATATCTTCGATGAACCCATAATACGGAATCGAAAAAATTTGATCCAAATATTTTGCTTTAGGAAGCACAGACAAAACAGAGGTAGCATTGCCCCTCTGAATAGCAATACTAATGCGTATTTTTAGAAAAAGATGTAGATCTTGGTTCTTTGGTTACATTAGCTAATAGTTTTCCTATTTCACATTTCACCAATAAAAATAATAAAGCAAGAAGAATCCAATCTCATTTTGTAAAAAATGTAATTTTGTTCTGTATTTAGAAACTTTAATATTTTCTCCAGTTAATGCAGCTGTTCCTGAAGAAATTGTAGAACCTATTAAATAAGAAGGAGCCATACAAGCTATCAATACAAGTATATACAATCGTAAACAACAGGTTTCCCGCAACTTCAAGGAATCGTAATCAATCCTTTAGGCCTTTTTCCATCATCTCTGCTTGTTCCTTAAGGCTCCAAAATAGAAGGAATATTTGCGAAATATTATCGTTTACTTCGCATTGTCCAGAAAATCTTCCTGCACTAAATCTACAGCTTAAACCATGAAGTTCATCTTCATCTATAAAAGAGCTGCACAGGAGCAAGTGTGTTGAATCCACAAGGAAGTACCAAGATGAAGACCAATTGCTATTCTGAAGTAATCATTATCGAGTAATGTTCCTAAAGAAGCAACAGGCAGAGGATTGAATCTTACACCTAGACAAGGAAGGAAAATTGAGAATTGTTAGCAGATGATAAAATATTATATGTATATTAAAGGTAGGTCCAAAAGAGGAGAATTCCTGGTTGTATCAATAGATTTTTCACGACGATTCAAATAATGTTCGCTATTTTATTAGACCATAGAGATTCACCTTCAATTATAAGGTTCTCCATATTTTTTTAAAATAAGAAGGTAAAATATCATCAATATCGTAAAAAAAAACATCATAATAGGAAGAAAGTAAAGCGTAAAAAGATAAAGAAGAGGCCAAAAGAATGCCAAGGCCACCCTTACGTATAGGTAAAGTTGCATGAGACCATTTTTCCCGAAAAGAAATTATTTGTAATTATTTCAATGAAAATTTTTATAATAGGTACTGTTAAAATTTAAAATTCTATAAGACAACATCTCAATAAATATTGGATGTCCACGAAACTAGGGCCACCTCTGTCTTGAAAACCGTTGGAGAGAGCAGTGTGAGTAAGGGTTGTACTAATTGTAAGTAGAAATCATTCTTGCCGTTTTAAGGTGATACGGAGTCAAATGTTGAAAAACCGACGTTTTTACCTTTCATGATTTTTTTAAAGTGTTTCGAATTGGAAATTCAAAAAAATAAGAAAATACCAAACTAAATTAAGAATTTTATTTTCATTTATAATTTTTGTTATTTATGTATCTAGAATTACATTTGTGTAATTTTGCAAGAAAAACTTCTATATTTATATTTTAATTTTTGCAAAACTATGCTCGTATAAATCTAGATAATTGAAAAATAAAAATTGCACATAAAAGTGCAATTCTTACTTAAGTTCGGTATTTAATTATTTTTTTTAGTTTCCAATTTGAAACACTTTAAAAAAATTCAGGAAAGATAAAAACATCGGTTTTTAAACATTTGACTCGCTATCATCTTAAAACTATTATATCTGTGGTGAGAATTTTGAAATTAATAATAATTCCTTGATCTGGTTTATTAAAAAAAAATTCAATTTTATTAAATTTTAGTTCAAGGCCAATTTTACTAGAACTTATAATAATTCTTCCAAGGTTATCAAGAACAATGTATACAGTCCTTATCAAGATACAATGCATAATATTTAGTTGTAATTGATTTAGTAAGTTTAGTCAAATAAAAAAATAAGCAGGCACAAGGTGCTATCTTTATAACATTGACAGACACAATGGAAGGTTTGGGGAACATAATCCAAAACCATATTAAGGAAGGTATTTGTACTTATTAAATTGAATGCATTCTTGAAATCAAGTTTTAGGAAAAGCCTTTTGGGTAGATTGGGATGTCAACATCTTACTCAAGTAAGGTATCTTCTTGCTGAATGAATGACAGATTTACAACTCTCTTTACAGCTAAATCCAAATTGTATGGAAAAATTGTAACACATCTAAGTAACTTTTAAAGGCCATAAAGAAGCACTATATAGAATTGGATAAACATAAGGGTTTGCATTACTAGTTAGCATAAGGTTACAAAAAGAGGTATTATAATTTAAAAGTTTTTCGCCAGAAAAACCAGAGGAGTAACTAAGTATATCCATGACATGGGACGGTGTTAGGGCATCAAGACTACCAGCTGAACCCATATTGAATGATTTAATTGGAAATAAAACTTCTTTTGGACGAAAAACTGGGTTATTTGTGTTAGAGATGATAATCCTTGGTTTATTTGAAGTATGGTGTTTAGAAAGTAGGAACTCCAATGTAGAATAATCATGACCAAAAACCAAAAACGAATCATTAGAAAAAAATTTCTGAATTAAAGTTTCTTTCATTATTTAAATTGTCAATAATTATTGGAGTAAGAGACCCATTTTTATCATTTTTAATTTTCGGAATATTAAACGATTTCAAAATAAACAAGGAAAGCTGAAAGAAGTTTAGCAACGTTTCAAGTTACATAAACAACACTTTAAATCTTCTATATTTGAAATTTTAGTTTGAGAGGATATTATTTTTACAAGATTTTTTTAAGAAAGGTTGATTTGTGTGTATGTTTACTCTTGAAAATAATTTAGCTTTTTTCAGCTATAAAATGTTCCACATGCACTAAAAACTTCTTCAGAACAAGTACATATCTCAAAAGTCTGTAATCCTTAAGTTTTGGTTGAGCTTAACCTTAAACTAAAACTTAAACTAAAAATGTAAAGATCTATTTAGGCACCCACATTTAACATTTAATTTTAACAATTAACGAATTACCCTAAAAAAATTTACATATAATCATAAAAAATTAAGATTGTGGTGAAATCATTTAAGTTTGTATAAAGGCCTTTAAATTTAAATTTGTTGTATGAGTTGTAATAGACAATTTCCAGGCTTATATTATAAATGTTAAATGTGGGTGCATAAATAGAGCTTCATGTATTGCACATACATGTTAAAAATTATAAAATACTTGTCTAAGCGAAAATATGTACATATTTGTAGCAATGGCTACAGAATTTAATGATGTACTCTTCTCCCTTGAGTTTCTATGATCATTTTTTTATATTTGTTTGAAATTTGAAATCATAACTTGATCCATAGGTAATAAATAACCTCATCACTTAACAGTTCAAGCACAGGTTAAAGTTAGTGCAAAGTGCAGGAAAAGTTTAGTTTTTTAAATTGGAAAAAGGAAAATGGGCTTCAAACTTCAATTAAAGTGAAATTACCATATTAGTTTCATTCATAAAATATATAAAATATGTAAAAATATATAAATATGCAGACCAAAAGTATTCATTCAAAGCTAATAAAGGTGCTGGTTCTCGAGGGTACTCGAAAGTGTACTGAATTCGATTCAGATATTTTGATTGAACACCCTGATGGTAAGTTAACATAAATTGTTTTCCATTATCCATACTAATAGCTGCCCAGTACAACTCTGGAGCTTCTAAGTGTAAATAAACGAATACTTTATAAGGTCCTAGGCTGTTTTCAATTTTGAGACCTGAAATTCAAAAAGAAAGATGATCAATAGAAAAAAAAATAATTACGGAAGAACCCGAACTGAAAAAATGAAAACTATAAATTAAGGAAAGCAATGTACTGAATGGGAAATCTGTCAATTTTTTAGTTTAAGTGTAGCTTGAACCTTAAGCTTTGACTATGCAACCGGCCCTTAAGTATTTTTATATCTGAGGATAAGCTTAAACCAAAAACCTAATCTATATAATAGATAAAAGTAAACACTTAAACTCAAATTAAAGCTTAAGTTTGAACTGTGCAGCTCGCCCTTAGTTGATTTTGGTTTAATTGAAATTTTATTAATTTTTTTCTTAAACAGTAACAAGGTACCAAACTAAAATTTTTAATTCATAGGAAATATTTTAATAGGAATCTTAAAAGTAACTAGATTTTGTGCAAAAAAATTGTTAAGTTTTTTTTTTAGTAAATTTTGTATACATAGTTGGCTTTTGTATGATTTAATTTTATTATTTTTTGTAAATGGACAGGTCTTGTCTTTTTGGAGTTCATGTTAATGTTAATTCATGTGTAGTTAGTTGCTCTGCGTCAAATGGTCATCTGGTTTATGTAAGATTAGGCCCCGGCCCGGCTTTCTATGTAAAGACAAGGAAAGCTTTGGCGCCACCCCGGCCAACCGCCTCACATTCATATTTCTCTCAGACAAAATAAAAAACAAAAAAAATCATATTTATTTAACCTCAATTTATTCATCATTTAAAAAAATAAAGTTTTATAATTTCATGTTTTTTTCACATTTAATGGTTGTAATTTTAGTATATTTTTTGGGAATTATTTAGTGATTTTTGGGTAATAGGAAATGTGTGTAAGTGTTGTTGGTTCGTCAACACGTCTCGACACCTACATAAATTAGCTATTCCCGTCATCGTTCGTTCCCATACTTCCCAAAGATCAGGGACATGGAACATGGAATCAATGCCATGAAGAGCTTTTACAAGTCGCCTCCTGGCGCCTAATCCATATAATATGCAGTCTGGTTCTGGATTATGGAAAACAAAACCACCCCATCACAAATCCACACGTGCAACAACCATAATTTACCACTAAATACTTTATAATGCTATTTTTTATTTTAAAAATCAATTTTTTGTGATAATTGCGTTAATTAAAAAATTAGTCTAATAAAAAAACAATTAAGATGCGGTGAAATACAAAGTTTGTTAAGTAGTTTTGAGGAGCGTGTTTTAGAAGCGAGAAATCCATCAACAGGAGCACTTAAAGCTTGGGAAGAAAAAGTCCATAACTCAAAATTGTTTTCAAAATAAACTTTTTATTTAATGGGGCTTGCCTGCTGAAAAAATGTGAGCCCAGGAATTTTTATAACCCAATCAATACGCTCAGAAAATAAACAAAACGTTCAATTAATTGAAACTGCGTGAAAAAAATTTTCAAATATTTTTGTGTAATATAAATATTTTTTTATAATTTTAGTTAAGATTTAGTCGTTAATATGTTGGGAACATAAGTACAGGCATGTAAGGTTCAATGTTTTCTATGTTCCCATGCTGATAAAGTTAACTAATGGCTAATAATAATAGATAAAAGGGGTGCTGGTGTTTTTATCCCAGATACAACACCTTTTCCTATAAAATTCCTTTCAAAATCACTCCCACGCTCCTTATTTATATTAAAACCACCATTATTTTCTAATTTAAAAAAATATCAAAAATAATACTTTTTTCAATTTAAAACTACGAATATTTTAATAAAAATTGATTGTTTATTAAAACAATTAATAAATTTCTTAAAATTAAATCGAAAACATCACTTGAATTTCCTTCGAAAAATCGTAGTCTGATTTTGTTTATATTATTGCAATTTTTACGACGTATTTTTGAAATTCCGTTCGCTTTGAATGTTTCTTTCATAAATGGACCAAATTTTAATTTTTTGGAACCACGGGAAATTTTAAAAATGATAGAGTCCTCGGGTTTTATATCGAAACAACCAAATTGGGCTCATTTTTGAGTACATCCTTATTTACCTTATTTAAGTACCAGGAGTTGTATTTTCCATCTCGTTCGAACTTCGTTCGCATGCGAACAAGTTCGATGGGTAAGTTCGATTGACAATCAGTTTTCGTATTTTCGTACCGTCATCGAAGTGAAGTTCGTACACGGAATCAAACTACGAATAGTCATACTAGACAACGTTGCAATTAAACAGTACCAACCGTGGAGATACGAGTAACCCTACATTAAAACCAACTTCAAATTGTGTTGTTTTGTGGTTTAACCCACGTTTAACCTATAATAGTTGTAAAAAGTTTCTACAAAATGGAAAAGCAACGATGTGGGCAGATTACTTGCAATCAAAAACAATCATATATACACAATAAATACAAAATGTATAAATAAATGTATTTATTTTATCTCCTTAGAATATGTTTTTTTTTGTTTATAATTATACATATATTGTGATTTGTTTTAAATTCTTATATTTAAAATTTTTCTTTATTTATATTTTTTGGGGGAAATAAAATATAAAAATATTATGTTTTAATCAAAAAAATTTTAATAACAATCCCTACTATAACATTAGTAAACAAAATCGAACTTTTTTCTGTTGCATGAGGTTTTTTAACTGATTCCTACTAATTTTACGTTGCTTAATTTTTTTATTAAATAAAATTTGCAGGTTTAGTAAAATAATTTAATAATAAGGCTGGAAAAACGTAGAGCAACAATTAGAAACTTATTATTTATTCATATAAAAATACAAAAATTAAATTGTATATGAATTTAATTTCTAAACAAAAGCACGATGCACAATCTATAAACAAGTTAACCTTACTACATATTTATATGCAACGTCAAACGAGAGAATCGCTTTGCGCACGCCTAAAAGCCAAGTTCGTGATCGAACTGGAAGTTCGAGTGGCTTCTACCCACTCGGATTGCTTCGAACGAAAAAGTCCGCATACGACCCGAGTTCGATTGCATGAAAATACACTTTTTACATTTCAGTCGAACTTTTGACGTAAGCTCGTATGCGAACCAAGTTCGAACGGCACGAAAATAACCCCCCAGGAATTTTAAGTCTTCGCCGTCAACCCAGTGGTGTCGCCCAATTTTTGCAAACATCAAAATAACGTTTTTTTTTACTTTATTCGAAGGAATCGCATTTTTATAAACGGGTTGTTATTAAAAAAAATGGTTTTTAGCCTTATTTTAGAAGATTTGAAATTAGGGTAATATTTTTGGACATTTTTAAAGATACTAAAAAATTCGTAGCTACCACACGCTTTGACCGATGATGACCAAACGTGACTTAAATTGTGCGTTAAGTTACCCTTAATGCACCCAAAAATATTAGATTTTGTCCGATCAACATAGTGGTTTCAGGATTTTCTTTTGCCGAAAATATTGAAAAAAGCTGAAAAAAAATTTGATATTAAAAAATGGACAAAAAGAATCTAAAAACTAAAAATCAGTACACTTGACGTTTTAGAAAATTCTTTGAATTGGAATTGTTTGAAGGTAAAAATTCAATATCTTTTGATTAGACCCCGCAGCGATCTTGCAAAATCAAAATTGAGTTATTTCGATTCCTCTCGATTAACATTATCGGTGTAAGATAGAATATACCTATGTATTGCAAATGATTTTTAAAAAATTAAAACACCACGTGTGGAGTTTTTTGAATTTCGAAATAAATTTAAAATTCCAATATTTTTTTAGTCTTTGCCAACACCGATACTAACGTGCTCTGCTTATTTTAAAGATTTTACCGTGTGCTTTAATTTAAAAAAGATTCGTTTCGATATTACCTTGCTTTCCGAAGTTACGACCAAAAATCTGCTGAAAATTTGAAAACTTTGGTTTTTGTCCAAAAAGTTGCTATGAAATTTTGGTTGATCGGAAAATATTGAATTTTGAAAGATCCACTTCGCCGATTAAAGTGCAAGATATCTTAAAATTTGCAATATTGTTTTCTTTATCAAAAAACGAAACATCGGTTCTAATCGCATAACAAATGCGTTCTATAGGGTCGAAATTGTACTAAAAATTTAGAAAAACTATAGTTTTTTTTTCGAAAAACTATTTAGCCGATTTTCATCAAACTTGACTTAAAATACTCCTATCTTGGATCTTTATCATCGGTAAAAATTTCAACTAACTGTTTTCAGTACTTTTTGAGAAATACAATTAAAACGAAATAATGAAATTCATTTTTTCGAAAATAATGAAAAAATTATTTTTTAAAAATTTTGATGTTTCATGCGAAGGATTATTAAAAACCGAGTAAAATTTGTTACTCAGGTCTACTTCAGGTTTCTAGTTTTTTTGCAACAAAAGCCTGAAAGGAGCAACAATTTTGGAAGTTTGCAATTATTTAAATGCTTCATAGCTTATTTAAAAACCCCTTGACTCCTCTTAAATAGACCAAAAAAATAGTCACATATGTCAGATATTTAAAAATTTTGATCAGAAAATTTCTAAATTCAACAATATCTCGAAAACTATTCGATCGTGCACAAAGTGTAATCTTTGCAGGGAAAATTGTAAAAAATTTCCATTAATTGTTCCAAAAATACACTTTTTAGATACAAATTTGTACTCAAGATTTTCAGAAAGTTTGAATTTATTTTTGAAAAAAACCATTCAATCGATTTTTATGAAATAAAACTTAAAATACTACTACTGTAGACTTTTGAACTCGTTGCTTTTAATATTTTTCTAAAAATTAAATAAGAATGAAACTTTAATTTCGGGGCTTTTGAAAATAATGATTTTCTTTTTCAAAAAAGTATTTTGATTATAGGTACATGACGATTTAAATAGAATTAAAACGAAAATTACTGCTGGATTTTTTTTAAATTTATTTTTTGCCGAAGAAACTAATTTTTTATAAAGCCACTACTTTGATATACTTTTTAGCCATTATTAATTGATTGGTTGGGATTTGTGGGTGTGCCTTGATTGGGAATGAATACGCAATTATAGATGAACATGAAATAGAAGTTGTGACAGAAATTTGGGCTTTAAATCATCTCTGTTTAAAGCTCGAGTTGGTTGCTTTCAGGCGCTGAAAGCGATGCATTGGACGTCTCCCTGAAAAACCATTCATCCCTGAAATCCTCGACCAAAACACGCACGCTCCCAGTTTCATGCATAATTTACTCCCGAAACTCGTCCGGTGCGCGTCACTAAATACCCAAATTAATTAAACTAATTAGTGCTTCATCAAAATATAAAATGCAAGAACAAAATCTTCAAACTTTCGATTTGGATACTTCGCAGCAATTCCAATCTTGCGATACAACCACAACTAACCCTTTATCAACCCCGTTTTCAGTTAAGGACATTCTCAACATTGACCAAAGTGATACTAATTATTGTTACCACAGTGCCAAAGACTTAAACTACGACAGTTATTTCCAAAATTGGGAACAGCCATACGTCAACCCCTACGAACATTGCTACAATTTTTATAACCAAACCTGCGAACCTGAAAGTTTCAAAACTAATAGTGATAACAACGATTACGTCAATTCCCAACAAAATATTGAAGTTACCAGGGAAAATCAGGCTTATAGTGTTGGATTTAATGCAAATGCGAAAGAGATTTCACCAGGATACAGCAATATTGAAAGTCCAAGTAAGTTTTTTGCAACTTCAATAAAGTCTGAATGTTGTTATAAATCTTGATCAAACTTTTCAAAATATTATTGATTACCAGCAATAATCAACGAAAATTTGAATTTGTCTTTAGGAAATCAGGTGACAAGTTCAAAAACGGAACTTCGAAAAAACGGTAGACAACGAACAAAACGCAAACCGCGAATTTTGTTTAGTCAAGCCCAGGTTTACGAATTGGAATGTCGTTTTAAGCAACAGCGTTATCTATCAGCACCTGAAAGAGAACAAATGGCGAGGGGTTTGAAGTTGACACCAACGCAAGTCAAAATTTGGTTCCAAAATCGCCGTTACAAGAACAAAAGACAGAAGCAGGAGAAGTTGATGGAGCCCGGGGATAAAATCGAGAGGAAAACTGTTACGAATTTTGTACCACAACCTCCTCAATACCCACAAAATTGTTATCAAATTTACCACGGGGCTAGTTTCGATTATCAAGATGGCAACGTTAGGTATTGTAGTGATTTTTCGTTTTGATAACTCAAATTCATGTGCTTTAATTAAACTTTTGTTATTTTTTATAATCAAAATTTTGTTGAAATTATTATTAGAATTATCATGAAGGAAGCTGGTATTTATTTTAACGGTGGAGGCGAAAATATTCAAGTAGTCAGCACCAGATCACCTTTTAACCTAAAAGCATTACCGCTATTATTAATCTAAATTATTGCTTTGAGATAAACTAGAAACAAGCTGGAACTATTTTAAGCAACATTTTCTTGATTTAAAAATTAATAATTGCGTATTTATTGTATATTATTATATTTTTTTTAAATTTTGTAAATAATGTAAAACCAAAAATAATTATTATTAAATAAAATTTGTATAATAAATTTTTATTGAATTTTTTATTTCGTAGTAATCTTTGTGTAAGTATTGGAATAAATGGTTTATGATATCCTGTTGCAGTGTAAACTTGGTTTTCCCTTAATAGCAGGGGTTGCAAATTAATACAATCAATCAATCATTTCTTAAAACAAGGGCAAACTTGGGTTAATATTTAATGTTTAATTAGCCTCAATGTAAATTTAAACCAGATTTTTATCATTAAATGTACCTACACTTATTATTTTTTTAAATCCTGCAAGTATTTTATTAAAAATTAATTTAAAATAAGTTAAATCCAAAATTTAATAAGCTTTAAAAAAATCTAATTATTCATTTTATATGGATTTTCAAAATTTTGTTATTCCTAAAAATTTAAAAAAAATACAATCTTCATGTTTAAATAACGATTTTGGCATTAATAATTTGTTTTAAAAACGTACTTCTTACTGTTTAATCAGGATTTTAACAAGCATTAAGAAACACCGTTATTCAATATTCGGTTATTGCGAAATAGGTCGCGTATGGCTCTTTTATGATTTTTTTAGAAAATTAGAATTCTCGTGTTTAAAGCACGATATTAGAGTTAATAAAAAAAAATTATAAAAACGTGGTTTATACTGTTTTATCAGGATTTTAATAAGCTATAATAAAAACCGCTATTCAATATTCTGGTGCTACAAAAAAACGCCATTACGAAAAAGGTCGCTTATGGCTCTTTTATGATTTTTTGACAAAATCACAATTTTCGTGTTTAAAGTATGATATTGGCGTTGATGAAATTTTATAAAACGGTGGTTTATTCTGTTTTATCAGGACTTTAATAGGTTTTAAACCCATATTCAATATTTTACTGCATTAAGAAAAATTGTTATTAAGAAAGAACTTGTGCATGTATTTATAAATTTTTTTAAAAAAACACAATACTTGCTCTTAACAAAATTTTTATAAAAACGTGATTTATTTCGTTTTATCAGGTGTTTAATATGCATTAATAAAAGTCACTATTCAATATTCTGCTGCTTCAAACAAAATTGTTATGTCACTTTTATGATTTTTTTAGAAAAAGAGTTAAGGTGATAGGGAGTCAAATGTTGAAAAAAACGACGTACTTATCTTTCATGAATTTTTTAAAGTGTTTCGAATTGGAAAGTCAAAAAAATAAAGAAATACCAAACTAAAGTAAGAATTTTACATTCATTTGCAATTTTTGTTATTTATGTATCTACAACTATATTTGTGTAATTTTGCAAGAAAAATTTCTATATTTATATTTTTATTTTTGCAAAACTACGCTTATATAAATCTAGATACATGGAAAACAAAAATTGTATATAAAAGTACAAGTCTTACTTAAGTTCGGTATTTTAATATTTTTTTTTGTTTCCAATTCGAAACACTTTAAAAAAATTCTGGAAAGATAAAAACATCGGTTTTTCAATAAATGACTCCCTATCACCTTAAAAGCACGATATTGGCGTTAATAATTCTTTTGTAAAAACGTGGTTTCTTCTGTTTTATCAGGACTTTAATAAGTTTTAGGAAAAACTCCAATTTTCTGCTGCTTCAAGAAAAACTTTTATTAGGAAAAAGCTCGCACATGACATTTTTATGAATTTAGATTTTAGAAAAATACAATTCAAGTGTTTAAATCACGATATTGGCGTTAATAAAGAAAATTATAAAAACGTGGTAGATACTGTTTCATCAGGAGTTTAATAGGCTTTAAGAAAAACTGCTATTCAATATTCTGCTACTTCAAAAAAAATTATTATTACGAAAAAGCTCGCGCAAGGCACTATTATATAAATTTATGGAAAAATTCAATTTTAGTGTTTAAAGTACGATTTTGGCGTTAATAATTTTTTTTTATAAAAAGTGGTTCATACTGTTTTATCAGGATAGTAGGCTTTAAAAAACCGCAATTGTATATTCTGCTGCTTCGAAAATAATTGTTATGTAATTTCTTAAAAGCTCGAGCAAGGCGCTAAAATAATTTTTTAGTAAAATACAATTTTCGTGTTTATAGGCGTTAATACACATTTTGTAAAAACGTCGGTTATATTATTTCATCAGAACTTTTAGAACTTTTATAAGAAAAGACGCTATTTAATATTCTGCTGTTTCAAGAAAAATTTTTATTAAGAAAAATCTCGCGCAGGTCACTTTCACCAATTTAAAAAAAAAACACAGTACTCATGTTAAAATATTGGTGTTAATAAAAAATTTATAAAAATGTGGGTTGTTTGGTATTATCAGGACTTTAATATGCTTTAAGAAAAACCACTATTCAATATTCTGCTACTTCAAAAAAAAATTTATTACAAAAAACCTCGCGCATGGCACTTTTATGAGTTCTTTTTTAGAAAAATACAATTATCCTGTTTAAAGCTTGATATTGGCGTTAACAAAGATTTTGTTAAAATGTGCTATATTTATTTTATCGGCATTTTAATAAGTTTTAAGAAAAACTGCGTATGGCATTATTATTAGTAAAATACAATTCTCGTATTTAAACCACGATATTGGCGTTAATTTTCTTTTAATAAAAACGTGATTTAATCTGTTTTATCTAGACTTAAATAAGTTTTAAGAACACCGCTATTCAATATTCTGCTGCTTCAAGAAAACTTGTTATTGGCGTAAAAATTGTTTACTCCGTTTTATGGGGACTTTAATAAGCTTTAAGAAAAAGTGCAATATTCTGCTACTTCAAGAAAATTTTTTATTACGAAAAAACTCGCACATGACACTTTTATGAATTAAAAAAAAAACAATTCTAGTGTTTAAAGCTCGATATTGGCGTTAATAAAAATATTATTAAAACGTGGTTTTGTATTTTATCAGGACTTTAATAGGTTTTAAGAAAAACCGCTATTCAATATTCTATTTCAAAAAAAAATTGTTATTACGAAAAAACTTGCGCATGGTACTTTTATGAATTATTTAAAAAAATACAATTACGTGTTTGAGGCTCGAAATTTTATGAAAACATGGTTTATTTAATTGGAAATTCGATAAACTAAACGTTTATTCTTCTATTGCTTTAAAAAAAAATGTTATTACTTAAAATCCAAATTACAATGTTTTATATTTAAATTAAATTAATATTTTCTGTGGCTAAAATAAAAGACTTTCCTTGATAAAATCATTTTTTTTTAAATCTGGATATTAGATGTGACATCTATATTTGAGCGGCCAAAGTATAATCCTCATCATATACGGCCCTTAAAAAAGATCCCTAAACCTTTAAATCTAGTTCGTATAAGAAACAATAGATGGCCAAAAAAATTAATTTTACTATCTAAATTTTTTAAAGTTTTATACAGGATATGTTTTTAGTACCAAAACGGTACATTTTTTAAGAGGTTGAAAAAAAACTGAAATACGATACCTAGACTTTAATTCACATTAATTGTACAAATCTCATGATTCAGACAATTTAGTAGAATCAAATTCGACTTATTGAATAAAGGAAACTCAAGCTATTTCATATTACGTTTGCAAAAATGTTGTGTCGTTTCGGAGGTTTGTTTAAAAAATTAACCACGTTATTTCTATGGGCGGTTCATTTGGTTGCCTATAATGAAAATAAATACAATTTACAGTTGGTCAGAACATCCGCCTACGCTTTGGTTTACTTCTATTTACATGGGGACAATGCCAAGATGGACTAACATTAAAATTACGAAAAATTAAAAGATTTACGACTCTTTAAATATCTTATCTAAGTGCCATCTAGTGTTTCAGAATAACACCAGTACCTTAGTACCTCTCTTAAAAATGATCTTTTTATCATTTGGCAATTCCAGCTACTAATAGATGGCGCTTTTCTCCCTCTGTGGAGAAAATTTGGACTCTTTAGTAAACTTTAAAATGTTTGAATATACAGTAAGAAGATTTACATGTTTCCTTCTATTTGCAATTAAGTTTAATCCGGTTTTTATTTAATTTTTAATTTAGAGTTATTTAAGATTGTTCGTATTTTAGTGTTGAAGTAATATTAAAATATTCTTTAGAAATGTCTGGAATCTGGAAATAAACATAAAAGTACTCATTTTCTTAAAAAAACTTTATGTACGATTTAGGCACTTTTAATTTTTGAATTAAGAAATTGGAATTAAAGAAATTCATCAACAAATATTTAGAAATTGTATCCTAATCTGTTTTGGAGTTATCGCGTTTTTTTGAGTAGAACGTCGTAATTTTGTAGGTAGATGGACGAGAAAATTCCAAGACAAAACTGTAAAAACCACTTTTCGATGGACTACACCGAAAAAAGTTATTCGTCCCCAAAGCTATTTTCGATTTCACCCCGAAATGTACCAAATTTTAGTAATATTCTGAAGAAGGTGATTTTGACCAGCCTGGACCCATCTTTTAAGGGAGTGGAGATACAACATACGACCCTACAAAATCGGACGTTTTCTTTCGAAGGATTTAAAAAATTGAAATGCTTTGAACACACACGTACACCTTTTCCAATTTTTAACTTTCCCATTCTCAACTTAATTGACCAAGCTTTTCTTCTATCGATTTCTTCCACAATACCGAAATAATTTAAAAAATTTACCGCATTGGGAATTTTTAGATTCCGTTCGCCCTCTGGTGGCAAAATATAAACTTCGATATTCGGTACTTACGTTTTTGATTTAACGCATTGGTACATGTTTTTTGAGATTTACTGAAGCTTTAAATGATAAATCTATTTGTGTTTTGTTGAATACGTAGTTAGAAGATACAAGAATGCATTTTAAACACAATTTTTGACAATGACAAGTACCAAATAACCTCCATTTATAGCGCCATCTATACATAGTTAAAATTCCCAAATTGGGTACTGGATACTCATGAAAGTGAATTTTTGGTTCATTTTTTGGGGGGCGTGACTGCCATTAACACTAACTGGTGTTGCAAATTTTTCCCATTGTAAATAAAGGTTGATACACTATAATTTATGTCTAGTTGACATTTCCGCCTCCAGAGAGCGTCTAGAACTCTAGAATCGCGAATAACCAATTTTAATGTTATTTTGTAATATTGGTTTTGAGGTATTATTGGTAATTTTTTTTCGAATTATGATGGTGACTGCTATGGAGGCGTGAATTATGAAAATTCGAGAGGACCATATTTTAAATTATTTAAATGAAACACCGTTGCAAAATATTTCTCCTTTGTAAGTGTCTTTAATTTTTATTAAAATAATTTTTGTAATAATTTTACCCTTATGTAAATATCAAAAGATTCCATTTAAAAAAATCTTACATTTGAATATACTCGGTCTTCAAAAATGATTGATACTGTTGACATTGCATGATAGGAAACCTAAGTTTCCCACAGTTGGCTACACTGAAATTTTGCTCCGTTGAAAAAACCATCGCGAATATTTTAACTGCACTAATTTTAGTTTTGAAAAAAACTGTTTTTATAAAAGGCAGTAACCGGGTAAGCAAGGGCAATGTGCCTATGCACCGATTTTGCTAAATTTTTTTTCAGAGATACCTTATTAACTAACATTAAGTTTCCTCAAATTTTGGCTTCGTAATGTACATGGTCTTCTTTAAAAAAAAATAATATTGATTTTTTGAAAATAAAAAAATTCTCGGTTATGGTTGTTGGAAATTTTCCTGGAATGAAATATATTATAGAGATGCTAAATACTTACAAGTGGTATTTTTTACGTTTTTTGATTTACAGGAGAATAAAAAAATATTAATAAAGATTCAAAAATAAAAAAAATATTTTATACTAGGGGGACAATCACCATTTTTTTGTCAAATATTCTTCATGTGTACTTCTATAATATGTATTAATCTCAACATTGTCCGTTGGGTATAACATAATAATATTTATAAAAGTTTGGTCTTGAAAATTAAATAATGTCAACGTTGTCAAATTGATAACAAATAAGTAACTTTTATTACCTTTATTACATTTATATGTATTAGTATAAATAAATAAATATTTTAAACTTTGACATATTAAATGAATTCCAACTTTTTTTCTAAAAATTAATAAATATGTTAATGGACAATTTTAAGATTCATACAAGTTATAGAAGTAGATTACAGGAATATTTGACAAAAAAATGGTGACTGTCCCCCTGGTATAAAATATTTATTTTGTTTTTGAATTTTTATTTTTATTTTTTTTATTTTCCTGTAAATCATAAATCGTAAAAAAATACCACTTATGAGTATTTAGCATCTCTATAATATATTTCATTCCAGGAAAATTTCCACCAACTGACAAAATGTTTTTTTTTTTCAAAAAATCAATATTATCTTTTTTAAAGAAGACTATGTACATTTCGAAGCCAAAATTTGAGGAAATTAATGTTAGTTAATAAGGTATCACTGAAAACAAATTTAGCAAAATCGATCATAGGCACATTGCCCATGCAACACACTGAGAAATAACTTGAAAAACGAGAAACTCTTTGGCTAAAGTGACAATTCAGATTTAAATTTGAATTAAAATTAACAGCTACTTAGCAAGTCTAAAATCACTACAGAGTATGTTTGGTTGCATAGTTGCGGTTTCAATCTTATTTCCATTCACTGTATTTATTTTTTTATATAGGTCCTACTTTGATATAAACATTCTAAAATTTTAGTTTTTTGAGAACGTCAATTTTTTATTGAACAAAAACTCATAATTTCATATTTAATCATTTATTTTCGGTTTTAATTAGGCGTAATTATTGTTTTAGCCTAGTCCATGTAAATTTATTAAGCTCGTTGGATAAATTAGCGGCGTTTTTACGACATCTCCTCCGCACCAGTCTAAAAACGGCTCAAAATGTAAATGATGCTGTTAGATTTGTTTACAATGGCGTAAAAGCAATCCGTCAGTCATCTGCCTTTTCTACTCTACACTCTTATTGAGGAAGTTACACATTTAAATTAAACACAAAAATTAAAAATTATAAAAAAAAAAATTCAGGAATTCAGAAAAATCTTTAAATGCGTATATTATTTAGGTATGTTTATGAGTTTTCTGTTGCTGCTTTTAAATTGGGTTACTTTGGATTATCAAATTTTGAAAAATACAGGGTGTTCCGTGCATGGTTCACCAAACGTCGCGTCGGGGTTAGAAACTAGACCAAACTTAATCGACAAAATACCCAAAAAGTGGGGCTCTAGATTATTTAGTTTAATGCCCGTTTTCACTAACGATTCCTAAAATTTAGGCATTGCTTATAGTATTTGTTGCTAAGTATTTTTAATCATTTAACAAAAAAATATCTAGCAACTAGCGCTATAAGCAATGCCTAAATTTTAGGAATCGTTGGTGAAAACGGACATTAGAGGCTTATAACCTTATATTCAGCAACCGTGATGAAATATTTAGAGACGTCGTTATCATTAAGCACGACTCTAAAAAATATTTCTTATGAAGAAATAATCAAGTGGTTAACGTTACCTAAGGACGTCTCTAAATTTTTTACATTGACATTAAATACCTGACATTGAATGAAATCAACGACCCTGAATTTTTCTAGCCATGCTGGAGTGTTATATTAGTAGTAGTCTCTACTACAGCCCTCCTGCTAGTAGTAGTAGTAGTAGTCCCTACTACAACCCTCCAGTATGGGTAGCAAAATTCAGCGTCGCTGATTTCATTCAGTGTCAGTTAGGTTTAAGTTGGAATTCCTGTTTGTTGGCCAGTACTACTATAGGAGTAAATTCAGATGGGTATTGTAAAAGAAGGAAAAGAGCTATGGCATCAAACTTTTCCCTGCTTTATTGCAAATATGAAGAACTTTCAGAAAAATTAAAAAGAAATTACATCCTTAATTTTTTATTCAACATTTCTGTATAGGTGCTACCAATTGAAAGAGGATGGTTTCAGCTTTCTAGTGATAATTTTTTTTTAATTTTACGTATATTGGATAAATAGTAGATTTCTGATTTTTGGCAAAAATTGGTGACCAAAAATTCAAAATATCTATAAAAGTTTCGTTTTTTCTCGATTAAATTTGCTCTAGTTTGGTTTGGTGAACCACGAACCGAAGACCCTGTATAACATCGTGTTTTAATTGGTTTTTGAAAAATTGTACTATAAAGTTGGAGTAGTTTAAAGGCCTTAATAATACACTTATCCCCAGTATTATCAACAGACATTTAATTTTAAATGAAGTTTAATTTGACATATATAGTGTATTTTGCAACTTCGTGTCATTTAAACTATATTAAAACTTCATAAAAATACTATATATGTCAAATTAAACCTCAGTTAAAATTAAATGTCTGTTGATAATACTGAGGGTTACTGTTAATATTTTTAAATTCTTTTCTCTCATTTTGCTCGTAATAAATATTTTTAAATGGTACCAAAAATTGGTATAAAAATATATAGTAATTTATGAGATATCGCTGAGCCCGTAGCACCCTATTTAGCATACTTTTAAAATGACTCTTAATTTGTGTTGTTTTTAACAGTGTAGATTATGTTTGAGTTGTATTTGTGTTTTTAAGTAACATTAAAAGCAGTAATACAGATGCACCTAGTAACGTATTAGTTATTCGGGTTTCAGGAGCAGGCTCTTGTGTTTTAAACTGATTTTAATGAATGTTTACACAACGACTTTATATCCGTTCTGTTGTGGCCAGAACTGAATATGGGGTCCTTTAATTTCGCGCCTGCTTCCACTAAATATTTATTTTTAAGTTAATTATAGTCATTTCACGTCAATCCTAAATATCACATCAATTATTTTACTTAAAATTCATCAACAACTATAAATAATTTAATTAGTATTAATTTTAGCCACCTAAAAATTGATTTTTCTTAAGAATACGAAAGTTGAATAAAGGCGTTTGAAAGTTTCTTTCGAAAAGACTTGAATTTCGAAAGTAGTCCCTATTCATATGCTAATGAAATATTTTACAGACTTTAACACTTGGAAAGCCAACATTTTACGCCTCCATTCCTGGCTTCCGCTCTGGAATAAGAATTATCAGCTCTTCATCAAATTTCTTCAATTTATTAGAAGATTTTTATAAGAAAATCAATTTAATGCTTATTAATAACGAATTTAATTTGATTTATAAAATTATTGTTTCTTGATATGAAAAAATCTCTTCGTGGTTTTATACAATGCTTGTATTTACAGCATTTAGTGTGGCTAAAGATGATCTTTGTTTAACAGTGCTTGTGTAAAATCATCGTTTATAATTGATTTTATAAAAATATTTTTTCCTTCCAACTTTGGTCAAATAAAATTCAACACCACTATTGACATATCGTTTTAGTCACCCCTCTTTGTAGGACAATAAGTCTCAAATTACCAACATGGATCGTAATCAAGTGCCGCTTAAATGCTTCCAAGTGATTAAAGTGATTCTTTGCCAATTTTATTTAACTCATACATCGTTCATGGTTTGCATGACAAAACGCAAAGGGCGAGATTATACATTTATCACCACTCAACTGGAATAATCCACATTTGCACTTCTTTACAAGACTTCAACTTCACTAACTTCTTATAAAATACGGAAAGTGTTACTTAATTTTTTTTAACTAAAACTAGGATTGCGGCTCTAAAAATTATTATACTAGAATTTTTTTTTTAGGTTTACAAAAATTTTACCTTTTTTAATCATCACTTTTTACAACCAGCAATTCGATGACATTCCCCTTTAAATAGAAAATGACATTTACCACACGATAATGCAGAATTTATGGTGCCAATAACAAACAGGGCACACAAAATTACTTTAAATAATTTCATTTTGAAAGTTGCTATTAATCGGTTTAATTTTACTACAAAACCTTGTTTTTATACACAAAATATTGTTTGTTTAAAAAAAAAGATAAAGCATAATGATATTTTAATTTATTTAGTGATTCGGAAAACACAAAAATGGTAATTTTAAAGTTTTATTTAAAATAATGAGTTTAACCAATAAATAAAAAATCTTATAAATAAATGAGCTGTTTTTATTAAAATATTCCAAGTTTTGGCCCGATAAACAAAATTAAATGATAATTGTGTAAATTTTTAAAGTACTTCTGATATTGTTTAACTTATTTTAATTCTTCAATTATTTATTTTAAATTTTCGATTCTTTATAATATTGACTTTTTCATGTTTTTAGAAAATCGTTTATAAAATTAAAATTATTTAAAACACAAACTCGTTTACTAAAGTACTACAAAGATAATACCGTAAGGTTTTTAATGTTTTTTAAAATTAAAAATCGGTTCGAAATTGGTGGAAATATTAGTTTTTTAATTTACAAAAACTACAGGGTGTCTCACTTTTTCTGCACCAAATTTTTTTTTTAGATAGTAAATGTCATTCTGAACAAAAAATTTCTTATGAACTAATATTTTTTTCGACTCTTTAAGAAGTTACAGCAATTTTAAAATTTCAAAATAATAATGATTTTTTGGGACACCCTGTATAAATTTTATTTTATTTCAATTTTTTTAAATTTAAATTAAGTATGCTTTGGATTTTGACATTATCTGTTATTACAGATATTAGCCAATCAGATAATTAAATTTTCTTGTCAGAAATTTTAAATGAGTCCACTTTTAAAAACGGGCAATAATGTTCAAAAAGGCAAGTTGGGAAAATCCAAACCATAAATCTTTTAAATAATAAACATGATATAAGAAAGAAAAATTATACAGGGTTACACAAAAAAATCGATAAAATGATTAAATTTTTAAATTGCTGTAACTTCTTAAGGAGTCGAAAAAAAATATAAGTTTATAGGAAATTTTTGTTCACAATGACATTTACTATCTAAAAAAATTTTATGGTGGAAAAAAATAAGACACCCTGTATACAGCTTAAATAACAGTTCAAGCTTTAATTTGAGTAATTTTTGTAATTTTATTATATCGTATTTTAATTTTAAACCATTTTTTTTATAATTAAATTACTGATTTTATGTTTTAAAAATCAAGTCTTGCATAACTTTTGTGTTTATCGACTAATTTTTCTTATTTTTATTTCATATTTTGTTTAAAATCATTTAAGAGGATATTTCCCCATGTAATTTGCGTATAAGAAAATTCAAATTTCAAAAATGCTTTTTGCCAACACTATTCAAAATAATATAATCATGACAATTTGTACGCAATAAGATATAATTATAAAGAACTGCTTTTTATTTGCTATAAATTTTTAATTATCTCCCCGAAAATTAACAAATTTTTCTTAAAAATTAGTGATTTTTGGGAGCCTCTTGCAGTAATTTGACAAATAAAACTCTATTACAATATACTAACTAAAACTTATGATAAATTAAAAAAATTTATTTTCAATAATACTAATTTCGATTTTTTTGTATTTTTAAGATTTTACAGTTTCTAAAAAAGACGACGTTAAAAACGAAATAAAAAATTAAACAAACAAATTTACTTTTTCATTGTAAAAGCAAAAGTTTCAGATTTTTAAGATTAAAGATTGATTCAGAAATGGCGGAATTACCTATTAGTTTTTTTTGAAAAAAATTGATACAAAATTATAAATTTTTAGGCTAAATTATGGTTAATAAAATGACTTAAATTACAAAAACTACAATTATGGCTTAAATTACAGATTTAGTTTTAATTTGAGTATTTTTTGTAATTTTATTATATTGCATTTTGGTTTTAAACCATTTTTTATAATTAACGTGCCGATTTAAATTGTTCTTATTTTAATTTTTGTTTAAAATCATTTAATTTCTCGTTAGATATATTAGAAAATTTTAAATATTTTTTAGTAATTACGATTTTTTTTGTATTTTTGAGATTTTGCAGTTTCTAAAAAATCTTAAATATAAATGGAAAGAATTAAAACACAAATAAATTTACTTTTCGATTACAAAAGGAATGGTTAAAAGTTTTTAATGGGTTTTTTAAAATTAAAAATATATTAAAAATTGAGTTATATTTCGAAAAATGTTGACTTGTAATTGATTTTTTTTAAACTATAAATCATAGTTTAAGAAGATAGTCGGCAAATACGAGCGCTTGATTTAGAAATTCGCTTGATATTTGCGGTTTTGCTTATAATTTTTTTTTTTCTATTGAAGCTATTTAAAATTTTTTTTTGCTTATAAGAAAACTCAAATTTCAAAAATGCTTTTTGAAAACACTATTCAAAATATAATCATGATAATTTGTACGCAATAATTAATTATTAATATTTTTTGGTACACAGAAAAGTCTTGTGGCTAGCAATTTGTTCTTTTTGTGTTTTAGTATGTCAAACCAAATTATCATACAGCAGCAGTAAAACGGGCTCTTTACAAAAAACGTTCGGCCTTTTAGAGTTTTATAAAAAACTAATTGAAATAATATATTATTTCCAACGTTAACAGTAAGTTAAGCTATAAAGGAAGAGTTTGTACACTTCTTTTTTGTTTTAATTATATTTTAAAACTTTTTACAGCGCTCCAAAAATTTCTTAAAATTTTACTTAATTTTTAGAACGATGGAAAAAGTTTAAAAATATCCTTAAAACTAAAACCAACTATACAAACTCTTCCTTTATACCTTAATTTATTGTTAGCGTTGCAAATGATTATTATTTCAATTAGTTTTTTATAAAAATCTAAAACGCCGCTAAGCGAACGTTTTTTGTAAAGCCCGTTTTACTGCAGCCGTATAAGTATTTGGTTTGACATACTTAAACAAAAAATTAGAAATTGGTAGCTACAAGATTCTTCTGTTTACCAAAAAAATAAATTTTAAAAATCTTCAAGGAAAAAAAAATATGAGTAAAACCGCAAATATCAAGCGAATTTTAAAATCAAGCACTCAAATATGCCGACTATCGCCTTAAACTAAGTTTTAACTAGATATAAACCTAATTTACCACAAAATGAAAAAAAATATTTTCTTATGTGATAAGCCAGAAAAATATAAATTTAAATTTTTCGTTGTAATTTTTAAGTTTTGATTATTTTAAAATTTTGTAGGTTATTGACTTTTTTTTATGTTTAACACGTTCACGCCGGCGCGTACCACCGGTGGCCCGCACTAGACTGTCTCATCGGGCGGCGCGTACCATCGGTGGCCCGCACTAGTCTGTCTCATCGGGCGGTGCGTACCATCGGTGGTACGTATTTGATTGTGTTAAAAGAATGAAAATTTTACGCAAATTCATCAAAAACATTTATTTTTAAGCATAATTAATAACGTATAATATACATAACTTTTGTTCAATAACATAAACATAATAATTCGGTATTATAAATACATATAACTCAAATTCCATAAAAAATAACATAAAAATTCAATATTATTTATTTTATAATTTCATTATTCATTATTTATTGTTTTTTGTGTAATTTGTTAAAACATTTCAAGCAAAGTGCTGGTTGACCTTTGCACTGCCCACAATACGTCTTAACTTTTCTAGTTTTGTTAGTGGCATACTCTCTGCCCTTTTTCTTGGACAAATTTTTATAGCATTCCGCGTATACAGGTGTGAGCAAGCAACAATCGTGCGCCGCCAGATGACGCGCAACACGAACATGTGCACCGCCAGTTGCCGCGCAGCATGAATTATAGCGCCGTCTCACAGCGGAAAACATGAACATCGGCGCCGGCGTGAACGTGTTAATTAAAGACATATTTTTTTAGATTAAATCGTTATTTATTCTAAAACTTAAGAGCTAGGATTGTAAGAAAACATCGAGTACGTTAATCTCGAGCAACTCAACTTAGCTTGAATTCGGCTTGACTTGACCTCTAGCATTTGAAGTAAAGGTCAAATCAAACACAAATTCAAGATGGCTTCACCTGCTCGAGCTAAACGTAGTCAATATGAAAGCTTAAATTACAGTTTCAACTTAATTTTATATATTTTTTTTGTAATTTTCCCAAATTGTATTTTAATCTGTAACCATTTTTTAGATGAAACAGGCATTTTTGTGTCCTAAAAATTGATATTTTTGTATAACTTCTTCAATTATCCTCGGGTTTTAATAATTCTTTTTAAATTTTGTATTTAAACCTTATTTGTATTATTTCGTGATGTATTTAATAAAAAATATATAATTCAATTTTTATTATAAATTTTTATATTTTGTAATTTTAACATTTGGCAGATTCTTAAAAAAAAACGGCAATAAAATCGAAAATATTTAATATTCGACGAACGTTTAATTTAAATAAATCAAGTTTTAAAAATCACAAAATATTAAAAATGTGTTAATATTATTTTAGCACTTCTAAAATAAGATACAGGGTGCGAGCTAAAATGATTGCGGTTTGACATGTAGACGACCAAATATGCAGGTTAGGTTAGGTTAGGTTAGGTTGCTGGTTGCAGGTAGAATTAAAAATTTAAAAAGGAAACCTAGTAACACAATTTTTTTTCAAAATGAATAAATAATCATAACAAATCAAGAATTCGAAACAAATATACAAATTTAAGTTATTTACTAAGGTTTTGTGTTTTTGAAAATAAAAAAAGTAGAATTAGCTGTTTAATTTTACAACAAATGACAAATTTTGAAAATGATGACTTTCATTTTCGAGGCAGATGCTAATACAAAACAAAAATTTACCCAAAGTAGTCTTGATAAAAACTAATTTTTATGAAACAGAAGGTACAATACTTAAATACAAAAATCTGAGGTGTATTGATCCAACCGTAAAAATTCGACCTAGGCTTCTGCTTTTGTGTAGTATAGTAATTTTGTTAAAATTTTAACATGTTTTTTTGTTACTATGAACTTGAAGCTAACAAATTCCCCAGATTTTTAGGCGGGAAATTTTAATCAACCATTATTTTAGTTCACCCTGTATTTAGGTTGATAAATGAAGTCAAATAGAAATATTATGTATACTTTTTTGGTTAAAAAATAATGAAAAATCACGTTCGACTTTCAACTTGATAAAATAGCTAATTTTCTTCTTCTTCTTGTTATCTAATTTAATATTTTAACTCTTTGAGAATAAATAATCCTATAACCTATAATCCTAATAATAAATGATTTTTAAAATTAGCACAAGTAGAATTTTCTACAATTTTTTACAAAGTTTGCTTTAGAAATAAAATTTTTGCGTTTAAAAAAATATTACCATATATGGGGTGATAGTATGCAAGATTTAAGGTTTTTAGCTGCTTTATTTTTGGGATGGAGTGGATTTGGACGCCAATTTATGCATTTCTGAAAAATCAATCCATCCTTGCTTAAGTTGAGGGCAGAAATGGACGCTAATTAAAAGTAGCAAGTAGAATACCTATCTATCATTATATTCTGTTAGCGTCCAAATATGTCTATCCTGTTTTGTGGTGAAAATCATAAAAGATTTATTTTATTTGGCGTCCAAATCTACTCAAACCATCTTTTTATAATATACAGGGTGTCCCAGATTTTACTTCCTATGTAATATCTCAGTTATTTGAAGAGATAAAAGTATAAATCAAAAAGTGCCTTGAACGGCAGCACTTATACTTCATAATTTCATTCTAAATAAATTATTGGTATTTACCACTCTTAAGAGGCCATCATCTTTTTTTATTCTTTAATGGGACACCCTATTTTTTATAATTGATATTGCATCTACAATTTATTCTAGAAACAGTGATATGTTACACTTAGTATTTTAAGTACATTTTGTGAATACAAAAATTAAAATATTGATCGAAGTATGTATTATGCAAAATTTTTTTTTTAGTTTTTTTAACAAAATTTGTAATTTACAATTAGGTTTAGTTAGATCAGGTTAAGTTAAGTTAGTTTAGATTTAAAAAAAATTCTTAAAAAATACTAAATAAATAATTTTGCATACTATTTCGATCAATATTTTAATTTTTTTTATTCACGAAATGTACTTAAAATACTAAGTGTAGTATATCACTTTTTCTAGAATTAATTGCAGATGCAATATCAATTATAAAAAATAGGGTGTCCCATTAAAGAAAAAAAAGATGATGATGGCCTCTTAAGAGTGGTAAATAAAAATAATTTTTTTAGAATGAAATTATGAGGTATAAGTGCTGCCATTCAAAGCACTTTTCGATTTATATTTTTATCTCTTCAAATAACTGAGATATTTCCTGGGAAGTAAAATCTGGGCCACCCTGTATATTACTTTTTGAAAATCTTAAAATTGGGATTTAGGTGTAATTCCTGATTTCAGGTTCGTTTTTGGGTATAAACTAAAAACTAAAACTGATATCTGATTTCAATTTAACAAGTGCTTCGTTTTTAATGCAAACACATAAGTGTTGTATACTTTCAAAAAATGACAATTAAACTATGTGAAAAAAGGAATTTCTTGATTGAATTACACTTTCTTGAGTTTCGGATTAGAGCGATTATCGTGATGCTTGTTAAGCTTTACGTGCTGGTTTTTGGAATAATTGGGTGCGCATCCTGAGATATAAAAGAAGGAATTTCTCTCTTTCCAACTTCTTCGTATTGAATCGCTGGCAATTTTCGCTAACCACAGCTTCTAACCGACCCTAATAGTCCTCGATTTACGCGACCGATTTTATTTGAAAAAAGGACTCAATCAAGGACCTCTTCTCTGCAACTCTCTCCGACTCCTGCGACTCCTCAATTCCTCCAACTTATATAAATTTAAACCTAATTAACTTGTAATTTTGTTTAGTTTACCGGAAATTTAACTGTCGTTCCTTTTAAACCCGCACGTGTGACAAAATATAAAACGCAATTACTTTAATTACTGTTAAATCAATACAGCTTTATATAATTAGAAGGCATTTTGGGTGGTGTACATGTAAACATGCTCATTGATGCCAAGTAGAATTATGAGCTTTCAAAGAGTCCAAACTTTAATTGAAACGTGTTTACACCTCTCTGCGGGAATCAAACCCTAATAGATCCTTTTATCTAACCAAACAAAGCACAAGTGCAATCCCATCATCGTTATATTTAAAAACAGCGACTCATAAGCGTTTTATTTGCAAAGCTTTCAAATCAGACTATAATCACCAGATTAAATTTCAAAAAACAAATTCAGGCAACCAAATTTACTTCTTAAGAGTGATTTCCTAAGCGGCAAATATAATAGTTTACAGGTACCACCAGATACTCTAGTACAAAAAAAATTTAAAAATATTTTTTTGTACAGAAAGTTATTCTACTAAATTCTAACAACTCAAAAGAAAATTCATAATGCACGAAAATAAAATAAAAGTACATTAATTTGTGTCCCTTCTAATTAACTCAGCTCAAGATTCCAAATGATAAATATCTGACAGATAGTAACCTAAAAAATTTAGCTTATAAATCAGGAAAAAAATTGAAAATCTGATGGAGGAGACTTGAGATCTTTTGACTCCCGTAATCCTTGATTTATCATGATTTTTTCTCTCAAACTCGCGTGTACTCTAGCGGTTCGCATTAATATCCAGCGATTCGATGAATTTCCAGGAAATCACTCTTAGAGCATAAAATGTAAATTTGGTTGCCTAAATTTAGTAAATCAATGCTGGAAATTGCAAAAAAGACAATCTCGGGGGTGGAGGGTTGCGAAAGTTTTGGTGATTAGGGTCAATTAAGAAGGGCCCTGAACAAGAGAGTGCATTTAACCGCTCCAATCACTTGTAAAAGTTCTCTAATGAAGATTAGAGCTCGGAAACGTCAAATTTTTAGAATAAACAAAGGGAGCTCGTTTTGAGTCGCACGTGCTTAATTAAAAAACCATAACGCTTGGATTTTGAAACCTTTCCTGTCTGATGATGGTCTCAGCAATGCCGGAAGCCCATCACTTGATGTTTACACCAATAAAGCGAAGGAGAAAGAGTAGTTAAAAATATATTTACTAGCGCCCTGTCGGTTTTAATGCTTTTTAGGTGATTATTTGTTTTGGGGATTAATGCTCCAGTCGGATGTAGGTGGAGACTAATTTAACACCTCTTACTAATCTGGAGGATCAATTAACCAATTTTTTTTGAATATTTTTTGGAAGAATTGTTATGGCATTTATGTGTTAATAAAAATAATATTTTTGGTGGTTGTGTAGTAATTTGTGCACCCTCTGGTTAATTTGGCATGAAAAAAGCTGCGGAAAATTGTGAGCGTTGGTAATGAGCGGCTTTTTTTGTGCGGCAGGCTGAAGCAGGAGGCAGGAGGGGTGTTGAAAAGCGTCGGCGTTGGCTTCCTAGACAACAAATTAAGCCCGGTCCCTCCCATTTTGCTGCCAACGTGCGCCTGTGGGATAGAATTGGAATTGGGATAGAATTGGGAGATCCACGCACGCGACCTCACTAAATTCACTAGTTCCAATCTGTTCACTCGACGCACTGCACTTCAACACTTTCAAAAGACGCGTACCTATTTCTTTTTCGGATTTTTGACCCTTTAAAAGATGGAGGAGGAGGCGAGCAAGGAAAGGAGCAGCGTTGCTTCAGTTACTCCCTTTTCCATTAACGACATTTTGAGCAAAAGTAAAAGTGGTGAAAGCTCCGATGGAGAAGAAAAAGCTTTGGATATGACTAAAACTTCGCATTGCTTTAAAGGTAAGGAAATTTTTAATTTGCTTGTAGTAGAGAAAAACTTAATAATCTCATGTCCAACTTTCTTAATATACCTCTGGTTACCCTGGTATCTCATAGTTTTAAAACCGACACCACCATTTTGATGAAATTTTGGGAAATCGCCAAAAAATCTTTCATTATGTTCGATTTGTTACCAAAATGTATTGGATTGTCGATTTTTGAATGTAACTTCATTTTTTAATGTTTTTTGAAAAAACAAAAACGCTAATCTGAATATGTATAAAACTAATTTTTACCAAAATTCGATTTGTCGGGTTTTTAAACTAGGGGATTCACTTCAAATTTTTGTTAAAATGATGACAATTTTTGATAATGAAAATTGAGTATTTTAAATCATATTTTGTAAATATCGACTAATTAGTTTTTTTAATTCGTCACGATTTTGAAAATTTGATATACAAATTTGGCCCTGAAAAGCGCATTTTTCATGCTAAAAACCCGTTTTTCCGATGTGTTTACAAAGTAAATACTCCTACACATTTTAGGCTATTAAATGTTTTATTGGGCCAAGTGGTTTTTCTAAAATTATTTTCGGTTTTACCCATATTTTCCAAACGAAAAATTAACTTTTAAAAGTTATTGACATCTTTTGAGGCACTACTCAAGGAAATAACGAAATAATTCTTTTAAAGGAATTAAATTCCAGTATTTTAAACTAGAATTTGTAAATATTGATATGTATGATAGTTTTTCTTAAAAAAACGATTTAAAAATGTTTAGTACAAATTCGGCCCTGGATGGCGAATTTTTCATTCCACTAAAATCGTTTTCCCAGTTTTTTACAAAGTAACTTCTACATATTTAAGGCTACTAATTCGATCAAGTTTTTCAAATTTATTCAAATTTTTAAAGCGAAAAAAGGTCTTTTTCATAGTATTGACATTTTTTGAGTATTTTAAGCTTCATTTGTAACTACAGGGTATTTCTAAAATGCTGGTCACGGAAATTAATGCTAAGACAAAAATCCCATATAAACAAATGTCTAAAACTTAACTGTTTCCGAGATACAAGGTGTTGAAATTATTTTACTAATTTTCTTTGAATCGGTTAGAAGAAAATTATTAAAAATTTTAGGGTGAATACAACTAAAATTCAGCCATTTTTGGGTATTACTATTACCTTAATTTAAAATTCCAGTTGCGTGGAAATAGATCATGGTCCCCCTTTTTGAATTTTTTTGATACGCCCCTGGAAAATTTTTCAATTCTGCTTAGGTTTTTAAACCTATTAAATTTTGGTAGGATTCCTGTTTTTTTTTTAAATTTTGCATTTTCAAGCCTGCCTTTTATAAAGTCAAATTAATTTTCAAAATTTTAAACAAATTAAATTTAAATAAACAAGATATGAATATTAAAAACTTAAAATATGTCTTTTTGTTGGTGTTTTAAATAAAAAAACATGTCAGAAACACCTAATTTAAATTTTATAAATATTGAAAGGGAACATTTTTTGAACATTTTCACATTTAACTTAAAGTATTGTTTATTTATTTAAAACACCAACCAATAGTCTTATTGTTAGTAAGGGTTTAAAATTTTAATTTTGTTTACCTATTTGATTTAACTTTTTTTTAATTTTAAAATTTAGTTCGGTCATTGGACTATAAAATTACAGAAATACATCAACTAATCAATCAAAGTTTGTACTTTTTTCTAACAAATTGAATGAAGATTTTAAAAAATCAAGTAGAATTGTAAAATCTTGCAGAGCTGTATCAAATAAACTCAAAAAAGTGGGCACCTTAACTGTTAAATTAATACAAAATACCTAAATTTTCATTCAGCCAATCCAGAGAAATCAAAAAAACTAACACTTTTTGTCTTATTTTTGTTTGTAGTATAAAAACACGAAGCCGTGACTACCATTTTAAAAACACCCTGTATTGACTTGATAGTTTTTCTTTAAAAAATTCTCAACGATTTTGATAATCTTTAGGATAAATTTGATTCCCAAAGACCCATTTTTCATGATATAAAAACCGTTTTCCCATTTTTTAACAAAACAAAAGCTTCTCTAATTTTTAGGATTTTTAATGTTTTTTATTCGGTCAAATGGTTTTTTCACAAAATTAATGATTTTTAAAATTTACCCAAATTCTCAAAGGGAAAAAACGTCTTTTCCAAATTATTGACATTTTACAGGTAGTAAGAAAATATTTTTTAAAGGAAATAAATTCGAGTATTTTAAGCTTTAAGAAAACGGATTGAAAACGCTATGCTCACTTCTGATTGGATGATTTATTTTACACACCAATCAGAACCGAGTATAACGTTTTCAATAAGTTTTCAAAACTGCATGTAAACGTGATAATTGACTGGATAGTTTTTCTTAAAAAAATCTCAAAGATTTTGATAATTTCTAGTACAAATCTGGTCCCTGAATGCGCATTTTTCAAGCTATCAAAACCATTATTTCGATTTTTTCCAAAAAAATATTTGTACATATACACGTATAACAATCATTATTGAAAACGGATTGACAATGCTATGCTAATTTTTGATTAGATGATTTATTTAACAAACAAATCAAAACCAAACATAAATGTATCAATACTTTTTCAAAACTACATGTTAACGTGATAATTTACTTAATAGATTTTCTTAAAAAAATTCCCAATGATTTTGATAATTCTTATATATACATATATATACAAATTTGATCCCTGAATTCGCACTTTTCATGCTATCGAATTCATTTTCCCGTTTTTTTGAAAAAAGTAAAATCCAATTTTTAAAATATTTAATGGTTTTTTTCCAAACTTAATTATTTTCGAATTTACCCAAATTTTCTAAGCCAAAAATAGAATTTTCAAGTTATTTACTTCTTATGGTGCTGAATTCCAAGTTACAAGAAAATGATTTTTTTAATGGAAGTAAATTCGAGTATTTTAAGCTACGTTTTGTAAATATTTAGTACATTTACATGCAACATTGAAAACGCTACGCTCACTTCTGATTAGGTGATTTCTTAATGAATCAATAAGAATCGTTTTCAATACGTTTTCAAAACTCCATGTAAACGTGGTAATTCACTTTATCAACGTTTTTTTATAATTTTTAGTAGAAATTCGGCCCTTAATTAAATGATGTTTCATTCGGCTAAACCCAAATTTTCCAAACGAAAATATTTTTTTTTCAATTATACAGAGTGATTTTTAAGTTGGTACTTTTTAACTCCTGTCAAAACAGGATGTTTACTCAATAAATTAAGTCGTTTGACAAACTATTTTATACAGGGTGAGTTTTTAGTGCGAAATCGGAAGATATATCTTTTATTTTAAGAGATAGGAAAAAAACTTAAATTACAAAGTTGCATGGTTTATGGATGCGCATATCAAGAAATTATTTTTGTCTATACTGGGTGTTTCATAACTGGAGCGCAGGTTATTAAATCTTTTTTTTTGAATGGAACACTATATATTTCTTGATATTAAGTTAAAGAATAAAACGATATTTTTTTTGAAAATTTGGGTGTGCCCTTAATTTTTTATCGGAAATTTTCTATAAAATTTTTGACATTTAGACATATTTTTAGAAATTTATACCGGCATTATTATAAACATTTGAAAAACAATTTTTATGTCATTTTGAAATATGGACTTTGATGTATTTTTAGTACATTTTTTTTTAATTTTATTATAAATGGTGACAGCTATGGAGGCGTGAAATATGAAAACTAGATAGGGATGTATTTTAATTTTTTTAAATGGAACACCCTGTATTTTTTTACAAAATATTGTTCCTCTTTAAATGTTCTTTAACTTTTATACAAATCATTTTTCGCTAAAATTTTGTAAAAATATGTCGAAATTTGATAAATTTTATAGAAAATGCCAGAAAAAAATTAAGTTCACGTTCAAATTTAAAAAAAAAAACAAGAAATATCGTGGTATTCTTTAAATTAGTGTTAATCTAAATATGAAAAAATATACAGGGTGTCCCATTTAAAAAAAGCGGAATAGCTTTTGCGCTTCAGTTACGAAACACCCAATACAGACAAAAATAGTTTAGTAATTTAAGTTTTTTCCTATCTCTTAAAATAAAAGATATATCTTCTGATTTCGCATTAAAAACTCACCCTGTGTAGGTATAAAAGTGTTCATATAAAGTCTTAACTGAAATGTTGAAATTTAGGAAAATTAGCTGTTTATTACCTACATTTTCTTTTTACTTCATTTTTATGCTATTTTTCTTTTTTTTTCTTTTATGGGTAGCAATACGCAATTCGAATCAATTTCTTAATTTACTACAGACTTTTATGTATACAAAATATGTTGTCAAACGACTTATTTTTTTGAATTTTGGATCCTGTCAAAAAGAAATTATCAACTTAAAAATATATTAGAGATAAGTAAAACGTACAAAATATACTAAGTTTAGGTATTTTTAATTGAATCCTGTGCTTACTACATTGTTTTTTAAGTTTAAAAATATTTATATTTTTCAATAAATTAGTCGATATCTTATATTAATTTTTGTAACTTTTTCTGTTCAGTCACTAAAAAACGTGTTAAATTTTGGACCAAAATTTGATGATGCTAATATTATGTTGATTGTAGGCTAATCAGAAAATGTAAAATGTAATTTGCTTTTTTAAAAATGACTTTTATAAAATTCAACTTAAATTAATACCGTTTTCAGCTTAATAAATGTGGCTTTTGATAAAAAAGCACTTTATTAATTGTATAAAATAGTGCAATAATCAAGTACCAGGTACCAGGACGAGGTGGTACGAGCTTTTAGCCTAAAAGCTTTCACCTTTTACTTTAGTGTCATACGTAAGCCTTCCTTAATTTCAGTAATTGCTTTTATGGGCTCTTTTATTGCATAAGAAACACCACCGTCGATTTAAAATGCATTAATCCCCATTTTATTCTGCACAAAAGCGATAAAACTTCCAAATTTCATCAAAATTACACAGATTATAAAAAATAATGCTTTGGAAAAATAAATTATTTTTATATTAAGAAAATTATTACATAAAAAATAAAAACCATAATTAAGAGTTTTTTAAGGAAAATAAACGATATCTTTTTGATTTTTTAATATTTTTTTGTCAAATTTGATCAAAAAAACCAATTTTTTTTTCAGATTGTATTCCTGGTTTTTCTGGTTTTTCTTCGAATCAAGGTCACTCAGTTGAAGAGCCTCGTGAGAGTCAATCAGCCCGAAAAAAGCGATCAAGAGCAGCTTTTACGCACGCGCAAGTTTTCGAATTGGAGCGTCGTTTTAGTCAACAAAGGTACCTCAGCGGTCCGGAAAGGGCCGATTTGGCGCAAGCCCTTAAACTCACAGAAACTCAAGTGAAAATTTGGTACCAAAACCGACGGTACAAGACTAAAAGAAAAGCGTTGCAGATGCAAGAATCCAACTTGTTGAACCACAACGCGAGGAAAGTTGCTGTTAAAGTTCTGGTGAAGGATGATATTCCTTTATTCCTGCAGCAGAAACCAAGGTTTTATCATCATCCTGAGGAAAAGGAGTTGTTTGTCTACGAGAATTTTAATAAGAAGTACTCGGGGAAGAGCTTGCAGGAGAGTATGTTGAGTTTGTGTCAGCAATATAATAGTTCCATGCAATTGTTTCCTTATTTTAATTATTATCATCCTGCTGTTATCAGTGGCACGCAGGAAGAAGATAATTTAGTCGAACATCAACAAAATTAGTGCAAAAATCAACGATTTCTAAAACTAATCGTGTGTATACGCACCTTAATAAAGTGCAATAATTAATTTAATGTCTTTATTAATCATTTTTGAGGCTTAATAACAATAATTTTTAATATTATTGTATCGTACTTAAAATAAAAATCAATAAATGACACGCTTTGTATGATATTGTAAATAAACTATTATTTAATTCATATTTTTTTGTATATTTTGATCTATTTTTTTTTATTTATCAATAAATTTTTTAAATAAATGTTTTATTTTATTTAAAAAAATAATTAAACCTATATACTTTTTTAAACTCTAAAAAATAGTTTTCTGAAAAATATTTTTATAGATTTATAATTTTTGTTGTTAATAATGGGGAAAAAATAAGGAGCAGACAGGCATTGATCATGGGTGGCATTTAAGTGGGAATTTTTAAAACGGCGTAACTTAATATCAAAGTTTACATTATAAAAACTCATAATTCCAAACAAGTAATTTTATATTGTTTATATTTTTTGATGAAAGTAGCGCCATGTGTGCCTTAAGCAGGGACGGATTTGTATACGGTCTGCAGCCTCTTAAATTTAATTGTAAGTAATTTACATAAAAAAATAATATTACACTTTTTTATTATTTTTTTGCAGCATTTTCAAGAAGTTTTAAATTTGAAGCATTGTAACGGCCATACAAAAAATACTAAAAATATGTTTCTTTGTTCATTTTGTTCATAAATTATATTTGTAAGAATTTTACATGAAAAAATGAAGGTTATATTTTTTTTCATTTTTTATAATTTTATTTTGCATCGGTTTGCTGCGTTTTCAAGAATTTTTAAGTTTAAACCACTGCAAAGGCCAAACAAAAAATATTAAAAATTTATTTAAATTTGTAAGGATTTTACATGAAAAAATAAAGTTTATACATTTTTGTATAAGATTATTTCATATCTCTGCTTTATTTTGAAGAATTTTTATATTTGAAAGCGCTAAATCCGCCCCTGACCTGAAGAACCCTTGAAGGGTAGGTACAATTTTATTTTCTCACGTAAAAATAACATTTAAGTTACCAAAAACGACACATGTACACAAAAAAATAAACAAAAATATTAAAAAATAATAATTATTTAATAAATATATTTAAAAATGATTAGCGACGTTTTTAAAAATTAAATTTCATCATCAGGCGCAAAGAATATTGTTTTATATTTATTTACGACTTTTTAGGACAAAAATGTGTAATTTCGGTGAATAAAAATGATTTTTAATTTTAAATTTGATGATCACACCTTAAGGCAAAAGGTTAGCACCTAAACACTTATAAGTTGGACGTTATTTGGATGTTTCGGGTGCACGTAAAATAAACTTGAATTATGAAGTATAATAACCATATGCTAGGTAACCACTTTATTCAAGTGGGAATGTGTACTTAACCAGATATGTTTATTAAACAACTATTTTAAACATTTAAGTGGCACCATATATTTATAAGTGCGCTAGGCTTCCAAAATATGTTATTACGTAGAATTTGATAATCTTGGCCCGTGTATTTTATAATCTACTTAACTTGAGGGGCCTAAATAGCACCAATGACGTACGAATATTCAATTAATTTCAATTGGAAAATCCAAAAATAATTTTTCACCCAAATTTAATATCAGTCAAAATTTATTTGTTAAAAAAAATTTCATAAAATAATTATTATTATTTTATTTTCTGATAAGTTTATATTTTTTTTTATTATCAAAACCCAAAAAAATAATGCTTTTTTGAGAATAAATTAAATATAGAGTTCAAATTTATTTCAAAAGAATTATTGATTAATTAAAATACCGGGTGAGCTAAAATAATTGTTGTTTGATATGTAGGCAACCAAATATACAGGTTGGTACAACTGAAATCTTAAAAAGAAAATCTCCTAGTAATCCAATGGCGTAGCAAAATTTTTTTGCAAAATCTCTAATTTCACTGCGAATGTCAAATATTGAAAATGTTTTTCTTAATTTTCGAGGCAGATGCTAACACAAAACAAAGATTTACGCAAATTAATTTTGTTAAAAACTGACGTTTATGAAATAGAAGGCACAATAACGAAATTCTAAAATTTGAAGTTTTGACACAACGGTAAAAATTACACCAACGCCTCTGCTTTTGTGAAGTCTAGTTACTTTGTTTTGATTTTTACATGATTTTGTGTTGCTATGAACTTGAAGCAAACAAATTCCCCAGATTTATAGACGGGAAATTTGAAATAACCAAAATTATTTTAGCTCGCCCTGTATTTAAATATTTTTTATAATTGTCACGTATCGCCATCTATTGTGAATCTGCTGAAGCTTTTATATATTAGGCAACCAAGGATACCTCAGCTTGAAGTAATTTTAATAACTTAAGCCATTCCTTCTTAGATGGCGCGACGTACAAAAAATAATCAATTTAATCTTTATTGTTTATTCGAATAATTGACAGCCATTAAATTATAAATACGAGTAATAAAATAAATAATTAAATTTTAATTACGTTTACTAATAATTAAGACATTAAATTTAATAATTATTTTTGTTTATTAAACAGCAAATTATAAAATAGTTAAAATGTTAACAAAAATGATAATTACAAATAACTAATTAGAATTAATATCTAAAGATATTTTAAGATAAATTTCAATAAATAAACCTGCTAATGAAATGTAATCAATATTTTTAATTGACGGCATTTATTTTTCTTTAATTAATTATTTATAAGTACCTACTATTAAATTAAATTATTTATAAAATTAAAAAAAATGATTAAAAATCCATTATAAATTTATTTAGCTGGAAAAGTGTAAATAAAGTTGCATAAGTATAAAGTTGTTTTTTTTTTAAATTATAATTCTTTTTTATCATAACATTTATCAATTTTTTTTTTCGAATTTCTTTTTATATACCTAAAAAAATCTTGTAGTTATTAATTTATTTAATTTTTATGTATGTACATAAAGTAACTAAAAAAGTTATAAAAGAACGGGATTAAAAGTGGATTTTCTTATTTTTTTATAAAAAGTTGCGTTCTAAAAAAATTACTAAAATTAAAATAATATGACAACTTCTTTTATATAACGCCCGTAGCTTATCAAACGTAAAAAACAAATGGCAAATAACTGTTTAATTATTATAAATATTATTACCAAACGTTGCACATGGATTTGTACGCGGTATTGTTTATTAATGGTAAAAATGTTGCTACAGCATTTGCACTTAAATGCAACCATGAGAAATTCGTGATTTTACAAATTATCTCATATTTTAATCATGTTTTATTAGAGTTGATTTACAGGGTGTCCCAAAATTAGATTAACTGAAGATAGTAGACCTAAAAATAAGTTGATATGACTCTATTTATCTATATCCAAAAATGGACTCCTGAACAGATATACGCCTCCAAAATTGAATTTTTAAAATGCAATTTTTTTTTATTGCAGCCAAAGCAGTACAGATTTTTTGATGAAATTTTGTATATGTGTATTTGAATACTGGATGCTCAATTGGTAAAAATTTGGCTAATCCCCGATTTTTGTAAATAGTGCTGGATGGAAGAAGAAAGCATAAAACAGTCAAAAACTTTTTAGGTACATATACAGGGTGTCTCATTTGACGTTGGACTGTATGGGTATCTTTGTTATTATTGGAGATAGAAAGTCGGTTAAATGGACAAAGTAGTAGAGATTTTTTCGAATATTAATAATTTATTTATAAAAAAATTGAATATCTCATCGTTCCAACGCTACCTTGAAAAAACAAGAAAATGCGATTATTAAAATATGGCTGTAGCTTCTTTATTTTCTGTGGTACCAAAAAAGTTTTTTGACATAAAATATAGACAATTTTGTGTACAATGCAGTAAAATAAATGAATATTTTTTTTCGCTAACGGATTGACATGAAAAGAACCAAACTTATTTTTTTCTTATGGCAGCCATATTGGATTTACACATATTCGGAATTAGTGTATTTTTCTGAGTAATTTGATATATCATATGTAATATTTTAAGAAAAATAGAAATAATTTTATTTTACTAACCAAAAATGGCCTTGAATAGATGTAAACTGTCAATACATATGTGTTAAAATTTATTTTACATTTAATATTTTAAATAGTTACACTTATGTTATTGACAATTTACATCTCTTAAAGTCCAATGTTAGTTTGTAAAATCAAATAATTTTATTTCTTTTTAAATGACATATGGTATACCAAATTACTCAGAAAAAAATACTGATTCCGAATATGTATAAATTCAATATGGCTGCCATAAGAAAAAAATAAGTTTGGTTCATTTCGGGTCAATCCGTTAGCGAAAAAAAATATTCATTTGTTTTACTGCATTGTAAACAAAAAATTATCTGTATTATGTAAAAAAACTTTTTTGGTACCACAGAAAATAAAGAAGTTATAGCCATATTTTAAAAATCGCATTTTCTTGTTTTTTCAAGATAGCGTTGGAACGATGCCATATTCAAATTTTTTGTAAATGAATTATTAATATTCAAAAAAATCTCTACTATTTTGTCCATTTAACCGACTTTCTATCTGCAATAATAACAAAGATACCCATACAATCCAACGTGAAATGGGACACCCTGTATAAAAATTTTATTTAAAACTTATTTGCTTTTGTGGAGAAATTCAAGTGCAAGATTTTTTGTCCCCTATGAATTTTGCGTAGGTTGTGCCGCTTTTGAACAAATTTAAAAAAATAATTTGAAAAACGGTAAGAATTTAGCTGTCTCCATGGTAACAAGCTACTACAGTTTCAAAATAACTTTAAAAAAATGTCTTCATTTTAATAATTAAATTCACGTTTAAGAAATATGCTAATAAGCAATATTGAGTAAATACAATAGTTTTTTTTGAAATTTAAAAAAGTATTTTATTAAAAATGTATGTTGAGTGGCCTAACTTACGTACTGTTTTTTAAATTTTATTCAAAAACTACTCAGCTTACGAAAAATTCATAAGGGACAGAAAATCTTCATTTTTCAGTTTTCTACATGAAAAAATAATTTTTAAATAAAATTTCTTCCATACAACACCATTTACAAAAGTCCAGGATTAGCAAAATTTTTACCAATTGAGCATTCCGTATTCAAAAGCACGTATACAAAATTTTATAACAAAATCTTTACAGCTATGGCTGTAATAAGAAAAATTGTATTTTAAAAATTCAACTTTGGTGGCTTATAACTGCTGAGGGATACATTTTTGGTTATAGATAAATAGGGTCGTATCAACTTATTTTCAGGTCTACTATCTCCAGATAATCGTTGTCGGTCGAATTTTGGGACACCCTGTATAAAATTGTTAATTATCATTATCATAAATAATTTAACATTTTGTGCATTTATTGATGATACTACAATATATGACTAGTAAAATTTTTGTTAGAATATTCCAATGGAAATTTTAAATAATCTTTCATTTTGTAGATTTGTTCCCATTTTTTAGCAATCTACAGAATTGCTAATAACTTTTTAATTGTTGTAAATATTTTAACTAAATTTTCCACATTTATTTATGTTATTATTGTTTATTAGCAAAAAAATTTTTGCTAAAAAAAATTTAATGTAACTATGAGAAATCCAAGATTTTATAAATTATTTCATATTTTAATCATTTTTATGGGATCTGAGCTACACAATTATTAATAACTTTTTTATTATGATAAATACATTACCAAAATTTTGTTCATTTGCTTATAATACAATTTACAACTAGTAAAATTTTTGTTAGAATATTCCAACTGAAGTATTGGATACGCGTTGATTTTTTTCGCATTTTTTAGAGATTTTAGCTACAAAATTGTTAATAACTTTTTAGTTATTGTAAATATATTTACCAAATTGTTCATATGTAAAATCACGAGTGGTTAAATTTAAGTCGAATATTTTTCACTGCCATTACTACAAATGTCATTTGGTGTTAAGTTTTAATTTTTAACCCCAATTGACATGACTGGTAATGTATGAAAAATATTCGAACAAGAGTGTATATTTAAGGGACTATTTAACGAACATTTTTCACTTTTTTGTGCAAAATTTGACAGACAACTTCAAACTTATTAAAATTTGACATTAACGATATTTTTGACATTTTACTTGTCACAAAAAATAATCACTTGTGAGTTGAATAGTCATATTTATTTACCACAGTATAATTTATTTTTGGTAAAATTTTCGCCGGAAAATTTTTAGGTAAACACAAGAAACTCGTTGATATTAGTCACGATTTTTGGGGATTGAGCTACAAAATTACTAATAACTTTTTAGTTAATGTAAATATTTTTACGAAATTTTGTATATTTGCTTTTGGTACTACAATATTTGACTTGAAAATAGTTTTGACGGAATATTTTAACGGAAACCTTAAAAAATTGTTGAATTTGAGTGAGGCGGAAACGTAATTAATTAAAATAGGTAGTAATTTTGATTATAAAAAAATTTAAAGCTCCTCTCATTAATTTTTTGTTGCTTTCATTGGTAACTGATATTATCTTGAGTAAATAATGCCGATAAGGATGGTATATTTTATGTGTTATTGCTACCCCTTTTATTTTTATTATTTTCGGTTAAAATTTTATATCGGTGCTAAGCCGCTTTGTTTTGTCAAGTTGTAAATTTTAGTGCTGCCCAAATATTGTCCAATCCACTTTTATTGAGCTACCTAAATGTAAACGCACCGACAACCTGCACAAATAAACCCCTCACAAACACCAAACAGGTAAATCAAGCACACACACCTGATGATTAAAAAACTCAAAATTAATACAATAATATTAGGTATCCAATTTTATTATCTAGAATTATGATTCATATTTTAAATACCACTTCAGTAATGAATGTGTTGATTCTTTTTGCGGTTGATGTTGATTTATATTAATAATAATTAAGGTTGGGTATAAATTGATAAAATGTGAGTTGTATTAATTTGTGTATCTACTAACGAGTTTAAAGTTCAAAGCAATTTAAATTTTCTTGAGAGGTGGTCGGCTCAAATGATAGGATGTAGTTACTAATGCGTAATATATTGCAATCTTACGTAATTGGATTAACTAATGTGCACTTGCAAAAGCACCACCATGAAGAGCCTGTATCATTACCAACAATAAAACACGCTTCGCTGTCTTCTCAAGTAGACATTTATTATTCAAATACCTTATAAGCTCAAATACAACACTTTATACATACATATATGACTCATGTGAATCTACTGATAAAGAAAAATATCGAATTTTTGAAAGACCTCAATTGTTGGTAAGCACTCTATTTGTGGACCACCAAAGTTGTAGTGATTGGTAAATGTGTATTTAATTAAATTGGGTGGTGAAAGTGAAAAATTGTTTTCGAGTTGGTCCAAAACGAATTCGTAATTCGTAGCGGCGAAAAAAAGGAAGGTTTGTGAAAGAATGCGCTGGTTAACAACTAATGACATGTAAAGTGTAAAAAGAGTTGCCGGAGGGGCGCTGAGTGAGTCTCGATCCAAAACAGTCCATCAAATTCTCAATTATAGACGTCAAACACCCACGATCTTCTTGTTTCCGTCCTCGTCTGGGAGTTCTCGAGGCGCTCTCCTTTTCTACCACCCAGAAACAAAAGAATTACGGGCAAACATGGCTTCCTACACGAAAACGCGATGGTGGTGTTTTTATCGGCGGATTGCGCGTTGCGTTGCCCACCCAATAAGTAAGTCGCTTGAAACAAATGCCGACACCTTGTAAGTAATCGGTCCGGATTCACCTGCCACCACGAAACGATAACTAATTCTTCCTCCAGCTAAAACGAGAACAAGAAGAAGAAGAAATAACCTGTTTTGGCACTCGAATTAAGATTGCAGCAATCGCTGTTATTTTCCACCATCAGCCCATTAATGAGATCACTTTTAATTAATTTATACTATCATTAACAACGCCGATTCCACACCGCGCTACGTCATTATCTTCTCTATTTCTTCATTAATTTATGGACTCGATCATACTTAATACCGCATCATCCGTCTCCACATTTATTTACCCACAAACAACTCGATACAAATCTTCATTTTCTTATCTATTTAATGAAAAAATCATGATATTGATGGTATTGATGACAGTGACAATGATGACAATGATGACAATGATGACAATGATGACAATGATGACAATGATGACAATGATGACAATGATGACAGTGATGACAATGATGACAGTGATGACAATGATGACAATGATGACAATGATGACAATGATGACAATGATGACAGTGATGAAAATGATGACAATGATGACAATGAAGAAACTGGTGATAATGTATGTATAGTATTAACAAAGATGTCAATGATGATGATGATAATAATGATAATATAAAGGCCAATTTTGACAACTTTGCATTGATTCAATCCACAAAGCTATTGGTCTTTATATTAACATTCCTTTGTTCGAAAGACAAAAAAAGTCTTCGGTCGATTTTCAATTGCGTTCCTGGTGGATGATGATAGTATTTATCGATTATCAATTCTCCTAGTTTAAGACAAAATTGAACATATTCGAAAATTAGTGGTGTAGTGGTGGTGTAGTGGTGTAGTGGTTATCACATCAAACAAACCATTTGGAGGTCCTAGGTTCAAATTCTAGCCAATGACAAATTTGGAATAATGACAATGATTGCTGTGGCAATAAGGAATACATTGATATCAATAATAACAATGATGACATTGATAATATTGATTATACAATTCATATTGCATTTATTTCCTATACGTCAACTTGCTTAATAAGCGGCGTCTCTTTACTCTGTGGTTTCTACGCGGGCGATTATCGATTTCTAATTATCGTTTTTTGATTATCGAGAAAAAATGACATGCCGGTCTGGGATTCGAACCCGCGATCTTGGATTGAGAGACTGACGCCTCAGCACCCTCGACATGCTCTCGACCATCACATGACCACCACTGATCTTGTCAAACTATTTTATTATCATTCTTTGTATAATCTAAGGGATACAACTCGTGAAATCGAGATTAAATGATAATCGCATAGGTTGACACTCAACATGTTGTCAATTAATTTAACTCGTCTTCAGGTGACGATTTGATTATCAAAGGGTTGAAAAAGTTTCACCAACTCCTCACCACTTCCAAATCACTTCCATTAAATGTTTCACTATCCATTATATGATATTATAATATTCGCCAGAGGCAAAAATTTAAACAGACACTGTCAATTTTAAAGATCAAGCATGCGTATTTCCAGATTCACTAACCATTAGCAACTCCTAATTTTAAATTCGAAACTTGGCCCATTAGTGGCTAATTGTTAATGCTTAATGGTTAGTTGTTAGTGGCAGTATAAACAGTCATTTGCAATTTAATGCATTTATCTTTTTAATTGTTAGTGGTTAGTTGTTAGTTGAGCATAAACTACCTTTCGACTCGTGGAATTAATTTTGGACAACATGTTTCATGCCAACCAACGTGATTATCGCTAATCACGATTTCACTCGTTGTATTACATATGATAATCATTGTTATCTGTGGCAACAATAATTATGACATTGAGATCAATAATAATACTGACGATACTGGTGATAATATTAACAATGATGAAATGGTGAAAATAATGATAATTAGCGATTATTGGAAAGAGCTCTATTTTTTCAAGATATTTCTCAGTGTGTTGCAAATTTTATAAAAAACAGTTGTTTTCAAAACTAAAATTAGTGCAGTTAAAATATTCGCGATGGTTTTTTCACGGGGGCATAACGCATTCATTTTAGTGTAGCCAACTGTAGGAAACTTAGGTTTCCTACCATGAAATGCCAACAGTATCAATCATTTTTTAAAACGAGCATTTTCTCAAAAAATAATTTCAAAGATTTTTAAATTATTAAAGTAAAAATTTTCTCATTTTTATTAAAAGTTTATTAATAAAATAAATTCATTTGGGGGGTTCGTCAAAAAAGGATGATTCTGGTGAAGTGCATGGTAGGAAACCTAAATTTGTCACAGTTGGCCACAGTGAAATAAAAATACAGTGACTTTAAAAAAAACAAAATGAGATGTTTTTGAATATCAGTTTTTTTAATAAGTATATAAATAATGCCCAAAAATAGCTGCTGCTGAGAGGTGCTATAGTTTAAATAAAAGATCAGAAATAAACTTTTGTTGGATATCAACAGGTATATACAGGGTGATGATAAAGTTTGGAACAAAATTCGTAACTGTCGTATTTAAGTTTTTTGAGAAAATCGCTCGGACAGGTCAATTTTAGTTTTTAAAATCCCATCTCTTGGTATAGAAACTACATAAATGACGTCTCTGGTGATTTACGATGTCATCATCTTCAATTTTTTTAAATAGAAATCCCCACTTTTTTTACTCGTTTTTGATAGACATTTATGTAACTTCAACGATGATATAAAAAATTATTTCAATTGTAAAAAAATTTTTAATAAAAAATTGGTAATGTCAACTTAAAATTAATTTGTAGGTACTATGAAATTTGAAAGATTTAAATGTTTTATTACATTTATTTTGGCTGATTTCAATAAATAGTAAATAGTTTAAGCTTAAAATTTTATTCTTTGTAAATTTTCTTATATTTAAATAGTATCAAATGAATTTGTTTTTCAAGTTTATTGAAGTACAAAGATTTTTTATTCAAAAATTTGTTTATAAATGTAATCATTTTTATATATCATCGTTTAAGTGACATGAATGTCTATCAAAAACATGTAAAAAAAGTGGGGGTTTCCATTTAAAAAAATCGATGATAGCGTTATTGCTAAATCACCAGTGACGTCATTTATATTTTTTCTAAACCAAGAGATGGAATTTTAAAAACTAAAATTGACCTGACCGAGCGATTTTTTCAAAAAAATTATATACGGCAGTTACGAATTTTGTTCCAAACTTTATCATCACCCTGTATAATCCTACTAGCGTTAAATACCTAAAAATTACTACGAAGTATGTGGTTGCCTAGTTTTGGTATCAGTTCTAATTGAATTTATTGTAATATTAACAACTTTCATTTAACACATAACACATATTCCAAGTATTTTACGTATGTCCTTCAGTTAGTGGCAAAAATAGTACATACCGGGTCTTCAAAATTGGATGATATTCATGGTAGAAAACCTAAATTTCGCGCAATTGTCCACAGTGAAATAAATAATAACTAATTCAATGACGTTTTAAAAAAATTTAATTAAAAAAATTTACTACCAGTGCTTTGGGGGTAAATAAACAAGAGGTTGAGCTAGTTTCGGTGATTGATGTTTTTAAACAAAAGCTTGGTTGTCCCGATAATGACTAGACAATCAAAGTCATGAAAACAAATTTTCTTTGATATGATACTTATTACCAAAAGGACAACCAAACTTGAGTTGATTAAAAGCAACAATACCCAAGAAAATAGCTCACCCTCAAGTTTTTTTCGGAAGATTAATTAAACAATGAAATACGAAAATGAAAACCGGTAGGAGAAGGAAGAACCAATAAGATTATACTTGGTTAAAATAAAAAAATCCGAAATGAAGTTAAGTTGGATTTCAACAGGCATACAAATCTAGTAACATTAAAATCCCTAAAAATTACTGTACAGTATATTTGGTTCTCTAGTTTTGGTATCAATTCTAATTAACTTCCCTGTATATGACAATGAAGGCAATAATAATACTGATAACAATAATTACAACAATAAAAATGATTACACTGATAATAATGATAATAATTTGGGAAATTTTGAATGCAAATTTGGTAAATTCGTGATTTAATAATTATTTTTGTGATTTTTGTGGGACTTGAGATACAAAATTGTTAATATACGTTCATATTCATTATCATAAATAATATAACAGAATTTTGTACATTTGCTTAAGATACTACAATTTATCATTGGTAACATTTTTATTAGAATATTTTAATGAAAACCTTGAATAATCGTTGATTATATATATTATATTATAGATTTTTCCGATTTTTCCGATTTTTCCGATTTTTCAGTGATTTAATTTATAAAATTGTTAATAACTTTTTAATTATTGTAAATGTATTTACAAAATTTTGTTCTTGTATTTACTATATTATAATTTATTGATTAAAAAAATTTTACCAAGAAATTGTAATTCAAACACAAGAAATCCTTAATTTTATAAACAATTTTGTATTTTAGTCACAATTTTTGGGAGTTTTGTTTATAATACAAAATTGTAGCTCATATTTCATATTTCTAATATTATTGTAATGATAAAAAGTGGTGACTATGATAACGATAAAAATCTTCCTACTGCTCAGTGACGAATTTTGAATAAGGGGTGCATGGAGCTGCAAAATACTTCTTTTATTGTTGGTACAAAAAACGTCAAGCTCAGGGGTACGAAAATGCATCAAATTTCATAGTCAAAAAAACTAAAAAAGTAGAGGTCTATTGAATTTAAAAATTTTACTATGACGTCAGTTGTAAGTCAACGCCAATGGCATAACCTCCATAACAATCCTAGATGTAACAACTCACATACAGTGCGGACATAAAGTAAATCATTTAAAATAGGGAAGTTGGGGCAGTTGGGGCAGTTGGGACCAACTGCCGGTGTAAATGAAGTTGCATAAAAATGCGATTTTCAAATGGGCGTAATTCCGAAAGTATTAATCGTCGACCACACTATGCTAGGTCAATTTAATGCTATTTTTATGGAGAAAACGAAAATGCAAAAATATACTGGGTGTTTCATTTAAAATAAGAAAGTTGCTATCCACTTCCGTTATAATCGGAAGTTCCACAAAATCAAAAATACCTTTATTAGAAAGTTCGCAATTAGATTCCTCCGTAGCCAAATTTTCAGATTCAAAAATATAACCGTTCAAAAGTTAGCAGGGGGGATTTACTTTATGTCCGCACGGTATATTGGACGTTGAAGTGAAATTTTTAAATAATTTGGCTTTTATTAAGGTTATTAAAATGACCAAATAAAATTCCTACGCATAAACACAACCAATTTGATCGCATGGTTGATTGAACGAACCTAATTGGATGCACCACCAAAATCACCTAACAATATAATACAACCATCCAATCGACCATCCAAAAGAATGTCGGTTCTGCACACCTTCTGCCCCAAAATGTTGTGATCAGATTAATTCAAAATAATTCGTTGAGTGGTTGCTAAAGATTTCAACTTGGTTGGCAATCAAACTCTACAAAATCCAACTTGTGCGGTTGGATGTTGTCTACCATTCTAGTACCCAACCACACAACTTGATTAGCAATAAGCGTCTATTCACGATCCAACTTTGCATTCAATCCGATTACACAAGACCGACCCTGAACAATTTTGTTGCATGGTCGATTGAACGGACCAAATTGGATGCAGCACCAACATGACCCAACCATATAAGTAAAACCCGCTTCTTCGCACTTTCTGTACCAAAATGGTTTTAATCAGTTCTTCAACGATTTGAAATATCAAATCGTTGAAGAACGGGATCTATATAGATCCCGTTTTGTAAAAAATGTCTGACGATAGACATTGCGCTTGCATTCTCGATAGTTGAAGAAGGAAATACCAAGAAAAAAATTTAGTAGTGGCGATTTTCAAAACTATTTTGTGAAATATTATCATATACAGGGTGTCCCAGCGCCGCGAGGAAGTAACATTACTCTAAAATGAAAAAAGATATCGACCCCCGGTTTTCGATAGAATATACAATACCTTTAAGCGCACATTATTAAAATATTTTAGTAATATACTGGGTGTCCAATCCAAGATGGCGGACTAAAGCTATGTTTTTTTAAATAGAACACCCAGAATATTATGACATTTTTGGATTCCTTATCAAAAAATAATTATACTTTGTATAAGCTTTTATGGGTCTATCATCACTCTAAGCCAAAAAATCACTGCTGTTAAACAGATGAAAATTTTGGGTTGAAATTTTCGAATTTTGTTAAAATATACATTTTCGTTTAATTGTTCAATTTGCGTGTCATAAGGCACCCTGATAAAAAATTATCACAAACTTAAATTTGACATGATAGTTGTAGACTAGACGATGTTAAAAATTTTTGACAAAAGTTCAACCCAAAACGTTCATCTGTTTCAGAGCAGTGATTTTTAAAAAACGGATCTTTTTTGGCTTTAATGGCAAATATCAGCAAAACGAGTGAAGGTAGACCAATAAAAGTTTATACAATGTGTAATTATTTTTTGATAAGGGATCGAAAAATGTCATAATATACTGGATGTTCCATTTAAAAAACATAACACCCGGTATATTATTAAAATATTTTGAAAATGTGAGCTTAAAAGTATTGTACATTCTATCGATATCTTTTTTCATTTTAGAGTAATGTTACTTTCTCGCAGCACTGGGCACCCTGTAGGTACAAATATAATTATAGAGCCAGTACTAACAGTTCGTATTACTATAAAACAAAAGAAGTCGTTGAGAGGTTGTATGACGAATTCAAGTTGGTTGGTAATCAAACTCTACACAGTCCAAGTTGGTCTACCATTTGAATACCCAACCGCTCTACTTGGTTGACAAAAAACGTCTAAACACGATCCAACTTTGCATTCAACCGACCACCTGACCAATTTGGTCGAATAATCGATTGGACGGACCAAATTGGATGCAGAACCAATATGACCCAACCATATAAGTAAAACCAACCAATCGAGTCAAGAGTTTCCGTTTCGTCGCACTTTCTGTACCAAAATGGTTTGTTTAATCAGTTCTTCAACGATTTAATATTATAGATCCCGTTTTGTAAAAAACGTCTGACGATAGAAATTGCGGTTGCATTGTCGATAGTTGATGAAGGAAATAGCTAAAAACATGGCCAAATCTTTAATTTAAAAAAAAGTGATAGCGACGGTTTTCGTAATTATTTACTATCGCGAGTAACATAAGTGACCCTTAAAAAAAGATTGGGTTTAGTTCTCTAGTGTACTAATGTTTCGTAAAAAAATAAAATGTGATCTACTTTCTAACCCTAAATCTTTCTCGAACATTCTGTATATTTTTATTTACTATTTTGGATAAAACAATTTTCTATTTATTTGAGAAATCTGATACTGCAAGGGGAGAGGTGTGGGGATTCTGATCAGAATGATAAAATAGATGACTACAATGATAATCATGGTAACCATATTAATGATAATGATGAAGATTATCATGTCGATTATTATAAAAAAACTTATGATATTTTGTTTTAAATAATTAGAAATTTTCTGGTCTCGCCTTGAATGAATAAAGTAATAAGTGTTACAGAGTATGTTGTTTGTAAGTTTTTTTGTTATCAGAGTGGGAATGAATGAATAATGGAGAAAGAATAAGCGAAGAAGTAATTTAAAAATTAGTAATTATTAAATCGCAGATAGAAGATAGAATTGCGTGTTTGTTCCACGGACAATTACTTCTCTTATTAAAGAGTGCGCTCTTGTCGGCGTAATATATGTAAAAGCTAATTACCGTCAAATTAGCAAGCTAAATGCACGTGCACAGTCGCGTTACGAAAACAATGTTATTTTTAAATTAGAACCTTTTTTAATAAACATTTTCAGAAGCCCAGATTCCGCCGGCAATTACTCTTAAGATTCTAACCTAACCTAACTTAAGCAAGTTCTCTGACGTCACAAGTTAAGCACTCGCAAGGCACAGAACGAAGCAATTTTTGGACATAAAATGAATATTTGCAACGCCCCGTAATAAAGTTGCACCTGCGCTGAAAGGAGCGGCTCAAGTCAAAGTGGCTGGCGTTATAAAAACGGAAATTATACAAATAGTGAGAAGAAGTTGGTGTTTCGGCTGAAGCGGCGTCTCGATTACAGGGCATCCGATTACAGGAGGGAAGGGTGCAATTTGGTAGCGGCGCCCGCTCATTTGCTCCTAAAGCATCTAATTATCAATTAATGGTGATTTTTAATTGATTTAATCATTGAAAAATTCGAGTGAGGGTAGCTTTTATTTTTAGCGGAGTTGAGAGTTGAGCTTGCTTGCCACTTGCCACACACGAAAGAAGCACGAGGAGAGTGATTCTTCATCCTTCATTCCGGTTTGTTGTGTCGGTTGGTGGTAACCGCGGTAATTAGTTACTGTATAAGGCAGCACAAAGGCACCGCCGCGCGAGCCCTGCCCCCCCTTACCAATGCCCCCCGACCCCCCTACGCCCCTGTGGCATCAAACGCACCGCCGAGCGCGGTTCGCTTTATTGACGATTATCAAAACTAATTTGGGCACGGTGCTTGATATAACAATTAGCTATTTACGTTAACCATTTACAAATTCTTCAATACACCTTTTAACCAACATCGTTACATATTCAATTTCTTCTAACCTCAACCGCACCCAAAAATTCTCAATTTCCATCTTTTTCAATATTCCATGCCACATCTTCTCATCTTCACAACTTTCAACCTCATATATACAAAACAGTTTCCATTCACCCTAAAACAACAAAATTCAAGCCAAATTTTTCATAAGAACTTTACTTGTATTTTTTTTTCCATTTTTCTTTACCAATTGGTTAAATTTTTACAGCCAAACATGTACACCCTACTAACTTTATTTTCAAAATATTTCAAAGTTTTTATCCCAACTGGTTAAAATTAATTTAAATTGACTTGACTACAAGTGATTAAATTTTACCCTTAGAATACAATTCCTAATAAGTGAAAATAAAATACCACGCTGAAAATAAAACGCTAACAATACCACGCCAAAAAAGGCTTCCTGATATTTAACAATTGAGAGCTGTTCATTGATATTGACAGTTCACAGTTTTTTTAGTGATATTCAAAACCAATAGTATTTTAAGGGAGTAATTGGAATGTCAATTTGATGCCATTAAAGGCTATTTTGATTTAATTCTCTATCTCTTCAACTAACGGAGATATGGCCTGAATCTTGGAACACCCTGTATAGTCATGATAAATATCTCGCGTGTTTAAATTTTTTCTAGGTAAAATTTATTAAATGCTCTCGAGTTTGTTGCACAATTTCATGAATACATTGATCAAATAGCACGAGATGAAGTAACATACTTTTAATTGGACCACCCTGTATATGTAAAAATTGAAAACAAGAGCCTACATTTTTGATTTTCAATAATATTTGTACAATAACTAAGTACATAATAATAGATAAAATATCTACTTTTAAAGCTATTTTAAGTTTCATACCATTTTAGGTTAAACCTAAATTTTAAAAAATGTATAGATTTTTCAAGTAACCATTGTTTGAAAAGTTGCCCCATAAAATAAGCTAAAATTTTTAGATTTTAGAAAAACAATTTTTAATTTGCATTTCGTATTAAATAATAATCAGCTCAAAATTTGGATAAATTCAAAAGAAACAAAATGTGAAGTCAATCATGTATTTTTTATTTAAAAAAACGTAAGTACACCTGATAATATTTTTTTAATTTATTAATAATAAATTAAAAACCAAAAGTTAAAAAAATAAAATTCTCAAAATTCAAAAAAAAACAATAGAATTAAATTTAAAAAAAAATTATAATAATAAAAAAAATTTAAAAAAAAACAAACAACAAAATTTTTTTTTAAATAATTTAAAAAAAAAGTATTAGTATAATTGGCTTAGATTATTTTTGTTAATGATTTTTTCAATCGAAAAATATGTTGTCATTTGAAAAAGAAAAGTTGCCCCCTCCTCCTCTGTTGTTTTCAGAAATAAAATTCATCTTTTATTATCTGATGGTAGTATCCTCCAAACCATTTAATTTGACTTATCACTTATTTAAATCGGATAAGAAATAACGAAACTACATCGTTGGCCGTTTTTCGTGCACCCCTCTTTATAATATACAGGATGCTTAAAAAGTTGCGAACACGCTCCAACCTAACTTGTTAAAAAGCACTCGTTAGACAAGAGAAAAATATTAAAAAAAAATCCTTGTAGCAGATTATTCAAGATTTGAGTGCTCAAAGTTTAAAATTTTATTTGTACATTTTTACTTACTTTTGCTCTTTATAGTACAAAACATAAAGATAATTGTGATTGTATTTCTCAACAAAAAATATTAATTTATGTTGAGAATTTAAAGATATTTGCATTTTATAATTTATTATAAAATTGACAAAAATGACATATGGCAACGTACCGTGGAGCGTGTCCGCGACTTTTTAAGCAGCCTGTATATCGCACATTTGCGACAAAAGCGTCACAACTGAAAAAAATCTAGAAAATGGCAGTAGAAATATTTTGGGAATGTAAAATCCTAATAACTCTTGAAAGTCTGTCAAGAAATTCATGAATTCGGTTAAATGGTGAATGTTTTACAATTTTTATACTTATTGAGATGCGGTTTAAACATATCAAAAATTCCGAGCCATTCCGAAGATAAATGGAGAAAACCGAATAATGTAATTTTTGAATAAGTCCATTATTTCATTAACTAGAAAAGTTACAAAAAAATGTTTCGAATAAAAGTTATTTGCTTCGTAAAGTCGAATGTAAATATGTTTTTTACAATATCAATTTTCAATAGCAACTTTCTTATTTTAAATGGACGCCATATTGAATTTTTCAACAGTTATAATGCATTTCTTTTTTTTTTATTACAACGATGTATTACAATCCATGTTTCAAGTAATACACTACGGAATATTTGATATTATTTGAATTAAATTAAGTACACCATGACTTTTTCACAGCACTTCTTTAAACAAATGACAATTCAAGCTGTCGTTTTAGATTAATGTGTAGGATATAAGTCCAAAAAATGTAAAATTGTTCATTTAGTTAGTGGAAAGGTTGCCATTTGTAAATGATTAATCAATCTCTAAAAGTTATTAATTCTAACTTGATGTACAATGTGCAATTCACCGATATAATAATCTAAAGTGACAACTTCAATCGTCATTTGTTTAAAGAAGAAAGTCATAGCTTACTTAAATTAATTCAAATAATACCAAATATTTCATAGTCTGTTACTTCAAACATAGATTGTAATATACTATTAAAACCAGAAAAGAAAATGCAATTTATTTTAAAAAAAATCCTATATTATGTCCATTTAAAATAAGAAAGTTGCTATTGATATGTTGAAAACCGAGTATGTTATATGTTTGTAAACACATGCTATTTTTTCTTTAAACTTCTATTTAAAATTAAAATAATTATGGAATATTTTCACCACATATGGATAATTCAAATGATCTTTGAAACAGGGTAGGCGGCGTAAACGTCGAAGGATGATCTTGTCCGATTATTTCTTATTTATTGGTGTGTACTTGAGAAATCCATTATTTACTTGACTATAACAGATGTTAAGAAACTTTAAACGCTAAATTCGTCTGCACAACTATCACGGACGTGACGTCATTTCATAGTTCCGCGCTAGGCCGCAAGAGGGAGATCGCTTAGCTAGAATCGCCAATAATTTTTAAAATGCGTTTTTTGCAAATATCTTTATTTTTCAAATAGCACGGTAGTGGGTCCACCCCCTATTTCGATAGACGATTTTTTTCCGATTACAGTGAAACCTAAGATGTATGTATAAACCTTAAGGGCCCTAGTTTCGTGGACATCCGGTATATAATGCTATATGGAGTTCATCGACGCAAACATAAAAGCTTTGCGCAGCCAATGGTGTGACGTCAGTTGGGGGAAAAATCTGGTTAACTGTATTTCACAGAATGTATTTTTTCTATTTTGGTTCGTTGGTACCGCACTGCTATCGGTGCGTTACTGAGTAGTTACATTTATTTTTCGAAGTTGGTTGCACTGCAGTTTGTTGATTTTAAAGTGGAGTTGCCAAGCGATTTACAGGTTATTTGATGATTTGACAAACCGGACACTAGAGTTGCCAATTACCAGAATATTAACTAAAATTGAAAACTATAATATTTTATTTGAAATAGGAAAACTCGTTTCATAAGTCGATAGTAGCACTTGTTCATTAAAATACTTGCCGCTACGCGGTTCGTATTTTACATTTGAACCCATGCTACAATATGCGACTTGTGAAACTCGTTTTTTAATATACTATTTTCCACGACCATTGAATAATACGTGTATTCGTTTGTAATGCTACACATTATTTATCAACATACCCCATCTTTCCGACGAGGTTTTGCTTTCCCACACGCATTTTGGATCAATCAGAAAGCTGCATTTCAATTCCGACACGCTATTTTAGTTAACCTCGCAATATAGAGGTGGTGCCACGTGTAAAAAAAATGTCAGAAATGCGAAAAATAACCTCAAATTTTCATAAAAAGTATAGTATTCTACTCACTAGGAAATAGCCATTATTCACTCGGACCTATTACGACACTCGCCTTCCGGCTCATAATATACTATTATTTTAAGTATAATTTAATAGTTTGCACTTTTTAATTAAATTTAATATTTTTTGTAATTATTTCCCTAATAAAATCAGTATTTATTATATGCTGTACTATGTAATTTTTTTTTAAAATATATTTTACAGAATATTCAAATCTTAATTTAAATGTACGAAAATTAGCAAATTTGCTTACGTCAGGCGGATATTTTGCCTAAAAATATACTCTATGTAAAGTGATTTCAATTTAGTTCGTAAATTAACAACAAATTCCATTTTCGACATTCCAGTAATTAGGAAATTTTACATCTTATGTTTGAATATACAACCAACATGTCAAGATAGTGACGTTTATGCATATTTTTGGAAGATTACCTGCAAATATTAATATCCAAAAAAGTATATTTTTTTTCAAAGCAAAAATTTTGTAAAAATCATTTATTTATAGTGATCTAAAAGTGTGGAAACGCTGTGAGCCAAAATCGATTTTGGGCCCAGAATCCGTTGATTGAGATTTTGCACATTTTTATCCAGAACCATGCCAGAACTCAAAAACGAAAAGTGATAACAAAATGATTCCTTTTTTCTTTAAATGCTGATCTAATACCCTATCCAAAAACATAAAGCTTTAATTTAATTAGTGAATTTAAATATTTTCCAAGTTTACTATTTCAATAATTTTCTTGAAAACTACTAAAGTTATCCACACCAAAATTTTATACCAGAAACATGTAGCACTTAGATGTATTTAAATAATTTGGGAAGAAATCTCGTTTATTTGAAGACTTTCAAACATTTTAGTTGAATATTCGTAAAGAAAAATTCATTTCATAAATTCTTGTACTCCTTATAGTTGTCGAGGAATTATTTTTTTTCTAAAAAATCTAAAAATTCTGGACTAAATTTGACTCGAAAGTGAAAATTACACATTTTTCTTTAGAACACAAAAACTTAAAGTGATAACAAAATTATTAATTTTTTGTTGAAAACTTATCTAAAGTTCTTTTTAAAAAATATAAAAGTTTGATTTAATTAGTAAACTTAAATTTTTTTTTAAGTTTTTATTATTAATTTTTTTTTCCACGACTATTGAATAAATGATTCATTACATTTGAATTTTGCAATAAGTAATGAAATTCATTACTAATTTTTTGACAGTATCCAACATACTCGGACCGTGTGCGGTGAGCAATGGTTTATGGGTAATTTTAACCACAGAATAAAATTTACATAGAAGAAATCAAGAAATGCCAAAATACGAAAAATAACCTCAAAAATGTGCATAAAAGCACCGTAATATAAAAAAAGTCACGGAAAAAGTATAGTATTCTACTAGCAAGAAAACAGCGATTATTCACTAAGACCTATTACTACACTTGCCTGGCGGCTCGTGTCGTTATCTCGGTCTTCGTGAATAATGACTATCATTTCTCGCTCGTTGAATAATATACTATTTCAAGTTTAATTTTCTTGGAAACTGCTAAAGTTACCAACATTAAACTCATAAAAAATCCAGAGATTAGCATTGCATCAATAAATTGAGAAATTATCTACTTACTTGTATTTCAATTGGTTTAGTATTTATTATCCAAATTTATATTTTTTAAAGTTAAAATATAAATTTTAGAATAGGTTGGTGATTTTAGTTGTGGTTGTGACCCGGAGTTTATTTCTAGGTCCTGACTTATGACACTTTGTAAGTATTTTTATTAAAATTGAATGAGTAATTAATTAATTTTGAAAGTTGAACGTAAAACTGCTTGGACGTATAAAAATGATAATTATAAAGCAATAAATTCGAAAATGTTGGTGGTAATGGTAAGGAAATGGAATCAAGAGAAGAGTCGGAAAAAGAAGCTGGCGGCAATTTTGTAATGAGAAGTTATAAAGATGGCAATAAAAAAATCATTTACCATAAAACTTATGACAGTAAATTTAAAAGCATCTACTTATATAATATATTAGAAGGTAGTAATAGTTGTAAATATAAACACATAATCGTAAAATCGATCAAGTATATAAGATCGGCAAGATGAAACGTCTTGGAAGCCGTAATTTCTTCTTATTAGCGACGACACTTAATGAAAGAAGAAGAAGATGAAAAACCAGCAGCGGATAAAAATTAAAAGCTTCTAATATATTAAACGGCGAGATGGAGGAAGACAACCAACCGACCGCTTAAAACGCGCTAAATCTCCAGATTCCACTAAATTTATGAGAGTTGTTAATTAATTTCATATCTCGGAACGGTCAGAGGCGGATTTAGGTTTCTGCCGCCGGTAGGCTAACATATTTTGCCGCCTAAAAAAAACACTAAAAATAGTTTTAAAAACATATTTTATTGCCACATTTTAAAAAATTGAAAATTTGCCGACGTCATAAATTTGCCGCCGTAGGCTTCAGCCTATCTAGCCTATTGGTAAATCCGCCCCTGGGAACGGTGACGCGTTAATTGATAGAACGTTAACTGCTAGAATGAGAAAATGCTAGAACGTAAATTGCTAGAACCGTAAAGTGGTCGAATCGGAAATTGATAGAATCGGAAACTGCTAGAATCGGAATCTGCTAGAACCGTAAACTGCTAGAACCGTAAATTGATAGAACCGTTAAGTGATAGAACGTTAACTGCTAGAACGTTAATTGATAGAATCGCTCGGGCGGCTTCGGTCCGTAGTCCGCGCGGCTTCATTTCCGCATATACGATAATATGTACGGCGTGATGCATTTTAGGTTGCATAACATCTAATTTAACACATTTTTATGTCTTATCGTTACTTATGGAAATTAGTAATTAGTAATTTTTAAGAAGGACTTTCTAGAGCTTGGTGACTTTCTCAGCTGCGGTAGTGGGGCTAGAGGGGACCCGATAACATCAGAAAAATTGCATGTAAATCGGTGGCCATCTGCGGCGCTGTTTTTATATTATTTGTCCACAAACACGCTAAAAATGCCAGTCAACGTCACCAAAGGGTTAATTGTTTTCATTGTTTTTAATGCAAACATGTTTTAAATTTAAACTACTTTCGATTCGAAAAAGCAAGGGTTTCTTATTTCATAACATTACTAGTTTTTATGATTTCATGAACCTAAATCATATGAAAGAATCATATTCCAATTTTTTATTTTTGGACAGAAATTGGACAAAGAAATAAATTAGTGCATTCTTATGATATGTACATTTTTTAATAAAATAAATACATATTAAAAACAAACAATATAAATAATATATACTACATATATACTCCTATGTATTTTTAAGTAAAAAAATATAAAAATAAGGATTATGTTTTTATAATTCAAATAAATATTTATATAATTTTAAAATTAAAAATTAAAAATTAAAAATATACGTAATTGGGTTTTAATAATATATCCGCCTTACAGAAAGGGCATTTGGGAACAAGAATTTTATTGCACATCCACTCTGCACATAGTCCGCACATCATATGCCCACAACTTTGCAAAAAGTATCGCTTCTGATATATTTTGCAAGACTGACAAATATCATTTTCACTTTCTGAAAATAAAACGTAATTTAGCATTTTCGATATTAACACAACTTTAATAATTTCAATTAAGCCCAATATTTTTTTACCTCTTTCGTCTATTTCAAAATTCCACTCTCGGAAATTACGGGGTTCTTCCTCTTCTTCTACCACCACAAAATTCTCCCATTCATCTTCTGGCAATATATAGTCTAAAAAATAATTATATTTAAGTTACTCCTAATTTATCTGATTGGTATACGCAACCATTTTCGTTGTAGTCTACAATCTCTTCAGCATCTGGCCTATGTTCCTGGAAGTTTTCTGCTTCCATAGCTGGTCTATCTTCATGGATTTCTGGTCTATCCGCCTGCATGTCTTCCACATCGTCTTCTTCGTCAATTTCTTCCTCTCTTGTATTATTAAATCTGTCTGAAATGCAAACCAAAATATTAAATAGCTTTGATTTTAAATATTTTTGGGAAAAGTAAAAGCTAAATCGATCTGATTATACAGGATGCCACGATCAACATAAGAAAAGTAGTTCCTATAAGCATTGGCCTGATTTATTTGAAAAAGGTTCCTAGTAATGTGATTAAATTACAAAAAATATTTAAATGGCGCAATCTATCGGATTCTCATAAGAACGACATTTTTTGAAAATACAATTCAAGAATATTATTTTGAAAAATATATTATGAAAATATAAAACTACAAATTTGGTGATTTACAAAATTTATACTATTTAATAATAACCATTTTGAAATAAATAACCAAAAACTTTTTTACCAACACTTTTAGGAGAGAATATCGGAAACATCTTTATAGGAACTTTCTTATCTTGATTCGAGTAATCAAAACCAGAAATATGGTAAAATAAATATGAACCTTTTACAGTTTGTCGACGTTTCTATAACGGTTTTTGAATAAATATATATATGTATAAGTTCGATTATACTTTATACTATTAGTTTTAACAACATCAATTTTAGCGAACGTGATTCTAATGATTATAAATATAAATACTAAAAACCTACCCTGCACATAACCATGCAGAGCATACGATACCCTCCCAAGAAATTCGATATTTGATATTTCCATATCATCTAATTTTCTTGTGGCATCTTCAATTTTAATATTATTTGAAATGTATTTTGCCCTGGGCCTTCTAGTTATACGAAGGCCCCTTTCTATTTGCGATAAATCGCATTCCAGTTTCCTGGAATTTTCCATAAGTCTATCTAAAAACAGCATATGCGATATGATACATTATATTCAAAACAAATTTTATAAAACGTACCAATAAATATCCAGAATGAAGGGTGTGCTTCTTTCATGATAATAAGTAATTCCATGTTGAACCTTTCAACATTATTATTAGTTCTGTGGCGTAGTTTATATACGCTGAAAGTCTCCGGTCCAATTTTATGAATCCAATACCTATGAATAACTCTACTAGATAAGAAATTCAATAATTACAAAATTGGGCATTTTTATCAAAGTTTTAATGATTTTTTTCTTCACCACCTACCACGAAAGGAACAGTATCGTTATCGTGTACCGTTGGAGAACTTTTAAGCAACAACAATAACTAATAAAATAAATATAGCTTATAAGATATATATACCTCTTGACATAATTAAAAAAGTTTTCCATGTTGGCCCCATCCGCCTGATTAATACGCGCCCAGTTTTCAATTTCTGTCATCGCTTCCAGGGCTTTTTCCGCGGGAAGTAAAGGTAGGGCCAAAACCATATAGAAAACCTTTTTCATGTTTTCTTGACTGCGTATAAATGGCAAAAGCTCTAATCTTCTCATTTTTCGAAAGACGCTCTGAAATGAAAATTAATATGCTGAATGCTTAGTATAATAACTAAAATATTGCATCTATATAGAGATTATGGATGTAAGAATATTGAGTGTTTCTTAAGTGAGATGGGCTGCACTGTTAAGAGACAGATGGGGATTGTAAGAACTTCCCTCTCTCTCGTTTCAAGGTCTAGACAACGCCATTGTATGTATTTCAATTGATAAGCTAGAATTGGTTCATTAAGATAGAATAAATTATTATTACCTGGGCATAATGAAAGTAACAGCCCTTTATTTCTGATTCTTCAAATGTGGATCTTAATGCTGCCTGTAACGCCACTTCGTAATCTGTCAAAATTATGGCAGGAGCTAATGTTGGATAAATATTTACCCTTATGTAGTTAAATATTGCTTTATATTCCTCCATGGTCCGCCGTTTCATAAGGGCATAAACAATAGGAAATGTCTGTAATTACAAGAAAGAGAAATAAAATTTTATTTTTCTTTTGTCTTTTTCAGGCGCAATGTACAGGGTGGGCTAAAATGATTGTGGTCAATTCAAATTTCCCGCCTAAAAATTTCATGCGACCTTCAAAACTAGTAAATTAATAAAAAAACTTACATGTCCCTCCTTCATTAAGTGGATTGTTAGAAGCTGATGAGCATGTGGTTGCGTTGGAACAACCTTAAAAGTGCCGTCAACATGCATTTCAGTAGCTCCAGGTGTTAGTTTACTTCCAATAGTCGGGTTTGCAAAAATCACGGAATTACCATTTAAATTTTTTTGAAAAAAGTTTACTCCGTTAATATAATATTTTGTGGCGTGTTCCTCGGATGTCATAATTTTTTCCACTTCAAAAAAATCGACAGGTCTGGTGGATTGCTAGTTTTTCTAGCATACCTCATTGTAGACTCAGCCGAAGGCCAACAATAGTAAAGATGAGCTGTACCGAATCTACAAAATGGAATTTTTGAATTTTAATTTTATCATATTATATTTAGAAAACATTTCAAAAATATTTCTATACTTGTCTTTTTCCTCATTGTAGATTTCTTTTAATCCTACTTTTTCTTCCTTTGAGCGTTTTTTTAATGTCTCTTTAAAATTTTGTAAATCTTTATTTTGTGAGTCATTTTCGTGATTGTGTACCAAAATTTGTGGCACAACTTCGCCAGTTGAAATAACTTTCAATGTTCCTTTACAACCACTTCTATAATATTTACAACGATAATACCTGTAAATTATTTAAATTAAATATACCCTTAATAATTGAACTTAAGGTGAATTTAACATAAATCTCTAGGGCTAGGGTTTAGGGACACATTTTACATAGATTTTAACACGTTTATAGAAAAAATATTTATTATTGTACTTACGAAACTCCTTTTTTTGTGGAACTTTTTATGAATGTATTATTTTCAAATTCCATTTTCACACCTAAATAATATTAAACGAGCAAACACTAAACACTGTTTAAAATAACTTAACTGAAAATGATATAATACTAGTTTATACACTCGATGCACTTATTTAAGTCAAAAATATCTTCTTTGGGATTTGGGGCGACCACGAGACAAGTATGTGCATCTTCAGCATGTTTTGGGATATACGTGTTCAGAAACGAAAACAAAAGACAAATACATAGTTGATGATTTTCAATCAAAAATTTAATTCGTTCGTATAAAATTTTTGTTTTTTATGAATCAACAATGAACACTTATGGGATTGTAAAATGCGTTTTTAGATTTAGGGTGAAATTCTGTCCAAAACTGTAAGCTCTTACAGGAAATATCTACAGGGTGTTGATTTTAGAAGGAGCCACCCTAAATAACTCTCGAAAAAATAATTTGCTGTAAAAATGCCGCGACAGGTCAATTTTTACTTTCAGGGGGACATCTTTTTCCAATAAAATAAGAGTTGCCAAAGCAACCCCCTTCCCTACGGAGCCACCCTTTCAATTTTTTTAATGAGAATAAGGGTCGAATGATATATAATTTGAAAGCATTTTTTACCCTGATAATGGCAGTCATAATTTTTTTGCCAAACTTTTGATTCCTAATCTACCTAAAAATTAAAAAAAGTACTTAATAATGGTATTATTTATGTACTTTTAAATCACATTTGAATAAATTTTTAAGTTTTGACCATGAAACAAGTCCTTTAACTTAACAAAAGCTAATTATTTATAATTATTGAAAAACAAATCAGTTACCATATTTTTTTATAATTTTTTTTGTTATAATAGTATATTAAAAAACGAGTTTCATAAGTCGCATATTGTAGCACGCGTTCAATTTTAAAATACGAGTCGCGTAGCGACGAGTATTTTAATGAACAAGTGCTACTATCGACTTATGAAACGAGTTTTTTATACTATTTTTTCTATTTTGTGCCTTTTTATCCATTTAAAATAAAATATTATAGTTTTCAATTTTAGTAACTTTTCTGTTAGTTGGCAACTCTAGTGTCAGGGTTGTCAAATCATCAAATAACCTGTAAATCGCTTGGCAACTGCCACATTAAAATCAAAAAACTTCAGTGCTACCAACTTCGAAAAATAAAATTTACTACTCAGTAACGCATCGATTGCAGTGCGGTACTGGCTAGTAACGCACTGCTGTCAGTGTGTTACTAGCGACTAGTAATGCACCAAAATAGAAAAAATATTATATTATATCCATTTGATGGGAAATCTATACAATACAATTTTTTTTAAGTATCTACTTATAATATGTATTTGTATTATTTAGAATTACTTTGATTATTAGATATTTTTAACCCTAGTGAAAAGTGGTAATTTTAATAATAAATGATGAAAAGGGTTGACAAAATATTTGGATTTAAGTTAATTGTGGCAGAGAAAAACTTAATAATTTTTCATCTTTACTTAAAAAAAAATGTATTAAGAGCATTCACAGCTAACCTTAAAATTAAAAAACAACTTCTCATTTTTTTGACTAATTTTTAAATACAGTCGAACTTCTATATAACGTTTCATCACGGGAACCTTAAAAAATTCGTTATATAGAAAATTCGCTATATAGAAATTCGTAATTTTGATATAAAAAATTTGTTATTTACTTTATAGCTCTTTATTTTAACTAAATATGTGAAAAGGCGATGTTTTTAATGCGCATGTTTTACAAAAACTAAATTTGCTCCAAGGTATAACTTATAAGTAAACCTTATAAAAAGACTCGGAATTTACGTTAATTACTAAAAATTCTAATTACCTACCTGATTTTACCTATCTGATTTTCTATTATTCTTTACACTAATCTAATATAAAATTCTCCGAAATTTTTAAAATTAGCCACCCATTGACTAAAATTTATGAAAGATTCTAATATTGACTTAAAAAAAATTCGTTATACGGAAACTTTAATTCATTATAAGGAGTAAAAAATACATTAGAAAAGCCTTCAAGGTGAAGATTCTCAAAAAAAATTCGTTATATAGAAGAATTCGTTATATGGAAGTTCGTTATAGGGAAGTTCAACTGTATATTAATTTTATTTTTCAGTTGAAAATTAAGTTACATTAATTCTTAGATGTTTAAAGTTCGTTTCCGTTTTTATTTTAATTTTTTTTTATAAAAAAATTTAAAATTAAAATAGAAACAAAAACCAACTTTAAACAACAAAGAATTAATGTAACTTAATTTTCGGCCGAAAAATAAAATTATATTTAAAAATAAATTTAAAAAATTAGTAGTTCTTAAACTTTTAGGCAACCAAAATTACACGTGAATGCTCTTAAATAGTACCAGTACAAAACCACAAAATCTTAATTAATAGCACAGTCGATCGTAAAAATTTATTCGCCATACAAATTCGATGGCTAGAGGTTTTAATATTTCCCAAAGAAAATGCTTGGAAAATATACAATTTTCAAATCATTCTACACCGTCTGGGATTTGTTTTAGTTTACTTAAATGAAGAAAAATTCCAACGAAAAATAATCGCCATACATTTTGGATGGGTACCGAGGACTCTTGGGCTTCTCTTCGCGCTTTATTCCGAAAGATCGGTACTTTTGTGTCGTTACACTTTTGTTAAAAAACGATGCATTGAAAGGAAATAATGATAATTTTGAAGCAATTATGAGACATTGCCCAATTACCTAAAAGATGGCTGAATAAAATTCCTAATTGTTACAATAAAATTAGAGAACAGAAATATGATTTAGTAATTTACCTCATTATCACGTTGGGGTGCATCATGCAAAGAGAATACTTATAGCGGATTTTCTAATATTAATGAAAGAAAATTTTATATAAATTATTTAGAATTACTTGCTGCATTCTTTGGCTTGAAATTGCTTGAAATGCTTTGCGAAAGAAATGAAGAACTGACAAATATTACTATGACATATTTCATAAATAAAATGGAGGGGACGTTCGTTACGAAAATTTGATCTCCTTAACAAAAGAATTGTGGAAATGGTGTGAAATTCGAAACTTTTATGTATTTGCTTCTTATGTGAATTCTTATGTCCCAAAAGTGAAGTTCTATCATAATTGTATGAAGCATCTCTTCCGAACTGATCAAAAATATCTTGTTGTGGTCTTCAAGAAAAATAATGCAATCTAAGTTAAATTACTTTATTAAAAGTTGGATTTTACTAATTATACAAATTGATGTTGGTATATCGGTGGTGTAAGGCGTACTTTTCGAAATTATCAAATTTTTGATATTTTTTTTTTTAATTGCAGATCCCATTAATCCATTGACTTTTGTTTTTTGGCAGAAAAATCGTCCACACTTTGAACAAGACCTCTGAATTCATCAAAACTTTTAAAATCTAAATTCTTTATTCTTTCTGGGCTATACTTTCAAATCTATATCAGTGGTATATTTCTTAACAATCCATTGCTACGCCGATGTAAATTTTACGTTGTGTATTAAAAAGATAAATTATTTGAAAAAGTAATAGTTTTAAATAATACGTCATCTTATTAGGAAGCATATTAAAATGCCAAATCAAAATATGATAATATATATGTATTAGAGGTTATTTAATTTTAAATTTTTATGGACTAAAATTCGTATATAAAGTTAAATTAGATGTTATGCAACCTAAAATGCATCACGCCGTACATATTATCGTATATGCGGAAATGAAGCCGCGCGGACTGCGGACCGAAGCCGCCCGAGCGATTCTATCAATTAACGTTCTAGCAGTTAACGTTCTATCACTTAACGGTTCTATCAATTTACGGTTCTAGCAGTTTACGGTTCTAGCAGATTCCGATTCTAGCAGTTTCCGATTCTATCAATTTCCGATTCGACCACTTTACGGTTCTAGCAATTTACGTTCTAGCATTTTCTCATTCTAGCAGTTAACGTTCTATCAATTAACAGGGCACCCTCGGAACGACGAAGAAGGCCCAAAATGCTAATGCACCTACCAACGAACAAACCACAAACCTATGATGCCCAGTTAACACTCATATTTATGTGCACGCGTTCTTTTCTATAAATATATTAAATATTAAGTATGTAACTACGTTGCTTGCATGCTCGACTTCATTTATATGCAAATTTATTACAGCTCTAATTACACCCTGCCTCTTTAGATAATTTTACAATTTACCGAATGCAACGATACCTCACGTTTTATGCCCTGATTATAAACTTTATTTGTCATTTTATTGCTTTACTGATTATTTTTAATCACTTATCCTTGTATTTTTTAATTTCATCAAACCACACGCACCAACTGCATTACTTCATTTCTTTTCAATTTTTCAACTATAAAGTCTTTTCAATCAAATTTTTGTAGAATCATTTCTTTTTCATTGCTTCTCCTTGCTTTTTTCTTCATTCGTCTTCCGCTTCCTTCCTTCTTCTTCCATCTTCCTCTTCCTTCCTTCTTCCTCTTTCTTCCTTCATTCTTCTTCCTCTTCTTTCCTTCTCTCTTCTTCCTTTTTTCTAATAATGAAACTCCAAAAGTAAATGTGTCAATTTTTGTCGAGATCAATTAAAGATAAGCAAGTTTGGTATATTTGTAATTATGTTTGTTGATTGTTGTTTGTAATAATGTAATTTCCTGGTGGAGGAGGAAAAAAGTGGCATTCGTGATAATTGCTTTATTTGGATAATAAGTTGAAAAAAGTTTTTCTAAGCAATCGTTCACCCTTCGTGTAATAAGCTGGGCGCTGGGTTGAGGTAATAATCGGAGGTTTGTTGAAATTGTAGGAAATGTGTTTATAGTAGGCGCACTTTTATATTCGGGGGTGGTCCTGCCTTTGGCGGTGACTTATATATCGCAATTAGAGATGGGAGCCTGTCATTAGGTGAGGATAAGGACATAACTAGACAAATGGGCGCATTCGAAATTATAGCCCCGAGCCGCCTTCTAATTTACGACGCCGCTAACACCTACCAAAAAAAGGAGGAAGAAAGGATGATATTCGGCGATATTACTTCGATTGATTCACCTCTTCTCGCCTTTCGCGGTCCAATTTGTCTTATTACAGAGCCGCACTCTAATTTATGAGCGCACATTTTTTAAATCAATATTCATAAATGCCAACTTAACCCACAAAAAATATAAGACCTTTTATCTAAACACCTTTTCCTAAAACCCTCCATTAAATACAATTTCAATCAAATTATCACAAATTTGCATCTGCAACCATAATTACTTCATTTACAAATGTACAATTTATACAAATGAATACTGCGTGGGTATAGTTTAAGATCAATGAATTTGTTGCTGGAAAAAAATGATCAAAAAATTGGAGCAGATTGAGAAGAAGAGAAGGATGAGTTATTTTAATAAGCATTTAGTATTGTCGTTACTAAATAGTGGCCGTCGGGATGGAAGACAAAGGCTCGCGCGAGGGAGATGAAGAGGTGTACCTTGGTGGTAGGTCTTTGTCCTACCAAAGGGAGAGCCTGTAAATTGCCTGGCAGTGTTTTGTCACGGCAACAATTGGTCTCACACCTAAATTGCTTTCATCTTGCCGCCAACATAAATCTAACCACTTGCCTAATGAAAGCCGTGACGTCACAAACGCACCGGCCGTAAGTGATTGCTGATTTATCGATTCAGAAATTGATTGACCATTCGCCAATTATTCTATACGTACCTCCAAAAAATCAAATTACATTATTTGTCCTACCCTTTCATTTCAAATGCTGCTTTGAGCTTCATTTTTATTTAAATTCTCAAAAAGCATTTATAGCAGCCAAACTCGAAGTTGAAAATTACATCTACTTATCCTAACTTGAAGTACCTAATATTTTTGGACCAATAAAATTATTTTACAAGTTTTTCCTGAATAGATAAAACCTTCGGACGTCAAAATCGGTCTTGATATTGATATTTTTGTAAAATTTTTCCATCAGATATCAAAATCATATTACTTGATATAAAGGTAATTCTTTAGCTCTATGACAAATTTTGCCAGATGAAAGCTGATAACGTTTTGAGACAAAAAATGTCATACAAACATACATTCGATTCCTTTAATATTGCAATTCTGTGCAAATCTGTAAGTCCTTATAGGAAATATATGTAAGGTTTGTTATATGGGTTCTGAATACTATTTTGAACAAGCTAATACTAAATAAAAGGCAATAGGGGAACTGATAAATGAAGAAAATAACAAAAACTTAAAGTAGGGTAAAAAAAAATCCAATCTTCCATTGCTCTCTGAAGACCAAATAAACAACTACTTTATTAATACTCCATAAGAATTCGTAAAATGCATTGAAACCACTGATGACTCATTTTATGTTTTCCTAAATAAGGCTTCTCAACCAAATAAAAATATGATCTTAAAACCTACCAATGAGAAATAATTGAAATTGGTAACTCCCTCCAAAGGAAATAAAGGTTTGTATGACTAGAGCGCTGATCTACTAAAGATTATAACACATAACTGTACCAATTATTAATTGTTTCTGGAAGATATATTTCGAGAGAAACTAAACACAACAAATGTTGTACAAATCCATAAATAAGGCTATGTAAACAATCCAAACAATTACAGGGCAGTTGCAATACTACTAGCAATATCTAAGATCCTTTAAAAACTACACCACTCAAACATTGCAATTATTATGGATCAGCATAATCTGATTGCAAGCAACCAACATGGTTTCAGAGAAAATAGATCAACTATAACGGCGTTATATGAAGCTTTATAGAAGCAATTGAGCAAAGAAAGACCGTATTTGAAGCAAGGTGTTTGATTGCATAAAGCATGACATCCATTTAGATACTGCATTACTATGTACTGAAGCGGCCTATTACTCAAATTATCAAGTCCTATATAACATAGATCAAGTAGTTAAATGACAAAACAGGACAGAGTGACCGTTGGTATGTCGCAAATATCAATTTTCGGATCCCTGTTATTCACCATCTTTATAAATGACATTCCATTTTCATTACCATGCCAAACAGTTTTATTTGCTGATGATTCGTATTGCATTCATCTAGAGTTGGGAGTTGGATCAGGTAAGCATTGGGTTACTGAAATGTGGTTTCTTTAAGACCAAACCTTGATAAGAAACATTATTTTATTTTCACGCCTGCGAACCTCAAAAGTAAAACTTCTGGGGGTTGAATCACAAGAAAGCCTGAAGTGAGATGTACACATTTATGAGTTGAAAAAAAACTAAATTTAGACAAACATATATGCAATACGAAAGATTGCAGTCAGTGTATCAACAGAAGCTGCTAAAACAATTTACTATGCCATTTTTCATAGCAAAATCTCTTATGGAATTTACTGTGGGGCTTTTCATCTAAATCTAAAGAAGGCTGTTCGAGCACTATATGGTTTGAAACAACAGCTGACAGCTGACATCGTTGATAAGCCGAATGGGACAAAAGGCCGAATGAGAAAAGACCGAACGATAAAACGCCGACTAGGACAAAAGGTCGAAGAAGAAAATGCCGAATGACAAAAGGCCGACAGGAACAAAGGGCCGGAGGAATAAATGTCAAATGTCAAAAGGCCGACATGGATAAAAAGCAGACGCGGACTAAAGGCCGAAGGAGAAATGGCCGAACGAAAAAAGGCCGGATTAAACAAATGGCCGACGCAGATAAAAAGCCGAAAGGAAAAAGGCCGACCTGGACAAAAGGCCGAAAGAAAAATGCCCGACGAAAGATGTTTATGCCAGATTTTATTTCGTCCGGGTCTTTTGCTGCGTTAACTATAGCTATTTGTTTAGTTTATAAATATAAAATTAATAATAAACATGAAATTAATTAAAAAATTATTTGTCTTATTCGCCTTATACCATTCCTGTTTAAAGACTTACATGTAAAATATTTTTTCAAATGACTTAGTACATTGAGTTTTACATCCCGTCGAAAAAAGTATCAACTGAAAAATCACCCTGTACATGGTGAAGGTGAGTCACACAATCTGAAAGATGAAAATATTTCCGAAACTATAGATTTTATGAAAAAATGTCAAATAAACATATATTTTCAAAGGAGAAACAGAATAAAAATATTTTTTTAATTATGTGCACATTCACTTTTATTATCGGCCGTTTGTCCGCGTCGGCTTTTTGTGCGCTTCGGCCTTTTACCGTTCGGCCTTTTACCGTTCGGCCTTTTACCGTTCGGCCTTTTGTCCATGTCGCTCTCTTGCCATTCGGCCTTTTATCTGCGTCGGCCTTTTATCCAGGTCTTCATTTTATCGTTCGACTTTTTTTCTTTCAGTTCACTTCGGCCTGTTATCCATATCGGCCTTTTATCGTTCGGCCTTTTATCGTTCGGCCTTTTCTCCTTCGGCCTTAAGTCCCGCTTCCCCTGTAAAGACGTATTCAACACATCAAAAATGTTAACAGTGCAGTCTCTTTTTATCTTTGAGTATCTAAAACATGTCTACAAATCCTCCATGGTGCATAGTGAAGAATGAATATCATCACCATTATGAAACTAGAAGCAGAAATAAATTAGAAAGCTTTATTTTACTATTATTTCATTCTATTTTATTCTATTTTGTCCTTATTTGTATTATTGTATTTTATTTTGTGACATTTTGTAAATATTGTATGCAATTGTATCAATAAAATATTAATTAAATCAAAATGATTTGACATATTTCGTTTCTTATACATAAGAGGAATCAAAGAGCTTTTAAATAAGCTATGAAGCTTTTCAAAAACTATATGCTTAAGGGGTCAAAAAAAGTCGTGCGATTTCCAAAATTTTAGTTCTTTTTTGGGTGGTGAATAAAATTTTCGGGACCTGAATTAGAACCGAATGATACATTTTACTCTGTTTTTAATTATTCTTTGTTTAGAACGTCGTTTTGATTTTGTTTTTTCGAAATTTAAAAAATTACACATATACAGGGTGCCCCAAAATTTAGTTTACAGGCCATATCTCCGTTAGTTGAAGAGATAAAAAATCAAATCAAAAAAGGTTTTAATGGCACCAAATTAGCATTCCAATTCAACTTTTATAAACAGAAGTTGAATCTCAACTTTATTTATAATACGATAACATGTTACTAATTTAACAAAAACTGGTATAAGATTAAGCTATTTTTTTAATTTATAATAAAACAAGTATATTAAAATAGATTATAATAAATGTTCAAAATTGACTTCTGGGCATTGTACACAAGCTTCAAAATGTCAAAAAACTTTATTCATTATACAGGGTGTCTTAGACCACCCGTCCACCCCTCTTATTTTGAGAACGCCTTGTCGTACAAGGCTGAAATAAAAAAAAATATTACCAAAGCAAACCCATTGGTGCACTTATTTTTTTCTGGAACAATCCGGAAGTACCCGGAACCGGAAGTAACTTACGATTTTAAAAGGGCAACATAAGTCGAGTATGGTATCGATTGAAAGGTCTATTAAAAAGAAACAACTTTTATTAAAATATTTTTGTAATATCTTGCATAAAATATGCAAACAAGTGACCATTGGTATCTTAAATTATGGAAAAATTAAATCGTTACCATCATCCGCAAATGGGCAAGAGAGAGATTTTTTTAAATTGAAACTCTTTTTTGCGTTTATCGCTTTATTCGTTAAAAATAATCAACTTTTTTTTATTTTTTGAATTAAGGTAAATACATAACCTAAAAAAGTTGATTATTTTTAACAGCGAAGCAAAAAATACATGTTTCCATTTAAAAAATCATAATTGCCTTTACCCTTACCCATTGAGGATGATGGTAGTGTTTTCATTTTTCCATAATTTAAGAAACCATTTGTCACTTGTTTGCTTTTGTTTTTCGTTTAATTTGTTAATTATGAAAGATATTAAAAAAATATTTTAATAAAAGTTGTTTCTTTTTAAAAGACCTTTCAAACGATACCATACTCGACCTATATTGCCATTTAAAAATCGAAAATTACTTCCGGTTCCGGGCACTTCCGGATTATTCCGGGAAAAAATAAGTGTACCAATACATTCTTCGGATTTGCTTTAGTAATAATTTTTTTATTTCAGCCATGTACGACAAGGCGTTCTCTAAATAAAAGGGGTGGACGAGTGGTCTGAGACACCCTGTATATACATATGAACAAAGCCACCTTTGAAAAAATAATTTTGATTGGGTGGAACCGAAAAAACACAATTTTAGTTTTTGTAGGTTGGTACAAGACCTAATGAAAAGATATTGAATTATCTTTTTATCTTTAAACCGTTTCGATTCAAACAATTCTCTAAAACGTCCTGTGTACCGAGTTGCAATTCTTAGATTCGTTTCATCCATTTCTCAATTGGTAATTTTAACTGCGTTTAAATGGCGCTATAAATGGAGGATATTCGGTACTTGTCAGTGTCGAAAATTGTGTTTAAAATGCATTCTTGCACCTAATTCATCAAAATTCAAATAGATTTATTATTTAAATTTTTAAATATAAAGAGGAAGTACCGAAAGTTCATATTTTTGCCACCAGAAGGCGAGCGGAATCTAAAAACTCCCAATACACAACCTTTTTCAAAGTCCTGCTTTTTAGCAACTTTTTTCACCACTTTTGGGAAAACGATTATTGAACCCACTAAGTTGTTCGGAAGAATTTTTGTGTGCATTGAAGGTAACTTTAAGCACACTTTGAGTCACATTGGTCATAATTGGTCAAATCGTGTGGTAGCTGGGGATTTCTTAATTTATTTAAAAAATGTCCAAAAACATTACATCAGTTTCTTTCCCAGCAAACGCAACTACGTTTTAAGAACGTCACCGTTTCTTTTTTTGTTACGTAATTATAAGTTTATAGACGTAAATTGTTCACTTTGTAGGGTATTATATGTACGTTCCAAGAAACGTATTAAAATGTGGCGTCGAGGTATTCATAATGTATAGAGTATATACGTAGAAGTACTAAGCTGCGACGTTTCAGTAACGATTTTAAATGTACATTATCAGTTTTATAACTTTCAATATACATATCATACATATGTATAAAAATGTATTCGAAACTTGTACAACACGTTGTTGTTAGGCACATAAACTTTATACATCTCTAATAATACTTCTAAAAACTTTTTTGGAACTTGTATACTACGTTGTCGCTGGGTATAATATTAATTTTATACGTATCTTTTATATGTTTATTACAATTATTTTAAATTTTATTTGAGGGCTTTGTTTTATACTCCTCAATAGTACTTAGCATATGTACTTAGAATTATTGCTGAAATAAACATGAAAAATATTTGAAGTAATAAGTTTTTAATTGAACATGTAATATTTAATTATTTAACCATTTCCCTCGGTAATATGTTATCATTTATAATTTAATTTTAAATTTTAAAGTATTTTAATAGATGTTATCGCTATTTAGTAATTCAAAGAAAAATAGGAAAATTACAGAATCTTAATACCCATTACCCAAAATTACTTTCAAATAAATTTAGTGATGAAGACCCACTAATTGTTTATTTTAATTACTACACACAGCAATAATCCTATATAATTTTACCAATTATAGATGATCTTTATTTTTAATTTATCTTAAGATTTACATCTATACATATAAATGCTACATTTTTTGCTCAATTTTGTTTTTGAACGTAAATTTCATGTATTGTTTATAAGTTTGAGGAAAATTTGAACGTACCCCACCTAAAACAATTTAATATTCTTTAGAAATAATTTTACAAAGGATTTGAATAGAAAAAACATTGAGTAAAACATACTCATGATGATTTTAAAAACTTGAAAATGTCCAAAACGAAAGTTCATAGCCAAATTAATTTACATTTTATAAAATTTAGATATAATGGAACATAACTATGGTTTCCCATTTCGTATAATGCTGAAGATATAATAAAAATTAAGCTGAAAGAAAAACTAAAGAAAATTATCACAAAACTAAAACTGCAAACGATAAAACTAAATTTAATGATATTAGGAAGGAAGTTGAGTCCTTAATTATCATAGCAGCAAATATACTTCTATTAACATGGCAAAAATGAAAATTAAATGTGAACCCAGAAACTTTTGGTCATATGTCAATTCTTTAAAAAACAATACACGAATTAAATTTAAATGGTATTATTTCTCCAATTAAAATTTTTAATGGATTATTTCAAAATACTTCCTTTAAATATAGATCGTAGTACTTTTTATGGTTAATGAGGATGTTTTAGAATCAAATAGTGTTTGAGTCTACTCCAGCAGAGCATACTTACTTTAATAACCAGACTCAGTTTTCTAAATTTCAGCACCTCGGAGATCAACAACGGTAAATTTACTCAGCATTACTCAATTTGAAAAAGGAAAAAAGAAACAAAAATAGGAAGAAAAAAGAAGGAAGGAGTTAGAAAGAAGAAGAAAGGAAAAGAGGAAAACCTTATAAGCTGTTAATAGAATGGAACCTGGTGCTTCTGGAAAAAATGCAGTTAACTTTGACATACATATATATTGCATATACCGAGGTTCTGTAAGGATCTAATCTAGGACTACTGCGTAATCTAATTCTTATCAATGACTTTGGTTAATGTTAATGTTTAATGTTATGCAGTCACATATTTTAATTTTTGCTAATGATATATGTATTAAGATCTACTAACTAATACGGTCATTGTCGGATTGTTATATTCTTTGAAAAGATTTAAATGTTGGAGGGTATGAAGAAAACAAATTATCCCTGAAAACTAAAAAGTATTCCCGTTTAGTTTAATAATACTGAGACATTGGAAGGGTTACAGTCTTGAAAGATTTGGGTATAATATTCGTCGAGCACCTCACTTTCAATCGAATTAATATCCAAGCTTAGGCTAAGGAAAGTTTTAGATCTCTTGGATTTATCATCAGGGATAGTAACAAAACAGAAAAAATCAGAAACCTTAAAAATTCAGTTTATATATTTTTTATTACCAAGTTGGAATATTGTGCTGTTATATAGAATCTTATTTATGCTAAATTTAATGATCGTCTTGAAAAAATCCAGAGAACATTTTAACTCTACTGTATTTTATATACTTACCTTTTGGAAACATTTGACATTTCGTCAATTGAGAATTAGCATAGAAATATTACGTCACTCTTTACTTCAAAAAAATTTCTAATAGAATTGATAACATAAATATTATTAATTTTCATGTTCCAAGAATAATTCAAAAACTAGTCTCAGTTTATACTATGATAGTCGTCAACTTAAAAATTTTTTTCACATACATATTTTTGTTAGATTTTTAAGGGCTAAATAAAAAATAGCATAAATATATTTTTGTGCTCATTTTGTTCATAGGTTTAATTGTAAGGGTTTTTTAAAATTTTTGTGATTTTTTTGTTATGCAAGTTAAAAATAAATGCAAATATTTCAAGATAATATCAAGTTTGTTATACTGGAGAGGTTCCAAGGCTTAAATACGCTCTTGCTTATAAGGTGAAATAAAAATGTATTTATATAAGGAATTATTGTCTCTAAAATTTTTAGGATTTAATTTTTGTTTGCGTCGGTGTATAATTACAAACAATTATTTAAGCCCATCAAATCTAAAGGAGTATTTATTTTGAGTTGACTTAATTATAAGTTAATGGGCATACTTCACGCCTGCAATTATAAGATAAATGTTTTCATTCTTATAAATTTTAATTGCACCCTTAATAAACGATTATCTTCATTACCTCTCGCGTTTTTTTTATAAAATTAATATTAAATTTATTGTAAGTACGATATGATCGTCTGCATTTAATGGTTTTAATTTTAGTGCAGCAGCGTAGGAGTGAATTAAATGAGAATTTTTTAATTAAGAACATTAAAATTGATTTTTTTAGTTGGAATTAAATTAAACGTTTATAACTGAGACCGACATTAGGATGTAATAAATCAAAATACGAACACAAACAATTTATGGCTTCGTAGCTCTGCAATGTGTGTAAATACTAATTTTGATTTAATGCTGTGATTATGGACTGTATTAAACTTGACACGATGTTATGTAAATAAAATTTAACTCTGGCTTAATTTTAGAAATTCTTGAGCGCGAGGATGAGGATTAAAATATGATAAATATCGATTTGTAAAGATTTATTTTTTATAATACATGTAGACAGATACAATCGAAAAAAGTCTAAAGCATTTTCCATGATACATTTATACAGTTGTACATATGAAAATATTGCAGATACCCGTCGAAGCAGACGAAAAATATAACAAAAATAATAAATTAATAATCTATACAAATACACTAAAACTCTGCAGTACGAGGAGTCGAAATTTACAATTGAGTATGGACACATTAAACCTACTCTATATTTACAAAAATTTGTACAAAGTTAGGAAAAAAGCCGCGCCGAGGAAATCCAATGTCTCTTATTAAATCCTGTACAATTTCCTCAGCAACTCTAGCTATTTCTCGTGAGATATCACCAGGTTCTTGGGACAATCGTCATCACTCATCATGCTCTTCTTTTTAAGGATACCCAAGTCTTGCACGTTTTCTAAAAAACTCTTGTGAGACGACAAAACTTTCGCACTTTCCACGTCCTTTTTCAACTCTTCCATATCGCGCTTCAATTTCGCCCGACGATTCTGGAACCAGGTGATGACCTGCGCGTTGGTCAACCCCAAACTAGAAGCAATCTCGTCTCTGTCCGCTGGACTCAGGTATTTTTGATACAAAAATCGCTTTTCCAACTCGAAGATTTGGTGGTTGGTGAAGGCAGTTCGCGACTTCCGCTTCTTCTTGGGCTGCTGCCGGTTGTTGAACAAGTTCAAGTGGTTTTGTCCATCTGAAAGAGAAACAGAGAGCTAAATTAGAATTGATCAGATCGATAGGGGTGCTTTTTATTGGTGGCAAAAGTAATTTATAGGCCGCAATTTGTCGGACTTCACCTTGGGTTTGAGTTGAGAAAGTTGGGCTTATTGAAACAAATCACGGGGTGATTGCGTAAATAAAACTCATCGCGCCTCACAATTCAAACATTAGGGGTGCCCTAATGCGACAATATGTTGACTTAATACGTATTAATGGTCTTTGTCGGGAATTCGCCCAATAAACTACGCCTAATGTACCGTGAACGAGTAAGTAAAAGGGACAAGTGTTTTTATGAATGAACATTTTATGTAGGTACCGAATTTGTATAGTTTTAATTGATTTTATCTTTTGAACAAGTCATAAATCGATTGGAAAAGGCGTTTAATTAAAAAATAAAGAATGGTGCAGGGTGTGAGACCTACCGCGCGCCACAAATTCCCCAAATTCTCCAAAAAATCAACTATTTAATACGAGAAGATTACAGTTTAAAACATTAAGTTATAGCGGCTTTGCTGTAGGTGAGACTGACACTACTGGCCAGCGGAACAAGGCGAGTCGAAGACGACTTTTGTTGGTGGTAGAGTGGTCAGTGGCGAGTTGGGCCAGTGTCGGCATGGGCCACTAAAAGGCCTTTCCCAGTTAGTCACACCTGCCAGCAGCTCAACTAGCGGCCGTTCTTCCAAACACAATGATTTGGCGATATCATTAATAATGCGATCGCAAACCACACGCATTCCCACACACTGTTTTTCAAAAACGACTCAATAATTAATTGTTATCATCATTTCTAGCGAGGAGGCCTAATTAAACCGTATCATTAATAATTGCAAACTCCAACGTTTTGCAATTTGTCTGCAACTTACCAACTCTTCTAACGCACAAAAGACTCTACAATTGTTTGCGCAATTAGTTCATTCAAGAAGAAACTCAACGCAGGAAGCTACAATAATAATTGCTACTTCAATTCAATTATTAATATAGAAAACTAGTCTTCTTCTTCAGGTGCTCATAAAATAAACAACCAAAAATGTTTCAGAAATGTCGAAACGTTGAAATCGATATAAAAAGGGTCGTTTCAATATTTTTTTGTTTTTTAAATTATGATAAAAAAATTTAGGGCTTTACACATCCGAGAACAAATTATGTTTTTAGCAATGTCATTGATTTGTGTTGCAGAAATTTGAGAACATTTTGCTGCCAACTTTTGATTTCAATATTTGTTATGAATTACATGTTCATAGCAATGTTGTTAACATTGAGGCAGCATAAATTTTGCGATCGCACCGAAAGCGGTCCAAATAACAAAATAATATCAACCAGTTATTTCTTGCTACAACATGTTTTTATTAAAATTTTGTTATTGCATCCGGGTGACTGGAAAACATAGCAAAGATTTGCGACGTTGTAGAGGTGGAAATAACATGTTGATACCAAAACATGTTAGCAGTAAGAATGTTATCAACATTCATTAAGCGTAAGAAATTAAATGCCATTTAAAATATCAACATTGTTTCTGACATGAAAATAGTAACATTTATTTACATAGGCTTAATAAATGTTGATAACATTTTGTGTGCCAAAATATTTTGCTCTCAACATGTCATTGTAACAATTTTGGCGTGTGGTCACCTTAATACAACAATAAACAATTTAAAACCAAAATTTTGCTTTATTTTAGTTTAAAAATTTAAGTTAATATTAACATTACTTCATGGAAAAATTGAACAGCCAACTTTGAGGAGTTGTAAAAAAATAATGCGAAAAGGTTTTTTTTAAATTTTTATATAAACTGGAACTCTGATAAATTGACAATAATTTCGACCTTGTATAAAATTTATTCTATATTTATTAAAAATGGTAGGTATAACAAAATATATGAAAATCACTTTATGAAAAATTGAAGAAGCAACTTTGAATACTTGTAAATAAATAATGTGAAAAAATTGTTTTAAATTTCTTTCAAAAACTATAAATATGATAAAAAAATAACAATTTGTACTTTTTGTTGAATTTATTCTATAATTTGTAAGGACGGTATAACAAAAAATATAAGTTGATAGAAAAAATAACACAAAAAGCTTCTTTCAAATTTCTTTTGAAAATTTGATTGATATTGACAATTGCGACAGTTTATAAAAATTATATGTATTATCGTTTTTAAAGGCTATATCAAAAAAGTTGATAAAAATTATTAAAAAAAAATTAAGGGGCAACTTTGAATGCTTGAAATAAAATAATACGAGAAGGTTTTCAAATTTGTTTTAATTGCAAATGTTAATAATTTCAATTATTTGTAACTTTAATTAAAGGAACTTATAACAAAAAAATATAAGTTGCTGTAAAAATTACTTTTTAAAAAAAATGACTTTGTAACTTTTTCCCAAAAATCTTTTTAAAAATTTTTTAAATCACATAAATTCAGTAATAATATTAGATAAAAATTTCAAGTTATCATCTTTGGTAGTTTTTGAGAAAAACTAAAAATGTATAATGATTTTTTTTATAAAATAATTTTTGATTGATTTTCTTTGCGTTTTGGTTGTAAATCTTGATATTGCAGTGATTTATTTGGTTGAAAAAATAATGCGGGTTATAAAAATGATGATAAATTAGAAAAAGTGTATAATTGAATGCAAATAACGCGAAAAGCGTTAATTCATCTATTATTATAAAACGATTAATATCCTTTTGTAAAAACAATTAATAAATTGAACGTTAATCATATTGTCCAACAAGGAGGTTATTAATAGTTTATTACTCGAGCGATAAGGCAATTAATTACAGTTCGTTTGCATTAATTACAAATTTTTATGACTTTATTCCCAAGATATTGGCGAATAAGTTATAAACATTCATAATTTGCTTTCTACTCTTTACTCCAACCAAGCGATAAATTAATTTGTAATTTAAGTGCTGCCGATTTATTGCACCCACTTCTTTTTTAATTTTTTTACAATCCCTCCAATCTAAAATTAATTAAAAATACTACAAATTTACGAGCAAACTTTATTGCTTTATAATATACTTGGAATATTTTGTATTAATTAGGTAAGAGTTTAAATTGATTTTGAGAGTCATCATAAAATGAAAAAAAGTTGGTGTCGTCCCTTGATTCTTGTAAAAGTTGGTAGTTATATAGTAAAGTAAGAAGAAGTGTTTGTGAGCCAATGGCTGGGTTTATGATGTCGGTGGCTGCGTTGATGCTCAGTGGTGCGATTTGTTATCTTATCGAGTTGTTGAGGGAAGAGGAAAAAGCCACCCACTTGAATTTGGTGGAAACGGGAAATGTCACTAAAAGGGGGCTGCTAACAATAACTCTGCCCGGCTTGACACTGCAGTAATAAATAGCGAGCGCTATTTTCCACCCGATTTACTCCTGATGAGAAAATGAGCATTCCACCCGCTCACAAACCCGAAAATCTCTCGCAAATCCAACACCCTCTCCTCTTCTCTCCACAACCAACCTCCACGTCATAAATATAAACTCACATTTTCTCATTTAACTAACGAATAAAAATACGCTGGCCTTTTTCGATTGGATGGATTTATTCGACGATTCACAAATTAACGCCTCAACACCAAGACGAAAAGTTTATTAAAACAACCCTCACCCATTTCATTCACAAAAAAAACAACTCCAGATTTTCCAATTCAATTAGAACCACTCGTTTGGAAACAAGATATTTTATACTTCAACGTCCCGACACCTTATAGTTCAACTTGAAAACGCTAAATTTTCATTGCTCATTTTTTAGAATACCGCTACTACGTTTTAAAGTTGGTTTTAAGAAATAGCGGAAAAATCTCTTTTTTAATTTGCTTTTTAAAAGTTTATTCCCGTGATGGAAACTATATAAAATTCATACAGATTTTAAAGGCATCATTCTTCTTTAAGATTCAATTTGAAATTTAAGAATCCTCCAAATAGAACCAATTTCATCACCGTTTGAAGAGCAAAAACAAACGTTTTTAGTGGTTTTTAGTAACTTTGATGATCCAAATTGGGTATACTAAATACTGGGTGTCCCAAAACCCCCGAAACGGTACTTTATAAATGTATACAGGGTGTCCCGTTCATGGTTCACCAAACGTCAAGGTTAGAAAGTAGAACAAATTTTATCACAAAAAAACCAAAAAAGTCGGGGTCTATCTTTTATGGTTTGAAAGTTGCAAGGCTTTGAATTTGGCATCACCTGTTTTTGCTAGAAATAAGTAAATGATCAATAGTTGCTTAATAATCAATTTTTATAAAAAAAAGTTAAATTTTGATGGCTTTTAAAACAGTTGTATTATTAAATAATAACAAAAATGAAGGTGCACCTCCATTGTAACTAACTATGCTTAGAATCAATTCTCATAGGAGTAAGTTTAGAATGCTCTAGTGGGTGCATAAAAAGAGTTAGAGTTTCAAAGTTTTTCATAATTTCTAGAGAATTTAACCAAGTTTTATAAAATAAAAAAAAAACGCCCTTAATAGGTCATATCTTGGAGAAAATCTTCAAAAACTGCTGAAATGAACAATTTTTTCTGGATTTTTTTTTAATACTTGGTAAATGATTTGTATTTTATCATTATTACCAATGAAAAGAGGATACTTTCAGCTTTAAAATTACATTTTTTTTTAATTATTTAACTAAGTTTTTAAGCAGCTATTGATCATTTCTGGCAAAAACGGGCGATGCCAAATTCAAACCCCTGTAACTTTCAAACCATAAAAGATATACCCCTACTTTTTGGTTTTTTCTTGATAAAATTTGCTCTACTTTCTAACCTTGACGTTTGATGAACCACAAACGGGACACCCTGTACATGGTCACATTTTTCACATTCTAGGATTATTTTTCCAGTTCTTGAGGGAAAGCTCTTCAACTTTTTTAAATTGTAACTCATTTCAAGTTTGTGATCTTATTTTAAAGGTAATAAGAGAAATACCACATCTTCAAAAAAGGACGATACTGGTGACTGGTAATGGTAATGGTAGGAAATCTAAATTTGGTTAATCACAAAAAAAAGCATTGGAAAAAAAATTTCTGTCAATTTCATATTTGTCTCATATAATTTCACAAAATTGCAATCTTCTATTGAAGACATCTGCAATCAGTTCATAAACTAGGGGAAATTTGTATAGAAAATAATATTTTTTTTTGCACTGAATCGTTTTTGATAAGGAATTTTCAGGATCTTCAATAAAAGAACCTCTTCTCTGTCTCCAAAGCTACGAATTATAAATAAAGTGATTCTTTCCCTTTCAGTAAGTTTTTATGTCAATAGTAAATCCTAAATATCTAACAAAACAAACACTAAAATTATAATAAAAGAACGATTCAAAGCGTTTCTATGAAAAATTAGCAATTAGCTTTACTAATAATAAAGGATCATAAAGACTGAATAAAGAAAGGATGGCTATTGTAATTTCTATATATTTAAATTGTAATGAAAGAATTAAAAAGGATAAAACAATACAATTTTAATCTTTATTACTCAGATTCTGTTCAAATAATTTAAGTTTAAAGACCTTTAAATTTAAATTTGTAGTATGGGTTGTAATGTACAATTTCCATGGTTACCTCAAATATTTCAAATTAAAAGCCTTTAATTTTGACCAGAATCTGCCTATAAAAGAGTAAAAAATAGTTAAAACGTAAGACATTTTTTTGGAAAATTCATATTTAAGTATGTAAACGATCAATATTTTAAAACTTTATTTCTTTACAAAAAAAAACAAAAAGTACAAAAAAATCCAGCATATCCAATCTTACATTTAGTACTTTAAATGCTTGTAATTCTTGAAAGAGTTATGATATCGACTTTTGGACTGTTATCGAAACTAGGTAACCAAACTATTTAGTAATTTATATGGATTATAATGTTACTAGGTTTGTACAGGGTGTCTCACTTTTTTTCCAGCAAAAATTTTTGTTAGATACTAAATGTCATTCTCAACAAAAATCTTCATATGAACTATTTTGTTTTTTCGACTCTTTAAAAAGTTACAGCAATTTTAAAATTGATAAATTTTCATGATTTTTATGGAACACCCTGCATAATATTCTTTCTTTTTATATTTGTTTTATTTATATCAATTATTTGGATTTTTTCTTTGCCAAATTGATTTTTTTTAATATTATCAACTGTAATTGAAAAGATTTCGTCCTACTCTATTTGATATTAGGTATTTGTGTATTTGGCAAACCAGTTTACTAGTCCTCAAAAGCCAAAATCCCAAATACTCAATATTATTGACTGTATTTAGTATTTAAAATAAAGAAAGGACAAGATTAAATTTCCCTCGCTAAAATTATTGGCTTAAAAATATACAAAATCCAAAGCATACTTGATTTAAATAAAAAAATTAAAATAAAATGAAATTTATAAAGGGTGTCCCACAAAAAAACATAAAATTTTTGAAATCTTAAAATGACTGTAACTCTTTAAGCAATCGAAAAAACATAATAGTTCATAGGAACATTTTTGTTCAGAATGCCATTTACTATTTAAAAAAAATTGCTGGAAAAAAAGTGAGACACCCTGTATAATTTTCGAAATCCAAATAAACTTAATTTCTGATATTTATTTATTTTAAAAATCGTCTTGTAATTTGTTTCAATTAATAACAAATCATCATTATAATAGTGATAATTTGCTATGTCCAAGAAGGATTTTTCATGTATTTTTTCAATGACATTTAATGATTTATTATAACATAAAGCTATGATGAAGGTTTAACCATTAAAACCGAAACTAGTCAGTTGAATGTAACAAAATCGTTTTTCTTTTGTGTCCTTAAAAAATCTCAGTACACTAAGTTATTACAAAAGGACGTTAAAGTTATTAATATTTCTGATATTTCAGTTAAACTAAGGAACCTCTCAGCAGCTTTATTTTTGAGTATTACCTAAATAATAAAGAAGAAAAACTTACATTAAAATTCAAATAAAAAGCTTTGTGGAATTAATCTAAGCAAAATTGTCTTTGATCAGGATTCGAACCTATGATCTTTAAATCGCATATTTGGCGTGATAACCACACTATCCTAAGGACAATTTTGAATAATTCATCTTAATTTGTTTTCTTTTAAGTCAATGTTTTTATATTTTATTTCACTGTGAACAACTGCGCCAAGTTTTTAATATTCCTACCATGCAAATCACCAGTATCATCCTTTTTTGAAGACACCAAAGTCGATAGGGGTTCCAATTTAAAAAAGTTGGGAAACATGACATCCCATAACAGAAAAAAGTCCCGAAATATCAAAATATAGTTTTTAACGCCTGTACATATTTATAAATTATCATTTTTTTTTGTTTACCCTGTATAAATAATTCATTGGAATAATTTTCTTCTTCCTAATTAATAAACGAGGTGTAATTAATCAGTTCAAGTCTTTTCCCATTCCTCTTCTTCCTCTAATTATGGGCTCGCGTGAGTGACCTTGAGGTGTTTAATTAGAGCAAATTAGAGACGTCGCGTTTTCTCACATAATAGCGCCTTTATTAGTGGATTCAAATTCATCATGGGACGCAAGAAATTAACGGATAAAGTGCGCCCACTTCGTCCCTAATAGCCCCGGCCTTTTTAGGCGGCCCTCTTACTTCTTCCGATCAAGATAGCGACGCTACAGTAAACATTAACCAGACCCTCACCTTAATGGCAACCGTCGCCATATTTGTTTTAACCAACTACCTACTTAAAACAATCAATTTTAATAGAAATACCACTCTAAAGAATCCAGGAATCTAGGATAAACTTTAAAGAAGATTGAAGAAGAAGAAGAAGGTGCAATAATATTGGAAGAAAAAATTCTTGTTGAAATAAAAACGTTTTTGTATAGTAGGACTTTTTTTTCAAGTGGTTTGAAGAGTAATTAGAATTGAAGAGTGTGGTGTAGTAATGAATTGGAGTGTTTTTCTTTTTGCCACTCGACAAATCCTCCCACCGGCGTGTTAGACACGTCAAAGTGTCAAAATATGGCTTAAGTAAGATGAAATATGAATGCAGATGAGTAAGGAGGCTCTTAGCGCAGTTAACAACAACCGGCGAATGCAGGAAAGAAACAACTGGTTTGGATCATTATCGTCGCCTTTATTTTCGCCTACCATAAATAGATTAAACGCGGCTCTTGTCTTTGCTCTTTGCCGGTTGTTCTCCTTGTACTAATCTCCTTTCTTCTTCTTCTTCCACTTGTTTACTCTGGCTTGTAATAATTAATCGCGCGGCTTCGAAATAAAAGGCCTCGTGTTTTGATTGCTGCTTTAATTAAACCCACCGTAATTAATAAGAAAGTGCAGCGTCACAAACTTGCGTTTTATAACTCGGGGAATGGGGAACAAGAGAAAAAAAACAAGAGGAATTTTTTTAACGTCCTTTTGGGCGCCTCCACTATTTCAAATCTTATCTAATCGCTCGAATTGCTCGCTTCACGTGCAATAAAAAGGTGGAAATGTTGTTCCTTCTAATGGTTACGGCTTTTTTGGCTACCGTCTACCTTTTCTTAACTACTCACTTTTATGGACCACTTCACTCTATTAATTACACCCAACTTAATAACCCCACATAAATAAAAAACAAACTTTTATTATTAATTAATTTATACAAAACACATCAATTATAATTTTTGGTAAAATTGTAGGTTTGGAGGTTTGGAGGTGAATTGGTAATGGAGCCTTTTGTGGTGCGGTCATGACTGGGATTTAAGTGTACGTATGAAGTTATTAATTTGGGAGCCGGTAGTTGAGTTTCGTATAGGAAGCAACTATAATTGTAATCGGAGATTATCAGATATGTAGTTAACCGATGGTTAGGAACGAGATCGGTTACTAATTGAGCTTTACATCGTTAGCAACATCTCCAAGCTCAAGAGATACAAAAAAACCTCCACAAGACCTTTCATACCCAAACGAATTTAAATTGGAAACACAATACGATGAATAAATTAATAACATGTTTTATTTTGAGCACAGGAAGTCACAAGTCATTTGCGTTGATTAATTAATTTTCGGGTGAAATTTGGCGAGGGTGGATGGACACAACTTTTCCCAATCAAAAACTAAAGGTGGTCCGGTCCTCCTCACAATTATACCCAATTTTCTTGTCTCGCATGTAAACGTGATATCTCATGCATGTTTGCTCACAAAAACTCTCGGAAGTCGGCCTCATTATTCCTTCAAAGACGAATGCCTCACTTTTTAACCTCCTCATTCTTTAAACGATCCCATTCATTTAGTACGTCACACTAAAAATAATCTAAATATCCAAATTGTCAACAAAACTACGGCGTCTTCAGAAATAAATGTTACTGGTTGCAAAATTAACTTTGCCATAACTGGCTACACTGAAAGTAAAAAAATCACGACAAAAATTTTAACTGTATATAGTTGTTTTTAGTGCAATAGACTTTTTAATACAATTTGGAAGACACTTAAAATATAATTTAAAAAAATATCCGTAGAAAAATTCCTAAAAAGAAGGTTTGTTTAAAATGAATTTAAATTCTAATTAATCTCAACAGATAAACCAACCTAGAAAGTCTAAATTCAATAGATTGTATGAGTATATTTGGTTGTAAAATTATGGTTAAAATTAGGAAATTGAATTGGAAGTTTTAACTACCAATAGATGGTGCTATTTTATACTAGCTTGGCAGTTTCACAAACTCGCCGACAGAAGGAGATCTCTTTCCCAAAATTCCAGAAGTTTTAATAACATAGCTCCAAATAGATATTGAGCAGGTTCGAGAATTACAAGATGTTTTCTAAAATTATTTTAGTGATTGAAGTGTTAAAATATCATCAAATATTTACACATCTGGAAATATAAGAAATTTTAGGAAAGAACTCTCCCCGACGAGTTTGTGAAACTGTCAAGTTAGTATAAAACGGTGCCATCTATTGTTGGTTAAAATTTCCAAATCCCTGTACAACAAATTTATAATTCAAAAATCGGAGGAAAAAATCTCGAAAAAGGTAGAGTTTTCATCCGATTTAAAAAAATCAAGTTGCTAATTAAAGGATGATCTTTATTTTAAGTCCTATACGAATTTAATTTTTTTTTTACAGTATATGTAGATTATTTTTGCTACTTTTTTTAAAGATCAGCGGCGTCAACTTTTAAAAATCGAAGAGGCGTACTTTCTTAAAGGACAATAACGAAACTTGGCTCTTTTTATTCTAAACATCCTGAAGATGAACCTGGCAAATTTTTAAGACTGGAGGATTAACGATCAACTTTTAAGCCTTCATCTCAAGATCCACCGACACAAAAAAAATCGTGGGTTTCTTATTTGCGATTTACTTACTAAGTACATCTGGGCAACGAGTGTTTTTTTATATCCCAATTTTTCTATACTTTTAACGCCTTTAAATTCGTGTATTGATTGTAGGCTTCTTCCAGATCGACTTTGAAAAAACGTAATTTTCTTTTGGAAGCTCCTTTTACGCCCAAATATTTTTTCCAAGCCTTCTTACTTTGTTTTTTATGCATGAAAAAATCAGGACATCACAATTTTACTCCTGAACTTTATAAAAAAAATCCCCAGTAAAATGTTAAAAAAATCGCACAAAACGTGATTGATTTACCACGCACACCTATATTTTTTAATATTACATATTAAAATTTTACATCAGCTTATTAAAATAGAATATTTCATTTAGCATTTCAGATGTATTGTGTGGGTATACTTTAAGCGGCTTTGAGGTTATGTCGAAATAAAGTCGAAAATTTGACTTTAGGGCTGCGCGTCTCCTGTTAAGTTATTTTTTACCTGATTTTCAATTTAAAAAAAATACTATTGAAATTTATTTTTGAACCCTACAACCTCACTTATAAGGTTTTTTAAATTTTGCAAAACTTTAAATTAAACTGATTTTTAACGCTTTTCAACAAAATCAACTCATTAAATTTGAATTTAACCCCACGAATTGGATTTTCCCAAAAATGTATTAAGGGGTACTTTACGACTAAGACAGAAAATGTAGCCCGAATAAGCCAAAATCACGTTTAAGTCAAAATGTTGTTTTGATATTTCCACAAAATAATTAATAATGTCTTCAAAACACTCATCGGGACGTTTGATGGCTTAAAATTCGTATCGTAAGCTCTTGTACATACATTTTGCCAAAACGTGTTTTTTAAGTACGTCTGTTTATTGTAATTATATTCAATAAAAATTTCGTATCGATAACTTTTATGGTTTTTGCAAAAATAAATATAAATTAATTCGATTCGAATTTTCAATTTTTTTTCGATTTTTTAAGTCGACCTCGCAAATGAAAAATAACAAAAAATTAAATAAAATTTGAATGGTCAATTACCAAAAAAATTTTGACACCTCATATTTTTGTATTTTTTCTAAACAACATAAAAAACTGTCAAGACTAGTAAAATTAGTAAATTAATTAAAATGTGCTTCGTAAAGCAGAAGTTTAATGAGGAGTTATCTGAGACGATACTAAAAACGTCAACAAATTCATTAAAAACGTAAAATGTAAGGAAACGTCTCTTCTTCAGCACTTCAATAAAAATGGGCCAGGAGTCAATAATTTAAGTGTCAACACGTGAAAGCTTTTTGTAAAAGTACAAGATACTCAACTTAAAATTTGGTGAATTTATGGCAATATTATAATTTGAAGCACTAATTATAATTATTTAATTTGTTTTGGTTTAAATTCGGTGTAAATTTGTGTAGGCGCCAGCAAACATGTGTTAGCTATTCGGGGGCTGAGGATTAATGGTGTTTTTGTGGGGTTGTCAAATTTGGACGTTAATTTCAACAATCGAGGGACACATTCATTAGTCTTTCAACGCTAGGAGTTTATTGAAGAATGTTGGTCATTTGAACCGGATGGTTTTGGTCTTGGGAGACCACACGCTTCCCAAATTGAAATTTTGTCTTGATTTGTTGAAACCACGCGCGGAATTTTAATGGAGAGACGAAAAAATATTTTCCTCCGAGGTGTTGCAAGTTTAGAGGCGCATCGCGACGACAACTGCATTTAGAGGCGACGACTGAATTATTTTCCTCTAAAGAGCACTCTTCTTTTACCAATTCTAAACTATTTCTGAGGTAATTAGTTATGGAGGAAGCTAATAAACTTATAAACTTGAAGCGCGTTTTGCTTAATTGATCACCTCTTTATTTCCAACATCTGCTAATTAAATACAACACTAAAATCTCCAAGTACCAATAATTTTCAAAATATTCCCCTTTACTCGACTTGTATAAATTTATAAGAAATATTATGGCTTCAAGTTTTAAAAAACAAATTAGAAAGTGATTTTCGTGTTGAAAAAATTGATTATTCGTGCAAAGTACGTGATATATTTATTGATTATAAAGGAGTGGTGAGTGTAATTTATAAATTTAAACAAATGATTTATTGTGTGGGTTTAACAATACGCAATTTCATTGTTGAAGCAAGCCAGTTATGATCTCAAGTCTTTCTTCATGCCAGCAAAAATTACACACTATTTGGAGAAGGGTTTTACTTTTACTCGTCCTCAAATCAAAATCCTGTAATTTTATCAAATTAATATGTGTTTAGTTACCATTAAAACGTGACTATATTATTTACACTAAAAATATATTACACATGATTTAAGAATACGTGAGGTGAAACAATATGAAAATTATTTTGTCAAAAAAAATTGTCATTTTTTTACTTAAAAAAAAAGTAATGGATGTACTATTTTTTTTATATTTATGTATTTATTATATTTTAAGCCCCAAAACGATTTGGTTTAAATTAGTTATTTTAAAATAACTTTTTCTCTATTTAAATTACTACAAAACAAAGTACATCAATTAAAAGCTGCATTCAAGAGAATTACGTGGGTATAACTCACTTTGTTTTATTGTTTCAATTTTCCTGTCAAATTATAAAAATTGAACAAACAATTATAGGATTTTTTTTAGAAATTTCATGAAATTCATAGAGTAGAGTTTTATTTCCGTTTTGGTAACTAATTAAATCTTAATAAAAATGCAAATTAAGAAACACACCTGTATTCAGAATTAAATTATACATCTTTCAGTGTAAGTAACTTTTTTTTGTAATGTTTGTAGAAAAGTCTATTTACAAGTAAACACAATTTATTAACAAAAATAACTGTAAAACCTTAGTCTTTTAAGTTTTTTTTGGGTAAATCAAAAATAACTAGCCAGACGATTAATACCACGGTAATCTGCAAGAAAAAAGTTTTCTTTTGAGTGGTCAAACCTTATTATACGATAATTGCTTAAAAAGATATAATCAATTGAAAAAAGCGTAGGTATAATTGCAATATTTAATGTATACAGGGTGTCCCAACGACGCGAGGAACCACAAACAAATATTATGCAAATTTGAAAAAAAAAATCCTCAACAAAAGTCATCAAAAGGGTTATTTTGTCTTTCTTTCTCTGTTTGGATATTATTATTAGCTTGTAAAAAATGCCATCGATTGATGTTAAAATATACAAGGGGTTCCATTTGAAAATTTTGTTTAATTGATCAATTCTGATAAAAGCTTATCACAAATATTGCAGTGATTTTTCAAAAGTGCAAATATCAGCAAAACGCTAAAGCCATAAAAGGTTTTACAAAGTATGATTATTTCTTGATAAGGAATCCAAAAATGTCAAAAATACTAGGTGTTCCATTTAAAAATAACGTAACTTTAGGCCGCCATTTTGAAATGCACACCCGGTATATTATTAAGATATTTTAAAAGTATTGCATATTATGTCGAAAGCCGCATGTTGACTCTTTGTATAATCCATTTTTTTTTGCAAATTTTAAAAGTTTATTTCCGGTGTGATTTCTAAATATATCTTAACGAAAAATTAAAGATATAAATACACCTGTATTCAGAATTAAATTATCTATTTTTTGGTGTAAATCACTTTTCTTGTAAAATTTGTATAAAAAATTATTAACCAATTTTTTAACAAAAATTACTGTGAAACCATTTATATTTTTTGGGTAAATCAAGAAGAACCAGCAAGACGATAAATACCACGTTAATTTACAAAAAAAAGTGGTAAAATTATGTTTTGGGCAAATTTTGATATTCCTACAATTTCCAAAATTTGATTAATTTTTTTGTGTTAAAGAAAATTTAAATAGGTATTAAAGAAAGTAAGGTACCACTTAAAACGAAGGTTGATGAAAAAAAGTAAAATTAGTTTTTTTTTTGAAAATTGAACACGGTCTATTAAATGGGAATTATGTATCAATGTAATTAAATCAAGCATCTAATTAGGTTTAATTAATAATATTGAAGGTAGGTAATTAAATTAAAGGAAAGATAAGATGAGGAATTTTTAGTAATTAGCGGAACTCGCGTCTGGAACTAAGCACTCAATGTTTCGAATTAAAAAAGTTGAAGAGGCAATAAAGCGTTACAAGAGACAGAAATGTATGTAATTTTAAATACAGCTGTCAACTGCTCACGCCAATTTAAATGATTAAATTAAAGCCGAGCAAAAAGTGAATTCTAATTTTAAAGCAGAAACTTGCAACATCACAACGATCATAATTTTACGAGGGCGCGCTTCAAAGGAGCGTTTTATGATCGTTTTACGATATTAATTCATCATTACCACAGACGCGTTCATTTGTTTTTATTAGTTTTTGCCCTCGCCCGATTTTAGATTTAAATGTGATCGCGGCTTAATCAATTATTATTAACGCCCACGTGAGCTACAAAAACGCTGGGGAAAAAATAAACAGACTTAAGTATATGTTGTGGTAAAGTGGGTTTTAATGAACGCTTTTATTATTCTGCGCTCAATGACACCAAACGACACAATACTAATAAAGGCTAGTCAATTAGGGCAGATTATAGGGCGGCGACTCAACTACACAACTACACAACTACACCTGGTTATACAGTTGAGAATGTCTGTACTGGTTTTTGGGTGTGATGGAGATCCTTTTAAACCAACACAAAAACAATATTCATTACATTGATTAGAAATGTTGTTCCATTAAAATTGGAACTAATAATGCGCGCGTCAATTAATAAGACGCTAATTGAATCATTACAAAAGCATCATAATCACTTGACTAATTAGGCAATTCGCCATGATTGTTATTTTCAATCCTTGCCATTAGCATCGAAGCTAAACTAAAGCGCAACGAAACCAACACTAATAAAATTTATTCTGCGACAATTTCGTTCGTTTGTTCTTCCACTAAAACGTCGAAGCCTTACAAAAAAAACTACACCTCTTTATCTAGACACGTAAGGTGTCAGAAAGTTTCTAAGTAGTTTATAATTGCCTCTTTCAAATCGTGTAATAACGAGCTCAACTCTTTAGAGCCGCCAGCTTCAAAAAGACCACATCTTTAAACACGTCAATTAATAAAAAATCCTCACACTCATTTTTAGAAAATGCTGGCGCAATTTTTAAATTTTTCTTCTTTTTTACTTTGATCAAACGTGAGATTTAATGAAGACATTTGTTGCTATTATTAATTATCTTTTTGTAAATCCAAAAAAGGATAGGTTAAGTTTAATGAACATTTGTGAATTTATAATGGCGGTAGAATGAAAGTCAAAAAGGTAAGTAGTTGTAATTAATTATTAACCTATTTAATAATTTAATAATCGCCGGTTTTATGTAATAATTCTCTTCGTAAAAGGTAAAAGGCCACATGACAGCACGGATTTATGTTAATTACATGCTGAATAGTTTAATTGATTTCATTTTTGCGTCATTTTAGGTCTCGGATTAGTATTATTGCTATCATTCAATCATCTTATGCTGTTATTTAAATTGCTCTAATAATTAATTACATATCATTGGAAAAACGCTTCAGGCCGGATTACTCACTTCAAAATCATTTGTTGAAAGCCTCAAACACCTACCTTTTCACAATCAAATGCTGCTCAAAAAGCCACGATCTAAGAAATAGTTTTGTCCTCATCGTTTTATTTTGGGATGCTGAATTCGAAATTTATGGGAAAAGTTTAGTATATCAAAGAGGAAATCACTTTATCGAAAATTAATGTGTATTGCCAAAAAATCAGAAGAAGAATTGCCTAACCTAAAAACTGTCCTAATATCCAATATTTCTGTTTGATGAAGGTGGTGTGCAGAAAGGAACAAAATCAACTTTTTGGACAATATTTTTCACCTATTTCTAGACATCACAACATTGTAGATTGTACTACAGTACGGCTTGCCCAAAATTATTAGCTACTTTTTAAATATTAAGTTAATACCTACATGATACAGTCTATTTTTAAATTGTTTGTATTAGATGAAATGTGTTCTATTACTTGAGTAGTCTTTGACAAACAAAAAAGTGAATACCTAAATCATTAAAAAATAGTATTTTCACTTGCATCAAATTTAGACACGTACAACCCTAGTATAGAAATTTACAGGAAAATCTCCCTCATAGAGGAAAAAGGAACTAAAATTTATTGTATCTGTTCAAGAAGAAATGTATTGGAAACTAATTTTCCATGCACCATGGACTTGCAAATGGCAGACATCGGTTTAAAGTTTTTATGAGACAATACTTAATAATAAAACAAAGAATTTCACCAAACCTAATAAGCAGTAAATCTAAAAACATCGAAGAAAAGCTCAGAAATTGTTTTGATGAAATTAAAGATGAAAATGACGAAAGAATCCGTAATAGTTATTTAACCAACGAGTTGGTTAAAAGGGGTGATTAATAATCGAGAAACTTTAATTTTCGTGATTATTAATCGCTTTTTAACCTACGAGTTGGTTACAATATTTTTTCGTTGATCGTGCATTTAATTAACTTAAAAAAACTATCATTTTTACAAGACATTTTCGAAATGTCACCATTAAAAAATACGAACCCGATCGATCATTACCGAAGTCGAATTAAACGAACAGGGTTGTCTATTATCAAAGAGTTCTATAATCAATTATTGATGACTTGATGTGTACATAACCTCACATTTATAAAATTAATATAAAATGTATTAGTGCACCGATTATTTGAAATGTATTTAAAATAACATGTATTTATTTAATTTATAATTTTAATTAGGTTAAAACAAATTAAATTAACTTTATATTCACAGTTGTCGTATACTTCGTAGAAAATTTCGTTTGAAACGTCATCAACAGAGGGCACCTCCAAAATCATTCATTAAACAAAATCATGCATTAATAGGGGTCATTAATGAATGATTTTGTATACATTAAAAGTACTCCTTAATAAACGATCAACGAAAAAGAACATTAAAGGAATTATACCGTTGCCATTTAAAAGTGTTTTGCTTTGGTCGAAAGAATCATTGAATAACTTCAGTCAGAAAGCCAAAACAGAAAGTACCATCAATAGTAATATCAAAGGAGCGGTAGTTATATTAATAAATAAATACCGAACTAAGACTTAAAGAAGAAAGAAGAGAGAAAACCAGAAAGCAACTTTAAAAGAAGATAAAAAATGAATTCAAGTATGAATTTTACTTCAGATGAAAAAACCTGCCAAATTACCAAAGAAAATCGGGTGGGTTTTAAACTTGATCTCATTCGTTATTGTAGAATATAAAATATGATGGAAATTTTTATCCAGGGCAAATCAAAGACTTTTACATTGGCTGCATGGAGCAATCAAAAGAAAATATGTACCTGGAAATAGCCTGTAGTAGCTGATAAAATTTGGTATAAGCAAAATCAAATTTTAGAAGTTATAAATAAATCAAAGCTAGTGAATAAAAGAAGATTTTATAATGTACCTGAGGTACTTAGATGTTTCTATGTATTACTCTTAATAAAATTAAGTTTTTCATTATTTTTTTAAACTGTCAATTACTTGTTCAAACCTGTGTCAAACATTACTCGCTCAAACCTAGGTCAAACATGGAATATATTAAAATTTGAAGGCAATAATTACTCGAACATTGAATGCTAACTAAAAAAACATTTTGCAATTGGAGTAAAATTATAGTTCTTCTTAAAGTAATTAAGTTTATACAGGGTGTCCCAGACCACTCGTACCACCTCAATATTTTGAGAACCCTTTGTCGTACATTGATGAGATAAAAAAATATTACCAAACCGAACCTAAAGAATCTTTTAGTGTAATTCGTAATAGTTTGACTTTGGTAATAATTTTTTTTTATCAACGTACGACAACGGGTTCTCGAAATAAAGATGTGGTACGGCTGATCAGGGACACCCTGTATATGAAATAAAATAAAATTAGTAAAGACAATGCAAGTTTTTCGAATTTCAGGTATCTAATTCCATTTCACAGCTAACAGCAGTATCAAATACTGGAAATCTTACATTACCAACATAATGTGAAGATTGAAAAGTGATACTTGAATTTATTAAAAATCGAAGAAAAACTTCTTTTGAGCTTGTTTCTGGCTTCTCAGAAAATATTAGAAGGTCAATCAGCGCTCGAATGACAAGACAACGATTTCGAAAAATATCTGAAAAGAAAAAATCATAACTATCAGAGCATAAGAAAAAAATTCATAGGTATAAATTGGGCTTTTCAACACCAATATTTAAGGTCTTAAGTTTGATCAAACAAGGTGTGGTCTAATATACATTTACTAAGTAGACATCACAGTTAGAATGAATATTTTTTATCATCTAATAGTTTATAACATTTCTGATGTTGGCTAACATGAGGCGACGTGAAGAGTTTGAGCAAGTAATATCCACAGTGAAATATGGAGAAAGCAGAATTATGATATGGGTATATATGATTTCTGATAGTGTCGAAGAAATCTTCACTTGTTACAGTTGCTTAAACAGCGACAAGTATTGGAATCAGTTCTACAGCCAGAAATTATGGAGACACCAATCTTGAAAATGTTATATTATAACAAAAAATGCTCCTTGTTACAAAATAGTCTTGATGTACTGGATTGGCCTGCACGATCACCAGATCTCAATTTAATTAACGGTTTTGGAACACACTAAACCGTAAGATTCGTGACTGCAGTATAATTCCAAAAACAGCTCTAAAAAATCCTTTACAAGAGTGAAAAATAATATATACTAAAGATTGCAATTGTTTGTCAATATATCAAGTTAAATTATCCGTTTAAAATACTTATTTATGCACCTCTACATTGAATTAGTATAGTTTTATAATTTTGGCCTAGGTTGTATATTTGACCAATGAAGGTTTTTTGTTGCACAGAGTGTATGGTTAAATATTTGCAGTATTTACATCAATTTCGTTCGTTTAAACTAAGTACAAGCCATGTGCGGTGCTTATTTTTGATAGATACTCTAATTGGCTTAACTTAAAGGTACTATACCCATGGAGCGCTTGAGGAAATCAAGAAAGAAACACATTGGAAGTAACACGATGGTACCATCAGCTCTCACGAAAAGTTTTTGCCTAAAGCGAAAAATTAAAATCTGCAAGCAAGTCACAACTGAGAATGCATATACATTCATTAGAGTGTGGCAGTGGTATGAGTAGATCATAATGATCCAAACTTCTTCTAATATATGTTTCTTCAAACCGGGGAAAGGGAAAATTCTTTAATTCCTATAACATTATGAAAGTAAAGAAGAAAATAATGTAAATTTTGTTCTTGCACCTCTATAAGAAATTCCTTGACCCTTTAACCCATACAAAAGTAACTAAACCACCAGACTTAACAAACTGAGATACAAGCACTGATTGAAATCAGGGAAAATATTAATAAATAAATATTTTTTATTTGTATAATATTAGTTGTTGAAACTGTTGTTTAAAGAATAATTACACCTTCGTTCGGTTTAGCATTTCAGGTTTAGCTGTTTTGGGAAATTCTCGAATAAAAGTAAGTACCATGATGTATGAATCTAAAAACATGGAGGAAATTTACAAGACAATCGATTTCTTAGATCTCGACCACAAGAAGATCAACACCTTTTTGCTTTCAACCACCATCAAAACAAAAACAACAGCTGTAATAATTTCGACGAAGAGAGGAAAAACATCTTCACTTTTTCCAACCGACGGCATGACGATAACATCACAATTTCGTACTAGTAATATGCAAGAATGAACAAATTAAATACATCTGAGTTCTTTCGATTTTGTATCAACCTACAAAGTTTTGACATGATCTAAACGACGCGACGTATAGAATAGGCTAAACGTACCCGACGTTACAATCAAAAAGTGGTTACAACACCATTAACACTAATGTCTAAGGGTTTTCCAACAAGTGCAAAATAAAAGCTTGGTCATTATTGAAATCCTCAGTAGTGGATCCCAGTAACCACCATGGAGTGTCTAGCTTGGGAAAAATATCAACAACTAAAAATACAAAAAGCATTATGTGGCAAGTCTCTTCCAAAAAAACGTCTTCAGTGCGAAGATGACATTTAATGATAGATTCAACGTGGAAGATGAAAACGACTATTACGATTCCCAGTTCTAGTACCAACATATGAAGTACTAATTATATGATATGCAAAGACTGACGGATATTTTAGATTTTGTACTCAACATGTAGCCAAAAACAGTTTTGTTTCATATTATTTTTTTCTAGTTGAGGAACCTCATTCAAGTTGATTAGTCTGGACCTTCTTCTGTGAAACATTTTTAATTTTATAGTGGTCTTTTCAATAAAACATATAGTTTTGGAGATGTGTGCGAAAAATTGAAAAATACTTGTGGGTATTTTTTCGATTTCCTTTGTCATGAGGTGGTAAACGATTTGAGTGGAGTATAATGAATTAATATGAATTTAATGTGTGGAATGTATATGATTTTAATTAAAGAGTGTCTGGTGTAATAATGCGATTTTAATTTCGAGTTAAATGTAAATTTAAATATATCGGCGGAGGATTGTGGACGTGAAAGATTTATTTAAGTACAGGCAAGATTTATGCGAGTAGAAATAAAGAGAAGAGGAGAGGATCGAGGAAACGTGCTGATGTTGATGTCATTGATGTGATCCCCAATAACTCACCATTACTCTCCTACTCTCACCTCACTTAATCTGGATTAGGCATCAATTTGTTTGTCCAACTCGTTTTATTAGAATTTTGCGACCGTATTTTAATTAATTTTGAGCGCACGCGAGATTTTCCTTCCTGATATTGATAACACCTTAACGACCGACTTTTTAATGATAAGCTTATTGCTTTCAACTTTTAACCTCAACTTGATGTGGATTGAATTGAAGTAAAAGGGGTTACTGCTGCTTCTGCTGCTCCCTAATAATAATCACATGTAGCTAAGTGCGTTTCCAACGGAATTGGAGAAAGGTTTCTTTCAATCACGAACCTTAAACGCACGCACTTCCACACAATTTAAACAAAAAAGTAGCTCACCTTAGACGTGGGTAATTAACGAGGTGTCGGTTATAATTTTATGCCACGTTATCAATCAAAAGGAACAAAAGATTATACGTATAGGAAAATTGGTGTTTCGTTTAGTTTTTGGTTTTTGGTGGATCAGCCAGCAGCAGAAATGGGAAATTTACAAGATGATTAAAGTTGGAGAAGGAATAGTAGATTAGCATTATGAAAGGTGTAATAGTTGCAAGCGCAAGTATAAAGTTGTTGGTCACTCAATTAGCCGCAAATCGCTCAATATTTGATTCCGTCGGCTTCTTTTGACCATCTTGAGCCTCCAATTAGTGTGAAGCGTCGCTCGCGGCATTCGCGGTCCCTTTGATCTTTTCTCGGTGCCGGCACGAACGCCCAGAATGTGAGTTTACAACAAGAACCGACCCAAGATTGTGACCTTAAACTACTCCACCAGTAGAGAACGGTCACCGTCTAATAACGCACAGGATGCAACATTAATCGCATTCCCTGTGAGAATGATACATCGACTTACCAAGCTTCACTCTTGTAAAATCGATGTTCGATCGCACGACCTCCCGGAATCTTCAACATTCCAAATGACACCTTTTCGGTTTTAGTAACCGGTAGCCACTTTACATTTTTTTAATCAAAAATATATCATTAAATATTCAAAATTAAGTTTCCTTCGTTTTTAACCAAATAAAGCTTTAATGCAGTTTTTTTTTATTTAAACGAGTTTTTTAATGTAAAGATTTCAGGAACATCAAAAAACGTATGAAAATTTAGTATTTAACATTTTGAATTGATTATGGGTAGGGAATGCGGAAAAATTTTAGTTCATGAAGTGTTTTGATAAGAAAATTTTGACATATGAAAATTTTATTATTAACCCTGTTTGTAGATATTAGGTCGGTATCGAATCATATAAATTTCAAAAAAAAAAACTACAGTTTTTATATATTTTTGCTTACAAAATGATCAAAATAAAAAAGTGAAATTCATGTAATATTATTTTATTTAGATGTTAATTTACAAATATCTTCAAAAAAAAAAAAATTTTTAATTTTTATTTTTAAGATTTTTTTTTGAAAACTCGATACCCATATAGTATCTACCTATAAACACAACAAATAATAAAATTTTTATACGTCAAAATTTTTCTATCAAAACACTTCATAAACTAATTAAAATTCCTTGTACTTATGTGAATAATATTTTCCGACGACCATATGAGAAAATCGTATATGTCATTCATATTAGTACTTTAGAAAATCTATCATTTCAACACTAGTGTGTTTGGGTTTCTGTTTTGTAACTTGTAACTCTGAGAAATTTCTTGTAATTTTCGATAGAAGCACTGCGAAGGAATTCCGAAAGCCTCCTCTTGGATTTTTTGAACTTGTAAAAAAAGGACAGTTTAAATAAAAATTTATATTTAACCCCGCTAATATTACTTACTTATTTTATTATTAAAATCATTATATAATTAACTTTTGTGTACATTTTAAATAAAATAGGAACATTCTTTTAGCTTCCGTCAAAACAGCGCCACCTACAATTAGGTACATTTAACTAAAAATAATCGATAACTTCAATGTCAACTGCTATTAACATAGGTTATGTTATGTTGTTACTACAAAATATTAATAATGGTCGCAAAATCTTCGTGGTCGTCGGAAAAATAGCGGACGCAACTCGCAGAAAGTGAATTTCGTGGTCGTGTAATATCCAATATCCTCACTCAGAAAATATACTATTTCGCACACTGATATTCAATGCATAAACCTACGTATACGGATTTTTACTAATAGACCCAATAGTTCAAATTTTTCATCAGAAAGTTTACAAAATGGTTCATACGCCCTACACCCCTCTTCAATAAACCCCTCTATATCTATTTCATTAATTAATTAATAGAGTATTAAATCAAGTCTATTTTTATTTTTTTTTTTATTATGTTGTAGTTTTGAGTTAAGTTCATCAAAAAACTTAAATGATTAAACTTAAATTTCGCACTATCAACTCAATGACAAATGAAATAGTGTTTTTAAAAAAAAGCAACACAACTAAATTGCCAATAAAGAATAAGGCGACAGAATTATTAGTGATTTAAACCTACGAATTGTATTGGGGTAGATTTGAGTCGACTATTTTTTACTGTCATTACCACAAATGCCATTTGGGGTTAAGTATTATTTTTTATCCCCAAATAACATGAGTGGTAATGTATGAATATTATTCGACTTATCATTTGAACAAAAGTGCATATTTAAGGTTAAATTTTTCACCTTTTTGTGCAAAATTAGACGGCCATTTTCACAAATATTGAAATTTGACATAAACTGCACAAAATAATCGCTGCTATTTTTGACGTTTTACTTTTCAGGTGAATAGTCATATGTAATATCACGAATGGTCAAATTTAAGTCGAATATTTTTCACTGTCATTACCACGAATGTCATTTGGGGTTAAGTTTTATCCCCAAATAACATGAGTGGTAATGTATGAAAAATATTCGACTTATAATTTGAACAAGAGTGCATATTTAAGGGACTATTTAACGAACATTTCTCACTTTTTTGTGCAAAATTTGACAGACAACTTCAAACTTATTGAAATTTGACATAAACGTCATGAAATAATCGCTGATATTTTTGACGTTTTACTTGTCACAAAAAATAATCACTTGTGAGTTGAATAGTCACGATAATCCAACAGCAAATGGTTCAGTTAGAATCAGGGATAATTCTAACCGAACCGTTTTATTAAACGAAATCGGTAAAAACCGGTATGTTTGAACTAACCGTAATCGTAACCGAAATAAAAAAATTCAGATAACCGACACCAAAACCAGTTCTTAATTGATTTTTAACCAATTTTTAACCGTATATTACTAACCGATATTTAATTGTTTTATTATCGGTTTTACAATTAAAATTAAAAAATAGCTAATAAACCGGGGCCGGTTTCATTCGATTAACCAAAACTGTTTATTTAATTTTTAAAAACCAAGGCCGAAACTGTTTCATGAAATTTTTAAACAGAATGCTTGTTAGGACAAAGGCGAGAAATAGTCAAAATAATTTATTTGTTAAGAAGTTGGTTAAAAATGGCAATTAATAATAAATATTCTTTCTATTTAAGACATTTTTGAAATGGTTGGTTAGTTACAATTTTTTTGTTAACGATATTTTTTATCTGTTGTGCATTTTAAGTGAGAATTATTACCATTTTTACATGAGTTATTTCGAAATTCCATCATTAAAAAACCCGAGTTATAGTGATTAAAACCGAAGTAGTCAATCAGTAATTGCTATCATTTGTACATAACCTTACTTTTATAAAATAAATATAAAACATATTGGCATGTCTACAACAGTTTGATGTGTATTTAAAATAGTACATTGAAGTTATTTCTTGTAGCACGCGTTAAATTTGAAAATACGAGCCGCTTAGCGGCGAGTATTTTAATGAACAAGTGCTACTATTGAACTTATGAAACGAGCTTTTTATACTATTTTTTCTATTTTGCGCCTTTTTACCTATTTAAAATAAAATATTCTAATTTTCAATTTTAGTAACTTTTCTAATAGTTGGCAATTCCAATGTCAGGTTTGTCAAATTATCAAATAACTTGTAAATCGCTTGTCATTTTGAAATCAACAAACTTCATTCGTTAGAAATGTTATCAACAGAGGGCGTTTTTAAAATCATTCATTAAACAAAAATCATTCATTAAACAAAAATCATTCATTAAACAAAATTCTTCATTAAACAAAAATCATTCATTAATAAAGGTCATTAATGAAAGATTTTTTAAAAAATAAGAAATTCCAACCGAACCGCATTATTAACCAAAATTCGGTAAAATTCGTTATATTTGAACTAACGGTAACCGAAATCGAAATAAATAATTTTAACCAGTTTTTAACTGATTTTTAATCGTTTACTAACCGATTTTTAACTGTTTTTTACAATTAAAATTTAAAAAATAGCTAAAACACCGTTTATAAAGCGTAACCGAAACAGATTTTTTTCATTATAAAAACCAGAACCAAAACAGTTTTTTGAAATTTTTAAAAACTTTAACAGCAACCGTAGTTTGAAATCTAATAATTACATTAAAAAATAATAAGAACAAAAACATGATTCCATATTATTGTTTAATCAATTGGGTATTAATAGTATATTATTCAATGGGCTAAGAATGATAGCCATTATTCATGAAGACCAAAATTGCGATAGGAGCCGCCAGGCGAGTGTCGTAATGTGAATAATGGCTATTTTAAAGCGAGTAGAATAATATACCTTTTCTACGACTATTTTTTATTTTACGTCGCTTTCATGCAAATTTTTTGAGCTTAGTTTTCGTATTTTTGACATTTCTTGAGTTTTTCTATGTAAATTTTATTCTGTGGTTGAATTTACCCATAATCCATTGCTCATTACCCAGTGGGTTGGCAATACTGCATCTTTGTGATTGGTCTATTGGTCCGCACACGTTTCGAATAATGTTAAAAATTTAATAATGAATTTCATTACTTATCAAAAAATTAAAATGTAATAAATCGTTTATTCAATAATCGTAGAAAAACATTTTTTTTATTTGTTCTCGTGTTTTGATTTAAGTAAATATCAAAAAGCTCGTTTTTAAATTTCCACCAACATTAAAGAAAAATATAAAATGGTACCATTCATATAAAAACAGATTTTAATAATTGTGTAAAATTTTAAGATACTTGATTGGATAATAAAAATATTTGCAAGGATTATGTAAAAGCTTGCAATACGCTCACATTTATAATAAGGGGAAAAAGATCCTTGCATTGAAGCGTTTAAAAAAAAATTCATAACTGTTTTCAAAAAAATTGTATTAATGATTCAAAACAGTTTCTAGTTTAGAATTAAACAAGCTTTACTTGTAATTACAAATTTTTATAATAGTTTAGATTTAAATATTCTTTTTCAACGTTAAACTTTAACCAAAACAATGGAATTGCAATGGTTTTGAAAAAAAATCATAACTTTGTTAAAAAAAATCGTACCAACATAAAAAATACAGTTTTATTTTAGGCATAATTTAAACTTCATTTACGTTCATGAAATATTTTTATATCTTTTTTGAAAGTATTTTTTTCTTAACGTTGAATTTGATCAAAATTTGATATAACTGTTTCTATTTTACCGATTTTTGTGGAAATACTAGAAATAAATAAATACAATATATTTAAATAAGTGCGTAAAACTTCATAATTATTGATTAAGAAATAAAAAATTGAGCAAGGATTTTGTAAATATCAACGCAGTACTTCAATTTGTTGAAATAAAATAAATCCTTGTGCTACAGATTTTTTTAAAAATTCATAACTTTTTTTAAAAAAACTATAGAATAATTTTAAAAACGCATTTGTTATTAAAAATAAATAAACTTTAATTATGGGCTACAAATTTTTTATTAGTAAATTTAATTTTTTACTTTAAGAAAACTAAGAGTGAAATTTTTACTAAAAAATCTTGTGTTGAACCATACTACAAAAAAAATCATAATTTAAAAAAATCGTATCAACATAATAAATTCAAATTTATTTTAAGCATTATTTGAGCTTTATTTACGATTTAGTAAGTAAAAGGCGTAGTGTTGTTTAAAAATTAATGAAAAAAATTCGAGTTACATAGTTTCGTGTAATTTAATTCAAATTGTGTTCATCCTGTGTGTAAGCATTCTTAGAGTGATATGTTTTGTCACCTTAATCTACTTTTAATAAAATAACGACGCGTTTAATCCCGTCTAACAAGAATTCCCAATTTTTTAGATTGAAAATTTAAGAATTGTCGGAAAAAAAGAGGAGAAACTGGAAGCTATTTACCAGACGGTTGCTTTATGAGGGTTTTAATGAATTCGACCGACTTTAGTTTTTTTTACAGCCGCGTTTTAGCACAATCATAAACGCAAAGTTAAAGGTGGTAACCCTGAATAACCCCGGGGAGATCGAATTTAAAATAAATGAGATGGTTTTGATTAAGAATAAAATAATTAAAAGAGGGAAATTTAGTGTCGGTGCATTAATCGACATTAGAAACACTTTAGTTTAGTGGCTGCTTTTGTCGGCATTCACTTATTATGGCTCGCATGGCTTTATGGTGCTTTTAAGCCAGACACTTTTATTAGCAATTTACTATTAGGTAGCATTGTTTTGAGTAATTTCTTAATTGCTCATCTCCAAACACGCACCTTCGTCTTCTTTTATTTCCTCAAAGACCTCCTCTTCGTAAAATGTTGTTTACTTTACGCTCTGCTACTTCAAAATTTCATCACAAACTATTTGTAACGCCACAAAAATTGAAAATCAACAAAACGATTAAAGCTCTTTATAAAAGGTGTTTGTGAGCGAGGATTAAATTGTTTTTTTTCCTGTTACAACCCTCGGCTTTATAATCGCCTTGAAATCGATCTAATTGTGATGATGAACCCCAGCTGAATTCAATTACAAACTAAATCAATTTGAGTGAAATGAAAAGGTGAAAGGTGTTTGCAGTTTTTGCTAAGAGATGTCGTTTTGATTGAAGCCAATTTGTAAATAGGTAATTTGGCTGATTGAAAAATGATGATTGTCTTGTGGATCGTTCTCACAATTTACGGAATGATTGCGGTCGGAGCTACCGTACATCGAAATCATTTATTTCCAGTTTCGAGTGTACGCGGACGAAAATTATTTAAAAAAAAACCAAGAAGAAGAGATGAAGAAGAGACGTGATCATCGGTGAGCTTTTGAAGACCGCTACCGGCTTCTTTATTCACCCATGTAATATTATAAGCCGACTTGTATTTTATTCTCACACAAAAAAACCTCTACTTATCTAATCCAATTATCTCTTTTTAGCAGGAAATTAAATTTTTCAAATTTTATTAGTTTATGAGGTGTGAATAAAGTTGAGGCCAAACCTTAATAAGTTTCTAAAAATAAAGCTTTGGCTGCGAAGGCGTCTCATTTAATTGGGCTTAAATCAAAAAAAATCACACCTGTTATCAATTTCTTCTTTATAAAGTTGTTCTCCGTTGTGGAGACCTCACACACACTGCAATCATTTTTAATTTCTCATCGATTTATACCTTTTTTTTGAGGCACGTATCCTCATCGTTGTTCAGCCCCCTTCTCCATTGTTTATGTTAATTACTCTTCTAACATTACCCGAGACGTGCAATTAAACATTTTTACCAATCAACAACTTTTCCAAATCACAAAAATGCGAGATGAAGAGAGGAGGAGATTGCAATCGACTTTAATCAAGACCTTTAACTAGTCTCAAAACAAGTCTTTTAAGTTTTTTAAACACTTGTAATTTTATTTACAAGTTTAAGAAATGTTTCTACATTTTTTGGTAATTTTTTGGATTTTTTTGAATAATAAAAATTATTTATTTTTGCTTTTATTCTTTAAAATTTCATTTTAAAGTCTACAATTGTTTATAAAAATGTTCAAAAATTGTTTTATTAATTTTAAGTTTAATTCTGAAGCTTGGTTCTAATTTGTAATGTAATTTTTTTTAGGATTTTTGCATTCCAAATGTATTAATTGGAATTTTTAAAACGGATACAACACCGAAACAGAGAAATTTTAAAAACGGTGATATGTAGATTAAGATTAGTTTAAATCAGCGATTTTAATCGTTTAAAATTACGAAACGATTTCGGTTAATATGTTTTTTATAAGGTTTGAGTTGCTGCTTTTAAAAACTTAAAAAAACGGTTTAGGTTTTGGTTAACTGAAAATAAAAGTTTGGTGTTTAAAAACGGTATTTTATCTATTTTTTTTTAATTTTGATTATAAAATCGGTACTAAAATAGTTTCAGTTCTGGTGATCTAATAGTATATTAAAACAACGAGTCTCATAAGTCGCTTATTGCAGGACGCGTTCAACTCTAAAATAGAAGCCGCGTAGAGGCAAGTATTTTAATAAACGTAGAACTATCGACTTATAAAATGAGTTTTTCTATTTTGCGCCACTTTACCTATTTAAAATAAAATATTTTAGTTTTTAATTTTAGTAAATTTGCTGTTAGTTGGCAACTCTGATATGATATTTGTCAAATTATTAAACTTCAGTGCTACCAACTTCAAAAAGATACATTTCTTTGTTATAAACGTACTTAAAATGGATTTTTATAGAAAAAAATATTCATTTCGGTTACGGTTAGTTCATATAAAAAGGATTCATTGTAATTTCAATTAATAAAACATAAAACGGTTCGATTAAAGTACCTAGTTCAAAGATGTAAATATTTTTAATAATTACTACTCGTCATGTTTTTTAATATAAAAGGTTCATTTTTTATGATGGTTGGTATCTTTTAATTTAACTTAATGAAAACTAAATAAAATTAAACAATTTTTTAGTGATTTTATGAGTTTTTCGTATAAATTTTTTGATTAAAAAAAAAAATCTGTGAAACATACAAAAGAATATAGTTAATTAGATGCATTTTATTTTGCGTTTCTTATTTTAAAAAATTAAAAATAATGCTTTTTAAAAATTTCGATTTTTATTTTGGTTTATAAAAATTAAAAGAAATGGTTTCGGTTTTGATTACGGTTTAAAAAAGGTGTTTTAGCTATTTTTCGTTTTGATTGTAAAACTCATAGTAAAATGGATAAAACTTGATTGGTAAAACAGTTTATAATCAGTTCAAAACCGGTTAGTAAATGGTTAAAAACCAGTTAAAAGCTGGGTTCGGTTAAGGTTAGGTATAATTTTTAGAATCTTTATAGATAATAAATTAATTAATAAAATTAAATAATCTTTTGAAATTAGGAAAAAATTTAACAAAGATGTTTTTTGTAGAAGAATGAAACTTTTTTTATTTTGCATTTTTTACTTAAAAAATAATAAATTATCTTTGCACAAAAATAAGTTAAATCATTATAATTAAATACACTTTCAAAATTGGGAAGAAAAAAAAATTAAAAATTGCTACACGTGGTGGAAAAAGGCCATGTTTTAAGATGTAGGGGAACAGTTTTTAAGTCGGTATCATTTAATTTGATTTGATAAAACTCAAATTAAAATTGATATTTTTTTAAAAGATTTTTTTTTGAATTTTTACTATAAATTAAAATATTTTTTGATTTAAAAAATATCAAAAAAGGTTGAAATTTATATAGAAAATCGAGTACATTTTATTTTTGTTTTTGTTTTGTTTTTACTTTAAAAATAAAAAAAAAATCTTGATTAAAATAAAATTGAAAGTTTTTGCTATTAAAATTAATTAATAAAATTAAATACTCTTTAAAAATTAAGAAAAATTAAAAATTAACTTGATACCAAAATAAAATTATTATTTTTTAGTAATATTTTTGAGTATTTTTTTTATAAATTTAATGGTATTCAGTAAAATATATTAAAAAAAAAATTTTATAAATCAATTATATTATATTTTTTGAAAATAGGCCATTTCTTTAGAATTAAAAAAAAAAATAAAAATAACGCCTCACATGAGGATGAAGAAAAATCATTTTTTACGTTCATATCTTTTTATTTGGTTTAATATGAGTTAAATTGAAATAATCATTTTATTTAAGTTTTCGTTACAATTTAACATTTTTTCTGATTGAAAAAAAAATAAAAGGGGTTAATTAATCAAATGCATTTTACTTTTTTTAATTTTTATTTGTTACTTTAAATAGTATACAGGGTGTCTTACTTTTTTTTAAGCAAAAATATTTTTAGATAGTAAATATCATTCTGATCAAAATATTTCCTATGAATTATTTTTTTTCGACTCCTTAAGAAGTTACAGCAATTTTAAAATTTGATATTAATTATTTTTTGGGACACCCTGTATAAATTTCATTTTATTTAAATTTTTTAAATTTAAATTAAGTATGCTTTGGATTTTGACATTATCTGTAATAGGTTAATTTTCTTGTCAGAAATTTTAAATGAGTCCACTTATTTTAAAAACAGCCAATAATATTCAAAAAGGCAAGTTGAGAAAGACAAAATCCAATCCAAAAATCTTTTAATTAAAAAATATGATGATAAGAAAGAAAAAATTATACAGGGTGTCACAAAAATCGTTAAAATGTTGGAATTTTAAAATTGCTGTAACTTCTTAAGAAGTCGAAAAAAAAAATTAGTTGATAGGAAATTTTTTGTTCACATTGGCATTTATTATCTAAAAAAACTTTTGCTGGAAAAAAAGTGAGACATCTTGTATACAGGGTGAGTCAAAATTAAACCGTCAAATTTCTCAAGCCAATTCTATGACAAATTATAAAATAAAAATTTCAAATTAACTTATGTTCGATTTTGCTTGTTAAGGGAGTCACGGTCCTTTAAAGGTGATTAGGACAAGAAAAGTTATAAAAAATACCATTAATTTATTGATAACATCTAAAATAATCAAATAAACACATAAATTTTATTAGCTACCTAATAATCAAAGATGGGTATTATAAAAAAAAGTAGGTACTTAATGTAAAAAATATCTTTAAAACGATAAGTGCGTGGTTATTTTAAATTTTTTCTAAAATGATGTATTCTACAGAGTTCGTACACGAATACTTTTTTTTATTTAAAATGGGTTGGTTAACATTATTTTGAAAAAAATTATCTAAAAAAAATGAACCCCTAACAATTTACCGCTGTTTTTATTACCAACCCTTTCAAAATCTTTCCTTTAGAAGTTATCTAAAATGTTGAAAAAAATCATAAAGCCAAATCTAAAATGTAATACGATTCATAGCAAATTTGAAGTTTCTACTATAAAGAGTTTTTAAATAAACGTACAAAAATTTTCTTTTTTATAACGCCTTTGAAGCGCTATAGCTTTCTTAGGAAACGAATATAAAGTTTTTATTTTAAAATTTGCTGTAGAATCGGCCCAAACAAATTTGGCAGTTTAATTTCGACTCACCCTGTATTGTTTCATTAGGAGTAAAAGATTTATTTTGTAGTAAGTATGTAGGTTTGCGGGACGAGTCAGAAAAAGTTCTTTTACTCCGAATAAAACATGCTATTTTTAAAATAATAATATAAAAAATAATTTTAAAATTTTCCCTTCAATTTACATACTTCATGTTAATGTATATTGGGTTGCCTAAAATGCATTTCTACTCCGACTTTTTAATTTTTGTAAATAGAAAGTATATACGATTGTACCCGATTTAATTCGGAAATGCACAAACATGATTCTGTAGAATCGAGGAACATAAAAAATAACTTGTTAAAGTCTAAGTCTAACATAAGACTGTACTTTATGACGTTTGAAGAAAAAACAAACTAATTTTTGTACAAAATAAAATTGAAAAATGGAGTTTTAAAATTAGGTATAATTTAAAATTCCTAAACTTTTTGTGGGGAGAATTTGGGTTTACGAGATGAGCCATAAAAAATTCTTTTTTGCACTTCCAAACAATAATGAGCCATTTTACTCTCTTAATGGCAGAAGTAAAAGTAACACATTTACTACCAAGTATTCATTTAATCTCTAGGGATTAAAAGTCCCATAACGGTTCATTTAATCCCTTGGTATTAAAAGAATTCCGTAGTTAGATATTAGACACACAGATGGCGCGCAAGTTTTTAAAAATAAATGTTTCTGAATTCTGAATTATATTTGATAATTTAATAGGTAAGTATATATTTCTAATATTACTACAATAATTTTTAGGATCTTTTTATTTGGGAAAGGAATTTATTATAGTTTTTTGTCTTAAATTCAAAAAATTTGATTGACAAGAAATTCTAACCTCTAAATTGTCTTGTATTATTTATTAAGATATCTAATGGTTTTATCTAATGTAGTATGCTAAATGCTTATATTTATACAATTCAAAAGATTTTTGTTAGTTGTTTAAGTTTCTAGAAGATAAACGATAGAATGTTTCATCATCACTCGGAAGTTCATGCAGAATGATCCGTATCGAATCATGGTATAGCTACTTAAATTTTTAATAATATTTAATTTATCATAAATTAACCGATCAATTGATTTTAGGTTTCCGATGTGCTTCAAAATTATACAAGATTGGAGAAAACAACACAAATTTATTAATAGATATGTACATTTGCAAATTAGTAAATATAAATATGTACGTTTACTCTAACATTACAATCAATACAATTTGTTAGACCAAATAAAGGAGGTACAACTTGTTCAATTATTTTTTTAATAAGGTGACGGTTATGTCTGGCTCGGTAGTTATTTGCATTCGAAATAACCATTGTCCCAAAATTGAAAACGTTTGTTCAAATAATTAATTGGAAGTGCAAAAAATTTAATATGCACCGCTGGAGCAAAGTGCATTTAATCCTTCGTGTGGTTGTTGCCCTCGACTACGTCTCGGGCAACAATTTCCACACTCAGGATTAAATTACTCACTTTGCTCCCTTGGTGCATAAATAACTATTATTCCAAATAAAATATGTTATTTTTTTTAATTGTCTAAATTTATAAAATAATTATAATGTAAATAAAAATATTAAGACGATAGAGAGTCAATTTAATTGGTATCAAATTTAGGTGTTTTCAATAACCTTCCTATTTTGTTAATAAAGGAGCAAAATCAATTTTTTTAATTGCAAATGATAGAGCGGATTGTATACTAGACCTGTATAGAAGTTCTTTTTTCTTTATTTTGTCCCAAAATGTTAAAAAAAAATCCGAAAATATGCAAAAAAAATGTTTCATTTAAAACCGTATTATTGATGTTAATATTTTTTCTTTGTAAATTCTTTTTTTGTATGTGCCTAGATTTATGTATTATTTAAATAATTAATTTTGAAATTTATAAATATATTTAAAGATAATGCCAAGAGATGGTTTTTTGTAAGACGGGTTAAGTCATTTTTAATTGCTAATATTCGTTTTATAATTTAGGGGAGTTGTTTATTAATAATATTTTTCTTCCATTGGTTGGGATATCATTTTAGGAGTAAATATAGTCTGTTAACTTGCGGGAATTAGAATTGTATATTGTTTTATCAGGAGAAAAAGAAGTAGTTCTTTATATAATATGCTACTTTTTCTTCAAACGCTAAAATTTTTAAAATTTAAAATGCGACATTTAATTATACGCCTTGATGTTTTGCATGATAATTGGGTTGCCTAACCAGTCTGAATCTAGCTCACAAACGTTGCTATATCATAGAATAAAACAAAAGCGTATTCAAAAAATTTGTTTTTGAAATCTCACATCTGTATAACATAATGTCAGACTCCGATGAAAATGAAATGGAATGTTCTTCACCTAAAAGCAGATTAATTTAACTTTGAAGGTTAAGTAGAACGAACAGAATTTAAAAAAAACCAAACTGTACTACATCTATCTAGTGAAAATTGTAATTTACTTTGGTTGTGTAGGAGAACAGGAGAAGAAGTATTTTATTGCCCAGGCAGTAAAAGTAAAATCTTTCATAGATTCAACTGACAGTGAAATGAGCTTGTCAAACGTCACATACGGATGCTTTGTTTTGACGTTTGAAGAAAAACTGATAGTACTCGTCACATTGACTCTCTATTGTTGATGCATATTGGGTTGCATTTCTACTCCCAGAACATACAAAGTATATCCGATTATAGCCAATTTACGTCGAAAATGCACGAACATGACTTGGCGTACAACGAACTTTTTATACTCTGTCAAGTGTCAAAGAAGACTTCATTTTAATGACGTTTGAAGAAAAAAAAAATTATACAAAATTATTTTTGTAGCATTAAAATTTTTTATTAAAATTAGTTAGGTATTTCTTTAAAGTCAGGAAAAAATAAAAAATAATTACACGTAACTGGTAAGAAAAAAGATTAATGTCCTGAGATATTAAAACTTTTCTTTTAATGTTGGTATGTTTTAATCTCTTAATTGTTTTGACAATTTCAAAAGTTTTCCTTTTAGTGACACTATAAAAATTATATAAAAAATGATTTGATGTGTTTCATCAAAAATAATTGTTAAGGAAATTCATGAGAAGCAAAAATTTGGGTTCTGAAATTTCGTAATTTGAATCATGTCGGAATGTAATGGTTAATGGTGCGGTTTATGGTTGGGAACGCGACTTAATTTTGAAGAATTATTTCGCATTTGTTTTGATCTACCGCAGAAATTATGCACGAATTGTCGCGGTAATCGATCGATCGATCACCGATCACATCTTTTCAAAATCTTTTCTCATTACAACTTTCCTTATTACCTAGATGGAAGCAAGAAAGTGTGAAAAAATGTTTTATTTAAATCATTTAATTGCAAAAAATTTGATTTATGCTCAATATTTTAATTTCCTCATTTTTTAGGACCAATAAAATTACTTTATATTTTTTGCGCTTTCATATTTCAAGAATAATTGCTAAAAAGAGAATTGCAAAATAATTTTTACTACTTTCAATTTGAAAAATAAAATTTGGTTTGAGGCGCAGGTTTTACTTTTGACGTATCTACAATAATAAGACCCTAATTTTGAAAATAGTAAAAATGTATAATTTTGTTAAGAGCATCTTTCGCGATAAATTTTCCGTTGGGGATAATAACAAGGAATAGAAAATCCATCCTACTTTTCTGGAGCTTCTTTGCAAATTATGACCAAATAACTGATAATTAATGCGAATCCCTAAATTGTGAAAAATCATGAAATCGAGCATTAGTTCTGCAGTCATAACTCAAGTTTCCCTCGTTAGATTTTCAACTTTTTTTCAGATTTATAATTTAAATTCATTAGGCTACATCCTGTCAAAGAGTTACCTTCTGCAACCTAGCACAAAATTAATTAGAGGGGTCCAAAGTTAAGATACTTTTAGATCATTATATTTTCTTTTGTACATTCTTCAATTGTTTTTCCTTCTGGGAAGAATCAAAAAATTATAGAAAAATGTTGTTGGTACTAGCTTTTATGACTACAGAACTAAATCACTATATTTTCCATTTAGTTTGTCGTTCAAATTATCAAAAAAAAAACCATTTGTAAGTCTATTAATATAAATGTTGAAATTACCTGCACTGGTTTCTCCCGCACTGGAATCAAAAGTCTTGCTGGTCATTTGAAAGAGCGCATCTAGTGGCGTTCCCGTGGGGTTCTTCTGGTTGGCGCTTCTTTGACGATGAGCCGCCGGCGGAACAATGTCCGGCGAACAACAATCGCTAGCGACACTCGACGACCGATCACTTCCCGTTTCCGAGGTGTAACTTGCGTTAAAAGCGCCAAAGTCCGGCCGAAGCAACGCCAACTGTTGTACTTTCAGGTGTCTGTGGATTCTCTCCAGATTCTGTTGATGCTGGTGCTGATGCTGATGCTGATGCGAGTCCACGTCTGGATCCAAATCCCAAGGACGCACTATCCGAGTCGGCTGCGTTTTTGCAGGTCTGTGATTCAAAATGTCCACGATAGAAAAACTTTTGACGCCGTTATCAATCGGCCTCTCGACGCGCTCCTCTTCCGTCATGTCGATGTCGACCATCTTCAGCCTCTTGAGGGGTTTGAAGTAGTCTTCGTTGTCGGAATCGCAGCGACAACTTCCGTTCGGACTGTTTTGAGGAGTATCGGAGGAGGTGGTGAATTTGGGGGGCGCCGGACTGGGACAGCCGACGCTGATCTCGTCGTCGGAGAGGAATTTGGTGGTTTGGTGGACGCTGGTCATGTCATCGGGAAGGCAGGGGCTGCAAGTCCTCGAGGAAGCCGGGCTCTCGTACATTTCCGACTGACACTTGGGTGAGTCACTGTTAACGGCGGTGTCCTGCATGATTCCGACGCTCATCACTTATCACCGATCACTTGTCACACTAAAACATTATGTTTGACGCGGTAAACGGAAAACGCACCTCTCATCTGCAACGGATCGCTTACAAGCTTACAAGTGAGAACGTGATCGTTAGCGGTGAGCGCGTTCGTTAAGCGTCGCCCGAGGAGCGGAATGAGAGGGGTGGGGGGCATGCCCCTCCCACCAATCACTTTAGGCGCCGCCCTTAACGGACGAATCCAACTGTTTGGGGGCTCCGTTAACGGCGATACGCGGCTATTGGTGCGCCGGCGGTTTCGTTTCATGTTGAGCCGCGCCAATCGCGCCGTCGCCGTCATTTGTTTCAGATAAAATTAATGAGGTTTTGTTTTAAGAGGGATTTGGGATGTGAATTATTTTGTTTTATGCGCTTAAACGGCACGGCGGGCTCCTTTTATTGCGAAACGGCCCTGTTAATATATTTGGATTATTTTATGGTTAATTTTTATTTATTATGGTGAGTGTTGCCGACGTTGGCACGTCCGCGCACTTTATACGGATAATAAAAATCAAGCCGATGCAATTATTTGCTTTTTTTGCTTTGTTTAGGCCTCAAACACATAAATTTTACAAGAAATAAAAATAATACGCTCTATAAAATAAACGAAATAGTCGATATTAAAATCCAAAACCTATCAATCATTTTTGCAAATAAAACTTTACACTATTTCTTTTTTATTCGTACCGCTTCGTGCATCTCCGACATAGATCGGATGTTCGATTTAATGCCTAGGCGTTAAAGTAAATTAAATAATTTCTTTTTGAATTGAATATTTGAAGGTTTTAATAAATTGTTAGAAATGAAGACGTCATGTGTGTCGGTTGAATCGACAAACCCTTTTGTATAAATAGAAAAGGGAATCGAATAAATAAAGAAACAATTTGGAACATCTGATACTCCATAATGATTAAATTAAGGCTGACTGCGAGGAACGAAATTAAATTAAGTATAAAAGCCATAAATTGTGTCACCGTCGGGAGTCTAGAGTCTACTAGGTGATTAAGGGTTGTTTCTTGTTTAGTTGTTGATGATTCTTGTATTATTGGAGATGGGAGAAATGTAGATGAGAATTTAATTTGTGGTTGTGGGGTGTTTTTGAGGCGATTTCGGATCGGCAGATGTGTGAGGAAGGTGAACAAAGGTGTTTGAAGTAATTATACACGGGCCTCGACCTCACACCGAGCTCACGCCTCGCCCTGCCCCCTTTTTCGAGGGCCTTATTTATGCGACAGAGCCCCTTTTATCCCCCAGAGAGCCCCGATTTATAAGTCATCATCTCCTCTTCCCCCCACCACCACCCTGAAAACATTTAGGTAAATTGAGGAAGCCAAACCGATTACAGCATTTTTTCACATTTTCACCGCAAACGGAAATACTTCCTTTCCCCTAAATCCCATCAACAACATCTCAATATCCATTTCTACCCCAGAAAACAATTTCCTCTGCCCAATTTATCACTTCAACAATTTTAACAAACAAACATTTCAAAAATCCTTTTTTTCTTCAAACGTCCTTAAACTACATACAACCTTCCGTGACGCTTGACAGGTTTTAACAAGTCATTTTTATATTCGTTGACTCTATGGTCATGTTTAATCAAGTAGGTATACTTTGTACTTTCAAGGAGTAGAAAAGCCGACTTGACATATGACGTATGTGAATTCAATCAGTAAATATTACATTTTAAAATTAATTGGCAACCATGACAACAAAAATATTACTACCTAAAAATAGTATGTGATAATGATAAATAAATTCTCTAAAAACTTAAAAAATATTTTTCTTCAAACGTTAATAAAACATGCCATTATATATTTCAATACAAAAAGTTAAACATGTATTTTAATGCCTAGGCTGTTAAAGTACTTTTTCTGCCAGCCGTGAGCGGCAGAAAAAGTTACTTTTTCTGCCGCTCAAATGTGTCAAATATATTTATACCAAATTTCAAATCAAATGAATTTAAAATTTTTATTCTATTGAATTTAATTTGATTTACAAATAAACTTTATTATAATAAAACAATAAAATTTTAAATTTATATTTCAAAATCATATTGGATTAGTGAAAAAATGAGGTTATGTTGCTTCAACTATTATCATAGAGTATGTAAACATATTTAATAGATTTGTCAAGTACACACCAATAAATCGAACAAGATCGTCCTTCAAAATTTACACCGCCTATCCCGTTTAAAACATCATTTAAATCATGCAAGCAAATGTAGTAAAAATATTAATTACCTATTTTAATTTTAAATAGACATTTGAAGAAAAAAAACATGTTTTATTCAGAGCTAAAATGCTTTTCAGTACCTCGTTCACAAAATTGAAACGTTACGAAATCACCACTGAAAAGTGTCACTTTAGCTCCTAATAAAACAATATACTACATGACAGTGGCGCACCCAGGATTTATTTGGGGGAGGGAGGAGTTGAAAGGCAAAAAGCCGTGAAAAACGGGGTGAGGAGGGGGAGGCGGTTGTCATCTTAAAAAATTCTTGTACAGGAGCATTTTCTCTCAAAAAATAATAAAAAAATTTCATAATTTAAATTATTAAAGTAAGAATTTTCTCATTTTTATTAATTTTATTAAAAATTTCTTAAGAAAATGTATTACTTGAGGGGGTGGGGGGGCTGGGTGCGCCACTGCTACATATTAATAAGGCAAAACATTTTCTTCAAATAATGTGGACATTATCAATTATCAATTATCATTTAATTTATTTATTTCAACTCCCTAAAAAGTTACAGCAATTTTAAAATCAATGAATTTTCATAATTTTTGTGAAACACCCTATATAAATTTCAATCAAGTAAACCTTCGATTTTGCCATTAATTTTAAACTTATCAAATGCGTTAATTTTAGTATGAAAATCTTAAATTAAAAACGAGCTATATACTATTTTAAAAAAGCAGATGAGCAAAGAAAAAACTCAATTCATTTAAATAAAATAAATATACATAACTAGATAGTTGTAAGGCACTTAAAGCGCCAGTTAATTATGATTTTTTAATTATTTCATATTTCGATAGCATTACAGAGTCAGCCAGTCGGACAATCAGCGTAACCAAATAATCTGATAAGAAAGGAAATTATACAGGATGTCCTAAAAAATCATTAATACAGGATGAACTACAATTATTGTAGTTTGATATAAGTAACTAAATATGCATGTTTGTAAAACTAAAAATAAAAAAAAAATTAAAAAAATAAAAATAGTAGTAATCCAATGTTGTAGTGTAGACTAAACATACACATTAACATCATTTAATAAGATTTTGAGTATTTGAAAATAACGTTCATTTTCGAGAAACATGTTAACATTAAACAAAGATTTACATAGTAACTTAATACAAAAACCTCAAGTATCGACATAACTGTAAAAATTGGACCTACGCCTCTGGTTTTGTGTAGTCTATACTTCATTTTTAAACTAAAATGAGCCTTTTAAATTTCCCGCGCTAAAATGTCAAAAATTAACGATCTTGATTGATTAAAAGTCAGAACAATTTACACCGAATTTTGGATGATTTCTGACATATAACCTCAAAATATTTATCATAAAATTTAAATTACTATTGTCTTTAAATATACAAAGTGATCAATATGCCTAAAAAATGAAAAATTTAATTATGTTTCTGTACATTGCTTGTCATTAAAAACCAGCTAGGATTTTCCAAGCTGGTTATTTTTCAAGTGACTTTTATAATGTATACTGTCTTTCCCTATCACATTCGGGAGATTTAAATTAACCATAATCATTTTAACTCTGTACTTTAAAATTTAAAACAAATATAACTTCTTAACAAGTCAAAAAATATTAGTTCATACAATTTATTTTTTAAAATGAAATGTTTGATGGAAAAAAGTGAAACATCCCATTCTATTCAATTAAATGTTAATTCACTTATGTAACATTGTAATTAAAGCATGTTCGTGCTACTTCGTATATTTCTGCGTACATCATATATACTTTTAATGCTTAGGCGAAAAAATATGTACTTTATCGCTGTTGGAAAAAAATAATTATAATTATTTACCAGAATTTTAAAAATATAACTAGATGTTTGAAAAAAGCATAGAGTATTATAAATATTCAGAATAGAAGAACTTTATCTGGCTAACAGAGAAAACAGTATTTTGTAGTTCACCACAAAACTACTTCTTTATTCTAAAATGACATGTAATACCTTTTCATAAATACAGGGTGGCCCAGATTTTACTTCCCAGGAAATATCTCAGTTATTTGAAGAAATAAAAGTATAAATCAAAAAGTGCTTTAAACGGCAACACTTGTATTTCATAATTTCATTCTAAAAAACTTGTTGGTATTTATCACTCTTTAAAACGCCATCATCCTTTTTTTTTCTTTAATGGGACACCCTATTTTTTATAATTGATATTGCATCTACAATTTATTCTAGAAACAGTGATATACTACACTTAGTATTTTATTTGTGAATAAAAAAATTAAAATATTGATCGAAGTATGTATTATGCAAAATTATTTATTTAACAAAATTTGTAATTTACAGTTAGGTTAAGTTAATCTAGTTTAGATTTAAAAAAATTTCTTAAAAAATATTAAATTAATAATTTTGCATACTATGTACTTCAATCAATATTTTAATTTTTTTTTATACTCAAAATGTACTTAAAATACTAAGTGTAGCATATCACTATTTCTAGAATAAATTGTAGATGCAACGCCATTCAAACAACTTTTTGATTTATATTTTTATCTATTCAAATAACTGAGATATTTCCTAGGAAGTAAAATATGACCCACCCTGTATATCGGCTACTTTATTTATTTAGATTTAATGGTTAACGTCACTTTGAACATAACCTAACTTATTTGATATTTTATTAATCACAATAATTAAACCTTCTATTTTCAATGTATATGCCTTTGAAACTTCCCAAATATGCTTTTTTACAATAAATAATTGCATTAAAATAGTTTTTATAGACCCTGATGTCTTAGAATTATTAATGTTAATTTGGCAGTGGACAACGCTGGATTCGAGTAAAGATAGCATCGTCTTTTTTTCGTTTAATTTCGATACATGTCGACTTTAGCTAACTTCAACCCGTGGCTTTACTTTATAAATAGAGCTTTCTAATTGGCTGCAAGCTATAACCTGTGTGTAATGGTAAATTAAAGTCACTAGTGGTGTAATGAATTTTATGACATGCCAGAAAAAGCATATGCAATGAATACTTTACATATTAATCGTACATAAATTAAATTATGCTTTTCAATTGTCAATATTTAAATTTATTTTAAATTATTTCATTGATGAAAAAAAAATATATGAAATAATAAATTAATCATATTTTCTATATCCAAAATATTTAGTACACTTATATTCAAACATATTATCCAGGAAGGTGTTTCAACATTCACACCATTCTTAGTTTTGCTTTTATAAATCAAAAGTTGTAAACTTCCAAAAACACAATTTTTAAGCCTGCATTTGGCATCAAAAAATAACAATAAAAAAAAAATAATGAAATTTTGAAATCATGAGCACATCAATGAATAGATAAAATTTGGATAAATTCAAAATAATAAAATTATAAAATCTACCATTGCGCCAAAAAAATTGATAATCAAAAGTTAATTTTTTGATTTTAAAAAACGTTAGTAAATAAATAAACTAATACGTGTTTTCTATATTTTAGAATTATTTTTGAGTATTTATCATCATCAAATTTATTTGTACAATCCTAAATTCGTTTAAAAAATTATAACAAAAAATTTGATTCAAAAAAAATATAAATACTTTAATAAATAAAGAGAACTATATATACTTTGAAGCTATTCCAATATTTATATTCAAATTCATTTCGTTTTTACAACTCAAATTTCAACATATTCAAAATAAAGTAATTTTAAAAATTTTCATATACAGGGTGTTTATACTAGAAGTAAAAATATGTCAAAAAGTCCATATAAACATTTGTCCAAAACTCAACTGCTACCGAGCTACATGGTTTTGAAATTTCTTTTTAATTTTACTTTTTATTTATTTTCTCTGAATCGGCTAAATGAAAGTTAATAAAATTCTAGTGGTGAGTTTTACTCATGGCTAGCAACCTTTGACTATTATTTTTATCTTAATTTAACAATCCAGTTTTGAATTTATTTGGTATGCCACTGCAAAATTTTACAGATTTATTTAATTTTTTTAAATCTTCATTCAATTTATCACAAAAAAGTACAGCTATTAAATTTTGATAGGATTAGTGGTATTTCAGTAATCTTGCGTTTTATAATCCAGTACCTTTGTTAACATCAAACTAATTTTCAAAATTTGAAACAATTAAACTTCAAATAAATGGGATATTAAAATTAAAAACTCTTAGTATAGCGTTTTGTCTTTATTTTAAATAAAAAATCATGTCAGAAAAACCCAATTTTATATTTTCGAAAAATTTTCAAAATGGCCCCCCTTATTCATTTTTTTACAAAATTTAAAATAATGTTTCTGGCTTGTTCATTTATTTAAAATACCAACTAAGAGTCTTACTAAAAGTTATCAATTTAAATTTGTTTAAAATTTTCAAAAATTAGTTTGATTTTAGCAAATTCACTTGACCATAAAATTGGAAATTTCAGAAATACCACTAATCCTATCAAAATTTAACAGGTGCACTTTTTTATGGTAAATTAAATGAAGATTTTAAAAATCCAAACAAAATCGTAAAATTTTGCATTCGCGTACCAAAAAAAAATTGAAAAAAATGAGACACCTTGACTCGTTTCTACACTACTGGATTGTAAAATTCAGACAAAAGTAATGGCCAATGGTGACAATCTAGGAGAAGTAATCACTCCTAAAATTTTATTAATTTTCACTTTGCCGATACAGAGAAAATAAATAAAAAGTAAAAATAAAAAAATCAACACCCTGTATATCGGTTGAGTTTTGGACAAATGTTTACATGGACTTTTTGTCTTATTTTTACTTGTAGTATAAGCACATGAAGCCCTGAGCACCATTTTAGAAATACCCTGCATTTCTAGAAATTATAATAAATAACAAATTAATAATATATTAAATTTTATTCGCATTTCGAAGGTATTTCAATAATTATCTCTTTTAGTTTTGCTTTTTTTATGTCAAAAATCGAGATTATAGAAAATTAATGGGATTTTGGAATTTAAAAAACATAAATGTCCACACAATATTTTAAGATGTTAAAAAACATTAGATTTAATTTTTACAGCTCAAAATTTGGATAAATTTCAAATTAAAACAATTGTATAAACAAACATTTCGTTCAAAAATTAATAATAAAAATTAAACTGATATATTATCTACATTTTGAGATTATTTTTAGGTTTTTATTCCAAGTAAATTTATTTCTACAACTCTAAATATTTAAATATTGCAAATAATACAAATTTGAAGCTTGGCATAAAATTGGAAATTTAGTAATAAAAATTTTTTTGATTCCAAAAATAATAAATAACTCATTAAATATAAAATTTATCTTCATTTTGAAAGTATTCAAAGATTTATGTCCAACCTTTTACAACTCAAATTTGAAGATAAAATGATTTGAAACTCTTTCATTTGAATAATCATAAATTCATCCATAATTTGATTGCATTTTTTATGTATTTTCATGTGTTTATTTATGAATATTCAAAAGAAAATGACATTTAAACTTGTTTATAAAAATGAAAAATTTTAAAACATATGCGTTAATAATTACAATTATTATAGCGGAAAAGGATTTTCGAGTTGAAAGAATAAAACATTAAAATACAGTAATTTGACAAGCATACCCCTTTCTAAATAAATTAATCCTAATGACTATTTTATTGTACAAACATGGGACAAGTTTCTTAATAATAGATAAATTAGTAATAATAATTTTGCGTGTTTAATGCAATGAAGGGAAATGATGTTTAAAAAAAGAGGGTGCCATAAAATGTCCCCTTCAAATGACAGAAGAAAAAATAAAAGCTACAATGGCGTAAATCAATTACAACCCGCATTTAAAAATAGGGTGACGAAAAACGTAAACACATTATTACATTAAATATAGCTGTAGTCGTCATCGACTCTAATTTGAATGTGTAAAAAATAATCCAAAGGGCATGCGATTAAATTCGGCAGAATGTATAATGAATTTTTTATCAAAGTTTATAAATATTAGCGTTATCAAAAATCGCAGTAGGTAAACATGTAATTAGTGGATTTTTCTTCTATTTTTAGTGGACGATATATTTTGAAGCAATTAATCAAAATTCTAATTACGGCAATCTGTTATTTAAAATAATTAGGGGCGAGGTTATTAAAGTGGAGTATTTCTAGTTGATTGTAATTATAGACACGCGTATTTTGCTCTAGGCACCAATTTTTCATTCGTGTTTTTACCACCATTTTTACCACCATTAAAGTCTAAACAAAAGTGGATATAGTCAATTAAGCTTCCTTTATCAGTTTACTTTTCGCTATTGCGCGATGACACGACATACAATTTCACTACACTTGCAATTGCTTCCAATTTCTTCAATATTTGTTATAACCTTCAATCACGCCAACTTTATTACATTTAAATTTTAAGCCTGCGATATTTTGTTTTTCTTGAGGAAATCAAAATTTAAACTCATTTTTCTGGACTTTAAATAATAAATAAATTAGCTCAAATAAAATTAAAGATTTTCGTATCCTGAATTAAAATATGCTAATAATATTTTTCTACTATTGTACATTCATTTTTCACATTATTCAAATTTAAAATTTGATTGGCTATATTTGTATGGGATTGAGGTAAGTTCATTTTTTTTTCAAGTTGTGTAGAACGTGAGTATGTTAGTAATAGCAGTAGTCAGTATATTAAGAAGAATTATAGTTTCTTCATTTGAAACAAGAGTGTCTTATTTCATACAAAACAAATTCTGCTGTACTAATTGTACTAATTTCCAGAAACCTTAGTTATAATACCTACATATTTCTTGAGAAATGGCTAATTTCTTCAGGAGAACAACAGTTATTGTACAAGGAATTCAATTAGGATTGATACCGAATAAAAAAAATAAAATAGTGATTTGATACTTGCTAGGTTGGTGTACCTGTTAACATTTATTCAAATTTAAATCTGAGCTGTTATATAAGTAGAGCGTTCCAGTGGGAAACTTCTTAGGTTTCCTACCATGCAAAATCATTAGTAAAACTTATTTTTCAAGACCCTGTACTTATTTCGTCAGGAAAAATAAGATAGTTGCTTAAATAATTACTTCTGCTGAAGCTCATCGTCTGTGGAATTATTATTTCATAAGGAATAGTTGTACTAATTTTTCCACAAGCATCAGTTGAAGTACTTAGTTTTTCAAACTAGTTCTATATATTCTACTATACTAGTTATACTGATTACTCTCAAAACATTAGTTGTAGCACTTATAGGTCGATTTTGATTAATATGTAAGTGTAAGCTCTTACAGGAAATATCTGTAAGGTAACCATGGAAACAGTCCATTACAGCCGTTACAGGTTTTTTCTGTAAGGGCCTACAGATATGATCAGAATTGCACCATTACTTTCTCAAGACCAACAATTGTACTTATTTATCCAGAAGCATTAGTTGTACTAAATAATATTTGTTTTCAGGAACAACAGTTGTACTTATTTCTTTAGGGACGTCAGTAGTGCTTATTTCTTCAGGAATAAAAATTGATGTATTTATTTCTCTACAAGCATCAGTTATAGTACCCACTTATTTCTTAGGACAATTAGTTGTTCAGGAATAACAATTGTTGTATTGATTTCATTAGAACCATCAGTTGTAGAACATACTTCTTCAGAAACAACAGTTCTAGTACTTATTTCTTAAGAGAAAACAATTGTTGTACTTACTTCTTTCTCCAGAAGCATAAATTTTAGCAATTATTTTTCTAAGAAGCAACAGTTGTAGTACTTATATCTTTAGGACCAGCAGTTGTTAAATTAATTTCTCCAAAAGCATCAGTTGCAGTATTTAATTCTTCAAAGACTTCAGTAGTTGTACATATTATTTCTTCAGGAACAACAGTTGTTGTATTGATTTCTCCAGAAACCTCAGTTTTAGTACTATTTTTCTCAGGAGCAACAGTTGTACTTATTTGTCCAAAAGCATTAGTTCTAGTACCTATGTCTTTAGGAACGATAGTTGTCGTACTTATATCTTTAGGAACAATTGTTATTAAAGTTTTTCTAGGAGCATCAGTAGTACATACTTGGGTTTTTAGAAATTGGAATTGATGTTATATTTATTTCTCCACAAACATCACTTATAGTACTAGAAATAAAAGTATATTAAACAGAACCATTACAAAAAACCAAAATTCGTGCTTTCGATATTTTTAAAAATGTGTGCAATACGCAACACATATCTCAAATGGTGAATATTCTTCAATTTACCTATTGAGGTCCAAGTAGGCTTGTATTGGCGTATAGATGGCGCTATAAATGGAGGATATTCGGTACTTGTCATTGTCAAAAATTGTGTTTAAAATGCATTCTTGTACCTTCTAACTACGTATTCAACAAAACACAAATAGATTTATCATTTAAAGCTTCAGTAAATCTCAAAAAACATGTACTATAAACATGTACCGATGCGTAAAATCAAAAACTTTAGAATAAACATCAATCTTAATGATAGCAGCCTACTTAGATCTCAATAGGTAAATTAAAGAATATTCATCATTTGCGATATGTATTGCACATATTTAAAAAAAAATCGAAAACTGTTCATAATTCACCATACAAACCTTGTATCATTTAAAAGCTTATCCTAAACGCTATTGAATCGTGAGAAAAATATAGGGTGTTTAATTTGAAAAAACGTAACTGTTTAACTTCTCACGTTCTTCCTCACCCTGTATATTTTCTTCATGCTGTGAATGAAAGTTCCACGTTTTATGAAACTATGAATTTTTCTAAAATTTTTAGTAGAGAGTTTTTAAAAAGCATCCATAGCTTTTTTCATAGTAGTTTTTTGAATGTAACTTCATTTCTTCATAAAAAGCTGAATAATTCCAAAACGAAATGATTTATACAAAATAATATTCTTTTTTGAAATAGAATACAATAGCGAGAATATACAGGGTGATGATAAAGTTTGGAACCTAATTCATAACTGCCGTATTTAATTGTTTTAAGAAAATCGCTCGGACAGGTCAATTTTAGTTTTTAAAATCCCATCTCTTGGTATAATAAAAATATTAATGACGTCACTAGTGATTTAGCAATGACGTCATCATCGATTTTTTTAAATGGAAACCCCCACTTTTTTCACTCGTTTTTGATAAACATTTAAGTCACTTAAACGATGATATAAAAAAAAATATTGCATTTGTAAACAAATTTTTGTTAAAAAATTTTTTAATGTAAATTTAAAATTAATTTGTATTATTAAATTTGAAAATTTTGAATGTTGTATAAGATTTATTTTGGCCGATTTCAATAAATGGTAAATTTAAAATTTTATTTTTTGTAAATTTCCTTACATTTAAATGGAATTAAAAAATTAGTTTTTCAAGACTATTTATTAAATTTTGTTAAATAAATTTAACATTTTACATTTTCATATCATTGTTTAAGTGACATGAATTTCTATCGATAATGAGTAAAAAAAGTGGGGGCTTCGTTTTAAAAAAATCGTTGATGACGTCATTGTGAAAGCACCAGTGACGTCATTAATATTTTTTTATATCAAGAGATGGCATTTTTAAAACTAAAATTAACCTGTCCGAGCGATTTTCTCGAAACAATTAAATACGGCAGTTATGAATAAGGTTCCAAACTTTAACATCACCCTGTACACAGGGTGTACTATTTGAAAAAATATAACTTTGGTTCAGTAGTCCATGTGGGACACCCTGTATATAGGGTTTTCCTGCAAAATTTTTTTTTAGATTTTAAATGTCATTCTGAACAAAAAATTTCCTATGAACTATTATGTTTTTTCGACTCCTTAAAAAGTTACCGCCATTTTAAAATTGATAAATTTTCATGATTTTTGTGGAAGATCCTGTATAATATATTTTCTTATTATATTTTTTTTTTATTTAAATCAATTATTATTTGGATTTTTTCTTTGCTAAATTGGCTTTTTTTTTAACATTATTGGCTTTTTTTAAAATAAGTGAACGACGAGGTTAAATTTCCCTCGATAACATTTAGCATCTTATTGGCTTAAAGATATACAAAATCCAAAGCATACTTGATTTAAATAAAAAAAATTAAAATTAAATGAAATTTATACAGGATGTCCCAGAAAAATCATTAAATTTATGAAATTTTGAAATTGCTGTAACTTTATAAGGAGTCGAAAAAACATAATGGTTCATAATAAATTTTTTGTTCAGAATGACATTTACTATCTAAAAAAAATTTTGCTGGAAAAAAAGTGAGACACTCTGTATATCAAAAATATTTTTAAATTGTGGGGTATACATGTATCTACATATTGGTGAAAACCGCAAGTCGATATGTTTTATAGTAAAGAATCTATAGACCATTTAAGGATGACAGGGTCACCCTGTATGTCCAGAAGCATCAGTTTAGAATTATATTTATTAATTTTAAATAAAAGTAAAGTATAGAAATGTCTCAATTTTTTAGCTTTATATTTGTTTAATAAAAAAATTAATATTTGCTAAAAAAATGATGTATGGAATTTTGATGACTCAGAATTGTGTTTCTTTTTTAAGTTGTTAAATATCACAACAATTATATTTTTGTGTTAAATATTCAAATGATAATATCTTAAAAACTTGATGTGCTAGAGTAAATCTGATTACAGACTAATATTGTGTTTAAACCTAACCTAACCTAACCTAACCTACAAGAATTATATACAGGGTGTCCCATAATATGTGGGACCCACTTCTAGAATAGGTAGTAGATGTCAAAAGAATGAGAAAAGTTCATATAAACTTATGTCCAATTTTGCCTCATAAGGTGTTAAAAAGTAGGTTTTTGCTCGTTTATTTCGAAACAAATTGGGGTAGAGATTTGAAATTTGGTATGAATCATAATACACCTAGGATACATTTTTGTGAATTTTTTCAAATTTTTTGCTTGCTTTGAAAGGGTATATTCGGGGAGAGTTGAGGTTAAAAATTGTCATAACTTTTTTGTAGTTAACTTTTACAACATTTTTTCTTCAAATTAATGGTCCCCATTTGATTATTAACAAAAAAAATGCGTCGTTTTCGAAGAAAATGCATTTTATTATTTTATTGATGGTCAACACAATTTAAATTTAAAAAAAATCATGTTAGCCAAGGATTATTTTATTTTATTGTATTACCCAAAACTGTTTAAGAAATTTTCTTATTCTCTTGACATCTACTACCCACCCTAGAAGTGGGTCCCACATATTATGGGACACCCTGTACATATTGGTATATCAGAGATAGTAAATAATGCGGACCGCTATAGAGGGAAGAAAAATCGTGAAATCGAAGATTACGTGTGCCACAATGTCTCTAGTTTCCTTCATTATATTTTTAATTTTTTTTCTGATTTATAGAATAAATTAATTAGGCTATCATTTAACATATTTAATATATTTTTGCGTATATATGATGATTCCCATAAAGTAGAATATTTTTCTTTTAGATAATGACTCTTAATTTGAATAAAAATATACAATTTGGGCTTAATAAATTAGAATTGATAAACATTATTTATAGAGATCTGATAAAGGGGAATCAATTTATGAAATAAATTGTTCAAACATTGATATTCAGTAAACACGCATCGTAATCCCTAATGAATTCACTGACGAATGAGAATTTGAATAGAATAAATTTTAGATTATTAGCGTAGATAGTAGTGCGATCCAATATGTAATCAGGGCTATTATGTCTAGCTCAATTGTTTATTCATGCATTTACTAAAATTATTAATTCCATTTTCATGAAACGCCATTAAAATTTTTGTAGAAATGTTGGTGGTCTTGATGATTTCATTAAAATGCCGTCCTCTTGGATGTGATGTGGTTGTTATTAAGACATCCGAAAATAGATAACATCACGATCGGCTCGATACGTGTGTGATGTAGACATTAAAGAGTTGAAAGCGCATGAAGAAGAAGAAGAAGAAGTACTTAGAAATAATTATAAGCGTGTTAGTGGTGCAGGTTGCTCGTTAAAACCATACTTTAGGCGTGACCAAAACGTCTAAATCCAAATGTGACCCCTCAACATCTTATCACTCCTTTCGCATCTCGAAAATCAAAAAAAGCAAGCTCCACTAATTAAGCCATTAAACTTAATTTCATAACTCATTTTTAATTGTCCTCCAAACTCCAAAAACACAATGGAATTACTTTAATTTACATCAACGCCTACTTTTTTTTACTTTTATTACGAGCGCATAAATTTTGGTTCCTAAATTAGTGATGTATTCAAGGTCGTATCAAATTGACGTCATCTTTGAATGGGACTTAAATTGGTAGTTATTTAAATGTGGCAAAAATCGCTGTCATCGCCCTAAAAATTGTATAGTTATATCAATGACAATCGACAGTGAGCGGTGGCAGTTGGTTGTTTGTGATTTGTGAAAAGGGCGCAAACCCTCGACTCAACAATAACGTCTCTATTACTTCCATTGTGAGTGCTCTATTAACTCGTATTTAAGGCCCATCGGTGAATGGGACAGCCAGAAACGCTTCATTATTACCAACATGCCATGCCTAATTATAAAATCTCACTAACCTCCATTATCCTCCAGTTTACACCTCTTATTTTCTTAGAAAGCGTCAGTTCAGTTGGAAGAGTTTGTTAAACAAAAGGTAATTAGGTAATTTAATAAACATGCGCTTCGATCCATGTAATTTCGTGTTGAAATTTCCTGCTTAGTCGGTTTATTTATTTACACAAAGAATAAACGGGGATGATGAGCAGAATTCTTCAACCATCATCTCTTTGATTGCCTTCGCTGCGGATAATTCGATAATTTGAAAGAGGAAGCCGAAATCCTCTTAAAGAAGATACGTTTCATTAAAACGTCCGTCAATTGATAACTATCAAATTATTTTTTCATTTATTTCTACTACTTGCTATTTTCTCAATAAAAACTAAACTAATTCAGATAATTTTAATCTTTTCTTATACAGGGTGTCCCACTGTTTTCCGAAAGTAATATACCAATTTAAAGAAAAATGTTATTTTTTGGGACACCCTGTAAAATCTCATAAGTGCCTATGATTTTTTAAGTAAGTATTGCTTTGAAATTTTGTAAATTTTGGTATACAAACATAAAATCAAATCAAATAAAAATTTGAAAATGCTTTAAACTGTTGATATATGTCATTTTATTTTAAATATGATAAACATAAACTTATAAAAACTTTAACTTGCAAGCTGAGACAAATAATTATCTAATAAACTAATTAGCTTAAAAACATAGTTTACAAAAAAAAAAGATTCAAATAGAAATTATTATATTTAAAATATTTTTATAGAAATTTTTGGAAACAAAAATCTAGCAAATAAGAAAATAATGTTCATTTAAAAAAATTCCCATTATTTTTAAAGTACATATTATACAGGGTGTGGGAAATGTCCTGCATAATAGCAATAACTTTTTTAATATTGGTTTGATCAAAAAATGTTTCACATAAATGTGGTAAGATTTAAAAGCTTATATGTCTCCGTTTTTTCTTTTATTTTTCTACATCACGTGACTGAGATAAAACTGTGAAACTCGAAATTTAAAATGGAATAGTTCAAGTTTTTTTTTTAATAATTTGACTCTACATAATTTTCTGAATTCAACGACAAATAATAAGAGTCATTTTTTCAAATATTTTTATTATTTTTTTTACTTTTTCAAAAAAATTGTATCAATTTTATGATTAATTGAAAACAAATAATTCATAAACCACTCCTTCAGCATTAAAATGAAATGACAAAATGTCACAACATCATATTATGCGCTCATTAAAGTGAATATTTTAAACTAAAATTTATTAAATTTTTTTTTCAAATTTTGATGTAGTAAAACAAAAGCAAAGTCACAGATAAAAAGAAAAATGTCAATTTTTTAACATTACAAGATATACACATAGATACATTTTGATCAGAACAATATTAAAAGAATTTTAGCCCATATGCAGGACTTTTCTCGAGTTCTGTATTTTATAATTTTGTATTTTTTTAAGATTCAAATAAATCAATTTGAAATATTTGAAAATTTTTACTGTAGTAACTAAACCTGAAATATCTTCAAAATGCAAATCTAATTTGAAAATACAAATTTTAAGATATAAAATTATAAAAACAAAATACCTATTAGGTCTAAACAAATGAAAATACATTCAAAATGTAATCTAATTATAGGTGAATTTATAATTTCTGAAATAGAAAATTTGATTAATTAATTACTGTTTTTAATGGCAATGGAAAGTTTATCTTAAATACTTTCAAATTTTGATTGTACAGGGTGTCCCAGCGCTACGAGCAAGTAACATTAGTCTAAAATGAAAAAGATATCGACATGCGGTTTATATTATATGTATTTATATTATGACATTTTTGGATTTCTTTATATATATAATATAATTATACTTTTTAAAAGCTTTTATGGATCTATCTTCACTCGTGCTAATATTTGCCATTTCAACTCAAAATGTTCTTTTGTTTTAGAGCAGTGATTTTTCAAAAATGGATCTTTTTTTGGTTTAAATGGCAAATATCAGCAAAACGAGTGATGATAGACCCATAAAAGTTTATACAAAATATAATTATTTTTTTATAAGGAATCCACAAATGTCCTAATATACTGGGTGTTCCATTTAAAAAAACATATCTTTTGTCCGTCATCTTGGAATAGACACCCGGTATACTACTAAAATATTTTTAAAATATGCGCTTAAAGGTATTGTATATTCTAACGAAAATCGTATGTAGATATTTCTTCATTTTAGAGTGATGTGTTACTTCCTCGCAGCGCTGGGACACCCTGTATAAACGAAATTAGTTGAGATAATATTCAATTTATAAATCATCAATAATGTAGATAAATTACTTATTTACTGATGTATTTAGAATTTTTAGAGTTGACAATTTTTTAGTTGCCATGTATAAGCATCATGTCCCACTGTTTTCTAAGAAATGATAACAATTTATAATTTTATAATTTTTCTGACTCACCTTGTACAATCTGTTATGTGTGTTTTAAGTAAAGATTGCTTTAATTTGAATTTTTAAAAATTTTGGGATACTAAAATTGAACTACATGAAATGAAAATTCGAAAAAAGCTTAAATTGTTAATATTTGTCATATAGTTAAATGTATTTATTATTTTTTAAAGAAAAATACCATAAATTTTGTCATTAATTTTCAATCGAAATTCGTATTATTTGGAATATCTCCATTATTTTGGTTATAAAATCTAAAGTTTTTTAGTTGAATACATTTTCAAAACGAATTTCAATAGTTTGTAAATGTGCCTGTTACAAATGTAAATATTGTCATTGCATTTTTCAACAAAAAATATTAACTTATGTTGAAAATGTAAAGATATTTGCATTTTAAAATGTATTGAGAATTTTAACTACGTATAGAGGGCGCTATAAATGGAAGATATTCAACACTTGTCAGTGTCAAGAATTGTGTTCTTGCATCCTGCTATAACTACATATTCAGCAAAACACAAATAGATTTATTATTTAAAGCTTCAGTAAACCTCAAAAAACAAGTACCAATGCGTTAAACCAAAAAAGCATTTACCAAATATAAAGGTTCATGTTTTAGCTAACAGAGGGTGAGCGGAATTTTAAAATTCCCAATATTTTTATCATAAATGACATATGGCAACAATGTAAAAATATTAAAATATTTCTTTTTTAAAATAATGTTGCCAAGTTTACTTTTAAAAAAAAACGCTAATAACTTTGGAATTTCCATCCAAATAATTTTTTTTAAATTTTTAATAATTTTATCCTTGTTTAACGGTTCCTTCCAAACAACGAACTGTGCATTGGGTACACGGCTTTTTCAGCACCCTGTATATTAATTAATTTTGTATTCTTTAAGCTTCAAAATAAATTCATTTAAAATATTTGCAAATTTTGACTAAAAACAATTAAATCAGGTTATATATGAAACCTGAAATACCTTCAAAATGTAGATAATACATTTAATTATAGGAATATTTATGATTTTTAAAATATAAAATTTCACTAATCAAGTGGATGTTAAGTTAAATAAAGTAAATCTCTTTCTTTTAAGTATCTTCAAATTTTCGATGTAAAAACGAAATCATTGATGTATTTATTATTTTTGGAGTAAAAATTTTTTTATAATAAAGTTTATTCAACATAATGTCAAACGTTACAAATTTGTGTTATTTGTAATATTCGCAAATTTTGGGCTGAAAAAACGAATTAAGCCGGGATAAAAATCTAAAAATAGTCTCAAAATATGGATAACACATTGATTTGTAAGGCTTATTTTTTATTATTGTTTTTTAATACAATAGTAGATTTTTCAATTAATTTCTCTTAATTGATAAATAATTTATGTATTTATATATATTTTTTTTTAATTTACACCATGTAATAAAAAATATTTTATATATTCAATTATTTTTTTTTAAATTATCCAAATTTTGTAAAAATTAAATTAGATGAGTCAAAAATCTCGAAATACTTTCAAAATGTAGATAACTTATAGACATTGATGTACACATTATTTTTTAATTCCAAGACTCCATTAATATTTTATTATTATTTTTTCATGTCAAGTGCAGGGTTAAAATATTTTTTTCCAAAATCTATAAATTGAAAGTTGAAATACCTTCATAATGTAGATAATAAAACTGATTATACTCAAGGTTTTTGAAATATAAAATTTGATTAATTTTTTGTCAAAAAAATAAATGAAAAATTTTAAAGTAACTGTATTAGGAATATCTTCAATTTTTGGGTGTAAGAATGAAATCACTTGACATATAAATCTAGGAATAATTTCAAAATGTAAATAAATTATTTATTTATAGATGTATTTATTATTTTTGAAGTCAAACATTTTTTATCATAAAATTTTCAACTTTAAATTTAAGTTATTTACAAATTTTAAGTTGTAGAAACGAATTTAGTTGGAATAAAATCCTAATAATAGTTTCAAAATGTAGATAACTTATAAGTTTATACCTGTACTTACGATTTTTATATAAAAAAATTAGTTTATTTTTTAATATCAATTTTTTAACACATGTTTGATTTTACAGTTATCTTATTTTGAATTCATCCAAATTTTACTGTAAACATTAAAGTACTTAGAGTTAAAAATTCTGAAATACCTTCAAAATGATTTTTAAATTCCATAATCTCATTAATTTTTATTACTCCTCCATTCGAAAATATGGTATACATTTTGAAAAAAAGACTGCGATCAACGAATGTAAAATGTTTAAGTCTATTTTTATTTTTATTTTTAAGTATGTGATTGTAAGGCCACAAATAAACAAATTGAATATAAATATTCTGCATTATATTAAAAATTATACATTTTTAGTCACTTATTGTTGAAACAAATAATGACATGTTGTTAGAAATTCCGAATTTTGATGAAAATTGTTTTAAAATTAATAATTACTGGAAAACCTTAATTTTTGATACCTACTTTTTATTCTTCTAATGTGAAACATTTCGCAAAATTAAGGACTTTGTTGTTTTCCATTTCCACTATTTTTTGTATTAGTCTTTGTTATACTACAGATTTATTATAACATTACACAAAAAATATCATTCTAATTATCTAAATTAAAAATGTATATCTTATTTTCGGACAACAAAATAATTCAAAATTCATACATTTCCGGACGGAGGGAGTATTATTTTTTGATACCAAATACAGACTTAAAAAATCATTTTTTTAAACCTACAATTTTTGGCTTATAAAAGTTATACTAAAAGAAACTGTGCCAATTTTTTTGAATTATAAAGTATTGTCCAAAAATACTTCCTTAAAAAGTTATAGTATTTTGAAATTTTGCCAAAGAATGTTAATGGAAGAAGGCGGCAATAGTTTGGAGTTGTTTTTGTGATAATAATCAGCTTACTATAAACTATAAGAGTACCTTTTCCGTAGAATATTGATCAAGTTTTAGACTTGTTAGTTATAAGAAAAAGATATGATCAAGAAAACTTATTGGTTATTGGTCCCACCTAAAAAATGAAACCCTTCTGAAAATATTTTTTAAATGTTTATCTGCATATGATAAAATTATCACAAGAATCTGAAATTCATATTTTTTGTAATATTTACTAAAACATATTTTTTTGAAAAATTTAAAATTTTTAAGGAAGCATTTCCGTACAATATTAGATTATAATTCAAAAAATGCTTAGCTTTACTCCCTCTATCGCTCCAAAAAATTTGGGCCAGTTATTCAGAAACACCCTGTATATTATTTAAATATAAAATTTGATTAATTTATTAGCATAAGAAAGATTTTAAAATCTATTCTATTTTTTGATGTATGTATTTATTATTTTTGGATTCAGAAATTTGTTATCATGAAATTTCCAAGTCAATGGTAAGTTTTAAATTTTTGTGTAATAACAGAATAATAATAATTGGTATCTTCCACAATTATTACCTTCACCATTCACTACTTTGACCACCACCAACACATTTCTAAATTATTTTTTCACACTATTCACAATTTTTATAATGGTACCATAAAATCCACTCCTACATTTTCATCACTTTTGATTTGGTTTTTATACTATATTACTTATGCTAATATTACTTATTAGTAATATTTGAAAACTTACGGCTGAAGAAAGGAATTTAGTGGTGAAAAAACCCTAAAAATAGTTCCAAAATGTAGATAACATATCATTTAATAAGTATACTCACATTTTTGAAAATAAAAAAAATCGGTTTAATTTTTATTATAATTTTTTTAATGCAATGGTAAAATTCGACTTTAAAAAACCAAATCAAAAGGGTTGAAAATGTTGAAATAACTTGAAAATGTAGGAGTGGATTTTGTGGTACCATTATGAAAATTGTGAATGGTGTGAAAAAATAATTTGGGAATGTGTTGGTGGTGGTCAAAGTAGTGAATGGTGAAGGTAATAATTGTGGAAGGTACCAATTAGAGGTACCCCCTACTCGTTAGCATTCCACGCAGCTTTCATCTCATACAAACACATGAAAAGACATAAAAGCTTCGCGCGTGATATCAAATTTTTTTTGTAGTTGTATCCTTGTCTTGCGTTGAGGTTATGTTGATGTGATCCATGATACCTCCTCGTTGAACCAATGATGTGGGCGATCTTTATTAACGGAACACCCAGATCGAGTCGGCGGCACCTTTGATATACCTCTTTGCGCCGTTTCAAGCTCGTGACGTCATAAAGGGTTTGATAAGCGCACTTCCTTCGATTAATCATCATTTCTACGATTGGCGCCAAAATATTTGAATTGAATTTCCGGTGGGCGTCGCCAAGGTGAAACACCACCAAACTATTAGGAATGTTTATGATGTGACAATTAGTCGTATTCTCAAAAGTTAATGGCCGCACCACCGACGCCGACAAAGGAACCCATAAACTACCAAACATAACGAGGAATTTCACGAAAATTCGCCAAAACAACATCTACCATTTTTTTATTGCCCAAATTTTCCATCGAGTGCTAAATTTATGATGGAAAGTTCCTATTTTTCCACTCGAATGATTAACGACAATTCAAAAACAAAACAGCTTAGTAGATTATTATTATGAGTACAATAGGAAAAGCCATTATTTCACGTTTGTACGTTTCCGTTGAGTGTTGAGCCCGAGGGGCCAACTAACATCATTATTTAAATTATTTCCTAAAATAATCAACACTTTCCAACCACAAAAATTAATGCTTTCAATTAATTTCTTTTCATGGAAGAGCAAGTTTTACTAATTTAAAGTGGAATGTATTTTGCAACAAATTATGAGGATGACGAGAGCTGTGCGTTGTTGTTCCCATAAAAAAACAATGTTATTTTCGAAGCTCTGCGGTTAACCAAGACATGTCCTCAAGCATTAAAAGTGAATAACAATTATGTATGATCCTTTTACATTTACACCCGCCTTTCTATTTCACAAACGAAATGGAGAAATAAGATATATCACTTGAGCGGACGTTTTAATTTTTAATATTATGATGTGCTCTCAAAAATGTAAGAGTAGCGCAACGTCTTAAGTTGGTAGTAGTGGGAGGGGGGGGGGGGGATGAGCGACACATGTAAGCGCGCTAAATTGGTTTAAGTGGACGTTTCTACAAATCAGCCAATTAAAAGAGTCCCTAAATAAATGTTGGTTAGTGGCAGACTAATGAATTTAATTAAAGACAGTACCGGCGAGACTAAGTAGATGAAATGATGAGAATTTGGGCGATAAGTTAGAATAATAATTTAACTAATTGGTCGAGGGTTTGAAGATCGGCGGCGGCGTTTCTCATAAGTCAGCTCAGCCCGCCAAGCGACAAGCGACACTCATTTGTTATGGTAAATCGGCCATTACATGTTAAGACCGCTCAGCTGTTTAGTGATGCTCATATGTCACTCATTTCCGACGCAACGCTCTTCTGCTCCACTCTCTACTTATTCTCCCCTTTATCTTTGCATACGAATTAAACGAGATCCATCCTATATGTAGTAGACATACATACATGCTACAGCTATTCTAAGCGCATTATTTATACGCATTAAAACGCATCCAACATGTGCCATACATTTTCTAAATTAAACCCACTTACTTAACTCATTTCATTACCAGAATATTCTTATTTAAAGTACCCATTACAACTTTCACAATTGCATCCCTGGTTTTTTCATTTTTTAGCCCTATTCTATAGATTTAGTTACGCTCATGACGTCTCAACACCTATTTTTTTAAATACCTACAGCATTTTTTTAAATTTTTTTTTCAAAAATTTTCAAATTTTATAAGACCATTAAGAGAAATTTCCTAAACGGTAAATATAGTGGTATAGTTCTGCAGTCATAAAAGGTAGTACGAACCACAATTTTGTATAATTTTTTTGTAGATGATTTACAAGTCATTTCTTTAATTTTTGCCAGAAGGAAAAAAATTGGAGAATGTACAAAAAAAATATAATGATCTAAAAGTACCTTAACTTTGGACCCCTCTAATTAATTTTGTGCTAGGTTGCAGAAGGTAACTCTCTGGCAGGATGTAGCCTAATCAATTTAGATTATAAATATGAAAAAAAAATGAAAATCTAACGAGGAAAACTTGAGTTATGACGCCAGAACTAATTCTCGATTTCATGATTTTTCACAATTTTTCCTCCCAAACTCTCGCATTAATTATCACTTATTTGGTCATAGTTTGCAAAGAAGCTCCAGAAAAGTGGGATGGATTTTCTATACCTTGTTATTATCTCCAACGGAAAATTTATCGCGGGTGTTTAGGAAGATGGTCTTAAGCTACGTTTATAGATTCCGGTCTACTGATTATGGCTTCAAAACTACTGATCGTACAGCAAAATTATTTTATTTTTGTAAGCAATTAAACAAAAAAAAAAACATTTGGGATATTTAAAAGACAAACTAAATGACCAATTTTAATAAAAACTGTTTCTAATTACTTATTTTGACAGTCCTTAGCACTGGTAAAAATTTCAAATTGCTAGTATTTATAATACCTATCAAAAAAATTAATAACTGAAAAAAAAATTGGGAAAACGTAATAAAATAAATTGAAAAAACTTGATTTTTTCGCTTTTTTTAATCTTATTTATTAAATCTAGGCATGCCAGTACCAACTCTAGCAAAATTTGAGCGATCCAACGTAAATTCTTCAAAATATAATCTTTTCTAAATTTTTGCAAATTAAGAGTAGGAAGCTTTTTAAATTCATAAATTTTAAATAATTTCAAATAAGACTACCAAATTTTGAGTGGATATTTCAAGTAATAACAGAGCCTCAAGAAAAAGCTCTTCCTGAAATGACTTTAAACATAAAGAATTCAGTTTTGAAACTTACAAAAAAATTAATAATTATTTACAAATTAACTCACTTGTAATCCATTTTTTGTCATTACAATTTGCAAATATAATTATGAATTAGCTTATTTTTATACAAGTTATAATCAAAATATCGCCAAAATACCAGTTTTCAAAAATTCAGGATATAGGTAAGTAAGTACTAGGCAAACGTTTTGTTAATAACTAATTATGGCAACAATTTGTAAGGAAGCTTATTTGAAAGCCACTTTGAATACCCAGAATTTAGTAAAATAAAAATCTCATTATTTTTCTTCAAGTTATAAACAATATAGCACGAAATTCTGGCCAAAATTGGCTTTGCACATTTTTATTAATATTTCGAAAACCAATAAGGCTTATAATTTGTTAAGAATCTTCAAAAAATCAATTTGATTCCTTACAATCGACAAAACCCGATGTGGAAATATCCTAACTTTTCTTGAAATTATGACCATAATAGTGTCAAATTGCCATTTTCGATTATACAGGGTGTCCCTAAAAGGTCTGTACAAAACGATACCACACACTTCTGAGACCAAAATAAGACGATTTAACTAAACTTATTTCTATCCAAAAGTACTTCCTTGAGGTGCTACAGACCATTAAAGTTATGTAATGGAAAAAAGTATTTCTAGACAATTTGTTTTTACTGTTTCACGTTACGTAGGTGGTCAAAAATAGGTCATCGACATGCAAAATTTCTTATAACTTTTTAATGACCGAATAAAAATTCATAAAACTTTACTTGTAGCTAAACAGTGTAATTATAAACTTTTTTTGTCTCTTACAAAATTTTTCTATCTCCGTTATTTTAAGCAGAAAAAAATTATTTCCATGTGGTACATAACCTAAGTTTGGAAAAATATTTAAATTTTTCGCTAAAAGGTTTGTTCAAATTAACACAGTATATTCCAGAGACCAAAATGGGAAAATGGAACAATTTAACCAATTTTATCTTTATCCAAAAGTTCTTCCTTAAACCTCTATTGACCATACAAGTTATTTAAAAAGATAATTTTTCAAAATTGCTAGACACTTAACGAAGCACTTTTCGATTAAAATAAGTTTGGTTAAATGATTTTATTTTGGTCTCAAGAATATGTGGTGTTACTTTGTACAGACCTTTTGGCGAAAAATTTAAATATTTTTCTAAAGTTAGGTTATGCACCACATGGAAATATTTTTTCTGCCTAAACTAAAGGAGATAGAAAAATTGTATAGGTGACAAAAAAAGTTTACAATTACACTGTTTAGCTACAAGTAAAGTTTTATGAATTTTTATTCAGCCATTAAAAAGTTACAAGAAAATTTGCAAGTCGATGACCTATTTTTGACCACTTATATACCGTTGAAAAGTAAAAACAAATTATCTACAAATACCTTTTTTCATTACATAGCCACACAACAAATTTTGTTATGATCGTATGAACCAATTTTTAGTAATTTAAAAAAAACAAAATAGTTTTAAGAACTTTAATGGTCTGTAGCGCCCTAACTAAGAACTTTTGCTTTTCAGGGACACTCTGTATATACATACGAAGTGTTTTCAAACGTTTTTGTTAATAACTTAAATACTAATAATAGCAAATATTTGCAAATAAGTTTCTTGGAAAACTCCTTTAAATTCCTAAAATTTAGAATATAAATTAAAAAATTATTCCAAGTTTTCTTGAGGTTGTGAACAAAATAGTACGAAACCTGAATTTACAGCCAAAATTACGTTTTTATTAATTTTTCAAAAATTATTAAAGATTCACAATTTTCGAAAACATCAATTAAAAGCTACTTTTATTCCCTTACCTTGAATCGACAAAAATAATCATATGTAATATCACGAGTGGTCAAATTTAAGTCGAATATTTTTCACTGTCATTATCACGAATTTCATTTGGGGTTAAGTTTTAATTTTTAACCCCAAATGACATGAGTAATATTTAAGGGACTATTTAACGAACATTTTCCACTTTTTTGAGCAAAATTTGACAGCTAACTTCAAACTTATTGAAGTTTGACATAAACGTCATGAAATAATCGCTGATATTTTTGACGTTTTACTTGTCACAAAAAAAATAATCACTTGTGAGTTGAATAGTCGTTAAAATATCTCAACTTTTCTAGAAGTTACGACAAAAATCCAAAATAGTGTGAAATCAACATTTTCAACTATAAATTTAAAGTATTTTTAAAGTTTTTTGATAATAACTAAAAAACTAGTAATAGCAACTATTTAAAAAGAAGCTTAATTGAAAACTATTTTAAATTTCTAAAATTTAGACCCGGTTTATTCACCTTCCAGTAAAGTGTTACTAGGGAGTTATTTACATGTAAAAGTGATTAGTAAATTAATCTATTCGTTAATCTCAATTTGCTGAAAGGATTTTGCTACTGAGATGTCAATTTGTAATATTTTTACACATAAAAATAACTATCACCATCCAGAAGTAAAAACCTTTCAGTAAATTGAGTATATTGAATAATTTAATTTACTGATGATTTTTACATGCAAACAACTCCCTAGTAACACTACTGAACACTTCACTGGAAGGTGAATAAATTGGATATTAGAATATAAATTAAAAAATAATCTTAATTTTTCTTGAAGTTATGATGAATGTAGTACATACTATAAAAAGTCCATTTTAGGTCAAAATTACCTTCACGTATTTTTATAAATATTTCAAAAACCATTAAAAACCTGATATTTTCAAAAATATCTAGTAAAAACCACTTTTATTACCTACAATTGGTAAAAATAGTCTTAATTTTTCTTGAAGTTATGACGAATAGTGTCGAATGCCCATTTTTACCTATAAGTTTTACACACGTTTTTAACTGAAAAACTAATAACAGCAATTATTTGGAAATAAACTCATTTAAAAGCTACTTTTAATTTATAGAATTAAAAAAGAAATAAAAAAAGTTATTTAATTTTTCTTAATGTTATCACCGAAATAGGGGAAATCAAGTTTGAGGTTAGCTGAAGAAATTTTTTCCAATATTTTAAAAACTAACTTTTAGAAAATAAATTCACCTAAAGGCTAAAAAACAAATGAAAAAATGGTGATAAGTGCCTATTTTAAGCCATAAATTCAATTTTTATTTTCAAAGTTATACAGAAGTTCAAGAAAACTGAATTCGTTTCGCTTTTTTGATCATATTTAATAGATTAGGGCTCGATAGCAATACAACATCAATGTTTTGAACATTAAAAAAATTGAAAAATAAAACTACTTTAATAGATTTCGGCCTGTTGATTACGGTGCAAAAAAAATTGTTCCTCAGTAATTTTTGTAACTAGTAATTTAGTTTCCAACAAAAAACGAAATATTTATCCTGTTAATTTATTAAGAAAATAGTCGCTGTTAAAATGATAAAAATACTTGTTTATTCAGGTTAGTCCTCTCGTTAGCTAGTCAGGTGCCCAAAAAATCATTTGTTATGAAAACAAGTCACGGCACATCAGAAAATTTGGCTGGCTTTGAAATTTCAGCACGATAAACTTTAAAAAATGTCGCTCGTTTTAGCGGATCAATTAATTAAAATTAATTGCGACGAGAAATATTTAGAAGCAGGGTGTTTGTTCTTTAAATCAGCCATTTGCCGGAAAACAGTTGTTTCGGGAGAGTTGCCAAAAATGTTGCAAGTACCAAAAATGATTGCAAGTGAGATAATTGAAAAGAAAAATGCCAAATTTCCGGGCTAATGTCTTTATAATTATGTACAAGAATCTTTGCAATTATAATTAATCCTCTCAATCCAAAATCACGAACTCGAATCTTTATTTAAACCAACAATTTTCTCTTTAATCTCCCGCATTTTCATTACCAGCGCTGTGTAAATTACATTCGTAATTTAATTGCGATTCTAATCTTATAATTTGAATGTCTAATTTGTTAATAAATATGCAAGAAAAGGCTTTAAAATTAAGTTATTACACGAAATTATTATTTTCGGCTTAATTATTATTACTTTTTTTATGGGCTGACACAATCTGTTTCATTTCAATTACTTCTTTAAGAAGTGTGTTTATATTATTTTCCTTATCTTGATGCAATTTCTTTTTTTTTGTAATGGCTTTATATTTGCGGCTAAAAAATGTAATTAAAAAATTTCGATGGTAATCAAGCGCAATCCCTCAAGGGCCTTTTTCTTAATAAACGGAAGTTCTACACTATTGCACACACAACATTTTATGCAATTTACGTCTCTGGAGACCACTGCGAGCTAATTTATCTCAACGACCTCTTTATTTATAGCAATCGTTAAAACTCATTAAAATCCTTTAGTTCCTTTGTTATGATTCCAATTAAAATCATCCACAACAGCTTTAATTTGAAATTAAACAACTGCAATTTCTGAAAAAAAAAATCTTCACTTCCAAAAAATGTTCAAGTGAAGGTGTTGATTCTTTGACGATAATTAATGAGTGATGTGTAGTGACATGTAATTAGTGTTTCTTCAAAGGTTACAAGATCTGAAGAGGAGATTATAATTGGCGTAAAAACGAAAAGTTGGTGAATCTTGTAGTTGTGGTCTGTTTCATCAGTGGTGGCGTTTTTGGTGGATCTGAAGTAATTAATCGTTGTCTAAACGAAGATGAAGGATGAAGAGCGTTCAGACGCGTTAAGTTAGTGGCCGACAGCTGCTTGGCGGTTGGCCAAAGATAGATACGACCGACCAGTTCATTTTTCAATAATTTAGACGCACCTTAATAAATAGACTTATCAGGAGAATTAATCAGAACGACACCCACTCGAACAAAGAAACGGCCGCTTTCAGAGTTAATCGCGCGAATTGGGATTCATTTCCTGTTTGCTTTTTCATTGGACAATCTCTTGCCAACACCGCCTTTCCAATCTCAAAATTTATTCTAATAATATTTTCATCTAAATCAACCAACAACATTAAATTGTAACCACTCAAATTATAAATACTACACCAGTTTTACGCCGCTTCATGTGTATGCGAACCTTAACATTTTTTTATAAATCTATATTTCAAACATATTAATTAATTTTAAAATAATTTATGTATTTATAAATACAACATTTAAAACGCTAATAATATTATATTTTTTTAAATAAAATTTATTTTTATTTAGTGGGCAACTGTATTAACTGTGTATTTGGTTGCCTATTTATTAATATAACCATTTTTAAATAGAAGTCATACAAGGTATACAGAAATTTAGTTTATATTTTAAAAATATTAATAAAACGATAATTGATATTTATGTGCTAAATAAAATAAAAATTATAAAATAAGTAAAGTAGCGCCATCTATGAATTAGTGTCTAAAGCGCAACGAGCAAAGATTTGTAGCATCGTTACAGGGACCTGTTTTCAGCGTCGTTTCATTAAATAAATTACTTAATTACAATTTCATTATTAATTATTAAGAATATATTTTTAATTGAATACAAAATTATAATTGATTTAACTTAATTTTGGATTATTTTATGTGTATATTTGGTTGCGTTTATAAGTATTTAGTGCCATCTATTTTGTTTAATAAAAACTATGGTGATAGTAGCTTTAAACTTTAACCGTTAGATAGCGCGACGTTCTTATAAAAAATTATAAGGGTATTGCACCACTTGGTTTAACTTAAGTGACACTTAAAATAAATTAAAGCATTGCGAAATTTGTTGTTTTTTTAATGAAACTGTTATTATGTAAACATTAGATGGAAAATTGTTGTAGTGTGGTAAAAATCTTTGATGCGTGTCGTGGTATTTTAAAAGCCACTAAGCGAAATGTTCTTTTATCTTGTTTACAAAAAAAACATGCATAATAAACAAAAATACAGTTCTACTTAAAACAAGTTGATGTTAAACTTGTTTCTTTTAAATTGATTGCCCACTTTGCCATTTTAAACTAGAATTTATTCAACTGAGGAGAAGGAAAAGTGTATTCTATTTTCATTTTATTTTATTTTTACATTTATATAGGTTTTTTTTGGAAATTTGAATTTTTATTTTAAAATTAAGTTATTTTTCTAAAATGTTTTTATTAGTATTAAACTACAGTTAATTCAAATAACTATTCATATAATTTTTTTGTAAATTTTGAAGTAATTTTTAGTGAATTTAAATGAATTTTTTAAGTTTCCTTAATAGGTCGACATAAGGCCTATTTTACAAAAGGCCAAAAAAAATAAGCCCGAATGATAAAAGGCCGACATTTATAAAATGCCGAAAAAAAAGCCTGGATGATAAATGGCCAAATTGGATAAAAAGCCGAAGCAAACAAAGTGTAAAAAGAAAAAAGGCCTAACTTTGACAAAAGATCAAACAAAAATCGGTTGATTAATAAAAGATCGACTTGAACATGAGGTCACAAAAGGCAAACAGAAAAAAATGCCAAACGATAAAAGGCCAAAAGAAAAAACCCTGAACGATAAATGGCTGGATTAAAAAAAATGCCGAAGCAAACAAAAAGCTAATAGAGAAAAGGCTGAACGATAAAATGGTTTACTTTTGGACAAAAGGGCAAATAAAAATAGGTTTATGGACAAAAGGTCTACATGGACATGAGATCTACATTGATAAAACACCAAAAGAAATAAGATCAAACGATAAAAGGTCGACTTGAACAAAACACGGAAAGAAAAAAGTTTGAACGATAGATTCCTGAATTGGACAATTGGCTGAAGCAGAAAAAAGGCCGAAAGAAAAATAGCCACCTTAAAAGGAAAATGGATTTAAATACATTTTCTGCAAATTTTCTTAGTGAATTCTGTAATTCTGTACTTCTGTGATTTTTCATGATTTTTTTTCATGTTTTTAGTGAATTTTGCACTAAAATTCACAATAAATGTTCAATTCTCTAATAAATTTTGTAGTGAATTTAGATAATTTGTTAATTTTTATGAGTTTCTCATTGAATTTTCGAGAATATTTTGCAGAAAGATGCGAAAGAAGAATGGATGACTTGGACAAAAGGTTAAATGAAAATTGGCTGAACAATCAAATGCCAAAACAAAAATAGCCGAATGTTAAGAGTCATTGACAAGTTTAACAATCATTTTTATATTCCCTAACTCTATGATCATGTTCGTGTATTTCCGAAGTAAGTCGGTTACAATCGGGTAAACTTTGCATTGACAAGGATTAGAAAGGCGGAGTAGAAATGCATTTTAGGCAACCCAATTTAAACTAACATTGTATTGTGTGTTGTATGTAAATCAAACGTCGAAAGTTATAAATAAATAATAATTTTAAAATTTGACATTTAATTTACATGCAATACACAATGCATTTCTACTCCGCCTTTCTAATCCTTGTCAATGCAAAGTATACCCGATTGTAATCGGTTTACTTCGGAAATGCACGAATATGACCATAGAGTCAAGGAACATAAAAATTACGTTAGATAAGGCTGTACTTTAATGACGTTTGAAGAAAAAAATTATTTATTATATTAGATACTATTTTAAAAATTTCGACGTTTGAAGAAAAAATAGCATTTTTTACTCCTAATAAAACAATATCGAATTTCTGCTTATTTTCTTAGTGAAATTTGTACTAATATTTTTAGTGAAGTTAAAAGTAAATTTTCTCCTATTTTTTTATATTTTTAATGAATTTTACACTCAAAATTATAATAAATATAAGTTTACAAATTGACATTTATCTGTAGGTATACTTGCTTTTGTTTTTCTATAAATCACGTGAGATAAGAATGTCAAGTTTGAAATTTTAAATGAAATAGTCCAACTTTTTTTTAATAATTTTAAATTCAAATTTTTGATTCAGAAAATTGTGTAAATTCCACAATTTTCTGAATCAAATGACAAATGATCTTTTTTAGAATTAATTTTTAATTTTCTCAAAAATAATTTTTTGATTAAAAATAAACAATTCATAAACAACTCTTACAAAATTTAAATAACATGACAAAATGTAACAAAATATTATAAGCCTTCAGCTCAGTAAAGTGAATTTTATGACATAAAATTTATTAAAAATAGTTTTTTCAAAAAATTTTTGAACCTTAAGTTGAAGGAAAAATTTGACTTATGGGAAATCGTCGGATTCAGAAAATTATGTAGATTTAAATTATTAAAAAAAAGTTGAACTATTCCATTTGAGAATTCAAACTTGACAAACTTACCTCAGTCACGTGAGGTAGAAAAACAAAAGCAAAGTTATAAATAAATGTCAATTTTCAAACCTTAATTTATATGAAACATTTTCTAATAAAACCAATATTAAAAAGAGTTATGGATATTATGCAGGATTTTTCCCGCACCCTGTATATGATTTTTTAACGAATTGTTTAATCATTGTTTTCATGATTTCTTTTGTGAGTTGGAGTGAACTTAGTGTTGTTTTTTATGACCCGCATTTTTTAGAGAACATTAGAATAAATTGAAGTGAATTTTCTGCTCAATTTGCTCATTATTTTTCAATTAAGTATTTAGGGAATTTTTAATGATATTTTTGGTGATTTTCGTGGTATATTTAAGTGAATTCCTTGGTGAGTTTGAAAGCTTTTTTATTAAATTGTCTGATATTTTTTTTGTGAATTTTGTAGTGAATATGGGTGAATTTTTTGGTGAATTGTTGTTGACATTCTAAAGCTTTATATTGATTTTTTGGCTAAAGTTCATAGTGAATTTTGGACTAAAGATTACTTCTAATATAAATTTTAGTGTTTTTTCTACCTAATTTGCCTCAAATTTTGTGATTTATTAAAGATTTTTTTGTGCATTTTTTGTATATTTGGTAAATTTGTAATGAATTTTTAAAAGCTTTTTTATTGAATTTTCTGATAGTTTTTTGTATCGAATTTGAGTAAATTTTTGGTGAATTTTGTATGATTTTCTAATGATCTCTTATTGATTTTTTTGGGTGAACTTGGTAAATAGAGATTTTTTGATAAAAATAAGGAGCGTAGGTTTGAGAAATGTAAGAAACGTATGGAATTTTGGTTGAGTGTTATCTGGTAAAGGTTGGTATTGATTAGGGCGGTTAATTTGTGCCTTTTTTTGTATTTCGTGTCTACGTTTCTACTTCTACCTTCGCAGTTGTGTTGGTGTTTAAGTATTCGTGTGTCGCGATATTTGGGATCCGGCTGGGACGAGCATTTGTCACGCGATAACAACTTAGATATTCTTGAAGCTGTCTCCTGTTTCGAGATCTCGAATTACCTGCGTCTTAATAAATAATTATCTAAAAGTGGCCGCCCTGGAGCCTCCTACTAATTGAGCTTGGATGACGACACACACGTTTTTGAAAAATGAAATTTTTAATCAAACTTTATTAACTGAAGAGTAATTGGTGCGCGTAAAGTAAATTCGCACATTGAAAAAGGCCCCCCATTGTAAAGTGGAAATTGAATTAGTGCCCTTTTGTGCATTACATGTGCCTATCTTTTATGGATCGCTTGACGACCCTCTGCCTAACAAGTCGATTATTTATTATTTATAAAGAGACTCACTCTACTTCCTAATTATTTTGAAAGCTTCTCCAAACAACGCCCCCCTCTTTTATCCTCAAAAGAGGTGCGAATCTTTAATACTTAATTCTCCAAGATTCTTCTCTCAACAAATTGTTTTAATCAAATTAACTTGTTGGTTAGTCAATACTATAGAAAAAAAAAAGAAGTCATTTATGTGGAGGGTTGTTTCGCATAATAAAGTCGTAGGATGTATAATGGATAGTGTTTGTGCTGAATGCTCATCCAACTTGAAAGCCACCCCCTTTAGATGGATTTAATTGATCCCCAATGATGAGGGAGTGCGAAAGGTCCCATCACATCGCTCACGGGTATTTAATTTCAAACTTGTCCCACTGCTGGGTGGGAAAGCTAGAAACATCTAATTGATTTAGCCTGTCTCATCTCGATTATTCATCAACATTCATTGCAAAATTAATCCTCGCTTTCACCTCTTGTCTTGTGCGATCGTTCGTTCGCATTTCGGGCCACCAGCACCGGAAGTACAATCACCTTATGATGGATCGGGTTGTTTTGAGGTGAAGCTCGGCAATTTGTTCAAACGCCCTGTAATTTAAAGCCACCGTCAAAATTTTACAGTGTGCGAAATTGCTGCTGGATGCGGCTATAAATTTCGCTTTCCACTTTCCAGGTAGAAGAGGAAGAAGAGGTGGGCGTGGATGATGATGACAATCGGAAGATGTTGGGATGAAAGGACGCGAGGGCGATGGAGATAACCAGAAAGGACGTGCGACTTAATCCAGAAAGGAATGAGCTGATACGAGATGTAATCGCTTGTCTGATAAAGTTTCACGTCCAATAAGTCACGGGCTGACCAATAATTCCCAATAGATTTTATCACTAATAATTCTACAAAAATTGAAAGGTTCTTGGTGAAGGCTTTTTTTAGTTGCTGGCCGGAAATGCAAACCGCAAAACGACATCTACCACCACATTAAATCCCATCTAAATCTCTATAATTATCAAAGAGAAAAAACTCAATCTTTGTTTTAAAGGACACCAATTTTGCTTGCGTGAGATTCTTCCACAATTAACGATATCCTGTCGTTTTTTTTCTTATATTAGGGATGTTATTATGAAAATTGCTAAATATCCTACACCCTCATCCTAATTTTCGTATATCGTCTTTCGTCCACCTGCATGCACTATCAACGTAAACAAATTTTGTTATTAAAATTTCAAAAGGACTTTTCGGGGATGATGAGAGGCACATGTTACTGATAAAATCGTCATTATAAGCGTGAGATGTGATCTTCCCGCGGGAATGAAGTGCTCCCTCTTTGAGTGTTTGTTTCCAAGAGGGGTGAGCTAAAATACAAGGGCTGGTTACATGCGATTGTCGTTTATTTGCTTGTTAGTTGATTGACTTCTAATGAACTTGAGTGTGTCGGAACATGCCCCAGGGTTTTACGGATAATTTACTTTTAATCTTTCAACGAACCACGCATGCCAAATGATTCATCCGCAAAAAAATCACCAAATATCAATAAGCCAAAAAAATTGGCTTTTCCACCTTTGATTTTATAATAACACCTTTGAGTCATCATTTCGACTTGTTTAAGTTTACAAAAGTACCTACATTCAAAATCCAGCACTTCTCCTTGTGGTAATTCGAATAGATGGCTTGAATCATTTTTTCCAAAATGTTGTACAAAATTTAAGTTATCAGTAGCAATTCTTACAATTATTTCTGTAATATTTCAAAATTTAGGTTAATTAGGTGTTTTTATCAAAAAACTGGTACATTAAAGATGCAAGAAAAATTTTAATACAAGTTTAATTAAGAGTGTTTGAGCCAATTATTATTAAAAGGATGTGGCTATTTGCATATACAGTATGTATGAATAATTGACAATTTGCACATACAGTATGTACAAACTCTCAAGTTTGAAATCTTAAATTGAATAGTCTAACCTTTTTTTTTAATAATTTGAATCTACATAATTTTCTGAATCGAAAAATACCATATAAATCGAATTTTCCATCAACTTAAGGTTTATCAATTTTTTTTTAAAATGTTTTAAGTAAATTTTAGGCTATAAAATTCAGTTTACTGAGCATTCATACCTCTCAAATTTATTTTATCTTTTATAATATGTTATTGTGTCATTTTGCTATGTCATTTAAATGTTGTAGCAGTTGTTTATGAATTGTTTGTTTTCAATTAATCATAAAATTGATAAAATAATTTTGAAAAAATAAAAAGAATATTTGAAAAAAATTTCACTTTTTAAGTATCGTTTGATTCAGAAAAATATGTAGATTCAGATGATTAAAAAAAGTTGGACTATTATTTAAGGTTTCAAACTTGGCAGTCTTATCTCATGTCAGTCACGTGATGTAAGAAAACAGAAGCAAGGTCACAGATGTTGTAAGATTTAAAAATTGACATATAATACATATAAGAGATATTATGTATAAAAAAATATAAAATGAAAGTACGGACATAAATATACAGGGTGTTGGTAGCTTGTAGCACGATGCGTTAATTCAAGGAGGTGATTGGGAATCTTAATGAAGACATTTTAAACTATATTTATTGTTATAGAATGTGCCACGCTTTTCGAGATATAATTAATTTTGTAATTAATTGATAACTATCAATCTTATCAGACTTACATTGATGTAATGCTTAATTTGTAATTAAATCTTCTGGGAAAAATCATATTGTATAACTTAAACATGTATTACTTTAATTTCATTCATTAAAAAATTTGATAACCTTTTACAAAATGAAGAAAAAAATTGAACTCTGAGAAATTGTTAATTGTAGATTTGGGTTTCAACATTAATATTAAGTACTAACTTTTTACTTAAAATGTTCAAATAATCTTAAAATCTCTTTAGTCCTTAATCTTCTAAATAAAGCTTTTCTATGATTTCAATATTTATTCCTTCATTTTATAAAAGGTTATTAACATCTTTGATGTAAAAAACCAAAGTACCTACATATTTAAGTTACACAAAATATTTATTTCCAAAAGATTCAACTACAATTAAGCATAAATTCAATATAACTAAGATAGATATGATAACATTTACAAAAACACAATTGCATAATAATAAATTTAGTTAAAAATTTTGATCCCCAATCACCTTCTTAAAATAACGCATCAAGCTACCAAACACCTTGTATATTTTATTTTTTGTTTGGTCGTTTGGATACAAGCATACTGAATGTGCAAATAGTCATTTATTCGTACATACTGTGTGTTCAATTATTCGTACATAATATATGTGCAAATAGCCACATCCTTATTAAAAATGTAGATTTTATGTTAAAAAATTGAAAAAAAATGAGTAATCTTCAATGCTCTGCATTTCCGAATTGGAGCATTTTAGCGAAAAAAATTATTCTTACTTTTTGTCTTAAATTGGTCCAAAAATCCATTCCTAGATTATTCGATACTTGTTCAGAAACATAGATAGTAAATATCATTCTGATCCAAAACTAATATTTTTTTCAACTCCTTTCTTCTTAGAAAATTACAGATTTTTTAAAATTGGTAATTTTTTTCATGATTTTTGTGAACACCTTGTAAAGGTTTTTTTCTTACTATCATTTATTTAAATGAATTATGGTTTGAATCTTGTCTTTGCCAACTTATTTTTTTGAACATTATTAGCTGTATTAGATCTAAAAATTTTCTCGATAAAATTAATTTATCTGATTGGCTTAAATATAAAAACAGAATCCAAAGTATATTTATATAAAAAATTAAAATAAAATTAAATTTATAAACGATTTACCCAAAAAATCATTAAAATTTGGAAATTTTAAAAATGCTGTAACTTTGTAAAGGGTCAAAGATCTATATTAGTTTATGGAAAATATTTTATTCAGAATGATATTTACTATCTTAAAAAAATAGCTAAAAGAAAACGAAACACCCTGTACAATTTTGAAAAGTTAAGTTAACTTTTCGTGTTGATAAAGTGGTAACTTTGTGTTGCTTTAATAAAATCAAATTACATTACATAAAAATATTTTTATAATTCATACATAAAATCTACAAGAAAAATTTAAATAGCGTTCAATTGCCAGTTTATTAAACTAAGTTTTTGTCAAATTATAAAATTTAAAAAAAAATCTAAATCAACTTTAACTGCTAGTAAAGTAGTAACTTTGTTCTATTTTAAAAAAATTAAATTGGTTTTAATATAGAATCGCTTTTTAAAAATCGTACTTAAAAGATACAATAAAAATTTAAGTAACATTCGATGGCCACTCAATTAAAGTAAGTTTATGCGAAATTATATAACCTTAAAAAAATTCTAACCCCCAGTATTATCAACAGACATTTAATTTTAAATGAGGTTTAATTTGACATATATAGTATTTTTATGAAGTTTGAATATAGTTTATTGACATTTAGCAGCAAAATAGACTATACCGGGTGGAAATGAAAACCGGGTCACATCTATAACTTTTTTATTTATGAATAGAAAAATTTGAAATTTGGCTATGTTCTATGGTTCAAAAAAACAAATTTTATGTGCATTTTTTATTTTCGAAATCACTTCCGGTTTCACCAGAAACACCATGAACTTTGTTTTTTTAAAAGTAACATCCCATATTTTTATTCATGGCTTAAAATACTTTTAAAAAAGAAGTATTTTTGAGATATTAGTTTTTATTTTTTGCGAAAAAAAAATTTTTTTCAAAAAATTCATAAAATAAATAATCGTTATAAAATCCTCTTTTTAAAAAGTCGAATGACCCGGCATCATTGCATTTAAAAAAAAGTGAGATATTTGATAAAATCTTCATTAACTAAGTTTAAAAATTAATAGTTCAAAAACCACTTAATTTTTTTTTCAAATTACAATTTTATTTAGGTATTTGAATTATTTAGAATTAGTTTTGGTACTTTTCACCGACTTCGAAAACCTTTTTTTTTTTTGAAAAATTTTTTTTTTATATGTCAAATTAAACGTCATTTAAAATTAAATGTCTGTTGATAATACTGGGGTAAGTCATCTTTAACTTCTAGTAATAACATTGTTCTATCTTCAAAAAATAAGTGGTTTTGATGAAATATCGTTTTTAAAATTCAAACGTAAAATGAACAAAATAATTTAAATGGCATTCAATAGCCAGTTTAATAAATTAAGTTTATCCCAATATATAAAATTTTGAAAAAACTTTAAACTGCGAGTAAAATAGCAACTTTGTTCTATCTTAAAGAAAATAAGTGGTTTTGATGAAGAATCGTTTTAAAATCAACTGCTACCGTAAAGTATTAATTAATAATAGTAGTTTTCTTAAAAACATTAAGTGGTTTTGATAAAAAAATTGTTTTCAAAATTCGCACATAAAAGATACAAGAAAAATTTAAGTGACATTTGTAAATTTATTAAATTAAGTTTGTGCCCAATTATATAATTTTGAAAAAAATTTAAGTCAATTTTTACTACTAGTAAAGTTTGTTTTATTTTAAAAAACATTAAGTAATTTTAATGATAAATCATTTTTAAAATTAATATAAAAAATATAACAAAAATTTAAGTGGCAATAGATTGTGCCAAAAAATATATTTTTGAAAAAAGTTTAAGTCAACTTTTAATGGTAGTAAATGAGTAATTTTGTTTTATCTAAAAAATTTAACTGGTTTTGATAAAAAATTGTTTTTAAAATTTATATCCAAAAGATACAAAAAAATTTAAGTATTTAGTAAACTAAATTGCCGCCAAATTAAATAATTTTGTATAAAATTTAAATCAACTTTTAGTGCTAGTAAAGTTGCACTTTGTTTTTTTTTTGGCATCCAGTAGCCAATTTATGAATTTATTCAACTAAATTTGTGCAAAATTATTAGGAATTTTACCTACCTGTAGAGGGCGCTGTTTTGACGGAAACAGCTGATCGAAAGGAGTAAAAAAATTCCTATTTTATTTATATTTTAAACAAAAGCTCATTATTTCATTATTTTAACTCATAAATCACATTAAACAGGTAATATTCGCCTTTTATTACCGCGAGTACATAATTTAAACGTATTTTTTTTACTTTTACTTCTTTCGTGTAGTTCATAAAATTCCACCAGAGGGCGTCTAGAATATAAAAATCGCCAATATACTTACCTAATTTAAAAAAATACATAAAATCAATTTTTAAGGCTAGTAAAGTAGTAACTTTATTGCATTTTAAAAAATTAGGTGGTTCTTATCCAAAATCGTTTTTAAAATTTGATCGAATGATGCAAGGTACAAGAAAAAAACATTGAACAGAAATCGGGCCAAATTGTGTAGTTTTGAAAAAATTTTAAGTTAACTTCTGAAAATTGACTTAAAAAGCACTTATGCTAAAAAATCATTCTTCAAATTCATGGGCCGTATCAAAACTTTTTTAAGCCTTAAGCAATGATTGGGTTCTTTAAAAGTTTATCTATATTTTTTTTTCCATGGCAGACTTCTTTTTTGTTGTACCTTTTCGCCAACGTTTTAATTTTAAAGACATACTTATGTTGTTAACATTCCTCTTCGTCTATCATAAAATACGCCGTAACCGAAAATTTTAGAAATCTTCAGGATAATTACTTTTTTAGCCTCAAAAAAAAATAAAAAAAAATTTCTAATTTTGTTACAATAATTATAAAATTGTTCTTAAAGATTATACAGGGTTTCCCATAAATTGTGCAAGAGTTCTCCACTACGTTCTTGCGGTCCCTTCAGGGATCCCCAGAAAAATAGTTAAAAAAATTCTCTTGATCAATTGAACCATATTCTAGATATGAACGGTCAAAGTTTGGAATTTAACTTCTATATTTTTATGAATTTTGACAAACAACAACTTTACATGATAACTACAGGGTGTCTCACTTTTTTCCATCAAAAAATTTTTTTAGATTGTAAATGTTATTCTGAACAAAAATTTTTCTATGAACTATTGTGTTTTTTTGAGTCCTTAAAAAGGTAAGTAATTTTAAAATTTCAAAAAATTTATGATATTTGTGGGACACCCTGTATAAATTTCTTTTATTTTTTTATTTAAATCAAGTATGCCTAGAATTTTGTATTTCTTTAAGCCAATAAAATGCTAAATTTTATCGAGGGAAATTTTACCTCGTCGTTCACTTATTTTAAACACAACCAATAATGTTCAAAAAAACCAATTTGGAAAAGAAAAAATCCAAATTATAATTGATTTAAATAAAAGAATATACTAAGAAAGAATATTATACAAGGTGTTCCACAAAAATCATGAAAATTTATCAATTTTAAAATTGCTGTAACTTTTTAAGGAATCGAAAAAACATAATAGTTCATGGGACCATTTTTGTTCAGAATGACATTTACTATCTAAAAATTTTTTTTTCTGGAAAAAAAGTGAGACACCCTGTATACTTCATTTATTAACTAGGAGGAGTGATTTAAATTTCCCGCGCTAAAATGCCAAAAATTAACGTCCGTGATTGGATAAAATTCAGCAAGATTTACACCGGAAAATTATTTTGGATCATTTTTGACAAGTAACCTCAAAATATTAATTTTAATTACTAATGTATTTACATGTATAAATTTGTATTCAGTGCAAAGACATGGGAAATTTAATTATGTTTCTGTACATATTTTATCATTAAAAAGCCAAAATAACCTAAAGTTCCTGTCAAAATCCGTTTGGTTATTTTCTAGTAACTTTTATAGTATAAATTGTCCTTCCCTGTCATTCCTCCCAATTAAAAAATTAAGTATAGTCGTTTTTCAAAATTCATAAATAAAAGTTGAATAACAAACTTTGACCCTTCATATCCACGTATTGAAAAACTCTTGCGCCATTTATGGGACACACTATATAAAATACTAGAAATTCAATGTTTTCTCAAAATTTTAAAAATAGAAGATTTTCTAGATTCTAAAGGACCCAAAAAGTGCAAGGTACGTATAGTGAGATATGTGAATAATTCAGTGCTGAATGCTGAATATGTAAAAATGTAACCTAAAAGTTAATATTCTTCAGAGGCCCCTAAATTTTCCATTCATTGGACAAGTACACAATTTACCTAAGTTTGGCTTTTAGTTTTGACGACTCATTCGCTATTTAATCGAAATACTGTTTCTTAACCCATTTGAAATAGGAAAAGAATGTTAGCAATTGGCGATTCAAATTAATTTAAAAGTAGGCAATCACTTTTACGATGACGTCAGTTGTGGGACTTGTGAGTCAACACCAAGTGGTATAACCTCCTTAACAACTTACAGTCATATAGCTACTAACCCAATGACTACGCCATTTTATTAGTTTCGCGCCCAGCCGCAAGAGGGAAGATCGCTTAGCTTGAATCGTCAATCAAACAGTTTCTTGTAAGTATTAAAATGAAAAAAAAAATTATTGAAAAAAATACTCTCGAATATGGGTTCTAGGCAAGTACATACTTTGTGTGAAACGCGGCCCTGTTCAAATTTGTACATGAAAGATTTTGTAAAGGGGCAATATTTTTTGTGTTGGTATAAAAATGTAGGTATTGTGGGTATTTATTATGAATAGAAGTAATAAATTGGGTAAAATTGGTATCTCACTGTTGTATTTATTATTGCTTGTAGTTAAAATAAATTTGTGTGTTCAAAGGAAAGAAGATAATTCGTGTTTCATCCGAGTGTATCCCGGCCTATAAAACTAATAAAGGGTAAATTTTATAGTGGGATTTCGTAACAAATCCAACAGACAATAAAAACGAATCAAGCTGTAATTGAAATGGGGAAAATATTCCGTTTGTGCGGTGTACATTTTCCGGCGGCAATATTAGATTATGTTTTAATCAACAGCCACGCTGCTACGGTTGGCGACCATTACTCAAACTTGACGTTAAGTGGCTAATCCAATTGTTATAACCCTCGATATATTCGCGGGTTATCTTTACACCCACCCTTCTCGCCCCCCAAACAACCCGCCTATGTCAATACCATCGATTTACTACCTTTTTAATTCCACTTTAATTGATTTATTATACCTACCTACAATCAAATTCAAGGATAAACCTATTTTTTTTAAATACCATTGTTATTAAATATTTACGTTTCGCTGATTACGTCCCTGCTATTTTCTATCTATTCAACTAATGTCACCAAAGTTACGGTTTCATTCATTTCAAACATCAATACTAGAAAAAAAACACAACTTTATTAAACTAAATCAACGTAACAATAATTTTTGGTTAAATTATTTTATATAAATTTTTAAAGAAACTTCTTCATCCAAGAATTATCGAGGCATTCTTTTGCAGTATAACGCTTCTTAGGATCCATTTCAGTCATTCGTGCAATTAGAAACGTTAGTATTTCAGTAGCGTCGGACCAATCGTCAAATACTTCTTCCCATTGCGGATTAACGTTTCCTAAACACAAACGCACACTTTCAAGAAATGCCGGTTTATTAATATACGGAAAGGTAAAAAATTGCAGGATCATCCCTGCCGCATAAATATCCACCTATAAAAATGTTCAAATTGGAATTTTGTTTTAATTAAAAAAAAATTAGTACCGCTTTAGTGTAAGGTGATATTATGTTAAAACTGTTACGATTACGCATTTCAGGAGCCCCAAAACCTGGAGTACCCACGAAAGGGGTTTGCACATCAATTACTCCACAAGCAGCTCCAAAATCGACAATTTTCAACCTTCCAATTACACCATTCTTATATTCAATCTTTAACAAACAAATTTAAGAAGTAGGTACCAAAAATTGTACCAGTTTACCCACCATAACATTTTGCAAATTTATATCCCGATGCATAATGTTGTTGCTATGCAAATAATCAATACCACTCAAAAGTTCAACCATCATCTTATTTGTTTGTTTTTCAGAGAAAGTTTTCAAAGTCTTCATGGAGTCTACTAAAGTAAAACCTAAAAATTACATAAATGCTTTGAAAAATAAATTATTACAGTAGCCTAACAAATATTAAAAAATATTAGTAATACATTTTTATTTGTTAGTTTTTAGATAAGATAAAATTAGATTGTTAGTCACACTGGTCAATGTTTTTTTAATTTGTTTACCTTCGACGAACTCTAAAAACAAGTAATAATGGCTGGCAGTCACTTCATTGTGATGCAATTTGATAATATTTGGATGATCCAATTTCTTCAATATATCAATTTCATGAGTGGGCAAAATGTAATTCTTAAAATAAATAACATAATTTAATACGAAATATATTTTACACAAAAAATTCAAATGTATTTTTTTTAGTAAACTAATTTTTATCTTGATTAAAAAAAAATTTATATGCAGTTTATTTCCAAATTTTTTTAATAAAAAACGAGATTTAAAACCCATTTTATCTTGAGTTTTTATGATTTTGTATAGGAAAATATAGACTAGAGAAAATAAGCTAAATACAAGGTGATTCACATTTATGTTAAAATCTCTCGGGTGGTGATTCCTTAGATAAAAATAAGAAAAAAAAGTTTATATAAACATATGTCCGATTCCGCTTCCGAAGAGAGTTACAGCTCTTCAAAGGTGCTGACAGAGAAGAGGTTTTTGGCCATTCATTTCAGAATGGATACTAGTAAAGCATTCAAATTTGGCATAACTCTTAATATGCATTGGACTCACGTCCATGATTTTTTTTAATTTTTTTTATTAGTTCTAAGTGGTATTTTAAGAGATCGTTGGTGGTAAAAACAATGGTAACTTTTTTAGTACTGTATTTTTATGAGATTTTTTTTGCTCTAATACAAATTCGATAGAATGAGCCGTTTAAGAGAAAAGTGCATCTAAAGATGTGCTTTCCAGGACAGTTGTCATGGTTACCATACTTAACATTTTTGTAGGCCTATTATTTTACCTAAATTATTCCATAATTTATGAAAAAAGGTTCCTATATAACGTTTGGAATAATTTTGGTAAAACAATAGGTCTACAAAAAAATTTAGTATGGTAACCATGACAATCCCGGCAAGCACATCTTTAGATGCACTTTTCTCTTAAACGGCTTATTCTATCGAATTTATATAAGAGCACCATTTTTGTGCAAATTTGATTACAGAATGATATTCTGAAAAAAAATCTCATAAAAATGCAGTACTAAAAAAGTTACCATTGTTCTTACCACCAACGATCTCTTAAAATACCACTTAGAACCAATAAAAAAAATTCAAAAAATCATGAATGTGAGTCCAATGCATATTAAGAGTTATACCAAATTTGAATACTTTACTAGTATCCATTCTGAAATAAATAGCCAAAAACCTCTTCTCTGTCAGCACATTTGAAGAGCTGTAACTCTCTTAGGAATCGGAATCGGACATCTGTTTATATGAACTTTTTTTCTTATTTTTATCTAAGGAATCACCACCCGAGAGATTTTAATATAAATGTGAATCACCCTGTATAATCTTAAAATATAGGTAGGTACATCATAGCCATAGGCATACTAATAATTTTTGTAATAAAAATTTGGTATGTACGTATGTAGTTTATTCTCAATTTTTATAACCAAAAACTGGTTTTAAAATCCATAGTTTTCAGAATTTTCAGAACTGCCAGTTGAAAAATCTGAATCAGATGAAAAAAAAAACTAGAAATGGTCTTAAAATGTAGGAAGAAGATGTGCACATAGACGTACTAATGATTTTTGTAATAAAAAATTGGGTGTGTATTTAATTACTAATTTTTGTAACTAAAAATAGTCTTTAAAATTTATTTTTGTCGAATTTTTCATGATTTTGTATTGAAAAATTTAAACCAGGTAAACTTTGCAATAGTCTAAAAATTTCGGTAAAATACATACAGGGTGTACAAAAAGTTGGGCAACGTCCGTTTATTTTTCTTATGAAGCATTTTTGAGAAAAATGTTTCAAGTAACAGTTGTACGATTCTTAGTGACGCACTATCTGGAAATATTGCCCATAACCTTGAACAGCAAAATGAAGGTCAAGCGATAATCACTTAATTTTTTTTTAAATGGGACCAACCCATTTTTATTGCATATTATTAAAGCTTACTTACAAAGGTTTATGGAACATATTTTTTATTTTTCTAAAGTAAACAGTTTGAAAGTTACAAGGGTTTAAATTTTCAATACATAAAATTCGGCAAAGCTGCTTTATTGTGAAAATTAGGCATTTTACAGAAAAATTTTTCAAGTAAATGTTGTAAATAATAAATTAACTTTTTTTTGTAAAATAGCAACTACCCATTTTTACTGCGTCGATTTTTTTTAAATAACCACAAACCGTACAATTTGTATTTCAAAATAAGTCGGCGCAGCGTTGCCGAACTTACCTATTAAAACTCTTGTAACTTCTAAACTATTTACGTTATTAAAATAAAAAAATATGCTTCATAAACCTGTAAAAGCAAGCTTTATTAATACGCAATAAAAATGGGTGCTTGCTATTTAAAAAAAGTAAAGTGATTTTAGCTCAACCTTCAACTTTCTGTTCAAGGTCATGGCAATATTTCCAGAAAGTGCATCACGAAGAATCGTACTATTATTTGAAACATTTTTCTCTAAAATGATTAATTTATGTATTTAAAATTTAAACTCTTGCAACTATTAAACTATTTACTTTAGAAAAATGAAAAAATATGTTCCGTAAACCTCTGAAAGCAAATAATAATACGCAATAAAAATGAGTTGCCACTATTAAACAAAATAAGTGATTATCGCCTGACCTTCATTTTCCTGTTCAATGTCATGGGGAATATTTCCAGATAATGCGTCACTAAGAATGGTACAACTTTCATTTGAAACATTTTTTTCAAAAATAAACGGGCGTAGTCTATCTTTTTGTACACCCTGTATGTGCCCATAGATGTGCTAAGACTTTTGGTATGTGTTTTATTGTCAATTTTTATATTCAAAAATTAGCTTTCAAATCTTGACTTTCTCATGATATAAAATCTAAACCAGAAAAAATAAAAATCTAGAAATTGTCTTAAGATGTTGGTACAAGAGGCCTCCATAGGTGTACTTATATTTTTTGAAATTAAAAAAATGGTATGTGGTTTATTATCAATTTTTATTTCCAAAAATAAGTTTATGACTTGTTTTATCTTGATTTTATTAAGATTTTGATCTGTAAAATCGAAACCAGATGAAATAAAAACCTGGAAATGGTCTCAAAATGTGGGTAAAATATAATCTTAACAATATTTTTGTAATTAAAACTTGATATATGTTCTATTAGCAATTTTTTTAACAAAAAACAGGTTCTAAAATTAATTTTGAGCTGTAAAATCTAAACTTCAGTGCTGGGATTTTTTGGAATGTAAGGATAAAAAGTCAAACAATTTTCTCAAATGTTAGCTAACTAGTTTCGACTTTATTTCCAAGTCGTCATCAGAGCTAGTATTTTTCTCGTAAATTGTTCAACGTCTTAATAAAAATATAACTAAAATCATAGGCCATCCAAACTAGTTAGCTAACATTTGAGAAAATTGTTTGAATTATTTTTCCTTACATTCTAAAAATCCCGGCAGTGAGGTTAAAGTTTTATGGACATAATTGGAAATTAGTAAAATCTAAAGCAGATGAAATATAAACCTAGAAATTTATTCATAGGCGTACTACTGATTTTTGTATTAAAAAAATTGGTATGTCTTTTATTGTTAATTTTCTAACCAAAAATAAACTTTAAAATCCATTTTATCTAGAATTTCTCATGATTTTGAGGGGTAAAATCTAAATTACTGATGATTTTTTAAATAAAAAATTGGTATTTGTTTTAATAGATTTTGTTAACTAAAAACAGGCTTTAAAATTCATTTTACGCTGAATTTTTCATTATTTTGAGCTCTAAACCAGATAAAATAAAAATCTTGCAATGGTCCCAAAATGTAGGTAAAAGATGAGTCCATTGATTTTTGTAATAAAAAATTTGGTATATTTTATTAACAATTTCGTTAACCAAAAACATACCTCATCTTCGTTTTAAAGGGTTTTACCTTGAATTTCTCATTATTTGAGTTGTAAAATCTAAACCACAGATGAAATAAAACCTTGGAAATGATCTTAAAATATATATAAAAGATGTGCCCATAGGCGTACTTATAATTTTTGTAATAAAAAATTGGTATTAAGATACATACCAATTTTTCTAATTTCTAACCAGAAAAATGTTCATTTTACGTTGAATTTCTCATGATTAATAGAAACTTGTAAGAGGTTTCTAAATTTTTGTATAACATGTTCCTATTCGCGTACTATTAATTTTTGTAATAAAATATATGTTTTATTACCAAATTTATTAACTAAAAATATACCTTATTTTCATTTTCTCTTGAATTTGTCATTATTTGAGCTGAAAAATCTGAACCAGATGAAATAAAATCCTGGAAATGGTCATAAAATATAGGTAGAAGATGTGCCCATAGGTGTACTAATGATTTTTGAGATAAAAAATTGGTAATAGTCTTAATACCAACTTTTCTAACAAGAAAAACGCTTTAAAATTTATTTTATCATGAATTTTTTATGATTTTGAGTTACAAAATCTAAATCAGGTGAATCAAAAACCTGAATATGGTTTCTAGTTGTTGGTATAAGATTTCCCCATAGACGTACGAATTATTTTTATTATAAAAAATAAAATGAGTTTTATTTCCATTTTTTCTATAAAAACTAGGGTTTAAAATTCATTTTATCTTGATTTTTTTGTGATTGATTTGATTGTAAAATCAAAACCAAATGAAATAAAAATCTGGAAATGATCCGAAAATATGAATAAGTAAAAGATATGCCCTTGTACATACCATTAATTTTTATATTGAAAAATTGGTATGTATTTTAGAAACAATTTTTCTAACCAGAAAAAAACTTTCAAAATTCTATTAATTTTGAATTTCTGATGATTTTCAGTTGTGAAAATTAAACCAGACAAAATAAAAGGTTGAAAATGGTTTCCAATTTTACGTACAAGAAGATTTCTTCATAGACATACGAATAGGTTTTATTATAAAAAAAATTAATGTGTATAATTTTGTAACAAAAAGTAGGCTTGAAAATCCAATTTATCTTGTATTTTTCATGATTTTGATCTGTAACATCTAAACCAGATGACATAAAAGTCTGGTCTTAAAATGTTGTTGTACTAAAATCATTTTGATAATAAAAAATATGGTATACAGGGTGTCCCATTTGACGTTGGACTGTATGGGTATCTTTGTTATTATTGGAGATAGAAAGTCGGTTAAATGAACAAAGTAGTAGACATTTTTTCGAATATTAATAATTCATTTACTAAAAATTTGAATATCGCATCGTTCCAACGCTATCTTGAAAAAACAAGAAAATGCGATTTTTAAAATATGACTATAACTTCTTTATTTTCTGTGGTACGAAAAAAGTTTTTTAAAATAACACAGACAATTTTTTGTGTACAATGCAGTAAAACAAATGAATATTTTTTGTCGCTCACGTATTGACCGGAAATGAACCAAACTTATTTTTTCTTTTGGTAGTCATATTGGATTTAAACATATTCGGAATCAGTATTTTTTTCTGAGTAATTTGGTATACCATATGTCATATTAAAAAAAAATTATTTGATTTTACAAACTAACATTGTACTTTAAAAGATGTAAATTGTCAATAACATAAATGTAACTATTTAAAATATTAAATGTAAAATAAATCTTAACACATATGTAATGACAGTTTACATCTATTCAAGGCCAATCCTATAGTTACCAACTAAAGAGAAAGGAAATTCCTAAAATAGTTTTTGCTTCGACTTTAAGTGGTCTGTTCACTTTGATTTTATTTCTGATGTTTCGTATTTTATTGAAGAGGTTATGTTAATTAAAAATGTCTAAAATAAAGAAAATTACGTGTATTTTGCAATTGTTAGTCAGCAGTCAGATGTGTGCCAACTTCGATAACATAATTTACTAGTTACTTTTCTAAAGTCAATCGCTCTTATGTCGTTACAAATTTTTATTCAATCGCGATTACAAAGTCCAATCCCATGATTTTGTAGGATTGGATTATTAAACTGAATCCTGAAAGTGAATCCAATTCTACGTGTTTATATCGCATATTCCGAATATGTGTCAATCCAATATGGCTGCCATAAGAAAAACATAAGTTTGGTTCATTTCCGGTCCATCCGTTGGCGAAAAAAATATTCATTTGTTTTACTGCATTGTACACAAAAACTGTCTGTATTAAGTTAAAAAAATTTTTTGGTACCACCGAAAATAACGTTATAGCCATATTTTGAAAATCGTGTTTTCTTGTTTTTTCAAGATAGCGTTGGAACGATGCGATATTCAATTTTTTTGTAAATGAATTATTAATATTGGAAAAAATCTCTACTACCTTGTCCATTTAACCGATTTTCTATCTCCAATTGGGAATATTAAGAACCGGCTCGCCCTCTGGTGGCAAAAATATGAACTTCTATATTCGGTACTAACTTTTTCGATTTAATGCAGTAGTAGATGTTTTTTGAGGTTTACTGAAGCCTTAAATAATAAATGTATTTGTGTTTTGTTTAATATGTAGCTATAAGTTAAAATAATGCATTTTAAACACAATTTTTGACACTGACAGGTACCGAATATCCTACATTTATAGCGCTATCTATACGTAGTTAAAATTCCCGATAATAACAAAGATACCTATACAGTCCAACGTCAAATGGGACACCCTGTATATTTAATTATCAATTTTTGCAACCAAAAACGTTTGTATTTTATCTTAAATTTTTCAAGTTTCGGAGTTGTAAAATCTGTTGAAATAAAAACCTAGAAAGGGTCTCAAAATGTAGGTACAAGATGTGTCATGGGCGTACTAATAATTTTTGTAAACAAAATAGCTGTATGTGTTTTATTAATTTTTATAATAAAAAAGCAGGCTTTAAAATGAGTTTTACTTTGAATTTCTTTAATTTTGCAATAAAAACCTGAAAGTGCTCTTAAAATGTAGATAATTAAAATTGGTGCCTTTAGACCTATTTTTTAAAATCAACAGTAGATTTTAAAATCTCTTTATTTTGGATAATTCCAAAATTCAAGCTTTAAAAAATTAAACCAAATGCTCCTAAAATACCACATTATTAGATGAGTTTTTAAAAACGTTTTAATCGCCATTTTTTGTTCATTAAGATCGTTTAATATGTGTAAATGCAATATGGCTGCCATAAGAAAAAAATAAGTTTGGTTCATTTCCGGTCAATCCGTTAGCGAAAAAAAATATTCATTTGTTTTACTGCATTGTACACAAAAAATTGTCTGTATTATGTCAAAAAAATTTTTGGTACCACAGAAAATAAAGAAGTTATAGCCATATTTTAAAAATCGCATTTTCTTGTTTTTTCAAGACAGCGTTCAAATTTTTTGTAAATGAATTATTAATATTCGAAAAAATCTATACTACTTTGTCCATTTAACCGACTTTGTAAGTCTAATAATAACAAAGATACCCATGGAGTCCAACGTCAAATGGCACACCCTGTATACCAAACTACTTGAAATAATAACCTATAAAAACGCTTAATTTTTTTAGAGTAAAAATATTTTAGTGCCAACTTTCTGATTATAAAATTGCTGAATTTCCATTTTTTAATAAATCACCCATTTGTCTCGCTCTCACTTACGAATGAGTCATAGTCATGTACATACAATGGGTAAGAACGAGACAAAAAGGTGATTTATAAAAGAAATGAACGAAATTGAAGGCTCTAAGAATTAAAGTAAAACATCTTAAAAATTACTTACCATGACATTGTTCTTCTTAACGATTTTCAAGGCGTATTTTTGTCCCGATTTAATATCAGAACAAGCTCGAACACAACCAAAATCACCTGGAAAAACCACGCGCTTAATTTTTTTTAAACAAAGAAAATTAAGTTTTTACCTTCGCCTAAAACCTGTCCAAAGTTATATTTCTCCTTAAAATGATCGGGAATTTCAAATTGTTTTGCCATGGTGAGTTTTGTACAACAACGCAGCTCTAACACTTGCACAATGCGATAAGAAACTGCGTTTGATTTGATTTTAAATGCCAATATCGTCAAGTTAGGAGTGGGATTTCTAAGGGTTTTGTATTCGAGCTTCGTTCGTGCTTTTGTTTGTAAACAAAACGCTTTAAAAAGCTCGTTCAAATTTATTCCATAAAATTAGATTAATTTGAATAAAATAAGCGGTCATTTATAATACATATTTTATTAATTTTTTATACTAATAATAATAATAATCTAGTGCTTATACATTAATTATCTACAATTATTTTTATTAATATACATAAATCACACTACTGTTTCATCAAATGGACAATTAAGTAAAATAATGAAAAAATTTAAAATAGTCTCTTTTTTTATAACGAAAATTTGACAACAATAAAGCTTGTTTAATAAAATTAAGTACAGAAAATGTTTAGTACGGTTCTCACTTCTTCACTTGAGCATCACTTGTATTAACAAAAAACTATTGCACTAATTTATAAAAATAATAAATACGAGTGCGACATCACTTTATTCGTTTTATTTACAAAAATTCACAGTCTGGTTTTGAGTTTTTTTAGCAGATTGATTCCGCCAGGGCCGGCTGCGGGGTGTTGTAGGGCCCTGCCCACGGTTGCAGGTTCTGCAGGGCGTTCAGGGCCGTATCACCGGGACCTGAAGATTGTGCAGGACCATCAGGCATATAACCTTTACTTAAAGCTTCTGCTTGCAAAGAAAGCATCAACCTATTCGCCGCCTGCCTCTCCGCTTCCCTCTCTTCCGCCGTTTGTCTTCTGAAAAAAAGCAAAAAAATAAAATTTAGTTTTATTCAAAGTGAAAAAGTGTAAATCGGGGTTTAAATGTAGATGTGTCCGGTGTAGAGTGTCGAGTGTGTCGGTTTGACACTCTAAAAGCCGCTCCATTATGCAGAAGCCGACAGAACAATTCACTCAATAATGCAAGACGACACAGGTCTAGTGTTTAGAGGTTTAAATATTCAAGCCCATCGGACGGATATCCGAAAATTCTCCAGAAGCTCCAATTTAGAGCCGCGCCATGCGGCCAACTTGTAATCATAATTAATTAACTCGTTTCGAACGTTAGCCCGACCCCCTCAGGCACTCGACAACCTCTAATTAATAACATTCGCAACTATTGAATTTCCTCAATTACCTCACTCACCACACAAGTAAGCTGATAGCACAATTATTGCAATTATTTAAAACTTAAACCTTCAATTATTATAATACCCTCCGCATGTTGCCAATGACATAATATAAACCGTTGCAATATTTACGACTTAAATATCAACAACTCTCCTGAAAGGGTAGAATTTTTGATGAATTATTTAAGCCCCATCTCTTCAACCTGCACAGATTTCACCCATCAACCATGCATTTTCTCTGACAAGTGGTTTCCAACAATTTCTATTGAGACACCTTTTGTCTCCCGACAACTCCTTAAATTATTCCAAATCCATTTCCACGAAAGGAGATGTACATTTTCATCAACAAAACCTTTTAATCATTCAACTTTTACCAAAAGAATAGTACATTTTACGATTTTTAGTTAAAAGAACACCCATTTTTTGATTCTAATCAAACGATTTTAATTTATTTTTAAAATGTAATGTTCCTTGAAAATTATGTTCGGTTTAATAGTTTTCGAAATACATAATAATTTTTAAAGTATTTTTTTGATCTATTCAATTTTAGAGGTGTAACTTTTAAACAAAAAAAAACTAAATAAATATTTTTTTCAATTTAAGAGCAATTTCCTAAACCGAAAATATGGTGGTTTACTTCTGCAGTCATAAAAGCTAATACGAACCAGATTTTTCTATAATTTTTTCTGTAGATGATTTAGAAGTCATTTCTTTAATTCCTGCCAGAAGGAACAAAAACTGGAGAATGTACAAAAAAATATAATGATTTAACAGTACCTTAACTTTGGACCCCTCTAATTAATTTTGTGTAAGGTTACAGAAGGTAACTTTCTGCAGGATGTAGCCTAATGAATTTAGATTATAAATCTGAAAAAAATTGAAAATCTAACGGGGGAAACTTCAGTTATGACTGCAGAACTAATGCTCGATTTCATGATTTTTCACAATTTTTCATCCCAAACTCGCATTAATTATCAGTTATTTGGTCATAATTTGCAAAGAAGCTCCAGAAAAGTGGGATGGATTTTCTATTCCTTGTTATTATCTCCAATGGAAAATTTAGGAAGATGCTCTTAAGAAGAGTTGAATGTCTTTAAAATAAGATATCATATAATTAATTGAAGTTATGGTAACTAGAGTAAAAAATAATTTTGTACAAATGCATCCGAAAACTAACAAATCAGGAATTTTGAAATAATACAAAATAGAGTTTTGTAAAACTTCAGAATTTTTTTCAGCTGTAACTCATAAACGAAAATATTTATAAAAACGTTTTTTTAATCAAAGGTGAATAAAAGTTGTAAAAATTAATTGATGTTTTCCACAATTTTCTAAAAATTTTGACAATTTTAAGTGCAAAACTAATGATAAAAGACGTATTTTCTGCAGATTTTAAGTTATTATATGTCGACTTCATAATTTTAAAAATATTAATTTTTAAGTGAAAATTAATAATTTCCAAATTTTGTTTACAAAATCGTAGCCTTAGAAACAACATTTTTATTTCAGTGTAATCAGAAAAGAATAAATTTTATAAAAGTTTAGAGGAAAATTTCGATAATTGATTCAAATTTTTTTATTGCATTTTTTTAGAGTTAGATACATTTTTATTTAAAATTCCTTGAATTTAAAAATAGAAACAAACTAAAACTTTTATTAATAATAAAAACGTTCAATAGGCATATTAAAAAAATTACATATAATTTTTATTTTTCAAAATTTATCAAACAATTAAATTTTCTTTGTGTTATATTAAATACTATCCCAAATCATTGTCAACATTATTTCTTTTTTGTCAAAAATATACTTGGAACTTACAAATATTTAATAATAAGTACAAAAATTGGGTGTTACATTTAAAATAACAAAGCTGATGTTTTTTCCGGTGAAACCGGTAGTGAAATTGAAAACACTTTTAGTTCAATAAATGTGTTTTTTTATGCCATACAACATATAAAAATATCACAGGGGTAGCCCTAGTTTCGTGGACACCCGGTATAGTCTGAAATAAGCAATTGTTAAAAAAAATGTTCCAAATGCAGAAGTTTTATATTTAATCAAATTTTGTAAATTTTCAAAGTGGTATATTTTTATTTGCCCCGTCAAATCGCAGTAATAAAATTCTCCAAAAAAATCGACAAAAATGGTTTAGAAATTTTTATTGTTTTTTCAATTTAGATTTTTTATTTTTTTTTTTCGTAAATAGTAAAAATAGGAACAAACTAAATTTTTTTATTAATAATCAAAGAATATAGGAATATTTAGAAAAAAAATACATAAAAATCAAGCATTTAGATTTTCCCCAAAAAAATCTCGAAAATTGCTAAAAATAATTACAAATTCGTTATAAACGATTTATATTTTGTTCTTGTTCTATCAAAAATTGTTTCTTAAGCAAGCCTTGTAGAACATACATTTCTGCAAATTTTAAGCTATTGTACATTTTAGTGAAAATTTAATAAAAAATATTCTTACATAAAATTGATTTGATTAAAAAGCTGGCTGAACTTTCTAAAATAATAGTTCTAGAGTAAATATTTTTATTTCACAGTAAATACAAGAATAATGTCGGCAAATATAAGACATTGTTTGTTTTATAAAATAATAAAAAAACAGTTCCAAATATAGAAGTTTTGTATTTAATCAAGTTTTGTACATTTTCAAAATGCTATAATAGGTCAAGTTAGGTAACTGGAAGTTTGAAATAACTGGCCACTACGTCTTGTTCTTTCTTATTTATGATTTTAAAATTGATTGTTAAAAGTTGTCTAAAGTTTACAGTGTACACTTCATGTAATATTATTATTGCAAGTGTTCCAATTTTTATTAAAAAACCTCGTTGATCGTTGATATATGTACAATATAAACATCAAGCACTTTACTACACCTTGATCAATGGTAAGTAGATTTCTCATAATAATGACTTTCTAAGTAAAAAAAGTCATTATCACTTAACATCAGGGTAACTGAAATATAGAAGTAGGTAATTAATTTTGGAAATTGGAACATAGGTTTCATTTACCACGGTGTCTCAGTTAATGAAATTGCCACAGGAAAACTAGTTTTAGGGCGAATAGTGGAGTTTATATCAGAAATGCACTAAATGAGACTGTTTAAGACATGTAAAATGGAAATTAGAGAATTTATAAGGCTTTTTATGAAATCCCAAAGTCAAAATTGATGTACTACGAAGTCGGCATCAGAGAAGCAGGAATAGTTAATAGATAATAAATTCAAGGAAGAACTAGCTGTTACTTTGACTCAAATGCAGAATTGAGGATGTGGAGTATCTAGAGAAGAAATACTAGATTTGATTCAACTGCATGTAAAATAAGCCAAAAACTAAATTTAAAAATAACCGTCCAAGAAAAGAATTGTTCCTGAATTTTTGCAAACGAAAACCTTTCACTCAAAAAGCCGCAAGTTTGTAGGTTGCCAGGAAGACACAAGAAAGCCCTTGGACCAGTGGCGCACGGCGCACCCAGGATTTATATTTTCTTTGGGGGAGGCGACGGAGTTGAAAGAAAAAACCGTAGCGACGAGGGGTATATCACCTTACTTTATTACTTTATAAGTAGGGGGTCCGACAAAATTTTTGTGCACGAGCATTTTCTCAAAAAATAAAATTTCATAATTTTAATTATTTTAGTAAGAATTTTCTCATTTTTATTAAAAAATTCTTAATAAAATACATTCCTTTGGGGGGGGGGGGGGGGGGGGCAAGGTCCCCTCGGCTCCCCTGGATGCACCACTACCTTGGACTATTTATGGCTATTTTCCAGACAAAACTATTGAAGATCTGAATCTTAAAACTAAACCTGAACTAATATTGAAATGTGACATTCTCAAGTGATCCATCGGCTTAACAAAGATTATATGCAAATACTAAGTAGATGCTTTCAAAGCAATAGGCATATACAATTCTGAAATAGGTGGCCTTAACCGACATCAAATTACAGAAAAGCTACTAAAAATCTACATGAAGTATCTGGTCCTGTTCACAAAGAAGCAAGTATTGATACACCCCACAGATTTTATCTAACCTTAAAATATCCAATTATCGTCAAAACACAACTGATACATTCAAAATACAATTTCCTCCTATTCCTTCAATTCTGACCTAAACAATATTTATATGGGAACCATAGAGTTTCAACCTAACCTTTCAAAAATCAATGTTGGTATAAAGGCGAACTCTTTTCAAAATATTTTAGTTAACCTGTTGATAAAAGGTGAAGACGATTAAAAAAAAACAATGACCCAACCAAGAAGAAGAATTTATGGAGGTGTGGAAATTGAACTGAAGAACAGAAGGAAACAATTGAGGTAAAAAAGGCCGACATAAATGCAAAGTCAATCATAAACAAAATCAAAAGTAAACGAAAGTGTCCCTTCCGATGATAAAATTGACCAAAGAGAGAATAAGAAAGTGCAGCTAATGCAGGTTTTCAACCAAACGGACAAAGTGGAAACAAAACTGCAACTGGTGTCGTAGAAGGTTTCAACATATTTCAAAATCCAAATCTGCTCTGTGGAAACAGGAAGTTGGTGTTTTGTTTTATTTTTTTTTTGTAGATTATGTCTGAAGAAAAAATAAAATGGACCACTGAAAATATCGATACTCTGATAGATGTCTTCAGAGTTGCACTTTCTCGGTTACGACTCAATTGAAAATGACTGAAAAAAATAAACAAAACTGCAACAATATTCTGCATAGTGGAAGTAGAATTTTAAATTTGTTTGTGTTTTGTTTTTGTTTGACAAAATTTAGAGACAAAAAGTAGTATAAAGTAGTATAAATAATATCATCTTTGGAAAATGAGTTACAACAGCAGTTTTTTTATGGAGAAGGATGAGGTTCTATTAGGAATAAAGGAAGATTGTGATTTATTCCTAGAGGTTCAAGAAGAAAGAAATGAATATGTCGAAGCTCCAAATTTTATTTTTTGCAGCTTCGTTTTTGACAAAAATATAAAGAACCAAAATAGAAAAAATAATCGTATGCCATCTTATTCGAGTGAATAATAAAGATGATTTTTTTATGTATGTCCCGTATATTACTCATATATTACAAAAAGCCAAATTGTGAAAAAATGTCCAAGCCTCAGATAAAGTGGCAAGTTTATTGAAGAGTTTGTAGACATTAGTAATGAATACACGTTTCTATTCCATAGGTAATCTTTTCCAATTGCGTTTAGTTATTATTTTAACTACTTACTTTTAAGATACTTTGTAGATATTCTGAATATTTTGATACATACATTTGCGATATAAAATTTTTTTTTTCTATTTTGGTTCGTTACTATGGCTAGTAAAGAACTAAAAGCGGTGATATAATATTCAATGTTTTACTGACTAGTAAAATTTATTTTTTTTAATTGGTATGTACATACAAAGAATTGGTAGTACGCATAGAATAGTACGCAAATGTCAATTAAAAATGACTTCTAAATGTATAATAAATCTTTAATAATGGTTTTTGAACCTCAAAAAATAAGTTAAATTGATTTACTTCCTTGAATTATCAATGTTTAAAATTACTTTAGATTGATTTGGAGAACTTAAAAGGTAAATCTAAAAATGCAATAGAATAATGACATTAATAAACGTGGTACCAACTAATCCAAAATCGATACAAAAAGTTCAAAATAGAAAAAAATAGTATAAAGAACTCGTTTCATAAGGCTTTTTCTAACTGGTAGATGAAAACGCTTCCCGCTACGCGGTTTGCTTTAATATATTATTTTGATATGTTTGGAAGAAACACTTTTCAAAAATAGTAGAGAATCAATTAGAGCATCTTAGGTGGAATGCACAATTTATTAAAAAAGATTTTTGTGCAGATTTCAGTTGCTCTCGAATCTGATGTAACTGGAAACATTGTCAAATTAAAAAAAAAATCAAAATAGTGATGTAAAATTAAAGGTTTTATTTTCTAAAATATTCATGTTGTTTTGTTATAATTATGAGATTAAAATGAATGAATGAAGTAAAATGTAGGGTGTAAATAAAATTAAAGGTTTAAAATTTGAATAATCAATTGAGTTTTTTGAGGTAATGAAATTTTTAGTTGTAATTGGGTAAAGTTTTGGAGTTAATTTGATAATTGGCGCTGTTGGAGTAAACTGAATTAGGTGCATTAATGAAATTAATCGCGCTTTATATGTAATTTGACAGAGCGCCGTAAAATGGCAGCTAATTTATATTATGTGGCAAGTGCGTTATCAGGGTTAGGCGTGTAAATCGTAATTAAAATATCGCCGCAACCACATGGGCTTAGTTTAGTCGAGCCGCCCCCCCTTTTAATAATTGAACGTCGGGCGCAATTAGGGCGACATCTCTAGTCGAGGTGCCGTTACACGGGAAGCTCAAGCCTAAGAGAATTATTAATGAGCGCGCTTTAATTAAAATGGGCTTCTGCGTTGTTGGTAGCTACCGCTTCCTACTAATAAGGGTACTAATTAGCCAACGCGCCGCGCCTAGTTTAATTACACGTTAATTAAATATGAAAGCTTCATTGTATCAACGCTTTACATCATCATTCTCGCCAGTTTAAGCCCCGCAGCATAAATTATCAAAACGAAAAAGTCCAACTTTAATGAAGAAAATAAGGCACATACAATGCGAAGGAAAGTAAAGTAAACTAGATATGGAGTTGGTTTTAAACGAGCGGTCATTTAGATAAAACCCTTTTAAATCGGACACATTTTTAGTTGTCGATTAAAACCGGAGTTATGTCGGATAGTCCTTAAACAAACTAGTGACTCTTTTAATTACTTGTTCCGTAATGGACATACCGTGTTAACAAGTGGATGGCGCCGTCGCAATTCCAACTCGAGTCAAAAGTCGAGCGAGCCACCGCGTTTAAAATTTTGAATGAGTATTATTTTCGGTGCTCTCGAGGGAAGTGGAAAATCTAAAAGTTTGATATGAAACAGAACAAGGCGAAAGCGAAAATAAATGAAATAACAAAGATCCTTGATTCGATTAGGTGGGGAAAAGCAATGGAAAACATCGCATCAAACAGACAACCTCAAGTCAATTACACTAATACGATCTCGTATCGCCTCAAAGCCCATTTCACTAACCGCATCCCGCATCTGCACAAAAGGCACAACAAACTCGACAAGAGCTTTTACCCAATTCGATCGTCGAATTTAATCAATTAAGTAGCGCATTATGCGCCACTAATTTCATCCAAGCACCCGAATAAATCTTTATAAAAATCATAAAAATTTCAACTTTTAAGGGGGGATTTTAGCAGGCGCTAATTATTAAAACGCTGCCTCTAATTAGTAGAAGCAGCCCTCTTAAAACGCTCATTTTATAATTACAACCTCGCTCGTTCGCTCTTTCTCTTCTTCAAATCCCCATCATAAATTCATTTAAAATTCATTCATGAAAATAATCAAGTACGTTTTAATATTTTAATGAATTTTACATCAAACAAACTTTTTTCCCGCTAGATTTATTCATAATTCAATTACCTCCACTTTGTTCTTCGATTTTGGAACCACGTTTTGACCTGCGCGTCCGTCATCTTCAGGCTCTTCGCCAGCGCCGCTCTTTCGGCAGAAGCAAGGTACTTTTGTTTATGAAATCGCTTTTCCAATTCTGCTATTTGAAGTCGGGTAAAGCTCGTCCTGGGCTTCTTCCTTTTCGGCGGCGTCCTATTCTGATAAGGATGTCCTATTCGCCTCGTCATCGGAAAAGAAGCTGTAAAAAATATCAATTTATTACTAACAAACCATCCCACTTTTGTGGAGTCATCAGTGATGCACACCGCTAAAGCGCGCGCGACTTTCATAAGAAAAAACGTGAAAAATCATGAGTTACGCCTGCCACTGTATCTCAAGTTTTTCTCATCAGATTTACAAATTTCTTTCTGATTTATAAATTAGATTAATTAAACTACAATTTATGTGTAGCAAATTTACATATAATTAATTATGAGAACCAAAAATATCCCCCAAAATTAAGACACTTATGTATATATTTTTTATACATTCTCAATTTAAACTGCTGTTTTGCCTATTGAAAAAAAAGCAGTCTTAATGGTGTTGTCTGGTTTATTCGATTATGGCGAGCGAAATAAATGAATTAATCCGAATTTGTGTTGTTTATCATGGCTTTGAGAGGTTTACGGTGTCGGGCATCTCCGAGATTACGCCCAGACTCAATTTAAGAGCCCGTGATTAATATTCTCCTGATAACTCTTAAGTATCTTGTTTTAATACCACTACATTATGTCGTAAATCCACTAATCGCCCTTTTTTCTTCCATCTAATTGCCACGACATTTTCTCTCCTCACCACAAAAATATTCAATTTTCAACAATAAAATAAGTACAATTGTTTTGAGCGATTTCACGTAATTTAAAAATCTAAAAAAACAAAATGATTAACATTAATAATAGACTGAGGTTATTATTAAGATAGGAATCTGTCCAAGAAATGTAATTGGAGGTTATTAAATAATTTCACAGTGCATTGTTTTTCGCAATTTGTAATTAATTAAAATGTCGTTTTTCTAAACCTTCATTTGCGACGTTTAATTATTTAGGATGTTTGTTAATTATTTTAATTAATTATAGATTTGTAATGAATATGTATATGCGTTCATTAACTATTGATTATATTGGTTGGTTAGCAATTAATTTTATGTGTGTTTGTTGGAAATCGTTTTGTTAATAACTTATTGATATTTCACTCTATTTTATTCATGCAAATTTCATAAATATTCATAATTTATTTATAATTTTAATTTTTTTTTCAAGAAAGTTACGAATTAAAAAACAATGTATCATAAATCACAAATATTTATTTCTATTTTTGCAAATTGAAAAGCAGTGTTAAGGTTTACAAAATCTTTTCTCTATTTTTTATTATGTTTTATAAAACATCAAACTTTGATCAACTTCAACGTTAAGAAAAAACGACGATTTTTTTAACAAAGTTGTGATTTTTTTATAAATTTTTATAATGACCATTTTTTTTGGTTAAACTTTATTATTGGAAAAAATATTTTTTATCAAAACTATTATAAAAACTTTTAATTAAAGGTAAATCTTGTTTAATTGCGAACTTAAAACCACTTTTTATTTATTGATACAGTTTTTCCAAGTAATAAATTTTTTTTAAAAAGTTTACAGTGCAAGGATTTTTTTTTTATTTCAACAAATTTCTGAATGATAATTATAAAACATACACTTATTTAAATATGCCGTAAAAATAAAGCTTAAAATAATATTTAAATTAAAACTGTATTTCTTTTGTAGGTACGATTATTTTTAATAAAGTTATGATTTTTTTCTAAGCCTTTGCAATGCTATTTTTTTGTTAAAGTTAACGATGAAAAAAAATATTTTAATCAAAATTTTTATGAAAACTTTTAATTTCATATAAAGGTTATTTAATTCTAAATTTGTAACCGTTTTTTAATCATCAATACAAGTTCTTTGAAAAAAGTTATACATTTTTTCGAAAACGGTTCAACGCAAGGATCTTTTTTCCTTCATAATAAATATGAACGTAGCACACACTTCCTTGCAATCTTCTTAAACTTTTATACATTTTTATAATATATTTCACTTATAAATTTTTGATGTTATAAAAATGAAAGTATGTTGATTTGTTTTAGTTTTACAAGACACCAAATTTTGTAAATGTTTGACGTTAAGAAAAAAGTAAAAACAAAAATTAAAATTAAATTTCAGTACGTAATTAAAATACGATTAATTATGAAAATTAAACTGTCTTTATTATACAGGGTGTTCCGGAATAACTGTGACAATTTTTTAGGGGTGATAGAGGGAGTGAACTAAGCAATTTTGACTTATAAAGTATTCCCCGGAAATGCTTCCATAAAAAGTTATACCAAAAATTAAAAAAAAAAATATTACAAGAGATATTAATTTGAAATTTTGGCGATGGTATTTTCACATAGGGATACACATTTACGACCAATAAAAGTTTTAAAAATATTTTCAGGGGCGTTACATTTGGGGGGGGGGTTATCAACTTGTGTTGATCATATCTTTTGTTTCTTTACGTTTTTGATAATTTTAAAAGTACTAAAATAATCCTTGATGAATGTTGTACAGAAAAGGTACTCTTATTGTATGTCGCTCCGGCGCTTCATTTCGGAAAAAAAGTAGATTTTATAATTTTTATCTAAAAATATGAATTTAAAAAACATCATCAAATTAGGTTTTTTAATGAAAATTTCGTGATTTATCTGAAAATATACAAATATTAAATATCAAAGTAGGCGAATTATCACAATATTGTTAATTGTTAATTCAAAGTTCTAAGCTGCCTTTAATATTTTCTAATTAGTGTTTGATAATCGTATTATTGCAATATTAAAAATCAACTCTAAAAATGGTCACAGTTATTCCGGAACACCCTGTAGTGCTGTTATAATTTTTAAGAAACGCATGACTTTTTTTCTAGGTGACTACAAAACGTAAGATGATTTTATTAAAATTTAACGTCGATAAAAAAATACTTTAATAAAAATTATAATAAAAAATTTTAATTACAAATAAAACTCGTTTAATTTTAAACTGTTTTTTTATATAAGTGGTAGGTATCATTTTACTTTTTTTTATATTTTTTAAAAATTTTTGAAAATTTAAGACGAACTTTTTGATATAACTCAAAATTAAAATGCGATAATAAATCAAAAAATGTTTTTGTATATCCAATTGATTAAAAAATAATACGGGATAATTTTCTATTTTTATTATTTGTTAATTTAATCACCAGATTGCTTTCAAATAATCTAGAAACATCTCAAAATATTCAAAATTTATTTTTTGTAATTAAATAATTGTGATTTAGAGTACCTATTATTTTTTTTTTGTTATAATGAGCATTTTTAATGTATTCATTAATTACTACCATTAATGAATGATTTTAGATGAAATTTCTATTTTGAATTAACAAAGTTAACTTAATTTGTTTTAATCTAATTAAAATAATAAATGTAATTTTAAATGCACTTCAAATTGTTGTAGACATGCCTATATTAAGTTTTATATTTATTTTATAAAAGTGACGTTATTTATGCATCATAAACCATCAGTAATTGATCATAGAACTCTCTGATCATAGACAAACAGGTTGGGTTAATTTTACTTCGATTATAATCGTTAATATTCGGGTTTGTATTTCTTAATTGTGATTTAGAAATAAGTCATGTAAAAAGGATACTATTTTTATTGTTCAAAAAGTACTCCCCTATCATAGACTCTACATGAAAAACAAAACGCGAGTGCGTTAATTTTCGCAATTGGTTACAATATTTTTTTGTTGATCGTGCATTTAAGAAAAATTTATAATTTTTACAAGATTTTTTCGAAATGTCACCATTGAAAAATACGAATACGAGTTATATCGATCATAACCGACGTTGAATTAATCGAACAGGGTTGCCTATTATCAGAGAGTTCTATAGTCAATTACTGACGACATGATGAGTACATGACCTCACTTTTATTTTGCTTTTATAAAATAAATATAAAATTTACTGGGGTACCAATTATTTAAAGTGTATTTAAAATTATTTATTTTATTAATATTTTTAGTTACGTTAAAACAAATTAAATTAACTCTATATACAGGGTGTCTCATTTGACGTTGGATTGTATGGATATCTTTGTTATTATTGGAGATAGAAAGTTGGTTAAAGGGATAAAGAAGTAGAGATTTTTTCGAATATTAATAATTCAATTACAAAAAAATTGAATATCGAATCGTTCCAATGCTATCTTGAAAAAACAAGATAATGCGATTTTTTAAATATAGCTATAACTTCTTTATTTTCTATGGTACCAAAAAAGTTTTTTAACATAATACCGACAATTTTTTGTGTACAATACAAAAAAACAAATGAATAATTTTTTTTCGCTAACGGATTGACCGGAAATGAACCAAACTTAATTTTTTCTTAAGGCAGCCATATTGAATTTTCCCATATTCGGAATTAGCGTATTTTTCTGAGTAATTTGATATATCATATGTAATATTTTAAGAAAAATAGAAATAATTTTATTTTACTAACCAAAAATGGCCTTGAATAGATGTAAACTGTCAATACATATGTGTTAAGATTTATTTTACATTTAATATTTTAAATAGTTACATTTATGTTATTGACAATTTACATCTCTTAAAGTCCAATGTTAGTTTGTATAATCAAATAATTTTATTTTTTTTTTAAATATGACATATGGTATACCAAATTACTCAGAAAAAAATACTGATTTCGAATATGTGTAAATCCAATAAGGCTGTCAAAGGAAAAAAATAAGTTTGGTTCATTTCCGGCCAATCCGTTGGCGAAAATAAATATTCATTTGTTTTACTGCATTTTACACAAAAAATTGTCTATATTATGTCAAAAAACTTTTTTGGTATTATCGAAAATAAAGAAGGTATAGCTATATTTTGAAAATCGTATTTTCTTATTTTTTAAAGATTGCGCGAGAACGATACGATAATTTCTACTACTTTGTCCATTTAACCGAGTTTCTATCTCCAATAATAACAAAGATACCCATACAGTCCAACATTAAATGGGACACCCTGTAAATACACAACTGCTGTATACTTCATAGAAAATTTCGTTAGAAATGTCATTAATGGAGGACCCCTCCAAAATAATCCATTAAACAAAAATCATGCATTAATAGAGGACATTAATGAATGATTTTGTATACATTAAAATTACTCTTTAAGAGGATTGGGAGTCTAAGCATAACCGCGCTCCTATAGTTAACGTATATTTTGAGCTTCTTCTTGAATTTGGGAAAGAAATATTTACCCACATAATTAGGCTGAAAGTAAAAATAAAAATCTTTTATATTTTTAAATTTATATCACCTAGACTACGAAAGAAGTAGGTGGTTTAATGTTTAATAATTAAAATTCGCGTTCAAATTTTACGAAATATGCGTTGCAATTATTTCAAATTACAACCATATTTTGTAAATAACATTCAGTTTTATAATTGCATAGTTTAAATAACATTCATGGCTAGACTTCTATACGACGATTTTTAAAAAAATTAAATTATTAAGTTCAAAAAATAAGTTTAAAATATTTTTAATGATTTTTTTGCCATTTTGGATATAAAATATTAAAAAAAACTGTCACATATAAGTCTTAAACAGAGGTTTCATTTTCATACGATATTTTTATGGATGTGCCTATTTGCACATACAGTATGTACGAATAATTCGCTATTTGCACATACAGTATTTACGAAGAAATAACTATTTGGACATAGACATACAGTATGCATGAATATATGAGCATTCAAATTATCACATGCAATACGTCGAAATATTAATTTTACTAATATTTTATTAACGGTATCTAATAATTTAGGTCTATTTTAATGTTCTAAATTTTGATCTGAATATAATTTTTTTTTATTAATATGACTTACTTTAAATACTTAGGAATACTAACTAAACAATACTCATAAAAAATGTATTCACTATGTATTTACAATAATATAAAATGAAAACTTAAAACATACAGAGGGGTGCACAAAAAAACGTCCAACGAGGTAGCTTCGTTCTTTCTTAACCGATTTTAATATGTGATACGTCAAATTAAATGGTTTGAAGAATACTACTATCAGATAATAATAGATTAATTTTATTTTTGAAAACATCAGTGGGGGACGAGGTAACTTTTCTTTTTCAAATGGTAACATATTTTTTTCGATTGAAAAAAATCATTAACAAAAATAATCTAAACCAACAATACCAATAATTGTTTTTTAAATTAATTTTTTTTTATTTTTTTAAATTTATTTATTATTAACAATTTTTTTAAATTTAATTCAATTGTTTTTTTTTGTTTTTGAGTTTTGAGTTTTTAATTTTTTTTAATTTTTTTAAATTTATTATCTTATTTTAATTATTTTTTTTTAAATAAAAAGCTCAAAACTCAAAACAAAAACAAAAAAAACAATTGAATTAAATTAAAAAAATTAATAATATTAAAAACCTACGTATTTAAAGTAAATCATATTAATAAAAAAATTTATATTCAGAAATTATTAGATACCTTTAATAAAATATTAGTAAAATTAATATTTCGACATATTGCATGTGGTAATTTGAATGCTCATATATTCATGCATACTGTATGTCCATCCAAATAGTCATTTATTCGTAAATACTGTATGTGCAAATATCCATTTATTTTCCTACTTTTATTTTTTATATAGCTTAATACATATTCGCGTGGTTTGATAGATAAAAACAGCTAAAAACCCATGGCGGGACATAATTTTAAAAAAAGTTGTGATTTAATACATGAGTGTGTTAAATAAGTAATGAGTAGTAGGTGTTATAAAATAATTGTGTTTGAATTTTGTTTCAGGTGAAAAAGTTGTTGATGGTGGCATGAAAAATAAATCGAGTAAAAAAGCGGGTAAATTGTAAATTTGTCGCTTTTTTAATGTATCACCTCTGGTGTAGTGTAAATATTAACGGAATAACGTGCGATCACTGAAAATATGATTTTTATATTTTGGGGCTGAACGCCATTTAAGCGCCTGAATAAATAATATTTTAAGCACTTTCTTTTATATTTTCAACTTTTTCGGCGCAACATTTATTTTTTTAAATCCCCTCCAAGGCTCATCTAAAATAAATGAAGCATTTAAAAATTCATCCCCGTTAAAAAGGCGCCCATGCTTTATACTTTCCTTTCCCACTGTCAATTTTTCAACAACAACTTTTCCGCCGCCTGACAGCGCGAGATTAAAAAATATTAAATGCGCACGAGGAAATGATACTCTCTACTTTGCTCACAAAACACCATCAATTTACTTTTTTAAAAATTTCTGGGCAGAAAATGTAATTGATGATGCATAATAATAGTGTTGGTGTTGGATATAAACAAATAATTGGAGAGAATAATAAAAGTTGGATTGTATAATCGATACGTTTATTAGTAGTAGTAGAAATAAGTTGAAATATAATTTTAATAGAAATTTCGGTTTGTGCCTGGCTCTGTAATAGCGTCATTATAAAAAATCTATTAAGAGCTGTTGCGCGATTGGCCGCTCGACTTAATGACGCTTTTACGTGAGCGACGCTGAAATGGTCATTTTTATTAAAAATTCAACATGGCGGATAATTACAGGTATAAACTCTCGATATGCGCCAGTGGATGATGGAAATGAAATTCCAAACCTTACTTGACCTTACGTGTATGTACTTTTTATTACTATATTATTTCCTCATTAATAAATCTACAACAAGTGATAAATTTATTGTTACTCGCAAACCTAATTAAACATTTAAAACAATTAACGAAGCAAGCTTTTTTATTGCGACAACTAAAAGCTTTCCAGATAACGACAATTACAACTTGAAAGGCATGAAAGTAGTTAGTACATAGTATTAGGTACATACAACATACAACATAGTAGATTAGTTTAGCGGGTTCCAGAAGAGCGCGAAAATTCTTTAGAGGGGAGCAGTTGAATTATGGTGGCAACTTTGAGCGCCATTTTTGTCCCCGGAGGCGGCTCACTTTTAAACTTGCGCTGCTCCGGATTTAAACCGCCTCCATTATTTAAATCATGGATTTTATTACAACTTTCTATTAAATTCTCTTGATTAAAAAATCGATTTTTTATCGTGCATGAGCTCAAAGAATTATTCTTTGTTTTCTATTATTCCCAGAATGAAGGCTTCAATTAAACGTTCATTTCAGACTAGAAAATTCCCACAATTACACCGTAATTACCGTCGCGTTTTTAATTAGATTGTTGCAGGAAATTTTAAATTTCGGGATTAATTATTTACGGAATGAGACGTTTCTTAACTAGACACGGTTATAATTTTAATTATTAAAATACTACAACTTGTAATTTACTTAATAATAATCCCCTACTTCTATAGTTCAACCACACCAATTTTATTCAACCAAAAACAAAAAAAATATCTACAATTATTCAATTGAAATATAACTCTAAGAAAAAGTCAATTTATGATTGTATGGGTATCTTTGTTATTACTAAAGTTACAGATTTTAATTCAATCAACACTATTTTTGCGCTACCAAAATATGAATTTTCCGAACGAAGGTTAAAAAAATGCACGTTCGTTCAAATTTCTAACATAGCCCAGTTTCGTTATGAAATAGTTTACCATAATTACAATAGGTGGCGCTACTTTACTTTACTTCCGCATATTGGATTTATCATTTTATTTTAAGTATAATTGGAATTGAACCTTTTTCATACAAATCAATTAACTTTGTCACTTGTTTTTATATTTTGAATATAACCACAGACTAAGAATTTAAATAGTGTTAAATTTGTAGGTAGGCAACCATACTAACGATAAATTTAGTTAGGTTAGGTTGTCCAAATATACGATATGAAAATTTGAAATCTAACATTATTTCGGAGGCGCAAAAAATGATGTACGATACATGTTCGTTAAGTGCGGTATGATAGCCCTCGAAAAATAGAAAAACTTGCCCTTACGGGGCACAGCAACGCAAAATATAAAGAACGAATATTTGTAGGTCCACAAGTAAAGGAATTAATCAAGGATGATAATTTTGATTAAAATTAAATGAAATTAAAAAAGACGACTGGAGAAGTTTTGTGAATGTTGTGAAAATTCTTTTGGGTAACCAGCACAAGGCACAAAATTACAAAGATTTAATTTTATTGAATGAACTATTGACAGCATATAAAAGCTTTGGGGAGCAGCATGTCTTTGAAAATACATTTCCTAGATTCACATCTGGATTTTTTCCCGAAATTTGGGTGCACTCAGTGACATATACGGGGAATGGATATTTGCCAAATGGCAAAACGATATCAAGAAGAATGGAATCTCAGCATTTTGGCTGGAATATTGGCGATTTTTAAGATCAGATACGCCCTCTGGTGCGATTTTATGAACTAAGAGTTACAGTAATCCTAACCAATCATAGCCTGATAAAATTTGAGAATTAGTGTATGTTTTAGTTTTAGTTCAAAAACTGGCATATTCCCAATTGGCTGTAGAAAATAAGCGATCTCCCTCTTGCGGCCGAAAATGAAGAACTAATGTCAAAAATAGGTTGGTTGTCATGATTAGCACACAACTGACTCCCTTCTGATGTTATTTTTGGCGGGAAAAATTAATTTGTAAATGTAGATTATTAAATTAAGTTAAGACGAATTAAAATGTTTTTCAAAAAAAGATATTTTCTAGATATCAATAGCAACTTTCTTATTTTAAGTGAACGCCATATTGACATTTTCAACAGTTAAATTGCATTTTATTTTCGGGGTTTAACGATGTATGTTTGAAGTAAGAGATTTACATGAAATATTTGATATTATTTGAATTAAATTAACTAAGTTTTGATTTTTGACAGGTCTTCTTTAAATAAATGACAATTCAAGCTGTCATTTTGGATTATTTTAGAGGGTGAGCTAAAATGATTGTGGTCAATTCTAATTTCTTGCCCAAAAATCTTGTTCCCTTCAAGTTTATAGTAATACAAATCATGTTAAAATTATAACAAATTCGATTTTTTTCCGTTGTGTCAATACTTGGAATTTTTGTATTTAGTTATTGTGCCTTCTGTTTTATAAACATCAGTTTTTATCAAGACTACTTTGCCTAAATCCTAAATCTTTTTTTTGTATTAGAATCTGCATCGAAAATGATGGTCATCATTTTGAAAATTTGACATTTGTTGTAAAATTGGAGACCTAATTCTACCTTTATTATTTTCAAAAACACAAAACCTTAATAAATAACTTAAATTTGTTTCGAATTCTTCATTTGTTATGATTATTATATTCATTTTGAAAAAAATATTTGCTATCCCATTGGCTTACTAGGGGTCTTTCTTTTTAAATTTTTAGTTGTACCACCATTATTTTAACTCGCCCTGTATATTGTTTTATTGTAGAGGAAGCTGGAATTTTAATAAAATTATTATCATATTTTAATTTTGAGTTATTAATACCCAGATTCTGGTCAAATCAGTTAAGTTTAAAGGCCTATAAATTTAAATTTGTTATATGGGTTGTAATGGACAATTTCCATGGATACATTATTTGTTTTAAATTATAGGCCTTTAATTTTGACCAGAATCTGTCCATAATACAGGTAAAATAGGAATTTACATTGGTCTATTTGTGATATTTTGACCATTATAAACCAACAAATAAAATGTTCTCGAATATTTTGGGTGCGTAAGTATGTTTTTATGAAAAGTATGGGAAAGAAGGTATGAAAAATCGGTGTTTATGAGCATCAGACATGTGGGGGAATCGTTTTTTATGTTTTTTGGTGACCGAATCTAATAAAACTAATCAAATTGATACTTGACTTACGAACAATATGTTGATGTGCGTGAGACTAAGAAAAACTGTACATAAAGAAAAAGAAACTATACGAGTGATTAGTAATTCGTGATTCATTTTCTTTTATGAGGAAGTTTCTAATTTTTTTTGAAACAGTATAACTGGAACCGATTCAATTACTTAGCAAAAGAAGTTGGGGAAGAAACAAACTAAAGATTAATAGTCCAATTTTCTGTAAATTTGTAAATCTTTACAGGAAAAATCTGTAAGGTTTGTTGTTTGGGTTGTATTGAACGGTTACCATGGTTATCTTATAGATAGTTTTTATAAGAGCTTACATATTTGCACAGAATTGCATCATAAACTTCATGATAAAGTAATTAATCTTCAGCAGTACGATTATAAGGGTCATGATTCCTAAAATTTAAATTTATAATAGTATCAGAGTCTATAGAAATCAATGCTAATGCTGAAAATAAAAAAACATTTTGAAGTTAGACAGTTGGTAAAAGGTAGTTGCACAACATATCGAAATTCTAATATTGATAACAGCTCTTATTTCAGTGAATCGACGAATATACAGGGTGTCCCATAATATGTGGGACCCACTTCTAGAATGGGTAGTAGATGTCAAAAGAATAAGAAAAGTTCATATAAACTTATGTACAATTTCGTCTCATAAGTCATAAGGGAGCTACAACTCTTTAAAAGTGTTGTTAAAAAGTAAGTATTTGCTCGTTTATTTCAAAACATATTGAAGTAGAGATTTGAAATTTGATGTGAATCATAATACACTTACGATACATTTTTGTGAATTTTTTCAAATTTTTTTCCTGCCTTAAAATGGTAGATTCGTGGAGACTTGTGCTTAAAAGTTGTCATAATTTTTTTGTAGTTGACTTTTACAACACTTTTTCTTCAAAATAATGTTCCTCATTTAATTGACTCTTTTTTAAAGTCGGTAGAATGTGCCGTTTTCGAAGAAAATGCATTTTATTATTTTATTGATGGTCAACACAATTTAAAAAAAAATCATGTTAGCCATGGATTAATTTATTGTATCATCCTGTTTAAGAAATTGAAAAAATCTCGAAAACGTATACTATCTGTATCATGATTCATACTAAATATCAAATCTGTTAATTTGTACTTCAATAAATAGAAATAAACAGAAGAAAAACCTACTTTTTAACAACACCTTTAAAGAACTGTAGCTCCCTTATGAGGCGAAATTATACATTATAGTTTATATGAACTTTTCTTATTCTTTTTACATCTACCACCCACCCTAGAAGTGGGTCCCACATATTATGGGACACCCTGTATACTTAAAACCAAAATAAGATAAACAAAGTAAAAGGTATTTCCTTCCCACTTCACTCTCTAAACACAGCATAAAGAAAAAACAGATCCTCAAAGAAACAGTTTTAAGAGAGTCTGTATCAACTTTTAACCTAATGCCCAACATAATGCAGTATCAGAATTATCTATTTTTCTTATTTAAATGGTTCAAAAATTATCGAACAAGTACTCGATTAATTACGAATAATCATTCTAAAAATCATTGAACAAAACATTAGCAAAATTGAAGTAACGGACTCCTCTAATTTTTGCAAGTGCATTACAAATAGTTACACCGAATTTACTACCAGGTTCAAATTGATACTAACAATTTGGAGCCTCAACAGTGGGGTTGGATTCGTCAGCAAAGTGACTTGAAGTCACTCAAAACTATTTTGGAACTTGGGGTGGAAGTTTGTAACCCTATTGGGTTGATTTTGGCTTTAAGGCGATTCGTTAGATAACAAAAATTGTTACCTTGGAAATGTAGTTAACATTCCACTGATCTCGGTAGGCGTTACAGATTTCCACTTTTGGTCCTGATGCTATTTTGCGAATGATGCCCCTCTCTTGCAAAAGCAGTTGCTGAGTTGCTCATGTACGATGTACCATGTATCCAGTGTTCTTGTATGACACGGTGTGAAATATTCGCAATTTTTTGAGGGAAAAATTTGTTTAATCTCAGAAAGTGAAGTTATAGAGATATTTTTATTATTTGACTTTTGAAGTCAAGTGATCTTCCTTTTTGCGGTCGAATGAGGGTCTAATGGGATGACGTCAGAAATAGGTTAGTTTGCATCACGTTTTCATGGTTGTCGCATAACAGTACGTTATCACCGAGGTTACGCCGTTTTGCACATACCTATTTCTGACGTCATTTTAAGAAAATTACTGTGAAAATAAAAATATTCGCAAGAATTTTGTAAAAGTACATCACAAATATTATTTTATTTAAAGCGTTATTTAAGCTCTATTTACGTGCATGAATTAAAATTTATCAAAGTTTTTTGTTTGATATAACTAATTTATGACTTTTAATGGAAATATCAGTAGTTTGTAATTTTGTAAACCTTTTAGCGCTTCAATTTATAGAAATAAAAAAATATCATTATACTGCAATTTTTTTTAATTTTACAAAAATGTTAAAAATTCTTTCTTCTACTTTACGTCTAATAGAAAACGACTAGTACTGTTTGAGTTAGTTTATACTCGGTCTTCAAACATAATGAATACTGTTGACGTTGCATAGTAGGAAACCTAAGTTTCCCACAGTTGGCTACACTGAAATTAATGCGTTGTGCTCCGTTCAAAAAATCATCTCCAATATTTTAATTGCACTAATTTTAATTTTGAAAAAAAAATGTTTTTTTTTAAATTTGCAACACACTGAGAAATAATTTGAACAAATACCCGAAAAAAAAACTGCTGAGTGACAGATGAGACTTAAATTTGAATTAAAATCAACAGGTATACCAACTTAGCAAGTTTAAAATTATAACAGAATATGTTTGGTTACAAAATTGAGGTATCAATCTAATTTTAATTCACTGTAGCAGTATAATGTTTTTTTTCAAAATTGGTAGTTTTGAAATTTGTTGATTTAAAAGTTAGATTATTTCGTGATTTGATAAATATCATATCAGAGTTGCCAACTACCAGAAAAGTTACTAAAATTGAAAAGTACAATATTTTATTTTAAATATAGTCGATTACAAAAAAAGTAGACAAAAACAGTTTCCTGTAATTATGATTTATCAAAAAAATATGTAAATAGAACTTTATTCCTTTATTGACAACCATTTAAATTCAAGAATTCAAGAAAACTATCAAAATTGACAATATCAAATTTTGTATGAAATTATTTTTAAAATGTTGTTAATAAATGAAGGAACCAAAGTGAATATTATAGCAGATTCAAATAATGTTTTATAATAAGGAAAATTTTTGCATTTTCTTCATTTGAAAATAATCGCAATAACTGACAGTTATATTTCCCATAATTTAATCAAGACCTCCTGAAAGTAGGTTTTACACAGCTCAAATTTTCTTGTCCGCTTTTTCTTTGCTATCGACTGTAGTTAAAAAGGCGTACATTAGTAAAAATATTAAGTATAAAAATATCGTTTCATAAGTCGATAGTAGCATTTGTTGATTAAAATAAAGTGGACAAGAATTTTGTTATTAAAAAGATTAAAAATAGTATTTTTCTTAAGGTATAAATGTACTTAAAAATGATTTTATTTTATAAATTGTATTTGTGTTTGATTATTTGGAGTAAATAATTGAGCGATTCGATTGTGTTGGAGTAGATATGAGAGATAGAAGAAGATTAATACATTTTTAATGGAGTCTAGAGTGGATAGATAATGGTGATATTAGTAAAAGAAGCATGCAGGGCCGTAATTACCATGGTTAAGGGCCGAGCTTGGCTACTGGAAAGTAGTTTGCGTGTCTCGTCCTTGTTAGAAAATTCACAGGATGAGAATGTGTTGAAGGCTGTAGTTATAACATATAATAATATATTTATATTAATTTGAAATGAAATTAAAGCTCAATAATTGGCGCGTGTTTTACTAGACGTAATCAAATGCAAATGAATCATTTATATGAATATATACTAATTTATTCAACGCAGCTACAAATATATTACCATTAAAGCTGTAATAAATTGCAATAAAGATTAAACGAAACGAAAGACCAATTAACTTTATTACCTAGTTAATAATTTATGATAAAATTTTTGAAATTTAAAATAAACGAGTGGCACAATTGAATGAGCCAGATTGCAATTTAGTAAATTGAACATGGCTAGGGGCAAATTTTCTTCCTTCCTGCTTTTCGTGCTGGCTTTATGTATCTATATCTATATATTCTATATGTAGCTACTATATACACTGCTCCCAACTCGAGTACCTGTCATTTTCACTTAGTTTAGCGTTCGTGGTTTGCCCATAACTGCTATATATCTTTCACTTTAATATTCATAGCCAGTTTGCAATCGAATATTTCCTCAACGCCCCCTCCCAAAATACACTTTATGCAAATCGATTACCTTGCAAAATATTTTCCACTAAAACGCGAATTAATCAAATTTCGAAGAAGAAAAAAAAACAGTTGGATTAATTTACAGGGAGTTTTAATAAAATTTGTTTAAATTAAAATGATTAAAAGTATTAATAATGTAGTGTTAAGCAATAAATATAATTTAAAAATGTTGTAAATAATATAAATTGTTTTGAACATGAAAGTCCATTAGTGGTAATTGAATTTTGTAAATAGCTGGCATTAAATAACATGTAATAGTAATAAATAAATACACGAGTACATAAACAAGCAACAAAACACGTCATTAGCGTTAAACTAATGATATTCCAATAGGAAAAAAGTGATCTATTTTATTTGAAAGAGGGACACTATTAATAATTATTAGGTTGCATGTGACGGGGAAGGGAAAATAATGATTGCATGTTTAAAAATAGTAACTAATGGCGTTTTACAACATGGCATCTACTTTTCCAAAATTATTGCCAACCCGCACGAATCATCAACTTTCTTCTATAAACTTTGATTGCTCTTTTATTGCCCTCTTTTCCTAATTCCTCCATTCTTTTTATCGGTTTGTTGTTCGGATGTTGCCGTTTTAATTTCGACAATTTCAGCCATACCCTTTTTTCTGTTCACCAGACTATGAAAAAACAAAGGACGATGCAATTACAACCAAACATCACTTTTGTTCTCTTAATTTATTCTTTTGTTTTTCCTCTCGCACATTTTAAATCGACCAGTAGCTTCACACCTCAACTACAACAACCAATTTCATCAAATTTTAATGAAAATCATTGATGGTTATCATTATTTTTCCTCCAAGACAACATCTTCCTTGTAAAAATACTATATGCAAAGAAAATTGTTCCAATAGCTACTTTTGGTTTAGAGTTATCTTCAAAAATAAAGTAAAGAAAAATATTGGGCCAACATTGATTGTGATTTATTATCTTCCAATCTACAATAATTATTTATAAACAAGCTTAAACCATTAAATATTAATAGTTTAAAATTTTCATATGTAATATCACGAGTGGTCAAATTTGACCCCAAATGACATGAGTAGTAATGTATGAAAAATATTCGACTTATAATTTGAACAAGAGTGCATATTCAAGGGACTATCGATAGTCGGCGAAATTTTGTGAGCGTAAAATGTGACTCTACGGAATACCATTTTTTAGACAAACCAGTAAATGAAATTCTGTTTTTTTTGTAGTAATAGTTCATTAATACTTGGCATAACTTGCCTATTATTTTGTTTCTGTATTTTTTATTGAATTTTTAGATTTATAGACAATCAAATCTGACCTAAAAATGAGCAAGTTTTGCTTGCTGTTTTAAACCTTATACTCGATGTAATCGGAAAAACAGAATAACACTTTTGTGAAGTTGTGTATTTAGATAAGAGAAAATTTTACAAATCTCAATTTAAAGGTCCCTTGTTAAAGAAAAATGGTATTTTCTAGGACCAGGTTTTTTTAAAAGTGCCAATTTTACTGCTGCCGTATGAGTATTTGGTGTGACTTACAAAAACAAAATCAGAAGAAATTGGTAGCCACAAGGCTCTTCTGTGTACCAAAAAAAGAAATTTTAAAAAAGCTTCAATAGAAAAAAAATTATGAGCAAAACCCCAAATATCAAGCGAATTTCAAAATCAAGCGCTCGCATTTGCCGACTATCGTCTTAACGAACATTTTTCCCCTTTTTGTGAAAAATTTAACAGCCAACTTAAAATTTTTTGGAAATTGACATTAACGTCATAAAATAATCGCTGATATTTTTGACGTTTTACTTGTCACAAAAAATAATTGAATAGTCAGGAAAAAATTTAAAAAATTGCAATGTAAGTAACCTTAAATGACTGATAAACAAATTATTGTAGAGCCATTTTATTTAAATTATATTGTGAAATAATTAAGCCGATTAAATTTAAAGAAAAAACAATTATAACCGATTGCTTAAAAATACGGGGATTAAATTAATTAAATTAATATTTTGGACTATTCAAACCAATTAAATTTCTAATAAAATTTGGTGTTTTGGTTTGGATTACTCAAGGCAGATTAGTCAAATAAAATTTTTGGATTATTCAAACCAATTACTTAAATATTTCCTTAAATTTTTTTATAAATACCCTTGATAGTTGATAGATACTATTTAGTTTCTTTAAAGCGACAGTTTTTTATTAAAAAAATACCATATACAAAAAATATTCAAATACATTTCCACTTTTATTTTTTAGTTATCTTCAAAAATGAGGAATTTAAATTTTAATACATTTTCATAAAAAATAAAAAAAGTACAATAAAATTAATTTCAAGTGAATGATAAAAAATCTATGTTTTTTTCAATTTTTTCAAGTCGGCTTCAACTCAAGCTGAATTCTTCAAGCCAATTGTAGATTAATTAGGTTTAAAGAAAAAACAATTCTTAATCCATAAAATATGAGGATTGGATAACTCAAGTCTATTTTTTTGATTATTCAAGCTGTTTTAGGTTTTTTTTTTAATTTGAGCCTTTAAAATGTGAAGAGTCAATTTATATGAATTTAGATGATTTCGGTGTGAATGAATTAAAATGTTAATCTTTGACGACTGATTTTTTGTTTTAGTCTTTTGTTTTTTAGTTATCTTCAATATGAAGAATTTAAATTTTAATAGATTTTCAGAAAAAATTTAAAAAATACAATGTAAGTAATTTTAAGTGAATGATTAAAAATCATTTTTTCTTCCAATTTTTTCAAGCCGACTTCAAGTCAAGCTGGATTCTTCAAGCTACAATTTTAGATTAATCAGGTTTAAAGAAAAAACAGTTGTTAAAATATGAAGATTGGATTACTCAAATCTATTTTTTGGATTATTCAAGCTGTTTTAAATTTTTTTTTAATCCAAGCCCTTAAAATGTAAAAACTGAATTTATATGAATTCGGTATGTAGAACGATTTGAATAGAGTTAAGGTGCATTCATAGTGCATGAATCTTACCAGCTAGTCTATCTTTGACAACTTGCGTCGCGAAAGCGGCGGCGGCGGCGGATCTTTGCAACACCGGATCGAGTCCGATGGACCAGGGGGAGAAAACCGAACCTGGACTGGCACCACCGAGGGGTCTGTGAGCGGGCACTCTCAGCACCCCCTGTCCATAAAATCCAGACGGCATGAAGCCCAAGCCCCGCTGCTGCAACGCACTCGCCTGCTGATACAAACTGTTGGCAACTTCCGCATCGTGTTCAGTCTTTTGGTCGAAATTTTTGCCCAACAAGTTGGAGATGCTGAAAGGTAGAGTTGTGTTGGTCGGCTGGGAAGAGCGCACGTTGTCGGGACTCGAACAGTGACTCCTGGGTTCACTATCACTATGCGACAATCTGCTGTCAGTGTCCAACACGTTAATTTCGTGATCGTCCTCGGTCAATTCGCGATCTGACATTTTAAAATAATCTACTTTTATTTAGATATTTTTATTCGAAACAAACATACACACAAATCACCACAACATAATCACAGAATAGAAATAACGCGCTCCTCGCTCGAGTCAAGTCTCGAGTAGCAGTAAGCAGTAAGCAGTAGTAGTCGGTTGAGTTAGTTTAGTTATTCAGTTATGGTCGGAGGTGAAGAGCTGAAACTGAAACTGAAACGGTGGAGGAAGAGGAAGGATGAAGGACATGCGCGCTCTTTCCATTGGTCAGATTGCTTTTAAAAGACACGCCTCGTGCTTTCCCCATTGGATTAACTGATTTTAACTAAATTGAATATCACTCTTTTTACTTAGGGGCTAAAGCGACCGATTTGCTCAGCTACCGACGATAAAAAGACAAAATAGAACAGAACAGAAGAGAAGAGAGCAGAGCAGAACAAACGACAACTAATATTCATAAAACACATCATTATTTAATTCCCCTCAAATATTCACATTACAAATAAGAAAGTTGGATTAGAGAGGAATCCATGTTAAAAGCTCGTTATTGTTGTAGTTGTAGTGTATTACCTGTATCGACTATCCGGCCCTTTCATTCCACCATTAATTGTTAATGTCACGAAACGTGTTCGATACACACATTTATTAAATTGATATCCACTAATACCACTAATTATCCTTTAATTTTTTATTCATTACAATAATGCACTGCAACAGCTCATTTTCTTTCTATAATTTCAAATTTCAATTATTCAACTTGTACAATGTATAACCAATTACAATTTATTTTTATTTTTCTCCATCATTTACAACTTTTCTTTGACGTTCTTCATTTTACCCTTCTACCTTCTAGATTAACAAATTCTTTTACTCCAAATAAAGCATGCTATTTTTTTTTCAAATGCCAAAATTTAAGAAAAATTAATGATAATAGATTTATAGAGGCAATAAAATACTAAGTACTTTTACACCTAAACATTAAATCATATACCCGATCTACAACGAAAACATACCAAGTGATACAAACATCAAGGATTTAATTAAAGCGTCACAGAAAACTCAAGTTTAAAAGAATGTAATACTTGTGATTACAAAATTATGTGACGTATTTGTTATCACCCGTTTGCATGTGCCCACTCTAAATCCGACTTTGATGTATGTATTATTTCCGCCAAAATATAGGCAACCACTTTAACGATGACGTCAGTAATGGGCCTCCTTATTACACTGAGTTCAAATAATATTGAAACCGCAACTATGCAACCAAACATACTCTGTAGTGATTTTAAACTTGCTAAGTTGGTATAGAACACAGTTAAACTAAAATTTTTTTCATCAGAGTACAATTTGTTCATTTCAGTGTAGCCAACTGTGGCAAACTTAGGTTTCCTATCATGCAATGTCAACAGTATCAATCATTTTTGAAGACATGTATTTCACAGTTATATAAGAATTAGTACAGGGTCTTCAAAAATTATTGTAATGACTTCCATGATAAAAAACCTAAATTTGACTCAATTGGGCATAGGAAAATAAAAAATTCAAGAATTTCAATGACATTTTTAAAAAACCAAAGTGAGGTTAATTCTAATAAAAATTATTCATTTTTATTTTTTAAGAAATACCAAAAAATAAAAATTCTGATTGGTACCTTTTGGTTAAAATAAAAGATCAGAAATAAAGTTTGATCGGATTTCAACAGGAATACAAACCTAGTAACATTAAAAATTACTACAAAATATATTTGCTTACTTAATTTACTAACTCCCTGTATACACGGTGTCACAATATTAGAAAATCAGTCTTTAAGATATCTCTTTTAAATTTTAAATTTTTGATAAAATAAGTTGCGTTTTTTTCTTACTTTTAACGATGTATTACAATGTATGTCTGGAATAATAGACTAGCAAATATTTGATAATATTCGTTTTCAATTAAGTAAGCCAAGAATTTTTGACAGGTCTTTTTTAAAAATATGACGATTTTAGATTATAGAATAGAATATAAGTTGAAAACATCAAAACATGTCATATTGTTATTAGAACGATAGGCATTTGTAAATGATGAGTGTACATGTGCGTACAATAAACCGATAACCGATATAATATTCTAAAGTAACAGTTTGAATCGTCATTTGTTTAAAGAAGACCTGTCGAAAAGTCATGGGTTCCTTAATTTAATTCAAATAATGTCTAATGTTTCATAATCAGTTACTTCTAACATATGTAGATTGTAATACATATATTGTTGAAAGCACGAAAGAAAAACAATTTATTTATTGAAAAATCCAATAAATCGATGCGGCGTTGCCGAACTTACATATTATAAATTTAAACTCTTAAAACTTTTAAACTATTTACTTCAGTAAAATAAAAAAAAGCAAGCTTTAATAATAAATAATACGCAATAAAAATGGGTGGTTGCTATTTAAAAAAAAAATAAAGTGATTATTGCCAAACCTTCAACTTGCTGTTCAAGGTCATGGCAATATTTCTAAGAATCACTAAGAATCGTACAACTTTTATTTAAAACATTTTTTTGTAAAATGCTTAATTTCCAAAATAAAGCGTTGCCGAACTTTATGTATTGAAAATTCAAACCCTTCTAACTTCCAAATTATATACTTTAGAAAAATAAATAAATATACTCCAAAAACCTTTGAAAGTAATCTATAATAATAAGCAATAAAATAATAAAAACTTTAAAAAAGTTAATTGATTATCACCTGACCTTCATCTTGCTGTTTAAGCTCATGGGCAATATTTACAAATAGTACTAAGAATGGTACAACTTTTATTTGAAACATTTTTCACAAAAATGCTTTGTTTCAAAACGAAACGGGCGTTACCGCACTTTCTGTATACCCTGTATATAAATTCGTATTTATGAAAGAAATAACTTTTTTCTATTTTGGTTCGTTAGTAACACTGACAGCGGTGCGTTACTAGCCAGTACCGCACCGCTATTCTTGAGTTACTGAGTACCTGAGTAGTAAATAGTATATTAAAAAACGAGTTTCATAAATCGCATATTGTAGCACGCGTTCAATTTTAAAATACGAGTCGCGTAGCGACGAGTATTTTAATGAACAAATGCTACTATCGACTTATGAAATTAGTTTTTTATACTATTTTTTCTATTTTGCCCCTTTTTATCTATTTAAAATAAAATATTATAGTTTTCAATTTTAGTAACTTTTCTGGTAGTTGGCAACTCTAATGTCAGGTTTGTCAAATCATCAAATAACCTGTAAATCGCTTGGCAACGGCCACTTTAATATCAATAAAATTCAGTGCTACCAACTTTGAAAAATAAAATTTACTACTCAGTAACGCACCGAAAGCAGTGCGTTACTAGCCATAGTAACGAATCAAAATAGAAAAAATTATTTTTCGAAATTGGTAGCACTGAAGTTTATTGATTTTAAAGTGACAGTTGCCAAACGATTTACAAGTTATTTAATGATTTAACAAACCTGACATTAGAGTTGCCAACTACCAAAAAAGTTACTAAAATTGAAAACTATTATATTTTATTTTAAATAGATATAAAGGCCTAAAATAGAAAAAATAGTATAAAAAACTCGTGTCATAAGTCGATAGTAACACTTGCTCATTAAAATACTCGTCGCTACGCGGCTAGTAGTTTAAAATTAAACGCGTGCTACAATATACGTCTTATGAAATTCGTTTTTTAATATACTATTATCAGAAACATTTTTATGTAATCCATCTAGTTAATGAAATAATGGACTTTGTCAAAAATTCAATTTTTCGATTATTTTTCGTTTATCTACGAATTGTCTCGGAATTTTTTATTATTATCGAAGGCGTCTAAATGAATACCTATAAAAAACGGCAAAACATTGCTTATTTAACCAAATCTGTAACTTTATTAATTACAAAGATACCCATGCTATACAATTCAAATTGGGACACCCTGTATATTTACCGAGTGTTAAAAAAGGATGATACTAATGATTTCCATGATAGATAGAGAAAACAAAAAACCTAATGAAATGAAATGAATTTTAGTATCAGTTTTTCTTTTTTATTATTAAAGTAATACTTAAAATTAAAACTGCTTTCTGGTTAGGTTAGGTTAGCTTAGATTATTATAATAAAGTATTTCTTTAATTTAAGGCTTTCAAAAAATCATTTTATACATGTAGGAATACAAAGTGAGTCAGACCACCCGTAACAGCCCTTTATCTCGAAAACAGTTTGTCGCACACGGATAGAATAAAAATTTTAATTACCAAAGTGAACCCAAAGAATCCATTGGTGAACTTATTTTTTCCGGAACTATCCGGAACCGGAGGTAACTTTGATTTTTTTAATGCCAAGATAGGTCGAGTTTGGTATAGTTTGATAAGTCTTTTAAAAAGAAACAAGTTTTATTAAAATATTTTTTTAATATGTTGCATAATTAATAAATTAAACGAAAAAACATAAGCAAACAAGTGACAAATTGGTTTCTTATATTATGGAAAAAGTACACCAATCCATACTTTGAAATTTCAAAAGGCAAGATAGGTCAAGTATGGTATCTTTGGAAAGGTCTTTTTAAAAAGAAACGACTTTTATTAAAATATTTGTGTAATTTGTAATATCTTGCATAATTAACAAATTAAATAAAAAAAAATGCAAACAACATATAAGTGACCTTTTAAAGGGAAAAATTAAATCCTTACCATAATCGGCAAATGGGCAAGAGAGATTTTTTAAATAAAAACTCTTTTTGCAGTTATTATCGCTTTATTCGTTAAAAATAATTCTTTTTTTAAATTTTTTGAATTAAAAAAAAAATAGATAACCTAAAAAAGTTGATTATTTTTAACAAGTGAAACGAAAAATGCAAAAGTTACAAGTTTCCATTTAAAATTCACAATTGACTCTACCCTTACCCATATTAAGGATGATGGTAGTGTTTTAATTTTTCCATAATTTAAGAAACCATTTGTCACTTGTTTGCTTATGTTTTTTCGATTAATTTGTTAATTATGCAAGATATTACAAAAATATTTTAATAAAAGTTGTTTCTTTTTAAATGACCTTTCAAACGATACCATACTCGACCTATGTTGCCATTTAAAATATCAAAGTTACCTCCGGTTCCGGGCACTTCCGGTTTGGTCCGGAAAATAATAAGTGCACCAATGAATTCTTTACCACAACTTTACCTGTTGTCACTTTTTTTGCAATTTTAACGGATTTTCTTATAAAATAAATAATTTACTATGAAAGAGGTATACTTATTTACAATCGCTAAATCCAACCGTTTTCGAGATTATCTCAATTAAAATTTCGAAATAAAAATAAAAATGAATGAATTGAATATTATTTTAGAAGATGATTGAAAAATACAAAAAACCGTTAAAACGTTTTAATTTCTTTAAAAATATTAAATGTTAATGACAGCCTACTTGATTTAATAAAAAAATAAGTATACGTTTTTCATAGTAAATTGTCTGTCATATAAGAAAAAAAGTTGAAATTGCAAAAAAAGTAACACCAAAAAAAGTTATGGTAAAACTTAAATTCTAAGTTTAGGTAAACTGGTAGTAAATGAATGCGAAATGGCTAAACTACAAAACCAAATTATAAAGAACTTAAAAGTAGTATGGCTATTTTTATCAAGTTACCTTCATAGAAAGAAAAGTTATGAGGCTTTTTATTTTCTGAAAAGTGAACTTAAACTGGCTGTAACTTTCCTGGAAAGTATTTTTGGACAAAGTGTTAAAGGAACTTGTCATCTTAATTTGAGGTGATAAATCCGTTCTACTATGTCTGTCCACGTTATTACAGAACACACTGTATATTCAGTTGAAAACTTGATCAAGATTCAATAAGTTATATTTTCAGTTCAAAAAGACTTATCTTAATAATATACTGGGTGTCGCAAAATTCGACCGACAACGCTTAACAGTAATAGACCTAAACATAAGTCGATATGACTAAATTCATTTAAATAAAAAATGCTCCTCAGAAAACTTATAAGCCTTTAAAGTTGATTTTTAAAAAAATCATTAATTACGGCCAAAGCAGTAAAGATTTTTTAATGAAATTTAGTAAACGTACATTTGAACACTAAACGTTTAATTGGTAAAAATTTGGTTAATCTTCGACTTTTGTAAATGGTGTTGGTTGGAAGAAGAGGACATAAAACAATCAAAAACTTTTTAGGTATTTAAAAATTGTATGTTAAAATTATTTTTTTATGTAGAAAACTGCAAAATGAAGATTTTTCATTCTCTTATAAATGGGCATTTCCACATGGAAAATATTTTTCAATGAATTTTATACTATGCATAGGTCTTAAAAAACCTAATTTAATGGGCTGGTTCGTTTTTTATTTAGGGCACCAAAAAAATTTAATTAATTTATTTAGAGTCTATGATAACTCCTATCAAAAAGTACACCCCGTACTTTTTGAATAAAAATAAAAACGCATTTTTTTATCATTGTTCAAAAAGTACGCCCCTATCATAAACTATATGAAACATAAAAATTCTATATGAAAACTAAATTCAATTTGATTGGCACTAGGCATCGTTTTTGTTAAATTTTTGATTACAAATGCCCAAAAAACAATGTTTACTAACGAAAAGTACGCTTTTCAAACATTTCGCCGAGTATGTTATCGTCAAGTATGTTATGTATTTAATCAAAGACAAAATCCAAACCGTAATTGATTTAAATTAAAAAAAGGTAATAACAAAAAAATATACAGGGCGTCTCACAAAATCACAAAAGTCATGAAAATTTTGCAATTTTATAATTGCTGTTACTGCATAAGGAGCCAAAAAAAATATTAGTTTGTAGAAATTTTTTTGTTCAAAAAGTGGGACAACCTGTACAATTTTATTAATAAATAATTGGATTAACATCTGTCTGTATATTCAAAAAGAACAAAATCTTTGTTCTTTTTAATTATTAATAAATTATTTCATCTTTACAAAGCATCACATTGGATAGAAATAAAATTGTTTAAATCGTTTTATTCTGGTTTCAGAATTATCTTATATTTTGTGGCCCAGATTTTACTTCCCAGGAAATATCTCAGTTATTTGAAGAGATAAAAGTGTAAATCAAAAAGTGCTTTGAACGGCAGCACTTTTTTCTTTAATGGGATACCCTATTTTTTATAATTGATATTGCATCTACAATTTATTCTAGAAACAGTGATATGCTACACTTAGTATTTTAAGTAAAATTTTGTGTATAAAAAAAATTAAAATATTGATCAAAGTAGTATGCAAAATTGTTTATTTAGTTGGTTTTAAGATAATTTTTTAAATCTAAACTAAACCTAATCTAACTAAACCTAACTGTAAATTTCAAATTTTGTTAAAAAAACTAAATAAATAATTTTGCATAATACATACTTTGATCAATATTTTATTTTTTTTTATTCACAAAATGTATTTAAAATACTAAGTGTAGCATATCACTGTTTCTAGAGAAAATTGTAGATGCAATATCAATTATTAAAAATAGGGTGTCCCATTAAAGAAAAAAAAATTGATGATGGCGTCGTAAGAGTGGTGAATACCAATAATTTTTTTAGAATGAGTTTATAAGGTAGAAGTGCTGCCGTTCAAAGCACTTTTTGATTTATACTTTTATCTCTTCAAATAACTGAGATATTTCTTGGGAAGTAAAATCTGGGCCACCCGGTATAGACTTTTTAGTGAAAATTTTGATTATATTTATAAGTTATGTTATGCATTTAAATTTAATATTTACCCTCTTTAGCTACAAATAAATTATTATGTATTTTTATTCAAACATTAAAAAGTTAGAAGACATTTTAGATGTCGATAACTAACTTTGACCACTTACATATAACATGCAGAAGTAAAATCATGTTGTTCAAAAATACCTTTTTCTTGTATAAATATATAAGTATATCAAATTTAATCCCGATTGTTCAAAACGATTGGATAGAAATAATCTTTTACCTTTTTAATTTATTGTAAGTACCGAGTATTCAAAAATGGATGATACTGGTGATTTGCATGGTAGGAAAGGTAACTTTAGCACAATGGTCACATTGAAATTAAAAATAAGTACTTCAGTGATGTTTAAAAATTTTAATATCAGTTTTTATTTTTTATTTTTAAGTAATATTCAAAATAATGCTGCCCAGAGGTCCTTTGGTTAAAATAAAAGATATGAGAATGAACTTTGTTTGAATTTCGACATGTGTACAAATTTAGTAACAATAAAATCCTTAAAAATTACTACGTAGTATATTTGGTTGCCTAGTTTCGGTATCAATCCTAATTGAATTCCCTGTATTATACGCCTGATGATGATGAAATTGTCATCGAAAAATGTAGTGTTTTAATGGTTTGTAAGCCTCTTCGTTCTTAATAAATTTAGAGCATAGGATTTATCAAACCAAATCATCTGCAAGTTTCTCTTTCATTATTGGAAATAAGTTTGGTCAAATCGTTTTATTTTTTGGATACACCTTGTATTATATAAAATCATTCATTAATGACCTCTATTGATGAATATTTTATAAATATTTGCTAGAAAAATATGAATTTTTGTAAAAAAAGAAAAAATGATGTTTTCGGGTGGAAAATAATGCTTTTATTTTATTAGAAGGTGCAGGTAGATAATAAAAGCTCACCCTTATTAATAATTCGTCGTTGATGCCCTTTTTATAATGAAAAAGTCCTAAATCTGAGGAATTTTCGTAGCGAGGTGCTATAATTTATTTTTGCTGAAATGGGTATTGTTTTCCTTGATTGCTATTGCGGATGTAGTAGAAAGAATGGTCGAGTTTTAGAAGGCCTCCGGAGGAGGAGAGCATGAATGTTTGAGGTGCCTCCGGCCTCCACCTTCCTCTCACCCCCTCAGGGTCGAGTACTAAACTTTGATATTGTTTTATTTGCTGCCCTCTCGCGGGTCAGCGTTAACTTGATTACTTCGCATGCCCGATTTGTATTCCAGCCGCTATTCTCAACTGCCCTTCTCTTCCGACGCTCTTTTCTTGGATTAAATCTCCCCATCATTTATTATTCCAATTTAACTACCCAGAAACGAATTCATATTTGATTATTTCTAAAATATCAATACTTGGAAACAATTACCTATATAATATAGGTAATTGGAATACACCCACAGGAACACAATTCTTCAAAATGAGACTTTTTTAAATTACCTGAATTATTTTAGTGCCCCATTAAAGTCCCCTTTCGGAGGGCCATTAAAATAAATAATCACAAGTGCGTGGTGATAGGAAACGAATAAAAAAAAAGTTATACTCACTGACCACCTTCACTTCACTTCACTCACCCCCACTTTTTCCATCCTCTCTTCCCTCGAGCCAATTTTTTTTTTAATATAAAATTATACAATAAATTCGTGATTAAATTAGGTAGAGTTTAGTAAACAAGCATTAAAATTTATTATTTAGGAGCAATAAAATAAAAGAATTCTTGAGCTACCGCTTTTCTAATTTGTAACGATTTTACCGCGAACGAAGAAATTAATTAGACGTTTGTAATTGCCCCCCTTGATGAAAGGAGGCGCTTTTTATTGTTGTTTTTTAGTGCTTTATTTAGTCGTATACCAAAAGGCCCCACTAATAAATGTAAAGCGACCGTTTCCGCTTCGATTTCGAAAAATAGCGCAATTTATCGCTTCTCTTAACTCATTATCTTCAAATGCCCCAAACGAAATCAACCTTAATTAGATCCCATCTTCAATCAATTATTTATAATACACGCAATTCAAAATGATTATATTTTAATCTTGTAAAATACCACTCGTGATTTTGTTTGATTAAGGTTTGCGTTGACAGATGTTAGGTAGGTATGGAATGAAAAAATCATGTTTCGCGAAAATCATGAAATCGAAAGGACAATCTTGGCGTGAATCCCGCAGGACTCGTGAAATATTAAGAGTAGCCTTTTTTGGTCCCCGCTTGTCAGGCCATTTTAATAATTAGCAATTCCGCAATAAGCGCCTCGTCTGAGAGAGGGGTGCGAAAGCGAAACCGTTTAAAATCGCGTTAATTATTCACTCGACCCTTTTTAACTCCAATTATTCCTCCTAACCAAAAATTATTCATCAACTAAAATTATTATCAAAAATACACAAATTAACGACTTTCAAATATGCACGCCACTAAAAGGAACAAAGGATTCGATTCGTCTTTATGAGCTACTTTTTATTAGCCGCTCGTTAGTTAAAGCCATTAATTTACATAGATGCTACCGTTTTATATAAACAAATAAAATTTTTATGGTCGCATTAAATTAATGAATTTACTTTTTTAACTACCCTTTTCCAACGAAACAAAAACTAGCCACCACTATTCAGCATCGAGCAACGCTATGTCCTACGTCACGCTTGTGACGTCATAAGCATAAATCACCTTTACTAATTTATATGTTATTTTTTATATTTTTATTTATTATAATCTATCCATTTTAGAAGTCAATTTTAAAACAAAATCTAAAAAACATTTTTAATCGGTTTATACAGGGTGATTTATTTAACAGTTGCGCAACCAGGAATTTTCAATGGGGGATGCATGAGCAAAAAAATACTCCTTTCAAATTTTACCATATTTACATACAGGGTGACCCATCCATCAAATAATCAAACTTAAGAGTATGAAAAAACTAAAAAAGTATATTTTTTAATTTTGGTGTTTCAACATTTTAAATTTTAGGTCACCGATTTTTGCTACAAATTTAAAACAAATCAATCACTATAAAACTAAAACGTCCATCTTCAATTGGTAACAATATTAGTAGGTACAGAAATCATAGAAAATAAAGTAAAAAAAACAAAGTTTTTTAATTTCTCAAAAAAATCTCAATTAAAGGAAGGTTTTTTAGTCTTCTAAGATATTTATTATTCCTATAAATCTTGAAAATTTTGAGTGTTAAGTTCGTTTCCTTCACTTGTCACAATATTTACCCAAATTAACCGTTTTAAATAGTTTTAAAAACTAATTTTGGATCATTTTTCAGTTGGATCTGTGAATTTTGTTGAGAAATGTGTAAGGGGGTGCATATGTACCCATGGCCCTATGTACCCTTTTTGGTTGCGCTTAGAAAAGCCTTAGAAAAAAATTCCAGTAAAAATTGTTAAGGCATTCATAGTGGTGAAGGGTAAAGGGAAATCATCTGCCTCTTCCAGAAAATGCATTATAACAATCAAAAATATAAAATGGCTATTTTTTCTAATTTTCAATTTACAAAAAAAAATTTTGGATGGTACATCAGAAAAATGGAAATATACCATTCACCAAACCAGTATTGAGACTTGTTTTTTTCAATTTTTAAAAACAGATTTTTTGGTTTAAAAAAAAGCAATTGAAAATAGACAACATTTACAATTTTATACAGGGTGGAACAAAAAAAACGGAGCAAGCCATAACTTTTTTATTCCTTATCTAATTGTTGATTGTTGAGAAATAAAAAGCATTTATAATTATTTGCTTTGTAGGAAAAACTGTGTTCAATACAATTTCCCAAGCCACAGCCACTGTCATTTTTGACAGGTGTATATCAACTTTTGTTTTTCAAATAGAACTGTCAATTTTTTTTCCATGATTTAATAAAGGGTTTTTTTCTGAATACAGTGGTGTATAACATTATTTTTATTATTATTAAAAAAACGAAAAAAAATTATTTAATTTTTTTTATTTTTACAATAAGGTAAAAAACGATTTTTTTTATAATTATTTATGAAAGAGGATCCCTCCACATGAATTTTGCAGTTTGATTTTTTTGTCTAGCACTTCAATTGGCCTAACAATTAATTTCCAAAGTTGGGCAAAAAGTTTTATATTGAATTGAAATAAAAACGAATGTGTTTCTAAAAATGAACTCTAACACATTATGAATAAAAACACCAATTTTATTTTTCGTTTTCCAACCTCATTGTCAGATGTTTATTAAAATGTGTCCCTTTGAATTTTTTAACAAAGCTTGCCATGAAATTAAAACAAAATGCGAATGTTTGGTAAGTAAAAAAGTTTACATTCTTTAAATCAAAATAGTTATTATTTAATTATAAATAGCACACCCACATTATGGACTACAGTCAAATTACTGATATGATTCAAATTTACTTTGAACGAATAAAGATCTACCAAAACCTCAAAAGTTTGCTAGACTTGAAGCAAATTTATGGGAATTTGGTGCTTTCAAGAAACCCAAGAAGCCTAAAGGTCAGTATAATATTAAAGAAATAGAGTTAAATGTTTTACTAATGGTAGAAGAAAATTCAAGCACATCTATTGGCGAAGTGGCTCAATACTTAAAATATTAAAAAAACACAAACTGGAATCTTTTACCTCCCAGAAAGTAAAAGCTCTTGAAGAAAATTACTTACAACGAAGACAAGTATTTTGTAATATTTATTTAAATAAAATAAATGAAAACCGAAATTTCTATCGGCAAGTAATCTGGTCTGATGAATGTCATTTTAACAAAAATGTGGCATGTTTAATCGAAGTATCCTTCGAAACTGGAGTCTAGAAAATACAAGATCCAAAGACAATTGAATGTAATTATCAAAGAAGATTTAACTTAAATGTTTGGTGCGGATTTTTTGGGACCAATTTTTATTGTTGGGACTTTAAATCAACAAAAATATCATGAACTGTTGACTGGAAATCTACAAAATTTTTTAGATAATTTACTACTCGCCGAAGAAATTCGCATATTTTTTCAACAAGATGGGGCTACGCCACATAATGCAACAATGAATGTTGAATTTTTAAATGCACAATTTGGAAGAAAGTGGATTGGAACAAATGGACCAATTCGATGGCCGGCCCGTTCCTCTGATCTGACCGTTAGATTTTTTCTTTTGGGGGGTATATTCGAGATAAGGTATATTATATATTTAATTACCTCTAATACTGTTGAAATTTTACGACAAAAAATTATCGACGCTTGTCACTCTATACGACCAGGAATGATTTTGAATGCAACCTCAAGCATAGCAAGAAGATGTTAGCTTTGTCTTGACCACGGTGGAACCCCACATTGAACAATTTGTATAAATTTCTTTTTTAATTTAATTTCGTTTATAACTAAAATACTAATAAACTTTGATTATTTTTGTGATATACGGAAATGAAAAAAAGAATAAAAAAATAAAATAATTTTTTTTTCGTTTTTTTAATAATAATAAAAATAATGTTATATACCACTGTATTCAGAAAAAACCCTTTATTAAATTATAGAAAAAAAATTGACAGTTCCATTTGAAAAACAAAAGTTGATATACACCTGTCAAAAATGACAGCGGTTTTGGAAATTGTATTTAACACAGTTTTACCTATAATACAAATAATTATAGATTCTTTTTATTTCACAACAATCGGACAAGGAACAAAAACGTTATGGCTTGCTCCGTTTTTTTTGTTCCACCCTGTAGAAATTGAAATGAAGAAAACGAAATTGTACCATAAATCGTGTAACAAAAAAATAATGTATTTTTATCTTTTGTGATTGAAATGGTATAATAAAAAAAATGAAACTAAAATACCTATACATATACCTAATAAAATAAAAAAAATAGTAAAACTGAATAATTCTGATTTACCAAATTTCAAAGAATTATTGACTTAAGTTAAAAAAAAATGCTACCCAAAAAATGCATCTGAAAAAAGTCGGACACCTTATTATTAGTTTTAGTTATTTGGGTATCGCAACTGCAGAAATTCTTAAGCCTGTCAATATCTTGATGTTAACTTCTCATTTTTTGTTTTTGTTATTGTTTACATTCGTATACATTATTATTAATTTTGGATTTTGAAAATAAATAAATTATGTAAATTGTCACAAATACATAATACATATGTACTGACAGTTTACAACTGTTAATTTTTTATTTTCCGTAAAATATTTATAAATGTGACATGTGGTATATCAAAATTCTCAAAAAACCACACTGATTCCAAATATGTGTAATTCCAATATGGCCACCGTAAAAAAAACAAAGTTTGAATTATTTCCTGGCAATCTGATTGGCTTATTGAATTTTAGATAAAAAAAACTGCCTTTATGGTGTTAACGCAGTTTTTTGATATGGCCTATAATAAAGAAATTAGTCGTATTTTGAAAATGACACTTTGATTTTTTCAAGGTGGCGCCGAAACGATGCAAAATTCAACTGTTTTGTCAACGACTTGTTATTGGAGATACAAATATGCACTACTTTGTCCATTTAACCGACTTTCTATCACCAATAATAACAAAGTTACCCATAGAGTTCAACGTCAAATGGGACACCCTGTATAGTAAATCTGGATATGTTATACATACAGGGTGCGGCATTTAACTTGATAAATTTTAATAACTCAAAAATTAAGCATTGAAACAGAATTCATCATTTTGAACATTTATTGAAAGAATTTTTACATTTAAGTGATTTTTTAATGAAATAAAAATAAAACCTCAAACCTAAAATTTTAAATAACTTTAAATGAATAATGCAAGAAACAAAATATTCTTATTTTTTCACCTGTTATACGAATCTCGAAAAAAAAATTGGTGTTACTATTTAAAAAAACAAAGTATTATGTCGTATGACCTTGAAAACAAAGGAAAAATGCAATCCATGATTTTTTCCCTTGAAATCCTAAAACTGTTAATTGAATAATTTTTCCCTAAAGTGCTTAATTTTTGAGTTATTAAAGTTTATCAAGTTAAATGCCGCACCCTGTATACTCTGTATTGACTGCTGTTTTAGAGTCCATACCCTGTTGAGCCAAATTTCTGGATCCGCTTTTATTTTTTTTTTCAAACGTCAAAAGTACGGCCTTCTGTGACGATTTTTATATTCGTTGACTATAGAGTCATGTTCCTACAAATCGGGAACAATCGGGCTTACTTTGTATTTGCAAGGAGTAGAAACGCTATTTCTACTCCACCTATTTGGCAACCCAATATACATAATCTATTAGCAACATGACGTTTATAATAAGTTTAGACGTTTGAAGAAAAAATAGTATATTTTATTTGGAGGAAAATAACTTTTAGTAGCCCTCAAACGCACATGCTTAAAAAGTATTTCTTTTACTCCCAATAAAACAATATACTATTTTCATTGATTTGCCGAATGTCGACTCAATATTGCTAAAAATCAGCTTCGGTTTTAGTATTGTTGATGTTGTTTTAAAATGTGTGGTTAAATGAAAATGTGTTGTTGGTTTTGTTGAAGGAAAAAGAGGAAGAGGTTTGTATATAATTGGGGTGTAGTAGTAAAATAACAAATAACATATGTTGGCGGGGGCCGCGAGCATTAATCCACCTATAATTTGTAGTAAACGGAGCACCCCTTTTTTTAGGGCCCTGAAATTTAATGACAATATTTTTTGAGGCCGATAATCGGCCCCATTAGGTAATGAACGCCGCAAGAGCGAACAAGAGCCATCACCAAATAACAAGGCAGACGCTCAAGACGACCGCCCATAAATGCTCCTAATGACACTTTAAACAAAAACGAATCGTTTTCCCGTAGACTCTCTTAGTTGCTGTTATTAGGTTTGATTGCACTTGAATGGAGATGTAATTGAGGTGAGGTTTTATCGAGGAAAAAAGCCAAATTATACACGCAACGCGCATTTTATGGTCTCTTCGCCAGAACCTGCAAGTCTCCACTACTATGATAAATTTTCGTTAGGCATCTTGAATTAGGATTTAATGTGTGATGCGGTGCGGTGCGGTCCTGCAGATTTCGAGGAGTATTGTCGTCGTTTGGAAATGAATTTGGTATTCAGGTATCGTGGCAGTCGTTCTCCTGTTTTATTCCGTTGTTTTCGTGCGGTTGGTCGTCAGGACATAGTTCACCTTTTATCCTTGTCTCTCATTTATAGTCAAGTGACGCAGGCGGTTCTTTCGGTCCTGATTCAATAGTCCTTGCTTCCCTCTCGCTCGGCGTCGCATCAATTTTTCAAAGATGGCGCGGAAACAAATGAGCAGCGCGCCAAATTGAAGTAAGAAATAGCGGTTAGCTTTTGTTTTATGCGATGCCAACTGCCGCGCTATTGTTATGTTTAAGGGCTTTTATAAATCTTTTAACATCTCGGTTACGAGCCGGCCCTGATATCGCCCGCTCGCCCGCTTTTTATTACACTCCGCCGATTATTTATTTCCTCCATTACCTTCTTCCTCCACCCCACACTAAAACCGAATTAAATACAAGTGCACCACATTAATATATTAGCACCGCTGCATTTTCCTCAAATACAACAATTTAACGCTCGTGAAGCAATAAATTACCTATCTACTCAAATCTCGCAATCTTTAACATTTAAATGCGAGAAAGTTTATTTCGCAACACATGATTTCAATTATTAAAAACTACACGTTTTAATCAAAAGAAAAATCCTCTTTTATCATCAAATTCCTTAATAAAGTAAAATTGCAAGTTTAAAGATACGTGTGTAATTTAACTAACTATATAGTCGAGCCTTTTAAACAATAAAATGTGAAAATCACTTAATAAAACGTCTCCGGATTATAACGACGGTGTAACGACTATGTATCAAAGTTGTTAACTTTAAATACCTGGAGATTAATAATCGCCAACATGTAAAATGCATTAGAGTTGACACACATGTTATTCCATTAAGCAACCCACCTCACACAAAGATCCGAGTTCGTCGCCACGCAACGACTTTTGCCGAACCGCGCCGAATCGCTCGATCACAGCGACGCTCCTTAATTAATGCCCCTTTTACCTTAATCAACTCTTTCTTTTGAAATCTCGAACGCCCAGTATTCACTTGCGCGAATGAATTCTCCGAATATGTCCGCGCATTGTCTAATAATTAATTTAATCTACTTAACTCTTAATGGCTTATTTATAGCCGATAAAATTATTTATTGAAGGACTTAATTAATTACGGTCTTCTCCGCTCGTCGCGGTCTTCTTTTACCCTTTTTTGTCCGCCGGACCTACAACTTGGATTTTATGGCGACTATTGGCATATTTCTACCCCACAATTCACAGAAGTATTAAAGGAACCACATAAACTGGTTCGACACAAACATCAAGACGATAAGAAAATAATTATTATACGAGCTTTTTTTATTAAAATTAAGCCTCACAAGATTTTTTTATCTATTATATTCATTATTGAATAAATACAAAATCATACTTTGGAGGAGGCACAAGATAAATAATGTATTTAGTGCCAAAAGTTTTATTTTAGCAAATAAAATGTCTGTACATTCTCTAATAAATAAGAATATGTTTGGTGTTAAAAATGTGTAATAGAAAAAATGTCGCATAATCGACGAATTTGAATATTGGCTTTTCAAGCTAAGCGATCTTTCCCCTTGCGGTTGACTGATGAACTAATGTGATGATGTCAAAAGTAGGCTATATAACTTTCAGTTGTCACTGAGGTTACGCCGCTTTGCACTCATCACCCACTTCTGACGGCATTTTTGGAGGGAAAAATTGATTTTAATAGCCAATAAATAGTTTTTTTTTCAAATTGGAAACATCTACAGGGTCCCCAAAAAAATGAAAACACCTAAATATTTTTTCAACCGTATTGAATTAAAAAAAAAGTTTAGACAAAAGTTAATTCAATTTAAACCAGCTACCATTTAAACATATTTTTAATATACAGGGTGTTCATTTTATTAGTGATATGGCACCTAACTTTCGGTTTTTAAATGCAATACCCTGTATATTTTTATATTTTTGAATTCTACGATTAATTTGAGTAAACTTTTCTAGAAATCATTTTTTATAAAACTCGTTATTCACGAGTTACGAACAATTCTTTAATGTTAAGTTTGGCCACATAAAGATAAGTTAATATAACTTTTTACAAATAAAGAGTTCTAGCAAAAGCCAATCCATTTTTCTAAGTTTTGGTAACATACATTTAAAATTAATCCACTTATACCTTTGTTTAAACGTTTTTTTTTTATTAATAAAATTTAGGTTAGGTTAGTTTATTTAGTGTATGACAAAAAATTGTTGTCACATTATTATATACAATTATATTTGAATATTTTACTATTTTTACGTTGGGAATCTCTATTTTTAATTAGCTTTCACAATCTTTTTGTCTGATGAAGCCAGTGACATGGCGAAACATGTACAAAATATTAGATTGTTAATAAATAAAGTTGGATAAAGGAATCTTTTATTACTAATTATAAATTAGTTTATTGAATTTAAAAAATTGTTTAAACAAAAATATGAGTGAATTAATTTTAAATTTACGTTACTTAAACTTAAAAAATGGATTGATTTTTGTTGGAATTCTTTAATATTTATAAAAAGTTAATAATACATACCTTATTCTTATTACCGAACTTAACATTAAAGAATTACTTGTAACTCAAGAACAACAAGTTTAATAAAAAAATGATTTCTAGAAAAGTTTACTCAAATTAATCGTAGAATTCAAAAATATAAAAATATACAGGGTGTTGCATTTAAAAACCGAAAGTTAGGTGTCATATCACTAATAAAATTAACACCTTGTATATTAAAAATATGTTTAAATGGTAGCTTGTTAAAATTGAATAAACTTTTATTTAAACTTTTTTTTAATTCTATATGCTTCAAAAAATATTCAGGTGTTTTGATTTTTTTGAAGGACCCTGTATCCAGAAGGGTGCACAAAAAAACGGCCATCGATGTAGTTTCGTTATTTCTTATCCGATTTTAATAAGTGATATGTCAAATTAAATGGTTTGAAGAATACTACTATCAGATAATAAAAGATTAATTTTATTTTTGAAAATATCAGAGGAGAAGGAGGCTACTTTTGTTTTTCAAATGGCAACATATTTTTTTCGATTGAAAAAAATTAACAAAAATAATCTAAACCAATTATACCAATAATTTTTTTTAAATTTTTTTTTTCATATTTTTTTTTAGTCTTTTTATTATTAGTTTTTTTTGTTTGAGAGTTTTCAGTTTATAATTTATTAATAATTTTTTAATTTATTAATTTATTAATAATAAATTAAAAATCAAAATTTAAAAAAATAAAAGCTGAAAACTAAAAACTAAAAACTCAAAAACAAAAAAAACAATTTAATTAAAAAAATTAATAATAAAAAAAATTACAAAAATTATTGGTATAATTAGTTTAGATTATTTTTGATAATGATTTTTCCCAATCGAAAAAAATATGTTGCCATTTAAAAAAGAAAAATTGCCCCCTCCTCCTTTGTTGTTTTCAAAAATAAAATTAATCTTTTATTATCTGATAGTAGTATTCTTTAAACCATTTAATTTGACATATCACTTATTAAAATCGAATAAGAAATAACGAAGCTAGTTGGCAGTTTTTTTGTGCACACCTCGGTATTTCAATGGTGGTAACTAAAATACCTTACGACGACGCACGAATTAAATGTAATATATATTTGGACAGAAATTAGAAATTATAAAATGAGTGAAAATGGTGTTTAACAAATCGACGGTCAATGTGACACTTACTTTAACAAGTTTTCAAGTTACAGGTAATTCAGTTTTAAAAAATTTCGAACCTAGATAGACAAATTAACCAGGCCAAGTAACAAAAGAAAGGAATGTCTAATTTTTATAGATTTTATGAAAATTAATGTAAAAAGAGATGAATATATGTAGCTCAATGATTAAATATCAGGAGAAGACTTTGTTTTTGAGCGTGGTATTGTCAGAGTCGTATTTACAACATGATATTATTGTCAATGTGGTACTGTCAAAGTGATTTCGTCGGAGTGATATTATCACCGTGGTATTGTCAACTTGATATTGTCAACATAGTATTATTAGAGTAGTATTATCGGCGTAGTACTGTCAAGAATTTTATTCTCAAAACAATATTCTGTTTTAAATTAGTAACTTATAAAAAATTTATTAATAGTGGTCATTAATAAATGATTTTATATACGTTAATAGTATTCATTACAGATCGATCAACGAAAAAAAAAAAAGAAAAAACATAAAAGGACCTTATCGTTTTCCTATGTGTTTTTGGGCAAACATGAAAAATAAGTTAAACCTACAAAAATTAACTAAAATACCCCCAATATTAATTATATTTCCAATTTCTTCAATAAATATGCATTATAAATACATTTATGAGATTTTACATTATTTAAAAAAATATTTATTAACACGACAACAGCGGATTTTAAAATTCAAATTTTGACAAGTACAGTCAGATAAATTTTAATTACCTTTTATTTACGTTTAAATTGAAAGCAAATGACACTTAAAACTAATAGGGTGTTTTCCTTGTGGAACCAGTGTTAATATTCGAATACAATCGCCAAAAGGATTAACCTGATGGTAGATACAAATGATCTTTATTATAAGGCACTTTAGGACAATGGTTACTGTTACAAGCAAGAAGTAATGTCCAGGCTAACAAATTCGTACGCGCTTTACAAAGGTATCTGGCGACTGACTCACTGTGACTCACACTGGATTGAAATGTTTCCCACATTGGGTGTTATTGTCATGCGCACACATTGCTTGCGTTTGTACGTTTATTTATAAAAACTGCTAAAACCGGCGCGTACACATTAAAAGAAATCCGGTACGCGGTCATGTAACATACTGGAATGAAACATTCTAGTAAAGGCGAAATAACTGCCGAATGTCGTAAATAGTATCTTGCCTACTTGATAGGAGGTGCTTAGAAGTGCCAGAGGGTGTCCTACAAAAATAGAAGGAATTTACAAGCCCTTTGCCGCCACCGAGGTCCCTTATCGGTTCTACTTTTTACTAATAATTATTGTGCATTTAATTTGGACGTTTCGTTTGAGAGGTAATAATTTCAATGTTGCCTGATTGTGCAATAAAGTCTTACGATAACCTGTAAAAGATATTTTATTTTTAATTGATGCTGTAATATTACAAATCTTATTACAACTATTAAAACTATAGCCATTGAATTTACAGTAAAAGTTTCAGAGCTGCAGGGAACTGGAAAAGTCATTTTTTATCAAATATTTTAAAAATTGGAAAAAAATATATTCTTAAATTATAAGTTTATTTGAATAAAATAAATACTTAAAAATTAATTTCTAATCAAGTCATAACAAATATGTACTTAATTGTATAATTTTTATACTATTAAAGTCAATAAATCATAGTAAATAAATGGCATAGGCAACCAAACTACTTTGTTTGTTAGAAACTCCGAGGAAAACACCAGCATCGTTGTCTAATTGTGCAAAAATTAATTAATTTCAATTGCGTTTTTTGGCGAAAGCGGTCTCCTAAAGAGCGAAATATTTTACACTATTGTATATTTATTTCTTATTTATATGTGGCATAAGTTTCATTCTTGTACAAAATGCTCCCAAAACCCGATAAGGTCCTTTATTTTGTCTATTTTTGATACTCCTAAAAATTTAAAACCATTATATTTTTTATTAAACAAGTAGTATAGCAAATATTACTGATTTAATATGTACAAATTTTGCTTCAAATTATTTTTTTAAGATTCCAAGCATTTTAAAACAAGCTATCCGGGTCCTATAATTTTCCAAAAATCTTAAATCATAATTCTTAAATCTTTGAGCATAAATAGACCTTAATTAAATCTTCTCTAAAATAACATGTTTATTTTTCGCAAATTTTATAATACATACTAGGTACATACATTTTTCTAAATTTTTTAAAATTTGAAAAAACTTGTACGTGAGCACTTTGTGTTTTAAAATCGAAAAAAAAATAGCTTGAAGGCAAAATTCTTGTTTCAATGAATACATTTTTTAACAGAAAAGTTTTTCCTAAAAACTCAAAGCCATTTAACGTTTTAATCGCCCAAGTAATTTTAAATTAGTATATTAAAAAAACGAGTTTCGTAAGTGATATGGTAGCACGCGTTCAATTTTAAACTACTAGCCGCGTAGCGGCGAGTATTTTAGTGAACAAGTGCTACTATCGACTTATGAAACGAGTTTTTTATACTATTTTTTTCTATTTTGCGCCTTTTATCTATTTAAAATAAAATATTATAATTTTCAATTTAAGTAAATTTTCTGATAGTTGTCAACTTTAATGTCAGGTTTGTCAAATAAACAAATAACCTGTAAATCGCTTGGCAACTGCCACTTTAAAATCTACAAATTTCAGTGCTACCAACTTGGAAAAATAAAATGTACTACTCAGTACGCATCGCTGTCAGTGCGTTACTATACTTCATTTTTTAACTAGGAGGAGTAACAGGGAAGGACAACTTACACTATAAAAGTTACTAGAAAAATAACCAAACAGATTTTGACAAGAACTTTAGGTTATTTTGGCTTTTTAATGATAAAATATGTACAGAAACATAATTTAATTCCCAATTTCTTTGTACTGAATACAAATTTATACATGTAAATACATTAGTAATTCAAATTTTATGATTAATACTTTGAGGTTATATGTGAAGAATCATCCAAAATAATTATCCGGTGTAAGTCTTGCTGACTTTTAACCAATCAGGGATGTTAGCGCGGGAAATTTAAATCACTCCTCCTAGTTAAAAAATGAAGTATAGCACTAGTAATGAACCAAAATAGAAAAAAAATATTTTTTTCTTTAAACGTCAGTAAAATGTATTATAGTAACATATTATATAATACAACAAGAAAGGTTAAACATAGACATCAATGTCTAAGCTGTCAAACTACCTTTGCAGCCGCCCACGGAGGCAACAAAAGAATTTTGCTGTCGCTCGCGGCTGTCATTAAAAATTATTTGTCAAATTCATAGAATATTTAATATAGTATAGTATAGATATTTAATAGAAAATGCAGTGTGCCGTGATCGTGTGCAAAATAAAATATATTAATTAATTTTACTTTCGGTAATCGGCGTTTGAAGAAAAAATAGCATATGTTTTATTCGGAGCAAAAGTGTCTTTTTGTGGCTCGTACGCAGTTGCAGGACTCGTCGCTTCGCTGATTCGCAGCATAGGTACTCACCACAAAAGTATCACTTTTGCTCCTAATAAAACAATATACTATTTTCATAAAATTTTTAAATATACTGTAAATTTTGATATTTAATCATATTTAGGCCATAAGTTTGGAACAAATAAATATACCTAAATGAAATTTTGTTTTAAATTAAAGAAAATTTCAAAGCTTTTAAAATGAACTATAAAACATAAAAATTTAAAAGTTTAAACAGGTTAAAAAACCTATCTAGAATATCGTTTAATTTTCATAAATGTTAGAAAACTATATTATCTTCGTAGGTTTTTTAAAATTTGGAAAAACTTAGACGTGATCACTTGACGTTTTAAAATCTGATTTTAATATTAATATTTTGAAATCGAAACTCGGTCAATAGATAAACGTCATTTTTCTTGAGTGAAGTTGAAACAAACAACATTTAATAAAATTTTGGGTAAAAATTGCTTCAACGCAACATTGTTTCAATTAAAAAAAGAATTAATATAAGAGTTGTTCCTAAAAATGTACACGTTTTAATCGCTATTTAATTTTGATTAAAACCATTTTTTCAATAAATTTTGAAAGTATGTATACTAAAAATGGCTCTTTAAATTTAATTACTTTTTAGGCTATAACTTTGGAAAATAAGGATTTCTAAATGAACCTTTTTTTTAAATTAAAGAAGATTCCAAGGATTTTAAAATTTTATAGAAAATCTTTCTCTAATTTTCAAAACTTTTAGGAGCATATTTTTATTATTTTCATAATATTTGCCATTAATAAAAGAGAGTACACATGACTGAATTTAGTCGGATTGTTGGTTGGGAAGACTAAATTGAATGAAGAATCCATACGACGCAACCACCAACCAGCCATCCGACTGATTTTCCACACATCCATTAAAATATTTAATCAGTTCACTTTTGCTACTTCCACTAAGAGGTTTAATTTTATAGTTGTTGTTTTGTCAAAATGGCAGAAGATTGAAGTACCGATTGTTTTATCGATAGCTACGAAAGAAAATAGAACTTAATTGTGACAACTATTTTATAAAATAGCTAGAAAGGTACTGATAATCCTTTTTACTTAAAAACAAGATAAATCGTGGAATAGTTGATGGATGAAGCATCCAACTATTTACTATGGGATGGTTGGATCGACCGCCCAAGCCTCCACACAATCCAACTGTGTATCCAATCCGTCCAAATTGAATCGATAATTAAAAGATCTCCCTTTGGCGACCGAGTGCGTAAATAACGAAGTGACGTCATAAATAAGTCGAGTTTACTTTTTAATGTTTAATAGCTTCACTTTTTCATGTGTCCTAACATTTTAGGTTATAACTTTGGAAGAAATAAAGATATCTAAATGAATCTTTTTTTAACATCAAAAACATTTCTTACACATTTGTTTAACAATTTTGCAACACAAGTCTAAAAAGGATTGTATAATGATAATTTAGTTAAATTATGGTGATTTGTTATGTAAATGAGTTAATTTGATGTAAATTAATTTTGCAAAAGTTTAGCCTGAAGTAAGGTGGTTTTTGATGTAATTTTTAATTGGGATCAATTAGCGAAATAATAAAATCAAATCAATTGAAAATATTCGAAATTTAATAATTGTTGGAAATAATTTGGTGCTTTGATCCGACAGGTGACGTAAATACGTTAATTTTATAAAATTTAATTCGATTAATCCACCAGTAATTTGAACCTATTTCATTCTCGTTATTTTTAAATGCATTTTAGGCTAATTATCCCTCGTGAATTATAAATGCAAATTGGATGATAATAAACTTTGTAGCTCGAGAGCTAATTATTACAATTTTATTTATATCTGAATTTTTGCTGCAATAATTTGGGATTAATGATTTTATGTGGACGATAAAACAACCGGGGCTAATCAAATTGTAAACAAGCGACAACTGAAACTGTCAATTGAGTGTTGGGATGAGGGTGGAAATTCCAAGTGGGCAAAAAAGGGACCATTTCGAAAGCTGAGCAAGACTGGGGAGACATTTTGATTTCGCGTTTCAAGTCAATCCTAACCGTGTTAAAAGTTCGTCCTGCCATTTGTATAAACCTGGCTGGCTGGTCATCAATTATTTAAACCCACACCGCTTCAAATTCAGAAATCCTATCTCAACTCTAATAACCCTCCCTCAATTGATCACCGAATACTGAACAATACAAATCTTTTCCCTTCAATTTTAAATTTTAATATGCAAAATGTTTAGCTTTTATCATAAAAAAATGTAATTTATTTAGCCGCTTATAAGAATATGATTGAAAGTGGAAACGTTAGATCATTTACCATGAAATGCTTCATTATCCCCACCATAATCATTTACGATTACAAATAAATTGGCATTCTCCGTCCGCTCGCTTTAATCATTCGCTTATAATGATAAAAAATTGTAAGGCAATCTTGTCTAAAGTACAATTTTGTGGTTTTACTCTGTCACGTTCACTTGAATTTAAATGGAAGACTATTGAACCTTATTGTTTCCGTAACAATGCCACTAAATTATCCTCCACAAAGCGATAAATACTTTTTTCTCTCAGTAATTTCGTACCGATTTCATTGCTTCAATAATTTAACACGCCTAAGAAGTCAAATTATGGACTATTAAACATTTCAATCAAAATATTAAAAATGGTGCAACATTTTCAACATTAAATTTTATGACTTCATTTTAAAAAAATTCAGTTCATACAACAATTTTTACAAAAAAATTGTTTACACCAATTTAAACGAGATAATTTAGCTTCTAAATTAAAAAAATTACCGGCTTCAAGGCTTGACTGAAAATGATCAAAATGGCAGCTCAACAGTTTTCAATAAATACGCCCAAATTATCCTTAATTGGCATGAACGTGTTAATTATCTTCTTAATTTTCGGAATAAATTACTCTAGAGAAAAACATGTTTGTAATCTTTTTGGTATGATTAGTTGTTTTGTGGATTAATTAGTCGTAATTAATTTAATTGCGTCGAATTTTTTTGATAATCTTACAATTAACTTAATTTAATTACTTTTAAGCAGAAATTTTTAATTTTATTGCCTCGACGTGGCAGCCATTTCGTAATCGATTACTCCTGATTAAATTTAAATGCGATTTTAAACCAATTAAACATCCACAAAGAGCATTCGCTTAAAATCACCATTTTAGCGAGATAAATTCTTGCTCTTTATTGCTTTTACAAGAACTTTTCATTTTATCACCGCTTTTTATTACAAATAATCATTCTGCAAGTATTGTATAAATAAAATAACTATTTTTTAATAATCCCAAATAAAAAGATGCAATAAAATAACATCTATTAGTATTTTTATTAACATTTTTAACAATTTTCATAATATAATTCAAATTTGAATTACTCCCATTTTATTTCAGCTAGCGCCATCTCGTTAAGAAAAGCTCATTTAAATACTTGAAGTGTTAAGAGCTTCTCCAATTTTTATGCAACCAAATCAACTAGAAAATTTAATTTGGATTCTCACCCTAGATCACAGACTCGGGAGATATTTAATTGTTCTTGTGTTAATATTTGGAAAAGTATCTGATGGAGATCTTTCTGGTGCAATAAGAATAATTAGTCTCGTAATTAGTTTTAATAACGATTTATTCGTTGGATATAGGATATGAGTCATGATTTTTCAACATTTGAGTCCCAACATTCTAAATTCTGCAAATATAAACCAAGGATTATCATATCTGACACAACTGAACTAGTTTGCAGGTATCTTTAAAAAAAGTTTTATTTGCAATTTAATCTTTCAATAGAGTTCAGCTGGTGTCTTAATTTCCTACGACCGTCCCATGTGGTGGGTATGCTTTAGTTACTCCTCTGGTTCTTCTGGGGAAAAACTTATAATTCTATCACCTCCCGTTGTAACCTGCTGGTGTCTGGTAATATAAACCCTTACGTTTATCCAATACTATATGGTTCTTCTTTATGTGCTTTAAAAAAGAAGAATAGAGAAATTCGCTCTATCGTTATGTGAACATTTTTTGACGATTGGTTGCGAAGACGTTGCTTCAAAATTAAAGAGTCTCTGGGAGACCTTTTTCATCCCAAACAATTTGGATTTAGCTGTAAATGGAGTTGTGAAACTGTCATTCATATTCAGCAAGAATTTAATTTAAGTAGAGCTACCTATCTTAGTTTGGATTATGTTCTCCAAATCTTCTATTTTCTTTATCAATGTTATAAAGATACTTTTAGTGAAAATAGAATTATGTCAGAATATGGTGTTCAACAAGGAGGTCCTCTTGGACCTACTCTTTTTAATTTGGATACTGACAAACTTACTTAATCAATTTTAATATGCTTGGTACCTTGGTGACTGCTCTTTACATGATCAATCAGACATTGTTCTTGATTACCTTGGTAGAATTATTAAGAGTTCCAATGAAATTGGCCTTGGACTGAATTTTAATAATTTTGTAATTCTCGCCACACGTATAAATGTTTGAAAAGACAATAATGGTTTCTACTTGGTGTACACTGCTCTCTCCAAAAGAATCTGCTGGAATTTTAAATTTTGACAATATTATCTATGTATAAAAATTTTCATTGAAAAAATTACAACTAATTTCTTTTCCCAAGCAGTTTGGCCCATGCAATTTTACTTATACGTAAGGGTGGCCTTGACATTTGTTTGGGCTCTTCTTTATCTTTACGCGCTTTCCTTTCTACCTATTATGATGTTTTTTATAATATTGATTCTTATTTAAAATAAATATGGACAACCTTTCAATTGAATGTGAATCTCTATTAACTAATAAAATACCGAACATTATTTTGGATCGTCGTGAAAAATCTATTCAAAAAGCATGTTATTCTCCTTTTTTGTACTTAACTTGAAATAATATTTTATTATCTGCTAACAATTCTCATAAGTCTTTTTGCTTTCTTGTCTAAGGAATCTGACGCATGGCTCCAATGCTCTTCCAGTTGCATCTTTAGGAACATTACTCGATGATGATTCCTTCAGAATAGCAATTGGCCTTCGTTTTGGTACTTCCTTGTGTATTCAACATACTTGTTCCTGTATCCTGTGGCTCTTTTATCAATGATCAATAAAAATGGACTTCAAGATTTAAGCTATAGATTTAGTATAGCAAGATTATCTCGACACCAGGAAATAAACGATATTAGTAAAAGAGCATTATATCATCCACAAATATTCCTTCCAGTTTGGAGCCTTTAGGAACAAGGAGAGATGATGGAAAAAGACCTGATTGAATGAGTATGAATAATCCTTGCAGTGGCGGGAAACCTGTAGTTTGGTTAAATCAACATCAAAAGAACACATCAATAAATTCTTTAATTTAATTCTATCAAAACGAAAAACATAAAAAAAACCATTACGGTTAGATTTGAAAAATTAGAGCAAGGTAAGAAAAAAAGATCCTTTAAATTGCCAATGGAGGAAGCTGTTACTACAACATAGACTCATTAAGGATTTTCGCGTGGCTTTGGTATCATGAAAAGTATGTTGATTTGACATACCATTCATTTTCGCGTGGCTTTAATGACGTCATGAACGAAATAGTATGATGGAGTGGTATGTCAAATCACTAACCATGCTCAAAAGTGTGGTTACTACATATTTATGTAAACAACTTATGAATTGTGAGGTTAAGATCATTTAAGTTTTAAATTTCGTTTTCGCGTGTGGTATGTAGTTTTACTCGGCTGACGTCATCATGACGTCATACACAGCATACTATTCCCTAACCATCATACCGTTTTTACATAATTTTATGATGATACCACAAGCCACGCGAAATTGCTTATAGACACACTCTTTCGGTAGTTCGAGTAATGACGTGGGAATGATGATTGTAATAGGTACTTTAGAGGCAGATGATCTTATTATAGCTATCCATTACATTAGCCTTTACACATTTTTTATAGTTAATTTTTGTATATTATTTATTTATTTATTGTTTTATATTGCCTTGATTTTTTAATATAATTATACAGGATGTTCCGTTCATGGTTCACTAAACATCGGCATTAAAACATACTAGCATGTATTCAGCGACCGTGATGAAAATTTTAGAGACGTCGTTAAAGTTAATCACGTCCTTAAGAAAATATTTCTTATGAAGAATTATTTTTTAATCACGTATTTAAAGTTAACCAATATATGAGTAGGGATCAAAAAAATTATCAATAAAAAGCTAAAACCACCCTCTTTCAATAGGTAATAACAGTTGAAAAAAAATTGTTAAAATGTTGAAAAAAATTAAAAAGTGAATAAAAATAAAAAAACACATGATTTTTTTTCAGTTTTATAAATTTTCTTTTAGATGAGACCCATTACACCAGGGAAAATTTTGAAACCGTAGCTCTTTGCCTTCACTTAGTAAACCCTTCTGAAGTTACTTCTATCAGAAGTAGTCCTGAGCATAGTTTGTGAAATAGGCTGTATACGGTATATCATGAGGGGTGCATGATGCATAGTTTGTTAATTAGGCTATAAGGGATACCTGATGAAATTCTAAATACATATTTTATAACAGTTTCACGTCAGTCCACTTGCCGATGGTAATAGACTGTGCTCAGAATACTTCTTCTAGGAGTAACTTCAGAAGGCTGTAGTAAGAGAAGGAAAAGACCTATGGCTTTAAACTTTCAAAAAATTAAAAAAAAATACAACCTTAATGGGTCATATCTTGAAAAAAAATTCAAAAACTGAAAAAAAATATTTATTTTATCCCCTTTTTTCTTTGCGACTTTTTATTCACCATTATATCAACCGTTTCTGTATCAATATTTATGGTTTCTGCTTTCTAGTGATAGTTTTCTTTTAATTCCACGTATATTGGTTAAAAAGTAATTAGCGATTTTGTTATTTTTGGCAAAAATTGGTGACCTAAAGTTCAAAATGGAGAAGCTCCATAACCAAAAAAGATTGACCCCTACTATTTTCGATTTTTATCGATTAAATTTACTCTAGTTTCTAATCCTGACGTTTGGCGAACCACGAACGGAAAACCCTGTATAAGTTGGTTGTCAAAAAACTTGTTGTGTTCCAACCAAATTCGGGGCTAAAACATTTGATGCTAAAATTGAAATAAAACAGTTTTAATTTTAATAATGAAATTTATTAGAGATATTTAAAATCCCCAAAACCCTTAAAAATATACATGGATTTATCACAAAATATTCAGTACATGAAAGAATAACAGTAAAAAAAGGGAAGTTGCGAAATAAAACTTTTGTACTATTTTCTAATAAAAACGAGAGAAAATTTTCACAACACTATTGAAATCGGTTCTCCTATACACGTTTAAAAATCAGCACTGACTGGGTGCGCTGTGAAAGAAGGACGAAAATTAATTGCGAACAAATGGTGCGTTAAAAAAATTTGGTGTTCTAGTTATTCATCAATAATTAATTTTCGCCTCTCATTAATTTATTAACATTTAAAGCTTTAGTATGTGACTATTTTTTAATAAAGAACTTCTAAACTCTAAATATATTATAAAAGTTTGATAAAAATCTCTTCTAGTTAATTAAAAAGGCAAATTTAATTTTACTTATGCTTTTAAAGTGAACGCGCTAATATATTTTACAATTATAAAAATATATTTTAATTTTTAACAATTATAAATGCAATTTTGGCAATGTAGCATAATGTGATATAAATAAAAAAAATCCTAGTTTGTGCAGTAATATCACGTTATGCTCATGATGAAAGTTTCGTATTAATATTAGTTTAATTAATTTAAAAAAAAAATTAGTTGCCGTTATTTTTTTTTGTTTAAATAATACGTCACAGAATAAAATAAGCCTCGTCGATTTAAGTACTGTAATAGGTAAGTACTATTTAATCATGTTTCACATGGTGAACGGTGCTAGGTGAAACATGAAACATTTATTGCAAACTCGTACCGGTTTGATATGCCCAAATTTAGGTAAAGGAACACTGTTGGATGAGCAACGCGAGCAGAAAACCTTCCCGCAATTTCTGCAATGATGTCTTCTTTTAACCACGGTGAAATTCGAGCCGCAGCTCATGCATTTCGGGGCTTCAACATCAGGAATCCAAACTGGAGGTCGCTCATAATCCTGAACCGTGGGCGTCGTCGCATTTCCTTGCAAAATATTAACTTCCTCCCGTAAATTGGCTAAACGACTCAAATCCGAGCTCAAATCATTAACGTCATCGTGTCTGGGGTGATTAGTATAATCTTGTTCGCTGCTATTCTCACCATTCAAATGGAAATAAACGTTTGAATCAAAAAGCGCTTCTTGCGCTAAAATATTTGGATCGACACTGAATTCACTTTCAATCACCTCGCTTTCCAAAGGATGGTACTCCATTGAGTGCAAGGAACTAGTTTCCGCGGGGATTGAATCAGAGGCGTTCATCAAAAAAACTGATTTTAGAATATTACGTAAGTCACTTGCAAAATTTGTTTGTAATTGATCCGCCACTCCGGCTATACATACGTACAATCGATGAATCAAGTCTTCACTAGACCTAAAAAAAACAAGATTTAACACCAGAGTTTTATTATGCGAGTAATAGCCGACTGCACTAACGTCTCCTTCACATAACATAGAGAGGTTCCTTGTTAAACGGTAGGTTTCTTTGGATATGTTACCGTCCAGTCGATTTCAGGATAAACTAGTTATTCCTAGGGCAAACTAGTTTATCCGAAGCTCCGACTAGTTCAGCCTAGTCCAAGCTAGTTTATTTTAAAATAAAAGTGCTACTTGCAGGAAATACCAATATATTTCTTTAGTGTGCATCGTGTGTTTTAAACAATAATATTATGAATATGCTGAAAAAGAAGTCATGCTTAAAGTAAAGCATTGATTATTAAAGTAGAGCTTTAAAGTGAGGAAGTCATCAAGCAGAGCAAAGATGAAGCATATGCGATCACCCATGAACGTTGAGACGTCCATAGTCCGAACAGTGAGCAGAGTGAAGCAAAAAGCAAATAGGCTTGCTTTTTGAAACATAATCATTGAATCTTTGAATTTTCATCTATACTCTACCTCACTGTTAGTTTACTTTAATGCTCTACTTTAATTGTTTAACAGCATATTTTTATTCTTAGATTATACCGTTAAATGTAATTAGGAGCTTGATTCATTTGTTTTTTGGTCTTATGTATATTATGGTGTAGAGTCAACAAATGGACAAAGTGATCATAAATAGTGGATAGAGAGGTTACTCAAAAACAAAGAACAAATACCCAGAGTTTGTTCTACATGTGGAAGAAGCTAAAAAAGCGGAAAATAAAACGCCATTACAATAAAAAAGAGTAAAACGATTTGGTATTCTGGATATTGAGGCTATGTAAAAACTTATTGCATAGGGTACGTATTGTTTGTCCGGTCCAATTCTTGTCGTCGACAAGACTACAAAGGCATATTCTTAATTTTTCATGTAATTGAAAAAGACAGAATGATAAAAATCGTAGGCGATATCGTGTCGACTGGTTCAAGAATACGGCTGTAGATTAAAAATAATATAAAATATTATTTGAGAATTGATAAACTGTATGGTGTGATTGATGAGGCTCATTGAACATGGTGGTCGTGACAGAATGTAAAATATGCCAATTTTAAAAAGGAAATGGTATCCCTCTATTTATCTACATTGTAAGCTTCTATAAGACATCATACGATGTATTGGGTATTGTCACACACACAATCACATTATTAATGACTGCATTCATCTCGCGTAACTCGATCCGGATTGGATTGAATCGAATAGCGATTGGCTCGGTCCGCATTTTTTCGAATTAAACTGAATCCTAAAGCTGGATCCAATCCGACGTGTATATTTCGGAAAAAATGCGGTACTATGAACTTAATGTTCTGTCAAACTGACAAACACGGGTCAAAATTTCTGAATACGCTTGTGAAAAATACAACGACCAATTAAATTCATTTCTCCATGTGACACTTTGGGCGCGTTCCACTACCCACCGTTCAACAAACGACCACAGAAACCCACGAATAAATACGGTCATTGTTAGCTTCTTGCGGTCGCCATTGATGACGTTTTTATGCACGAAAGGAACAACCGCAGCCTTAAGTGGAACGACTTTGCTCACGTCGGGGAGTCTTTAGTGGAACTCGCCCTTTGTCACTTTATCTTGAAACTGAATGGAGTATAGTTTCAAAGCCCATTTTGTACTCAAAAATAAATAGTACTTCAGTACATACTACTATCACACTCAACCAGATGGTTAACTCAAATTTATTATGGTTTCTTACAAAATTTGTTTTACTCCGTGCAGAGAACGGCCGACTGACCTATCATTTAAATGATATTTAACTATAGGAGACTCGACTCATGCATCCTGCAGTAAGACAGCGGAAGAGAATTTTTCAATCATGTAGCAAACAAACTCATTATAGTCATAGCCAGAGTTCGGTCAATTGTTCGAACTACATTTAACAAAGAATGACCTATGTTGTATAACGAACGTTAAGTGCAAAAATGGTTCTCACTTCCGGATTAGTGCCATGGTTCCTGCCAGGGTAGGGGGAGGCATCAATTTTTTTTATCTTTTTACTTGAAACTCTTTACTAACTGACACAACTTTCGACTTTATGTTTTATTGCGGATTTGGGGCTTCTAAATTTTTTAATACTACGGTCAAGTTCATCATATAAAAATGATGACACATTCCCGAAAACAAAATTTTAACAGGAAAGCTCTTTATATTGTGTTAGGTAGACTTTAGTGCAGTTTTTCTATAAGAAATTTACCTAAATTTTGATCGAACCTCGTTTCTATTAGCGAATTCGGCGGCTTGTAAAGCCATGGCGATTTCCTCGTCGTCGCCGCAAGCGCTGCTGAAGCTTGAAGTGTCAGTGCTTCCCAAGCTGGAAGTATCGCCTTCGTGGCTGCTGGTGTCATCTAATTTCATTGTGCGTCTAGGTAATTTTGTGCGAGGTGAAAATTTTTCCGGCTTCCTCAAGCAACTGCATGTGGTTAAACACTGGCAACTCCTCAATTCCCCGCTAGGAGAACGATCAAGGCTCGTATTTTCGGTACAAATCCCCGAATCATCGGAAGTGATATGTTTTTGGTCTTCTTTGGTTAAAAATGTTGAGAGTGTGGCTGCGGCATCGCTGATTACTTGCAAGGAATCGTGATCGGGTAAAGACTCTGGGCTTGCGACGATGTCGTTCTTCGACATGGAGGCGACGATGCTGTCATGATCAACGGTGTTGGGGATTAGATAACCTGAAGTTGAAGGAATTTCTGATTCCTCCACGTTATTTTCAAGAGCTTCGACGCTCGGTTCGACTTGAGAATCGCTCGGCGATATAGAAATAAACCCCGGCGTCAAATCCTTACCTAATTGATAATCCGTATAAAATTTGGATACAAATTCTTCACTAAGCTGACAATCAGATAAATTAAGATCACTATTTTGTTCGTTATCACATAATAATTTCTCTAAAGTATACAATTCACATTTATTTAAAGTCCATAAGAGCTCCCTAATTTTAAGGAGCAAAGTTCTAAAAGGCCTAAACATCTCACTCATTTGCTCGACGGATTTGTCGATGCTCAGAGGGCCGCTGGGGAAGACGAGCAAACCACTCACTATGGCAAGACGCGGTATCGTAAACATCAGAGCGGGATCACAATCGTCAACCATTTCTTGCGACAGCAAGTTCATTTTTAAAGCCCGCTGCAGCGTTTCTGAGAATAAAACCCCGATCAATTCTTGAAGTTCATATTCCTGGATTGTCTTGACTGGAACCATGGCGCTTACATAACTAAGCTCGAACTCTGCGAAGAGTCTGTCGAAGATTTTGAGGCTTTCTAAAAGCATTTCTGTTACTATTTCGTTGTTGTTTAGCTTCAACGGCCCGTTGTGAGTATTATTGCGGAGGCAAGCTTCACGAAGCAAGTTCCTTACGTTTTCTAAACTTTTCGTTAAGGCTTTGGCTAAAGGTCGCATTGCTGTGCTTTCCGTTTCGCGATTCATTATTGAAGAACCTGCAGCCAAGCACTGAAATATCAATAATTAATATCAATAATAAACATCTATTATTATTTTATTACCTCAGCTCCAAACCAGAGTTGACCGGCTAGATTTTCCTGTAGCACATCCTCGGGGAATTTCACTCGGAAATCTCGATCAGCTCTTTCGTCTCCAATTAACACGTCCATTATTGAATTGGTTATTGTCAGCACTTTATCTTGGGACTGCCGCAGCTGATTTACCAATGATGTGCACCTTTCTGGGTCTTTTCTACCATCAAAACTATCCAATTCGCTCGCTATTATATTCAAAGCCTCGTCGGCGAAGAAAAATTGCGCCAGCAACGATTTGTCATCTTTCTAAAAAAAATATACAATTTTACTATTGAAATAAGAAAAGGTTAGTTTAGTAAACAAGGTTAACACCTGGTAATTATTATCGTTCTTAATCTTCCATAACAAGTTTAAACTGCAATTTCTTGTGTTATAATTTTAATAAAAACCAGCTTTCATGTTAAAAACTAATAAAGACGCCAATTTCTATTCTTTAATAATTTCAAACGAAAAAAACACGTTTTAATCGAGAAATAATCGCAGTTCAATTTGCGTCATTATGTCAAGGCAATTAATTAAAGAAACCGTTAACTAATTTCCTCCGACACTCGTTATTTTCTTCGATATTAATTAATTAAAATTAAAACCTCGATTGATGAATAATATTGAAAATACAATTGTGCAATTTGAAACAAAAAAGCTTCAAATTAATGGAAAGATGTCGTTCGCCTTGAAAATGTACGCGTGAGGTCAAACTGTCTTTTTTAAAAGGCAACTTATTTGTACAAACAAAGTCATTGAAACAAATCAGCGCAAATCCGGCCCCGGAAGACAAAATTTGACTCATGTTAACAAGTGTTTTCTTTTTCCTAGAATTATTTTGTTGAGAATTGCGTAAGGCTAGAAAATAATTAAAACTTGTTAAAAATATTTTAATAAAAAAAACTTACAGCGCATTTAAGTATCCTTAAATTATTTATGTTTTTATTGCAATGATAAAAAGAAAATGTTAGTTATTTCAGTAAATTTATTACGTCACTAAATTGCAGCAAAGAAAAATAAATATTTTAGCGTATTTATAAATGGTATAAATATAATTTAACGCAGACTTCATGACGCAATGCATTTTATTATCAATTTCCAGAAAATTTATTATTTTAATTAATAATAATTTCTATTAGATAAGAAAAATATTTATAATGGGTAAAATAATAAAAATAGTTTATTGATTAAATGAGCTTGAACACAAAACATTTTTGCTTCCAAACCACTTTCATCGATAATCTATCATTATCAATTTGTTTGTAAAAACAAAAGTATTTTAGGATGCGTTCACCAAAAGTACACCCAAAATTAACATTTATCAAAACAATCATATATTATTTCGTGAATTAATTAAAATTTAACTGACTCATCCGCAATTTATACATTTTTCATTTTCATTTGCAGGTTCAATCTTAAAAAAAAATTCAAAAAATTAAATTTTGAAAAAAAATTCTCCTGAATTGATATTTATTTTTGCAAAAACTATAAAAGTTAGAGATATGGAATTTTTACTGAATATAATTACAATACATAATAATAGGTAACATTTATCCAAAAGAAATTAAAGAGGTGCTTACCAAATAGAGAAATTGAGAAGAAATTGACAAGAGCACCGCAGGACAAAAATCAACTGAATCGTGTTACAAAAAAATTAACAAGAGAAATCAAGATTATTAAAGTACTTTTACCAGTACTGACTATTTTCTTTGGAAAGCAACCAAAAATATTAAAAGACCTGTAATGCAGATTCCTACAATCAGACGAATAGATGGAAAGTGTGCAAGGAACAATGATCAATAAGGTCAAAGATTTTCTGAATACAAACGAGAAATTTTCCAAACAACTGAGACTCAAGTAGAAATTGAATCAAAAGTCGGTGATGTGAAGAAATCAAGAATAATATAAACCGTAAAAAACGACGAGATTTGACTTAATAACTAGAGAAATCCTGCACCAGTTATTATTTCAAAACTCTTAAACTTATAGAAACATAATAGAAAATAAAAACCTAATACCCAATCATCAATTCGGGTTTAGGAATAAACATTCAACCATAGATCAATTCCACAGAATCGAGCACATAATAGTGAACATAATCGAAAAAGCAGTGGAAGAGATATGGCACGAGGAACTCAATTATAAATTAAGAACTATACTACGAAGACAATTCTCAAAAATACCTGAATCCTACTTATGAGAAAGATTCTTCAGAATTAAACAGGAACTGGCAGAAATAAAGGTGGGAAGTGTACTAGAACCAGTTCTATACCTATTGTATACATCTCACCTCCCATAGCAAAAAATTATCTACGTTTACGGATGATACTGCCATAGTTTCAGTTGGAACCACCAAAGAAGAAACAACCCAGCCGTTACAGTTAGGCGTAACCCAAATTGAAGATTGGATGAAAAAATGGAGAATCGCCGAAGATAAATCGGTTCATATAAATTTCATCAATAAAGGAATCTTTTAATATTCCGGCTATGATAAATAATCTTATACTGCCGTATGATACTACAGCAAAATATCTTGGTATGACCCTAGATAGTAAACTAAGTTGGGAAGTCAAAAGGAAACGACAAGAATTAGGCTAATAGGAAGAACTTCCTCTTTGCCAATTCATAACAAACTTTTACTTTATAGTATTGAAACCAGTGTAGATTCATGGAATCTAATTATGAGGTTGCACAAAATTAATTTGGACATAATACAGAGATTTCAAAATAAACTACAGGGTGGCCCACGGCAGACACATGGATTTGAAAATGGAATAAAACACAGACTATTACGAAATGATAATTTTTTTTATTTTTTCCTGATTCCATGCAAACCCTTGCTGTGTGGGCTGTGGCTCCGTCTTGCTGAAACCAAATGTCTTTCGGTTCCATCCCTTCCAATTGAGGCAAGAAAAAAATCCTGGACGCCTCATCTCCCTAAGAGGCGCGCTCCCCTTGTGATTTTTTCCTGTGGCGATACCTAAAATCACGGCTCTACAACAATCCTCCCAGAACCCTGGAAGCTCTCAAAAACAACATTCCCAACAGAGCCCAAATTGCCAAAATTCCCGCGGCAATGCTACAGAATGCAAGAAAATTTTAAAAATAGGCTTACTCAGTGTTTGGAGTGTAAGGGGCGCCATTTGGGGGACACATTGTTACTTAAATTTCCCATGTTAATAAATCAGGAAAAAAAATAATAAAAATGATCATTTCGTAATAGTCTTTGTTTTATTCCATTTTCAAATCCATCCATCTGCCGCGGGCCACCCTGTACTAAAAACATCGTTGATGCTCCTTGGTACATCAGAAACAACGATCTACATAGAGATCTACACTGTAACCTATGAAATTCAGAAATCTAGCCAGCTGCATGAAGGTTACATGGACATGAAAATATTGAATTCATTCAACTCCTTGACAATTGGAATCTAGTAAGAAGATTGAAGAGGAATAAATCCTTCGAGTTGGTTAGTTATTAGTGATCAGCAGAGTCAGGGCAATAACAAAGCGTTTATATTACAAATTACAAAAGAAACTAATACACGTTTTCACCAACGATTCTTAAAACTTAGGCGGTGCTTATAACGCTAGTTGATACTTAGGTTTTATTAAACAATGGAAAATACCTAGAAACTAACGCTAGATTTAGATTAGATTAGATAGGAGGGCGATTGCTACAACTGCGACCAATTTGATCTTTTGTTCAACTCTTACTCTAGTAAGTCCGAGGATGTCTAAATGCTTAATAAAGCTATTTAAATCCTTAGGAGACATAATCTTGGCTTCGTCTGGAATTAGTGTTGTCCAGCCAAAGTGATCAAATCTGATGCGAGCTATTGCCCATTGCAAATGATGTGCTCCAAAGTTTCATCTTCTAGGTCACAGAATCTGCAAGTTTTAATTTCTGACTTGCCCATTTTGTTGAGATGATACCTCAATGAGCACTGTCCAGTTAAAAGGCATGTGATGAGCCTCAGTTCGTTCTTACTTAGGTCGAGAAGCTTTGTGGCTTTCTTGGGCGAGTATTCAATGGATTTCTTCGCCTGTCTTGAACCCGAAGTATGACTCCAGTGGGGCATTATACTATCCCTTTCCCACCGCAAGATCTCCTTCCGTAAATGTGCCTTGCTTAGCCCACAGAACGGTTCGGGACCACTCGGTGTAAGGTTTGAGGCCGATCTTGCCAACTCATCAGCAATTTCGTTGCCTTCTATTCCCTGGTGCCCTGGCAGCCACATTACGACAAGCTTGATTCTTTTGCCGGTTGCTTCAAGCTTCAAGGATTGTCGACTTACCCAGGCCAATTTGGACTCAAGGGTGTGGGTGTTTAAAGACGAATTGTTACCTGGCTGTCGGTCAATATCTATATTTGTGCTCCTTCGTAAGCACTCCTGGGCAGGTTTCCACTTTTAAGGTTTTTGTTTTGGGAAATTCTTAAGACAGCAAGCAGGGCCTCCTTCCATACCTGCAAATGCAGTGGAGAAAGGTCCAGCATTACCTCCAAGGCCATTGTAGTTTCTGCAACTTGTTTAGCAACTAGCACTATAAGCAATACATAAATTTTAATCGTTGATGAAAAGCATAAAAAACGCCAATGGGTGAACTCTTACAACATTTTGGGTCAAAACGTCATTTTGGCTAATTCGAGATACATTTTCAACAGTAACTCGAAAACGAAAAAAGATATTAAAGTGATTTTTTCTTTGTCGTAAAGAAGCTTTTAATACCTTTTTGGGAAGGTGCAAGTCGTGGGATTAACTTAAGGGGTTGATTATGTTGAAAAGCGTCAAAAAATCTACTTTCTTTAAAGCAATTTAAAAAACATTTTTTTTCGTAGGTCTTGGGTTACAAAAAGATATTTCAACATCGTTTTTAAAATTCAAAATGCGCACAAAAATTAAAATTTCAACTTTACTTCGACATAACTTTCAAACCGGTTAAAGTATAAGCACACAATTCATCCTAAAAACTGAAGAAATTATTCTATTTTAAAAATCTGAAGTAAAATTTGAAGAATATTAAAAAATAAAGGTGGGCGTGGTAAAATCAGCTGCACGCTTTTTTTGCCATTTTTCTAATAATTTACTCGCGATTTTTTTTAGAAGTACAAGAGTAAAATTTTGATGTCCTCAATTTTTCGTGCATAAAAAACAAAGTAAGGAAGCTAATAAAAAATATTTGGGCCTAAAAGGAAGCTCCAAACGAAAATTACGATTTTTCAAAATCATCGTCGAAAAAGCTTCAAAAATCAAATCGCGAATTTAAAGACGCTGAAAGTACAAAAAAAAATTGAGATATCAAAAAAAAACATTAGTTGCCTGAATATACTTAGTGAGTAGATTGCAAATTAAAAAAACGCATTTTTTTGTTTTTGTGGATTTTGAGATGAAGGCTGTGAAGTTACGATACAGAAAAAACGCTAAAATAGAGGGGATTACATTATACAGCGTCGTGACGTCACTTCGTTAATCCTACAGACTTAAAAATTTGCCAATGTAATCTTCAGGATGTTAAGAATAAAATGAGGTAAGTTTCGTTACTTTCTTTTAAAATATAACGCCCCTGCGATTTTTCAAAGTTGTCGCCGTTGACGTTCTACAAAATAGCAAAAACAATCGACTGTTTTCGAAATTTTTTCAGTGTTAGCGTACTTTAAAAAAAATTAAAATTCGTACAGGATTTAAAATAAACAACCCCCTTTAATTAGCAACTTGATTTTTTAAAATTGTATAAAAAAAACACTTTTTTGAAGTTTCTTGCAATAAAAGGCCGATTTTGTAGTAAAAATACAAAACTCCTAATTCCGCTATTTTTTTAACCGGGCATTCATTTTTACATTCATATTTTTTTCTTAGAAAAAAGGGCTCAATTTTTTTATAGTTTGTTACAAATACAGTCCTTATTAAAACTACATAAAAAGTTTTTTCAAAATCAAAGTCAAGAAATTAAAAAAAAAATTAAGAAAATAGTCACTTTTTCAGAATTTATTTTTTTTAGCGAAAACAAAAAAATGTAGGGGCTCAATTTTTTTATATTTTGTTACAGATACAGTCTTTAGTAAAACTGCATAAAAAGTTTTTTTCAAAATCAGACCAGGAGTCAAAATATTTAAAAAAAGAATGCAAACAATCAGTCACTTTTTCTTTTTTTAAATATTTTGACTCCTGGTCTGATTTAAAAAAAACTTTTTATGCAGTTTTATTAAAGACTGTATCTGTAACAAAATATAAAAAAATTGAGCCCTTACATTTTTTTGTTTTCGATAAAAAAAATAAAATCTTAAAAAGTGAATATTTTTTTTAATTTCTTGACTCCTTGTCTGATTTTGAAAAAACTTTTTATGCAGTTTTACTAAAGACTGTATCTATAATAAAATATAAAAAATTGAGCCCTTACATTTTTTTTGTTTTCGATTAAAAAAATTAAATGTGAAAAAGTGACTGATTATTTTAATTCTTTTTTAAATTTTTTGACTCATGGTCTGATTTTGAAAAAACTTTTTATGTAGTTTTACTAAGGACTGTATTTATAACAGAATATAAAAAAAAATGAGCCCTTACATTTTTTTTTCTAATAAAAAAAATATGAATGTGAAAATGAATGCATTTAATAAATGTAACTTCAACCCGGTATTTTTTTAAATTTTCTCTTTCATTCATCTCTTAAATTTCTACTCTTCTCTCATCTTCCATTTTCTTATTATGGTTTATGATGATGATGAAAAGAGTGAAAACATGAAAAATCGATCATTTTTTTTTATAAAAATGGTTGTGGAAAAAATTGTAGAAAATTAGGGAAAGTAATGTAGTGGAATCATAAAAAAGTGTCGTTTCCTTTCCTGGCATTGTTCAGCTTTGAGCTTTGTAAAATTTTTACCAGAATTGAGCTGGTTAATTTGTTTGTCCCACTTTAAATCGTTTTGCTTTTATTTATCCATCATTTTTATCGTAGAAAGCGTCACAATAAACTTACTTCCTTTTTTCTTTAAACCAAACATATTTTCGTTAAAAAATGATTAATTTTATTATTTTATAGAGTGCAAACATCACTTTTATTACATGTCCTTGGTTCGTTTAGTAATTTAAATTATAGTTGCTTAAGAAAAGCAATATTAGAAATTTAAATTGGGTTTTTTTGTAATTACGATGCGAGTTGCTCTCTACAATGTTTCTGTTCAAAACGTTGTGAAATTGGGGCCATAATTATATTAATTATAACCAAGATTATATCTTTTTTATTATTTAAGACCCAAAATCAATTAATTACAAAGAGAAATTCATTGGAACCACAATATTTTCTTCTTTTTTGTATCCAAAATCGTTTTTTAGGTTTCCATTCTCCCACTTCTTCTTAAACCCCTAAGTGACTATTGGGGACGCCCTTAAGTGGCACTTAACTTTTTTAAGTTCTGTTAACAAAAGAAAAAAAAAAGGAAAAAAAAAGAAAAAAAAAAGAAAAAAATAAAGAAAAAAAAAAGAAAAAAAAAAGAAAAAAAAAAAGAAAAAAAAAATGGGTTTGAAGAGAAGTGGTATAAATGATTTTAAAACCAAAATTTGATTTTTAAAGAAATTTATTATTTAAAAAAAATACAAAAGTTTGCCAAAACAAAAGCAGTTACATCGCTTTTTTGTTTTGACTGTCATTTGTTATTTCTTAAATTTGGCAAAATAAAAAGAGTAAAGTCACTGTTTTATTTGACTTTAGAAAGGTTTAACTACCGTTATCATTTCCAAGAATAATTAATAAAACAATAAATAAAGTACAAAGAAAACAAAACAAGGTGTTTGTCACTTTTATAGGTGAAAATGTTGAAACAAAAAGAAATTTGATTGTTCATGGTTGAAATAAAAAGTCAAAGAACCCAAAATGTAAATAAATAACAAGATAAAATTCTTTAAAAAAAACGTGACATTCCGATTTGTTTATAAGAAAAATATTAGTTCAAAAAGTGAACCTTGAAATAACTAAATACGAACAATGAAGGTGATTAAGTTATCAGTGGGAATTAGAAATTGATAACACGAACATATATGAATTTCTGCAGATTTTTCTTGGAAATTCAAAAAAAAAACACGTGCATTTAAAAAATGTTTTACTTACTTTGGGTTTGCAAAACCACTTCCTCAGCGAGTCCATTTTTCGGAAAGGTCCTTTATCTTATTCAACTCGCATAAACAAAAATTCAGCTTTCATTTTATGCAACAGTTTGGTTGGAGAAATCCAATTTTACAAGTGGAACACACTTTACGCGCACAGGTTGCTGCCTTCTACAACATATTGGCACGGATTTTCTGCTCAACTCCAATTTTCACGCCAGGGAATTGCGCTCATTACATTCAACTCGCTTTATTCAAATCGGAAGCTTTAATTCCTCCAAACTTCCACTAATTGCTCCTGAATTGCGAGGAAACACAACATGAATCACCTCAATCGCCACTGCCACTGCATTTTTTTGACAGATGACGTACATGACAGATGTAAAACGCTCAAGCGACATCTACACTCAGAAGTAAAACATACCAACTAATTTGATATAATAGCATAGGCAACTAAACTAACAGTTTGCAATCAAACGTACAAACAAAATGCCCATGTGGTTGCATACAATTGCAATTATTTTAAATTTTGAAATTATCTTATTAGGCCAATCACATTAGCATTCTACTTCGAAAAAATTAGAGGAAATCGTTTTAATCACTTTATTTTCAATAAAAAAAGAACATATTGAGTTTGCCCCAATTTTCATACAATGCTCTATGTGCTGTGTAGAAAACCCAAGAAATTTTCGGCTATTTTGCAGTTTTTTCAAAATACAGCCAAAATTATGCGTTTGGAGGAAAATACTATTCTTTTCAATTTTAAATAGCGTTAAATTCTGCGTCTATCGAGTACCCAACTTTTAAATTTAAGCGTCAAGATGTTGGAGAAAACTAGAGTAAAAAATAGTCCCCTAGGAGAAACAAAAATTTTATTTCGTATACAGGGTGGTGATTATTTCGTTGCTCACCATTGGTATCTTTTAAAGTGGAAGAGATACGAGGTCGGTTAAATTAGAGAAAAGTTGCTCATTTTTATGGCCATTAAAAATTAGGATATTTAAAGTCGTTGTAAAATTATGGCTAAAAAAACAAAAAATGTACTTTTGGAAAATAATTTGTATTTGCCAAACCATTACTGCCACATCAATGAAATTTGGTACCTTTAAATTGTTGACTATTCTGAGTTAAATGACGTAAAAAATATTTTTTTGGCCTCCTAAATTCGAAGCCGCGATATTCAACTTTTTTATTTCTTATGCCCGCCATTTTGAATTTTTACATCATCAGATTATAATTAATAATACAAGATGAGATGAGAACTTGACGATGATTTGGGAGAGTAATTACTAAAAGTAAAGGTGAAAGATGTATGTTTTATCGTCTAAAGTCTAAATGTTTCAAACAATATTTTTCAATCAATCTTTAGTGACGTTAGCCCAGTTGTATGGGCTCTCATTAAAACTACAAAGATTAAGCCTAGTTGCGTAGGCATTCCTAGAAAATAAGCCTAGTTACTTGGGCGCGCCACAAAATTCGGCCTGGTTTGGTTAGGCACTCATTTGTAAGCCTAATTGCTTAGGCGCTCACTTTTAGCCAAGTTGCTCAGGCGCCCTCTATAAGCCTATAGTTGCTCAGGCGCTCAATATAAGCCTAGTTGCTTGGGCGTTCATCGTTCATAGAAACCCTATTGATCACAGTATGAGGTGGTCCAGATTCCGTTAGTATGTCTATAAATTGTTAATGTGCCTGATGATGCCCTTATGAAGGCGAAACTAGTTGCAATTTGAATGTAATAAATATTTTCTATCGTTTGAAAAGTTGGGAGTTGAATCATTCACCTTTACCTTTAGTAATTAATAATACATTTTCAGATTGCTAATTAACTTTAATATGTTCCATTAGAAAATGTGTTAAACTTAAGAATTTGTATAAAAACCAAAGAAAGCAATGCTTTATGGATAGTTTCCATGATTACCATAAAAACATCTCCTCAAAATTAGTCTAATAATAAAGAAAATAATAATAATAAACAAATGACCTGCAATAAGAGCATTTTATGTAAATAACAGGTGTCTTTATAATATTAAACAAATAAAATGATTAAAGTATTTGCCTTTTTATTATTAGAATTTTGATCAAATTTAAAGTTTCAATTGAGGCGATATTTTTATGGTGACCATGGAAACTGTCCATAAAACATTGATTTCATTTGTTTTTTATACAAATTTTCAAATTTAACACATTTTTTAAGGGAACACACTAACTCAAAATAGTTAACAATTTAAAGGTACCAAATTTCATTGATGTAGCAGTAATGGTTTGGAAAATATAAATTATTTTCTAAAATCACATTTTTAGATTTTTGGCCATAATTTTGCAATGAGTTTAAATATCTTATATTTTCTTTCAGATTTTTAATGGTCATAAAAATGCATAACTTTTCTCTAATTTAACCAACCTCGTATCTCTTCCACTTTAAAAGATACCAATGGTGAGCATCGAAATAATCACCACCCTGTATACCGATATTTAGCACCAGATAACTTTCTAATGAATGTAACAACTTAAAAATGGCCATAATATAAGTTTTAAAGTATTTAATTTGCTTTCGAAAGAATACCAAACTTTAAATAAAAAAAATATTAAAAGCGCAATTATCTACGAAATTAAAATGTCAGGCGCTTAGAATTTCCCAACAACCACCTTTACCGTCAAGACTTTTATTGAGAGCAGCAAGAAAAGAAGGGATAACAAACGCATGCATTTAGAATGTCTCTCAACAGTTGTTGTTCACGAAAAGTGTAGAAAAGAATACAACAAGGAATCAATCATCAATGCTGTAATTTCCAGAGAAGTTCCCAGTAAGAGAGAACTAGAGGATCTTCAACTGAGTTCTATTTTAAGAAAAATTGTGTCCTTTGAGGTGAAGATGCAGTATTTGATTTTGAAAAAAATAGCATACATCGCGTGTCGCGTGATGACTCTGAGATTCAAAAACAATCTTCTGGAAGTTGCTACAAACAGAGGTGATGAGTGGGGTCAATATGTTAGAAGTCGCATTGGAAATGTATCAGATCTTGTTGCTTCTGAAGCCAAGTATCATGGGGCATGTGGAAAACAATTCTTCATACCTCTCGCAACTAGCAGTATCCCAGTATCAGAGGACGTCCCCTGGATGATGATGTTAAAACTGCAATCGATTATACAGGGTGGCCCAACGAATACGAAAAGGTCAAGATTTTAGGTATTTAAAATAAAATTTTGAAAAAATCCTCGGACAAGTCTATTTTATATCCCAAAGGGACATTCTTTGCAAAAGAATTCTCGTACAAATCTCTTCATCCCTGAGTGCTACAAACACAACCCTTAGAATTTTAAATGGCATGATGGGGTAGGTAATACCTCGTTGGAAAGGTCTTTTTATCCTGAGTACCATACAAAAAAGAAAATTGAAATCGGTCAATCGGTCAATCGGTTTTGGAAAAATTCATAATTAGGTCATTAACAACGAATTTATTTTAATTTTGTAAATAAGCAATTATAATTTGAGAAAAACAAAAGAAAATACACCTGAAACTTAAAATAAAAATAATTTAATGTATTAAATGTTCAAATTGATCACCATATGTCTCACTACAATAATACAAATTTTGTTCAAAACGACTTCTTACATTTTGTAATTTGTAAAACTTGAGGAGTTATTTGCCGGCATTCGTCGATAATTCTTTGCTGCAAGTCCTCGAGAAATCTTGGTTCCGTAGCATAAACTTTATTTTTTAAAGGTCCCCAAAGAAAATAATCGAGAGGACTTAGATCCGGAGATCGGGCGGGCCATTCCAAAGGACCTCTACGTCCAATCCATTTTCCAGGAAACGTTCTGTCTAAGAAATCCCTGACCTCTCTTGAATAATGCGGAGGTGCGCCATCTTGTTGAAATATCAGTTGATCTCCAACGTAGCGATTATCTTTTTCGATGATATCAATAAGATTTGGATGAATAAAATTTTCCAGCATATCTAAATACCTTTCCCCATTTAGATTTCTTTCTATAAAATATGGACCAATAAGGCGGTCACCAAAAATACCAGCCCATACATTCAACTTTTCAGGAGTTTGAGTATGTAACTCCCTAAATATTCTGGGATTACTATCAGACCAATAACGACAATTATGTCTGTTAACAGTCGAATTTAAAAAAAAAATGTGGATTTATCTGAAAAACATATGTTGAAAAGAAAATTCTCGTTGTCAGCTATTCTTTCTATCATACCTTCACAAAATTCAAGTCGCCGATCATAATCATCTCCATTTAACTCATGAACTAAATGAATTTTATAAGGATGAAATTTGTATGTTTTCAAAATTCGTTTTTTTTTGCAAAGAATGTCCCCCTCGAATATAAAATTGACCTGTCCGAGGATTTTTTCGAAATTTTATTTTAAATACCTAAAATCTTGACCTATAATCGACTACAAGGCTATTCACAGAACGTTCCGCCGCTAGCAACAATCAAAAAAAGACTTTTATATCCAGGATTTCAGCAGGAAATAAACATAAAAATACGATAGTAGGTTTCAAAAATACTGGGTACTCAATACTGTCAGACAACTGGTACGCCTCAAGGAAACAGAACATACAAGAAGAAGGTCTTTGCGTGACTCAAGCTTGTATGCAGACTACGTAAGAGCTGAAATTCGATCAAAAGCATATGATCTCAAAAATTATCCTAAACCCGTTGGTTTCTTGGATAACATAGATGACGATATTCCTGAATGTCTTTTGCTGCTTCTGCAAATAAAAATTGTTCCAAGATCCTGAAGGAATAAAACCGTGAACAAAGGAGTAGAAGTCAAAACTGCTGTACGTGTCAAAGCAATCGCTCACGAAATTATCGCTGCTACAAGGCCAAGATCATTCATGTCTCCTCTGCAGATAGGATTTGGAGCATTTCTGCATGGAAAATATGGTTCGCGAGATTTGCTGGATGTTCTATCAGCGCTAGGATTTTGCAACTCATATATGAATGTAAAAAACTTCGAATTATCTTGCATGCAAAAATCTACGTCAGATGTGCCAAGAAACAGTTTTCACCAGATTGTGTTTGATAATGCCGATGTGAACATAGACACGATTGATGGTTTGAATACTTTTCATGCGATGTGTGGCATCCAGTACATTACTCCAAAACTTTATACTGCTTCCTTTGGAAAAGCTATTCAAAAATTAATCAGAATAAAAAATTGACCCAGGCAATTTTTGACTCTAGTTTTCTCCAACATCTTGAGGTTTAAATTTAAAAGTTAGGTATTCATTCGATGCAGAGTTTAACGCTATTAAACTTATATTATAGCCATTTTTAAGTTGTTATATTCATTAGAAAGTTGTCATGTGCCAAATATCGCTATATACAAAAGAAAATTTTTGTTTCTCCAAGGGGGCAATTTTTGACTATAGTTTTCTCCAACTTCTTGAGGATTAAATTTAAAACTTTTGTACTCAATCGACGCAAAATTTAACGCTAATTAAAATTGCAAAGAATAGTATTTTCCTCTAGACGCATTATTTTGGGTGTATTTTGAAAAAACTGCAAAATGACCGAAAATTTATTAGTTTTTTCTACACAGCAGATAGAGCATTGCACGAAAATTAGGGCAAACTCAATATGTTCTTTTTTTATGAAATATAAAGTGATTAAAACGATTTCCAGCTTTCCTCTAATTTTTTCGAAGTAGATCATGTTTTTGAGCTTATTTGACTGGCCTATATTGAGAAATTTCAATAACGTACAGATGACATACACAAATTTTGTAAAAACGTGGAGGAAGGCCAGTAAAAGCTTTGCTGTGCTTTGAGTATTTATTGGTTTTAGTAACTTGGTAATGTGTTTTTAATAATTAAAAAAACTGGACTAGCGTTTATAGCATTTTTGGTGACTAAAATTTTTATTTATAAGTACTCACACATAAGAGCATCTTCCTAGACACCCGCGATAAATTTTCCGTTGGATATAGAAAACCCATCCCACTTTTCTGGAGCTTCTTTGCAAATTATGACCAAATAACTGATAATTAATGCGAATCCCTAGAGGGCGCGCGAGTTTGGGAACAAAAATTGTGAAAGAGTTTCTTTCAAGTTTCCCTCGTTAGATTTTCAATTTTTTTTTCAGATTTATAATCTAAATTGATTAGGCTAAATCTTGCCAGTGAATAACCTTCCGCAACCTAGCACAAAATTAATTAGAGGGGTCCAAAGTAAAGGTACTTTTAGATCATTATATTTTTTTATGTACATTTTCCATTTTTTTTCCTTCTGGCAAAAATTAAAGAAATGACTTCTAAATCAACCACAAAAAAAAATAAACAAAAATGTTGTTCGTACTAGCTTTTATGACTGCAGAACTAAACCACTATATTTACCGTTTAGGAAATTGCTCTTAAGAGTCAAATATTTAATTAAAAAAATTAAGAAAAAATTAAAATAGAAAATTAAACTAAAATTCAAACATCTCCGTTATACATTGCAAAATTTTAAATGTCAAGTCTTTATTGGAGTATAAGAATTATCAATCTCTATCAACTATTAGGGGTAACCACAAGTAGCAGGGATGGGCTACTGGGCATTTGCCCGATTGCCTTTTGGGCCAGTCCGATACTGTCCTGTTTATCGTGTCTCTTAATATACAGGCTGGCCCAATGAAAACGAAACGGTTTGCAAAAACGCTCGGACAGGTCAACTTTGGTTTCTAGTGGGACATATTTTGGAATAGAGATGATGTAAAAATCTATTTATCCCTGTGCGGTATGGACACAACCCTTAAAATTGTAATAGTCATGATGGGGTAAGTAATACCTTGTTGAAAAGATCTTTTTACCTCGAGTAACATACGAAAAACAAAAGTTAAATCGATCAATTCATTTGAAAGATATTTCAAATTAAAAATCCACAGTAAAAATTTTAGATAATAGATTGATTTTGCTTTTTGCATGTTACTCGAGGTAAAACGATCTTCCCAACAAGGTATTACTTACCCTACTATGTGTTTTAATGAATACTACCCCTTAAATTTTAATTGTCTTGAAACATTTCTAGCAAACTGTTTCCTTGAAACACAAATGAGCATGTTAGATGGTTTCTTGATAACATGACGGAAACATATCGCACATTTGTGACAACAGAGTCACAAGTCTTAAAATCTCGACATTTAGGATTAAGTGTATGTTAATGAAATTTTTCCAAAAACTGTATTACTGCATTTAAAAATTTTCACTAGTTTTACAAGAACGCGGAACAAGCTAAATTGGGAATCTGTGGAAAAATGTACATACATTTTACTGAGTTTATCTTCTACAGTGTGACTAAAATTACATTATGGCAGCTAAACATATAGTCACATGTCCAAAAATTTATCGAAATCTTTCTTCAATACGTTATATGTACAGTTGCTCCCAGCTGGAAGTGGGACAAAAGTAATCACCATCGTGTATTCTTTGTCCTACTTCCAGTTGGGATCAACTTTACCAATTTTATTTCTGCTATTACGAGAATATAGTTACTTATACAGGGTGTCTCAGACCACAAGTCCACCCCTTTTATTTTGAGAACGTCTTGTCGTACAAGGCTGAAATAAAAAAAATTATTACGAAAGCAAACCCGAAGAATCCATTGGTGCACTTATTTTTTCCGGAACAATCCGGAAGTACCCGAAACCGGAAATAACTTTCAATTTTTAAATGGCAACATAGGTCGAGTATGGTATCGTTTGAAAGGTCTTTTAAAAAGATACAACTTTTATTAAAATATTTTAGGAATGTAAAACCCTAGTTTTACATTCCTAAAATATTTCAAACGCCATATTCTCGAAATCCATTTTTTCAGTTGTGACGTTCTTGTCGCAAATGTGCGATATATGAAACATTTATGCAAAATGTTTCGGTGGAACGCAAATGAAACAAAATTGAAACGTTTCAGAAACGTAGTAAACACTGGGGACTTAAGATACGTGCAGGGACCTTAATAGTTCATTGATCAGAATATTTCTTTTGAGTTCTCCATATTTTTACAAAAAATGATAGCTGCAAGAGTTTGTAATGCACGAAAAAAAGAAATTAAAAAAAAACTTGGGTGGATATTTTTTATGACCAAAAGTGCAAGAATCAATCGGATTTCAAAATCAATTTATTATATTTGCCTTATAATTTTGGTTTATAATTTTTTTCATATGAATTGACTGAATATCACTATGGCGCAATTTTGAAATGGAGACAATTTCTAGGTTGTAGGGAAACAAAATTCAAAGCCCACCAAAAAAACTAGGCCTTTCCGACTTTAACTATTGGGTTTTTTGTGGATGAAATCTCGTCTACTTTCTACGATTTTCTTCTGACCACTTTTTTTGGGACACACTGTGGAATGTAGAGTTTGAGCGAAGGTGATGAGTTTCAAATAGTTAAATGAATAACATTTGAATAATTTTTGCTTTATTTCTACAATAATTTATTTTAACATTATTTTAACAATTTCTTCTATTAAATTAGAGTATAATAATAAATACAATTAATTGTTACACCATATGCTGGGAACTGACTAATCACGTTTATAAAACTATATACATAAACTATTTTACCGTTAATAAATATATTACGACTTTTTAAAGTCGAACGACGATGAAAGACAAATTTAAATGTACACCATTCTGAACATTACTTCTTTTACAATTATTTTTTTATTTTAATAAATAGCGTAATATTAATTCAAGAACACAACTTTCAGATCTAAAGCTAAATATTTACAAAACTAAACTCGCTTGAAAATATTAAATTCAAATAAATTTGTGTCATCAATTTCATTTTTAATAAGTGCGTTTATGTAAGCTTTTTTAATGAATGTACAAATTTCTATTAAAACAGTATTAACGACTTGAAAAAATTCGTACTAATAAATGTAGGCCTGTACTGGAACAATATTTTTAGCTAATATCTTGGTGTCGAATGACTGCGCTATTAAATAAATAAAAGCAATCAATATCAAAACTATTTCACTCGCTTTTCTTAAGTCATTTGATTATATATCGGTAATTTTTGGGCTTGATTTACAAAAATTAACACCTTACTTATTTGATTTAGAATTTACCAACTATAACAATTATTTTATAAGCATCACTATCTTTTCCATTTTTTTTTTCTAAATTTCACTAACATAGATCAATCGCTTTAAGAATTTATTTTAACACATTATAATATTGTCTTCAATTTTAATTAAACAACCTTTTGCTTTAAAAAATTACGTAATTATAGTAGCACCAATTTTATTTAATCAATTTAAAGATTAGTTTTTTGGGTTTGAAAGGTTGCGAGTTAATTGTTAGTTTTTTGGCTTAATTAAAATTGCTAAATTTCTGGATTTTCTGGTGTAACGAAGTAAGCTGCAGGTAATTAGATTAACTCGTACAACCGATTTACAGATATTCCTTAAAAATACTTCGTAATATATTTTATTATTTCATTTTTTTTTTTTTGCAAAAATCAGTTTAAATGTAATTATTTGGTGATGAACCTTTACTTGTTATGTTTAAAAAACGAGGTGGTACTAATAATAATAACATGCTGCCATTAATGTATTTTTGCAATATTATCAAATTCTATGAAAGCACTTTAAGCCTAAAATTTATAATCTATTTAGAATAAATATTAATGTGATATTAAATTTACGAGTGCATTTTACTAATCGTGTGATTTAAATAGACACTTAATTCTAGGTTTATATAAGCTTATATACATTAATAAAAACATTAAATTATTTTTATTTAGAAGCAACGTTTACTGCACCCTTTCAACGTTGATTCTGGTTTTATATATTTTTGCCAATAAATATTTCAATACTCGACATATATGTACACATTTATTACGAGAAAGCATATAGACAATAATTAATGCAAGATGAGGACTTTTATTTGAATTCAAGATTTATTAAGCTTATTGTAGTAAGAATAATTATTTTCAAACGGTCACTACTGCACGCAAACCAAGGGCTCATTATGGTAAGCGCACAATACCCGACTTTCATCAAAAATAACTAAAATTACATTACTGCCAGTAAAATATATCGTCTTTACTCACTCGTTTAATAATTACCAAGTAAAGGTTGCTTTCGTATCATCATTAATATGCCACCACTTGGCTTAAGCCACTTGAACGACCACCTGATTCTATGCTACCATACTGTATAATCCGGGAGAAGAATAAAAAATATTACGAAATATCTAAATTTATTACCAAATAAAGTTGAGAAATTTAAAGAAATCCAAGAGTAGTATAAGTCTTCTTAAAGGATCCATCCACATTGGTCTTACTTTCCCTGCAATAGAACATTCTTTAACGTGGAGGCGGTTTATTGGGGTGCAAGTGCAGCTGGTGAAATTGACAAAAATCTAATTCCATGACAAGATTAAATAAAAATTCAATGGATTTAGATTTGTTTAACTACCAGTGCAACTTACTCGTCTTCCCATGGACAAACATCGTTACTTTTAGCCTCTTCGCCTAGACAAATCGGTTCTGAAGGAAACTCACTAATTGGCGACTCACTATCCGGTTCGGCCAATGGCGCTAAGGCCAATTGGGAACTTGGACCAGCGGTTTCTTGTACCAAACTCTTTTCTTGCTCACTATCTGACGCCTCGTCACTTTGAATTTTATCATCCATCACCGAACTGACACTTATTGTAGGAGGATTCCCTCCAGTTACAGATAGACTCTTTTTAAAAGTTTTTGAGGAAACAGCTTCTTCTTGTTTATTGTCCGTATCACTAGGAATTATAAGCGCGGTCTCTTCAAAAGAAGATACAGTGCGCCGGTCGATTGGCACGGACACAGATGCCCTTCGGGGTTCAATGCAGGCAGATAATTTTTTGTTGCTCTTCGTACCATCCACGGTATTCTGTTGCGTCAAGCATACTTTTCTTATTCTATCCGACACATCTTGGACTGTCACGCTTATATCAGAAGATGAACTTCCTGAATCTATTTGCATCGAGTTCTTTCGAGATCTTGGCTCAGGACCCAACTCCCAAGGGCACACATCTTCCGATGTTGATGCACCCCCTGTTACCGCTATACTCGGCTTCTTCACTCTGTATCAACAAAAAATACTTCAACACCTCTTAATTACTCGCGACCATCAGAATTTTTGGTAAGTGCTCTAGAAGAGTTTTACAATTCGTTAAAGGTGCTTCGTTTCACTCCAATAGCATGCGGTTTTAAGTATTACATCAAATTTATATCCAAAATTTCATCATTCTTTTTGGATATACATAAATGTGTTTAAAATAGGTTTATCTGGTGTAAACTGTTAATAGATTAATTGAGGAAGTTGTAATAAGAGATGAAATAAGTAAATACAATAGAAACAGGAAAAACGGCCGACGCTTTAGGCTTCAGGCAAGGGACAAATGACACCGATGATACAACACCTAAATAAAATAAAACACTTGAAGGTTTCTGGCGAACTTACGGGCTCTTTATAACGGTGTCGGGTGTTGGTCTTGCGTAGCAAGCAAGGTCGCCCCTGAAAGTTAAGCATGTTCCGTCTAGCTACAAGTTTTTGCTTTTTTAAATCAATTCATTCATTTTTCAATAATAAAGTTTAAATAAGCCATGCATCGTGCTTAAATAACGAAAGCGAAATGTTACCTATAAGGGATGTCACTAAGGTTGCTTTGGGAATGAGAATGGGGTACTTTGCTGTCTCTAATACCCGAAACAGCTAACTCATGGGCCGAGCCTGACAAACTTCGATCACTTCCTCTTCGTTTCGATAAAGCACTGTTACTTGCACCACCTTGGGTTTGCTGTTGTTGAAGTAGTGTAGGATTTGGAGCACTACTTGTTGACGTCTTTTTCTTCGGTGGACCAAACCCAAAAAACCTAAAACATAAATCCCAATTAATTATCTTCAACCTCACGCAATATACAGAATTTTCCCTCAAGAGTCCGAGTTTCCGAAGGTTTCCTCCTACGTCTAAGCCGGTTTTCTTTTTATATTGTCTAAGTTTTGTATATTTAACGATGGAAAATGAAAAATGCGATTTTGATATGCGTTCTGCGTACCTACATTTTTGTTCTATAAACGAACATGAAACGAACGTGAAATAGATAAGCCGAAATAAAATGATAAATGCTTCAGAGCTTCAGAGCTTCAGTATTGATGCATTGGTACTATGTTTTGGGGAATAGGCAACAAGTTTTTTTGCTGTAAGCTCTGAACATTACTGTGATTTTTTTGTATATTTTTTGTGAGAAATAAATTTAAATGTCCTCGTTTTGTCCTCTTTTACAAAATAGGAATTGTCCTAGTTTTCTCGTCTTTTGTCCTAGTTGTTCAGAAAAATAATTGGTCACCCTAGGATAGTCGGTGTATTTGGTAGACTCTTATTTGATCATAAAAACTTTTCTTCAAAAGATTTTTTCTTTTTGAGGTACACTTTAAAATCTTCAGGCTTTAATTTTTTACAATTTTCGTCTTTGGAAGTAAAAATTGCACGAATTTTACTATTTTCTTCAAAAACCCCAGAAAAACTACAATTTATTGTTGAATTTTTCAAAGTTTATTTGGAAAAGGATACCCCAATGCATGGTTTGTATTAAATTTAAAACATATATAAAGAATTATAACATCGTTATAGATATTGAAAATTTTGAAATTTTATTGCACTTTTAAAAATAAATATAAAATAAATAACACTACTAAAGGTAAAGGTGAATAATTCAACTCCCAACTTTTCAAACGATAGAAATATTTATTACATTTAAAGTGCAACCAGTTTCGCCTTCATAAAGGCATCATCAGGCACTAAAAAAATATTACAATGGTTAAACTTAACATAGTAGATTATGGGATGGTCTTACCATTAACAATTTATAGACATACTAACGCAATCTGGTCCTCCTCATACTATGATATATACAGGGTGTCTCAGACCACAATTCCACCCCTTTTATTTTGAGAACGCCTTGTCGTACATGGCTGAAATAAAAAAAATATTACCAAAGCAAATCCGAAGAATGTATTGGTGCACTTATTTTTTTTCCGGAATAATCCGGAAGTGCCCGGAACAGGAAGTAACTTTCGATTTTTAAATGGTAACATAGATCGAGTATGGTATCGTTTGAAAGATCTTTTAAAAAGAAACAACTTTTATTAAAATATTTTTTTAATATCTTTCATAATTAACAAATTAAACGAAAAACAAAAGCAAACAAGTGACAAATGGTTTCTTAAATTATGGAAAAATTAAAACACTACCATCATCCTCAATGGGTAAGGGTAGAGGCAATTATGACTTTTTAAATGGAAACATGTATTTTTTGTTTCGCTTGTTAAAAATAATCAACTTTTTTAGGTTATGTATTTACCTTAATTCAAAAAATAAAAAAAAGTTGATTATTTTTAACGAATAAAGCGATAAACGCAAAAAAGAGTTTCAATTTAAAAAAATCTCTCTTTAGCCCATTTGCGGATGACGGCAACGATTTATTTTTTCCATAATTTAAGAGACCAATGGTAACTTGTTTGCATATTTTATTTTTCGTTTAATTTGTTAATTATGCAAGATATTACAAAAATATTTTAATAAAAGTTGTTTCTTTTTAAAAGACCTTTCAAACGATACCATACTCGACCTATGTTGCCATTTAAAAATCGAAAGTTACTTCCGGTTCCGGGTACTTCCGGATTGTTCCGGAAAAAAATAAGTGCACCAATGGATTCTTCGGGTTTGCTTTGGTAATAATTTTTTTTATTTCAGCCTTGTACGACAAGGCGTTTTCAAAATAAAAGGGGTGGACGGGTGGTCTGAGACACCCTGTATATAACTATGAAGCAACTAGGCTTATAGTGGGCGCCTGAGCAACTAGGCTAAAAGTGACCGCCTAAGCAACTAGGCTTTTCAATGAGTGCCTATCCAAACTAGGTCGAATTTTTCTAGAAAATAAGCCTAGTTGCTTGGGCGCGCCACAAAATTTTGATCACAGTATGAGGAGGACCAGATCGCGTTAGTATGTCTATAAATTGTTAATGGTAAGACCATCCCATAATCTACTATGTTAAGTTTAACCATTGTAATAATCTTTTAGTGCCTGATGATGTCCTTATGAAGGCGAAACTGGTTGCACTTTTAATGTAATAAATATTTCTATCGTTTGAAAAGTTGGGAGTTGAATCATTCACCTTTACCTTTAGTAATTACTCTCTCAAATCATCGTCAAGTTCTCATCTTAAATAAATAAAAATATTCGAAAAAAAGGGAATGTCGACATTTTTCTAAATGTCCAGAAAAGATGCGTGAAAACCAATTTTCTTGATTGGTATGGCTGTACTTTGTCTCTGAAATCGACAAAAATTTACATTGAAACCGCCTATATATTGCTTAAATTTTAAAATATCGCTATTTTTCTAAATGTTATTAATCACGTTTGAATTACAATAATTTTGGTAATCCGATTTATTACGATTTTTTTAAACTTAAATAATCTTGCCTGGTTTTTAAAATATTAATATTTTTCTAAACGTCTACCGCAATTTTTATAATAAAATTATTTTATTACTTTGGTTACTGTTGTAACTAAAAAAAACTTCCTTTATTTACAATCGTAAAGAAATATAAAAATAGACTCCTCGTAAATCTTGTGGGTCATAAAAACGCGTTAGAATTTTATTATTTAAAAGCGAGCAAGAGTTATCAATAAACAAAACGAGAAAATTGGAGTAATTTAATACCTACATGATTTTTCTAATAGCGTTTACTCGTTTTATTTTTTTTAAATAGAAATATCAAAGGCTAGCTACGTTTTAGGTTTATAGGTTTTAGATATAAAAAATTTAGCTCTACGATTAGTAGTTACCGTTTCTTTTGAAGTGGTTGTACTCCAGCAGCTAAAAGATTCTTATACATTTCAGACCTAATAAATCTAGGATAACAATCCTTCTTCAATAAAAGCATGTACACATGTTCTTGCGCCGAATCAAAAGTGAACCTGGTGGGGTTTTTCATCTCCTGATGTACTCGTTCCATGGTTTTTCCATCAATATTGATCTCACAAGGAGCACCAGGAGCAAGAAACTCGCTGCAATAAATAAATTAGAAAATTTGGCGATTTTTTTGGGGTAACTTACTCAAAAATCTCATTAACCTTTCGTTGTATTTGGGAATGGCCTGATCGTCGCAAGTCATTAACAGCCATCCAAAACCTGATATTCTCATGACTATATTCTTTTCGTAAATAATTCGTAAACTCCTGTAAACCTGTAGGGTCTGATACTAATTCTTCTACTGATAAACCCCAACGTCTTACACGTTTTTCAGTTGGTATTTCAACTCTAATAAAAAATGTTATAAGAATTTTCCAGCGCCGATTACTTTTGTACTTACAATGGTCCATTAAGTTGCCAAAATGTTAAATCTTCAGTCACCCATGGATTTGATGGTTGTGTTCCTGTTATTAACGGATCGTATTCCGAATATGTTTCCACGTATTGAACCATACTCTCTAAAGCTACTGATACTTTCACGCGAGTTCTTGATAAGCTACTTTTTAATAATTCCACCTAAAAATTTAACTTGAGATTTTGATATTTCTTTAGGAATTTTTACCTCTCGTCGTCCATCCTCGATTGTCCTTTTTCTAGTCCTGTTTCCATTCCTACATCTTGACGGGACTGGGCAGTGCTCTAAGGAACTAACCATTCCAGGCGGTGGCCTGTGAACTCTCCAATAGGCCCGTTCTTGCGAATCGCTCACTATCTTATCGCCTTTTTTTAAAATCTTTGCTAATTTTACCTACCACAAAAATTATCAACATTACTGAATAGAATTTTCGAAAAAATTGGTAAATACCTGTTCTTCGGCTTGCATGGTAATGAAATCCCATTTATTCGCTAGATTTTTGCGTAGGTTACTTAAAGCTTCCAGTTCATATTCTTCTAAACCATGGCGTTGTTTGTTTCTTAGGGTTCTTTTCGCTAAGTAAATGGCATATTCAACGTTATCAGGTGGTCGGTTTTGCCATGGCCAATAATATGGGGACTAAAATTAGAAATTTAGATAAAAATATTTTTACGATAAAAAAAATTACTTGAAAACGATAGAGGGAACTATCATCTTTCACAACCAAGTTTTTCGAGTCGCTGACAGGAAAGAAGTATCCATACTGACATAATTGATTGGCTATGTTCAACGCCTCTGTAAAAATAATAAAAAATTAGTTGTTATAAGCTTATGTTTGAAAATAAAATATGGAATAACTGTGACTGGTGAATAAAATATAACGCAACTCACGATACCGCAATAAATTTAGAACAAGATTTAAATCCACCCTAGAGCTGTTCTTATAAAGTCCTACATCTTGCAGATTTATTTATTAAAATTGCTAAGATCATTTTGTTAAAATAACGTAAATGACTAAAATATTTACCTGATTCTTCGATGTTAAGTCGATCCATTAACCACTCAATTAAGTCATAACCTGGAACAAGCATTTAAAATCATTATAAATTTATTTAGACTACGCCACGACATTTTTAGTGGAAGAATAAAAGATGGAAGAGAAAAATAAAATAAAACGATTTTTTTGAAAAATTAAGTTTTAAGTGTGCAATATAAAGAAATGTGTTAAAGAATAATATCACATGAATTATTTTAAACAAATTTTGTGTTCTTGTTTTTATAAATATTACAGTATACAGGGTGTCCCAGACCACCCGTATCACCCCTTTATTTCGAGAACCCTTTGTCGTACATTGATGAGAAAAAAAATTATTACCAAAATGATCCTAAAGATCCTAAAGGGTTCTCGAAATAAAGAGGGGGTAGTCTGAGACACCCTGTATATAAATATAATTCAAAGTCTACAGTGATTTTTATCACAAAATTATTTTCGATCACATTTGAATTGTAATAACTTTGTTAATCATGAAGCGATTTTAATGATCAATAAATCACTTTAAAAAGATATCATAGCTTTATTACGAAAATGTTTCAAAATTAGAAAATCTTGCTTAGTTTCTTAATTATCAAAATTTTTCTAAACGTCTACCCTAATTTTTATAACAAAATTATTCTTGATCACGTTTAAATTGCAATAAATTTGTTAACATAGCGCGTTTTAAATAATCAATAAATCAATATAATCAGTGATCATCCCTTTATCACATATTTGCTTGAAATTAAAAAATATTACTAAGTTTTTATAACACAATATTCTTCTAAACGTCTACCCCAATTTTTATAACAAAATTATTCTTGAACACGTTTGAATGGCAACAACTTTGTTAATCATAAAGCGATATTAATGATCAACAAGTCAGTTTATTTAACGATCATCCCTTTATTACAATGTTTTTTAAAATTTAAAGAATCTTGCTTTATCTTTAAACTATAAATATTTTTGGAAACGTCTACCGCAATTTTTATAACATAATTATTCTTGATCTTCAATTGTAATAGCTTTGTTAATCATGAAGCGATTTTAATGATCAATAATTCAATTTAATCAGTAATCATTCTTTTATTACAAAAATTTCTTAAACTTACAAAATCTTGTTTAGTTTCTAAAATATCAATATTTTTCTAAACGTCTACCCCAATTTTAATAACAAAATTATTCTTGATCATATTTGAATTGCAATATTTTTGTTAATCATAGATCGCTTTTAATAATCAATAAATCAATTTAATCAATGATCATCTTACAATTTTTTCAAATTTAAAAAAATTTGCTTAGTTTTTAAAATATCAATATTATTCTAAACATGTACCACGATTTTTATAACGTGTTTAATGTTTAAATTGCAATCACTTTGTTAATCATGAAGCAATTTTAATGATCAATAAATCAATTTAATCTATGATCATCCCTTTATTACCAAAAATTTTTAAATTTAAATAATTTTAAAATATCAATATTTTTCTAAACGTTTACCCCAAAATTATAACAAAATTATTCTTGATCCCGTATGAATTGCAATAACTGTATTTATCAAGAAATGATTTTAATGATGAATGTGTCAGTTGAAATAGTAATAATTTTTTCTTAAATCTTGCTAAAAAATAGTAAATATTAAAATGTTCGTGCATATTTAATAATTTGGTTATTTTTGTAACAAGCGTAAAGAAATACGAAAATAGCATCCTCATAAATCTTATGAATCATAAATACGCATTAGTATTTTATTGTTTAAAAGCGAGCTAGAGTTATCAATAAACAAAAATTTTGCACAAAATTTTAGTACTGAAATTCTGTGCTTGACGCATACGAACCTGGATGCAAGGAAAATGCTGTCAACAAAATATATTGTCGCTTATAAAGTACAAGGAATAAGGAATAACTATTTTATGCAGTACATTATACGATTTAAAAAGTAGCATAAATTTTGCTACAAAGATTAAGTGGGATGAAAATAAAATTAGCATTGATAATTCTGCTTCATTAAAAATTTAAACCTTAATCAAAACGTAGGTAATTTAAAGTTGAATTAATAATAAAATTATCCTTGCATTTTAAAAGGATTTAATATAATCCTACTTTTATCTATAAATGAACTAAACCAACAGACATTTTTCAATTTAATACGTGGATTAGAAAATTCCAGACTAAAAATTTACAAGAATAAAAAACCTAGTTAATTTAAATTAATAGATTAATTTTTATTCGAAATGAACCAATTAATTCCTAAATTAAATTTCGTTTCCTTCATTAAATATTTAAATCTATAATTGTAAGAATTGTTCTATTCAAGGTAGAAGAAATTTGGGTATAAATAGTGATAAAGTGTTTAATTAAGAATTTAAATTTGGTGTAATTTTGAAGGGGTTACACTTATCCAAAAATGGAGACATGCAACATTGTATGTATACACTGTACACCCATCACATGAGAACACAAAGCATATTTACAAGGTGTACCTAGATGGTTTGTATGATCAGCTTGATGACTCTTACCCATGAAGGCCGAAGGGATAGAGGTAAGGAAGATTTTTTGACTTCTAACCGGGACCCCATTTTCTGCATCCTGCATCTCCCGCACCAGCCCCTCCATCTAAAAACAAAAAATATTTTAAAATCATTCATCTATAAAAATGTATTCTTTAACATAAAAATGTAAATCAAATATGGAAGGAATATAAAGAATAATTTATCATCACGCAGAGTAGAGATACGGGGACGTATTTTCTTGATCCCTTCTCTTTAGAGACCCAAGTAATCACGTAAAAGAGATTCTGGAAGCAAAGGAGACTTCAAAATAACGATGGTTTTAGATTTATTCACTCCAATAAAAATGATACTTGTGGAATGCTTGATCAAAAATTTAAAACCCCAAAATTTAATTGGATTGTTATTCTAGCTTGGTAAATTGTTGCTGAATATTACAGGAAAATCATTAAAAGTAGCATTATTTAATTAAACTCTCCAGGTAATTGTTCTACCTTATGAGTGCTCTCCTAATTTAAAAGCAGTTTCTTTGATAATGTTAATTGCATTAATTCCAGCAGAGCATTCTACTTTAGCTCCCGCATTAATAAAAGAAACAAAACAAACAAAACGTATTTAAAACAAAATTACACGAATTGACTTAAAGAATAGTGAAACGGGATTTAATTTGTAAATTGTAAATATTTAAATAATAATTCGCATTGAATATTCATTAAACGTTGCGTTTATTTAAAATTTAAAACCTGGTTTATTGTATATTGTTGTCATCAGATAAACTGGATTTCAACAGGTTAGAGGTAAGTTACCCTCGCGGAATTACTAATTGTTGCTTTGTCACGAGAATACTTAATCGCTTGCTCCGGGGAATAATTTCACATTTCACTAAATCAACATAATTCACCACCTCAACATTAGATTACAACGTGCCAGCGAAGCAGCTCACAAATTAACGAATTTAAATTTTGAATTGACCCTAATATGGATTAAGCAAGCTTCCGAGCACTAAAACCCATATTTCATATTTTAAAGAACCAAATCGAAAGCGTAATTTTCAATAAACGCGCGAAACATGTACTTATTATTATAAGCTTCACTTTTTTCGTACTTCATTTTAATAAGCTCATTAGAGAACTTCGAGAGCTTTTCAAGCGCACCCTTTTTTTCTCCCAGGTATCATTAGAGCCCGCTCTAAATTTAAGAACCCCACAAATGCCTCGGGAACTTTCATACAATTATAACCAAATAAATATCATCAAGTATGAAAATTTTTAATATACCTCCTCGTTTTTCCAACACATATCGCACGACTAGTATTAAAATTCCAAAAAATTAAAATTAGAGATCAAGCGCGTGAAATTTTGGTTATTAATCCCTTTAGGCTTATATCAGTTAACTAAATTAATTATATCTACTCCCAAAAATACACTCACAACCAACAAACAAATATAAATATAAATCAATTCTTCAAAAGAAGAAAAACTTCAATTATTATCTTGGTCTTGAATACTGAAAATTTGATGAATTCAACTATAAACTATTGCTTTTCAAAATAGTAATTTCAATATTTTTTGTCAAAATTCCTTTTCTCAAAAAATTACTAGTTTTTTTAAAATCGATATTTTATTGAGGACCGAATCTGTGAGTAAAATTTAAGTAATATTGTCATGTTTTGATTTGCTTTTGTTTTTTAATTTTAATTTTTATCTGTCATTGTCCTCAGTTATCTCAGATTAGGGACGTCAACTAGAATTTGTACAGATTATTTTTAAGTAAAATAAACGTTCAACAAATTCGCCTAATTTATTTTTTATTCTTTTAATATGAAGGGAATAATAGGAGATGCTTTAATTGATCTTCTACAGGGTTTTCTGTTTGTGGTTCACCAAACGTCGGGGTTAGAAACTAGCGCAAATTTAATCGACAAAAAACGAAAAAAATAAGGGTCTATCTATTTTAGTTATGGAGCTACAGCATTTTAAATTTTAGGTCACCAATTTTTGCCAAAAATCTAACTAAACTACTTTAAAAAAAAAATCCGTTTTTGAAATTTATATCCAAGATAAGTTCCATTAAGGTCGTATTTTTTTTAATTTTCTGAAAGTTCTTGATACTTACAACAAATCAGGGAAAAAGTTGAAATCATAGCTAATTTCCCTCTTTTACTATAGCCTTCTGAAATTACTCCTACAAGAAGTATTCTGAGCACATTATGTTACCATGGGCAGGTAGACTGATGTCAAACTGTTATTAAATATTTGGCATTGGTTCCATCAGGAATCCGTTATAACCTAATTGACAAACTATGCACCCCTTATGATGTACCGTACAGCCTATTTGACATACTATACTATTACTACTAAGTGAAGGAAAAGAGGTACGGTTTCAAGAATTTACCTGGTTTGTCGAGATTATGAACAAGTTTCAGAAAATTAAAAAAACTTAACCGTAATGGGTCTTAACTAGGAGAAAATTTAAAAAACTGAAAAAAAATAAATTTTTTTTATATTTTTGATTTTTTTTCAACATTTTAAGAATTGTTGTTTATTACCTATTGAAGGAGGATGGTTTTATCTTTTAAATGATATTTTTTTTGATTCCCACACACATTGGTTAAGATGTAATCAGCGATTTTGTGATTTGTGGTAAAAATCGGTGACATAAAATTCAAAAACCTAAAAATGCTCTAAAACTAAAAAAGCTAGACCCTCACTTTTTTATCGATTAAATTTGGTCTAGTTTCGAACCCCGACGTTTTTGGTAAACCATGAACGGAACACCCTGTATTTTGGAAAAATGTTTATTACAAACATACAAAAGTAGCTTTAAATCGCAAATATAAGTATTAAAATATTCAGAATATCTATAAAGTATGTTAAAAAGTAAGTACTTAAAATAATAACTAAACGCATTTTAAATACATATTCACTCAACAAGTTTATTCATTAGTATAATGTCTACAAACTCTTCAATAAACCTGAACTTTCCACTTCTTTCTATAGGCTTGGCCAATTTTTTCACAATTTGACGTGTTGTATAATGAGTTATATTGGGTACATTTGGAAAAATGTAAAAATTATCTTTCTCTCTAAGTCAAGACCCCTTTTTTCTATTTTGGTTTTTTTGTATTTTTGTCATAAATGTAGCGACAAAAATCTGTTGCTTCAACATATTAATTTCTTTCATTTAGAAGACTAGGGATAGTTCATATTCTTCCTCTATTATAAATAAATGCTCATCCTTCTGCATCAATGAACTGTTGTTGAAATTCATTTTCCAAGAACGATATACTATTTTCTGTTGATCCTGAGAAAGGTCTTTGTTTTTTTTTGTCAGCTGGATTGTGAACTCTCTTATTCCCTCTTGGGTTAAGTTTATCGTCGAAACACTTTCGTTTACTTTTGATTTTATTTATGCTTCCCTTGGCATTTTCCTCGCGTATTTTAACCTAATTGTTTTCTTCTGTTCTTCCTATCTTTTCACTCGTCAGTTGTGATAATTTCTGCACCTCCGCAATTTTTTCTTCTCTTTGGCTGAGTGATTGTTTCTTTTTCACTGTCTTTGTCTTTTCTCAGCAGATTAACTAAAATATTATAAAAAAATTCGCCTGTATGCCAACATGGATTTTTGAAGAAACAGGTTGAAACTGTATGGTTCCCAAATGAATAATGTCTACACAGCATTCATTTGGGAACCATACAGAACGTCAGAACTTGAAGGAGTAGGGGGTCCTTCCAATTGACAGCCCTGGTTGTAAATATATTATCTATTAACTACCCTAATCCCTTGATTTTTTTCCTCTCCTTGTCTTAGCAGGTATAAATTAAGCATAGCCTTATTTCTATGTCGATAAGGTTCACTTTTGGCTTAGCGTTGGGATGAACCTATCTATAAATTTTTTGGACCATAATTATCCCGACGAGGAATAGATATTTCAAGGCCAGGTAAAATCTGGGATACATTAATACTGGGTTCTTCATGTAAAGTTGCTCCCAGCTGGAAGTAGGACAAAGAATATGCGATCGTGATTACTTTTGTCCTACTTCCAGCTGGGAGCAACTGTACATGACCAAGTACCTGGTTACAGTACTTCTGGTACATTAAGAACTAACTTTTCCTAAAATTTTGTTTTTGGATGGATTACTTGAGAATGAGATCTCCTTACAATTGAATTCAGGTTTATTTTTAAGATTCAGATCTTCAATCGTTTTGTGCAGAAAATCAAAAAAGCCATAAATAGTCCAAGGATTTTCGTATTCCTTCCTGACAATCTTCAAACCTTGCGTTTTTTTAGTGAAAGGTTTTTTCGTTTGCCAAAATTCAGGAACCATTCTTCTCCTGGACGGTCATGTTTAAATTTAGTTTTTAGCATATCATTCTTGGCGTACAGTTCAACCAAATTCGGTACTTCTTTCTTCTCTAGATAGCACATATTCGCAATTCTGTATTTGAGTAAAAGTAACTGCTAGTTCTTACTAATTTTATCTAACATTTGTTTTTTCTCCTCCCAGAGAAACTATTCCTTCTCCTGTGGTACCGGCTACGTAGTGCCGCCTCAATGTTAACTATAGGATTCTATAAAAAAACTACAGCCCTATAAATGGTTTTGTTTACATTTTGTACGTCTTTAGCAGCCTGATTTGGTTTTCCTGTGGTATTGTTGTCCCATCTTCATGCTACTGAAAAATATACTGAGAGGCCGGGGTAAGTGGAACCTATGTTCCAGTTACCCCAATGCTAAATTTTCCTACGGGCAGCTGGGGCACATCCTTCAAAAAATTTATTCCAACTTCAAAATATTCACATGCTACTTTTTTTTACTATTTCCATTACATAAAATATCATTGTTGCTAAATTTATGCCATTAGTCAGAGTGTAGCGAAGTGCTAGGCGTTGTAAATCAATGTGTGTAATAGTTTTTTTTTTATAAAAAGTGGAACACGTGCAATAATATTACATGCGATGTACAGTTGGTCCCAGCTGGAAGTAGGACAAAAGTAATCACGATCGCGTATTCTTTGTCCTACTTCGAGCTGGGAGCTACTTTACACCTCAGAGAACTATGAAACCATCAGTGGTAAGGCATCAACTTTAAAATCATAAATAAGAAAGAACAAAACACATGGTAACCCCAGTGTTCCAGTTACCCAGCTTGACCATATACCAAATATTAACCATTGAAAATCTGTATCAGTGCAATTTATTCTTAAGAACGAATTAGTTTTATATCAATTTTTCTTGGGGACTTGTGGGAAAAAATATAGACAAAACCCAATTTTGACTTAGAATATTTTTAATTTTTCAGAAAAATCCGATTCGTTGAAAACTACCAGAGCTACCAAAACGTTTTAGGGCTCAAAATTTTAGGAACTTTTTTATGAAAAATCTAGAAGTCCCATTTTCACAAAATGTTTTTTTTAATTCATAAGCAACTCCTATAACATTTAAATGACATGAAAAAATTAAACTAGAGAGCCATGTGTACAGTGAATTATATGATCTAAAATTTATTAAAAACATTTTTTTCAAAAAATGTTTAAACCTTAAGTTGAAGGAAAAATATGACTTATGGGGTCACAAATAAATGTCAATTATTATGCAGGACCATGTATGTATTTGCTACAAAATATGAAGAAACCTTTTATAGTTTTTTTTTCAAAAAACAAGGTTTTATGTAAAACAATTTTTTTGTAAAACACTACTACGCATTTAATAACAGGCTTTAATTTAATGCTTCGATTTTAATGCATTAAGTCATCAAAGATTTTATTAAGTTTAATCCGATTACTTTTTTGTTATTACTTTAATTTTAGATCCTGGCCTTACCTCGGACTTTTTAAGTCCCCTAGGTCTGCTAAAAGAACTCATTCAATCTCGACTTTTTCCAGTGGAAGCACGTAGCTTTTAGCTTTATTTTTCCAATTTATTGTTTGGATTTCCTGTTTTAGGAACGCAACTAATTTTTCATTACGTTATTATCAATTAATGGAAAAATATGTTGGGAATATGAAATAAGCCATTAGATATTCTATAAATATGCGTTCGTGTAGTTATACCAGTTTTCCTATAAATAAACCACGTTTTAACCTGGAATAATAAAATCAACAATACAGTCTTTGAATAAATTATCGGTTTCTGTACGTTTTAATATTTATTCCCCTAGGGTTAACAGGAAAATCAATTTTTTTCAGCGTTACAACCGTGTGTACATAATTAGTATTTACTTTTAAGTATTCATGTAATAATTTATGGCACTCGCAGGAAATATAATTTTTCCAATAATTAAATATTAAAAAAATGATAAAGCTTCTTAAAGTTGCAATAACCTAATTAAAACGCCTTTTTTCGTTTTCGTTTAACTTTAAGGAAGAGGAAAAGATGCGGTCGAGTTGACTTCCTATGTATCCAATATTCTTGAATGCACTTTCTTAACAAAGTATTCGTTGAGGATATCGAAAAGTTATGGTTTTCTTAAATTAGTTTGAAAGAAAATTATAGAACAAAAAATAAATTTTTGATCAATGATAGGATCATATTCCTCGATTCAGTTGAGCGCAAAGTTCGTTATTCAAATATTTAACTTTCCCCATTCTAAGCCTGCAAGGTAAATATTTTTTGTCAATAATTTTTAGGGAAAAGCATTTTTGGGAATCAAATCATTCAAGATAATTGAATACATCCATTTTCGCCTTCTAAAAAATATTGTGTGTACAAAGAAAAAGGCGAAAGAAAGAGTTTGCGGAGATGCTCACCGCTGAAGTACTTTTCCTGGTAATGGTTTAAAGTGCCTACGGCTTTAACTTTTTTCTAAAACTACGCCATTGTAGTAACAACAATGCTAAACTTAAAATTTCTGCACGAATTCCTTCTTAAGAATTTAAATAATTATATTTTTTGTAAGGAAAAAGCTTGATTATTATAATCATGGATTTGATCAAATATGCAAAGGTTTGAAATGTAATTCCCAAGTCAAATTAGTTAAATCGTTTTATATCAAATTTCTACGAATTTCACACCAATACATTAATTGGAATCAAAATATTATGAATATAACGTTACATTACAAGCAAATTTAATTTCCAGTAATTCAATTTGCATGTATTATTATCTGAGATAACATCTAATTTTCCTCAATTTCAACCAAAACGTTTTTTTTTTTTTTATAAATGAGGAGCTTTTTATTTCCAAACTGAAAGTATATTGAGGAGTTGAAGCACATGATGAAAATAGTGTTGGTCGTTCTCCAAGTCACTACTTTCAGCTCATATTAGAATGGAAAGCTAAGATACGTTTCCTCACAATGGTGCAATACTCTCAAGGGATGGTGATTGCTCACACACTAGACTAGAAAACCAGAAAATGAAATGATGAATATTGTATGCTAGGAGGTAAAAAATAAATTAAACTCTTAAAACTTTTTAATTTCCTGCAAAAATTCGTATTTAAGTAAGTTTTAAGTAAATTCACGTAATGCTTGTTCAGGAAAATTTGAAGCACTTTCCTTATTGCTCGTTCTGCATGAGCAATCAGCCGGTTGGTTTTATTTTTTTATATTTTATTCCTGACAACAGCGACCCGAATACCATTATCCCTTTAGCCTTTACGGGCACGAATTACTGACATTCCAGGATCGGACCACTTCCTGCGTTATCTTTAGTGCCAGTGCTTTAGGTGTTCCGTTTCGCCCAATAAATTTTCCCATCCATTTTTATTTAAACTTATAGAGTAATCATCCATTCGGGTTGCTGGCAATTAGGAGATTTGTAAGAAGATTGGTGAAGTATGGGAGTGAAAGCAGGTGCTTCACATGAAGATGAGGATTTTGTGAATTTAATAGATAGGGATTAAATACGCCTTGCTCTGCTCCAGACAAACCCTATTTCCTGCCCTACAACTTCTCTATACCCGAAGAACGCAAGAACGCCATCAAGGAAAATAGTTTCCCCACTAATGGCGGTCTATTTGCATACTTCCACGCTTATTAATTTTAACGATATTACGACCAATCAAATTTTAATTTTACCTACATTAACTCCACAACTCATCAAAACCCAATGATTGATTTAGCTTACCTCTTACCTAAGAATCTCATAATGAAATTTTACTTTCTTTATATTTTTTTTGGAAATACCATTACCAGTTAAAAGCCCTAACGCAGCGAACTTAAAGCATTATTTAGAAAGTTGTAATGGTTTCAAATTCCTTATTTGACGGCAACACAATGAAAATTTTATTAGCCCGACACTTGGAGGCGCAGCTTTATGTATAATATTTAAGCTTGGGAATCAACTTTTGCTTATTTCACGTTTAATTTATTTTAATGTGTTTTAAACTTTTAATTAATTCACAAAAAGTCAATACAAGAATTTGTAAGTTTTGTAAGCTACTAATTGAGTAAGAATTTATTTATAAAATCAATATCACGAGCAATGCATGAAATATTGAAAACACTTGTATAATAATGATACAAGAAATTATTCAGTTTTTCTACAAGTGATTCGATCCTACAGATTTCACCATTTGATTAAAACATGAAAATTTTGAAAGCTCCTTGATTTGATTTTACTTTAATTTAAAAAATATCGATTTGGTAGCTTTTTTAATTTTAGAATTATCCCCAAAATGTTTTAAAAATTTCTTAGCTTCAGAATTAATTTTAGAAAATTCATATAAATGTTTGATAGCTTAAAATTTTTAGGGCAAGGATCACATTCGTATTGAAAAATGTCAAAAGACGATTCTCTAGAATAAAAATGGCGCCATTTTAATACCCAAAATTGATCAAAACTGCAAATCTTTCTGAAAAAGTCAACATTATTAACCATGGTCTTGGGTTCAATTTTAAAAAATTTAAAAATCGACCAATTTTAATATTTAGCTTTTAATTAACAAAATTTTCATTAACAAAATTTGGTATTGATTTTGGTGGTAACTTTCATTTCCAAGTTACAATGCTTTAAAGCTGAAATTTCTTGTAAAATAAGCGCAGACGACACGAAGAAAATCGTAAAAAATTAAAAAATCGACCGCATATTAAATGTTTTCGCATGTTTAACTATTAGTTTTATTTATAAACAAAATGCATTGATTAAATTTTTGGAAGCTTTTTTTTAAGTTACTGCGCTTTAAAATTGAAATTTCGTGTAAAAAAAATTGAAAAATGACCAATTTTCATTTTACCCATATTTAACTTTTTATATTATTCATAAACAAAATGTGGTATTGATTATTTTTTTTATAATTTTTGTTTGGAAATTGCAATGCTGTTAAGTTGGAATCTCATCTAAAATCATATCAGGCGAAACGAAAAATTATAAAAAATTGAATCGACCAATTTTCATTTTTTCCCATATTTAACTTTTTATTTTATTCATAAACAAAATGTGGTATTAATTATTTTTTATAATCTTCGTTTGGAAATTATAATGCTTTAAAGTTGAAATTTCATATAAAATCGCGCTGCACGAAAAAAAATCATAAAAAATTTAAAAATCGAGATTTTTTTTTTAAATTTGTTCGCAACTTCAAATTTTATAAATAAAAGAGGCATGATTAAATTTTTGATAATTTTTGTTTGCAAGTTAACACGCTATAAAGTTGAAATTTCATGCAAAATTTGAGCAGCAGGCACGAAAAATAGCATAAAAAATCAACCATATTTATTTTTTTTCACATTTTTTACTTTTAATTTTATTCATACATAAAATGTGATATTGATTATATTTTTGGTAACTTTTGTTTAGAAGTTACAACGTTTTAAAGTTCAAATTTCATGTAAAAACACTCAAAAAAAATTATAAAAATGAAAAAATTTATTTTTACCATATTTAACTTTTTATTTTATTTATAAAGAAAATATGGTATCGATTAAATTTTTGGTAATTTTTGTTTACAAGTTACAACGCTTTAAAGTTCAAATTTTTTGCAAATTCAGCGTAGAGGGGGCTCGAAAAAAAAATCATACAAAACTGAAAAAACAACAATTTTAATTTTTTTCGTATAATTAACTATTAATTTTTTAAACAAAATGTAGCATTGATTTCATTTTTAGTAACTTTTAATTACAAGTTATAACACTTTAAAGTTAAAATTTCATGTAAAATCAGAGATGATGGATAAATAGTACATTATTCAACAAGCGAGAAATGATACAATCAGACCTATTACGGCATTCGCCTCCCGGCTCGTGACGCAATTTCGGTCATCGTTAATAATGGCTATTTTCTCGCGAGTAGAATACTATACTTTTTTCACGACTTTTTTATATTTTACGGTGCTTTTATGCAAATTTTTTGTAATTATTTTTCATATTTTAGATATTTTTTTATCTCTTCTATGTAAATTTTATTCTGTGGTTGAAATTACCCATTTCCCATTTCCCAATAGGTTACCCAATGATTAATGAAATTACCCATAATCCATTGCTTGTTAGCCAATGGGTTGGCAATACTGCAGCTTTGTTATTGGTCCATTGGTCTGCACACGGTCCGAGCATGTTGAATAATGCCAAAAATTGAGTAATGAATTTCATTAATTATTATCAAAAAAATCAAATGTAATGATTCGTTTCTTCAATAGTCGTGGAAAAACACTTTTAAGAGTCAATCAAAAAAATTGAATTTAAAAAATGATATTTTGGAATAAATTACACCCCCAATATTTTTATGCAGCAGCTCCTAAATTGCATTTTAGGTGCGCGTCTTGGGTTATAACAAAATCATGCTGTTTACGAAATTAAATTTCTAAACCTTAAATATATTTAATAAATTTCCATATTTTCCAATAACGTAGAGTTTTTTTATGTTTTTAAATCAAAGAAAAGAGCTCTTAAAATAGTTATTTGCAAAATAAACATAATGAAAATTTCCGCGTGAGTTTGTACACACACGTCACTTTTCATAAACTTAATAAAAATGAGAAAATAAACAATTTCCTTTGAACTTATCCCAAGATATTTATTTTTGTTTTCGTTTGGATTAGTTAATTTTACGTCATATGCAGACTAAATAAAGATGAATACTTTTACTCTATTTTTAAAATAAAATACCACATACAACATACAACATACAGTGATGACTGTGATGTCAGGATGAGCCTTTTGGTACAAGAAAAATCACTAATCCAAAAAATTTTATACAGGGTGTTCCTCAATAACTGTGACAATTTTTTTGTGGTGATAGAGGAAGTGAAACTAAACATTTTTGACTTATGAAATGCTTCTTTAAAAAGTTATACCTTCAACTTCAACTTTTTTGAAAATAAAATAAATATTATAAGAGATATTAATTTGAAATTTTAGCCACAGTTATTTCACATAAGGATACACAATTTCAGCCAATAAAAGTTAAAAAAATATTTTCAGAGGCGTTACATGTGAGGGGGTCATCAACTTTTTTTGATCATATCTTTTGTTTTTTTACGTTTTTGATAATTTTAAAAGTACTAAAATAATCATTGATCAATGTTATACAGAAAAGGTACTCTTATTGTATGTCGCTCCGGTGCTTCAATTCGGAGTAAAAGTAGATTTTATAATTTTTAGCTAAAAATATGAATTTAAAAAACATCATCAAATTAGGTTTTTTGCTTTTTAATGAAAATTTCGTGATTTATCTGAAAACAAACAAACATCAAAAATCAAAGTAGACGAATTAACACAATATTTTGATAATTTTAAGCTCTAAGCAGCTTTTAATATTTTCTAATTAGTGTTTGATAGTCGTATTATTACAACATTAAAAATACATCTTGGATTAAATTAAAAAATCTACTTTAACTCCGAAATAAAGCACCAGAGCGACTTACAATAAGAGTACGTTTTCTGTAGAACATTGATTAAGGATTATTTTAGTACTATTAAAATTATAAAAAACGTAAAGAAACAAAAGATATGATCAAAAAAAGTTGATGCCCCCCCCCCCACATGTAACGCCCCTGAAAATATTTTTTAAACTTTTATTGGCCGAAAATATGTATCCTTATGTGAAAAAAACTGTGGCCAACGTTTCAAATCTTATAATATTTATTTTATTTACAAAGCAATATTTTTTTTGAAAATTTGGTATATCTTTTTAAGTAAGCATTTCCGGACAATACTTTATAAGTCAAAAATGCTTAGTATCACTTCCTCTATCATCGTAAAAAAATTGTCACAATTATTCAGGGACACCCTGTAGATTGTACAATTTTATGAAATAAAAAAAAAATGATTAGAAGAAAATCGTAGAAAGTATGAAAAAATAGAATTATTATTATTCAAATTTTTAAATGCCAAAAAATTTGAATTGTTTGATTTTTTATTTTTTTATGATTTTTATGATTTTGCCTTCACTGATTTTGCATGAAATTTCAACTTTAAAGCGGTGTAACGTGTTAACAAAAATATGCCAAAACTAAATCCATACCTCATTTTTTTATGAATAAAATTATAAGTTAAATATCTGAAAAAAAAAATAAATTGGTCGATTTTTAATTTTTATGAATTTTTTTTCGCATCTTTTTGAAGCAAACAAAAGTTACCAAAACTCCTTTTGGGGCACACTGTATTTGTAAACAATAAATAAATAAGTTCCAGCAAGGATTACTAGTGTACTTTAACGAATGCAATAACCATTATATATTTTTAATGACTTCATTAAAATAGCTTTGTGTGCTTATTTAAAGTAAGTAATGAAAATAATAAAAGAATCAATAAATTTTATATTATTTCGAGACTTATTGATGTAAAATTATAATAAAACGTAGAAGAGTCATAAATATTTAATTATTTCCTCATCGAAAGGAAGGTTAAATCACCTGAAATACCTAAAGCTGAAGCGCACATTCATTGGTATTTTCATCGCAGTAGATTTAATAAATTTCTTGTCCCTTCAAATTCCTCGATGTAATTTAAAACTTTGTTTGGTCGTGCTCTTATTTGATATGTAGGGCATTGGATGTGGGAGGAAAAGCCAGCGTAATCAAAACAACCACTGTTATTTTTAATTTTGATTACTTTAATTGCAGCCACTGCAGTGTCGTAAAGCTAATGCACTGAGCATTAAATATTTTAATCACCTCATAACATTTTGAACATACATTACAGTCAACAGTCATATTCGTCATATAGATAAAATTGTGTAAGAACTAGGAGTTATGCTATATCTAGCGCTTTGATGGAAATAAAAAGCGATATTAAAACCGATTTTCTATCATTAAAATTTTCTTTTGTAGGGGATTTCTTTAGATCCGGGCGATATTAAAAGTTTTAATTTGAAGCAGCCATTTTGGAAAATATTAAATCCGCGATTGTTTCAGATTTCTTGCCCCTTGCCAAATTATTTCTTACGTTATTGGAGATGCTTACGAAAGAAGTTAAAGAAAGCTTGCGAAGTATAAATTACAAAAGTTCTAATTAAGTTTCATCCTTAGGCTACTATCCTGCGTGTTTCTTAATCCAAACCTTTTTTTCTAACACCTCTAATTTAGATACAGGGTGTCCCGTGCTAGACAAAACTTCGGGGTTAGAAATCAGAACAAATTTCACCGTCAAAAAATTTATAGTTTTTGGCTTCTAGTAAACTATGTCATTGCCATTGCGTTCACTGTAGATGTAGATAGTCGTTGGACAGAGTGTCCAATAATTGTACGCGTGGTGTCCAATAACTGTTCATTTGTTCCCATTCAGATTTGGATTGTTGAAATGACTGGAAAAAGACGCCGAGCGTAGGATAATGCAATAATCGATAAGACGATGCAAGAAGTAAATAATGACGCATCTTTTAGAAAAGTTGCTGCAAAATATGGAATCCCAAAATCAACCCTGGAGTTTAAAAAAACCCAGGACATAATACAACTTTTGGACCTTCTTCAATTTTATTCGAGGAGGAAGAAGATACTTAACCCTCTAGTTCCTAAAACCGCCTTGAGGCGGGCGATATAAAATCTTATTTAGAATTTCCGTGTATTGAAATGTTGGCGCAATACCCGTTCTTGCCTGTAGACGATTGTTTACAAAACAAATAAAACTGGGTCCTCAGACTACCAGGTACAGTTTCAGTTAAATTTTAATACAAATTTAGTATTAGTGACCTTAAAGTAGCCTACTGCAATTTTATTAGAAAGAAAAAAAATTTGGGCATTAGAGGGTTAAGTGCATTAAGTCTACAAAATACCAATATAGAGTTTTATTTTTGTAGTACCGTTTTCTGTTACAGGATAATTAGTTTGGCGAAGAAAGGTTTCCTTAGAGAATAATATGATAGTTTGAAAAGTGTACAAGAATTTTTAGTCTCAAATCCAAGGATTTTCAAAAATAACAAACCAGGTAATTGTTGGTTTAAAGTATGATCGTCGCCTTCGTTTCTTCTATACTTACTTACCTTTTTTAAAACTGCATCCAGTAGTTACTAAAAGAACAACCGAGGTCGTTACAAGTGGTAGCTGGTAGCTCGTGTGTTCCTGAAGCGGATATTCGCAAATGATTTACAGAGTTCGAGGAATATTTTATTGAAAAAGACTTGTTTCATGTAATAACAGATCCATCTCGCTTGTGAATGCAGATGAAACTGTATTCCAAATTTGTCCGTCTACCGTCAACAGAAATGTTTTCGCACAGAAATGATCGAAAAATTTGTACAGTACGGATAAAGGATCATTTAAATCTAAAGAAACCACTTATATCAACTTTCTCGGCGAATGGTACGATATCTTGCATCTTGCCCAATGATCATTTAGGGTAAGAACATAGTAGTAAAAACAAATACCCTGTACCATGTTTCTTATGCGTGCAGGAGTCTGCACTTGACTTGACTTGACTTGACTTAACTTGACTTGACGGGAGTCGATGCTGCACCATATTCACGCGTATAAGAAACAATGTGTTTGATTTTAATGCTAGAGTCTGATTCGGTGCTTAGATCGCTGCTAGAATCGGTGCTGCACCTTGTTTTAAGCCTTATCCTGGTTGGATGACATCGAAAACATTCTATCAATATACTTCAAACTTGTTTTATCCGTATTTAGTTGAAAACTGTTCCCAATAATTTTTTTCGTTGATGGCCACATCTTACGTGTGAACTAAGTATTTTTGGCAATTGAAAATTGAGATAGTTAGGTAGGTATAACCCGCGAATGTTTTCAGTTTTCAGATCAGTAATAGTGGCATGGAAACAATTCTTTTGGATTATATCCTTTTCGCGCAAATACCAACGACTATATAAAATGTTTGGGAAAATCAGAGACTAAAAAGTTTCCAAAGATTGTTGCTGAAGATGGCATTATAAAATTCAAACAATTTAATAAGATTTTAGCTCCAGCAGACTACGATTTTTTATAGTTATATAAAATTGGATAACATTTCAAAAAACCTACAAAAATAAATATTATACAGAATATCATTGTTAAACCAATAACAAAATGTCATGCCTTATATACCAAACACCATCAATGTGGTGGTGATTGGTATATAAACCTCCTTTCCTGGATTCATTATGATTCACCAAACTACTGGAGATTTTCGTTTCGGGAAAAATGTCACCTAATTTGCTGATTGTTCCCGCAGAAATAATTTTTGATAATAATAGTTCTCCCGTAATTAAAGATCAATCTATGTATAGTATTTCTAGATTTACTGATGTGGAATCGGCATCAGAATTACATAATAACCTTCAATCATGTTAATGGTTTACGGATAAAAACAGCCCGTCTGAAATAATTTTGTCCAAAAAGACATTATCAGAAATAGAGTACGCAGAGAATAGACCTGAGACTAGTTTGGCAAAGTCTTCATTATTAAGAGATTTCTTGACTTGGTCCCACAAATAAACACTAAACGCTCGGTTTCTTCAAAATGTCTTTATAGAGCTTAAGTAGAGGTTACGTTGTACCATGGATTTATTGAAGACTTCTTGGATGTGGTCTGGATATATCAAGCAACACTATCGCGTAGCAGATGGTACGCTACCAACCTTCTTCTAAATTCTAAATTTGTTGTTACCAAAATCAACAGTTTAACAGTTTAACAGTTTAACCGTTTAACGTTCAGCTAGCTACTGTAATGAACGATGAATTAGTCACGGTGGTTTTAACTGGTCCTCAAGGTCCTCAGACTTTCCACCATTCGATTTTTGACGAAACTGGATAAAAATTACGGTTGATAAAGAACAGTTTGGTGTTCGGGGTGCACTAATTCTACGTATTTTGAATACTGCAGGTCTAATAAAAGAAAAACAATAAGAACCTAGAAGAGCTATGCCTAGAGTTCCCAGAAGAACGCAAAAATGTATACAGCAGGAACGATATATTTCAAAATATCCTATGAATTAAAACTAACTTAGTGGGATGCTAAACCTACTTATTTTTTTAAAACGCCACAACTCGAAAACTAATAAAAATTCGATAACAAAATTTTGTTTTTTTTACATCGTATTAAGGTGTAGAATACACTCCCCGTGTTTGACGCACTCTTCCTCCCAACTTAGCCTGTATATCAACATTTTTAAAATTCACGTTTTTCTGGACAGATAGGATAATAAGTTTAGGTTATGAATTGATGCTTGAGCGCTCAAAATCGACGACTCATGTATAAGCTCTGCTTGACGATATTTCGTCGTTGTGCAACCGAGTAAGCTGAACTTACGTCTACAGACGCAGCTTAAGATTTAGTATGGTCTCAAGACATGACTCGTTTTCTTTTTGTGACTATAAATTGTTCTGAACACTTGGGAATAATTCCCGAACATTTCGCGCATGTTCTTTTTGATCCGCTTATCTTTTCCAGAGCTGCTCGATTTTGTAGCTCTCCTTGCCCTTGGTGCACCTACCAAAAGTCTGGAACAAGTTCCACTTTTAGAGAGGGTGAAGTACATAATCTAATATGAAATTGATTGTGGCTTATTTGTAGGTTAGTTTAGCAAGGGAACACACTCGATGTCGGTGGCATGTTCTTTTTGGAGTTAAAGTGCAAATTGTTCAGAACAGTTCAGAACAGATTACATCAGGTACATTTTACTCCCAAAAAGAAAGCGATTAAGGTGGAGAAACCTGACATAAATTCAAACAACCAGTTATATCTATAACAAATGAAAGATTAATAATGATAAAAACGGTTCTAATAAAAAGATACCTAATATACAGGGTGATTCACATTTATGTTAAAATCTCTCGGGTGGTGATTCCTCAGATAAAAATAAGAAAAAAGTTCATATTAACATATGTCCGATTCCGCTTCCTAAGAGAGTTGCAGCTCTTCAAAGGTGCTGACAGAGAAGAGGTTTTTGGCCATTTATTTCAGAATGTATACTAGTAAAGCATTCAAATTTGGCATAACTCTTAATATGCATTGGACTCACGTCCATGATTTTTTTGAAATTTTTTTATTGGTTCTAAGTGGTATTTTAAGAGATCGTTGGTGGTAAAAACAATGGTAACTTTTTTAGTAATGCATTTTTATGAGATTTTTTTTCAGAATATTCTGTAATCAAACTTACACATAAAACGTGCTTTTATACAAATTTGATAGAATGAGCCGTACTAAATTTTTTGTAGACCTATTGTTTTACCAAATTATTCCAAACGTTACATAGGAACCTTTTTTCATAAATTATGGAATAATTTTGGTAAAATAATAGGCCTGTATATCGGATTTTGTGCAAAATTTTTCTTTATTAGAGCGCTATTTGAATAACTAAAATTACTAATTCGAGTGGAATACGTGAACCTGATTTGAATTTAAAATTTTGAAAGTGTATAATCAAAGGAAAAATGAGACACGCATGCAGTTTTTGAGTGGTGGGTTTACAACAAGCGAATTGAAAAGGTTTTCCATTTAAATTTTTTTGTGCTTGTAAAAAATGGATTGTAAAATGCTGTGAGACCTGTAGCTCTATTTCTTGATTTGTACTTGTTGGAGCGTTGTAGGTTGCCATGAGAAAAATGTGAGAAAATGTGTGTGTAAGTGGAAATGAGTGGAAGCCGTTGGCAACAGTGGACTGGAAAGCGGGAAAGCGATCGATATGACGATTACATCGCGTACATAGTTTTCCTCTCGCTCAGGACTCAGGATCTGGTTCCAAGTGCTCGGAGAGGAGATTCTGTTGGTATCTCGAGCAAACAGGTGATCTACTCTGTACTGTGATTGAGCTGACGATTACTAGGATCCAACTGAATAAACAGCTTTAGTGTCCAGTAAAACGGCCTTTTATTCCACATGTAAAGCGCTCTTAGGCCGAAAGGCGCGCCTTAATAGCCCATTAAGTCCACCCCAGTGTTTATCTCAGTTTGCAGCACTTATAATAATTGTTTAAGCGACAAGTTCTTAATTAATTAAATATAAACTTAATGCTCCGAAATGGCAGCGTTAAAGCGAAAAGGAAAGCTTTTCGATTGATTGCTACAAAGGATCACATGAATTTTTAATGCTGCAGAGGAAACTTTTATTTACTTGCGCTACAAGGCAACGAGTAGCCTTTTCAAACCTCAATAAAATACCATACGTGCCAGCTTTATAGAACATTAAAAATTCATATATGAAATTTGCTTTTTGATTACTTGCGAATTGAATGACATCAACCTGCAAAAAACTCCTCTCTCTCATCTAAATGGAATACATACATCAATTTTAAACCCTACTTTAAATTTTTTTTCTCTTTCATTGTGAAATACTTCTCGTGCTGGAAATTTTTAATAAACTTACCTTGTCAAAGGCACTTGGCCTGTGGCATCTTTCCCGATCCGGATCCATACGGTGACCGGAATCGGCTGGATGGCAGAGGGGCCGGGCAGCCGGACACACGCACCTAGCCGAGCTCCATGGGGCTCTGCCCTCGCCCCATCACGCCTTTAGTCACCCCCACATACGGGCTAAAAAAAAACAAAACAAACATTAATCACATACTTCTGTTCCCAATCAAAACATTACACTACAAGATTTATAACTTTCCCAAAAACTTTTATCCCAAACTTTTCCTACTCAAAATTTAGAATTTACAGCTTCATTTTTATTAAACACGTTTTTATCTTAAGCTCAGATAATTTAAGACACACTAAAGATGTGTGATAAATCAACCAACCGCAAATTTTGCTGAAATTGACGATTCAAGTTAAGCGATCTTCCCTCTGGTGGCCGAGTGCGTAACTAATCTCGTAATATACCGTATGACGCTGACCCACTACTGTGGCTATCCCAGGATTTTCTATATTATGCCTTATGTCGGTTTTTCATCAAATGAACAAAATGGAAACAAAACTGCAAATCGTGACGAAAAAACAAAACTGCAACTTTTTAGAAACTTTTTGGAGAATTGCGTGTTTTACGACTGTTTCAGTTGTATCTTTAGTTTTCCGTTCGGAAGAGGTAACTTCATATTAACTTCAAAAGGTTTCAACATGTTTCAAAACTCAAGTCTGCTTTGTGGAAACAGCACGTTGCTGTTTTGTTGGCGTGTTTTGGTTCATTTTTTTTTGTAGAGACTAGGTGCGAAGAAAAAAAAAAGTGGACCACTGAAGATATCGATACTATGATAGATGCCTTTATACATAGATCATAAAAATTTCGGTTACTCAATGGACCCAGAAACAAAAAATCTTCCTCCCGAAACATAGTCGCACTTTCTCGGCTACGACTCAATTGACTGGAAACAAAAACAAAACTGCAAGATTATTCTGTCCGCTCAGTGGAAATTAGGGTTTTAAATTTGTTTGTGTTTTTGTTTTCCGAGTTACAAAATTTAGAGACAAAACTGAAACTCGACTAGTTTGTTTGGTGAAAGCCGGCATTACAAATTAATATTGGACAATATTAATTTTTCGTAAACGTTATTTTAAAGAATTTGCAGTGATATTGAACAAATCAACATTCATTTTATTTGCATTGGATGTTAGTTTAGCCAAGGGGGAGTGCATTCCTTGGTTGCGATTCTAAAAGCGGTAACAGAAAAGAATGCGAGGTCGGAACTCATATTTGTTTTGAAAGTAATGTATCGTAAAATTCTGTAACCACTAATAATAAAGCCAATACAAATCACACTGAAGTAGAAAGCAGTCGTACGGATTTATTATCGAATGATAGATCATCATTGAAGAATAAAACAATGCACAATGTCGTTGATAAAAATGTTGAATAATAAAGGGCCGAGATGGATACCCTAAGTAACCTTAAACTCACCCGTCTAAAATCCCTTTAATTTAACATGTCTGTGTTCTGTCTTTAACTTAACTTATTAAAAGTGATAAAAATGATCAATAGAAACCAATACCATCTAACTTGGAAACCAAAATCGGGTATGACACTCTATCGAAGGCCTTGGAGAAATCTGTATAAACAGCATCCACCTGACACCTACTCTCTAATGCATCTGATATAACTTTTTCAAAAAGTTGTTGATTTACTACATCACTTAAATAGAGATGTAAGTTTATCAACTATGATACTTTCGAACTTCGAAGACCTTAGGAATAGAACTGAGGATACTAATAAACCTATAAGTGGAAATGTCAGTCTTATCACCATTTTTAAATATAGGTGTAACAAAACTTTTCTTGCAGAATAAAGGAAATACACTTGAACACAGTGAATAATTGAATGGGATGAACAAAGGATGGATCAGAGAAGACGAACAATACTTCAAAAGTGGTCTTGCATCAGGTCCCGAGCTAACCTGGAGTTGAACCGACTTCAATTTAGAGTAAATGTCATCAATAGTCATAGCCTTTTGTCATAGTGCAAGAATCTATACAAAGTGTTTACAGTTCACCCGTTAACCTACTAGAGGTGAATATAAGTCGATTGACAAAAACTCATCTTACAATTAGTAAAATTTTCTTTATAAGGAAATTTCAGTCCTTTGAAGGTGCTGCCAAAAAGGGAGTTTTTGCGCATTTATTTCCAAATGATTTACACTAGAGTTTTTAAATGTTTACATACTTAGGAACTAGTTTTATAGTTTTTTAAAAATTTTTGGTTGATTCTAAATGAGTTAAATTTCAAAACTTTTTTTTTCAAAACGATATACTTTATTTAATTTTAAACAAAAAAGATACTCCTACTCTAACTCGATATGATGCACCGTTTACATAATAAAAGACAAAACAAAATTACAAAAAATGTTCGATGTTGAACACAAAGTCTCGCTCTCTGCAGCCATTAACCGGTATATCTTTGAAGACCTGGGGCTAGATTCTAAATTTGTAACAAATTTGAAAGGTATAATATAAACTGTTTGGAAATAAATGCGTAAAAACTCACTTGTCCACAGCACTTTCAAAGGGCTGTAAATCCCTTATAAAGAAAGTTTTACTAAAAAGATTTTTTATCAATCGGCTTATTTTCACCTTTCTAAAAGTTAACGGGTGAACCGTAAACACCCTGTATTGACAGTATTTCAAAGACAAATTCAGGAGCAGCCCGCTTATCATAGAGGCAAAAAATTTCCCGAACAAATTAGCAATCGATGGCCACCGACAACCTTGTTATCATTCAGATACAGTTCTTCAGAAATGAGATTGTCCTTCCTTTGCTCTTTCCGAATATTGAAATAAAATGTTTGAAACTCTTCAAATGATTTGTGCTCCAATTTTAGCAAATACATTGCGATTTTATTATGGAAAAAATAATCGACTGATTTACACCAAATATTTTTTTAAATCCAAAATCCATGTAGGTGCTACATGTTTCTGGTATAAAAGTTTGGTGTTGAAAACTTTAGTAGTTTTCAAGAAAATTATTAAAATCTAAAACATTAAAATATTAAAAATAGTATATTGTTTTATTAGGACTCGTAAAGCTCGTCCCGCAAACCTACATGCTCGCCACAAAAAGTTCTTTTACTCCAAATAAAACATGCTATTTTTTCTTTAAACATCGAAATTTTTAAAACAGTAATATAATAAATAATTTTTAAATTTTACATTTAATTTACATGCAACACACAATATAATGTTAGTGTATATTGGGTTGCCTAAAATTCATTTCTACTTCGCCTTTATATTCCTTGTCAGTGCAAAGTAGTAATTTCTACTCCTAGGCAGTACAAAGTGACCACAGAATCAACGAACATAAAAAGTGACATTTTTAAGCCTGTCAAACGTCACCGAAAATACTGTACTTTAATAACGTTTGAAGAAAAAAACTTTTCGTTTCTAGACTCAAAAATATGCAAAATCTCACTTAGAATCAAATTTACTCCTGAAATAGATTTTTTTAGAAAAAAAAGTTGATTTCTCGAAAATATACGGGGTACAAATGAATGAATTAGTTTATATTTTGAAAAAGGCATCATCAGTTGATATATTATTTTGTCATGGGGTGAAATCACCCTCGGACTCCTGTTTGGGTCCACCACTGGCAATAAAATTACTTTAAATCGCCGATTATCGCAGGCCTTTTTGAGTGATTTAATCAATAAAAATCACCTGCTCGTTGTTAATCGTAGTAGGATTTAAATTTGAAGGAAAAAAGGATTTACCCACATTAAACCTTTAATAGATTAATCTTGATTTTGATGTAGGGTAATTAGGAAATAAGCAATCAATAATAACCGACCCAATTGCGCTGAAATCATTCAATATTAATTAAGTTTGTTGACATTTTTCGATCGATCCTTAAATAATTTTTATGTATGATTTATGGGGAAAATTTTATCACCAGAGAGTTTTACTAAAAATTAAAATGAAAGCGTACACGTTTTTGATTTAAATTACTTTAAACTTTAGTAATAATTCAAACTGGATTTTCATTTATTTTTTTATATTTCTAAAGATTTCTTCCAGGTGAATAAAAGAGGAAAACAGAATTGAAAGAGATTACTTTTTTCACGTATGGTGTTAATTGCGAGGCATCGTTTTAAAAGCCTGTGCACGATAAATAACAATTTGTCATTATTGCTGTCTCCCACGCTATTTATGTTATGACACAGATTCTTTAATGAGCGCTTCGTTTTTACAGAACGTTTATATTGTCCTATTTATTACAGCTGACAAGCTAGATGTAAATTTAATAATTTTACAAATTCAACATTCTCGTTATTTTTATATAAAATCGCCAATTTCACACAAAATTGAAGCTCTTTGTTCTACTTTCCACTTTAATCAACGTTTACTCAAGCAAAATACGAAGGGATTTATTTTTCAACAATTTATTACTTTCTCCCCAAACCACAAACAACATTATTATCATGAAATATCCATGATTTATTGAAGATTTCCCCGAGCTACGGTTTTTTTAAACAGAATTTCTAAAAATATCGATTATCTTTTACATCTTAAAAAATACTTAATTATTTTTATGCCACTTTCAGTTTTTAAGCTACGAACAAAGATAAGTCTATTGAAAATTAAACCTGTCAAAGCCCACTTTTTACCAAAAAATATTTTTTTATATTTTTTTAATAAACCCAAAAAAATTTAATTCAATTTTTTTAATATTTTCATTACAACTTTTTTATACAGGGTGTACAAAAAAAAATAAAGGATATTTGAGAAAAATGACGCACTATCTGGAAATATTGCCCATGACCTTGAACAGCAAGATGAAAGTCAGGTAATAATCATTTAACTTTTTTTAAATAGGGGCAACCCGTTCTTATTGCATATTATTATAGCTTGGAGAGGTTATTCGCGATTTCGATTATCTGTAGGGGGCGCTGTTTTGACAGAAACACCTGATCCAAGTGAGGTAAAAATCTATTTATTTTGTTTATAATTTACATAAAACCCCATGATTTAATGATTTCAGCTCACGAATTTAATAAAACAGGTAATTTTCGCTTTCTATAAGCGTTAATGTATAATTTAAGCGTAATTTTTCTTTTTGACGTTACCTCACTTCAGTAGTTTAAAAAATTCCACCCTCTGGCGAGCGGAATTCCGAAATCGCGAATAATGGAACATATTTTTTCATTTTTCTGAAGTAAATAGTTTAAAAGTTACAAGGGTTTAAATTTTCAATACTTAAATTCGGCAACGCTGCTTTATTTTTTTTTTAATAAAGATACATTATCATAACCAAAGAACCTCATAGAGGTTATAATATTTATATATATATATTTTTGAAATTAGGTATTTTACAAAAAAACGTTTCAAACAAAAGTTGTACGATTTTTTGTGATGAATTAATTACGAATGTTGCCAAGACTTAATTAAATACCAACCATCTATTTTTATTGCGTATTATTATATTATTATTGCTTTCAGAGGTTTCTTGGTAAAGCGGGTCCAAGATCTACAAATTAATAAACCCATGATCTCCCAAACTCATCTCATGGAGGATAGGGAATTAATTTTGAGCGAAACTCTCGATAGGCAAAAGAGAAGGAACAGCATCATCATTCGTAATGTTGATGAACCAGTAGGTAACTCTTCTAACATCAGGAACCAGGAAGATTTTGATGCAGTTAAGAATATTCTTGCACCGTGTAATGTAGATATCGGCGAGGTCAAGATTTTTTGATTTTAGAATCGGCAATGGTACTCCCAAAAGAGTTCCTCCGATTAAAGTAATCCTAACCATAGTTATCAAGCTTTATCCGTTTTAAAGCATAAACGGAAAATGGTTGTCGCTCATCCGCAAGTTTTTATTCATAGCGACTAAACCGAAATGTAGCAACAGTATTATTTAGATAGTACTTAGCTGAACTTAATAATTATAGCATTTTTAGAATTGAAAGAAGTCCTCTGTCTTGTAATAAAACTCGTGGAGGAGGTGTTTTAATAGCCATAAATAGGAACTACAGTTCAGAGGCCAAACAAACCCCATCTGGAAAAAAAATTGTACGAGCTTCAGAGTAAAACTTTGATTTTTGGTTATACCTCCTCTTAATGAATTCCAAATCTACGAAGATTATTGGTAGTCAGTTAAATTCCTTCTGGAGTCTTCCCCAGATGTCGACGTTTGCCTATTCGGCGAATACAACTCGCCGAAATTTTGCTGGAAAATTGACGACCTTGGTCTTTCCAGCTACTGGAAATGTCCAAATTGTCGGGGATTCTTTGGCCTTTTTAAATTTATTCCAGATAAATTTTGGAAATAACATAAAAAACTGTTTGTTAGACTTTTATTATTTACTAACGATCCACAAGCTAATTTGCGCGTTGCTATTGATGTTTTTCACTTATCACCCTCCTCTAATTTTAACTATATATTTGCTAGGCTGTTTTGTGAATATTATCTACATACCTCAGGAAGGCAGGTTTGGTAAAACTTGACGAGTAAATTCTGGGTATCTTGTCTGCATTTATGAAAATCGTGCCACGGAAAGATTTCATAGTGCTACCATGCCTGCATTATACGCATATGTACCTTGTACCTTGTAAAAAGTTGGTTACCCTCCACAAGTTTCTAGTTTCGTTTTCCATAGAACTTTGAAATCAAATTAAACAGCCTCATTCCTAAAGAGATGTATTTTAATGATAATAAGGTTGTCGGTGGCCAATCGATTGTTAATTTTTTTGGATATTTTTTGCTTCTGTATATGTTGTTGAACAGCAGCCTGTTCCTGAATTTGTCTTGTCAAAATATTGTTATTATAGATTTTTGCACTATTACAAAACCTGATGGAATTCCATCTATACTCTTCAAGAATTGTTCGTTTTCTCTGATCTATCCATTGTTCATCCTATTCAATTATTCACTATGTTTAGGTGTATTTCCTTTACTCTAAAAGAAAAGTTTTGATACACTTATATTTAAAAGTGGTGATAAACTGACATTTCCACTTATAGGTCTATTACTATCCTAAGTTATATTTCTAAAGTCTTCGAAATTATCATAGTTGATAAAATTACACCCCTACTTAGTGAAATCATAGAAAATCATGAACATGGTTTTTGCCTTGGGAAATCCACCATAACTGTTTCAATTCCTTTTGTACAAGGTATATCAGATGCATTGGAGAGTGGGTGCCAGGTAGATTCTATTTATACATATTTCTCCAAGGACTTCGATAGAGTGGTACCCAGGTTTCCAGGTTAGATGCTATTGGTTTTTATTGATCGTTACTGTCACTTTTGATAAGTTATATTAAATATAGAACACAGAGTATTAGATTAGAGGGATTTTACACGGCTGAGTTTAAGGTTACTTCGGGTGTTCCCCATGGTATCTACTTCGGGCCTTAATTATTCAATATTTTTATCAACGGCAGTGTGCACTTGTTTTACTCTTCGATGATGATATAAGAATCTATCGTTCGATAAAAAAATCCGTAATACTGCTTCCTACATTAGTATGACTTATATTCGCTTCATTAGGTGCTTTCCAGGTAACCGCTCTGAGTAGTCCAGAGTAGCTCCCGACTACTCGAGTGTGTTCCAGGAGGATCGGAGTGAACTACTCTGAAGCACTACATTTTACCCTGTCCCCGTCCCCTAGGGTACCTACCTAATTTTTAGAGTGAACTACTCTAGTTGAGTAGAGGTTCTGATTCGCGCTCTTCATTGGTTATAGTTCGGATTTTGTGGTTATGTTAACAGAGCAGAATCCTTACGTGTTCCAAATGCGTTTTAATTTTGAGTACTATAAAGCAACTCACTCCAGAGTAGTTAAAATTTACTTGGAAAGCACCTATTATTCGTGGTAAATGAACAAGATGAATTTAAACTTAAATAAATGTGAATCAATTACCTTCACTAGGAATAATAGTTCAAATGAATATGTTTATAAACTTCAAACAGTGACTGGAATCAGTTCCCTACTTAGTATCACGTTGGACCGTAAACTGACATTTTCTGAACACTATAATCTATAATATTAGCACAAACAGGGATTTCCAGATATCGGGGTTTGTGAAACATTTAACAATGGATTTTAGTAACATAGATGCAATTAAAACTATTTACTTTTCCTTGTGTCGTAGTTTTTGTGAAATATGCACCCACTATTTTGTCGCTGTTTTATGTATCTCATATATTCTCACTTGAGAGGGTCCAGAACAGATTTTTACGATACATTACTTTCAAAGCAAATATGAGTTCCGACCTCGCATCCTTTTCTATTACTGCTTCTAGAATCTTGTTCTCAATTGATTCTAACGAACGTAGAGCTAAAAGTGACGTAGTTTTTCTTCACAATATTCATAATTCTATCATGTTGTTGTATCAAATCGGTATACAGGGTGTCCCATTTGATGTTGGACTGTATGGGTATCTTTATTATTATTGGAGATAGAAAGTCGGTTAAATGGACAAAGTAGTAGAAATTTTTTCGAATATTAATAATTTATTTACAAAAAAAATGAATATCGCAACGTTCAAACGCTATCTTGAAAAAACAAGAAAATGCGATTTTCAAAATATGGCTATAACTTTGTTATTTTCGGTGGTACCAAAAAAACATTTTGACTTAATACAGACAATTTTTGAGTACAATGCAGTAAAACAAATGAATATTTTTTTTCGCCAATGGATTAATCGGAAATGAACCAAACTTATTTTTTTCTTATGGCAGCTATATTGGATTTACACATATTCGGAATTAGTGTATTTTTCTGAGTAATTTGATATATAATATGTGATATTTTAAGACAAATAGAAATAATTTTATTTTACTAACAAAAAATGGCCTTGAATAGATGTAAACTGTCAATACATATGTGTTAAGATTTATTTTACATTTAATATTTTAAATAGTTACATTTATGTTATTGACAATTTACATCTCTTAAAATCCAATGTTCAAATAATTTTTTTTTAAATATGACATATGGTATACCAAATTACTCAGAAAAAAATACTGATTCCGAATATATGTAAATCCAACATGGCTGCCATAAGAAAAAAATAAGTTTGGTTCATTTCCGGTCAATCCGTTAGCGAAAAAAAATATTCATTTGTTTTACGGCATTGTACACAAAAAATGTCTGTATTATGTAAAGACACTTTTTTGGTACCATCGAAAATAAAGAAGTTATAGCCATATTTTGAAAATCGCATTTTCTTGTTTTTTCAAGATAGCGTTGGAACGATGCGATATTCAATTTTTTTGTAAATGAATTATTAATATTCGAAAAAATCTCTACTACTTTGTCCATTTAACCGACTTTCTATCTCCAATAATAACAAAGATACCCATACAGTCCAACGTCAAATGGGACACCCTGTATACGTACCGTCTCATAGCGTTTTCGGATTAACTGCACTGGGTGCACATTTGCATTGACAGTTCTTATACAGCACATTATTTGGACAATTTCAGGAAAATCCTTAAAACTAACCATTGCAGATAAAGGCGAAAAACCTAACAGGTTAGGCAAATTTCATTTCTACACCGAGAAAATGCAAATTAAAATTTGAATTTGAAACTTAAAATTGCACTAGTACATGCCAGTGCAAGTAATCCGAAGACGGTATCAATATCTCTGCAAATTCTTTAAAATACCGTTTTATGTTGTGTATTTTTAATTTAATTGATTTTTATCTTTTGTTCATACAGTAAAATTTTCCATTAAAAATTTAACACACCAACATCAGCTCTAAAATAAAAATAGGTCCTTACATATCTTTCCACTAACCTAACCTAACCATTATGGTCAATTTGTATTTAGTTTACATTAGAACGTTCATAGAACGAGTGATTGTTTATAAGGTTGTGTGTGTCAGGAAAAAAGGAGGGACTCATAACTCATAACTGAACTTTTTCTTATTTTATTAAATATCATCACTTGACCGGTTTCGACCTAAATCATCTTCAGAACTGAATGTCAAAGAAACTTTAGAAAAACATGATGCAAGACATCAAAGTGGTAGTCATTTGATAAATCATCATGCACCCACACTTATAAAGTGGAAAACTAAAAGTCTTTCCCTTCACATACATCACTTTTTTCTTTTAGTTCAAATTTAAATATTCGTTTTTAATAATTACCTCTACCAAGTACCTTTTTTTTAAACAAAATACTTCAAGAAATGTGTTCGTCTTACTTTTCTAAAGTTTCTTTCTGAAGATTACTTAAGAGCATCTTCCTAAACACACGCGATAAATTTTCCGTTGGAGATAATAACAAGGTATAGAAAATCCATCCCACTTTTCTGGAGCTTCTTTACAAATTATGACCAAATAACTGATAATTAATGCGAATCCCTAGAGGGCGCGCGAGTTTGGGAGAAAAAATTGTAAAAAACATGAAATCGAGCATTCGTTCTGCAGTCATAACTCAAGTTTCCCTCGTTAGATTTTCAATTTTTTTCAGACTTATAATCTAAATTGATTAGGCTACATCCTGCCAGAGAGTTACCTTCTGCAACATAGCACAAAATTAATTAGAGGGGTCCAAAGTTAAGGTACTTTTAGATCATTTTATTTTTTTTTGTACATTTTCCAATTTTTTTTCCTTCTGGCAAAAATTAAAGAAATTACTTCTAAATCATTTACAAAAAAAATTATACAAAAATGTTGTTTGTACTAGCGCGCTTGATTTTGAAATTCGCTTGATATTTGGGGTTTTGCTCATAATTTATTTTCTATTGAAGCTTTTTTAAAATTTCTTTTTTTGGTACACAGAAGAGTCTTGTGGCTACCAATTTCTTCTGGTTTTGTTTTTGTAAGTCACACCAAATACACACACTCATACGGCAGCAGTAAAATTGGCACTTTAAAAAAAACCTGGTCCTAGAAAATACCATTTTTCTTTAACAAGGGACCTTCAAATTGAGATTTGTAAAATTTTCTCTAATCTAAATACACAACTTCACAAAAGTGTTATTCTGTTTTTCCGATTATATCGAGTATAAGGTTTAAAACAGCAAGCAAAACTTGCTCATTTTTAGGTCAGATTTGATTGTCTATAAATCTAAAAATTCAATAAAAAATACAAAAACAAAATAATAGACATGTTATGCCAAGTATTAATGAACTACTACTACAAAAAAAAAACAGAATTTCATTTACTGGTTTGTCTAAAAAATGGTATTCCGTTGAGTCACATTTTACGCTCACAAAATTTCGCCGACTATCGTCTTAAGTCGAAACCGGTCAAGTGATAATATTTGATAATTGAGCAAAAGTACAGTTATGTATGTCTCCTTTTTTTGCATCAGAACGTATTTGTATGTACTTAAAAATAAATTTATGTAGGTTTTCCTTCGGCAAAGTTTGGAGTTCGTCGTTCTGCGCTTTTACGATTTGTTATGCCAAAGTACGTTATGCTATTTTCCGGTTTCTGGATTATGCCGTTTTCCGTTATGTTATTTTCCATTGTACTAAAGTACGGTTATGTGTTATGTTGATTTCCGTTATGCTAAAGTACGCCTCTCCCGAAATTCAACTGTTTAAATGAAAATATACCAAAAAGTTTGCAGTACTTTGTCTAATTAACCGACTTTTTACTTCTAAAAAAACTCACCAAAAATGCTTTGAATTACTCTTAACCCTCAATAAAACTCAAATGAAAATTTAAAAACAGCTTATTAAAAAAATCAAAAGTTTAAATATTCAAGCTCAAGAATAATATTTTATGGATGGGATTTTCCATTAAGGAAAAACCTTTGTTCGTGTACTTTATACTTGAAGCAATAATTTAAGAAAGTCAATATGAAAGTAGTTGAGTTTGTTGTAAGAAAAGTGGCTTAATTATTAAAATTGCGCTGCGATTTTGGAGTTGTATGCTTTATCAGTTGGATCTTAGGTTTAGGACTCTAATGACATCAATTGGAGCTTACAAAAATGACTCGATGATTTATTAAAACTGTTGGGACAAAGAAATAGCGCGATTTGCAGAAAATAAATCGCTCAAAAGTGATTGATTTCGTTAAATAATTGTGAAATATCTGGAATTGTAAAATTTCCGCTAGACTCATCGCGTAATTGATTGAAGCTCAGAGCGTTGTCAGTTTACGTAAATGCTCACACGTAAATACAAAGCTCTACACAAATTATTAACTAACTAAAATTGATGAATTTAAAATATAAATTAACCCTCGCAACTCGGCTTACGTATACATCGAGTTACATGATCCACCTCATACACACCTGATTTAATACCTAAATAATAGCTTGTTTAAATAAACCCACGTTTATATAACCTGTAGAATAAACAAAAAGCTTAACGTAAGCTGCGGTGAGTTTTATATTTCTACTAATAAATATTTAAAAGTTTATCAACTGGAACGAGGTGTTGTATCTAAATATTTGCTCCCCTATTATTAACCCGCGTGGCAGGCTATTTATAGTTGTTTATTGTACATTGTTGTTCCAGCTAATTCCAGATTACACCTACGACCAATTAATAACAAGATATTTTCATCATTTCATGAATTCCCAGAGACTGCCTATTGAAACCTAAAAAGTTTTGTATTAAAAATACTATGAAAGGTTTGTGCATGTGGTGGAACTAATTAGAGGAGGTTTTGTTTGGAAATATGAATGTAGCTTTCACCTTTGAGCTTCTGAGTTCTAGGTGTATGTGCTCTTGTTTGCATCCAGAACAATTGTAATTCAAAGGTTACTTGATATTGATCCGAGCGCTGAATTTTCGGAACTCATTTTCAGAGAGTTTCCTGAGAAATTGCTCTTGTTTACAGCTTTTCATGGAAATTCCGATTTTTTACAGTGGCATGTGGTGCACGTTTAGTGGAGGTAAATGCGAACGTGAAGAACTAGAGTAGATTTATTTTAGTACCCGATTTGTTTGTTGGCAAAAATATAATTTATATTCCTGCTAAAAACGTGGCTTTGAATTAATTTAAGGAATTTCGTGTAATTTGTTTAATTATTACTAGACGCTCAAGCCTGGAAACTACAATTAAAAAGATTTAGGTGTGTCATTTGTTATCCAGTTAAGAGTATTAGAGTAGAGCTTTCGGGAAATTAAAAGTTATCGCTTTTCTTTGTGGAATAAATTAGGAATTATGATAAAACCTTGTTTTTGTAGAAAACATCTACAATTACACTTACTTGGGGCACACCTACAATAATTTTAGCTATCTAATAAAAGGTAATCTTCGTTCTTCGTAGTCTGCTACAACAATACATAATTACTTTTTTTTATGAGAAAATTTTCCAGTTGAAGATAATGAGATAATTACAGTCTTTATATTTCTGTATGAGTTACAAAAAGCTTCATTGTGAGTATGTGGAAATGAAGAGTTTTGGGCACAAGCCATTAGTGGAAACCTCAAAGCAGCTTTCTTTTGTGATGACTCCCTTCTGGTATAAAAAAAGCTTTTCAAGATTTTTTAGTGTACTTTTAAAACAAAGAATAAATATCAAACAGACGTGAATAACGATTATTGATTACATGTGTATTAATAAGTCGCTATTGGGGGAATTTCACGTATCATTTAAAAATTGATATCTTGGTGAAAAAATTGGGCGTACCTTTGGTGATTTTGTGGTATTTTTGTAGAAAAATTGGGACTTACAAGTAGAATAATTGTGTGGATTCATCCGAGGCCACTGTAATTTACACCATACACAAAATATAATCGAGTGCGTGTTAGGCGCGTCGTTGTAAATTTTATGTTAGTAGTTTAAGTGAAGAAATTGTACGGCGTCTCCACATGTAACGGAGGTGTAGCGATTGTCGCGCCGTGGTCTGAACACTGCTCGTTTCCAGAGCCGCTGTTAGCCTTTGAAATAGGTCCTCTAGGAAGCGCGCGCTGCCCCAGGATACGACTACACGCAGAATTATTGATCCTCCAGCTGTATGCTATGTCTCACATCTCACACACCAAACCGTACTACCATTATATACGCGATTTTCACGCCTCGGATTTAAACGCCTCTATTTTTGCTTTATTGCCCATTACTCCCAGTATTATCTATTTACATCAACCACATCAGCTTGTTTATTAATGGATTTTTACTAACTCCAACTTATCTCACTCTTAACTCTCCACCACCTACAACTCCTGATTATCATCAACCTTTCCTCGCCTTCATGTACTCACTGATTATCACCACTTTTATTAATACCCCATGCTACTTTATAACTTATTACTTCCCTTTTTAACACAATTTTAAATTAAAGATTTCACAAATTACCTTTTTACATTTCCCCATTTACCCTCAAACCAAGAAATTACATTTATCGCTGCTTTAATACCCATTAATTAGAATGTTTAAATTGTTTAATAAGTTAAAAACATTATTCTAAATTCTTAATATATAAATTGCTTGAAATCCTTTGAAAATTTGGAATTGATTGTCTGAAAGTTTTCCCAACTTTATTGTTTTGTATTATTGCCTACTAAAGTAGTTACCAAAGAGGGTGTTTAATCTTTTGTTACCAAATTCCATATAAACACTTTGTAAGTCATTTAATTTGCTCACATTTTCACAATAACCCCTTTTAAATTTCTATAATTTTTCAAACCCTTTTAGCTTCGAACTAACTGCACGAGATTTGAACATGAGAACTCACTAGTTAGCGTTATTTCAAATTAAATTTGAAAATTATTCTCACCACCTTAAAAACAAATAGTTAACGAAAAGAAGTTTTTTTTCCGCATCAAACGGAATATAACGGCAGTTGCCTGGCGTCATTTATCGTAGACATGTTAAAATAGTGATTATTTATAGAATTAAGTGTCGTTACTATAAAAGAACTTAAAACATCATAGTCATTCAAAAAGGAATTTACATTATTTCGTAAAATACTCAAAATTATTGTTTAGTTTTCAAAATTATTAAATTTTTTTACTCATATCTTTGGAACGAATTTGATACGAATCTTTTTTCGTATTTAAGAAGATTTAAAGGGCTTTAAACTAAACAAAAAAGATTTAAAATGGCTGCAAGGTAAAGAAGTTAAAAAAATTTAAATCGCGTGCTATTCTCCAAATTGAAGTGTTTTTAGAGCTGGTGGCTGTTGAATATTCTAGATTGAAATTTAAAATGAAAAAATCTAGTGAGTTTGATTATTGTAAAAGTTGTTATTATTTTTGTTTGAGTTAATGTTATCTGTCTTGAACTTCATAGAACTGTAAAAGAGACTTCTGAAAATAAAAATCCATATTATTCATTGTGTTTATATCATACAAATATTAAAACATAAGAAACGGGTAGTTTCCAAAGATCCTGAATTCTGAAACAGTGGCAGAGAAATAAGGGACAAAAAGTGATCAATTATAATCAGTTTTTAATTATCATTGGGGGGGTCGATTTTACAAAACTTCGAAAAAAAAAATTTTCATATTTTTTGATTGATTTTTTTTCAGGATTTTCGTTTTTCTTAATTTTCTCAAAAAATATTTACAATAGCAAACTAAAAATTTTACCCTTTATAGACACCCATAATAGGAGTATTTTACGTCCGATTTGATGAAAATCGTCCAAATAGTTTTTTCGAAAAAAATTCCAAAGTTTTTGTAAATTTCGAGTACAAATACGGCCCTGGAGGGTGCATATTTAACTCAACATGAATCGGTTTTGCACTCTTCGACGGAAAAACGTATTCTGAAAATTTTAAGTCATAAATCGTTAAAATCGACCAAGTGGTTCGGCCAAAATTAATTATTTTCCGATTAATCAAAAATTTTATAGCAATTTCTTCGTTAAAAAGTGAAATTTTCAAATTTTCAACAGTTATTCGGTCATAACTTTTAAACGAAAAGAAATATCAAAACGATTCTTTTTCTAGTATAAAGCTTACGTGAAGACCTTTAAAATGAGCCATCATTCTTTAAAATCGATTAAGAGAAAGCTGGATAAGAAATAGTCAAAATCGCGCGAGTTTTTTGCGTGGTTATAATTTATGATTTTTTTAGGAAATCGAAAAAAATCCTCACGTACAATCGTAGTGCTTGAAAAACCCTTTCCAATACATATTTTAGTTTGACGATGCGGTGTTTTCTTACCTTACAGCAATAATTTTGGTCGCGAGGGGTTGAAAAATCACAATTTCGACTTTAGTGGGTCGACGTAAAGCCAAATAAAAAGATAGAGATTTTAAAACCTCAAACCAACCTCGCTCAAAGAACCCCTTTGAAGGTCACGTGTAGCGATTTTTAATTTTTGGATTCGTTTGGGCCTCATTTCCTCTACCAATTTTCTCTACGCGCCGTTTTTATCAATATTTTTATAGGCTTTTGGAAAAAAAAATCCCGACGCCGCTGAAAGGGCCGAACAAAACTGAGTATTTTTTACGCATTAAGGGTTTTCAGTTTTTGATTCTACATGACATACTGAAATTTGAAATGAATCGGAAACATTATAAAAAAGTTATTCGGGGACACCGGTTTACCCCTTTCAAGGCGAATAACTTGTTTTAGGTGGGCGCTAAAAAAAATGTTTCAACCATGTTCTAAATTTTTTTTCGAAATCTATATACCTACCAAATTTTAAGTTTCTCAGATAAAAATTGGATACACCTCACAATGTGGCTTTAGTTTAACGATAATGACGATAAAAATTCTAGGATTTTCGTATTTTTTATGACCACCTTTAAAAAATCGCAGCGTGGTCACATTTTACAAAAAAATGGAAATATATCTTTAAAATCATAAGAAAGGGGAGTTTTTTTTGTATGTCAACTAATTCCTAAGTAGTTCTTCAATATTAATCTTACAATTTAGCCTGCAAAAAAAATATTAATTAAAAAACTTTTTACAAAAACATAAATAACTATTGAACGGTTAAAGATTTTTCAAAAATTATTTTGGTTACGTAAACTACAATTGAATGGGTATTCAAAATCATATTTTACAAATTTTTGGAATCACCCAGTGGCGAGCTGCTTCATAAAATTCAATTAAAAACTACACATTTTTTTACAAATACATTAATAACGTTTAAACGGTTTAAAAGTTATTTTGGAGTCATAAACTATAATTCAATTAATATTAAAAATCATATTTTGCAAATTTTTGAAATCACTTAGAGGCGAGCTACATAATTTTTTGTTTCGCGACGCAAAAAATTCAATTAAAAACTACAAATATTTTTAAAAAAACATTAATAACTTTTAAACAATTAAAGATTTTTAAAAACTCATTTGGCACCATAAACAAATGTGGTGCATTTCAAATTAAAAAAGTAGTAAAAAATCAAGTCTCTACGACTTTTTGTTCAAAAATTATAAAATTTTATATGTATAAAGAAAAGTTGAGATTGTTTTAATGCTGTGGGCTTGAAATTTTTCATTGAAATCGGTTTTTTTTTTTTTCAATAAAACTATAAAAGTTGAAATTTTCACCCAAGGTAAACACCGTTTACCGAGTGGAAACGAAACGCGGGTCACCTCTGTAACTTCTTTATTTATGAAAATAATAATTTGAAATTTAACTATGTTTATGTTGTATGTTTCAAGAAAACACATTTTAAGCACTGACGGTTTTACCGGAAGTTTTTTAAATGTAGCACCTAATTTTTTTGTTCATATTTCAAGACTATTTTAGAAAAGCAGTATGTTTGTGAAACATTTTTTATTTTTTTTAAATTTTGAAAAATCCCGAATACAAAAAATATGAAAAACTGGCACCAGGGCCGCGTTTCCCACTAGGCAAAGTAGGCACTTGCCTAGGGCCCGCAAATTTGGGGACCCCGTATTTAAGATTTTTTTAATAAATTATTTATTTCATTTTGCCCAGATCCTATTTTAAAAAATAATATACAAATGATGAAATGATAAAAAATATAACAAAGTAGAATTAAATTATATCAAATTTTTCTAAAAAAAAATGAATTTTAAATTAACATGGTTAAAAAGTGTTTTTAAAAAGTACAAGCGGCCAGGGGCGGATTTATATTCGGTCTAAAAGAGCTGTAGCCAAGGGCCCACTTTTCAAATTAAAAAAATTAAAAAATAACTACTAAACATTTCGGGATGAGACCAATTTTGTAGTATCCGGAGACCCCTATAGCATTTTTACCCCAAGTGCTTAATCCGCCCCTGAGCAGAATTCTCAAATATTTTTAAATCGACCTCAAAATTAATTCTAGCGCACTTGGTTATTTTTTTTAAAAATTTTTAAAATCACTCTACAGCTTTAACAAGTAAAATAGTGCAATTTTTACAAAATCTCAATATTTTTAATGTTTCTCTTGGATTTTTCAACAAACTCGGGTTATTTCTTTCAGAATTATCTAATTTATTCAAATTGACCGCAAAGGTAATTCTAACCAGCTTACCTATTTTTTTAAACCCTTCTTCAACTTCAACAAGTAAAATACTGCAATATTTACAAAATCATTTTTTTTTAATGTTTCCCTTAGATTTTTTCAACAAACTCAGATTTATATTTTACACAAGTCTCCAGTTTATTTAAATTGACCATAAAATTATTTTTAGCTCACTTGGTTATTTTTTTTATAAATTTTTAAAAATCATTTTAGAGCTTCAACAAGTAAAATAGTACAATTTTTATTAAATCTAAATTTATTTAATGTTCTTCACGAAATTTTTCATTTTTATTTTTTGCAGAATTCTCTATTTTATATAAATTGGCCGCTAAATTAATCCCCTCTCACTGAGTTATTTTTTTTTATAATTTTCTAAAAACCATTTTACTTCAACAAGTAAAATAGTGCAATTTTTACAAAATGTTAGTTTTTTTATGGTTCTCCTTAGAATTTTTCAACTAACTCGGATTATTTTTTTGCAGAATTCTCTAATTTATTCAAATCAATTAAAAAATAAATTTTAGCTCTAGTGGTTATTTTTAATAAATTATCTTGCAGCTTCAACAATTTAAATGGTCTAATTTTTAGAAAATATAATTTGGTGGGGGAGGTGATGGTGCAAATTTTGATATTCCAAACGTTCCGGTGGTGTTAACAGTTTCAAAGATATTAATTATTTTGTGGAAAGTGAAAAATTTCAGACTGAAATTTTAACTGGAAACGGAGATTTTGCATATTTCAGCAACAAAACGAAAAGAGAAAGCAAAGTGATTCTTTTTTTGTGGTCACTTGGACCTTGAAAACTTTTAGGAAAGGTGCATTACATGGGGGTGAAATGGAATTTGAGAGGTTAATTAGACCAAAACCCGTCAAAAATGCGATCTTAAAAAGAAAATTTTATTTTTCGAAATTCATAAAATTCAATACGTGAGTGGTTTTGGTTGGAAGAGTACTTTCTAATAAGTTTTTATCAACTGAAAATTGATTAAAATACGGGAGCTGCCCACCCCTAAATTCAAAATTTCGACTTCATTTGCGGATAACTTCCGAACTAATTCGAAAATAAAAAATCCCTACGCACTACCGCTTGTAGAAATTATTCCTAAAGATAGTGTAGAAAAATTATATCATTTTACAAACTGTGGTCCCCAGTGGTCGCGATTAGCCCTATATCTTTTGAACATTTTACATTTTAGTTACAATTTTTTTCGAAGTTCGGGGCTAAAATTGAAACATGCCAATTTTTTTTTCATTATAAAGAACAAATCAAGGAGGAAAATAAAAAATATTCGTCGTTTGTAGGTGGTCTGGATAAAAAGCTACGAATTTTCAAACTCCGCGTTGAAAAAGCATGAAATTCAAACCGCGAATTTGAGGGCGGCAAAACGACATAAAAACAATACATATCAAAACAATTTCCCGAAAAACGACAGTCAGTGGAATTTAGATTACGAATCAAAAAACCGCGATTTTTTCCGTCTGCTGAAGTTTGAAACGAGTCGATCCCGATTTTGTACTTTTGCGACCTAGAAAACGCTAATATTATCCACTTCGCGTTCCGGCGCCGTGACGCCACACCGTTGCGCCTGGAGACTTAAAAATTAGTCTAGTAAATCATCCTAATGACAGAATAAAAGATGCCGAATTTCATCGCTTCCCTTTAAAACCCGACCTAGCTGCGATTGTTCAAAATTGACGCCATCGACGATCGAAAAAAAAAGAAAAATCGACCGTTTCCGGGAATTTTTTTCAAAGTGTTCCACTGCTCCAAAAAATTTAAAATTCTTGCCCCACTTAGAATAAACATTCACCTTTACGATGCAACTCGAATTTTTAAAATCGGACGAAAAAACACCCCTTTGGCGACTCAAAAAACGTCAGATTTCGGGGTAAAAATACAAAAAGGTAGATCCAGGTGCCAGGTGGATCAAAACCATGGTCTTCAGAATTTAGTACCCCACAACATACTAAAATTTAGTACGATTTGGGGGTGAATTTCGATTATTTAATAGGGTTCAAGCGATTTTCCGTTCGGGGAGGAATAACTTTTTTCAGGGTAATCCAATTAAAAACTGGCTTTTATACTTTCGTCTTGGAATTTTTTCGTTTTTTTAGACAAAAACTCATTTTTGGCTCCCAATTATTTTAGTAGTGTTGATGACTACAATTTAACAGGTTTTCAAAACCACATTTTGCAAATTTTTGGCATAATTTCAGCCTTCACCAAGAAAAAAATACCTAATTTAAATAATATATTATTTAAAAAATACAGTATACTTTACAGAAATAAATATTTTAACTATCACCATAATATAATACCTTCATTTAATTAATTATTATAAATCCTATGATTTATCCTTATTAATAAACCGATCCAAAAGCATGTCACCATCTGGATCAAAAGCGGATAACTTCCTGAAGTTTTCATCATCAACGAAGCAAATTTCGTGATCATCAGGATCAGCAAGAATGATGACACGAACTGTAGCTTTACCAGGAGTATCCAATGAAATTAAAGGGGTCAAAATCTTCCCTTTGGCTTTTTTAATCCTTTCATCGATTATTTCCTGTTCATCATAAGGCACAGAAAATGCTATACGCCCATAAGCCTTAGCCCTATTTATTGGATCATCTAAAAATAATTAATGCACTACTTATTATATACAAAATATTAATTACTCACCGATTTGTTTAAAAACCAATTTTGTCTCGTCTTCTTTAAACCCGAAAGTCACCACCTTATCTTCTTTTGAAAATAATTTTAACCCAAGCAAATTTTGCCAGTAATCAATAGTTTTATTTAAATCAGAGCTTGATAAACTAACACTTTGTACTGGATCTAAAATTTCGATCGTAAAATATTTTATAGTAATTGCACCTGATTTTACCTTTATTATCAGGTTGTGGTTCATCAACGATGTAAAATTTGTAACCACCAGGAGCTTCTAAAATATTCCCAGCCAAAATCGGCCAATTATGTTCTTTCGCTCGCTTTAAAACCTCTCGACTCTTAATTGTAATTCCAACAAAATCATTCCCCATCTCATAAGATTTAACCGGGTAATTATACGTCAACTCAATCACAAAATGGTCATCTTCCGGCCCATATCCAACCATTGTTTTACTCCAACGATTAGCATAAGGCCTTAAATTAATTAAGTATGATATTATAGACGTAAATAATTAACTTACCCATTGCATGCTGCTTCGCAACCTTCAGAAAATTCTTCATGCCGAAGTACTTTCATTCCAAGAATATCACGATAGAAATGCGCTGTTGATTTTCTATCCCCAATTTTAAAAACATAATGTAAAGCCCTACCGGTTAACATTTTTAAACAAATATCACAAACTTAAATGCAATAATTGAACATTGAACAAAAGTACATGCGCATATGAAACACGATGATTAATATAATTATTGGAAATTTTGTTATATAAGATTAAAACAATTAGTTTAATATTATTGTATTTACAAGGACTTTTTAAAAGAATTTCAAGGTTAGTTTTTTGAAACTAAAAATTATTAATAGCAGCGCTGCCTAGTGGTAAAATTGCAAACTTCGCATAGATGGCGCTACCGCGGGCAAAAGTTGAGCTACTAATTGCTAGAGGGCGGTTTTACAAAAAGAAAACTACACACGGTGGCGTTGTCTATAAGTAGTTCACCGTTTTACTACAAGGGGACGCTGTCAGAAAAAGACTCAAATCATAGAACTGTCAGTTAAATTTTTATAGGTTATATTTTTGAAAAATCAAAATTACAATTAATATTATTAAAATACCTTTATTATTATAAATAATAAAAAAAAATGTTTAGTAATAAATAATAAACGATAAAGGACGTCCAGTGATTATTTCAGTTTTAATATTTGTTCATTTTGTGATTTTGTGTGCATTTCTAAAATTTATAAACAATTATTATCAAAAATTTGAACAACTTACGATATTATTAACCTTGAGAAAGATAAAAGTACAAATATCTTGTTGAATTAATTTAAATTAATTAAACTTCCTTGCTGTAATAATTTTAAATTAAAAAGTGAATCTAGCTGGTATGCAAATTTTTTATAATTTAAAACGTGATTTTCTTGTTTAAAATGATATTAGATATTACGCAATTTATTAAATTTTCTTGAAAAGAATAATATTTAAGTGAACCAATTTTTAGGTTAGAAAATAAGTGTAATCATGAATTTATTAACGAAATTCAGTAATCCACAAGTTACAAATGGTATTTTAAGGCTTGCAGGGATTAATAACAAGTTGGTTAACAATAATCTATATTTTAAGGTGAGCAATCATATCATTTATAATTTTAAAATGCGAGAACCAAAGACAACTCAAAAATTTGGCCAATTTTCATGCAAAAATTGTAATAACAGTAATTATGAATAATAAAACGTACATTTTTATCAATATATTTAAATGATTAATGATAAGAAACAATAATTTGGTTAAACTATTGCTGTTTAATTGCGATTTACGATTTTGTAAATTGGGTTTCCACTTTAAAATTTTGTAATTATGGCCATGAAAACCTGGTATATTGAATATATGTAGCTTGTAAATTTGTAAAGACATACTTACGAACCCAGTGGCAATAAAACCGTTTTTTATTATAGTTCGTATAATCTCTAATAGAAAAATATTTTATTACCTGGCTTTGTTTCAATTTTTCTGTATGTATTCAAAAATATTTTATGCAAATTAAATAATGCATAATTTAAAGGTTTTAAGTTGTAATTATGCGACGAAAAAAGGTACGAATAAAGTGTACCCTTCGGCGGCTGAAGCAGTGAAGGATATAAAAGATGAAAGCACGTTACTAGTTGGTGGTTTTGGTTTATGTGGAATACCAGAAAATTTAATTCAAGCCCTTTTAGAACATCCCGCACAAAAATACACTGTTGTATCAAATAACGCGGGTGTTGATAAATTCGGGCTTGGATTACTCTTAAAACAGAAAAAAGTTAAGCGGATGATTTCATCGTACGTTGGAGAAAATGCAGAGTTTGAACGGCAATATTTATCAGGTGAATTGGAAGTGGAATTAACACCACAGGTGATTATTATGATATGAAAGTTTTTTTTATTACAAAATTTAATGTAGGGAACTTTGGCTGAACGTGTGAGAGCTGGAGGTGCTGGAATTCCAGCTTTTTTCACACCGACTGCTTATGGGACGCTTGTGCATGAAGGAGGGGCACCGATTAAATATGGCCCTAATGGCGTGATTGAAATTGCCAGTGAGCAAAAGCCTGAACAAATGTTTAATGGTCAAAATTATATAATGGAAACCGCTATTACTGGTGATATTGCTTTAATTAAAGGCCTCAAAGCTGACAAAGCCGGAAATATTATATTTAAGTAATTAAATTGAACGTAAAGTGGTAAAAATTTAATGATGAATTTTAGTAAATCTGCAAGAAATTTTAATCCAACAATGGCGAAAGCAGCTAAATTAACAATTGCGGAAGTTGAAGAAATTGTGGAAGTCGGTGAGTTGTCCCCAGATGAAGTACATTTACCAGGAATTTTCGTGCAAAGAATTATTAAAGGTGAAAAATATGAAAAAAGAATTGAGGTATAATCGATTAGTTTTATTACCTACTTTTATTGCAAACCTATTTTTAGAGACTAACTTTGAGGAAAGAAGACGGTAAAGATTCTATTCTTAAAAAAAATCCTGCTGCAGATATGCGGGAAAGAATAGCTAAACGTGCAGCCTTAGAATTTAAAGATGGAATGTATGGTAGGTTTTGTTTTCAAAAATATTTTTCTATTCTTATAATTATTTGTTTAGCAAATTTGGGAATAGGAATGCCTATGTTATCATCGAATTACATACCTAATGATATTGAAGTGTTTCTTCAATCAGAAAATGGGCTTTTGGGTTTAGGACCTTTCCCCACTAAAGATACAGTTGATCCTGATTTAATTAATGCCGGAAAAGAAACGGTTACAGTTTTACCAGGTGCAATAATGAAGTTTTTTTAATTCCTTTATAAAATTTCAATTTTAGGGGCTTCATTTTTCAGCAGTGATGACAGTTTTGCCATGATTCGAGGGTAAATTAAATAAATAAATCAATAACATATTTACAATTATTTTATTTTAGTGGTCACATAGATTTAACTATTTTAGGAGCGATGGAAGTATCTCAATACGGGGATTTAGCAAATTGGATGATTCCTGTATAAATTTTGCGAATAAAATAAAAACTTTTATTACAAATGCATATTTTAGGGTAAAATGGTGAAAGGTATGGGCGGTGCCATGGATTTAGTTGCTGCGCCTGGAACTAAAGTGGTGGTTTGCATGGAACATGCTGCCAAAAATGGTTCGCATAAAATTTTAGAGAATTGCACTTTACCACTCACTGGAAAACAATGCGTAGACATGATTATCACCGAAAAGGTAAGCTCTTATATTATTAAAATTTAAAATACTAAATATATTTTATTTTTAGTGTGTATTTGAAGTTCATCCAGAAAATGGCTTGACGTTAACCGAATTGGCTGAAGGTGTACAAATTGAAGATGTTTTAATGTCTACTGGCTGCAATTTTGAGGTGTCTCCTGATTTAAAGAAGATGGGACAAGTAGCTTTATAAAAATTCTTACTTTAAGAAACTTTTTTGCCAGAAATTTATTTTAATTACAATAATTTTAAATGTTGTTTTTCCTATACTAAACTTATATTTTCTTAAGTATAACAAAGTAAATATTGTTGAATTTTAATCATATATTTTATTTCCTCAATAAAACCAGCGTTCGAATTTGAAAATAAATTAGATTCTCAGTAACAAAAACACTAAAAACAATGGCCCAAACTTGGGAATTACCTGTTTTATCAGAAGTATCAATTTTCGTTCTTAATTCTCAAGACAAAATGCAGAAAAAAAATTCTTAAATCTCTTTTATTTTTTTGTGAAAAATTTTTACTAAATACTTTTTAAAATGTCCCCAAGACACATACGTAAATGTGCTAAAACATTGAAATCAATACCGTTTACGTTTTAAACAAAATTGATTAAAAGGTTTGTTCCAACAGCCTGAAAAATCGTACATTGTAAAAATAGATAAAACGCGTTCCATATGAGATGCAATGGTTCGTAGAATGGTCTCCAACCAGTTCATGGATGGGATCATGTTTGGTATAAATTGAAAATTTTGATGTTGATAACTTTTGTAGTGAAATGAAATTTGAATCTTTAAATTTACTAATTAACCAAAATATTATATTTTTTGGAAAGGGGGCTTTAAATAAGTTTTCAGTTAAAAAAAATTGTGTTATCACTTTTGGCTTTTGAGTTCCGAACAAAAATGTGTAAAATCTCACTTTCGAGTCAAATTTAGTCCAGAAATTTTAGATTTTTCAGAAAAAAGTAAATTTCTCGAAAACTAAATGGGGCACAAAAACGTTTAAGGGCTCAAAATTTAAGGACTTAATTGTATTTTTGGATCATTCTAATAAAATGTTTGATAATCTTCAAATAAACTCTCCAGGTCGAGATTTGTGCCAAAATTTTGCGATTTTATTATAGAAAAACTAATCGACCGATTTTCACCAAATATTTTTCAAAATGCGTCTAGGTGCTGTATGTTCCTGGTATAAAATTTTGTTGTTGATACCTTTAGTAGTTTTCAAGAAAATTATTGAAATCGTAAACTTGGAAAATATTTAAATAATAAATTCTTAAAAAAAACTTTAAATTTACTAATTAAGAGGATAGTCCGCCAAATGTTTGAAATGCGTACTCCTCGCTAGTAAAAATTGATTTTTTGGTGTTTGTAATAAAAAATTTAACAAAAACGCTCTTGTTTTGCCTTGAAATTGAATTTATTTATCATATAGAATTTTTTTTTGATGTATATAGTCTGTTATAAGGGAGTAATTTTGAAAAAATGATAAAAACGCATTTTTTAAAAAATTACGCACCTATAATTTATTAAACTTAAACAACAAAAATTCTATATGAAAAATAAATTCAATTTGATGGCAATACAAGAGCGTTTTTGTTAAATTTTTTATTACAAACACCAAAAAATCAATTTTTACTAGCGAGGAGTACGCATTTCAAACATTTGGCGGACTATCCTCTTAAACCAAAGTTTTATGTTTTCGGAATGGGCTTTAATAAGTTTTTAGCCAAGAAAAGAATTTATTGTTCACTTATCGTTTTTGAGTTCTGGACAAAATCCCACTTTAGAGTCAAGTTTAGTCTTGAAATTATGGACTTTAGAAAATTGTTGATTTCTCGAAAAAATATACGGGGTACAAATTAAATTATAATAATTAATTTAAATTTTGATCCATCCTTTGGGTTCGCCACTGGCTTTAACCCAGCCTTCCATTTTTAACAATACACCTGATAATCACCATGTGTAGGTACAACAAAACTGTTCCAACAATGCTGACTTGTAATGTAGTCTTTGGACAGTAATAAGTTGGCGCAAGCGCAAAAAGTCGATCGAAGAAGGCAAAAATATGTAAAAATAAAACCAGTGGCAATAAATTGTTTTTATTGCATACTACATAATTTCACAATTACATTTATTTAATAATATGTATGGAATAATTAATTAAAAATACAATACTTGGTCTCTTAAGGTATAAAATAGAGATGAAAATATAAATATCATTTATGACTAGTATATTTATTACTACAATTGGATTAAATAAGAATATTATAATTTATAATAAAAATATGAAGTAGTTTTATATTTCCGTGCCCAGATGTGACTAAAATTAGCACCGTAAAATCCAACATTAGTTGTTTCGATATAAAAATAATATAATTAACCTTTTTATGCATACTTCGTTGGTTGTTTAAGTTGATAAAGTCTATCCTTGAATGGAAAAAATTATTTATCTCTCTCAGATTGGCACTAAATTAATTTCATACCCTTAACATTATAAATAAATCTCTTAATACTACATGATAATGGAACATGATATTTTCATGGCATGATAAGTATGATAAATGGCAACTAACGAACTGACTAATGCATAACAATTATTTAAAATATATTAATGGAAATTCATGGAATGATTAATTTAAATTAAAATTACATAAAAAATATAATCACAATAAAAGTTCATATAATCAAAATATAGTTCCTTTTTGCATTAAAACTAAATGATATAAAATATATTTTGTGAATATTAAATATTTTAAAGTTGTTAATTAATTAATAAAAATATAAACCTATAAAAAAGCACCGTAAAAATGGCCATTTAAAAAAATAAAATTAACAAGAAGCATCATTCAGATCCTTATTGTCCTGCTTCAATTTAGGTACTGAATAATTCTCAGGTGAAACAATATCCAAACCTGAATCGCCCCTTTTTCGCTCCATACTCCCAGTAAACTCGAAACTAGAATTGAGGCTTGAATTTAAATTACTTTTCGGTGGTATGGGTGGTGGATTTTCGATGTTGGGGCTTTTCTCGCCAGGACTAGCACTTATATTCATCTCCTGCTGGTGTAACTTCAAATCAAAATCCTCATAACACGTGTTATTAAAATTATTCAAATTGGAATTATCGGTCATGCTTATTCCTGAATCTCTCAAATCGTGATCTTCTATTTCTGAATGACGCAATGTTAGGCTATTCATTGACGAGTTTAATTCCGGCTCTTTTTCTTCTAAGGTTATGTCGATGATTGAATCGATGCTGAAGAGTGAGGGGTTTGATTTTTTATGACCACGCTTCGGGATGTTCGGTGGAGGATCGGTGGGTAGGCTAGGCGCACGTTTGTCTGGCGTATGTGATCTCGGGGGAAGAGGTGGGGCTTCTTCCATAGTCCCATCAGGCCATGAGTTACGAAGTGGGATTGAACCTTCTGTAGGAGTAGCTGATGCTGCATGACGTAACAATCTAGGAGATGGTGGTTTTGTTAATGATCTTTCACGGGAGTGCGTTGGTTTAGGTGGAAGTGGAACATCCATTCCATCATTATCTCTGAAGAATAAAAATGAAAGCCTTTTCCAATTATAAGATTGTCTTTTATTAGCGTAAATACGAATTTTAAAGTTAATAGCCAAATTTTTATTTATTAATTATTACCTGGATTTAATGGGTGGTAAACTGGAATAATCGGCACTTCCTCTTGTGGGAGTTCTAGCAATTTCCATGTAAGTGTTATTAAAGCCTTGTGATCTTGGTCGATTGTCCCTTTGTGGGATTGGCGGGGCATTAATTGCACTTTGCATTGGCAGTGTTAAATTCTCGCGAGAAAATACTTGATTATCCTCCTAAAAAAACTTAAAATAATTTTTTATCATGGAAATTTGTAAAAAATAATCCAATACCTTTGGTGTTGACAAAATTCAGGCAATTTAATGAAATGGTAAGAAAATAAATGGATCATGCAAAAGTAAAGTAAAAAAAAATGTAATTAGTAAAAGTTTACATGCAATAAATAAGTCAAGCGATTAAAATTAGTTGTGTTAATTAATAAATTATTAGATATGACCAATCTCCATTAAAGATTCACGAACATTCATTTCGTTATAAAACTTCTGAAATAAAGCACGCAAACTATTTGATCGTCTAACCATTGGTTTTGTATAAATATCATCATTTTCTAAAGCAGCTTGTTCCACTAGATGCCCGTAGTTACCACTTGAGTTTGATGAACGATTGCTGTGATTGTCCAATAAACGTTTATCAGTCGGTAATGGTGGAAGCGGAGTACTGCAAATTAAAATTAATTAATTTATTAAAATATAAGGGTTAAAAAAACTTACTTTACAATATCAGATTGTTGCCTTTTAAGCTTACTTAGACAACCTAAACTTTGGCGTAATTGAGCAAAACGTTCTAATAATCTTTGGTGTAACGGTTGCACTCCTGCAGGTGCTAATACACCGTGAAGAGTCAAACCTTCCTCTAAAACCTAAAAAAAAATATAAATACACCAAATTTTTACATGTAAAATTCTTACCTGTGTTGCATCGAGAATCATATTTTTCAAAGTGTAAACGTAAGACATGTGTTCAGGGAATAATTTAGCGAATTCCTGAGTGAAAAACGCTTGTTGATACTTGCTGATGCCACCCTGAACATTTGCATCGATTATTCCTTGTAATCTCATTGTGAAAGGGTTTAAATTTCGTTTAGGCTCAAGGCTGTAAATTCTAATCAGCTGCCGTAGTTCTTTTTCAACAGACTGCATTGTTTCACAAGCGTATTTCACTGGTGGTATTTCATCAGTGCTTCTATCAATAACTTCGAAACACCTCAAAATTCCTGGTAAAGGTAAATCAGTTTCCAGGATAGTCCTTTCAATCCATAGAGTCTAAAAACGTTAAAATTAATTAATTAATTTGGTGAATTACACAAAATTTAAGTACCTTAATTTCGTTTTCTTTATCCACAATTCCTTTATGAACAGGTCTATCACATTGAAAGCGTCGCACATCGTTGTAGTAATAAAATCTTGCTACTTCTTGAGGAATATCGTTTGCTAAAGTTATTGGGTTTGGTTCCGGGATTGGTTTCACATTACTTATTTGTATAACTGTTTTTTTAATGTTAAGAAAATTTAATTTAATAATAGTCGATGATTTTAAATTTTTTTTTAAATAAAAAGGATACATTGACCTTCAGCGTTTATAATTGTATCATCAGGAGGAGTATTCTTCATGAGTATTTGAGCAGAAGGAAACTCAGTCTGTAATCGTTGCGTAAATGCACCGATTCTCTCATATTCCAAACCTCTGTACACAAATTGCTTATTCTAAAAAATAATTTACATAATTTTTGATCCACTTTTTTGACAAAATGGAAACTTGAAACAAGTTTATATTTTTAAATTGCAACGTTTGAAAAAGTACTTACACGAACAAATAAAGGAAAACTAAGTCCATAAAAACCAACTCGAAAATACTCAGGTTCCGGACGGAGTTGCTGTAAAATATTATCAAAAAACTTGGCTTGTAACTTCAAAATATCACTTAAAGCTTTATAATTAAATAGTTGTGTTTCGTATAGTTCTGCTAACTCTTTTAAAAGCGGTACGCCTTTCTCCCAACACTAAAATGAGGACGTTAATAATTTGATTAAAATATTTTTGAGTTAAAATCACCTTTCCTTTATCAAAATGGTTAATGATTTGAGTATATAATTTTTCTTTAACCTGACACTCTGTGCAACCTGCGAATTGTGGGTCAGCAATAATGGTATTGCTACTCCAAGTCAATTGATTAGCGTATAACATCATTGTAAAAGCCGCTTCCGTGTAATTTTCAGCAGACAAATGTAAATCATGAAGTTTATAAATGTAGCGTAAATACATTTCTTTACGGTTAAACTCATTTTTATAAAAATTCTACAATTCAACAATTATTTTTAAAAAGGTTTGAGATAATAAAATTTACCAATAAATTAAAAGTGCATGACATTCTTTTATCCCTATTTTCATCCCCTTGTATCACACTTCGATAATCCAATAATCTTTCTAATAAACGAGTAACAGAGCTAATAAAAGCTGTGCCACTGTCTTTCCAAGTTGGATCTTCAGCCTGAACACGATCCAACAACCTAAGCGTACCAAAATTTAATAATAACCATTTTTTATTTTACTAAATTATACTTACACAGAACTTAAGTGCTCCCTAATATTAGTAAGCATTAAAGTACCAAAAAAGTTATTTAAGAGGAGTTTAAAATATTTAATTAAAAAGTATGCTTCGTATTTTTTAGGTTTTGTGTACTTACATGGTGTTGAAAAGCTGTCTATATTCATCATCGCCTTTATTTTCAGAAACAAGAATATCCAATTTATCAATCAACTCGCTTTCGACCTGCCTAAAATTCCCCCTTGCTTTTTGCTCGCACTCCATCATATCGAAAAATATGTGCAAAGTAGCTTTTCGTAATTCAGTTTCAGGTACTAAAGTCACTTCCAAAAATGGCCCCACCATTGAAGGAATAAAGTGCAACTTATGCTCCCCTAATTGTGACCACATTGATAAAATCTGGAAACCCATTAAAACCCGCATATCCCCGTATCGCTCAATAATCTTCTCCCTTTTAACATCAGAAAATTGCTCCAATTGAAGCGATGATTGGGTTAAATAATCAACGGCTAGATTAAAATAACTTGTCCACAACTAAAAATTATATTAAGTAATAAACAAGTGTGGTGTGATTCAAATTAAATATTTGAAAGTTAATAATTTAGAATTATTTTCTAAGAAAAGTAGAAAAAAAATCAAGAATCTAGAACTGCGGTACGGGCTTGAAATTTTTCATGGAAATCGGTTTTTAATAAAAGTTAGCGATTTGAAATTGTTTTCCGCCGCCCGAAGGTTCTAGCGAATCTAGGAATAAAAGGGCCGGAGCTGCGATTTTTCAAAGATGACGCAACCAACGAACGGAAAAAAATCAAGAAAAATCGACTGTTTTCGGGAATTTTTTCAAAGCATTTCGCTGCTCCAAAATATTTAAAATTCTGTGTCCCGGTTAGAATTAACATTCCTCTTTACAATGCAACTCGAATTTTTAAAATTGCATGAAAGAAATGACAATGATGATACATTTTTTAAACAAAAATATTTACCTCCTTATCAAAGTAACCTCCATGAGTATCCAAAAATTTGAAAGCCAAAGGTTGAGCTAATTCCTGCATTGATTTAAGCATAACATTATTAGAAACCATTTTAATAACCAACCAATCAGGTGAAAAGACTTCTTGTTTAACTAAATTACGGAACACTAAAAAGACTCTCATTAGGAAATCTTTCAAGGGTTTTCTATCATGATTTGGTCCCATTAGAGTTTCCCACAACCGTTTATAATGAAATTCATCTAATAATTGCAATAAACCAATCAAACACGCAACTAAACAACCCTGCAATAATAATAATTTATAATAATATAATTGTGTTAGTGAAATTATGGTATATTATTACAATTACTTTAGTGTCCTTATCTATGATGACTAATACAGTTTGTATGAGCACATCAAAAGTGCTTACACATAAAGTATCGACATCATGGTGGATGCAATTGTTGATTTTCCCGATTTCGTCAGTTTCCATACGTTGCTTGAATAAAAATCCAAGAATTTCGCCTAATATTTCTGTGCACAACCGTAATTCATCACGGTGAATTAAATGATAACGCAAGTGCCTACATGCATTTCCCAGCAAAATATTCCTCGATTCTAAAAAATGTTTTTGTTAGCTCAACACGATTTATTACAATATTATTTACCATCATCGTGGAATAAATTTCCTGACATTAAATTTTTTATGCAAGTAAGTTTCGCTTGAATTATTTGCGCTGAAGCATCTTTAACGGAATCCAACATTGTCGAGGCGATTTTAGTAACTTCAATGGGTGGAAGAATATCAACGAGTTGCTCATAAACAGCGCTAATTGATAAAAGTAAAGCGACCTAAAAAGAAATTTTAAAAAACGAATTTATAATTTAAATATTTACCTGGGTGTTAATTATGTTGTTATGAGTAAGGCTCAACATATTATTAAGTGAAGCGAAAACACTATTAAGATCCCTCCTGAAACTATCCTCGTATTGTCCGCAACTCGCTCTTGAAAATAGCAAACGGCTTTGAATTATCAACTTGAAAATATATTCCAAACTTTTGAAGCATTTTTGAATCGGTTCCTGCTTTTCAAATGATAAAACCCAATCAGCACAATGCTGCACGCTAGTTAATAAACCCCTAATAAAATAATAAAATATTAAATTATAATTTGGTGGTTTTTAATCAATTTTCTTACTTGTAAACTAAAGCTGCAGCGAAATGATCTTTAATGTAAGCTTCTAAAACGGGTTTAAAGTATTGGAACTTTGATTCATCTAATAGACTAAATATCGATACAAGTACATGGAAGACTGAGCCACTGTGAGCTGTCGAATTTCCTTCTTCAGTTGAAAATAAGGCAAATAAAGCGTCTAGGACGTCTTGCAGGAACTTTACAAGCTCTTCGGCACCTAAACGTAAAACTCTTTGCAACGAATCTTGTATTCTTTCAGGGTGGGATTTCCAACGCAATAAAGCGAGAAGATCAACATTTTGGGTGAGTTTAGTTGAGCACAATAAAGTCCTAACGAAAACCATTTCTTTACTACTTTTTGAAAAAGATGTTGATTCATGGTTTCCTTCCATATCTTTATTATTAGCCGGTAACATTAGATATCCGCAATTATCTAATTTTTGAGCATCCTCGCATTTATAAATGTATAACTCGTGTTGACAATCCTGCACTGCAGCCCCATCTTTATCCATTAAACGTATGAAGGAGAAACCAAAAAGTTTTTTATCATTTTTTTCACGAGCTGTAATTTATATTTTGTAATTTACTTTATAAATTCATGTTTCGTAACTTACTAGAACAATGGCGGTATTCTAATCTAACATGCGCGCCTGCAAATTTATCAATTGGAAGTGTTAGGCAGATATTTTCATACCAAGCAGGTGAGTTGTGGTGATAAATAATCATCGAGTTATATTCTGAAGAACCTTGAGGGTCTGAAGCTCCACGAAGGCAATTCTAAAATAAATCATTATTATTATAGTTTTAATTAAAATAAAATAATTACCTTAATTATGTTTTTTTCTCCATCCAAAACAACTACAGTGACTTCAATATTTTTTCCGGTCGATTTTCCACCGCGCTCGAATTCTCCTCTTTCCAAATTAAGATATAAATCATTCCTAACGTCTCCTGGCATAATAACGTCGGGAAAACCCAATTTTTTAGTTAATGAAATATTTTTGAATAATAAAGGATTGTCTTCCTTAATTTGAGATAGCTGCCCGTGCAACATTTTCATGGATATAATAATACCGTAGTTTGGTTGGCATGATAGCGAGTTGTACTTCCCGGATTGTCTGATTAAATTCTCGTGCAATTGGTAATAATCCTTCTCCTCGCATTGATAGACTTTAAGGGTAAATTCCCGTTCATCTGATTCACCCTCTTTTTGCACTAAAAGATCGCCCATATTTTGAACAGCGACTCCATGAGGACGCTTGAAGACTTGTTGAGTACCAGTCGCGTATTTTTCAGTCTTTTTAGAACTTTCTGAGTACAACATTTTACCCACACGCATCACATGCGCAACCACATAAATATCGCGACTTAAATCTGCATTACCCAAATCCTAAATTTAATTATTATTAATAATGTGGGTATAAATTTTTGTAGTAGCTTACCGTAAATACAGTGCAATTACTGTGAAGTTTTTCTATGTAATTAGAAAAACCCTCTTTGGAAATTTTGACTAGGAATCTTTCTGAGATAAATTTTTGTTTCTTGGCGTCGTAAAGGGAGAAGTAAATCTCAGTATCTTCTCCTATGTGATGACCAAAATCGCGCATGCAAAAATATAATTGGTGGGTTAATATTTTTTTAGTTTCTTTTCTTTTTATCGTTCCTCGAGCCTACAAAAAAACACGTTTTTGGGTGAAGAAAATGCAGAAACATAACTACTAACCGAAGCTCCTTGCGAATTTTCAGCACTCGAAACGTGAACATGGTACAGTTCAAATACTGACATCGATTCAGGATCCACCATTTGAGCACCTTGACGAGGAACTAAATCTAGACCCAATTTTCTAAAAAAAAATCATTTTTTTAATTCTTCAATATTTTTTGTACATAGTTTATAAAATATGGTTCTCTGCCATAAAAAAAACTAGCTTTCCGCTTTAAAAGTAACTTCCAAACATTACAAAAGCAAGTAAACAGTGGTGAAACCAGGATTATCCGTCAGCAGAGTATTAGATTGATCAAAAAGACGCCATCCATTAGTTTAACATGGAAAATCAATAAAAATTTAAAATTTTGGTGTTAATAACATTTGTAGTTTTAATATTATTTAAATAATTGAATCATAAACAACACTTTACTAATTAGTAATAAAAGTTTGGTTTAATTAAACCAAACTTTTATATTGTTTTGAAAAGGGCTTGAAAAGTTTTCAACCAAAAAAGTATATAATCTCACTTTTGAGATATTTTTAGTCCAGAAATTTTAGTCTTTTCTGAAAAAAGTTAATTTCTCGAAAACTATATGGGGTACAAAAATGGTTAAGAGATCAATATTTACAGAATGAATTCTTCTTTCTGAATATTCTAAAAGAATGTTTCAAAGTTTTAAAATGAACTTTTCAGGGCCAGATTTGTGCCCAAACTTTAGCACTTACATTACGATTTTATTATTGGAAAACTAATCGACCAATTTACACCAATTTTTTTTTTAAATACATCTAGGTGCTACATGTTTCTGGTATAAAATTTTGTTGATGATAACTTTTATAGTTTTCAAGAAAATAATTAAAATCTAAAACTTGGAAAATACTTAAATAATAAAATCTTAAAAAAAATAAAATTCACTAATTAAATTAAAGTTTTATATTTTTAAGAAGGGCTTTAGATGAGTTTTTAGCCAAAAAGAATAATTTTGTAATCACTTCTCGTATTTGAGTTCTGGACAAAAACGTGTAAAATGTAAAATCTCACTTTCGAGTTAAAGAGAAATTTTAGATATTTTGGAAAAAAGATGATTGCTCTAACTATACTATAACTATAAAGGGTCCAAGAAGGGTTAAAGGCTCAAATTTAAGGAATGAATTTTATTTTCTGATCAACCTAATAAAATGTTTGGAAGTCTTTAAATAAACTCACCAGGGCCGGATTTGTGCCCAAATTTTATCAAACAATTTGCGATTTTATTATAGAAAAACCAATTGACCGATATTCACCAAATATTTTTTTAAATACATCCAGGTGCTATACAGGGTGAACAAAAAGTTCGGCAACGCCCGTTTATTTTTGAATCAAAGCATTTTTGAAAAAAAAGTTTCAAATAAAAGTTGTACGATTCTTAGCGACGCATTATCTGGAAATATTGCCCATGACCTTGAATCGCAAGATGAAGGTCAGGCGATAATCACTTAACTTTTTTTAAATAGGGGTAACCCATTTTTATTGCATATTATTTTAGCTTCCTTTGCAGAGGTTCACGGAACATATTTTTTTATTTTTCTAAACTGAATAGTTTAGAAGTTACAAGGGTTTAAATTTTCAATACGTTAAGTTCGGCAAAGCCGCTTTATTTTTAAAACTAAGCATTTTTGAGAAAAATTTTTCAAATAAAAGATATACCATTCTTAGTGACGCACCATTTGAAAATATTCTCATGACCTTGAACCTCAAGTTGAAGGTAAGGCGATAACATCGTATATTGTTTTAAATACCAAACCGCCATTTTTATTGCATATTATTATAGCTGTCTTTAGAGGTTTACAGGTCATATTTTTTAGTTTTGCAACGCCGATTTATTTTAAAAGTAAAAGTAGTATGATTCTTTAGCGCACCACGGGGAGGTAACTTTCAAAACACCTACTTACGCATTTAAACTCTTGTAACTTCTAAACTATTTAATTTAGTACAATAAAAAAATATGCACCATAAACCTCTGAAAGCAAGCTTTAATAATACACAATGAAAATGGGTGGTTGCTATTTAAAAAAACTTAAGTGATTATCGCCTGACCTTCAACTTGCTGTTCAAGGTCATGGCAATATTTCTAAAAAGTGCGTCACTAAGAATTGTACAACTTTTATTTGAAACATTTTTCTGTAAAATGCTTCCAAAATAAAGCAGCGTTACCGAACTTTATGTATTGAAAATTTAAACCCTTGTAACTTCTAAACTATTTACTTTAGAAAAATAAAAAATATGCCCTGTAAACCTCTAAAAGCAAGCTATAATAATACGCAATAAAAATGGGGGGGTTGCTAGTTGTTATCGTCTGACCTTCAACTTAAGGTTCTAGGTCATGGCAATATTCTCAAATGGTGCGTCACTAAGAATTTTTTCTCAAAAATGCTTCATTTCAAAAATAAACGGGCGTTACCGAACTTTTTGTTCACTCTGTATATTTCTAGTACGAGATCTTGGTGTTAATAACTTAATCGTTTTCAAGAAAATTATTGAAATCGTAAACTTAGAAAATATTTTAAAAACTTCAAAATTACTAATTAAACTAAAGTTTTATATACAGGGTGATTCAGACCACTCGTGCCACCCATTTATCTCGAGAACGCGTTATCGGATATCACTAAAATAAAAAACTTAATTACCAAAGTGAACCTGAGGTAACTTTGATTTTTTAAATGGCAACATAGGTCGAGTTTGGTATGGTTTGATAGGTATTTCAAAAACAAATAACTTTTATTAAAATATTTTTTTAATATTTTCCATAGTTTAGAATTTATTCGAAAAACAAAAAAAAATGTTAAAAAAAGTAAATAATAATTATTGCATATTTTGAAGAATTTTGTTGAAATATGGACAAGTATGATATTTAAAGTTGATAAAACATTAGAATTTGTAGAAAGAGTTTATAAATTTATAAAATTCTTCAAAATATGTAATAATTTTTATTTACTTTTTTTAACATTTTTTTTTGTTTTTCGAATAAATTCTAAACTATGGAAAATATTAAAAAAAGATTTTAATAAAAGTTATTTTTTTTTTGAAAGACCTATCAAACCATATCAAACTCGACCTATGTTGCCATTTAAAAAATCAAAGTTACCTCACAAAATCACAAAAATAAAACATTTATTGAATAAAATTCAAATTCAAAACAATACATATACCTAAAAACTAATAAATAATACACAAGTATATTATTATATAAATAAAAAAAATACATATTGAAAATAAAACAATAGGCTGGTAATATTTTTGATTTTTTCACATTTATAATGAAAACTCGTTTTCTATTTTTTATGAAACTAAATTTGTTGATAATTTCATCAACATCAATTGCAACATCCCTGTGAATATGCATTATTGCTAAACTCATAGGAAAGACTTCTTTATTGTACATATTAAAAACAGAGTCAGGTACATTTTCCTTATTTTTCCAAAATTGAATCCAAACTTCTACTTCTGATGTTAGTAGTTTTTGCACAATAGTAATATTATCTTCTTCTTGAGAAAATTTAATGTAGTTGACAATATTACAAATGTCATTTTAAGCTCAATATCAATTGTATCTTTAATTTTGTTAGGTAATATGGCATTTAACAAATAGATGTTCAATGTTTCATTATTAAATCTACTGATAAGATCATTTAAAATATTATCACAAAGGGGAAGAAAAACTGATAATTTAAAATAGTAGTTATCTCGATGAATTTGTTTTCCACTTAATCGAGGTATTTTAAGGTCCAAGTTTAAAGTTTGAGAAAACTTTTGAATTTCCTCGAAGATTGAGTGAAATGCAACATCTGCATTTTCACGTTTTTTCTGAATTGCTGAAATCGTACCCTTAACTGCAATTTCAGCTGAGGCTTTATCTAAGTTTTTATTTTGCAGGGCTTTACTTAGGGTAATTGTCATTCCCAAAATTTCAGAAGATTTAAGATGATGATACGCTTTCTTGCCATGAACTTATCGGTTCAAGTAAAAAATATTGATAAATAATAAATATTTTACTATTTTTAAATATGTGTTTTTAGTTGGTACAAATTTTCTATAAATTACTTAAAATTTTCCTGATTCTTGTGTTTGGTCGTGCCGAGGGGGGGAGGGTAAATTACCCCATTACCCCCCTTGTATCCGCGCCTGGTTTTTAGACAAGAAAAGAATCAATTTATCACTTTTCGTTTTTGATTTCTGGACAAAAGATGCATAATCCCACTTTAGAGTCAAATTTAGTCCTGAAACTTTAATCTTTTTAGAAACGTGTTGATTTTCCGAAAAATGTACGGGGTACAAATTAAATTAATTAATTTAAATCTGAAATCAGTTAATATATCATGTCAGGGGGGAAATCACCTTCAGACCCCATTGGGTTCGCCACTGCGACTAAAAGGCGTTTCACAGGATTGTACAATCACGCGCAAAAATATCGAGGACATATTCTGACCCAATATTGAATATTGTGATGGAATGCTATTTCGTCTGAATATTTCTGTCCTCGAAATCTTTGCGTGTGATTGTACTAGGGAAGCAGCAAATAAAGGGCATCCAAAACTATATAATTGACTTCATTAGACACTTTTTTTGTAAATGTTGAAGATCAGGACATATAAATTTGGTCACCAAATGTGGGACTAATCGTAAATGGGCTAAAACCGTGAATTTTGGAAAAGCTTTCCGATTTGTGCTTGTTGAGACATGATTTCTAAGTAATGTAGTCATGCTAATGAAATGGTCGGTTGACAGTGGGTATTGGAAATTAATAGGTTTAACCTTCGGGTGGTTCGATGACCTGCAAACCGCGAATCGAACGTTGTCCATTCTTGCAGCAGGCATCGATGACGAATGTTAAATATTTAACAATGAAAACATTCCTGATTCTTGGTGAGCCCAAGTTGAGGTCTTGAGAGATGTCTGGACTACCTGGCTTCTTCTATTACGCCCGCCACTCCTCAGCTTACGCAAGAGAAACCCATTCTTTTAAATCGACCATCAAGAATTAACCATTTATCATTTTGGTGCATTAAAAATCCATTAATAATAATGTTGTTATAAATTGGCACTGCAAAATAATGCTTAGAGCAAGGATTGAATTGCAAAAGTTCAAGAAAATGCCGAGTGAAACCTTGAAACGTTTCGCGAATCGGCATAAAATCTTATCTGCAACAACGCTTGGAATCATGTAATAATAATTTACTTTAAGTTATGAGAATGTGGCGGTAATTTACAGGTAGCCAAGAAGCGCATTGAGGAATGTACCGTGTACCGGTAGAAGTCTTCAGCTCTTCAGTGCTTATGAGATCGACTGTACTTAGTATGCAGACCGGTTGTTACCTTTACAGGTGAGTTTCAATCGGGCTCTTATTGGAAGGGATGTGTAAAGTATTCCGATGAACCCAACAAGAAAAAGGTGAAAATATTAGGACCTCGCACCACGCCGTACATTTTTTCTTTTCTTCTTGCCGAATTTTATATTCAAAACAGGTTTATACTAATAATTTTACTAATTCATGCAATTTCCAGCTTACGAAGAATCAAACTTTTAAATTGCCATTTAAAACAAACCCTAAACATCCCTTGTTGGTGGTTCACATGTGGTCCTGATAAAAACCCGCATGCTTCGCTTCCTAGAACCTTTCAAATCACCAATTTGTAGCCAAAAGCTATAGTTTACCAAAAGTTTATTAAATTAATAGAGCTATTTTTGGGTGTTGATCCTTAATCAACACATTTTTTTGATTAATTAATGGTGCCTTAATTTATTAACCATCGTGGAAGATTGAATTATAAGAATAATAATAAGAAATCGCTAATGATTTAATTGCCAGTTTTAGACAGAAAGAAGGCTTTTACCTTTTAATAAAGTTATCAAAATTACGCGTTTTGAGGAGGGTCCTTAGAGGTCAGCAGGTAAAGCTTAATCGTTTGCCTGGAATGGTTCGAGCTTAAAGCTCAAAGGGTACACAACGACCACAAAGAAGAGAACAGGTATTGCTCAACAAAACGATAAAATTTCAACGTTTAATTACCATTTTAACAAGAAATACTTTCAAATTGTTCATTATTTCTTCTATAATCATTACCCAAAATTATCAAAAATTTAGTAATTCCAAAGATGGTGGACCAAAATTATTGGTTTTCGTAACTTCTTCGTCACGGTTTTTGGAAAAATCAAAGAAAACATAGGTTGTAATTAATAAAGATCTTTCTTTTAAAAGGCATCTTGTAATTCCGTTTCTATTCGGTACACGCGTAGAGGAGAACAAGATTTACACTTTACAACATGGTGGCGATGGAAAGAGATAAAATGGTAGCCAAACAATGGTTCAGAAAAGGACGAAAGTGGTCCCCACTTCAAGTTATTTTCCCATGGTTTTTAGAATGTTCAGTAGTTAAAGTTAAGCGACGACAGTCGCAACACAAAATGTTGTAAAAATCCAAAGAACGGTAGTGTTTTGTTTAGTTTTGTTATTTTTTGTTTCAAAACTTATTCGTGAAAATAAAATTTCTGTGATATTAATAAACCCGAAATCTTCTTTATTTTGGATTAAGTTTATCCTTAAACAAAGGTAAATATACTTTCGCGTGATTATAGTACTTTTAAACAGTTTTGATCTATTTAAATATCCTTGCAGTAAATAATTTAGCCCGTGACCCTTGGGTTCATTTATTCACTCAACTCAATTGTGCAATAATTGATTAATTACAAGTATTGCGTTCGAAAATTTGTGGAACACCCTTTAAATTTCGTCATGGTTCATGCTTGAGCAAAAAACGCGTGGCATTCTTGAACTTTTTGCGCTAACATGCAAAAATGTGTCGTGCAATTAACACTCAATTGACATGTTGTTTCAATTAAAACTACAAACTGACCCGGTTTTATCTACATTTTATTACACAAAGGATAATAGGTTTCAGGTGTCACCTCTAGCTAAAAATTAAATTTTCAAAAAATTTGGCTCCAATTTCTTAAACACAAAGTGGAAACAAACAGAAAACGAGTTTTAACGCAATTAAAACTTGCATTAATTACGATATTTATAAATTTTATAAAAACAACAAATTATTTATGGTTAAATCAAATAAGCTTATCTTAATTATTGACGTAAGTTGAGAAAACACAAAAGAGACGTGATATTTTATTAAATTAAATTTTATGTAGGTGAGTTTTGGATAAAAAATACGTATTTCGAGCTTGAAAAATCTTGAAATGTTATACGTTATACAACAGATTACTTGGAATTTATTGGGAAAGATAAAAGTCTGTGATTCATTTTATCTTTTAACAAGAAAACAAGCAGGAAATATAATACCCAAGATGATCAAACATGTCTTACATTTTTGATAACTATTTTTGGGTTACATTTTTTAGAAAATAACAAATTTAATGGTTCAGAACATTTGTTAATTATTTGTGCGCAAATTAATTACTAATTGTTAATTGAAGGAGTAATAAAATCAGAACGTGATTTATCCTAAATTTCTTATCGAATGTTTAACTATAAAAATGCTATAAAATTTGATAACATATTCAAGTAGCAAAAAATTGATTTATAAGTACCCACATATAAAGTTTACATAAACATGTTTTTATTTATTACTCCACTACTAGCTTTATCAAATGACCACCAGAGGCCGTAATTATTTTTATATTTTTTCAGATAAATCAAGATGACGGTTTTTGGTATGGTATCCGCAGTAGCGGGCTTCGTGAAAGTCCGCTACTTGGTTGATAAAGCTATAATTGATAACATGGTATTCAGGGCACATTACAGAATAACTTCTGCTATTCTTTTTTGCTGCTGCATCATCGTAACTGCCAATAACTTAATAGGTAAGTCAAACAAAACGTAAAAGTTTATTTCTAATTTTTCGATTAAGGTGAACCAATTCAATGTATAAACGATGGTGGGGTACCAATTCATGTGATAAACACTTACTGTTGGATTACATACACTTTTTCTTTACCGCACGAGCAAGGGAAACATGTAGGGACTTATGTGGCACATCCTGGACTTGGTAATGATAACCAGGAGAAGACGTACCATAGTTATTACCAGTGGGTTCCATTTGTACTTTTCGCACAGGTAAATACAAATTTTATGAAAAATAATAACTCTACTATATAAATTTTTAGGGAATTTTGTTCTACCTCCCTCATTGGGTGTGGAAAAATTGGGAAGAAGGTAAAATTCGTATGATTTCCGATGGAATGAGAGGCGCAATTGTGATGACCAATAAAGAAGAGCGTTCTCAAAGAATCTCGAGATTAGTGCAATATATTGTTGAAAGTTTACATTTACATAACACTTATGCGTTTGGTTATTTCCTCTGCGAAGGGCTCAACTTCATCAATGTGGTATAATTATAATAAACTCAATTTTTCGGTTGTGTTCTCAATAATAATTTTTAGATAGTGAATATTTTTATGACGGATAAATTTTTGGGTGGAGCTTTTTTGGATTATGGCACAGAAGTGATACGCTTCTCCAACATGAACCAAGAAAATCGGACGGATCCAATGGTAGAAATTTTCCCAAGGGTTACTAAATGTACATTCCACAAATTTGGAGCTTCAGGCTCAATACAAAAGCATGACGCCATTTGCATTCTTGCCTTAAATATTCTCAACGAAAAAATCTACATATTCCTATGGTTCTGGTTTATAATCCTAGCCGTTTTATCAGGATTAGCCTTGGTTTATTCAACAGCTGTTGTACTTTTACCAACCACTCGTGAAACCATCTTGAAAAGACGATTCAGATTTGGAACCCACGAAAGTGTCGATCACATCATTAGAAGAACACAGGTATAAATTTAAAATTAATATAAAAATAAATATCAATTTTGTTGTTTTTTTTTTCAGGTTGGCGATTTCTTGCTTTTGCATTTGTTGGGTCAAAACTTAAACTTGATGACGTTTGGTGAAATTTTGGAGGAGTTATCTCGTCGTTTGAATTATGGGAGTAATAGTAATCTCCCATCGGCTCCTAGTACTCTCGAAATGAGCCCAATTTATCCAGAAATTGAAAAATTTGGAAAAGAGACTGAAACGTAAATTAACCCCAAGAAAGGAGCTTTGTGTAAAAATTTATTTTTCGGCGCCATAGTTGATGTAGATCTCCCGCTATTATAGATTTTTCATAATTTATACGTATTTATAATTATACGAATTTGAGTTGATTTATAATAATTATTTTTATTGAAGGATTTATTTTGTGTAAGCTTAAAACGAGTATTGTGATTATTTTAACTTAGGTTTATTAATTTTTTCAGCCTTATTTTATTACTTTCTTAAAAGCGTATTCGATTGAATACTTTGCTGCTTGTAATTTTAAGACTGTATTATTTTCGATTTTATAATACCTGATCCCGAATTTAATAAAATTGCATTCCAAAAACAATTTTTTTTAATATTAAACTCTCAAGATTCCAAATTGATGAAAAATAAACTAATAATTGTACTTACCGATTTCCCCAGTCTATTTTTGCAGTTATTTTGATTTTCAATTCCCTTATTTGATCCTGAGTTAGAGTTCCTGAAACTAGTTGCCTTCTCCATTCCAATAAATCCCGCATCACCTTCCCCACTGTTTCGTACTTGTAACATTCTCTTTCCTTTAAACAAAAGCCAATTTTTTATAAAATTCATTTACTTAAGACCAATCATCCTGATGCATTTTTTAAACTGTATTCGTTGATCTTTCGAACGGACGGAAACTATCTAAGATATATTCCATTGAAAAGTGTTAATTTTACATTAGAGTGTAAATTACGACAGTAATAGTCAAAATATCAAAAACGTGGTCTAAGTATTCGAAAAAACACATAGGTATTCACCTTTGCATGTGCAAAATTTCTATTTTTTTATTATTAAGAGTAATTTTTTTGAGTATGTTAAATAGGCTGCCACGCCCCCATAAATAACTCATAAACTACTTAATTTTTTTGTACCAAATTTTGGTAGCATTAAAAAATATTTATAATGAACAAACTCGGAGAAAGGAATTAAAAAATATTAACAGTAACTGTATTTTTTAATCCCCTTGAAGAACTCCTACTTTACAGTAAAATTACTCAAAAACCAATCAACGCCCGATGTTAAACTTGTCTGAATTTGTTAAGCCATAAAATATGAATCGATTGATACCATAAACATGCCAAAGAAAATTTTCTTTAATTAGTTATTCGTGGGGTACGAAACGTTGTTTTTGAACAAAAGTTGCCCAGTTTAAACGCAGCAACAAAAAATACTCATAAACATAAATAATATGTACAATAGTTTTCAATTATTATGTAATACTGTTTGATTATGTTGTATGGTTCAAGAAAACACATTTTAGGCACTAAAAAGTTTTTCAATATCACTTCCGGTTTTATGACATCAAATTTATTTTTTTAAATGTAACACCTAATTTTTTTGTTCATAATTTAAAACTATTTTTAAAAAGCAGTAGGTTTGTGATACATCTTTTATTTTTTTTTGAAATTTTGAAAAATCCCGAGTACAAAAAATATGAAAAACTGGCACAAGTAAATTGATTACACCCTACATATGGGATACCAAAATAATCGTATTAAAATCTTATTTGTGAAAAAGCAAGTGACCTGGCATCTTTCCATTAAAAAAAAGAGTTATTTGCAAAAACGTTACTCAAAAAAGTTCAAATTAATATCTCAAAAACTGCTTAAATAATTTCACAAAATACAATTTTCCTTAGTTCTTTGTATTAGTTGGAATGAGTTTTGGTAGTTTTTATCAACTTCAGATGAAGAAAATTTTTCTTTTTCAAAATTTCAAAAAATTAAATAATTTATCACAAACATACTCTTTTTATAAAATAATATCATATTTTGAACAAAAAAACTGGGAGTTATATTTAAAAAAATAAAGTTGATGTCACTTTCGGTAAAACCAGAAGTCATATTGAAAAAAATTTTAGTGCCTGAAATGTGTTTTCTTGAATCATACAACATAGTCAAATTTCAAATTTTTATTTTCATAAATAAAAAAGTTATAAAGGTGACCCGTGTTTCGTTTCCACCTGGTATTTTTAAACTTTTTAAAACATCCCAAAAATAAGGAAAATATGTTAAGAAATTTTTGGAGGGCTGTAAAAACTTAAAACAAAAACCGAAACAGGAAACTCTTCGTTTATACCTTAACTTATTGCTAGCGTTGGAAAAAAATTATTTCAATTAGTTTTTTATTTTTGTGGAAAACGCTGCTAAGCGAACGTTTTTTGTAAAGAGCCCGTTTTACTGCTGCCGTATGAATATTTGGTTACTAAAACAAAAAAAGAAGAAATTGGTAGCCACAAAACTCATCTGTGAACCAAAAAAAAATTTAAAAAAGCATCTCTGGAAAAAAAGTTATGACCAAAACCGCAAATATCAAGAGAATTTCAAAATCAAGCGCTCAAATTTGCCGACTAAGAAAGTTACAGGGGACTTTTTGAAGGCAAATTTTGCGTAAAAACTCTTGAATTTAATTTTTGGCTGGGAGCTGTAAGCGGATTAGTGCTCGGTGCAGTCCCAAACTCATATAAATGATAGATGAGAATAGGTATTTACTATGAGCAGATTGCAATTTGAAGGCAAATAATCAGTTCTTATTATTTTCAAAAATAAAGCAATGTTGCTAGGTTTTGCAGACGTTGTAACGTCATCAGTATCATCATTGCACGAGGAAAAGCGAAGTTGATCAATGTTTATTTAGACAAATTTTCTTACCACAAATAATCTTTTCCAAATATCTGCCCATTCTCTCAAGACTAGAGTGACTTCTCTGATGACGGGATCTTCTAGAGGTACAACACTTTCAAATAGGCCTTCATTATCGACTTTGCAGGGTTTGAGGAAAATGTAGGATTGAGGAAAGATGCCTTTGATGGAGCGATTTTTCGTAGTAAAACCTCTGTACCAGCCAGAACATTCTTCGAGGATGTGCACGGTCTCACCTATCTCCAGAGGTAGACCAAATCTTGTATCCCCTTTCCAATTGTATATTGCTACAACATAATAAATTGTAAAATTTTGAGAAATTTCCCAAACTGAAATTACATTCGAATATTCGTTTTTCTTCTTGTTTATAAGGCGTAAAAACTGGTAAAAATTTTAAATCATAGTAGAGTCTAGAGCAGCGGTCCCAATCGGTGGTCCGCAGAAAAATCCGGCAATATTTGCTTTTTGGATTATTTACTTATAATAAAACTAAAATATTCTGATTGCCAATGTTCGGATATACGTTGCTCTTAATTCATTCACGAAACGTACTTCTTGTTTCTACACCTTTTAAAATTTTATTTCAGAAAGCATAAATCGTATTTGTGAAAATCGTATAGGTGAAAATCAAAATAATTTCAGAAAGTACCTTAAGTACCAATTGTATTTCAGAATAATCAATTCAATTTCAGAAAGTATCAGTTGTATTTCAGAAAAGGTCAATTGTATTTCAGAAAGCATCAATTGTATTTCAGAATCATCAATTGTATTTCAGAAAGCATAAATTGTATTTGTGAAAATCAATATAATTTCAGAAACTACCTTAAGTACCAATTGTATTTCAGAATAATCAATTCAATTTCAGAAAGTATCAGTTGTATTTCAGAAAAGATCAATTGTATTTCAGAAAGCATCAATTGTATTTCAGAATCATCAATTGTATTTCAGAAAGCATCTATTATTGTATTTTAGAAAAAATAATTTAATTTCAGAATTGTTCAGAAGTGATTATGCACGCGAACCACAGCAGATACATACAATTGCTTTGATAATTTAACCCCAGTAACAATATTACGCTTAGGACCTAAGTCCAATGTTAAACCCAATTGAAATAATCTTTTCAAAGATTAAAACAGTATTGTTAAAAGGCAACTTCGGATTTTTCCTGTTATTACTCTTGGTATCATGGCTCAAATGTTGGTGTACCTACTTAAAAACAATTCGCACATCCGAAGAAACAACGAAAAAAGTTTCTGTCTTTCATTGTCTTCATAATAAAACTGTCTTAAAAATTGCAATTCTAACAAGGATTCATCTGCATCTTACAATCAGATGATTCCATTAAAAAAAACTATTATTTTTGAATCATTTTACATTATTTACGAAAAAATCAAATTTTGGACATGCATCATTGTTTATCTCTATCTGTAGATGCGAATTCATGAAGCCAAAAATACAATAGTTTATAGGGATTCTGCTCATGCTGCAGAACACACTACAATCAATCATGCAGGTGCTTTAGCATTGGAAGACTTTTAGTGGCTAAAATATTGTATCCCAAAATTTCTGCGCCAAAATTTACTTTAAATGAAAGATTGTTATTACTATTTCTAAAATACAAATCGTACTTTCTGAACTTCAATAGACGAATTCTGATTTTCAAAAAATGATACTTTATGAATACAATTATTGATGATTTTGAAAAAAAACAATTGATACATACTGAAATTAAATTGGTTTTTCTGAAATACGATTAATGATGCTTTCTGAAAAGCAATTCACGTTTCTGAATTACAATTGATAATTTTTGAAATTGAATTGATCTTTTCTGAAAAACATTGAACAAATCAATTAATTATGAAAATCACTGTTATTTTTTGATTTCTCGTAATAAAAAAGGAATACTCGATTTTTTTAAATTTTGTTGATATAACGATAATCAATAAAAACCAGCAATAATTTTAGATCTAAGTAGGGTCCAACATAAAAAAAAAATTAAAAAATCGATTAATTATTTAGTCGCTACTTTTATTTTTTTAATTTCTCGTAATCATAATAATGTATACTCGATTTTTTTTTATATTTTGTTAATATAGGGATAAACTATAAAAAAACTAATAATTTTAGATCTTAGTAGGATCCAACATAGAAAAGAATATGAAAAATCAATTATTTATGAAGTCACGACTGTTATTTTTTTAATTTCGCGTAATCAAAAAAACGTATACTCGATTCTTTTTATGTTTTGTTAATACAGGGTACCTGTAACCTGAAATATATTCAAGAAGTCAGAAACGGTTCGATTTTCAGAAAAGTTTGCTTTCATTAGTGAGGATTGAACATTTTGAATGCAAATTAAATAAATTAGTGGTCCTAGAACAGAATCTTGAGGAACACCTATTTTAGTATATAATTTATCACTTGCAAATTTATTTATAATTGATATACAGGGTGAGCTAAAATGATTGTGGTCAATTCAAATTTCCCGCCTAAAAATCTGGGGAATTTCAAGTTCATAGTAACACAAAATCATGTCAAAATCAAAACAAAGTAACTAGACTTCACAAAAGCAGAGGCGTAGGTGTAATTTTTACCGTTGTGTCAAAACTTCAGATTTTTGAATTTCGTTATTGTGCTTTCTATTTCATAAACGTCAGTTTTATCAAAATTAATTTGCGTAAATCTTTGTTTTGTGTTAGCATCTGCCTCGAAAATGAAAAACATTTTCAATATTTGACATTAGCTGTGAAATTAGAGATTTTGGATTTTTTTTTGATACGCCATTGGATTATTAGGAGATTTTATTTTTATGATTTCTGTTGTACCAACCTGCGTATTTGGTTGCCTACATATGAAACCACAATCATTTTAGCTCACCCTGTATTAGGTCTGCTTATTAAATATGATGCAATTAATTTCCAAGCAATTCCTCTGATGATACGTGCCCCCTTGAAACGTTTCTCACAAAATTTATTTTTAAGATTAAATGATAATATTTTGTTTCACATTTATAAAATATTTATACAGGGTGTCTCACTTTTTTTCCAGCAAAATTTTTTTTAGATAGTAAATGTCATTCTGAACAAAAAAATTCCTATGAACTAATATTTTTTTTTCGACTCCTTAAAAAGTTACAACAATTTTAAAATTTCCAAATTTTAATGATTTTTTGCGACACCCTGTATAAATTTCATTTTAGTTGAATTTTTTAAATTTAAATCAAGTGTGCTTTGGATTTTGACATTATCTGTAAGCCAATCAGATAGGTTGAAATTTTCTTGACAGAAATTTTAAATTGGTCCCCTTAATTTAAAAACAGTCAATAATGTTCAGAAAGGCAAGTTGGGAAAGATAAAATCCAAACCATACATCTTTTAAATAAAAACATGATGAAGAAAAAATTATACAGGGTGTCACAAAAATCTTTAAAATATTGGAATTTTAAAATTGCTGTAACTTCTTAAGGAGTCGAAAGAAAATATTAGTTCATACGAAATTTTTTGTTCACAATGACATTTACTATCTAAAAAAATTTTTGCTGGAAAAAAAGTGAGACACCCTGTAGAAATCGTAAAAAAAATTGCGATGACATCTAGATGGCGCTAGTATAAACTTTTTGGTACCATTATAAAACAGTCTTAATAAGGTATTGTTTTATGGTGTAAAAACCATATCAATCCATTTAAAAAAATTCTGATGACGTCGTAGTGAGGTCATGTAAAGCGATAAATTTTTTTGTTGAGTTCAAAATAAAGTTTTTCAAAAACAATGCGACATGACTTTTACCGTTTTTTTTAATTCCAAAAAAATAAAGTAGTTATGAATTTTATGCGTTACATTAAACTATCCTTTAAGGTGAAATTTAATAGGTAATTTTTTTAATGACATCTCGATAGCACTAGTATAAACTTTTTGGTACCGTTGTAAAAGGTATTGTTTTATGATATAACAAAAATATCAATTGATTTAAAAAAAATTGATGACGTCACGTCAACCGAAAAGTTTCTTGTCGAGTTCGAAATACAGTTTTTTTAAAAAACAAAGCGAAACCCCTTTTACCGTTTTTGAAAATTCCAAAAAATAAGGTAGTTATGATTTTTATGCCTAACTTTAAACTCACCTTGTATATTAATATTACTTATTAATTTTAATTATGTATAAGAATTTAAGTTTGTTTTTATTATTTTTATAATGTATGATGGATGTGATATTTATTTTTATATTAGTCAAAGAATTAACGTTTGTTTTTATTTTCCCGATTTTTTACACAAATAAATAGTATATTTATTTTTAATTAATTTTTTTGGTAATTTGTGCCTCCCCGATAAATAAGTCCTGGCTACGCCACTGGTCCATAATATTTGTAATTGCTGATTGAGTGCTACTTTTTTCTTGAAATCCACAATTCTTCTATTAATTATTTTTCCTAATATTTTTGAAAAGATATTCAATTGGTCTGTAATTTTCAATCTTTAAAAAATTACTAAAAATACTTGCAATTTGAGTTGGATAAGTAATAGTTTTAGATTCAAACATTATTATAAGAGAATGCAAAATGCGTCTTTAAAACATTTGGGAGCAACTTTCTTTTTAACGAGGGTCATTTACATTCATAGTAGAGTTTGGTTTATTTCCCTGGATTAAGCCTTCCAAGAATTTGGGTTTATTACTTGAACTTAAAGAGGATAGCCAGGAAAATGTTTGCAAAATGTAATTTCTGGGTATTTGTAAATGAAAATTTAATAAAAAAAAGACTTAATTTAAGTCCAACTTTAAAATTTTTAAATACAGGGTGTTTCTAAAATGGTAATCACGGCTTCGTGTGCTTATAGTGCAACTAAAAATAAGGTAAAAATTAGTCCAAAACTCAATTGTTACCGAGATACAGAGTGTTAAAATTTATTTTTATTTTTACTTTTTATTTATTTTCTCTGGATTGTCTCAATGAAAATTAATAAAATTTTAGAGCTAAATACTTCTGATGGGTAACCACCTTTGATTATTACTTAGTCTTAATTTAAAAATCCAGTGGCGTAGAATCGGTTCAAGGTGAATTTATTAGATACGTCACTGCAAAATTTTACAATTTTGTTTAGACTTTTAAAGTCTTTAATCAATTTACCAAAAAAAGTTCAGCTGTTAAATTTTGATAGGATTAGTGGTATTTATGAAATTTTAAATTTTATGGTTCAGAGAACTTGGTAAAATCAAACTAATTTTCAAAATTTTAAACAAATTTAAATTAAATAAACACAATTAAAATTGACTTTTAGTTGGTTTTCAAATAAATCAACAAGTAAATAAACAAAAATCCAACAAAAAATTTTATAAAAAATTTATTGGGGGGCCTTTTGAACATTTTGCTAAAATTTAAAATGAGGTGTTTCTGACATGTTTTTTTTTATTTAAAACACCAATAAAATGTCATCTTTATTTGAATTTAATTTGCTTCAAATTTTGAAAATTGGTTTGATTTTAACAAAGGGAATAGTGTTCCAGTAGAAATACCACTAATCCTATCAAAATTTAACAGGTATACTTTTTTTGTGGTAAATTTAAAAAAAGGGGGGACCTTAACCAGTTTTTACGCCACTGGATGGTTAAATTAAGACAAAATTAATAGCCAAAGGTGACTACTAATGAGAAGTACTCATCCCAAAAAAAATATTAATTCTCATTCAGCCAATCCAAAGGAAATAAATAAAAAGTAAAAATAAATTTCAACACCCTGTATATCGGTATCAATTGAGTTTAGGAAAAAGTATAAGCGCACGAAGTTGTTTAAGTCATAAATTAGATAATTTTAACATTTTCTTATATTATTACATTTGTCTCATATTTTTTCATAAAATAAATTGGTTTTACTAATTTTCAAATATAAAAAAGCGTATGCAACCAAATATACATGAAACGCGAACGGGTCTTCGTGAACCCTCGTGTTTTCCATGATGGCCGCCACCTTGCTTGGCCAATCAGCATCAACCGCGCTTCTTTGATTTAAGTGCGTTTAATTTAATTTTAAAAAACGTTAAAATTGTAAATTAATTTGTTTAATTGCTAAAATTGTTTCAATTTCAGCTTCAACTAATATTCTTTGAAAAAATTGGGCTTAAAGGTCAATTATTATTTAAAATAACTAAAAAACAAGTGAATATTTTAAATAGTTGCGTTTAGTGTCAATATTTTAATGTAATTAGGTGAAAAAATGGAAGTATTTCAATAGGCCGGAACTTAAAACGTGTGTAGGTCATTAGAGCAATCACCACAAATATGCAAAACAATAAAAAAATATACGCAATTGTTTAAAAAACAGCAGTGTCGCACTTTTTTATAGGTCGAGTCAACAGAATAAAGCGAATTTAGCGGGTGGAGTTTTGATAACAAAAAACGCTTTCATATACTAAATTATGTATCTCATTATATTTTATTGTGATTGATAAAACTATAATGAAAGCAATAAAGATTAGGTCATATGACGATTGTTATCAGTAATTATATTTATTCAAAGAAGATTAAAGTTTATAGTAAAATAAGATGCTTTTCTTAATTTTATTTTACTTTAAAACTTGGCATAACCTCACGTTTTTTTATCCAAAATAATTAGAATATCACCAAATTTACACGAGCAATGAATCATGCTTAAAACAATCAAAGAAAATCGCTAAAAATAACTCGCTGGAATAAATTTTGGGCGATTTTTTTATTCTTGATAAATTAATCCCTTTTTAAGGGCTTAAAATTGGGCTCAGAGAAAACGTAAACGTGCACTGAATAATAAATCTAATTATAAATTCCTCGGCGCTCCGCGGCCGGAAATAATGTTTAAAAAGTGCTGAGAAACAAATGCAAGAGGCCGGAAGCAAACGTCTGCAACGATCATCAACTTCAAATTTCAAGCAGTGCATTTAGAGCCCAATCAAGCAATAAAGTAAATTGGTAATGATTCAAAAAACAATTTCTCTCACCGACTCAAATTGACCCACAATATTACTCATTTTAATTAAGAGGATAAATTAAAAAAATACTTTCAATTGATTTTTTTTTTAATTTCCAATTCAACCCAAAAAAATCCTGTTAAAATGCACTTCTAAATTAAGAATAAGTTCCTTTTTTGGAGTACAACTTTCTTATGGCAAACCGCAGGAGGAAATTTAAGTGAAATTAAGGACACAACATAAAAGAACCTTAATTAAATAAAAATTTAAAAAAAAATCATTAACACATATTTGGGGACGATAATTATTAACCTCGTTTATTAAGCAACTTAAGCAATTTAATTATAAATAAATAACACGAAATTCTTAATTAATGAGCGTAAGAAGCTTTAATAAATTTATTTATTATAAAATTCACAATTTCAAGGTGAGTATTGATTATAACAAACAGGAAATTTTAGTAAATTACACTATACGTAAAAAATGATAAAAACTAACGCGTTAATTAATACCCACACTCAAAACTTAAGTATTGTTTAAAATATTCCAACAATTATTTTATTAATAAACAAAATATCGTTTTTCATTTTTTTTTTGTCGAACAATTGATAAACGCAACACTGTCATTGTTATTTTATACGTCGAAATTACTCACCTACACCGTATTTCTTGGTTTTTGTTGGAATCCACATTTTTGTTTACAATAACAATCACATTTTCAGGAGTCTACTTAAATCAATATAACTCATCTGGCCAGCCACCATTGTTTTAAATGTCAAACTTTTTGACAACTACCAGAAAATCATACGAATATGCAACCAAAGATACGAAAGTGTTACGTTGTGTAAATTAAGTTGCCTAGAATAATTTTAAAAAAGATAAATAGCCGTGTATTATATTAAATTGATTATTTTTTAATATTTCGAAAACAGTTTTAATGCTTAAAGAATGAAGCAAATTTGGAATTTTTGGTCGATAATATAGCGTTCTGTAATTGAACAACTTGATATAAATTAAGTTGCCTATAACTAACTAAGCTGCATTGTGTAAAATAAGTTGCCTAATAATATTAAAAAAATAATTATTCGTCTAGTATATTAAAAAATTGATGATTTGTTTTATTTCTAAATCAAGAATTTGTATCAAGATATTAAAAAATGAAACAAATTCGAAAACACTTGGCCGATAATATAGCGTTCTGTAAATGAGGTGTAAATTTAGTTGCCTATAACAAACTAATCTAACCTTAAAAAATATTTTGAAAACAATCTTATGTTTATGTAATTATTTAATAAATCTAAAAGTAATGTCAGTTAACTAACTCACTTCCTACAAATTTTTAATGAATAAACTGCCATTTCTAGTTAAAACAATATCGAGTAAACCTGCGGCATCAAAAGTATTAACGACCTACTTATTGCAGTGTAAAGAACCACCGTGGACTTCATACTTTGTAAAATATAACAGTATCATCGACGATCAATGGGGTAAATCACACTTTAATTGGCCTGCAGGTAATTCGAATTATCACATTTTACGCACCGGTTGTTTTCCATACATAAAGTACCATTGTACAAAACGCCCCTACCAAGATTTACAAGTCGAGGACTATTTCTTTAGATTCATTAAAGTTTTTAACTGGGGTATTCCTTGTTTAGCTTACGGAATAGCTGCTACGTTTTTAATAAGCCACGAGGAGGAGGTGGTCACAGAAAAAGGCGTTGTAAAGATTTATTTTTTATACGCAGAAGATAAAGGATCAAGCTTTTAAAATGAATAAAATTCTACGTAGGCCATTTTTTACAGCATTGAAGCAAATTAATAATTATTCAACCGTTGATGTAGACGAGGTTGAAAAATTTAAACGTTTAAGTGGTGAATGGTGGAATGATGTTGGAGAGATGAAGGTTTTAAGGAATATGAATGAATTACGAGTACCTTTCATTAGAGATGGGTTATTAAACCCTTATTTTAGAGAGGGTGTGAATGAAAGTAAGGATCAACCGTTGAGTGGGCTTATGATTTTAGATGTCGGTTGTGGAGGAGGATTTTTATCTGAACCTTTAGCTCGATTAGGGGCGAAAGTTACTGGAATTGATGCGACTGAAGAAGTGCTTAATGTTGCTAATTATCATAAATCGCTTGATGATAAAATTTCAAAAAGGATAGAATATATTAATACAAGCATTGAAGATTTTGCGTTAAATAATTCAAATAATTATGATGCAGTAGTTACTTCAGAAGTAATTGAACATATTAGTAATAAAAAGGATTTTTTAAAGGCTTGCGTTCAAACCATTAAACCTGGTGGTTCCATTTTTGTAACAACATTAAGTCCCACTGTATTAACACAAGTGTTAAGTATATACGTTGCTGAAAATATTTTAGGAAAATTACCCCGAGGCACTCATGAATTTAGTAAATTAATATCATCGCATCAATTGCGAAGATTATTGGAGGAGGAAGATTGTTCGACCCGAAAAGTTCATGGTATGGCTTTAAATCCTTGTACCGATAAATGGATGTGGGTTTCTAGTGATGTTTTACATTATGCTTTACATGCTGTTAAAAATTTAAAATAAAATTAGTTTTTCACATATTTTTTTTGATTTCAACCTAAGGAACTACTTAAAAATTAAACAGAATAAAACAATGATTATTAAATATTAAAAATAATTTATTGTGGTATCAAAATATTTTATTATTTATGTATACATTTACAATAAACAGTAAATTTGACTTGAAAGTGATATTTTGCACATTTTTGTTCATAACTTAAAAATTCTTTTTTTTAGCTGAAAACTTATTTATAGCCCTTTCTAAAAGAATATATAACTTTAATTTAATTAGTAAAGTTTTTTTTTAAGATTTTGTTATTTAAATAGTTTTAATCTAAACTTACCATTTCTAGTCAAATTAAAATCGAACAAACCTGTGGCATTAAAAGTATTTACATGTAACTTATTGCAGTGCAATGAACTTTCGTGGACTTTGTACTTTGCAAAATACCACAGTATTATCGACAATCAATGGGGTAAATCACAATTTAATTCGAATTATCACATTTTTCACACCAATTATTTTCCATACATAAAATACCATTATACAAAACTTCTGTACTAAGATTTACAAGTTCAGGAATAATTCTTTAGATTCTTTGAAGTTTGGGAAATCCTTGTTTACCTTATGTAACAGCCGCCAGCTTTTTAATAAGCCAAAAAGAGGATTACGGAAAAAGTAGTTATAAAGATTTATTTTTTATACACGTAATATAAATGATCGTACTTTTAAAATGAATAAATTTATACGTAGGCCGTTCTTCACATCATTGAGGCAAATTAATAATTATTCAACCGTTGATGTTGAGGAGGTTGAAAAATTTAAACGTTTAAGTTGTGAATGGTGGAATGATGTTGGAGAGATGAAGGTTTTAAGGAATATGAATGAAATACGGATCCCTTTTATTAGAGATGGGTTATTAAACCTGTACTTTAAGAATGGCGTGAATGAAAGAATGGTTCAACCATTGAGTGGGCTTAAGATTTTAGATGTTGGTTGTGGAGGAGGATTTGTATCCGAACCTTTAGCTCGATTAGGAGCTAAAGTTACTGGAATTGATGTGACTGAAGAAGTCCTTAACGTTGCTAATTATCATAAGTCGCTTGATCATAAAATTTCAGATAGGATAGAATATGTTAATATGAGCGTTGAAGATTTTGTGTTAAATAATTCTAATAATTACGATGCAGTAGTATCTTCAGAAGTAATTGACCACATTACTAATAAAAAAAAATTTTTAAGAGCTTGCGTTAAAATCATTAAACCTGGCGGTTCTATTTTTATGACAACGTTAAGTATTAACACAAGTGTTAAGTATTTACATTGCTGAAAATATTTTAGGAAAAGTACCTCGAGGCACTCATGAATTTAGTAAATTAATATCGTCGCATCAATTGGCAAGATTATTGGAGGAAGAAGGTTGTTCAACCATAAAAGTTCATGGCATGATATTAAATCCTTGTACTGATAAATGGATGTGGGCTTCTAGTGATGTTTTACATTACGCTTTACATGCTATTAAAAATTTAGAATAAAGTTTGTTTTACACGTATTTTTTCTGATCCACCCCAAAATATAGGCAAATGAAACAATTATAAAATATTAAAAAAATTTATTGGTAGTATCAAAATATTTTATATATTATGTATTTATTTACATTAAACAGGTATATATTAAATTAGGAAATATTGTACCATCGTAAGTTGTATAAATATTTAATAAAAAACTGTGTATTTTTATTATACTAACTACAAGTGTGTAAATTTATTATAATTAAAAATCTCTAACTTCTCTTATTGATTCATTTGGGAATTAAAGTCCTGAAGAGCAAGTTTGTTGTTACTTAATAAAAATTAGATAAACTTAATAAAGCGTACAAATGCAAAAGGTGCTCTTAATATCGTAACATATTTGTTAGGCTTGTTTTAATAAAATACACATAAAATAAATTTAAACTTGGAAAATACACAACTATAAATTTAATAAGCTAAATAAAAATGAATTTGTTAAAAAGTATGATCAGCACGTTTTGCCAACAGGATTTTCTATTGCTTTCTTACACACATCAGGTAAAGGGTATAGGAACCGTTCATATGTGCAAGTGAGAGACAAATCAAAACGGGCAGACCTTAAAAAGCATAAAAATAAGGTAAGATATTATACATATAAATTATACAAAATTAAAAATATAACAAAATGAGAAAAATTATTCTCAGAAAGGATGGGTGGAAATAATGTGATTGCGTAACTCCTTGGGAATATCAAATCCAAGATGACAAATAGAGCAAGAATATTTGAAAGTTTTTGAAGTTGTAGGTGGAGGTGCTGCAGGCCCTGTAGCGGGTGGTTTTGACTTTACACGCTCGTGTACTTTAAGATGAATATTTAGCGCATTTTGTTTTTCAAACACTCGATCACATAGATTGCATTTGAAAGTTCCAACAACTGCATATTCCGGGTGTTTTTTACTGATATGAATATTCAAATAATCACTACGGCTAAACACCTTCTGGCAATATTTACAAATAACTCCCTTTTTATTTTCCTTCTGCTTGTGATAAGCATCATGGCTGACAAATTCCGCATGAGAAGTAAAATCCAAATTACACTTGTAGCATTTATAGGAAAGAGTTGCATCAATTTTCCGATGCGCTTCCAATATATGCATTTGAAGTTGAGTATCGCTTGCAAAACTCGCTATACAAGTCTTACACTTGTACATAACAACAGGCTCTTGCTTTACTTCAACTTTCTTTTGATACTTCCTCTCGTCCATTTTTAAAACATTTTCAACTCTATGCCGCTTATGCCAGCCCTGATGGGAACTTAAAGCCGAAGCCGAGGAAAATAATTTACCACAGTTTGAAACCTCACAAGCATACTTTCCTTTCACCATCCTAAAAGCTTTAGGCTTAGGTTCTTCAACATGCTCGTTTATCATGTGTTCGCCCAACATTTCAGGAGAATCAAAAGCAAGCTTGCAGTACCTACAAATAACAGGTTTTCTATTTTTCACCTCGACCTTCACATTGTTTTCCATATCAGGATTATCCTCAATTCGATGCTCCATTTTATGCTTATTCAAATTAGCCATTCCTGCACAAGCCTGGTGGCAAATATCGCACCAAAACGTCTTGACAAATTTTCCCGTTTTTAAATACGAGCGAGGAGAAGGTAAATTAATACCATGGCATTTCATGTGGGTTTTAAGATTTGATTTACTTGCGAAAACTTTAAAGCATTTCTTGCAGGTATGATAATCTTCATCACGTTCACTTTCCTGGTACATCAAAGAACTCGGTGGTAAATTAAACATTTTCTTTGAAGTTTTATCATGAGTTCTCTTGTGCATCACCCAAGCTGCCATCGTAGTAAGCGTTCTATCGCAAATCGGACAATCTTTAGGAAACATATTTTTGGTGCTTCGTTCCGGGTGAAATCTTTTATTATGTACCCATAACCCTCTAGCGCCGGCGTAAACTTTATCGCATTCAACACACTGATAAGTCCTTACATTCTTAACGTCCCCTTCCATATCTAATGTAGGCATGTCTTCGTGTAACTGCATATGCTCATGCAATTCCACATCAGTCTCAAAGGTTTTATCACAAATTTGACACATGTTGTTGGTAACACTACGATAACGTTTTGTGTCTGGATCACGAGTTAAGGTAATATTCAAATGCACACTTCTATGATGCTCCAATTCTTCCGTACTATTGCATTGTTTACCACATTCATGGCAAGTAAACGGATGGGCTTCTTCTTGATGCGTTTCAAGCAATTGCACACTTTTAAATGAAAGCCCACAATCATCACATTTGAATGTTGAACGTACACTTCTTACATTTGAATTCAATAAATCTGCATGAACCCTATGAATATGATCTTTTAATTCGGAATTTAGCCTAAACCTATCTGGACATTGCGGGCAAGTTATTATCTTTTTCGAATCTTCATCGTGGAGTTTTCGATGGCGCAACATATTATAATAATTTGTAAATTCACTTCCACAAATATCGCAAGTTGTGCAAACCGCAGCTTGTGGAGATGGTGGTTCTTCAACACCATGAAAACCTTTCAAGTGTCGAATCATGTTATGCCAGCTGGAATAAACCTTATCGCACTCTGTACATTTGGTTGGCTTATACTTATACCCGTTAGAGTTATTAGCACGTGACGATTTCATATTTTCTGTAACATCTACGGGTTCGAGTTGTGGTAGATCAACAGGTTCGATTTTCCTTCTTTTCCTCATGCTTCTACTTAAAACTGGCGTTTCAACTTCTTGACTGGTATCAGCTTCTGTTAAATTTTGCTCAACAAAATCAAGCTCCATATCTTTACGATTACGTACAGCAATTTCAGTTATTTCTTTGTCACTCAAAACTTCAAAGTTTGGGTGTAGATTGAAGAATTGGAAATTCTCTTGATTATCGTGGAAATTGGTGCAGTGTTCTTTAAAATCATCAAGTGTAGGACATAAAAAGAAGCAAATATCGCAATAATACTGCAGGAAGCAATTTTTGTGGACATGCTCGCGGAAGGAATCGAGACTTTCAAAATTTTCAGAACACAAACAATTATAAGGTCCTTCTTCAAGCACGTGTACATTATCTACGTGATCACAATAATCTTCGTAGAAGTTATAAAAATAATTGCATTTAACACACTTGTGGCTCTGATACAATCTAAATTTCGAATCAGGTCTATCTTTTAATTCAGCTATTCTAATAAGGTATTCGTAGGTTTGTCTTGGGCATCGAGGTGTATGTCTCATCTTCATGGAACGACCGTCGTATGTCGCCATGCAGTTGAAGCAAGTATAAGGCGGAAACCATGGAACTACCTGACGCATATGACACAGCATTTTCTTCTGACTCGGATGTTTCTGGCTATGGCAGGTGCACATATTTTTTATAAACATTGTAACCATTATTTTACATTTATCAAGATAACCAACTTCTATTTTTGTTAAATTCGGATATTTCATAGGATCAGAAATTGATTGCAATTGCAAACCTGCTGCAAATTGGATTTTTTCTTTTTCGGTCGCTTGACCATTTTGAGGCGCAGGTGGTGGAGTTTTGCTTGGCGCATTCGAGGATATGTGGGAGATTACCGGTGATATTTTAGAAGTCGATGATGCTTGAGGATAAACGGATTTAATCTCAAGACCTCCTGAAATACCAATAAAAAATTGTTTAATACACTAAAATTTCCAGCTATGAGTGTTAATTTTAAATTGAGAGTGTTAATTTTAAATTGATAGAAAAATGTTTATCGCCTTTATTAAAGCTGTGGATGTCTCTAGTGTTTTTATCATCGTGTCTGGCCGGGCGCGCACTGGGATGATGTGACGAATGGCATTTTTGGAACGCTTAATATCAAGGACTGTGGTGCTACAACAGTGGGGTGGCATTTTTCTAGTGGCACCCCACTGTGTGACGACTTTAGTTCATGGTAATGTATTTGTTATAGTCTTTTGCCATTTTATTGCCACATCACCGGTATGCAGGTGCGTGCTTGGCCTAATAGTAGCATTACCAACATATAAATTTACAATAATATTTATTTAGAAAAATGAAATGCAAACAATCAAGCTATAAAAGCTTATTGAAAACTACACCACTTTCATAATAAGCAGCGATTTTGGTAAATATCAAACTAAATAGGCAATACCAACTAAAAAATCAATAAAAAACGATCTATTACAAGCAATAAAATTAAATAATTAAGTAAACTCATATGTTTCAGGTTACTTCAATAATTTTTTGTTATTGAAGAATTTAAACGATAATTACCTTTATTAACTACAGGAACACCAAGAGAAGATCGCTTTTTAATACCACCATACATTCCATGCATAAATTTCTCATGCTTTTTTCGGTTGCCTGGATTACTTAGAACTTTGTCACAAACAGAACATTGAGTAGATAATTCGGAATATCTTTTTAAGGCATATGTCTCTATTTAAGAAAATAAAAATAAAATAAATTGAAAAATAAAATAAACTACATAAAAATGCGAAAAAAATTTACACAAAAGCTTACCTTCATTGGTTGACGAATCACCATTTTCCAAAATGGTTTCAACCATTTGTGGTAAAATTGGAGGGACTTCAGTGTATTCATCATTTAAATCAATAGGTTCAGGTTTGATGCTAACAACCTATTTAAAAATATAGTTTTACTGTGTGCTTTAAAATTAAAAAAAAAATAACTTACAGCTTCATCATCATCCAAATTTATTATGTCATTTGATAATTCTTCAACAGGCTCATCTTTCACTACAGTGGCCTATTTTATAAAAAAAAATAATAATTTAAAACACAATAGGATAAAATTTAAATTAATAGAATTTTTCAGAAAATAGGATAAAATAACTAGTAGAAGAGGGCAAAAATTGATTTAAAATGTAACGACACAATTTTTTATATTTTATACAGTCCTAAGTAAAATTACAAAAAAAAAAAAATTATTCAAAATCAGTCCCGGGGTCAAAAAAAATTTAAATAAATAGTTGGGCACTTTTTCAGATTTAATTTCTTCAATCGAAAAAAAAAAAGGTAAAGATGCAATTTCTTTTATATTTGATATACATAGTCCTAAATAAAACTACAAAAAAAATTCCTAAAAATTAGTCCTGGGGTCAAAAAAATTGAAAATAAATGTGCACCTTTTCAGATTTAATTTTTTTAATCGAAAACAAAAAAAATATAACGAAATCAAAATTAGGCCCAGAGTCAAAATAATTGAAAATAAATGGGCACTTTTTCAGGTTTTGTTTTTAATCGAAAAAGTCCTAAGTAAAATTACAAAAAAAATTATTCAAAATCAGTCCCGAAATCAAAAAAATTGAAAATAAATGGGTACTTTTTTTTAGATTTTATTTTTTTAATGGAAAACTAAAAAAATGTAAAACGCATTTTTTTTATATTTGATTACACATACAGTACTAAATAAAATTACAAAAAAAAATTAGTCAAAAAAATGAAAATAAATGGTCCCTTTTAATATTTAATTTTTCTAATTGAAAAGAAAAAAATGTAAGGTCGCACTTTATTTTATATTTGATTACACATGTAGACCTTAGTAAAATTAGAAGAAAAATTTATTCAAAATTCAGTCCCAGAGTCAAAAAAATGAAAATAAATGATCCTTTTTTCAGATTTAATTTTTTAACCGAAAACAAAAAAATGTAAGTCCCCCAATTTTTTATACTTGATTACACATAGAGTTCTAAGTAAAATTACAAGAAAAATTATTCAAAATCAGTCTCAGAGTCAAAAAATTGAAAATATATTGTCACCTTTTCAGATGTTATTTTTTTCATCAAAAACAAATAATGTAAAGGTTGTACTAAAGTCCTAAGTAAAAGTACAAAAAAAAATTATTCAAAAGTTGACCCGAAATCAAAAAAATTTGAAAAAAAAATGTTTAAAAGTAACTTCAGTCTGGTATTTAAAAACCCAGTTATTATTTGTTGTGACTTAACTTTAAAAACAGTTTTCTTGTTTCTTTGGAAAACCCTGTATAAAATTGAAATATCTTACCGTATTCTCGTTCCAATTATCAAGCCATTTTTGGATTTTGATTTGGTTTTCTATGCACTTTTTTCGGAAACCCTCCCATTTAGTAAGAGTGCCAAAACAGGTTTCACAGAGCATGGTCGATAATTTATCGGTTGTATTTATCTGAAAACAATGGAAAATATGTGATATTTGGTTGATTTCTGATAAAAATATTAATAAACTGGTTTGGTTATTTAAAATATGTTTAATTACAGTAAATGATAGCCACAAGATTTTTTAGATATCAATCGAATTTCACTTAAGAAGATTGTCGGCAAAATGTGTAACTCCAATTGAATTTAATTTTTTTTAATAGTTCATAATATGGTTCTAAATTGAGCCTAAAAGTTGCATATTTTTGGCCGTTTTTAAGGCAACCCAAAATTTATTTCAATTAACCATTCGTCTTTTCTGTTTCTTTAAAGAAATCGAAATTTACAATACAAAGTCCTATACCTAATTCCAACGACTATCTTCTTAAATTTATCTTCTACTTATTATTAATAATATTCATGAAGCAAAAAAAAAATAGTTCTCCTTAAGAATTTTTTTAACGGAACTATTCACAATATAAATTTTATTTTTATATCCTATAATTCTACATACTTTTAACTATAATTGGTAAGTTTTTTTTATATAAAACAACGAAAAAACGGTGCTGTGTTTTTCTAAGATCCTTTTTTTATTAAGGAACTTCACGGTGATCAAGGTATCTCAAGATCCACTGAACGGATGTTGTTGAAATTTGGTACATATTTTCTCCATATAAATGGCTTGTCTTTGAACAAAAGATTTCTCCGAAAATTTTTTTTTCATTAAATGGCATTGGTTTAATTGAAAAATGTCGTTAATGCGTTTTATACTTTGGCTATTTGTAAATAGAGTTCTCAATAGAATCAAAATTCCTTTGTTCAAAGACAAGCCATTTATATGGAGAAAATATATACCAAATTTCATCAACATTGGTCCAGTGGTTGTTGAGAAATCTTGATCACCGCGAAGCTCCTTAATAGAATCTTAGAAAAGCAAGTGAATTTTGTTTTATTTATATAAAAAAACTTACCAATTAAAGTTATTAAGTATGTAGAATTACATGGTATAACAATAAAATTTATATAATGAATAATTTCTTTAGGAATTTTTTTTTCCGCTCCATAAGTAGGTATAACCCGATAAAGGGCGAAGGGTAACATGAATTAATCAAAATAACTTTTAACCGAAGAACAATTTAATCCAGAAAAAGTGGAGTATTAATGAAAATTGTGTATGTAATGCAATTTTAAAAGAAGGAGTAGTTATTTTTTTAAATAATAATAAATTTTGATGAGTATTAGTTCATCAATTCAAACCAAGGTCATGCTATAAAAATGGTGACTCTACAAAAGCCTTTCCACAATTAAATTCTTCAACTCAATTTATCTCCACTACCTCAACAGGTGTTAAAGACAATTGATAAAATAACCGCATTATAGGTTAGAATAAATCGTTTTCGAGGAAGAAAAAGGTGTCGGACTTTAGAATTGGGAAAAGTATCTGAAATTCCTAGTATATCGTCGTCCATTTTGATGAGATTTCGTGATCGTATGAACAGCTATTTCATCAGAACCACTTTCATGCTTAAGGTCGAAAATGGTCGTGTTATGCACGCGCCGCTCGACCTTATTGACATGAAATTGGTACTCACCACAAATTCTGGATAAACTGTTCTGAAAAGTATTTTCTTGGAACTTACCTGCACTCCTAGATAAGAACAAATTTTTTCCACCAAGGCGTCGCCATTGGAATATCCCGTGAAAATGTTGTTCAAGGAATTGTACTGTTCGGTCAGGCAAAGCCGACAACACGAACTGTAATTTCCTATCCTAGCCTCGGCCATACTATTTGAGTCCATCATGGAACTTTAACAAGTTTATTTCAACACGTATAATCATCAAAAACCACCACGTCTTCCTCAAATCTTAATAATACACTTCACAACTTCACTTGATAAAAGTAGGAATTATTAGAACAAGTCTGTGTTTGTTTCTGTGCCATAGGCCAACGTTCTATTCAACTGAGTTGGAATGAGGAATGAGGGATTGGGTACGCCATCATTACCCCCACTTGTGACTTCTGGCAAACAGCTCCACTCCGTTACCTACCAAACTCCAACTCATCTGCCCAATTTTCATCAATTTACTAAACCCAAGCCTTATCTTTCATGGAATCTTGAGAAATATTTAGAAACACCCAAGAGGAATTACGGAAAATGACGTGTTCCCATCGCATCTTCAATTTTCATGAGTTTACCTTAAAGATAGCGCTTCATTTCAGTAGTCATTTCAGATTCCATTATCTTAAAATAGGCCACACTTAAAAAAACCAATTTTTCGACAGGACAACAATCAAATTATTAATCCTATCCAATTTTTAGATAAGACTAAACAATCTTCAAAATACAATCATAATTTTAAAGTCACAAAAGAAAAGATACCAAAAAATCTACCATTAATATATTGGCTTGATTCTATACTTTTCACTGATTTATTGCAGAAAATTAAAAATAAACAAAAAAACCCGAAAAATATCAATTTTGGTGTAAAAAAAACACGTAAATCAATTTTATTCCAATTATATTAATTATTTAAAATTATTGTTTTAATTTTAAAACTTCCGCGCAAACAGGGTTGCCAATAGTCGAAAATAAAATTAATCGACCACATAACGCTTATTTTTAATTATAACTATTTATTATAAACTAACCAATTTATTCAATTTGTTGCAATTTCTACATATATGCCCATGCCTAGAAAGCCAAAAATGTTTTTGTATTTTTTTATGATTTTTTTCATAAAATTTTTTTAGTAAACATGGTCACCAGTAGTAAAAAATAAAATTTACTAAAATCAAACAAGCGTCTAGAACCTCACCGGAGCAAAATAGATGTAGGCAATCATATAAGCATGAATTCAGCGAATTTTAGAGAGGTCGTTAAAGTTAATCACGTCTTAAAAAAAATATTTCTTCATAAGAATGATATTTCTCATGAACGTATGTGGAACTTAAGAAAAATGATACGTTTTCGGTTGCGGTATCGGAAATTTACACTCACGGAGAAGCGATTATAATTAACGTATGTCACATACGTTAATTATAGTCGCTTCTCGTATGTCGGACCTAGAAAGAGGCGTGGCTTAAGCCTTAAGAAGTTAGTCGGCGAAATGTTTGAAAAGAGTACTTTTCGCTAGTAAAAATTGATTTTTGGCCATTTTTAATCAAAAATTTAACAAAAACGATGCCTAGTGCCATTCAAATTGAATTTAGTTTTCATATAGAATTTTTATTTTTCATGTAGAGTCTATGATAGAGGCGTACTTTTGGTACAATGATAAAAACGCATTTTTTTATCATTTTACCAAAAGTACACTCCTATAATAGAGTATACGTGAAAAATAATGCCTGTGAATTTCGATTCGTGTGGTTACAGAATAGGTCTCCAAGTCATCTAAAAGTAAATTTGGTTGCCTACTTTCATTAACAGTCTGTATTTAAAATCTTTTTCAAATGAATCAGTAGTTTTTTGTTATAATTCGGTGCCCTATAGATTGTTAGAACGTAAATTGTTAGAACAATAATGTGATGGAACGTAAAATGTTAGAACCGTAAAGTGTTCTAATCGAAAATTGATAGAACCGTAATGTGTTAGAAGCTAGAACGGAATGCGGTAGAACGATCGCAGCGCCCTCTATCAATAGGAAGCGCAAGTTTGCTCTAAAAAGTTGCCTACACACGACGTATGGTGTTTTTTATAATGTTTTAATATTAATACATAGTTACATTATTATTAATATTAATAACTAATCACTTTTGTTTACAAATCAATAAAACTTTGTAAAATGGAGTATTGACTTCAGGCGATAAACTATTTACTAAAATACTAAATAATGTGAAAGTATATTTTAAAAGTTTCACATGCAAAAAGTGTATTAAACAAAACCGTTAGAAACCCTCAAAATCTTAAGTTGTAGAACATCTATATCCCAAAAATTTGATTTTAGCCAGACAATTTCCCTGGCTAGAAGTTTAAACATTTCCGAAGAAAAATCATCTATTAGCACCATCTGGCATTTGGTTTAAATTTAAACCCCAACAGAAACTAATCGACATACATTTTGGGCTACAGATTAGTCTAAAGTTCGTTTTTTCGTTTTTTGACTTTGTGTGATCTTGCCATTTTTATAATTTTGTTGGACCGTTGATAATTTCATATATTTTCGTCTAAAATATGAGGTAATGTACAATTTAATTGGCTAAAAAACTGGGTTTAAGTCTGAAATATCGATGCTTTTGTATAATATGTCTATTCCAAATTCGAACAGCCCTAGAGTAATTTGTACCCAGCCAACATGTATGGCGAGTAGTTTCCGTTGGTTTTCTTTTCGTTTAAGTAATTTAAACTAATTGCCAGATGGTGCAAGATGAATTAAAATAGTAGATTTTCCAAACAATTTCTTTGGAAGATTTTATAAACCACTAGCCACCGAATTTGTCTGGTGATTCAATTTCTGCGATGTTGTATGTACATGTTCTACAAGTTAAGAAGTTTGGGGATTTCAAATGTTTTTGTTTAATACTGTTTTTTCTATAACTGTCTTCCGAAATATTTAGGGAAAATTGAATGGGAGTTTTTTGCAATTGCTTAGGGATTTTCAGCCTAAAATATACTTGAAATTTGAAATCGACGTAGAATTAATTAATTTTAATTCTGAAAAAGTGATTATTTATTAATAATAATGTAACTATTAATAATTAACATTATAAAAAAAAACCATACATCGTGCGTAGGCAACTTTTTGAAAGCAAACTTGCGCTTCCTATTGATAGAGGGCGCTGCGATCGTTCTATCATTCTTCGTTCTAACAATTTACGTTCTACCGCATTCCGTTCTAACACTTTACGTTCTAATACTTTTAGATTCTAACACATTACGGTTCTAACGATTTACATGCCTCCAATATTTCCACATAAATATCATTGGTAAATTTTTGGATTCGTCATACTTCCTAAAAAAAGTTTAATATTCCTTAAATAAATTTTCAAAACATTTTTATCTCTAAATGCAATATTGGTTGCCTACAGTAATTTTGCTCTTCATGGGGCATTAGACACTTGTTGAAATTAATCGATCACAGAACGATTATTTTTAAATATAATTATTTATTATAAAATAACCAAATTTTTAATCTTTTTGGCAATCTTTTTAAGCCTAGAAATCTAATAAAAATCAAATATTTTTGTACCTTTTAATTTTTTGTGTAATCATGGTCACCAATAGTAAAAATTGATATTCCCTAAAATAAATCGACTACAGAACGCATTTTTAAGAGAGTATTGATAAAACCGGCCGGGTTAAAATTTGATAAATAAATAATCGTTGATTTTTGATTGATTTTTAATTTTAATCAACTCCTTTTTTATAAATATAATTAATTTTAATTTTATTAGTCGTGGATTCCTTACAATTTTAATTGACAATTATTTTGGGGGTTAAAATCTCGTCAATTTCAGGTAAAATCAATCATTTTGCTTTTATTTTGCTTGTTTTTTAAATGAATGTTTATTTATTTATATTAGAAATTTGTTTATTATAAATAATACATAATTATAAACGAAGTTTTTTGTTTCGTTTACAATTTTACGTAGTATAAATAACTGTACTTCCTCATTCCCGCTTCATCAATTAATCAATAACAATAACAGAAACTCAAAACTGCATTTCCCTATTTATTTTTCTACGTTTCCTTAAGCAATAGGATACTTTTGAGCCTTGGCGATAAAATATTTTGTTGCCCAGACAATTAAAACTGTCACTTTTAGTACACTTTGGTTGTTTGCTCATTTTACTGTTGCCGTGTGACTATTCGGTTTGACTTACAAAAACAGAAAAAGAAGAAATTGGTAGTCGCACGATTCTTCTGTGTACCAAGAATAGAAAATTTAAAATAACTCCACCGGAAAAAAAATTATGACCAAATCCGTAAATATCAAGCGCTTAAATTAACTGACTATGCTCTTAAGTTGCATGCTGCATAATTGCCACAAAAAGTATATTAAAAATATTTTGTTTATTTTTAAAGATAAATGTTTATAAAATAAAATATTCTTTTTATCCAACGTATTTATTAACAATTCAATGCGACATCCTTCGCTAATTCATGAATAATTAACCAATTAATAAATAAGTTAGATAAAAAGAGTATTTTATTTTTTAAACATTTATATTGTATATCCAAATCTTTGCAAGAATTTTTAATTTATTTTGTTTTTGAAGATCCTGGAAAGATCAAATCAAATAAGAATGTCGAAACGACATCAGGAAGAGCCTGTGGGGGCTCAACCGCCCATCAAAAAGATCCATTTTGAGCCGCATTTAATAGGGCCAGTTTCAACGTTAGAAGAAATGGATATAAAAGTGTTGCAGTTTCAAAATAGAAAATTAGCGCAGGTAATACTTTTAATGGTATTTTATTTATTAAAAATTTATGACTTAAATTTATTAGAGAATTGAGCAACGTATTCGGACTGAAGCTGAATTGCGCCAACGAATTGAACAGTTGGAAAAAAGGCAAACGCAAGATGATGCAGTTTTGAATGTCGTAAACCGTTATTGGAATCAATTAAATGAAGATATAAGAGTTTTATTACAAAGATTTGATGCGGAAACTGCTGATGAATCGGAGAACAAAAACGAAAACGAGGCTACAACCTCATTTTTGCTGCAATTGTCAACTTGGGATAAGGAAGAATTAGATGATAAGTTAGCCAATAGGGTGCAAGTTTCAAAAAGAGCTGTGGCTAAAGTTATACAAGCCTTTGATCGACTCATGCAGAGGAATGAGAAAATTACACTTGCTCTTAAAGGAGAATTAGAAGGACGTAAGTAATAATCATAATTAAAATTGTAAAATTAATAAATTGATTTATTTTAGAAGATGCACCTTCAGTTGATGAGGAAATTCGTGAAGCGAATGTACAATTACAAGCTGAAAATCGTAATTTACAAGCGCTCCACACGGCGTTACACGAAAAGTATCATACGAACAGTTTAAAATTATCGGAATTGCAAGATTCAATCATAGCTAAGGAAACGGAAATAGCTGAATTAAAAAATCAGATTGATGATTTACAATACGATTTGGATAAGGTGAGGACACGTAATGATAAATTAGAAAATCATTTGGGCGAAGCGATTGAAAAATTGAAAATTTATCATCATATGCACGGAGATCCTGATAAGAGTGGGGAAAAATCTAATAATTCTAGCAAACCAGTCGTGCAAAGCAGTGTGTCTCAGGCGAAATTAGAGGATTTAACTAAAGAACTTGAGGAGTACAGGGAGGTTTCTAATAATCGGCTACAAGAATTGGATAAATTACATCAAACCCATCGTGAAACTTTAAAAGAAGTCGAAAAATTAAAAATGGATGTAAGTTTTAATTAAAAGGTGGTATGTTGTAGTAATTAGTTTCTTTTAGATCCGGCAATTACCTGAAAGCGTTATCGTTGAAACAACCGAGTATAAATGTTTGCAGTCCCAGTTTTCAGTATTATACAATGAATCGATGCAATTGAAAACGCAATTAGATGAAGCCAGGCAACAGTTGCAAACCAGCAAAAATGCACATTTACGTAACATTGAAATGATGGAGGTAATTTGGTGTTAATTCGATTAAAAGATTTTAATTAATTTTTCTTTAGAGTGAAGAATTGATGGCACAAAAAAAATTACGGCAAGAAGTAATGCAGTTAGAAGACGTCCTTGCTCAATTAAGAAAAGAATATGAAATGCTTCGGATTGAATTTGAACAAAATTTAGCAGCCAATGAGCAAACAGGACCTATCAATCGTGAAATGCGACACCTCATCACTTCTCTACAAAATAATACACAACAACTAAAGGGTGAAATGCAACGATACAAAAGAAAATATAAAGAAGCCAATGGTGAAATTCCCAAGGTAAGTAAATATAATAATTATTAATTAAACAAATTTTTATGTTGACAATTTTATGGTCTAATATTTAGAAAAAATACAAGTGTGGTGCGTTTCTAATTAAAAATTTGAAAGTTAAAAATTTGAAGTTGTGAAGTAAAGAAATTAGAAAAAAACTTTACTTTTTATTTCGGTTCGGTTTCTATTTTTTTTCTCCAAAACAATAAAAGTTGGTGGTTTAAAATTTTTACTGAAGGCAAACACTGGATTGACGCATTTTAAAAAATATTTGGTTAAAATCGGTTTATTAGTTTTTTTGCAAAAAATTTGGAAAGTTTTGGAAAGCCTTGATGCCAGAAGTTTGCACTTAGAGACTTAAATACTCGTCAGGTCCATCCTTGAGAAGTTAGAATAAAAGGGGCCAAATTTCTTTACTTTTTTTTTAAACCCGACGGAGTTGCAATTTTTGAAAGTGGACACCGCCGTCGATCAGAAAAAAGCAAGAAAAATCACCCGTTTTCAGGATTTTTTTTCAAAGTTTTCTCCGGATAAGGCGGATCATAATTTCGGTCACTCATAGTTTTAGTATTATTGATTGATGATTAATTATTCTAGTTACGCAAAGAAATCGAAGAGCTACAAACAAAAGTGGAGGTGCATCAAGCAGCGGCTTTAGATTCGAAAGAAAACATCAAGCAAGAGTTGGTAAAAGAAGAAGAAAGTAGTAGTGGAGAATCATCAGCTCAAGTTAAGGAAGAAGCAGGTGCAAACGGATCAGTAAAGAAAGAAGAAGAAGATAGCGAGCAGACTGAGGAAGGTGGTGAGAAAAACCAGGATGGTTCCGGTGGATCTCCAAATGTTAAAAAAGAAGGTGTTAAGCAGGAAAAAGGTGCGGTTAAAAAAGAACCCAATGTCAAAACCGAGAAGGATCACAGAGATGCTCAGAGAGCTAAAGAAGCTAAAATTGCTGAAAATGAAGTTGTTCGAGATTTAAAAACACAATTAAAGTAAGATTTTAATAGTACATTGTCCTTGAACAGCTACACCACTGTTGCCATTTTTAAGTACTTATAATATTGTTGAAATTAAAACAAACAAAAGTTTGTTAAGGAATTTAAATATTACTGACTCACCCTGCCAGCACATCACATTTATTTTTTATAATTCTTCGCTTTTATAACTTGAATTTAATTCGACTTCTTCATCATTTCTTTGACTCGTATATCCACTCATTCTCAAAACAATCTAACCATTGTGTAATTTGATACCAATTGATTGCATATTTTAATTTAGACAACAATCAGCGTTAAATAATCTTTATATTGAAAATAAAACGTAATTATCCTTACCGTTTCTTGAAATTAAAAGATTAAATATGCATTTATTAACTGGTTTTAGTATTTCAGTCGACCACAGCCCAATAACTTATTAGTAACACCAGTTTGTAGTGTCTTTTCCAATTAATTAATGTATGTTGGCATTATGTAGTCACCAAATTGAATTTAAATTTGGTTACTATATTTTTTCCCGCTTTATTTTAGGATTATTCATCAAATTTAAGCAATTTGAATAATTCTTATTTTATTTTAGGAAAGCTTTGAATGATCAAAAAGAGTTAAAATTGCTGCTGGACATGTACAAAGGTGTGAGTAAAGAACAAAGGGATAAGGTTCAGCTCCTGGCAGTGGAAAAGAAACTTCGAACTGAGGTGGAAGAAATGCGACTTCAGTTAAAAAAAATTCAAGACAGTAAACGAGAGGATAGAAAAAAACTAGCTGATGAAGATGCGTTGAGGAAAATTAAGCAATTGGAGGAGCAAAAGTATGAACTACAAAAGCAAGTAGCCAGTCAAAAAACACCCGATGGAAATTGGTCTTCGCACCCCTCACATAATGTGTTACATCAAATGCGACCTTTTGTCGGCTCTCATGAAGAGGAAGCGCTGCTGAATGAGATGGAAGTTACAGGTCAAGCCTTTGAAGACATGCAGGTAATTAAAATTTAAATTTCCTAATAAAATTTGTTATTGAATTTATTTTCAGGAACAAAACTCGAGGCTTATCCAACAACTTAGGGAGAAGGATGATGCAAATTTTAAACTTATGACGGAACGAATTAAATCCAATCAACTGCATAAACTTGCGAGGGAAGAAAAGGATGTCCTTAAAGAACAGGTGTCTACTTTAACAACACAAGTTGAAGCGGCTAATTTAGTTGTTCGAAAACTTGAGGATAAAGAAAGAATTTTACAAAATACTTTAGCTACTGTCGAAAAAGAACTTGCATTGAGGCAACAAGCCATGGAAATGCATAAAAGAAAAGCCATTGAATCGGCACAAAGTGCAGCAGACTTAAAATTGCATTTAGGTAAGTTGTTTTTATTTGTAATTTTTACAATTAAACCTGCTTGACCCGATATTGAATTTGTAAAATTAATTACTCCCTCCGTCCGAAAATATATGGTATACAATTTGAAAAAATATTAGGAATAAAAAAATGGGAATTCTGAAATTTCTTTCGTACTTTATGGAAACTAACTTGAACACACTTTTCGACATTGATGTGTAGACCATTGAGAAGGCATCAATGCTCAAAGGAATTAATATTCGATTGAAGGTGATCAACATAAGTTTTGGTCAGTAACAACATTAACAATCTTTAAGTCATTTGCATACATCAGTACTCTAGAAAATTTGAAGCAACCAATTAATAAATTAGCTGAAAAGCAATGGTCCAAGATGAGACTCTTGAAGCACTTCTGAAGTAAATGTTAACTGTAAATTGCCAACCTTATCAAACTGCTTCCTAGATTGCAGGTAGGAGGCAAGTCATGACAGAAGAAGTCCATGTATCATGTATGTCTAGATTTTGAAACTTCTTGATCAGTAGATAGTGATCATCTTAGTCAAAAGCCTAGTCAGTATACATTGTATATTGTATCAATTTGATGCTCTTTTCTCAATAAAGCTAGCAACAAATTATTGGAAAATTATGAGATTATAATATTTCATTAAAAAATTCATTCTAATTACTTAAATTAAAAATGTATATCTTATTTTCGGACAAGAAATAAATCAAAATGTATATGATCCTTCAAGACAGAGGAAGTATAAATTAATAAGAGGATAGTTGGTAAATCTAACAAGTTGATTTTGAAATCCGGTTGGTTTTTGGTCATAAAAAATTTTCGACCCAAGATTTAAATTTTTTTTTTCATGCATTTCAAAGTCTTGCAGCTATTCATTTGTTGTAACTTTTGTCTTTCTTGGGTAAACAAAACAATTTTAGGAGCGCAACAAAGAGTGTACTAGTAAAAGTGATAACTACTTTTTTCTTGCCAAGAAAATGCTTAAAATGAAAACTGAGGAATCCTGTTTTGTTTGAAGCGCTTTTATTAATTTTTTTATGGGGATAAGAAAAACAGCCAAAATTAAAAAAAAATATGTTGTTATAAAAATATATAAAACAAAAAAGGACTCCTCAAATTCTTATCTTAATTATTTTCTACAAAGTAGCACGAAAAAATATGTTACCACTTTATGTTTTATCGAATTTTCTAAAACAACCAAAAACGCACAATTCTTCGTCATTAATTTATGGATTTAGTCATCAAAGTGTAAATAATTGTTTTTTCAGTCAAAGAAGTTTTTCAAATATTTGTTACACCTAATTCTATAAAGTGGTTGTTCCCAGAAGCTTTTGTGTAATTATACTACCTCTTATTTGGCACAAAAAATATTTATCAGTAAAATTTAGTATAGCAATTGATTAATACATTTTTTTATATTTATAATTTCTTGAGTGCCTTTTATTGAAAACAAAGAGCCTCCATAAGCTGTTATAATAAAATTATAAGACATTTTATATTTTTAACGTATTTCATTGAATATTTAGACAACTTTGGTGTAATTTTTTATAACATAGGACATTAAGAAGAAAATTTTTAATATTTTTGAGCCTACAATAAGCAAATTTTAGTCATTAATTTATGGTTTTTTGTCATTGGAGAAGTGTAAATAATTGTTGTTTTCAGTTGAAGAAGTTTTACAATTATTTATTAAACCTAATTTTTTATAAAATGAATGCTCCCAGAAGCCTTCGAGTAATTTTACCATTTCTTCAGCAAGAAAAATGTATTTTTTAACATTTTTATCATTTATTTGACACACAAAAAATATTTAAGTATCAATTTAGTAAAGCAATTGACGAATTTTTATTCTAATTTCTACAAAAATTAAAAAAAATTGTTTCTGATTGTTTATATTAAATAATTATAGAAAAATACCACTCTCAAATGAAAGAAGCCCAGCAAGTTGTGGCAGAAAAAACGAGTTCATTGGAAGCAGAGGCATATAAGACTAAACGCCTGCAGGAAGAAATAGCACAGTTGAAACGCAAGGCGGAAAGGATGAAGAAGATGGAGTTGGCAGGAACAACATTGGATGAAGTTATGATGGAAGAAATTCGAGAATATAAAGAAACTCTTACTTGTCCTTCCTGTAAAGTTAAACGAAAGGATGCAGTTTTATCTAAATGCTTCCACGTCTTCTGTTACGATTGTCTTAAAACGAGATATGAAACTCGTCAAAGGAAGTGTCCAAAATGTAATTGCGCTTTCGGGGCGAATGATTATCATCGCTTATACCTTTCTAATTAAATAATTAGGTATTTTATAGATTAAGATTTGTGTCAAGAATATATTTATTTACAGTAATAAACAAGATAATACAGGTTATATTATTATTAAATAAAAGCTCTTGGTATGTACAATATTTTTAGTGACACTAAAATTAAAATTTTTTTAATAAAAATCAGCCTTATTTATAAATAAAATTATATACAAGTCGTTAAATTAATTTGGATGATTATGCCGATGAATTAATTGGAGAAGAGACTTTTAAATTGGCCATTGCTTGCAACATCGCTGCATTTGCATTACAATCGGGTGGTATGACTACTGGGATTACTTGTGCACTATGAAAACTTGCTACCTCCAAATCTTGCTGAAGTTTTGTTAACTGCGCACTTTGCTGGACAATCGATTGTACAGCGTGAAGGGTCTAAAAGATTTATCTTATAATCAATTCTTATATTTGTTAGTTAATTACTTCTAAAGCGTTATCAATGGCAACGTATTGTTTCTTGGCTTCATTCACAGCTTCTTGTAAATTATTTGTTAATATCTGCTTATTTGCGTTGTATTCTTCATTAAGTTCACTTAATTGCTTGTCTTTTTCTTTCAGAGTATTTTGAAGAAGTTCGATCTAAAATTTACACTGTAATTACTTTATTAAACTATAAATATACTGACTTCTTTTTCGGCCAAAACAAGGCTTTCAACGACTTCTTTCGGTTCAGACTTAATTCTTTCGTTTATGGCATTTTCTGAAGATTCCTCTTCAATAACTTTTCGTTTAATTTCAGATTTTGATAAAGCGGTGGATAATTCGCAAACGTCTTGACTTAATCTCTAAAAATAAATTTTTAATTCAAAATTGTAACATGGTATTATGTTATTACCTCAATTTCTTTCCTGTGCACAGTTACTTCGTTTCGTAGCTCCCCAATTTCTGTATTTTTCGTGCCCAATTGCTGCAATAATTCTTTAACGTCGCATTTTAAGTTTGCCCCTAGTATTTCCCAATCTTGTAGTTGTGTACCTACTATTTTATTTGTTTCACGGTGTGTATTAATTTTTTCGGTGCATGTATCTTTTTCGTCTTGTAGTTCGTTGATGTAATCTTCATTTTCGATCTGAATTATTCTGATAACTTTAAGTAATCTTGTGATTAAATTATCTACGTCTATAACTTGGTCTACTAAAGATACAGAAGGACAAATTTCTCCTCCGTTAGTAATAAATTGACTACGATTAAGTCTTGGCGAAATATTATTCAAACTTTCGCTATGAGTTAACCTCAAACACGATATCAAATTATGACCTGAAGATATCATGTTATGAGAATGGCCGTCAGGAACTACCACATCTTCTAAAACATGCTCCATCATTAAACATGGCTCAGTTTCTGAATCTAAAAGCTCCGTTGAATCGGAATTATCTGTAATATTATCTTTACTATTTTCTCGATTATTAATAAAAGGAGATTGATTGGCTGCAGTTTTTATGGCATTTATCACAGCTGACATAAAGGACGATTCTCGTTTTGGAGAAGGTGATTTTTCTAAAATAAATTTCCTATTTTTATCAGGAGTAGCATCGGGACTGCTACTGCTATTACTGTAGGCTTCGTTATAAAAAATACCATCCTACAATAAAATAATATTAAAACAAAAAACCACAACCTCCAACATTTTATTACATCTAATTCTTGCTCGGAAATATTGTAAGAACTTATTAATTCCTCAACTAAACCATCTAAACGCGATATTAACGCAGATAAAGCAACTGCAGCTCCAGAAACCGTACTACCCTGTTGTACAAGAAGTTCCCTACACTTCGCTTCTAAAGTTAAGTACCTTGCATGTAAACTCATATTTTCTTGCCTAAAATAATATAATAAAAAAAAACTTTATAATCAACCATTTTTAAAAATACCTTTTTTGATCGTTATATTTAGTCAAATTAGTACATTCTTCAATTTTATTCTCCAATTGATTTTTGGTCTCCTCCAAAGTTGCTTTAGTGTTGCTCAAATCCGTTTCTAAATCAGCTAATGAATCGCATAAAGTAGTTTTTTCCGCCTGCATAAATTCTTGCATTTCAGTATTCTCCGCTTCCAATTCTTGTTGGTGTTCGAAAAGTGTTTTTTGTTTTTCCAAACTTTTGTCCAGTTCCCGTTGAAGTGAACGACATAACGCGTTGAGTTTGGAAATTTCGTCTTCTTGTTTAATCACAACCTGGCTTACGTTTTGAAAACGATTTTCTAACACCAATAAACTATCACAACTATCATCACCTAAAAATAATTTATAAAAAAGTGTTACACGTGTGTTTTAAATAAATTGAATAAATACCTGAATTATTCACTAGATCACATCCTAACATGGCAGCAATTCGTTCATTATTATTTTTTAATTCCTCTTTTAAACCTTCTTTCTCATTAATTTCATCTTTTAATTTTTGTTCGGCGTCTTTTAATTGTAATTCTTTTTCGCGGAAATCACTCTTTAATTTTCCGTATTTTTCAGAGATTTCCGTATGAAGGTTTTCTAGATTCACGTATTCTTCGTATTGAATATCAGCCTGGATTTCTTTACTAAATTTCTCGACATCTTCAGGGTTTTTAGGGGAAAAATTTAATCCTGCAAAAGCCTTTTCCATATCGCTCATATTTAGAGCTGTCTGCATGCCGAATTCGTGATAAATTTTGATTTTATTACTAGGCGTTTTTTTCTTCACGGGTAGATTTTTAGTGATTTCGCGTGAGTTTTGTTTTTTCAAAGTGGATACTCTTGAAACGCTGCTTTCGCGGCTCTTGGATTTGGTTTGAGTTTCCACGACGCTGTCGGCGGAACGTTCTTTTCTTCTTCTTGGTAACGTAGCGTATTTTTCTAGAGTGGTTTTAGTGTCAAGGCTGTAAGGAATTTTTAGTTTTGGGCTATCTAAGGGGAGGATTCCTCGCAAAGAACGCGTCATTAAAGGAGCGGGTTTGCTGTGATTTGATGGCCATCTTCCATCATCTGTAGGGGTTGTTCCTGGTGTTCTGCTCACTGAAGAAGTTCTGTTTATGGTCTTTTTGGTGTTGGTCAAAGTTTCAGGAACGGCCTTTGTGCGAGTTTTGTTTAGTTTTGGCGTTTTTTGATTGGTTTTATCGTTGCTTGCTTTATTCACTTGTTTTGGTGTGACTGGTGGTTTTGATCGTGATCTGGTCGTTCCTGATACAGGTGGTAAAGATTTTTTATTTTCTAAAACTAATTTCTTTTTGGCGAACGTTGCGATGCTTCTCTTTGTGGCTTTTGTTGAAGCAACTGAACTACTTTCGCTTCCATTTTCACTGGTGCCATCAACACAGCGTAATTTATAATCATCTAAAAGGGTTGAATTTCGACGGACTAGTAGGTTGTAAGCTTCATCATAATTAGAGCAGCAGCTTATTATTGATGAACCACAACTTTGGGCGGAGGTTACTGCTTCAAAGTCTTGGGAGTTAACACTTATTGCTCTTTCTATTTGACAATCTGCGTTTTCAACTACTTCCACTCCACTATCACTTCCTTCGCAGGAATTACTTTTGAGAACAACATCGGTTATTACGACCTCAATCGCCGTCTCATTTGATAGTTTTGATACGTTAAAAGCATGGACTGAGGTATCACCGTCACTTTCTTCATTCTCTTCCATTTTTGAATTACCAGCTTCCATTTTATTTTTAGTTATTCATCTGAAACAAGTAAAGAAATATTATTTGCTAGAAAATGAAAAATATGAGGAAATTAATCACGATGTATTTATTACTTTTGATTTATGCAAGTGCTAACAAGAATACTGTGGGAATGTTATTAAGATATTAATTAAAATATCTACACTTTGTTATTAAATTCATTAAAGTAAAAATATACACCGTACAATTCATGCTAGACTTGATTTTATTTTTCGCAGATTTAATTACTTCAAGGATTATTTTCTGAACCATGAAGAGGCTAAAACTATAAATTTTCCATTTCGTCGTTATACTCATATAAAATTAAGGGAAAAAATCTTGGATTATCCAAAAAGTTCTGAGAAATAAAGAGTTTTCTCATATAAAAATTGAAATCATTATAACTTCCTTTTCTAATTTACTGTTTTTTTCTTTGGTTGCTTAAAATTTGTAAGCTCCAAATAAGAAATCTTGAAGTAGATTGTTTCCTTTTTAATCAAAAGAGTGACTAATATGTCCTTAATCGGATTGTAGTTTGACTGGGTTGCTGACATTAAGGTAAATGATTCCAGGATCTCATAAATACACATTATTTATTCCAGGTCACCGACACTATTATTATTAATTAGGCCAAGAAACTCAAGCGACAATTATTTTTTCCACAATTTTATGAAGAAAACTCAAAAAAAAGTATTGAAAATTTTATTTATATTATTTTCTTCTAATAAAAATTTTTTAAACCCTTAAACGATAATATAGTTATTTTTTCAAAAAACTGAGATGCTTGTATTTTCCGAAATTAGCATGTGAGAATTTAAAATTCTAGTATTAAGAGTTAAAAAAAAACCATTATTGGCAACATGAAAGTTAAACTCATCTATTAAATTAATATCAATTTAAACTAATACTACATGTGGGTTTTAATTTTTTTGCAGAGTTTCATGTTATTACTTTTAAACACAGGAATTAACTATTAAATAAGAGTTTATTTTTAAAGTACAAAGTATCAACGTCAAATCGCGAAGAGAAAATTTATTATGTTTAGTAACGAACTTGACCTTCTTTATGGCAAGTTTATTATGCACGCGACCTTGTATCTTATTGGGCTTTTTATTATTAAATTAATACCATAATCGTGGCCTGGCCTCATCTTAAAAATAATATACAAGTTGATAAATTGCACTATTAATTAAATTCCAATGAAACCTGCTTGACCCGATAATGAATTTATAAAAATAATTATAAATTATTAAACGTGAAGCATTTTGATGAGATTCTAAGATAATCATTAGTTCGTCAAACCTACTCAAAGATTTTTGCCCTCTTTTACCTTCCAATTTTAATACTAACACGTTTGAGGGCTCAAATTTTGAAGAATTAAAGTTGAAAAATATTCCAGGTCCAAGTAACTGTTGGTTTTTTTTTCGAAATTTTATAATATTTTTAAATCCAATATATTTATATTTGCGTATTTTTGCCATCATTTCTGGTTTTAGTTATCGGAGAAGTGTAAATAATTGTTGTTTTCAATCGAAGAGGTTTTACAACTATTTATTACACTTATTTCTATATAAAGTGGCTGTTCCCAGAAGCTTTTGAGTAATTTTACCACTTCTTCAGCAGAACACTTTCATGAAAATATCATACATTGAATAACTTTTATTTTTATATTTTACCATTCTAAATTATAAGTTGCCTTTCTACGTTCTGGATCTTTGAAAAGACCGAAACAAAGCCGAATTCGACAAAAGATACTATGATAAAATGCCGAAAAGGACGAAAATGTCGATATATAAAAGTGGTATCACACCAGACATGAGATTTGGAGGTCTCAGGTTCAAATCCTGCCCAAGGACATTTTTCAATTGATTCATTTTCCGAAAGGTATTAATCTTTATATTAATAAAAAAACCGAAAATTTATTTTATAAATAAACCTAGATTAAATTAGTATAAAAAATAACTTTGTCCATTATTTGCCCTTTAAAACCAAACACTTTATTAATTGAGATTTATCTTTATTCTTTCTGGATTGTACCATACGCGCTTGTACAAAATTGTATAGTTTTTATTTATAATTTATAAAAAAAAGTTTTAAAGTTATTTGTGGGTGAAAGTCTAAAAAATCATAAAATAATACAAGAAATCAACGATTTTGTAAAGTTTTCCTTGGAATTTTCCGGCGAAAAATGTACGACTGTTAAATGATAGTACCGTACACGTTTTCACAAAATTTTGTAAAAATAAAAAAGGAATTAAGTTTTTTTTCAACTAAAGCTCCAAAAAACGTGATTAAAATACAAAATAATTTAAGAAATCGACGATTCTCTGAAGTTTTCCTTCGAATTTTCCGGTGAAAATTGCAACACCGATAAGTGATAGTACCATATACGATTGTACAAAATTTTGTAAAAATGTTTATAAAAATTAAAAAGTTATTAAGTTTTTTCCAACTAAAGTCCCACAAAAGGTGAATAAAATACAAAATAATTCAAAAATTTTCCGGTCAAATTTGTGATAAATAATTGTGACACACATATTTTGCAAAAATATTTATAAAAATAAAAAAATAATTAGCATGTATTCAGCGACTGTGATGAAAAATTTAGAGACGTCGTTAACGTTAAACACGTGATTAAAAAATATTTCTTCATAAGAAATATTTTCTTAAAGACGTGATTAACTTTAATGACGTCTCTAAAATTTTCATCACGGTCGCTAAATACATGCTATTAAGTTTTTTTCAAATAAAGCCTCAAAAAACGTGATTAAAATACAAAATAATTGAAGAAATCGACGATTTTCTGAAGTTTTTCTCGGAATTTTCCGGCGAAAATCTAAAGACTGATGAGTGATAGTACCATATACGATTGTACAAAATTTTGTAGAAATATTTATATAAACAAAAAAGTTCATAGCGTGTTTTCAGCGACCGTGATAAAAAAATTCGTCTCTAAATTTTTCATCACGGTCGCTGAATACATGCTATTAAGATTTTTACAACTAAAGTCCCCAAAAATGTGAATAAAATACAAAATAATTCAAGGAATCGACGATTTTCTCAGGTTTTTCTTGGAATTTTTCGGCCAAAATTGTACCAGTGATAAATAATAGTGCCACACACGATTGTACAAAATTTTGTAAAAATTTTTATAAAAATAAAAAAGTATTTTTTTTCAACTAAAGCCCCAATAAACGTGATTAAAATACAAAATAATTCAAGAAATCGTGTTTTTCTTGGAATTTTCCAGTGAAAATTGTACCACTGATAAGTGATACTACCATACACGATTGCACAAAATTTTGTAAAAAAATTATAAAAATAAAAAAGTTTTTTCCAATTAAAGTCCCAAAAAAGGTAAAAAAAATACAAAATAATTCAAGAAATCAACGATTTTCTCAAGTTTTTCTTGAAATTTCCGGCAAAAATTGTACCAGTGATAAATAATAGTACAACACACTATTGTACAAAATTTTAACAAAATATTTATAAAAATAAAAAAGTAATTAAGTTTTTTTCAACTAAAGCCCCCAAAAAGGTGACTAAAATACATTGCTCTATTGTCTTTCCTCTCTTTCTCCAGTTCGTTCATTTTTTTTTTTTTGTTATTATTATTAAGGAATTTTTTTTTCTGTTTTAAATTTTGACCATTTGTTTCATATTATTTGACAGAGAATGTTTGTCCCGATTTAATCAATTTGGAGGGGGCCAATTTTATAAACTAAAATGACTAGTTAGGCCTCTGATATTTAGACAACTTTGCTGCATTTTTTTATGACCACTTCTAGGATACATTCATAACATGGCTTTAAGTACTTTAAGTAAAAAAATAGCATTGTTTCTAATATTTTTAAGCACAAAATAAATGTATTTGTGTATTCTTACAATTAATTTATGGTCATGGTTTTGGTCATTGGAGAAAAGTAAATAATTGTTGTTTTCAGTCGAAGAAGTTGTACAATTTTTTATTCCACCTAATTTTACATAAAATAGCTGCTCCCAGAAGCTTTTGAATCATATTACCACTTCTTCAGCAACAAAAACGTACTTTTTTTTAACGTTTTTATCACTTATTTCGCAAAGAAAAAATATGTATCCCTAAAATTTATGACGAATTCTTATTCCTCATACAGTTTTCTATAACATTAATCACTTTTTGAGTGTCTTTTACTGGAAATAAACAGCCTCCAGAAGCTGTTATAATAAAACCACAAGAAATTTTTAACGTATTTCATTGATTTTTGCTGCAATTTTTTATGGCCACTTCTAGGACTCATCCATAACATGACTTTAAGAAGAAATCGCGTTGTTTATATACTTTTTTGAACCCAAAATAAGTATATTTGCGTAAGTTTGCCAAAAATGTATGGTTTTGGTCATTGGAAAAGTTTAAATAATTGTTGTTTTCTGCTGAAGAAGTTTTGCAATTATTTATTACACCTAATTTTGTAGTAAATGGTTGCTCCCAGAAGCTTTTGAATAATTTTACAACTTCTTCAGCCATAAAAATGCATTTTTTATCACTTATTTTATTTATTTAGCACAGGAAAAATATTTATAACTAAAATTTATTGTAGCAATTGACGTTTTCTTATTCCTCATATATTTTTCTCTAATAATCACCATTTTTCACGTTTTTTATTGAAAATAAAGAGCTCCCAACATGAAGTTTAGTACGATTATTTAAAATAATTTTAAGTTGAAAGAAGCGATCAACATATATCGTCTTAGTGTGATAAAATAAACGATTATTAGCGAACGGAAGTAGTCTATCAACGGTATAAAAAAGAGTTGTTGGTTCAGTGCATTCACAAAGAACTTATGACATAAATAACAAATTTTTATCAGTTAAATTCATGTTCATACAGTAATTGCAATTTGCTGCTAATAAATAATAAGATAATAAATTTATAATTGAAAGCAATAAAGTTTATACAGGGTCTATCAAAATATTAAGAAAAAAACTGCCTTATACAGAATTTTAATGAGGGAATGTTAATTATTATTTCGTAATAAAAATGTACCTACGTAGGCTTTCGATTTTTAAAGCATGAAATTAAACAATATAAATGCTAAAGAGTTTAAATCACATGAGGGGCCTTGAAGTTAAATTAATTAAATTCTACGCATCATGAAGTTAATGATAATCATTTGAGTTTTCAGATTTAATTATTAAATGAGTTTCAGAGAAAAGTAATAACTCATAATAGTTCCAAAAATTACAAGAATTACTTGATTAATTCTGGTGATTGCAGTCTTGACAGATGGATGAGTTTAGGAACTTCTGCAAGGAAAATGTTGACCTGGACAGAACGCGGAATCTAAGAAATATTTAGTGCATTTATAAAAATAATAAAAAGAAGACAAGTTTATTTCTGGAAAGGCATTTGGAATGGAACGTAGTGGCGTAAGCATATGAAAGCAATGAAAATAATACAAGAAGAGACTCCTATTTAGCTCTTAATAGTCTGTACCAAACTCAAACTATTGTCAGTCAAGATTTATTGTTTTGTTTATTTGAGGCAGTAAATTTAATTACTGCTTCTAATTGACGTATTTATTACACAAAATAAATAATAGTAATAGGTTACACTTTATTTATGAGGAATTCAAGAATTTTGTGGAAATATTAAAAAAAATAATAGTGCATTTTCTTGTTTGTTTAGTGTTTATAAGTGTTTAAAATTAATGATGTAAGAAAAATCTACGAACTTTCAATTATTTTAATTTATAGTGATGCTTAAGTATAATTTAAAGCAGTACATGCGTATTGTTACTCTCATAATTATTAAGAGAAAGTATAAAAACGTTGTATCTCTTACATAAAATAATTATGCAATTAATCAGTGCAATATTTTTGAGAATAAATCTTAGAATCGTGCAATACCATTATCAACATTAACGATTTATGGATGCATTTTAATAGGTTAACTGTTAATTTTAATAAGTGGCATATAACAGCAGGTTGTTGCTAGATTTTATTATAAACATTTGCGTTAATTGTGTAACATGTTTATTTCTAACCACAGCGAGGTATTTTAAACTCAAATTGACATTAAAGAACAAAAGTTCAATACAGATTTAGTGCTGGGTGTAGAAATACAATCGTTGAAGAGATTGAGGAGAAAGTATTCCCAGTAATTTCCACTGTTTGACCAATCGCTTTGAAAAATTACCCATACAAATTCTAACGTGTTCAATTTTATTGTTTCTCCAAGATTTCTTGTAAAACAACACCACAACACTTTATATTAATAGATTTAATTATAGTACCAAAAAACACAACAATTTTACAAAATGTATCATCATCAAAAATGAATCATCACAAAAATTTGAAAAATGTGATGGTGATTATAAAAGAATATGGAATATTATTAAAAATACAATGAGTGGAAATTCTAAGATAAGAAATGCAATTCTATATTTCTTAACTCAAAACTCAACAACATGATTTGGATTAGATAAAAAAAATTATCTTTAAAAAACAAATACGTATCCAGGAATAGATGGTATAACAGTATATGATATTAAAAATTTAAAAGATGTAGGTACTTATTACTCCTCTTTGTTCTATTTTTAATAACATAATAGAACATGGTAAATTTCGTAAGTACTAAAGTTTTCAAGAATAGCGTGCTACCACTTCATCCATATTCCATTTTATCGACACTACATTTTCGTCGATAACGGTTTTATCGACATGATCTTTACGTCGACACGACCTTTTCATTTTTCATCGACACCGACGTTTCATCGACATAACCTTTTCATCGACAACCATTTCGTCGATTCTATCTTTTCATCGACAAACCTTTTCTTCGACGAGGATGTTTCATCAACACTACTTTTTCATCGACACAGACGTTTCATCGACATTACCCTTTCAACGACACTACCTTTTCATCGACAAGGACGTTTCATCGACACCACTTTTTCATAGACACAGACGTTTCATCAACATTACCTTTTCAACGACAACCGTTTCATCGACAAACCTTTTCTTCGACAAGGACGTTTCAGCGACACTACTATTTCATCGACATTAACTTTTCAAGAGTATTAGAAAAATAACTTATAGAAGAATTGTGGATTTCTTTAATAGAAATAATTTATTTTATCCTAGGTAGTTTGAATTTCAAGAAAAAAGTAGCTCACAATCAGTAATAATAGATATTATGGACTTTACTTATGATCAACTTAACTCAAATAAATATATTAATAGAATAATTAAATAATTCTTTTATTAATAAAGGTGGATTTAAAAGAATTATTTAATTATTCTATTAATATAATTAACAATCCACATCATCAATCATTGTTTATTCTTAAATATTATATATCAAATAAATATGTAGCAGCAGTTTCTTTTGATTTATCAAAACCAGTTGTACAGTGGATCATGATTTACTTCTGGAATTCTTAGATTATTCAGGTATCATAGGAATTACTTGGAAATTAATTGCATCACATTTAACAAACAGATCTAATATAACAATTATTAATAAATTTTCAAGTGATAAATTATATACTAAAATAGGTATTCCTCAAGACTCTGTTCTAGGACCACTTCTTTATTTAATTTAGAATTTTAAATTTTTTTAATGACCTTCCGGAAGAAATAAAGGAACTATCTAGTATAAAATTCAAGAAGAATATTCAGGGGGTCCCATAATATGTGGGACCCACTTCTAGGGTGGGTGGTAGATGTAAAAAGAATAAGAAAAGTTCATATAAACTTATGTCCAATTTTGCGTCATATGGGAGCTATAGCTATTTAAAGGTGTTGTTAAAAATAGCTTTTTGATCGTTTATTTAAAAACAAATTGGAGTAGAGATTTTTGAAATTTGGTGTGAATCATAATACACCTGGGATACATTTTGTGAATTTTTTCAAATTTTTTGATTGCTTTCAAAGGGTAGATTCGGGGAGAGTTGAGGTTAAAAATTGTCATAACTTTTTTCTAGTTAACTTTTACAACATTTTTTCTTCAAATTAATGTTCCCCAATTAATTCTTAACAAAAAATGAACTCCTATTTAAAGTTGGTAAAATGCTCCGATTTCGAAGAAAATGCATTTTATTATTTTATTGATGGTCAACACAATTTAAATTTAAAAAAATCATGTTAGCCATGGATTATTTTATTGTATTATCCAAATAGGTCTTTCAAAAACAAATAACTTTCATTAAAATATTTTTTTAATATTTTCCATAGTTTAGAATTTGTTCGAAAAACAAAAAACAATTGTTAAAAAAGTAAATAAAAATTATTGCATATTTTGAAGAATTTTATAAATGTATAAACTCTTTCTACAAATTCTAATGTTTTACCAACTTTAAATATACTTGTCCATATTTCAACAAAATTCTTCAAAATATGCAATAATTATTATTTACTTTTTTTTAACATTTTTTTTTGTTTATCGAATAAATTCTAAACTATGGAAAATATTAAAAAAATATTTTAATGAAAGTTATTTGTTTTTGAAAGACGTATCAAACCATACCAAACTCGACCTATGTTGCCATTTAAAAAATCAAAGTTACCTCCGGTTCGGGATAATTCCGGGTTGTTCCGGAAAAAAATAAGTTCACCAATGGATTCTTTAGGTTCACTTTGGTAATTAAGTTTTTTATTTCAGTGATGTGCGATAACGCGTTCTCGAGATAAATGGGTGGCACGGGTGGTCTGAATCACCCTGTAGTTTTATTAAAAATCAGAACATTCATTATAATACCAAATCAAATCTAAATTTTCATGTTATAAATAGAAACACTCAAAAAGACGGTAGTATGAATCCAATATTAATTGGAAAAAAATTCTATAATAAATTACCAAATGACATCAAGAAAGAAAACAATATTAAAAAATTTAAAACAAAAATTAAACCATTTATATTAGAAAATGAAGATTTTAAAATTTATTATTGTATTATTAAATTATTATAATTGTTTATTTAAACGAATACAATGGTTATGTATTTATTATCATAATTAGTTTCACTTATTGTTGCAATTTTATTTTATGTTTATTATTATTTTGTTATAATTTTTATCTCTTGAGTGAGATTATTCACAAGAATAATCTCGTTGAGATTTTATTGTTAATAAATAAATAAATAAATAAGAAAACTTATTTATTGAAAATATGGGTATTATTATTATTTATGGCGCAATTCTGTGCAAATCCTTACATGAAAAATCTGTAAGGTTTGTTATATGGGTTGTAATGGATGGTTTTCGTGGTTACCTTACAGACAGTGGCGTAGCCAGGAATTTTGGTCAGGAGGGTACAGATTTAAAAAAGGCGCCCAAGTACTGGTAAAGGGGCGACCTGCCCCCTTTCGTCGTTATTTGAAGTTCAAGAATTTTTTATATTTAAAATATACAATACTGAGTATACAGACCATTTAACTTGAGACAAATAAATATCTAACAAACTAAAAAGCTTAGAAAAAAATGTTTTTGAAAAAAATGTGTCAAATAAAAATTGTTAGCTTTAAATGGGGGAAAATAAAGAACATACCAATTTCTTCGTCAAGCGTCAAAAAAAAAATTATAATTTTTTTTTAAATTTAAGATGTGTCAAATAAAAAACTGATTTATATAAAAGTTATTTGTTTTTTTGAGTAAATTTTAAAATTGCTAAAAAATTATAGGTTTTGATTTAAAAAACATTGAAATTAACACAAAGATGACCATTAACCAAAAAATAACTAGCACCATCGTTTTATTTTTATTTGAAAGTTTTTTTGTCCAAACGTTTTAGTTTTTCAATTATTTATTTGTCTCAAGTTAAACATGGTCCACCCTGTATAAAATATCCAAATTTACAACAGAAAGTAAATTTTTTCTTTTGTGTATACTTACATTTTTTAGAATTTTAAATTTTAATACATTATTTAAAAAATGTAGCTTCGATAAATAATTATTTTTTTATTTTTTTTTAAGAATAACATTGTATAGAGGGTCAACAGGGTGTCTCAAAATTCGACCGACAACGGTTAACTGGATATAGTAGACCTAATAATATGTGGTTATGATCCAAGGTGTTCCATTTTCCCAGCATTCTGAACTAAAAATTGTCTATGAACTAATATTTTTTTGGCGCTTTATGAAGTTTAAAATTGCAAAATATTCATGATTTTTGTATAACCTGTATAATTTTCTTTTTTATCATTTTTTAATTTAAATCCATTCTCTGAAGTTTGGTAAAAGGGACATAAGTCAGAATAATTCAGTTTTACTGAAATTTTTGTTTTTTTTTTATTATTCCATTCCAATCACAAAAGACCAAAATTGAATTCGGTGTTGATTTGACCCTTCTCTAAAATTAATGTATCTGATGGGCTAGGAGCTAAAGAAAAAATGTACAACTTACTTGATTTAAATTTAAAAAATGGTAATAAAATGGAATTTATACAGAGTGTCCTACTAAAATTTTAAAATTGCTCTAACTTTAAGGAGGCGAAAAAATATTAGTTCATATAATATTTTTGTTCAGAACCACATTTACTATCAAATTCTGCTGGAAAAAAAGTCAGATATCATACAAATATTTCTTCTAATTTAAAAAATATTTAATGCCAAAAAGGCGCCTTCAACTGGATTTGGGGGTCAGGGGGTGAAAATCACTAGGCCACTGCTTACAGATATTTCCTGTAAGGGCTTATATAGATTGCCACAGAATCGACCTATTACTTTGCAAAATTTTGACAATTAAAATAATTTTAAGAAATTGTTAAAAATACTTTTTGGTGTTAAACAATATTATATTGTAGTAAAACTTTACCTTTCACTTCTTAATGATAAAAAGGCATTGGATGCGATATGCTTTGAATAAATTGCATTTTTATAACCAAAAACTTTCAACGTTGATGACTTTTTGTAGCCAAACGAAGACGAATTCAGCATTTAAGTATTAACATTTTAGGTTTAGAATTTTATATTGTTTTTACTTTTCTTTTTTTAAAATCGGTTTAATACCAGATCAAACTATCCAAAGCTGATTTTGGGTAATTTTCAAAATGTTTTTTATATATTCATTTTTTTAAGTTACTAAACGATATAAGTTGATGAATAAATTATTTATTTATTTATAAACTTAAAAAGTAATAATCCAATTTCGAATGTAAGCGATATTTTCGCTCTATTTATTATATAAATTTAACATTCAAGTCAAGCATTATTAGTGACAATAAAAAATGGGTATGTCTCATTAAACTTCGTCAATTTTATGCTGTAAAAACCTTTTAAGTATCAAATTTCAACATGGTAGTTACAAATAGGTAGGAAACTAAACAGGATGCGCTTCAATATTAATACCTCACATTAAAAAAATAATAATAAAATATTTATAAACATATTCCTTAACCCACAACAAATTTTCAACACTATTTATTCCTCCTTAATGGCTTTATCGTATTTAGGCTTAAGAAATGGTATAAGTATAAAAGTTTTTTAGTCTCTTCATGGCTTAGTGGCTTCAGGATTTTTTCGCAATAAGTTTTAAAAAGCCTGAGGTTAAATGACCACGTTTTTAAACCAAAAAATCCACTGCGGTATTATTATCATATGTAATATTAAGAGTGGTCAAATTTAAGTGGAATATTTTTCACTGTCATTACCACGAATGTCATTTGGGGTTAAGTTTTAATTTTTAAACCCAAATGACATGAGTGGTAATGTATCAAAAATATTCGACTTATAATTTGGACAAGAGTGCATATTTAAGGGATTATTTAGCAAACATTTTTCACTTTTTTGTGCAAAATTTGACAGTCAACTTCAAACTTATTGAAATTTGACATTAACGTCTTAAAATAATCGCTGATATTTTTGACGTTTTACGTGTCACAAAAAATAATCACTTGTGAGTTGAATAGTCATTGTAATCGCTGAAAGATCAAGTGCCGCGGCGGTACTTTTTGAATATATTGTAATTTGCCGCCGTCTTACAAAGAATATGGCAAAAATAAAAAAATCGCCCTTATGAATTTGAAAACACCAATGCAGTCTTAGTTTTTTAATAGTTTTAGTAACCAAACCTAACCTAACCCGAACCTAAATCACCTACATATGTTAAAAAATGATGAAATAAAAAAATAAAGAAATGTAAAAAATAAATTAATTCTTCTAGCAGGATTATTTTCGAATACAGGGTGTCCCGTTCGTGGTTCACCAAACGTCAAGGTTAGAAAGTAGAGCAAATTTTAAAACCAAAAAAGTAGGGGTCTATCTTTTATGGTTTGAAAGTTACAGGGGTTTGAATGTGGCATGCCAGAAATCAGTAAATGATCAATAGCTGCTTAAAAACTTAGTAAAAATATAAAAAAAAATATATAATTTTAAAGCTGAAAGTATCCTCTTTCCATTTGTAACAATAATAAAACACAAATCGTTTATCGAGTATTAAAAAAAATCGAAAAGAAAAAAAAATCCAGAAAAAATTGTTTTTTTTAGCAGTTTTTGAAGATTTTCTCCAAGATATGACCTATTAAGGGCGTGGTTTTTTTAAATTTTCTAAAAATTCGTTAAATTCTCTAGAAATTATGAAAAATTTTGAAACCCTAAATCTTTTTATGCACTCACTAGAGCCTTCTAAACTTACTCCTATGAGAATTGATTCTAAGCATAGTTAGTTACAAGTATTTCAAAAGCCACCAAAATTTAACTTTTGCTTATAAAAATTGATTATTAAGTAACTATTGATAATTTACTGATTTCTGGCAAAAATGGGCGATACCAAATTCAAACCCCTGTAACTTTCAAACCATAAAAGATGGCCCCCTAGTTTTTTGGTTTTTTCTTGATAAAATTTGCTCTACTTTCTAACCTTGACGTTTGGTGAACCACCTATGGGACACCCTGTATGTATTATGATTTTAAAAGGTTTTAGTTATATGAGTTTACATTGTAATTAAGAAACCAGCGCGATAATTCCATAAATATCAAGTGCAATAGCAGTTTTGTACTTTTTCTTGAAGTAATTAGAAGATAAGATTGTAGTAATTACAAAATAAAGCTATAAAATAAAGAGATTATTGCGATAGTTTTAGCCTCTTTCAATAATAATAATTTTATCTCACGTTCCATAATTAAAAAAAATAGGATAATTGCGTAATTTGTTACATTTATGCAGATTTTATTTGTAACTTATTACGGTATATTATTGTAATTTCAGTGTGAATTTTAAAAAATACATCTTAAAATTTGCAATTTCCTGCCAATAGCAAAAATAAAGCAATTTTAGAGGAGGTAATTACAATATTAAAACAGGAAGATACTAAATTAGTTGTATACTCCTAAAGCATAAATAGGAAAAAGTCTTCCTGCGTTTATTTTGTATTCTTTTCATTCTTCATTGATTGGAATAATATGATCCTCACGTACTAATAAACATAGATAATACAGGTGCAGGTTTAGGAATCGGTTATTCAACTGCAACTATTTCCGCACTGTTATTTTTATTACATGTTTACATTTACTTTTCGACATAAAATAACACTCATAAAACCTCCACTGTTTATTCTTACCTCCAGATCTTTGCTCCCTATAAATTAAACAACACCAATGGAGGAGAATCTAAAAAAAATTATAAAAACATGTTTAGTAATACAGTAATTTCTTGAACTAAGCAACCCTGAAGTAAGTAAGCTTTTCAAATAAGATACCCTTGAACTAGGCAACTACTTTTGTTTCGGCTCCTTCGAAAAAAGCAACAAATTCCTTTTTTTGGTAAAGAAATTTGAAATTTTAGAGAAAAAGAGGCCAACATATCAATATCCATTATCTGTGTAAGAGATATGTTAAATGTTATTATATCCACCAAATATGAAACTTTTTGAAGTAAAATCCATTTTTTGTTACAGATCAGTTGCTTAGTTTGATAAATTAGTATACTTATTTACATTACTCCAAATGCCATTTAGTATTTTGTTTATCAAAAATATTTTTACCAAAAATGGTGTAACATTTTAATTACGTAATTATCACCGCCATATGGTGTACCTAAAAAGCTCCATGTTTAAGCACATGCCTTGTGAGTCATGCTTGAATTTCAGACAAGTTTGTTTATGTAAAGGTTACTCGAAATGTACATAAATTTAATTTTAAAAGCTAACTACAAGCTCACCTTTCATGGTAACAAAACTAAAATTTAAGTTTATTTTTTTAATATTTTTTTTTACATCTTTTCGCTGCATTTTTAAGTTTGAAGCGTTGTAACGGCCAAACAAAAAATACTAAAAATATAGTTATTTGCTCCTTTTGTTTATTAGATATAATTGTAACGATTTTACATAAAAAAATGAAGTTTATATTTTTTGTTGATTTTTATGATTTTTTTTTCGCATCGTTTCGCTGCATTTACAAGAATTTTTAAGCTTGAAGCGTTGTGTCGGCCAAACAAAAAATAACAAAAATTTATTTCTGTGCTCATTTAATTTATTAGTCATAATTGTAAGGGTTTTACATAAAAAATGAATTTATATTTTTTTTTTAGTTTTTATGATTTTTTTATCGTATGTTTTCGCTACATTTTCAAGATTTTTTAAGTTTGAAGCGTTGTAACGGCCAAACAAAAAATACCAAAATACGAAAAAATAATGTTTATATTTTTTTTATTTTTGGATTTGATGTAAATGTCTTCATACAACATAATTATCTCTATTTACAACTAGGAATCTTGTAAAGTGAAGCGAGAAGCGATAACATTATCAGAGTTCCAAGAGACTGGGGGGGGGGGGGTGGGTATGAGTAAATGGCTATAAATAAACAATCCGCAAGGAGGTATGAGTAATAAAATGAAAACTTTTATATTTTCAAAGCACTGTTAGATATTAGACATTTATTAGCTTTTTGGTTAGTTTGTATTACTTTGGATATATGAAGTTGTATATTTTATGCCAATTTATTGAAACATAATAGTAATTTAATACTGTGTTTTTAATTTAAAGCACTTGTACTTCGAATATTTTAAAAATAAACGTGTGAAAATTCTTGATAAAAACGAAGGATGTGTTTGGGTATTTTTTTTTTAATAACGCGTGTCTAAATTGGTTGATTATTAGGTGTTTATAGTGGTACTTGAAAGATAAATTTTAAATGAATGTCTTCATTTTTCATCCGAGAATAAGACACATGGTTGCCTTGTAATTATAGTAATTTTAAATATAATAATTAATCATGTGAAAGTAAATTAAAATTAATAAATGCACTTATAAACAATTTCTCCTATATTGTTTCATTTTCTTACAGGTTTTCTATATGAAAATATTTAAAACTTCAAAATTGAAGTTGTTTATAACCAAGTAATTATCAAACAAAAACCACTTTTTGGAAAAAAATTTAATTTTTTTTAAAGTTTATTTAATAAAAATTTATTTCGTAATCAAAAAAAATTGCCAAGAATCGAGTCAATTTTCATAACATCCTCAAGTTTATACATAAACACATGTAATTAAGCTATTAATTACTCATGTGCGTTGCATTTATAGCCATAATTGATTTAAAATTATTAAATGAAAGTTAATTATTTAATTAATAATGTTTAGGTAATTATTCACGTGTCTATAAATATTTTAACAAATTATTGCATCGCTGAATTTGACTGAAAATTTCGTTGAAGCATGTTTAGAACTTTAGCTTTATTTTCTACACATAAATATATTTTAAATAAGCTCATGGTTTAAATTTATTACAAGAGATTTCCTAGAGTATAAGTCATGAAATACATATTTTAAATGACAAACTAGGTTACACATACTAAATTTTATATTTAGTACTAAGATGATGAATAATGAAATAAAAAGAGCAATTTTGTTTGTTTTTTATAAATTAAAATAAATAACTTACAACTTTCAGTAATATAAAAATAAGTAATATATACAGGGTGTTTCTAAACATGTGTACATAATTTCAGGAATATATTCTTTGACCTATTTGAAGATAAAAAGGAAGAACAAAACACTCCACTTTGGAAATACAAGATGTTGAAGTTACTTCATTTTTTTCAATTTTTAACATAACTTCTAGATTTCTAAAGATAATTTAGTGAAATTTTGTACAGAGAATATTATTTATTTGTATGTTAATATTGATAGTAAGTCTTTTATTTATAATCTTGAATATTATAAGGTAGACTTGGGGAAGTGTGAATGTTGAAAAGATGAAGTTATTAATCAATCTTTGATAATCAATGCAATTTAAAGGGCTGATTTTTTATGGACATAGTATTCTAACAATCCTTTTCAAGTTACTAGTTTTTTTTTATTATTGTCCATCGACTACAAATATTTAATAAATCTAAAAACATTTATTCGAGCACTGATTTACACTTGCCCCTCAATTGGGGAATGTGTAAATCCATGCCTTTAATCATCTTTCAAAGATGTAGTATTGGAAAAAAGTAGAGCAACATTACCTTTTTTTCTAAAATTTTTAAAAATAGTGAAAATAATGTTTAATTTTAACACTCAGTATTTTATAAAGTTTATTTTAAAATGTATTTTTTATCATTATTGTTGGAAAAAAGTAGAGAAACATGTCCAATATTTTACTATAATACACAAAATAATGAAAAATTTTATTTCACATTTTACTCAAATTCTTATCCATCATGCCGCGAGGAATAAAAATTTCAAAAGAAATTAAAAATTTGATAATTAGTCATTTTATTAAAAAAGTGTCACAAGCTGGTATTTCTAGAAAGTATTCGCTGAATAGATGCATTATATCCAGAATTGTAAAAAGGTATAATGAAAGTGGAACAGTAGATTTCAAAAAAAAAATGGACGGCCACGAAAAACCACATTACGTGAAGATAGAGCGCTTATAAATAATATTTCAAAACAAAACCCATTTTTATCTTCAAACCAAATTAAGGTCCAATTTGATAACAATAAGTTTTCAAATATTACATCACGCACTATCAGAAATAGACTAAGTGAGAACAATCTTATAGCTAGAAAACCAGCAAAGAAACCTCTACTTTCAAAGAAAAACAGACGTGCCCTAATTAAATTTGCTCAAGATCACATTAATTGGCCTTTGGAAGATTGGAATATAGGGTAATATTCAGTGACGAATCAAAGTTTAGCTTGATAAGTAGTGATGGAAGATGGAATCCAATATGTGAGACGTCCTGAGGGCAAAAGATTAAATCCCAAATATGTTTTACATACAGTAAAACATGGTGGTGGATCTGTAATCATTTGGGGCGCTTCTCTGGTTTCGGAATTCATCGTATAAATGGCATAACGGATCGTTTTGTGTATAAAAATATTTTAGAGAACGTTATGGTCCCATTGCTGATAGCACTCTCCCATTACGTCACTTGTTTCAGCAGGATAATGATCCGAAGCATACATCAAAGTTTGTAAAACAATGGTTTGCGGAAGAAAGAATTAATTTATTGAAATGGCCATCACAATCTCCGGATTTAAATCCAATTGAAAACCTTTGGAGTATTTTGGATAACAAAATTCGCTATAAAACTTACAAAAATTTGGACGAACTCTTTTCAGCGCTTCAAAATGCTTGGGATGAAGTAGATCCAATTTTAATTAATAATCTTTTAAAATCAATGCCCAGAAGATTTGCTGATATACTTAAGAACAACCGGTCTTGGACAAAATATTAGTTTACACTTTAATTTTTGTATTTTTATATGAATAAATAATAAGTTTCTAATTAAATTGTTGCTCTACTTTTTTCCAGCCTTATTACTAAATTATTTTACTAAACCTGAAATTTTTATTTTTATTTAATAAAAAAATATGAAATAATGTAGATTTAAAGCATTCTTATTTTGAAATATTAAAGATATTTATTACAGAATATTATAACCTATATATCAAGAAAATGTAAATGTTGCTCAACTTTTTTCCTATAATGTATATATGCGAATTCTCATTTAATTCATTAATCATCTATTTCTCATTCATCACCTGAAGAGTCTGTCAAAGATATTTCACCTTCTGTTTTATCAATTCTGCTAGTCTTAATATTTCTAGAAGTAAATATTTTTTGGAGTTTAGAGAAGAGCTAACTATTTTTTGGCATTTTTTAGAGTGGGAACTTTCTTCTTTTTTCTGTAATTGTTCTTGTTTCTTCATTTTCATTAGTTATTCACACTTGCCCCTTATTGGAAAAAAAGGGGCAAGTGTAAACGTTATTACAAAGTTAATTTATTTACTTTGTGAGATCTAACTCCAACAAGTATTAAAAATTTTGACTTCATTTTGTGGTAGGTAATCATGGGTTGAATGTCAGTTACTACGAAAGCAAAAATTTATTGTAATTTTGCCAACGAACTTCAACTGGCCAAAATGTTTTCACCTAAAAACATAATTTGGAACTTTAGTAGGTAGCTGCAGGATTCTAAGGTTTCCTTCTTTAATCAGTAGGGCTTTTTAAATTTTTTGACTCCCGGTCTGATTTGAAAAAAACTTTTTATGCCGTTTTACTAAGGACTGTATTTGTAACAAAATATAAAAAAATTGAGCCCTTATATTATTTCGTTTTCGATTAAAAAAATTAAATGTGAAAAAGTGACTGAGTATTTTCATTCGTTTTTAAATTTTTCGACTCCTGGTCTGATTTAAAAAAAACATTTTATGCAGTTTTACTAAGGATTGTATCTGTAATAAAATATAAAAAAATTGAGCCTTTACGTTTTTTTGTTTTAAATAAAAAAAAAATAAAATCTGAAAAAGTGACTATTTTTTTAATTTTTTTTTAAATTTCTTGACTCCCGGTCTGATTTGAAAAAAACTTTTTATGTCGATTTACTAAGGACTGTATTTGTAACAAAATATAAAAAAATTGAGCCCTTACTTTTTTTTGTTTTCGATTAATAAAATTAAATGTGAAAAAGTGACTGATTATTTTCATTATTTTTTAAAATTTTTGACTCTTGGTCTGATTAAAAAATAACTTTTTATGCAGGTTTACTAAGGATTGTATCTGTAATAAAATATAAAAAAATTGAGCCCTTACATTTTTTTGTTTTAGAAAAAAAAAATAAAATCTGAAAAAGTGACTATTTTTTAAATTTCTTCACTCCCGGTCTGATTTGAAAAAAACTTTTTAAGCCGTTTTACTAAGGACTGTATTTGTAACAAAACAAAAAAAAATTGAGCCCATATATGTTTTTGTTTTCGATTAAAAAAAATAAATGTGAAAAAGTGACTGATTATTTTCATTCTTTTTTAAATTTTTTGACTCTTGGTCTGATTTTAAAACAACTTTTTATGTAATTTTACTAAGGGCTGTATTTGTAACAAAATATAAAAAATTGAGCCCTTACATTTTTTTTCTAATAAAAAAATATGAATGTAAAAATGAATGCATTTAAATGTAACTTCAGCCCGGTCATTCCATTTCCAGGAGCAGTGATTTTTTTAAAGATGAAATAATTTTATCTAATTCAAATTTTGTTGTTATGCGAAGAAATAATGGATTGCTTATATAACATATTAGGACTTGAAGCTTTTAATTTATTTCTTTAATTTTCATGGGTGCGTGCTACATGTTAATTAGCCTAAAAATGTAAAATATTGCTAGTTCACACGTGAAAATATTTATGATTGTAAATGATAACACTAAAAAAAGAATATTATTTTTTAATGTAACTGTAAAACTAACCTTTCAAATGCAGTAATTGTTTACTAGGTCACCTTTCATTTCATTAAATAATTAATTTTATACTAATAAACGCGAAACTGATATTTTTTTACTTTTAATATGCACTTAATAAATCAATTATTCAAGCATGCGTTTAAAAACGTGAAAATTTAATTAAATTATAAGATAGTTTCATTCAACTCGATTTGTTCCAATTTTTGATCGCGGATACGTAACGGATATTTTGGGGTTTTAAAAGCAGCGTGAAAATACAATCCACCGGTAGTGGTTTTACAATAAACATTCAACCACAAAACCATTAATCTGGAAAGATTAACTAAGTGGAGAATGACGCTTCATTTTTTTATATCTTGACACCAAAACGATCAGCCACATTTGCCAATATTTGTAAAATAATATCCAAACTCAAGTATTGAATTTATTACTGAAAGTTGAGAATTATACTCACAACATTTTAATAATTGGTGCTTGTTTTCACTAATAAAAGATCAAATTTTCAAGTTCTTTTTGGTTGTGTCAATTTTTTAAACTGGAGGACTAAAGTCCACTGTAATAAAATTTCAACACCATAAAAAGCTGTTTCATTCCCCAAAAAAAGAAGTAGTTTTGAATCAAGCCCAAGGTTCATATTTATATGTTCTAAAATTAAAAAAAAGGCTAACTTTTCGGGATTTTTTTACAAGTACAGAAACCAGAATATATTAAAAACACTTATGTTGAAGCCTTTTTTGAGTTGATTTTTTTTTCAGATGGTGAAAGAGCCGTATAAAAGTGACTCAGTAAGATTTGGAAATCGTGGGTACAACAAGTACCAAAATTGGTATAAAAAAGTGATTGGAGCAAGAAATAATTTATTTTCATACGTGTTTGGTTAGTTTCTTTCACCGACCGCGAGACTTGTCTACCAGATTACCTTCACAAGGTCGTTCAATACCTGCATATTACTAATTTATATTTAAACAAGGACAAAACAATAAAAAGCGCCACCTGCTATGCTTCAATTATAAAATTCTACCTGCAATAAATTCCTATTAACGGTTATATTGGAAGCCTCTAGGACCAAGGAACTACTCTAAAGTAGTTTAAAACCTTCAAGCAACGATGCAAATTACATCATTAATAAACATGAGCTTTTTGGTCGCTCAATTTTGTTTGTAAAGTAATTAAAAGGCTTTTAACCACCTATTACAAAAAATAACAGGAAGTCAAGTTTATTAGCCAAAGCTTGCTTTGTTAAAAACTTGTTTGATGTCCAGAAAAATATCGAAAAAATGTAATGGCTGCATTTTGAATTGTGCAATTTACCTCCGTGAGTCCAACCTCTTGGAACATGAAAGAAATCTAAGTATGTCATTATAATAAAGGAAGAAACGGTTTTAAAAACTGCTTTGGTTTATTATGAAATCCAACTTATCTTACACCACCTGCTTTTCTTCCTTCCAGCTGTCTTTGAATTGTAGTAAAAATATATAGTTACTTTAGCATCATTTTTTTTTTAGAAAAAGCAAGTTCTTAATTTATATTAAATTATTATTAAAATAATAGGCGTGTTATTTATTCTCCAATTATTTATTACTCAATAAATTATGTTCGATAATTAAAAACCACAAAAGTTTTGTGTTATGAAGTTGCTCTTTCTTCACTTTCGCTTTTTGGCTATTGTTTATAGTTTCATGTGTGTTTTTATGAATTTATGAACATATCTACCAACTCTACCTTCCTTTCGTTATGTAACAACAATAAAAACCACAAAACTTTGAAAGGCCACTACTTCCTGTGTAATTTTTGCAAGGAATGTAAGCGCATTTGCTTCTGATTGAGCAAATTGTATTAATATTTATTAGTAAATTCTTATTTTTTTACATTTTTAGACTAATTGATAATAAAATACGAAAATAAGGAAAGGTGTTATGTAATTTATTGAAAAATGTATGCCAAAATATTTTTCCTCAAAACTACAAAAAATGTTATAAAACAACTAGGATAGAAACAGAAAAATTGATTTAAAAATAATTCTTATTTATGACGATGCTCTGCAAATTGAAATTCGCTTGATATCTGCGGTTTTGGGCATAATTTTTTTTCCAGTAGAGTTTTTTTAAATTTCTTTTTTTGGTACACAGAAGAGTGTTCTTGCTACCAATTTCTTCATTTTTTGTTTTTGTAAGTCAAACCAATACGGCAGGAGTAAATCGGGCTTTATAAAAAATTTTCGTTTAGCGACGTTTATAATACAGATAAAAAACTAATTGAAATAATATTTTTTTTCAACGCTATCAAAAAGTTAAGGTATAATCGAAGAGTTCACTTACGCTCCAAAAATTAGGTAAAATTTTAAGAAATTTTTAGAACGCTGTAAAAACTTTTAAAATGTACCTAAAAGAAAAAACGGAACTCCGAACTCTTCAATTATACCTTAACTTTTTGTTGGTGTTGGAAAAAGAAGATTATTTCAATTAGTTTTTTATCTGTGTTATAAACGCCGCGTTTTTTGTAAAGAGCCCGTTTTTCTGCTACCGTATGACTATTTGGTTTGACTTACAAAAACAATAAATGAAAAAATTAGTAACAACAAGACTCTTCTGTGTACCCAAAAAAGAAATTTTAAAAAAGCTGCACTGGAAAAAAAGTTATGACCAAAACCGCAAATATCAAGCGAATTTCAAAATCAAGCACTCAAATTGGCTGATAAGGATAAAAGGAACAGAGAAACAGAGATCGTAGGAAAAGTTGTTAAAGCAGTTAATATAATTATGTCCAAATCTTGAAAAAATTGGAGTTGCATAAAAATGTAGTTTTTAATTTTTTTTTTTTTGAATAACTATCGAAGGTACAATTTAAAAAGCATTTGGTGAAAATCGGACTTCTAGATTTTTCATAAGAAAATCTTAAAGTTTAAAAAAAATTGAGCACAAATTTAATCTCGTGGTTAATTTATAATTTCAAAAAGAACTGTTTTGAGTTTAGAAAATTTCTCAAATTTTGAGCCCTTGAATGTTTTGGTAAATCAAGTAGTTTACAAGAAATTGAATTTTTGTGAAAAATCAAAAATATTTTAAGTTATATAATATTTAACAATAAACAATACTAATTACTGATAATGTGGATTACTAATTATTTTAATAGAATATTATTGTTTATTATCATAAAGGTGGATTAAAAAGAATTCTTTGATTATTCTATTAAAATGTTTTGTGAATACTTTTTTCCACAACTCTTAAAGAAAAATTGATATAAAAACATTTTTTAAGGATAAAAGGGACAGAAAGACCTTTCCATTAGTTAAATATTAGGAGTTGTTGAAGTAATTAATAAACGTCCAATTCTTTCAAAAAAAAGATTTTTTTTTGGAAAAACTGTAGAAGGTAGTTTTTTTTCCATATTATGTAATAGGCCTTAGGTAAAATCTAAAAAATATTTAATGAAAACCGGTCTGCTAGATTTTTCATAAAAAAGTTACAAAGAAATTTAGGCACAAATTTGGCACGGGAAAGTTTAATTAACAATTTCAAAAAGAAGTGTTTCCAACAATTCCTCAAATTTTGAGCCCTCAAACGTTTTGATAACTCGGGTAGTTTTCGAAACTTCCACAGCTACATAATATTATGAGTAATGTGATATTATAAAATATTGTTCTTATTTTTTTGTAAAAATCAAAAAAAACATGTTTTTATATTTTTTATACAAATCACCAAAAAACATGTTTTTTGTAATTTGTACAAAAAAATATAAACATTTTTTTATAATAACACATTACTCATAAAATTATTTACCTGCGGACGCTCCTTTTTTTGTAAATTATTTGCTAATATAAAAATTATAAAGAACAGTTTGTTTATATCAGAAAAATACATTTGGTGTTGAGGCGTCTTAATATCTTGAAAAGTTCGAAAAAATACTTTTCTGTTTTTTTTAATACAAAATACTTTACTAAATTTTATTTGAAATACTTTCTTTAAAAAACTACACCAAAAAGTATTTAAAATATAAAAAGTATTTCAAATACTGCTTTATTCTTCGAAATACAAAAGAAATACAAAAATATTTGTTCTAATGGAACTCATTACTCCTTTAATTTAAGTTTAGCACTAAGTTCAACTGAGACCCAACACCCAACTGAACCCAAAATCAAATAACAAGAATAAATACACATAACACAAATAATAAATAATTAACATAAGCGAAAATTTCGATTGTTTGTCTATTGCTTTAGATTTGTAAATATTGAATCTAAAAAGTATTTCATACTTGTTAAAGTATTTGAAATACTTTTATTACATGAAAATATGAAATTACAAAATACTATTTAAAAAAGTCTTTGAAATATTAAATATAAAATACTTAAAGTAGGTATATCAAATACTATTTAAAATACTTTTTTTTGAAATACTACCCAAAATTCTGATACTTTAACATATAAATTATATAACATAGGTCCGAGTACTGAACCTCGAGGTACACATATTTTCTTTTTTTTTTGGAGATTTTAAAACTTCTAAGATGAACATACTGATTTCAATTCAATAAGTTAGGTAACTTTTAAATAGTTCCAGCACAACTCCTCGTACATCAAGTTTTTCCAGTTTATAGAATAAAAAAATATGGTTAATACTATCAAAAGCACTATTAAAATCAATAAAAATTCCATATTTTCCTTTATTAACATTTACCAAAAATCTGTCAATGCTGATTGTCGAGCTGATTGTGTATTACTGTTATTTTGATATTATTGATGAAAATTAAATCCAATTGTATTTTCAATGCAGTTGATAAGCCTTCTGTATGTACATATCTTTTTCAAGAATTTTGTTAAATGTTGTAAGAACAGAATCTATAGTTATTACGATATTTCTCATTTCCTTTTTTATATATTAATAATAATAATTCCATTAATTTTCATAAATTATTGCACTAAATATCATAAAATTTAATAAATTCATTAGTCGAGTAAAAGCATCCTTTTTTAAGTACTGACACTTGTAGATTTTATTTGTTTTAGTAGTAAAAGTAAATTATATAATTTTATAGATAGATACCTTTCCTTCCTGAAGTACATAAGGTGTAATAAATATGTGAAAAAATAGGTAAAATGTGGTTTTATAAATTGTAAATCTATCTTTGGGTTTAATCATTTTAATAGTAGCAAAATGTCGCTTAGTGACTTTTAAAGAAAGGTGACGATACTTAAAATTGTTATAGTACTTTTGTGTATTGTGCTGAGATAAACCCAATAAGTTTTTTCCTGGGGTTTTGCCCTTACATTTTATATCGTGGTTTGAATTAACTTTAGATACTTCAAAAAGATATCCAAGTATTTTTTGGCATAGAGAATACATTTCGTGAGAACTACCACATCACAATAATCTATAATTTATCCTGGATTTTAAGTAACTGAAGTATAGTTGTAAGTCCTAGTTAGGACTTATACAACATACTCACAATGCGCATTAAAGTTTAAATGTCGACGTAAACCCCTAAAAAATTCACCACCTTAGTCTAATTTTGTTCCGAAATTACCTGGTTGAGAAATTAGCCAGAGAAAATTGAATTATTTTCATCTTACTAAAGTTAAGTGTTAGTGAACTATATGTTGTCCATTTTTGAATGGAGTCTTTACATTCAGTAATATTTTTCAAGAGCTCATTATGTTCTATCTGCATATTGTATAGTTTTCCCTAGTATCAGTATGCTACCTAAGACATTTATAGAAATGATAAATAATACAGGCCCCAAAATGCTTCCCAGAGGAACCACCTTCCGAACGTTCTTTCCAGGAAGCACATTGTGACCTGCCCACTAAGAACCTTCGTATCCAATTCAAAGGTATTTCATGTATGCCAGTGCAGTTTCCTCAGAAGTATCCGATGATTCAACCGTATCAAAAGCGAGATCAAAAGCCTTTGAAAAGTCGAAACAAACTCCTACGACATTCTGACTATGCTCTACTTCATTTAATATTATTTCAAAGGCCGAAAGCAGTACATCAATCGTGGATACTCCTTCACGAAAACCAAACTAAGACTTAGATATAATATTATTTATATGTACCTTTCCAGAATTATTGGAATTACTTTGGCAATTTTAAGAATATCAAGTTTTTTCTTTAATAATACATATATTATTTATGATTTTCGTTATAATTGAAGTCAATTCTGTCTTTAAACATTAAATATCCGTTGTTGTTATTTTATCATAACCAATAACCAGTCTTGTAACCAGGTGAACATTTCGTCGTTCTAATGCAGTACTATCCAAAAACACTTTTTCTACAAACGTGTAAAAATGGCACTTTTGACACTCATGACAAACATTAAAAAGGTCACTTTTACTGACAAGTATAGAAAGTAACACTAGTGTAGAAAGTAAATTACTTTTTACTACTAATATTTTCTACTAATATTTTCATAAATTTTATTAATATTATTTTGTAGAAAAAATATTGTACGAAGTGCGTGTTAAAAATGCAATATGGCACTTGTATGAATTCTAGAATTTGCTCCGCATCGCTCGTTCCACAAACTTTCATATGCGTGCCATAAACATGCATTTTTAACACTTACATCATAAATAACTATTTTCAGGAGTAGGTATTTTTTAATTTATTTATATGTTAAAGGCTGTCTTTGGTTTATTTTATTGAATATAAGTTGGGATGTTTCTTTATTAAAAACGTCAAATTTTGAACTGCAAATTGGCTTTATCCCATTAAATGGGACCCATTTTATGAAAAATTTGAGATAGTTCTGCATTAGATTGACGATTTATTTTATAAACCACTTATAATATTTTTAATTTCTTTAGAATCAGTTGGGAACATAAACATATTTTCATTATTATTATCTAATTTTAAATATATTATATTACCTATTGTACAATTAGTTAATTATTAGTGTAAAAATCATTAAGTATTTTACCTACATCTTCATTTCCATTTCCATTTCCATTAATATTTAATATTATTTGTTCCTTTTCAATTTGACATTTTTTAAACTTTATTTAAAATACTCAATGTAGCTCTTAATTTTTTACAATTATTTTGAAGTTTTTCATGATTATATTTTATAAATTTTTTAATTCTTACTTTACATCTTCATTATCAATATTTCTTTTCATAAATATATTCTCTTTTTCTTTTAGAATTTAACGAATTTCATTATTTATCCATTCCTTACTATTTAGTTTGAATTTTTTTAATGTAGGTGCAACTATCAAGCAATTCCTCAAATTTTGTGTTCTCGAACGTTTTGGTAACTCAGGTAGTTTTCGAGAAATCTATAATACTAAAACCGTAAGAAATGTGGAAGATGTTTTTTTCGTATAGAGTTGAAATTTTGTATAAGGACGGAGAAGAAAATTTTAAGAAAAAAGTTTAAATGTTCCTTTTCGATCGGACCGAAAAAGTTATTCCACCCCGAACGAAAAATCGAAATAGAATCGAAAATCCGAAATTCACCCCGAATTTTAGTATGTTACGGGGAACCGGATTCTGAAGACGGTGGTTTTGACCCTATCTGTTAAGGGGGTGGAAATACAACCCATTTTGTATTTTTACCCCGAATTCGGACGTTTTTTGCATCGAGCCGCAAAAAAGGCAAATTTTTGGTCAGATTTTAAAAATTCCAGTTGCATCATGAAGAGGGATGTCGATTCTAAGCGAGGTTCGAATTTCAAATTTTTCAAACCACTCTAACACTTTGAAAAAAATTCTCGAAAATGGTCGAATTTCTTACTTTTTTTTAGATTTCCGTCGGCGTCAACTTTGAAAAATCGTACCCCAGTATGGTTTTAAAGGGAAGCGACGAAATTTGGCCCCTTTTATTCTCACATCCTGGGGATAAACCATAACCATTTTTAAGTCTCCAGGCGCAACAGTGTGGCGTCGCGGCGCCGACACGCCAAGTGTACAAATTTAGCGTTTTTTCGGTCGACAAAAGTGCTCAAACTGTGTCCCACATATTTCGATATCGAAAAATCGCAGTTTCTATATTCCTAATCCAAATACCACCTGTTGCCTTAATTCGGAAGCTTTTTTTGATATCTCGATTTTTTCTCTGTTTTTGGCGCCCTCAAATTCGCCGTTTGATTTTCGCGTATTTTCGACGCGGAATTTGAAAATTTGATCGGTGCGGGCTATGTCAGTCGAATATTTTTTATTTTCCTCATTACATTAATACTTATAAGTAAAAAAATCAGCACTCTTAAAATTTTCACCCCGAGCTTCAGAAAAAAATCGAACGTGAAATGTTCAAAAATCGCGCCCGGTGCGGTCGGACTTTTGTACCTCTGCCCGCAGTTTTTAATTTCTTTTATATTTTACATCAATTCCGTTAACAGGAATAATTTCTACACTTGATCGACTATCTTTTGTTTGTAAATTCGAAGGGGTTGGAAAGTTATGCGCAGATTGAGTCAAAACTTTAATTTGAGGGGTTAGTGGCTCTCGTCTGACTACTTTTTAACCGATTTTCAATTTTAAAAGCTCAATCGAATGTGCTTCTCGAACCAAAATCGCCCACGCATATGGTTTTTTGAATTTCGGGAAAAAAAACGAAATAATAATTTTTTTTAAGATCCCATTTAAAAAAGTCGCAATTTTTGACGCTTTTTGGTCTAATCAACCCCTCAAATTCTATTTCACCCCCATGTAATATACCTTTTCTGAAAGCTTTAAAAGTCCCCTAAACGACAAAAAAAGAATCACTTCGCTATCTCTTTTCGCTATTGAGTTATGACTGAAAGTGTATAAAAATTATCCAAAATCTCCGTTTGGAGGCAAAATTTCGGTCTGAAATTTTTCACTTTTCACAAAATAATTAATATCTTCAAAACTTTTAGCACCACCGAGACGTTTAATAGCTTAAAATTCGCACAGTCACCTGGTCCACGAAATTTCGTGAAAATTTTAATTTTCGGTTTAAAATTGCGTCATCCAGGCCCGTATTTGTACCAAAATTTTGCGAAAACTTTCCGAATTTTTTCCAAAAAAACAGTTTAACCGATTTTAATCAAATATTTTTTAAAATGCGTATATCCACAGTGTTTATCTTTGGTGAAAATTTGAAATCGCTAACTTACACAGTTTTCAATAAAAACAATAAAAACCAATTCCCATGAAAAACTTCAAGCCTTTTAAATTTTTTTTTTCGAATTTTTTCAAAACCGACCCCGCAAATGAAAGATATTAGAAAATTGATGAAATTTAGGGGGTCACTTGCCCTCTACACCTAAAAAAATTTTACACCCCAAAAACTCAAAAAAAACAATTTTTTTTTAGGTAATGTGCTTTAAAAAATAATTAAATTTTTAAAAATTTAATAAGATAATATCGATAATTTTTACAAACGAATTTTTATTTCTTAATTTTAGTTATTAAGCTCAATATGAATTTTTCAAAATACACATTTACTCTTTTATCAGAATGCCATATTTTATATAAAAATTCATAACTTTTGAACAAAAAATCGCAGAGCCTTGATTTTTTCTTCATTTTTTTCTTATTTCTTTATAATGCAAGCCAAAATAATTAACTTTCAAATTTTTAATTTGAAACGCTACACCCTTGTTAAGTTTCTAAACCTAAAACGTTTGGTTGATTACAAAGGGAACACCCTGTATATGTATACGCACACAAACTTTTTAATTGATAATGGCCATTTTTTGAAAAAGTGTCCATTTTTTAATAACTTATTTTGGGATATAATAATTTCTTAATTGAAATAATTTCCATAATTTTAGTGCCCATTTTTTATTAGAGTAATTTAATGCAATTAAATTTAATGAAGTGCAGTGTAATAGCACCCCTGGCTACAATAATTAGATGAACTTAGAACATAGTATAATAGCAATGGCCTTTATTTGTTTATCATTTTATTGATTAAATAAAATTGTCAAGGTTTTCATGATGGTATTGTGATAAAACTAAAAATATATAAGTTTAAATAAATCAGTACTTTAGATTATCCTATTATTAGATGATAAGAAATAATTAGTATTTAATCAATAAATAAATTATACAAACCTTTAAAAATTATTTTCCAAAAAAGTTCGAAAAAACGTGGATTTATAACAAAATTATCACAAAACACGAATTGTAGACTCGAGGGACACGGCACAATAACATATACAATATACAAGGAGCACGGACTCGGAACGTTTATTGTTATTTTCTGTTTGTAGAGCGGCTACAGCGGCAAGTTGTGAGTTGAGGTTTTTAGGCTGGGGCTGGGTGGGATCGTTCATGAACGATCCACGATCCTATGAACTCGAGTGTAGTACTCCCTAACCAGAGATAATAGATGATTGAGATGTCCGAATCCCATGCTAACGGAGGGAAGCAGTGGCCTCCTAACTGAGAAAACCGGAACTATTGGGATTCGGAACTACTCGTCAACTCTCGTTCATAACACGAAATTATTTAAAAATAAAAACATAAACATAACATATAACCAACAAATAAAACACCAGGAATTCCCTCAATCCAACCATTAAATTTATTAATGTGACTAGTATTTTCAATGGTTCATAAGGCAAAACCGCCATAATCCATAATATAATGTGTTAATTAATCCAATCTAAAATTAAATTGTTGATTTATTGAGCAATTCATTTCCAAACCATAAGTCCTTACAGGAAGTATATGTAAGTTTTGTTAAATGGGTTGTAATGGACACTTCCATAATTACATTACAGATATTTTCTGTAAGGGCTTACGAGTGTGCAAATAATCGACCCGTTACAATGTTTTAAACAAAAATATTTTGTCTGTGACGAGTTAGGATATACGAACTTAATTGATATAGACATTCATCGTACAATAGATTAACCCTAGGATGCATAACGTGGGTATTTGGTACCCAACACAAAATTCATTTTATTTTTCTTCTTTTGTTTTAACCGATAATTTTATGAAAATTTTGGCAAGCCTTCTTTGTTATATTTTTAACACAGTAATTTATGTAAAATTAGGCGATTATTATATAGTACCTACCAAATAAAAATTTTTTCAAAAATAGTCTTAATTCGATATGTAAATGTGGTCATCGGGAGAGGGAAAAAGTAGTTAAAAGTTAAAATTAAATTTAAAAAGCTAACCGAGGAGTAAATCATTTGACTTTTTAGGCTTTGGTAGATAAAATTTGTGGTTTTACATAAAGTAATTTCTTTCACATTTTATCAAGAAATCAACGATTTTTTTTATTTATTAGTGAGGACTGAAGAAAGAACAACTAAAATTCAAATCAATAAATTTTTTATTTCTACAAAAAACATAAAAGAATATGAGAATTTCTTTAATAAGTATTTAAAATTGTTGGTCCTGGAGCTAGTAATAGAAAAAAAACTGTATTAAACAGAACCATTAGAAATTCCCAAAATCTTAATTTGTAGAACATATACATCGGAAAAATTGATTCGTCAGACAAATTCTAAAACCGCTAGCCAGTGAATTTGTCTAGTGATTCAATTTTTGCGATGTAGATGTTCTACAAATTAAATTTCGGGGGTTTGTAATTGTTCTGTTTAATACACTTTTTTTTCTATTATTGGCTCCCATACGTATTGTTGCTTGTTGTCTCTGGTTAGTCCTGCCCAAATTTCAATAATCCATTATGGAATATTTCTGAGAAGTCAAAATCTGAAATAAAATAATTTCATTAAACAAAATTACATAATATTTTTATCTATATTGTTACCTATTCAATAGAATTCAAAATGTCCATCCTCAGGTTGGTTGGTTTCTTCCGCGAAGCATGAAACATAAAAAATGGTAAACATGCATAATTGTTATGAGGGAATAATGAAACGGCGTGTAGGTTTATTAATGCGTGAAAGTTTATTTTTACTAATCCTTTCTATATTTTTCAAAGATGAAGTACATGCATTAAGGCGTTTTCTTAATTTCCAAATAGTCATTTGCTGTTGCCTATTTATTGTATGAAGATCACGTTTTTTTTATTAAACAAATTATTATAAAGTTCACTTTGTTCAGCTAATTTTATAGATTGAGTCACATTTTCCATTGGTTCATCGTCTATCATTAAATTATTAGATATTGTTAAGCTTTCTAAATTGGATTTAAAACAATACGTGTGATCATTAAAAGCTATTTCTAAATTTTCTACATTGGATTTTGAGCAATACGAGTGATCACTAAAAGCTACTTCTAAATTTTTAGTAACAACGGCATGGTTATTATTATTTACCGGATTTGAATACTTATGCAAATGTGTTTTTAATGAACTGGAAAATGATTTCTCTTCAAAATGATCTTCACACAAAAAAAGATGTTTTAAAGAAGGATATTATTATATATATTATTAGTTTCAGCCGTATTGACATACCGTACATTTGAACAATTCGGAAAAGAACAACGATACGATACCTTACCGGACATATTAAATTTGAACTAAATATATTTACCTACCTTTACTAAAAAAATCACCGGCTTTGTTTCTTCAACAAAACCACTTGCATATCACGTAACCTACAAGATTGAAAGAATTGATATTGCGCTTTCTGACATACGCACGCTCAGTTGTCAAAATTCGTTAGTTCCGGTTTTCTTCGAAAGTGGCGTTTTGCTTCCCGAATTACCCGGCTTTCAACTCCTCTCATAGTACATACTTTGTGTCCCTAACCAAGTACTCGCGCAAGCGTAACTACTACCCAGCTGTTCCTTTTTCTGCAATCTGCATTCCCAATTGGGATATTACCTCGATTTCAATTCACCCATAAATGTTATGTCACAGGCTTACAATAGAAAACAAACAAGTTTTATTGATTGGATTATACCATTACCTGGAATATCCAATTGACGACTCAAAAGTTACTCTTAAATAGATTAATTAAGAGTCTTTAGTCTTCATTAGGTACCTAATGGTAGTGTAGTGCTTCTTCCTTTTTCAATTCAAAAAAACTGAGTATGCTATATGCTCCTATCCCAATCTTGGTAGATGAAAGTTCAGGGTTAGAAAATGGAATAAAACTCGTCATCCAAAAGGTTGGAGTAGATTTGGACGCTAATTTATGCCCTCCCGAAAAATCAATCCATCCTTGTCTTGGTTACAGGTAGAAATGGGCGCTAACCTTAGTAGGATTGAAAATGCCTACCAATTTTTGTGTCGAAAATACTCAGCTCCTAAATCTTCCATATCCTAAAAGATGTATTTTATTTGGCGTCCAAATCTACTCCAACCGTCCAAAAGTTCGGGGTGTTTCGTCTTTCATTTACATCATTTATAGTTTTGGAGTTCCAGTGCACTGGTGCACCCAAATGGGGGTCGGAGGGTGATTTCACTCCCTGACCATATACAGGGTGTCTCAGACCACCCATCCACCCCTTTTATTTTGAGAACGCCTTGTCGTACAAGGCTGAAATAAAAAAAAATTATTACCAAAGCAAACCCGAAGAATCCATTGGTGCACTTATTTTTTCCCGGAACAATCCGGAAGTAACTTTCGATTTTTAAATGGCAACATAGGTCGAGTATGGTATCGTTTGAAAGGTCTTTTAAAAAGAAACAACTTTTATAAAAATATTTTTGTAATATCTTGCATAATTAACAAATTAAACGAAAAAAAATATGCAAACAAGTCACCATTGGTCTCTTAAATTATGGAAAAATTAAATCGTTACCATCATCCGCAAATGGGCAAGAGAGAGATTTTTTTAAATTGAAACTCTTTTTTGCGTTTATCGCTTTATTCGTTAAAAATAATCAACTTTTTTTTATTTTTTGAATTAAAGTAAATACATAACCTAAAAAAGTTGATTATTAACAAGCGAAGCAAAAAATACATGTTTCCATTTAAAAAATCATAATTGCCTCTACCCTTACCCATATTAAGGATGATGGTAGTGTTTTAATTTTTCCATAATTTAAGAAACCATTTGTCACTTGTTTACTTTTGTTTTTCGTTTAATTATGAAAGATATTAAAAAAATGATTTAATAAAAGTTGTTTCTTTTTAAAAGACCTTTCAAACGATACCATACTCGACCTATGTTGCCATTTAAAAATCGTAAGTTACTTCCGGTTCCAGGCACTTCCGGATTATTCCGGAAAAAAATAAGTGCACCAATATATTCTTCGGATTTGCTTTGGTAATATTTTTTTTTATTTCAGCCATGAACGACAAGGCGTTCTCAAAATAAAAAGGGTGGACGGGTGGTTTGAGACACCCTGTACATATACCGGGTGTCCACGAAACTAGTGTCAACCCTGTAATTTTTTTATTTCTGAAAATAAAAATTTGAAATTTTACTGTGTTATATGGCACAAGAAAATGCATTTATTGAACTAAAAAAATATTTCAATTTCACTTCCGCTTTCACCGGAAATTACATAAAGTTTCTTATTTTAAATGTAACACCCTATTTATTTCTACTTATTATTAAACATTGGTAAGTTCCAAGTATGTTTATGACAAAAAAAAATTTTTTTTGAGCTTTCAAAAAAATTTTTGGATTTTTTTTGGTATCTTAAATAATTTTAATACGAAAAATAAATTGTAATTTATGAAATTTATTCGGCTGTTTTTAAGAAATTAATATTTATAATTTTTAAAATGCGTTTTTTGCAAATATCTTTATTTTTTCAAATGGCATGATCGTGTGGGGCCACGGGCCACTCCCTACTTAGATAGAGGATTTTTTTTTCTGATTATAGTGATACCCAAGATGTAGCTAGAATCTTTGAAGTTTATTTTATTTATATATTTATAAACAGCTCAACACCTGTTGATAAAATAAAAAAATTTAAAAAAAACGAGTAAATAATTCCTCTATCGAAATAGGTGGTGGCCGGTGGCCCCACTATCATGCCATTTGAAACAATAAAGATATTTGCATTTTAAAAGTTAATTTCTCAAAAACTGCTGAATGAATATCTTAATTTACAATTTATTTTACCTATTTAAAGTATTTAAATTATTTAAGAGTAGTTTTAATAGATTTTATTAAAAAAAAAATACCAAAAAAAAAAGTCCAGAAAAAAATTTTTTTGTCACAAACATACTTAAAATTTATCAATGTTCAATAATAAATAGAAAAAATAGGGTGTTACATTTAAAATAAGAAAGGTGATGTAATTTCCTATGAAACCGGAAGTGAAATTGAAATTTTTTTTAGTTCAATAAATGCATTTTCTTGTGCCATACAGGGTGGTGATGAAAATTTAAGATATATCGCCAAAAATCAAAAAAATGCGATTTTAGAAAATTATTTATATTTTCCAAACCATTACTGCTACGTCAATGAAATTTGGTACCTTTAAATTGTTCACTATTTTAAGTTAAATGACACCAAAAAATAATATTTTGGCCTCCTAGATTCGAAGCCACGATATTCAACTTTTTTATTTCTTATGGCCGCCATATTGGATTTTTACTTCATCAGATAATAAATAATAATACATTTCCAGATTGCTAATTAACATTAATGCGTTCCCTTAGATAATGTGTTAAATTTGAAAATTTGAATAAAAAACAAATGAAATCAATGTTTTGTGGACAGTTTCCATGGTTAGCATAAAAATATCACTTCAAATGAAACTTTAAATTTGATCAAAATTCTAATAATAAAAAAGCAAATACTTTAATCATTTTATTTGTTTAATATTATAAAGACACTTGTTATTTACATAAAATGCTCTTATTACATCATTTGTTTATTTTTTTTTTCTTTATTATTAGATCAATTTTGAGGAGATATTTTTATGGTAACCATGGAAACTGCCCATAAAGCATTGCTTTCTTTTGTTTTTTATACAAATTCTTAAGTTTAACACATTATCTAAAGGAACATATTAAAGTTAATTAGCAATCTGAAAATGTATTATTATTTATTATCTGATGAGGTAAAAATCCAGCATGGCGGCCATAAGAAATAAAATAGTTGAATATCGCGGCATTGAATCTAGGAAGCCAAAAAAAATTTTTTTTACGTTATTTAACTCTAAATATTCAACAATTTAAAGGTACCAAATTTCATTAATGTAGCAGTAATGGTTTGGCAAATATAAATTATTTTCCAAAATCACATTATTTGTTTTTTGGCGATAATTTTACAACGAGTTTAAATATCCTAAATTTTTTTTCGTATTTTTAATGTCCATAAAAATGAGTAACTTTTCTCTAATTTAACCGACCTCGTATCTCCTCCACTTTAAAAGATACCAATGGTGAGCACCGAAATAATCACCACCCTGTATAACATACTAAAATTTAAAATTTTTATTTTCACAAATAAAGAAATTACCGAGGTAACACTAGTTTCTTGGAGACTCGGTATTAGTTAATTAGTTGATGGCAGCATTTTCAAGATTTAAGAATAAGAATAACTTTATTAAGTAAGTATTTTACATATACACAGGGTGTCCTATTTGACGTTGGACTGTATGGTGTATGGGTATCTTTGTTATTATTGGAGATAGAATGTCGGTTAAATGGAGAAAGTAGTAGAGATTTTTTCGAATTTTAATAATTCATTTACAAAAAATTTGAATATCGCATCGTTCCAACGATATCTTGAAAAAAAAGAAAATGCAATTTTCAAAATATGGCTATAACTTCGTTATTTTCGGAGGTACCAAAAATTTTTTTGACTTAATACAGACATTTTTTGTGTACACTGCAGTAAAACAAATGAATATTTTGTTTTCGCCAACGGATTGACCGCAAATGAACCAAACTTATTTTTTGCTTATGGCAGCCATATTGGATTTACACATATTCGGAATTAGGGTATTTTTCTGAGTAATTTGATATACCATATGTAATATTTTATTTTACTAACCAAAAAATGGCCTTGAATAGATGTAAACTGTCAATACATATGTGTTAAGATTTATTTTACATTTAATATTTTAAATACATAGTTACATTTATGTTATTGAAAATTTACATCTCTTAAAGTCAAATGTTAGTTTGTAAAATCAAATAATTTTATTTTTTTTTTAAATATGACATATGGTATACCAAATTATTCAGAAAAAAATACTGATTCCTAATATGTGTAAATCTAATATGGCTGCCATAAAAAATATAAGTTTGGTTCTTTTCCGGTCAATCCGTTGGCGAAAAAAAATATTCATTTGTTTTACTGCATTGTACACATAAAATTGTCTATATTATGTCAAAAAACATTTTTGGTACCTCAGAAAATAAAGAAGTTATAGCCATATTTTAATAATCGCATTTTCTTGTTTTTTCAAGATAGCGTTGGAACGATGCGATATTCAAATTTTTTGTAAATGAATTATTAAAATTCGAAAAAATCTCTACTACTTTGTTCATTTAATCGACTTTCTATCTCCAATAATAACAAAGATACCCACACAGTCCAACATCAAATGGGACACCCTGTATAAAATATACAATTTTTACAACATACACATTTTAAATAATTAATTTTATTTGTATCCCGTGTGTATATTTTTCAAGAAATCAACCTTTTTCTAAAAAGTCTAAAATTTGACTGTAAAGTGGGAATTAGCATATTTTTGTCTACAAGCCAGATTTCAAAAACGAAAAGTGATAACAAAATGATTTTGTTTTGGCCAAAAACTCATCTAAAGCCCTTTCCAGAAACATGTAATTAGTGGATTTAAAGTTTTTTTTTAAGAATTTATTATTTCAACAAAAACATTTTATCCCAGAAACATATATTAGCACCTAAATGTGTTGGTGGAAATCCGTCGATTAGATTTTCAATAATAAAATCGCAAAATATTTGCTAAAATTTGGGAAACAATAACGTTATGAACACCAAAATTTTATTTTATTATTTATTTCCCACAAATTCGACAATGATATTGTAAAAGTAAAAAGTGAAGGAAAATAATTGAGAACTCTTAATTTTTATGATTTTTAGAGATAATAATTTAGTTTTGGAAGTCGAGAAAAAAACACCCCCTTTATTGGCTTTATTTTGAAAAATTGTTAGAAAACTAACAAAAATGAATTTTCAATTTTTTTTTCTCTGTGAACATTTTGGCAACGGTTTCTTTTGTATTTTGTTATTACTAATTGAAAGAGGATAGTTTTTGCATTCTAGTGATAAATTTTTAAATGTCTACCGACATTTTATAAATTAAAACGTTGTAACTCTAAAACTGTAAATGATAGACACCCAACTTTTTTTATTTTTTGACGTTTGTTCTACCTTCTATGTCTGAAGTGTTTATCTACTTCGAATGGGACACCCTGTATAATTTTATAATTACCATGTAGACTAAAAAATACACCCTTCCAATTTTATGGCCATTCAAAAGCGTCATTAGCTAAATAAACCCCCGCCTCTCGGCCAAACCTAGTTGGAAAATTTTTGGGAACTGACATTGATTTCTTCATTCTTCATTTTTGCACATAATTTTTTTTCTGCTGAAGCTATTTTAAATTTTCTTTTTTTGGTGTACTAATAGATCTTGTGACTATTATTTTTGCATTTTTTGTCTTCGTAAAAATTGCGCTCTTTTCTTTGTTTTCGAAGATTCTATACAACAAGTAATACATATATTTTTTGTACCACATTGAAGAAAATGCTTAAAATAAAAATTTGTGCTATCCTGTTTGTTTTATGTATTTTTATAACAACATAAATTTTCTTTTAAATTTTGCTTTCTTTTCAAATCTCCATAAAAATTTAATAAAAGCGCTTAAAACAAATCAGAATTATCAGAATAGCACACGTTTTCATTTTAAGCATGTTCTTCAAAGTGGTACAAAAAAGAATATGTTATCACTTTTTGTTTTATTGAATTCTTGAAAACAGAAAAAAGCGTGCAATTTTTACGAAGTGCTCTCTTTTGTTGCTCCATTAATACTGTTTAGTTTACCCCACAATGACAAAATTTACAACAAATGATAGCTACAAGATGCACAAAAAAAAAGAAATTTTAAAAAAGCTTGATGGAGAATTTTTTATGAGCAAAAATCCGGCTTTCAGAAGCTTCTTTAAAAAATTTCCAATATTTTACTTGTACAAATTGTGTTTCTACTTTTTGAGAATACATTTTTTACTTTGTAAGAAATTTTGAAGATTCCTACATTAAATTTGCATACAAATTTTAATAACAGTTTAATGAATTTTTAGATTTTACCAAATTTGGACTTTGGTTCTGGGTAATTCCAATGAAATTTAAAAGTTTTGAACTTTGGTCAAAGGTCTTTGGCTTAAACTTTGCACTCATATCTAATAAAATCACCACCCATGAAATTATAATTAGGTGATTAACTACCATGAAGGTAAAATATTACAACCCCAAAATTGAACAAGAAAAAAATGACACCGTTCATGAGTTTTTCATAATTTATAATCTTAAACTGAATTGCAGTTTATCTTGGTACCCATATCCCATAATGAAAGGACAATAGGTTTATTATTCCTGGAACCTCAGGGATAAGCTGATACATCACAAAAGGTTCTCAGATGACTCATGCCTGTCTGGGGGTCAAAAACATTTGCTATACAGTTTCACATTACAAGAATTACTGAAGCAGAAACCTAAACTGCAGAAAAATCATTTTAACATATCAATCCTGATATTTCTCCCAAAAATAGAACTTTTCAAAATAAAAATTAAGATTAAAAAGTTAATATTTATTAGTTATTTATAGTTTTAAACTAAAGTATATAATTATAAATTTCAAGTAACAATTTAAGATAGGCAACCAAATTAACATCAACATTTTACAATCAAACAAATCTCACCAAAAATAATTGGAAAATAACTGATTAAGGCGATAGTCGGCAAATTTGAGCGCTTGATTTTGAAATTCTCTTGATATTTGCGATTTTGGTCATAACTTTTTTTCCAGTGGAGCTTTTTTAAAATTTCTTTTTTTGGTATAAAGAAGTCTTCTGTCTACCAATTTCTTCTTTTTTTGTTTTAGTAAGTCAAACCAAATAATCATACGGCAGCAGTAAAATGGGCTCTTTACAAAAAATCTTCGCTTAGCGGCTCTTGGAAACATTCTAAAAAACTAATTGAAATAAAATTTTTTTTCCAACGCTAGAAATAAGTTAAGATTTAAATGAAGATTTTGATGTTGCTTTTTTTTGTTTTAAATATATTTTTAAACTATTTACAGCATCCCAAAATTAAGTAAAATTTTAAGAAATTTTTTGGATGCTGTAAAAAATATATTTAAAACAAAAAAACGCAACATCAAAATCTTCATTTATATCTTAACTTATTTCTAGCGTTGGAAAAAAAATATTATTTCAATTAGTTTTTTAGAATGTTTGAAAGAGCCGCTAAGTGAACATTTTTTGTAAAGAGCCCGTTTTACTGCTGACGTATGATTATATGGTTTGACTTAGCAAAACAAAAAAAGAAGAAATTGGTAGCCACAAGACTTTTCTGTGTACCAAAAAAAGAAATTTTAAAAAAGCTTTAATGGAAAAAAAATATGACCAAAACCACAAAAATCAAGCGAATTTCAAAATGAAGGGCTCAAACTTGCCGACTATCCTCTTAAAACCTATTGATTTGCATAATTTTATCAAAATTAAAAATCTCTTCCTGAAGCGCAATTTTTTCTTCATCAGTCTTTAAGCTACGACAGTAACTATCGAATTTCATTTTTTGAAAATTTAACAAAAATTTAAAACATTGTTTAATTGAAGCTCCTGTATACAGCGTACGTAACACCACCTTCTTCTTCTCGATTGATGTGATAAATGGTAACGTACTCGTGACAATTTTATGTGGACCATGCCGAACCCGAATAATCGCAATTCTCGTCATTTCATTACAATACTTTGCATTCAGCCCTGCTCTGATTGCCGCCACACCAAAATCCCCATGTAGTTTCTCTATTTTATCCAGAATGATCCGGTAAAGGCTGTTTTCCTTAATACTTAATCGATCACCATCATTTTTTCCATTTTCAGTAATTTGTAACGTGATATACCTTATAAATCAATTGAAATTAAAATAATTCATTAGTTTAATTAAATAATCTTACCTATTTTTATGACGAACCATTGTTTATTTACAAAATGTTTATATTAACATAACCTAAAATCTCCATTTACCATAGAATGACGAAATTAAAGACTGCTAATAATGGTTGTGTTCTTTTTACCTACTTTGCTCGAGCAAATCAGTCAAAGAGAACACAGCTAATTACTTAAATATTAAAATCCATATACAGGATGATTCAAAAATATCGTTATTATTTAAGCTGAGTTTATGCTCAACTAACCACTAACAATTAGGAAGATAAATGCATTAAGTTGCATTTGACTGTTCCTACTGCCATTAACAAGTAACCATTAAACATTAACAGTTAACCACTAATGGACCAAGTTGAGAATTTTCAACTAGGAGTTGCTAGTGGTTACTAAATCTAGAAGTACACATGCTTGATCTTTACAGTTGAAAGTCTAATTTTTGTCTCTGACGAATATCATATCATATAATGTATAGTCAAACCTTATTTAATGGACGTAATGTGGAGTTGGTGAAACTTGTTCCTTGTTCAATTTGATAATGATATCGACAATTTGAAATATCGCGACGAATATGTCAAATTTCTTAATGCCAAATAAAGTATAAACGCTCTCATTTTATGTTAGTGGTTGACTATTAGTGGTTAAATGGTTAGTGGTAACTGTTAGGGCCAACTTAAGCTTGAAGCGACACTTAAACTAAAAAATTGACAGAAAATCTGTCATATTTTTAGTTTAAGTGTCACTTGAAGCTTAAGCTTTTGAATGATTTACAGTGGTCGTAATACCTTATAACAAAGTAACGAAACTAAAATAAATATTTCCAAATTTAACATCATAATTATATATAATCTATTTACAGAAGTTGTATTTGTTTAACATTATAAACAAGCTTAAGAATAACCCAGCTAGCAAAATTAAGTCGGCCGACATTCGGCCGAATATACGCCTCCCATACTGGGTACAACGGGCCTTCAACGGCAAATGATGTTGGGCAGATTTCAATAGGTCACTCCGGCCGAAAGGCGGCCAAACGCACTGCTACCGCTGCGATGAAATGTATTTTCCGCGACGGCCCTATTATGTACCGACATCATTTTGCTTTCATACCGCCGCATTGCCAGCAATGGGCCTGCACATTGCCTTTGTGCACTACACTTCAGATTGGGTTATAAAAAAAATAATTTTATAATATTTATTATAATGATTATATACAATTCATAATGCCTTTATTTCCTATACGCCAACTCACTTAATAATCGATGAGCATCTGTACGCGGCCAATTATCGATTTCTGATTTTCGTTTTTTGATTACCGAGACTATAAGCTTAGAAAAACGGCAAGCTGGGATGGGATTCGAACCCGCATTCTCGGATTGAGACACTGACGCCTTAGCACTCTGGACCACCACTGACCTTGTCACACTAGACACAATTCAGAAATAAAAACTTAAAAGTATTATTCTTATTTTCTTATCATTCTTTATGTAATCTAAGCATGCAACTCGTAAAATCGTGATTAAATAATAATCACGATTTCAGTCGTTGTATTACATATGAAAATTAACAATTTTTAAAAATAAACTGCGTTAAATAATAATAAAAATTAAAAAAATACAAAGTTTTAAATAACTACCCAGCTAGCAAAATTAAGTCGGCCGACATTCGGCCGAATATACGCCTCCCATACTGGGTACAACGGGCCTTCACTGGCAAATGATGTTGAGCCAATTTCAATAGGTCACTCCGGCCGAACGCACTGCTACCGCTGCGATGAAATGTATTTTCCGCGACGGCCCTATTATGTACCGACAACATTTTGCTTTCATACCGCCGCATTGCCAGCAATGGGCCTTCACATTGCCTTTGTGCACTACACTTCAGATTGGGTTATAAAAAAAATAATTTTATAATATTTATTATTGTATTATGATAATGAATATATACAATTCATAATAAATATATTCTAAGAAACTCAAAAAGATATAGGTATATCTATCTTACTAAAAATAAGCAAATATTTGACTTTGGAGCATTTTATATTGCCGGAATATATTTCGTAAACACTCGAAACTAGTCGAAAAAAAAAACCGAAGAAATAAATTTAATGTCAGAAATCGTGTTAAGGCCCATCAAGTTGGCAATGCAATATTTGCAAAGCTCGAATGAAAATAAAATATGTATCTAAGCCTAGTGTCGAGCAACTTATGGCCCTTAGCTTGTATTCAACGCCGATGCTTTGCCGACATAAAACCGCCAATCGGCCAATGTTATTGTGTTAGCTGGGTTACCTTGCCGGGCAACATGTTAAGAGCCATCGAAGGCCCTAATCTTCCAATCGACGCCGACACTTTGCCGACCGTGCCGTAATAAAACCGCCAATTGGCCGATGTTACAGTGTTTGCTGGGAAATATTATAATTCATATACGTTAATAAAAATAATGAGATAATTTGTGTATTATATATCATGCATAAAATCACGAAAACTCGGTTACATTAATTCATTCAGCAATACATTAATTTTAAACTAAATAGAAGCAATGATTAAAACTGCGATACTAAAAGCTAGTGGTAGAATAACCACATTAAATTCTGTTGAAGTAGAAATGTTTAAAAAACAAAGTTCCGATTGGTGGTCTAAAAATAGCTACATGCTTCCCTTGCTGGAATTAAACGAATTGCGTATACCTTTTATTTTAGATTGCTTGAACCTTAAAAATGTTGAAAATAAACCTTTGAAAGGTTTAAAATTTTTGGATGTGGGGTTTGGTGGTGGATTTTTATCAGAAGCTTTAGCAAGATTAGGGGGTGATGTTACGGGAATTGATGGAACTAAGGAGGTTATTGATGTGGCTAAAATTCACGCATCATTAAATTTGGAGCTGGTGCCGAAATTAAAATATGTTAATACATTAATTGAAGATTTTGCAGGTGATAATATTGGTAATTTTGATGCTGTTGTGTCCTCGGAAGTGATTGAGCACGTTCTTAACCAGAGGATGTTTGTGAAGTATTGTGCACAAACGGTTAAACCGGGAGGTTCAATTATTTTTACAACGATTAATTCAACATTTTTGGCGAAAATTTGTTATATTTACCTAGCGGAGAATATTTTAAAAATGCTACCTAAAGGATTGCATAGTCCTGATAATTTCATATCTCCTGAGCTTCTAAAATCCTATTTGGAACAAGAAAATTGCACAAATAAAAGTGTTAAAGGTTTTTATCGGGTTTTTAATGAGTGGAAATGGGCTTCCACTTTGAATATTAATTATGCTCTGCATGCAATAAAAAATGCGTAATTTTTTTTGGATGTAATAAATTTCATATTGTTTATTTAACGCCTTTATAGTTATGACCCAATAATTAATTAATCTTCTAAATATTTGCTGCTTCTATTTGATGATTGCACGTGCTTTCTAATGAAATTACAACACCAATAAGACTTTACATAATTTAAATTATTATAAAGCTGAGAGCCTATTATTTATTTCAGTCCAATTTTTGAAGGTGATAGTCAAGTGTGGCCTCGTCCGGTCCCTCGGATCTTCGGAGAAAGTGGTTATTTGATGTATATTTTTAAAAAACGCGTTTAATGTTTAATTTGGTGTAATATTATTCGTGAAGTGCATTTAATTAGTGTTTAACTATGTAAGTACCCAAAAAAAATTTGACACTAAAAATGTTCATACATGTGTGGCTAGGAAAAAGTATTAATTGATTTGTGTAATAGGTATGTGTGATTTCCAAATCGTAATAGTTATTCAATATTATTACTATTTCGAAAATAAAATGATCTAGTTTAATAAGTGAAACCTATAAATGCAACATTAATTTTTTTAGTATTTTTCTTTAGAATTTTTATTTTGGTAAATATTTCTTACAAAGTATGAAAATTCCAACAGGTTCATAATTTGATTAATTATAACAGAGTACCTCAGGGGTGAGTTTGCATACGGTCTGATAGAACTGTTTTAGTTTTCATTTTTTATGATTTTTTTCCGTATCTTTTTGGTGCATTTTAAGAATTTTTAAGTTTGAACCGTTGTAACGGCCAAACAAAAACTACCAAAAATATATTTTTTTACTTATTTTGTTTATTAGGGCCTGTTTTGCTAATTTTATTTATTAGATATAATTATAAGGATTTTGCATTAGGAGAATGAAGCTTATGTTTTTTATCATGTTTTTTTTTTATTATTTTTTAAAGAAATAATTTGGTAACAAAACAAAACTAAAATATAATCCCGAATCTAATGTTTGAAGCATTTTATACTTGAGTATTCTTTCAGTTCTGTTGGAAGACTGTTAAACATGGCTATTGGGCGTTTTGGGTGATTCTTTTTTTTTCTGGAATTATTGACACAAAGGGTGTCATATGTAGAACTAGGTGACTTTTGTATAAGGGAAGAGTTAAGAAGTAACCGATATTTTTAAATTGTACTGCCATGTTCTCGGAAAATTTGTTTTACACCAATGGAAACTCCTAAATACTTGACGCACTTTAAACGTTTGATTTCCACATTATTTATTTTAATTGTTTTATTAGGGTTAATTTCACGATTACCTATTATCACGTATTCGCATTCGATTTTGTTTAGCACCATTTTGTTGTTTTTAGTCCAATTTTCTATTCGCGATTTCGACTACCTGTAGGCACGTCACTATCGCGGAATCGGATGATTAATATTGGTAAGTATACTTGCGTCATTGTTAATATTTATTTTAAATTTGACTAGTTAAAGTCACAAAACACTATAAATCTCTTCATTACAAACGAAAACTGCGAAAATACGTACGATCGATGTACAATCAAGCGCAAAGATATCCAGGATACAATAGAAATATTTTGGCAAGGCTTCGCAAACACGAGATCACTCGAAATTTGGGAGGACTCTGCCCGCAACTTAAGTTGTATTCATTTCTTTTAAAATTCGTGTGGTCTCGTGTTTGCGAACGCTTGCTATTGGGTCAGAATATTTCTTTAGCGACCTCGATATAGTTGTTCGTGATTGTACAACGCTAATGTAATATTATTGACCAGTACTCATCGATTTAGTTCAAAACGATACACCCAGAGGGCGCATGGAATTCCGAAATAGCGAATTTTTTCCTTCATTTTTATTCGCGGAGACAATGCGGTTCTAACATTTTTGGTGAGCAGGTAAATTTTAGTTTTGGGAGTTCGGTCGTGGCCGGTTAGAAACTAGAGAAAATTTAATCGACAAAAAACGAAAAAAAGTACAAAATCTCGCTAATTACTTTTTAACCAATATATATAAAATTAAAAGAATATTATCGCTAGAAAGCTGAACCCATCCTCTTTTAATTGGTAACAACAGTAATACAGAAATAGTTGATATAATGTTGAATAAAAAATTGTAAAAAAATAGAAGAAAAATAAATATTTCTTTTTTTTCAGTTTTTTCAATTTTTTCCAAGATAAGACCTATTAAGGTTGTTTTTTTTTAATTTTCTGAAAGTTCTTCATATTTATAACAAATCAGAGAAAAATTTGAAACCATAGCTCTTTTCCATCTCTTACTATAGCCTTCTGAAATTTGGATATAGATAGAGGATGTGGTTATGAGTTAAGACGTTACTCCTAGAAGAAGTATTCTGAGCATAGTCTGTTACCATTCGCAGGTGGAGTGGCGTGAAACTAATATTATAAAATATTTGGTATAGTCTAATTGACAAACTATATGCACCCCTTATGATATACCGTGCACGTGCTGCCTATTTGACAAAAGCTACGGTTTCAATTTTTTTTATTGGCAGTGGTTTGCACAGATTTACACAGCGTCTTACTCTTTGATATCTGTTACTCAAATAGAAAGCCACGATTGACATAAACATTGCATTAAAATTGTATTTCTCCAGTTTTCATAGCAAGTCATCTGATAAAACGCTATCAAATGCCTGGCTAAGATCGCAAAACATTGAAATGGAGTATCTACCCCTCTCAAAGTAATCTAATGTGTTTGAACTGAGTTACGGATTACGGATGGAGTCTTGAGTATTGTGTTTTCTAAAACCAAATTGATTTTGGAAAAGTAAGTTGTTACTTTCAAAGAACAGCATTATTCTGGTTTACAATACTTTTTCAAACACCAAAATATAGGTATTAACACAGAATTTGGCCTATAGTTTTCAACGTTGATATTGATGTCATTTTTCTTGTGAGTTGGTACAACATTTTTAGCAACTTTAAAGCATCTGGAAAAATGCCGTGTACATAACAATCAATAATTAGGGGCGTTAAGGGTGTTATAATGCAATTTAAAGATATTTTCAGTATTTTCATTGACAAACCATTATATCCTTCGAGGCACTGTTTTTTAGACCGTTGACAATTCCACGAACCTCATATTCATTAAGAGCAATTTCCTAAAGAGAAAATATAGTGGTTTTTAGTTCTGCAGTTATAAAAGATAGTACGAACAACATTTTTGTATAATATTTTTGTAGATGATTTAGAAGTCATTTCTATAATTTTTGCCAGAAGGAAAAAAATTGTAGAATGTACAAAAAATAATATAATGATCTAAAAGTACTTTAAATTTAGACCCCTCTAATTAATTTTGTGCTAGGTTACAGAAGGCAACTCTTTGGCAGGATGTAGGCTAATCAATTTAGATTATAAATCTGAAAAAAAAATGAAAATCTAACAAGGGAAACTTGAGTTATGACTGCAGAACTAATGCTCGATTTCATGATTTTCACAATTTTTCCTCCAAAACTCGCGCGCCCTCTAGGGATTCGCATTAATTATCAGTTATTTTGTTTATTACTTTCCAAACGACAGCATTATTCGGATTGGAGGATTTTCGAATTTCTTTTCTAATTTGTATATTTGGTTCCGTTTCTTGATTTTTTCGAGTAATAGATCCCTTAGTCATCCAATTTAAATAATTTACAACTTTTTTTTTATTTTTAATGTACTCACGGGAATCGCATTCTTTATAGCTTCGGATATACATATTTTTTTCCTCCAATAGTTTTAACTTAGGAGTACAATTGAGCTTTATTATAATTAATTTTTATAATATCATACTTTTGTAGTCTAATTGATACTTCTGGTGTTGTTGTCGCAGGCATTTAGAATAACTTGTTTTTTAGCTAAACGCTTAGTCATTTAGGTAAACGCGGGTAATAAGAATACTATCGAATATTTTTCTATTTGACTGGATAAATTTTGTCGTTTACCTAAAAGATTCCGTTTAATTTTTTTCAGGTATTTCTCCAGTGATTTCTGCTGCAGATGCGATGTCAATAGTAATTGCTGGGTACCACAGTTCTTTAAAATTCCATAAGCTGTGCCAATTTTATAGAACTTTATGATCAATCTTTGGTACTTACACTACTACACTGGAACCTGTATTATTTTTTTTTTAATTTGTTAGATGAAGACTGCAACATCTTTTCTGCAGTTCTCCTTCGTTCTTGCAACGATTTTTCACGGTTCTTCAACTATAATTAATCTTGCTGACATAATTCACATAATTCTTGACTATCATGAAAGAAGGATCTGGGGTCGCTCAAAAGTTGGGTTGTAACGGAATCGTGGTTTCAGTACTTAGTGTAGGTTCTAAGTTTTCTCCGTTACGTATACTGGCAAAAATCTCAGTTGGAATGCTCCAAGATTTCATCCTTACCCCTTACCTGATTCAAAAAGAGCTCGATACAGCGATCTTTTGATTATGCGGTGGTTTGAACTTCGGGAGCTCTTTTAGAAGTCTTATGCCCGTTTTCACCAACTATTCCTAAAACTTAGGCATTGCTTATATGCTAGGTATTGCCTAGTTGCTAGGTATTTTTTATTAAATGATTAAAAATACCTAGCAACTAGGCAATACCTAGATATAAGCAATACCTAAGCATCAGGGTCTTAAGTGACAGAACTTTCTTGGTAGTTAAGTAGCCACTTAAAATCTCTATCAGGAGTGATTTGGAGGTCTTTCAGACCTATTTGGGCGTGATTAATAAGTAAGTAAAAATAATTTATTATTATCCGTAAAATTGCGTTCTTACATTTGTACCTAAATTTGCGTCGTGTTCTTCGATAGCTGCCAACGGTTCAACCAAATTTAATTAAACAATTTCGTATAGGTCTATAAGAACCGAAGGTGTTACGTCATAGTTTATGAGACGATTTCAAAATCTTGGTTAACCACTAACCAATCACAAAAGCTATTCGAATTTGCTTTTTGTCCAACGCTGAGCACGGTTAAGTTGATATTCTTTAATCTATTAAGAAGCAACACCTGAATCAAAATCTTCCTTTGAAACTTTTCAATTTGGTTTTTCCGATTCGCCTACTATCACTTGCTCATCGTTTATGTGAAAATCTTCGATTATAAAACACTTTATTATTACTTCATGGATTTTAACACAAAAGCACAAAAAAAGAGGTAACAATGACGCAAGTGTGATAGGCACAAACCCCAAGACCCAATTTCAATGAAACTAAAAAAACTGGGAATAAACTAATTATAGAAGTTTTGACGAGGAAGATAATTTGTACCAATTTCAAGATTAATAATTTTTTTGGATCTGTTATGGTGTGATATATTATTGTACAAGATTATGAGGTTGTTCTGGTTGTTTTGTCAGGATTTTGTATCTTGAAGCCACATCCTTCAATAGCATCGAGGTAGTATTCCTAGCAAAAATGTCTACTTCTCCAATTTTATATTTGAGTCTCCATTTGAAGTCTTTGCTCGAGTAATTCTATAAATTTTTTATTATTCTCATCTTTTTTTGGCATTTTCAAGAATATGAAGCATTGTAAAGGTTTAAGAATAAATAAAAAATATCAACGTCTTCCAATGTCTAAATCCGCCCCTGAACGGGTTCAAAAATTGATTCTTTGTTTATAGTTAAGTTGAAGGTGTGGTAGAGGTAAAAAATAAAATCTGAATGAAAAGAGAATTTATAATGCACAAACATTTTAATATAAACTTAAAAATCGTACAACAATATGAAAAATTATAGACTATTATACACATATTACTTATTTTATATAACGGGATGGAAAAAATCCTTCTCACTATAATAAATATATAGATAACTACAATTAGTCACAAATATATTAGATATAGATATTATAACAAACTAACACAGATAGTGACATATTACACAAGTGGGGGTCAGGTCGAGTAATTCTAGCGTCCTTAAAATGTCCTGTAAAGTTTAAGGAGTAACCAAGACCTGGCCAGGATTCCTAATATTAATTTGATAGTAAAAAAGGGGCCATCACATTCATTATTACAGGGCACGAGTCCCTTAATCGTTTTTTTACATTTAAATATTACGTGGCCAGCAAGTCTTTTAATCAAAGAAATTTCCTTTCCTATGCACAATGGCTGTGATCACATAATCGCCAAAAATCCAATTTTTCAAAAATTGAACTATATAAAAAGTATCTACTCATAAGTTGCTATTACAATTAGATACAATGAACTAGTAATTCTGTAATTGTATGAACAACAGTAACTATTATTATATACAATTCTTAGGTAAAATGCTAAAATACACCAAGCAAGTATATAAAATAATTGAATAATATCTATATTATAAATCATGTACATTGTGTAGCTAGCGACTAGCCGTTTCATACCCAATTGGGGACGTTTTCAATAGATTCAAACGATAACATGCCGTTTATTTCCTATTTTTACGTCTATTTTGATTGATTCCTTTTGTTTGAATCGATTAAAAATATCCATTGGGGGCTAGTAACTGACAGGTAACACTAAGACCGTTGACGACTGCCTTACAACCGTCTTGAAAGGCAAACACATTCCGTATATAATCATAATTATGTTTAATGCCGTTTTGAACGGCCCATATTTTTAAGCTTAAAAAAATATTTTATATCACGTGTAGGAAACTATCTAATTTACTATATGTGTACTAGAATTTTTCTAAAAGTAGGTCCAATCCTTATGACTATTTAAAGGTGACGATTGATGATTGAAATTAAGGAAAAACCTACAGTTATGCACCATTTTCATCAATTAAATTAGCTTTAGCTATAGTAATGTATTTCGTTGAAGTGTCTTGTTTATAACAAATTGCCTGTACATAATAAGTGATAAAAAATCAACGCAGTTACATTTCAGTTTAATTAATTAATTAATAAACAAGTGGTTTAATGTAATTTCAGTAATAAGTAACATCATTTTTTTAACCAAAATATGTAAAAAAATATTTTGTGCTAATTTATTTCATGCAAATTTCATTAGTGTTACTATCACAATTTATATACCAATTTTTAAAATGCAAGTATGTTGATTTTGATTTCAGGTACAAATATAGTTAAACAAAGTGCATTAAAAAACGTTTAAATTAACAAAATATATATTATATCATAAATTTAACAACTCTACACAAGTAAAACAAACTAGATAAAAAAATAATGTAAAAAATAATAATATTTGAATAGTTGAAAATTATGAAATCTCTCTAGGAACCCATGATAATAAATCTTGAGGGCAAAATACTTGTATTTGTTAGCATTTAATATTATATTTTAAATAAAAACCCCATATCCTAATAGACCCGATCAATGATATGCACACACTTATAAATGATTATATCCTCATAAAGTGGGGGACTAGATGACAGCTTGAGCTTTTCAATGTACAAAAATAAAAAATACATACATTATATTATATAAAAATTTAGAAAACACTTTAATTTCTACAAGAATACTGTAAACATTTAAACACCGTGTATTAAAGTAATAAACATCTATAACTTGGTATCCTAAAAGTTTTTTTTATAAAAAAAATATATCAAGCTGGATTCGGTTGTAATGTTAAAACATTTATAAAAATTATTAATTACTAAGTAAAACCGCTCTTGTATGTATTACTTAATCTCTATTTAATGCTTGCCTCGATTTTTTTGAGTATTGAGTTGCGTGGGATTTTTATGAATTTAAAAAATATAAATAATAAATATATACGATAAGTAAGGAACTTTATTAATTTATTAACTGACTACCACTAAATTAGGTCTAAAAATAGTTTAGGTACTTAGCAGTAATATGGCTTAAGTTAAAGTTAGAATTCCAAATTATTTTAATATTTCCATCGAAGCGCCCGCGCATTTTTCGACGTCCAACTTTAACTAATCTAACAGAACAAATCGTAACACATACAAGAGCATGTAAGTAATGCAGGAGCACCTAGTTTCCTCAGTTAGCGACGAGAAGGTGCTGGTATTGACCGGCTGCTGGGTATGGCCAGTTATCCAGAATCTTGCTGCTATCTTGTGGAGTAGTCGGCGCGCTGTTCTGAGTAGTCGTTCCTAGGTTCGGGTTATTTGGGTAGAACGGAGCTACTGGTGGAGAGCCTTGCTCAAATGGCAACTTTCCGGGGTAGAGATCGGGGCTAAGGAACTGGTTGGAAGACTCAAACATGGAACGTGGCGGAAACTGGGGGCCGTATGGACCGTGGTTGTAGTAGTAGGAAGGATCTGGCGAAATCGCTCGCCCTCCGGGGGAATGATGGGGCGGTTGCTGATGGATCTGCTGCTGCATTGCGCGTTGTTTTATGTAGTTACTAAACTCCGTTGGTGACATCCTAAAAAAGGCGCTGTCAATAACTGTGATTATAATGAATTTTTTATTAGTTACCTGTTAGCTCGCTTGCTGCTGGTTTTCAGCTTGGTACTCCCAAATTTAGTCTGAGCAAAAGTTGCCGTGGTGAAGGTAAGAGGTGTGGTAGTCCTGGGAATAAAAGCCGGAACCGGAGAAGGCGATCCCTTGTAAGTATTCCCAATTAGAGTAGGAGATGGAGCCGTAGAAGAAGGATGATGATTAATTCCGTTGGAAACGTTTTGGTTTCCAGTATTTTGCACGGCCGCGGGTAATTGGGTTCCAACCGGAGGTTGAGGTGGTGGATTTCCAGAGAACGGTGTAACAGATTTCGGAGATAGAGTGAGATTGCTCAAGCTACACCCGACTGATTCGATAGGTCTGAAACATTGGGCTTCGGGATTGAAAGTTTTGGTAACTTCGCGATCGGCGTTGTTTTCGTCTTGTGGATCGCCCTTATCACTAAATAAGATTTTCACAGCACCCTTCTCGCCTATGCGGTAGCTGACTTCGCCGGGATCGACCCAAACGGCAAGTTCCTGGGGGAGGTTTTCCAGGATGTCCTGAATTGGAACTCCGCTCTCTCGGGCGGCGCGCTCCAAGACCTTATCGATCGGATCTCCAGTCTTTAAGCATCTGAAGGCGGATCCTTTAAAGGGTTTATCGGGATACCAGTGTCCTTGGAATTTGTCTTTTAAAGCTTTTTCTAATTCTTCCCCGAAAATATTCACCCTTCTGCGAGGAAGTTTGTTGTACAGGTACGAAATCACGAAATTCAAAGCTACTTGTACTTCTATATGCATCTTGAGATTTTTGTTTTTAATCCTTAAAACATCTATTTTCTTCCTTAATTGCGATGACTTCAAAGTATGATCTGCAACAATAAACTAATATTATTTTAAATCGTGGCGATCAATAATCTCAAGCTCGAATACATAAAACTGGGTCACACCCAAACATCTCAAACAATCCTCTCTCCCACAATCATCAGGTTTAAACTAATTTCTGCCGTTTATTCAATTTAATACTCATAACCGTAAGTAGCAACGCAACATTTTTTATTTAAAACACATTTCAATGTTTACAGATGAAATTAGGACATGTTAAAATTGTACGTAGCGTTATGAAACGTCTAAAATTAAATCTACTTAAAAAATTACAAATAGCTCAAATATTTTCTCTAAATAGAATATAATGATGAAACTTGACTGGATGCGACCGGCGTACTTATTTATAGTGCCTTGTTTTCAGACAAATTTTGTATGTCAATTATATTTAGAATGCATTTCATCTTTTAAGTAATGGCATGGTTATTAATTTAATTAAATCACAACTCACACCCAACAAACATCCCTTTCACGAACCTTTCTATTCCGTGCACACATTACACAGAATCCAATTAATTATGACAAATTCTAACATATCCTCAAATCCTACAGTTTACACCAAAAGCACTTTTATTTCTTCAAAAATAATTAATTTAATTTAACCTTTCATTAAACTACATTTATTCCCTACAATTTTTAATTTTTATACCTTGAACAAACTGGCGAATTTTGGTATTTTCTGCTTCAACGTATTACAACGCTTCAAACCTCTAAATTCTTCAAAAGGCAGCAAAAAATGCGAAAAAAAAAATCATAAATAATGATATAAATATAAAGGGTGTCACATTTGACGTTGGACTGTATGTGTATCTTTGTTATTATTGGAGACAGAAAGTCGGTTAAATGGACAAAGTAGTAGAGATTTTTTCGAATATTAATAATTCATTTACAAAAAATTTTAATATGGCATCGTTCCAACGCTATCTTGAAAAAACAAGAAAACCAATTTTCAAAATATGGCTATATCTTTGTTATTTTCGGTGGTAACAAATTTTTTTTTTTGAGTTAATAGAGACAATTTTTTGTGTACAATGCAGTAAAACAAATGAATATTTTTTTTCGCCAACGGATTGACAGGAAATGAACCAAACTTATTTTTTTCTTATGGCAGCCATATTGGATTTACACATATTCGGAATTAGTGTATTTTTCTGAGTAATTTGATATATCGTATGTAATATTTTAAGAAAAATAGAAATAATTTGATTTTACTAACCAAAAATGGCCTTGAATAGATGTAAACTGTCAATACATATGTGTTAAGATTTATTTTACATTTAATATTTTAAATAGTTACATTGACAATTTACATCTGTTAAAGTCCAATGTTAGTTTGTAAAATCAAATATTTTTTTTTAAATATGACATATGGTATACCAAATTACTCAGAAAAAAATTCTGATTCCGAATATGTATAAATCCAATATGGCTGCCATAAAAAAATAAGTTTGGTTCATTTCCGGTCAATCCGTTAGCGAAAAAAAATATTCATTTGTTTTACTGCACTGTACACAAAAAATTGTCTGTATTATCTCCAAAAACTTTTTTGGTACCACAGAAAATAAAGAAGTTATAGCCATATTTAAAAAAATCACATTTTCTTGTTTTTTCAAGATAGCGTTGGAACGATGCGATATTCAAATTTTTTGTAAATGAATTATCAATATTCGAAAAAATCTCTACTACTTTGTCAATTTAACCGACTTTCTATTTCCAATAATAACAAAGATACCCATACAGTCCAACGTCAAATGGGACACCCTGTATAAACTTAATTTTTGATGTAAACACCTCTACAATTATAAACAAAATGAATAAAAAAATATATTCTTGGAATTTTTTATTAGCCCTTCACAACCCTTCAAACTTAAAAATTCTTAAAAATGCAACAAAACGATGCAAATAAATCATAAAAAATATAATTTTTTTATGTAAAATTTCTACAATTATAACTAATAAACAAAATGAGTAAAGAAATATATTTTTGGTATTTTTTGTTTGGCCGTTACAACGCTTAAAACTTAAAAATTCTTGAAAATGCAGCAAAAAGATGCGAAAAAAAAATAAAAAATAATAGACCTTATACAGGGTGGATCATTTAACTTGAGATAAATAAATATCTAACAAACTAAAAAGATTAGAAAAAAATGTGTCAAATAAAAATTGTTTGGTTTAAATGGGGAAAAATAAGGAATAATTTTTTTTATAAAATTTTTTGAAATTGAAAATGTGTAAAATAAAAAAAAAGATTTATGCAAAAGGTATTTGTTTTTTTTTCAGGAAATTTTAAATTTGTAAAATAAAAAAAATGATTAATGCAAAAGGTATTTGTTTTTTTTGAGGAAATTTTAAAATTGCTAAAAAAATTATAGGTTTTTATTTGAAAAAACTTGGTTTACATTGAAATTAACACAAAGAATTTTCCCCCTTTAAACCAAACAACTTTTATTTGAAAGCTTTTTGTCCAAACCTTTTACTTTTTCAATTATTTATTTGTCTCAAGTTAAATGGTCCACCCTGAATAAATAGTAGGGTGATTGCTTTTTTAAGTTTTGTATTAAAAATGGGTAAATTAATCAAAGTGAAAATAAAATACTGTACTTGGTGGAATAATTGTATTGTATTATATGACATTAGGAAGACAATAATTAGTCAACCTGTAAATATTACAACCTTCAAAATTGCGTGTACGTTTTTAATTTATTATTGACCTTGCACTCAGTTCAAAACATAACCTTTTTATTGTCATTTTTTCGTCTAACCAAACGTTTATTACCAAAAACTGTAATAACACTTATTAATAGAATTAAGTAGATGTAATTTTAGAACCACTCTAAAAATACAATTTTATATTCTATTCTAAAACGTTTTTTTGGGATAATTAAGATTAGTTATAAAATTTAGTGTCAAGAAAATTAAGCATACTTTATGTCTTATGAAAATAGCGCTTTAATTTTCTTCGAGTTTGTGCCCCTTTTTTGTAATTAGCTTAAGTGTTTTGTTTTCCTTTGGCCCTTTAGTGTTTATGAAAACACAACATCATAATTAATTCAAAGTGAATCAATAAAATAAATTATTAATTAAGATCAGACAAACAATTTGGTAATTGCATATTTTGAGTTAAAATTATTTTTGAAAATATTTATAATCCTGAAGGTATCATCGTATTTAAAGCCAGGATATGTTTACTTGGCGATTGTTATGACATTTTAGGAACACGTGATTCACGGTTTAAGAAAGCAGGTACAGATTTGGCAACGGAATCTGTAGCCAATTATGACGTATCTCGTATCCAAATTGGTTCCTACACGTAATGCAATTTTGACCTTAAATTTAAACAATGAAGATGAAGGTTACCGGTGCATATTACCTCGAGCTATATTTAACGGTTTCTAATGTTACATTGCTGTAACTATAAGGGAAAAGCTATTGAATCAATAGTAATTCGATTAAGTGCATTTTTAATGCTAAATGCAGGTCAAGGTATTATAAAATGTTTATTCTATTTATTTATCTACTTATAGGAAGCCTTACACACTTTATCCCATGAATAATTTTACAAAAAATGCATGCCTATACAAATTAAACGAATATTTACTCTTTTTCGTATTTTTTACTTGAAGAAACAGTAAATTTGCAGAAATTGATTCAATTGAAAATAGGACACGAGTAATTTTTATCGATGTCCTCATTTACGAAGCATTTATTGTTAGTTCAAATTGTGATATGTGATTTACTCGTATTATTCCTCATTAATTTACTCATATTCATGTTTACCTCTTCAAAGGTTGCCCCTAGCAATTATCTACCTTTATGTCGTATTTGCTCATTTCAACACGTATTTGTTGACCTAATTCTAATGCTATTAATTATACTGCTGTAAGAAAATAAAATAACTAGTAAATCCACAAATTAAATAACATTTAATTCGCGAAATTTAACTCCTAGGAATTAAGTTTTTTCTTTAACAAAGAGCCTTCAAAATCACTTTTGTAAAATTTTCTCCAATCTAAATACAAAAGAATTTAGTTTTTTCGATTATATCGAGTATAAGGTTTACAAAAAATACAAACTGATGTGGCAATTTTCGCTCTAGCTCATAAAATAAAACATTATCATCACAACTAACTATATACTAATTGCAGAAATTGTTGTCACTCTTGAATCGTTGAATTTATGCCATGTAAGTGAATAAGGGTATTTACAATAATGACCACTGTAAGGTGTGCCACTGTGGTTACTCAGAACATATAAATTATATCTACATTGTATTTCGTGATCGTTAGAGTAATTTGTCATACCTAATTCCTCCAGAGGAAATTCAATATTCATGTTGGTGAAAACCTTTTCAAATGAATAACTATAATTTCAAGAAACTTATAAATCTTAAAGACCTTATACATTATCTTGGAATTTTGCACTTTGAACAGGTAGGCTTCTCATCAGAATCCAAAGTTTCCTCACTTGTAAAACTATCAAGGCACTGAGAAAGTACTACCCGCCATGTTTTTTGAGGTATTTGAAGTGATAGGTTCCAGGAAAAATCAAATGTTATTGAGGAGTGACCACAGTGGATACAGTTAAAAGTTGACTTTGATTGACCAACGAAAATATCTATTATTTTTCTCTTATTAACTTACTTTTCAAAAACTCGATTTCATACTGTGAATAACTTAATTTTCCATTCATTTCAATGTGAATAGGTTTGACATCCTCGCGTAAATCTTCTAATAAATACTTAGAAATTCTTGAGCTTTCTGGTGTTAATTGCCTAAAAAGCGTGGAGAAAAACGTTGAATTTGTAATTTTAAAGACAATTATATTAACGACACAGTGATCTTGTTGATGTCATTTATATAAGAATTATTTTTGAGATATTCTGAAAAAAGGCTTTATGTTAGGAAATCACAGAGTTCATCAAACCCTTCTTTATAAAAAAACTGGAACGGTTTTTGGGTATCATATCCTCTTTGAAAACCATCACGTTTGGTGAATTAATAAAAACTTTGCTGATAACTTTCGATGTTAGTTCCATTTTGAAATATTGGTGAACAATTTAATTTTTGAAAATTATTGGAAACTGAAGAAACTCTGGGTGAAAAATGAGCTGGAGGAAAATAAACGTCTTCCAAAGAATTTCTATTGGAAAGATGCAGCATTCCTTTTTTGTATTGCTACGCTAATTCTTTGAATCAGAAAAGAGGTCTTGGATCTTTGGTTACACTTTTTATCTTTTCCCAAATCTTTGATAAATTCCAAGGGATGTTCAAATGCCAAAAGTCTCGTAACATAATTTCATAAAAAATAAAGTTGCTATATTTAGATATTATATTTTTTTCTCCAATTAAACCAACTGCACTAGTGATAAAGATTTTAAATATCAAGGAGCCATTGAGGTAACACAAAAGTAAAGTCCCATACCAAGGGTTTCCCTATACTCCACAGAATCATCCCATCAGGTTTTTCCCATCACCTCTGTTAGTTTCTAATGGTTCCAAAATAGAAAGAATACCAGAAGAAATAAGAACTCTTTTAGTTAAATCATTTATTTCTTCCAATACTGAATTTGCAGCTTAAACCATGCCAATCATCTTTATTAACCAAAGAACCACAAGAACAAGTATTTGGATAACATACAGAATTACCCAGGCGAATACCAATGGATATTCCAAAAGCGTTATCATCCATTAAAGTACCTAAAAATGTCACTGACATTGAACTAAACCAAGTTCCAGATTCTTTAGATAATACACCATTAGTATTAGTCTGTATTAAATTTTTATTTGAGGAAGAAACTTAAATTTCAAAAGAGGAAGATCTCATGCTCTCTGAATATTTATTTCTGAAGATTTTAAAATTATATTTGTTTTTGAAGACCAAACACACTCACTACATCAGTAGTTGATGCAAAAATTTGAGGCAAAATCTCTTCTTCATTCTTAGTAGAACTATGGATGAAAGAAGGCGTTGCTTTCAGCCTAACACCTTCAGAAAATTATTATTGGTATTTTTTTCTAAAGTATCGTTTTCATTAAAGTTTCATGAAGGAAAATAAATTAGGTTTTCTTGACAAAAATAGAAGCTATTGGCGCTTATTCCTTTTGAGAGTCAACCAAACATCTTAGGAGTAATTCATTTTGTTTGATGTAGCGAAAACAACTTTAATCAATAAAGGTTCGTGCTAAAAATAATTTTATTGCTTTCATTAATTAGCCGAAGCACAAAACCTTCCAAAAAAGGTAAATATAAGTTTTCAAGATTTGCAGTTTGAAAATTTGAATAAAGTGTAACGGTTTTAATAGCGAATTGCAGTAAAAGAGGTGAGTTTTTAAAAATGTCACAAGCATATCCTAATTTAACGCTAAAATTGGCGACGTAGAAAACACGCCAGATACAAACTGGACGCTGTTAAATGCATTAAATCTAATTGCAGTAGGAAGTTCCTCTATTATGAATTAATCTTTTAATGAAAGCATTTACATTTACATGACTATTGTCATGCTCTAAATCTTCCAAATAAATAGGTTTATTGTGTAAAATTATTTATTTGTTGACATTGCATAATCAAATTTTGTAAATAACATCACTAAAATGGGTTATTTTATTACAAATCTCTTCTCAGCTGTGCGATATAACCAAGTTTCAAAGAAATATTCTTTTTTTACAAAACCTTTCTCCCCGAGTTTATATGAGTTTAAGCATTTTTCCGAGCTTCCTCAAAAGATCTATCCCTATTTAATACTTAAGAATTCAGTTTTTCTGTTAAAACATCCGTCAGATTTGAACGAAAATCTTTTTATCACATCCCAAAGTGGGAAAATGAAAAATATTTATGCATATTTTTTTTTGATTTGCACCTTCGTATTTTAAACCATAGTTATTACAGTTTACGTCGAAAATTATTTATGTACGATAAAGCTAGTGTTTTGATAAATATACATTCCATGTGGCTATGACGACAGTGATAAGATAAAAGCTACAAAAATCTATAAGCTAAAAAATTGACATTTAAATGTTTACCTAGAAATACTTCATTATAATCAAACTAAAATCACAAAGTTTTTAAAACATTTTCTAAAAATTATTATACATTAGTGTCTATTCGATGAAGAAATGTAATAATTTTCATTTACAAAACGCATTGTTATATGGTAATATGTAACAGTAATAAACAAAATTTAATCTCCTGTAAACACAAATGGTACCACGTAAACTGTTTTGATTATTGTTTAAATGCTTATGTACGTGAATAAGTGGGATGGTCTTTGTAATAATCCTCAACTAAAATAGTCGTTTATTTAAAGGGCGTTACGTGGGTACTATTTATGTAAATGTACAAAAATAATGTAAAAAAATCATATCAAATATTTAATGTAATATAATTTTATAAAATTCCAGGAATAATGAGAATAATTTTTCTATTATTCCCGCTTTTCCTTAGGTAACTCAAATACCAGAAAATTTAATATTTGTTTTATAATATCGTAGGTAAATTAAATGATTGTTTCTTCTTCGTAGTTGATTCGAATTCCAAGTTAATTAAATTTTACATCCCTGAGATTGAATTTTCTTATGTTTGATGATGACATGGAAAATTATTGGAATATTTATGATCAACCAACCACTAAGGGGAAAAGTAATTAAAACGTTGATTCGAAAATATCAATATCAGATATTAATTAAATTTATGTTTACAGATATTCACACACTACTAAATATTGTATTACATTAATTTTGTGTGTAAAGATCTAGAGTGGTGTAAAATTACAAAAAATAATCCGATTTTTATTAAAAGCTTGGATTATACAAAATTGAAAATATTTTTAAAAGTTTACAAAACTTAACGTAATAAACCGTTGCGTTTTGCAAGGACTAAAGTTCAGGAGTTGTTTTATTAAATCATAACTCAATAACTAATAATCGTAGCAAACTAAAATAAAATGCGATTTAATCTTGATTCACGTAGCTTTAAAATGAGGTATTTTAATATTTTTTTGTTAAATTAAAAATATTTATTTTTTAGGTTCAAAAAATTGCTTAACTTTAAAGTTGTGTAAAATTACAACGAATAATCCGATTTTTGTTTAAAACTTGGATTATGAAAAATTAAAAATATTTCATCAAGTGTACTAAATTTTATAAACGTAGGACCAAAAACAAAAAAGTGCGATCATTTTTGGTGATGTCCTACTTTATAAACGTGTCATAACTCCATAACTAAAAATCGTAGCAAACTGAAATAAAATGGGTTTTAATTTTGATTAATGTAGCTTTAAAAAGGGCTATTTTTAGTATTTTTTTGAGGATTTAAAAAAATTGCTCAACTTTAAAGTCGCTTAGATACGATTTTTTTTTTGTAAAATCCCAAGTAATTCACGAATTGAAACTCTTCAGGAAATTAAAAGAGGAAAGATGTACTCACTATTTCGATGGGAATACGAAAAAAAAACTACAATAAAACAAGTTGTTATTGTCGGAGAAAATTAACGCGGAAATAAATGACGATATTTAAATGATTCTCTTCTTTTGTGAAAGAAAATTTTTCAATGGAAGAGTAGAGAATCGTTTAATCGCACGGAAATTAAATTCTGTCCTGCTTTTGGTTTCTCTTTGAAAAAAAACAATAATTTCGTTTTAGTTCATTACTGTTTCATTTAACAAACCTTCTCTTGATTGAACAATTCAAAAAGTGTATAATTCTTATATTATTCCCATAATTTTAATTTAAGCATTTATTTTTGTGTAATCGAAGTTTTTTTTAATTGAAAATGCAAACAAAATTGGATCTTGTGTGGTTTTAAAGGAAGTTTTGATTGAAAATATTAAATTAAAAAGTAATTTCAAACTAAATTAAAACTTCGTCATGTTTCTAGAGGGATGTTTTACATTCTGGTATATTTGCTTTAATATACAGGGTGTTTCTAAATATATGCGAAGAAATTCTACAGGCGATTCCTTGACCAATTCTAACAAATAAAAATTTTTATTTTGTTAATTGTATTTTAATTTAAATTAAAAACGAAGCATTTTAGAGAAAATATTTATTCTCTGTTTTCGTCTTAAAATTGCTCAAATAGTCTTTTAGGAAATCTCTGGTATTTATTTTTTAAAAAAGCCACCCCTGCTTAATGCAAAATTGGCATACAACTTCGTACATGTTTTTAAATAACTTCTAAACCGTACCAGCTGTGAAAAAATTAAAGAGATCAAAAATTTTCAGAAAAAAGCAAGGGATTAGAATATCTCATTTAAAATGTTAAGTGGGGTAGCACACAAAAGTTATGGCATAAAAAATGGGGTCTATACCCCCAAAATACACCCCCCTGTATTTTATTTCGATATTAGATATTTTTATCTTGTTACGACTATAATATCTAGAGTGTGTTTCAAATTTGATCAAATTATCTTAAAAAATAAAGAAGTTATACTCAAAAAATGAAAAAAAAAATAGAAAGTTTGACACCCCATAACTAAAAAATAGAGCACTTTTGAGAAAATTTTTATTCTTTACTTTTGTCTTAGAATTGGTCAAGGAATCGCCTGTAGAATTTCTTCGCATATATTTAGAAACACCCTGTATGTTGATTCAGACCACCCGTGCCACCCATTTATCTTGAGAACGCGTTATCGTACATGGCCGAAATAAAAAATTTTAGTACCAAAGTGAACCTAAAGAATCCATTGGTGAACTTATTTTTTTCCGGAACAATCCGGAACTATCCAGAACCAGATATCACTTTGATTTTTTAAATAGCAACATAGGTCGAGTTTGGTGTGGTTTGATAGGTCTTTTCAAAATAAACAACTTTTATTAAAATATTTTTTTAATATTTTCCATAGTTTAGAATTTATTCGAAAAACAAAAAAAATTGTTAAAAAAAGTAAATAGAAATTATTGCATATTTTGAAGAATTTTGTTGAAATATGGTATTTAAAGTTGACAAAACATTAGAATTTGTAGAAAGAGTTTATAAATTTATAAAATTCTTCGAAATATGCAATAATTTTCATTTATTTTTTTAACATTTATTTTTATTTTTCGAGTAAATTCTAAACTATGGAAAATATTAAAAAAATATTTTAATAAAAGGTATTTATTTTTGAAAGACCTATCAAACCATACCAAACTCGACCGATGTTGCCATTTAAAAAATCAAAGTTACCTCCGGTTCCGGATAGTTCCGGGTTGTTCCGGAAAAAAATAAGTTCACCAATGGATTCTTTAGGTTCACTTTGGTATTAAAATTTTTTATTTCGGCCATGTACGATAATGCGTTCTTGAGATAAATGGGTGGCACGGGTGGTCTGAATCACCCTGTATATAAATTTTTTTTATATAATGTATAAATTTATTAATCAATTTAATAATAACGCAATAAATTTTAGTATTGCATTTCTTGGATATAAAAAAATCATTGAGTTTCAATTATCGTAGAGATTGGGAAATTTCGTTCTACTTTACATAAGTTTAAAATTTCATTTATTTGTGCAACCCAAAGCATGACGAACTAAACACGAGCGTGTCCAAGACTAAAAGATTCTATCATAAAAATAAAAAGGCGTTAAATTGGACATTTCCACTCGTTTCAAACGTGCAAAATAATTTATTTTGCAAGTGCATACCATTGAAAATAGCTTATAAGCTATTTCGATCTTTCCAAATTTTAGAGGTAAATTTGGTATTCAAAGATGAAAGATTGGTTTCTTAGATCATCTTTATGTTCTTGAAAGTTATGGATACAATAATTCCTCGTGATTGAAGTTTTTTTCTTGTGTAAGTGTAAAAAACATGTTTTTCTTCTCGTGGTTGAAGTATAAGAGATGTTGTTCTTCTCGTGGTTGAATTCAAAGCTCGCGTAGTCCTGCAAATTTCATCTATGTTGAGGCTGATATCCTTATATTATAGCGTATACTTTTGGTCGCAACATATTCTTTTGAAGGTATAATGGGGTTTACTTTACGACACCTGTGATACAAAATCATTTTGAAAACCTTCGTTGGAAACATAATAAACTTGGATAAATCTGAGCAATTTTGTTGAGATTTTGATGTATTAAGGTCAACGAAGTGTCTATTGTCACAAAATTCAGATGAGTAGTGAAGCATATTGCTCTTATCTCTAAATAGCGAGTAGAGTGGTATAAAATTTGTTGTTCTCACTTTTATGCTATAGCTCTATCACCATTATATTCCGTATTTATTACACTCGTAAATGGTTGTAGTAAATTCAAGTGAGCGGAGTGAAACGAAACGGGGTCGTTCCCAAGATCGATATTTTATACTGCCAACGCCCGGGTTACCCTTAAAAATACTGACACAGTATCAAGGACTCAAACAATAACACAAGAAAAACCTGTTTCACTCAAAATTCTTGAATAAAAAATTATTTTTCACCAAATTTCATTTGTATTTTACCCGAGATCTTAATTAGAAAAAGTTTTTAATTTAATTTTCTTGAAAATTCTTGTTTATGTTTGAGTCAGTTTATTATTAACTTGCTTGGCTTGTTTTCATTATAATTTAATGATGTAAACCAACACAATCAATAAAATACAATTGTTTAATATACTCTTGCGTGCACACAATTAATAATTTAACCTAAAATTAATACATTCCTTTACGGAATAATTTACACCACCGTTTTTTAAATTCTCAAAATTTTATAAATAGTATTTTAAAGCTGGTTTTACTGGGATTAACACATGAATTATTTTAGTTTTCTACGATTTTTTGTTATTGAATTATGATTTTTTTAAATAACTGCTGCATTTTAGTCCTTTTGAAACACAACGGTCTACTAGGTGGCATTTCTATGTTTTTAAACCTAAACTTGTAAAATTTAGTACACTTATAAAAATATCTTCAATTTTTCATAATATAAGTTTTAAACAAAAATCGGATTATTTTTTGAAATTTTATACGACTTTAAAGTAAAACAATTTTTTTAAATCTAGAAAATAAATATTTCCGATTTTCAAAGAAAATAATAAAATGGCCTATTTAAAAGCTATATTAATCAAGATTAAAATGCAATTTATTTCAGTTTCCTATAATTTTTTGTTATTGAGTTATGATTTTTTAAAATAACTCCTACACTTCAGACCTTGCATTACGTTAAGGTTCATTTGATAAGACTTCACCAAAAACGATCGCATTTTTTGGCTTTTTAACCTAAGTTCTTAAAATTTTGTACACGTATAAAAATATCTTCAGGTTTTCATAATTTATATTTTAAACAAAGATTGGAATATTTTTTGTAATTTTATACAACTTTAAAGTTAAGCAATTTTTAAATCTAAAAAATAAATATTTCCGATTTCTAAAAAAAATACTAAAATAGCCCATTTAAAAGCTATATTAATCTAAATTAAAACGCATTTTATTTCAGTTTGCTATAATTTTTTGTTATTGAGTTATGATTTTTTTAAATAACTCCTACACCTTAGACCTTACAAAACGCAAAGGATAATTTGGTACGAGTTCACAAAAAACGATCGCATTTTTTGGCTTTTTATCCTACGTTTCTAAAATTTTGTACACTTACAAAAATATCTTCAAATTTTCATAATCTAAGTTTTAAACAAAGACTGGATTAGTTTTAGTAGTTTTATACGACTTTAAAGTTATGAATTTTTTAAATCTAAAAAATAAATATTTCCGATTTCTAAAAAAATTACTAAAATAGCCCATTTTAAAGCTACATTAATCTAAATTAAAACGCATTTTATTTCAGTTTGCTATAATTTTTTGTTATTGAGTTATGATTTTTTAAAATAACTCCTACACCTTAGACCTTACAAAACGTAAAGATTAATTTGGTACGACTTCACAAAAAACGATCGCATTTTTTGGCTTTTCATCCTACGTTTCTAAAATTTTGTACACTTACAAAAATATCTTCAAATTTTCATAATCTAAGTTTTAAACAAAGACTGGATTAGTTTTAGTAATTTTATACGACTTTAAATTTAAGAATTTTTTAAATCTAAAAAATAAATATTTCCGATTTCTAAAAAAATTACTAAAATAGCCCATTTTAAAGCTACATTAATCTAAATTAAAACGCATTTTATTTCAGTTTGCTATATTTTTTTGTTATTGAGTTATGATTTTTTAAAATAACTCCTACACCTTAGACCTTACAAAACGTAAAGGTTAATTTGGTACGACTTCACCAAAAACGATCGCATTTTTTGGCTTTTTAACCTAAGTTTCTTAAAACTTTGTACACGTATAAAAATATCTTCAAGTTTTCATAATCCAAGTTTTAAACAAAGATTGGATTATTTTTTGTAATGTTATACGACTTTAAAGTTAAGCAATTTTTTAAATCTAAAAAATAAATATTTCCGATTTCTAAAAAAATTACTAAAATAGCCCATTTTAAAGCTACATTAATCTAAATTAAAACGCATTTTATTTGAGTTTGCTATAATTTTTTGTTATTGAGTTATGATTTTTTAAAATAACCCCTACACCTTAGACCTTACAAAACGTAAAGGTTAATTTGGTACGACTTCACCAAAAACGATCGCATTTTTTGGCTTTTTAACCTAAGTTTCTTAAAACTTTGTACACGTATAAAAATATCTTCACATTTTCATAATCGAAGTTTTAAACAAAGATTGGATTATTTTTTGTAATTTTATACGACTTTAAAGTTAAGCAATTTTTTAAATCTAAAAAATAAATATTTCCGATTTCTACAAAATATATTAAAATAGCTCATTTTAAAGCTACATTAATCTAAATTAAAACGCATTTTATTTCAATTTGCTATAATTTTTTGTTATTGAGTTATAATTTTTTAAAATAACTCCTACACTTCAGACCTTGCATTACGTTAAGGTTCATTTGGTAAGACTTCACCAAAAACGACCGCATTTTTTGGCTTTTTAACCTAAGTTTCTAAAATTTTGTACACGTATAAAAATATCTTCAAGTTTTCATAATTTATGTTTTAAACAAAGATTGGATTATTTTTTTGTAATTTTATACGACTTTAAAATTAAGCAATTTTTTAAATCTAAAAAATAAATATATCCGATTTTTAAATAATTACTAAAATAGCTCATTTTAAAGCTTTATTAATCTAAATTAAAACGCATTTTATTTCAATTTGCTATAATTTTTTGTTATTGAGTTATGATTTTTTAAAATAACTCCTACTCTTCAGACCTTGCATTACGTTAAGGTTCATTTAGTAAGATTTCAACAAAAACGATCGCATTTTTTGACTTTTTAACCTAAGTTTCTTAAAATTTTGTACACGTATAAAAATATCTTCAAGTTTTCATAATTTATGTTTTAAACAAAGATTGGATTATTTTTTGTAATGTTATACGACTATAAAGTTAAGGAATTTTTTAAATCTAAAAAATAAATATTTTCGATTTCTAAAAAATTTACTAAAATAGCTCATTTTAAAGCTACATTAATCTAGATTAAAACGCATTTTATTTTAGTTTCCTACAATTTTTTGTTATCGAGTTATGATTGTTTAAAATAACTCTTACACTTTAGTCGTTACAAAACATCTTCAATTTTTCATAAACTAAGCTTTGAATAAAAATTTCACTAAAAACGATCGTATGTTTTTTGTTTTTAGCTTTAATCCAAAGTTTGTAAAATTGTAAAAATTGTAAAAAACCTCTTAGATATATCTACAATTTTTCACCAAAAAATCGTATTACTTTTTAATTTCTAATTTTCAAAAAAAATATTAAAATAGCCTATTTTGAAGCTACATTAATCAAGATTTAAATGCATTTTATTTCAGTTTGCTTTAATTTTTTGTTATTAAGCTATGATTTTTTTTAAATAACTCCTGCCCTTGAGTCCTGAAAAAATGCAACGGTTTATAGGAAGGACTTCATTAAAAACGATCGGATTTTTTTGTTTTTAGTCCTAGATTTCTAAAAGAATGAATTATTTATAAATTCATAGATTGTGTATATTTTTCAAAGCTAAAAATAAATGTTTTTGTTTTTCAAAAAAAGCGTAAAATTGTTAATTTTAAAGCTGAATTACCATGTTTATTAATATGAGTTGCAAAGTAATTAAACTTGTTGTGTCTGTGCATAAAAATATCTACAAGTGACCATCAAAATTTTCGATTAAAAAATATTCCCGTTTTATCTTTATAGTAAAAAATGAAGCCTTTAAAAATAAAACTTGTTTACCTACGAGTTATGTAATTAAGGCTCAGATAAAAATATATCTCAAAGTTATCTTTGTGCGCTGAATTGGAACAAAGCACAAAGCTGTGGAAAATCATTATTTTACGCATTTCAAAAAAAGTAAGAAAATGATCAGTATCAAAATCGATTGAGTAAAAAGACAGGCGCATGTCATGTCATGAATTCATACACGCAACAAACATCCATTTAATAATACACCACTATAACCACAAATAATCAACACGAGCATCAAGGCCTTCGTTACATCATTACGTCATAAGAACCACGTGAAATTTATAGTATGGTAATTGTAGTTTCAACAATTCAATAATCTTTTTTTAAATACAAATAGACAATAATGCGAAAATTAACGACCTTTATTTCAATGTTAAAGTCGTTAATTACGTTAAAACAAACTTTTTTTTATAACTCACGAACACGTTTCGAAATATATCAACTAAAAATATTTGCCAGGCGAATTTACCTTATTGTGGTGAAAATATCTGAAACAAATAAGAAAAAACCATTAATTAAGTCTAAAATAATTTTATTTTAAATAATTAAATACAGGAAAATCGTAGTTATTAACTTTAATGACTTATGTTTAAAGCGTAAGCGCGTGTTAATTTTTGACTGTAATTACCTGAGTTCATCAATTATCCTAAAACAATTTAGGTAATTTTTGAAAGAAAAGTACTAATTCAAGTAAAATAACTGTAATTATGCACGACTTTTAAAACACGTTTTAATAATGCGGTGTTTTTGAATTGCTCTAAAATATTGAATTTTTATCTTATTATATTTAGAACGCTTAAAATGAGCACAATTATAAATTGCACGAGATAAGATTTAAGGTTTAAATATTTATTATGGTTTAAATTAATCAAAAGTAACATGTGTTGTTCCATTTTTCGCTATTAATACCTTGGCTTCATACCTAAAAACGATGCCTTGATCAATGAACCCAAAAATAATTAAGGTAACAATTTTAATATAAAAATTAACTAAACGTCAATTTTTTAGTTTATTTAAAATAATTTTTAAAATCTAAAAAATAATTATTTAGGTTTTTAAGAAAATAATCTATTTTAAAACTCAAGATTAAAACACTTTTTCATTTCAGTTTACTACAATTTTTTGTTATTGAGTTATGATTTTTTAAAATAACTCCACAAAAAAAGGATCGATTTTTTTTTTATTTTTAGTCCCAAGTTTGCAAAACTGTACATTTATAAAAATATCTTCAGTTTTTAATAATCTAAGATTTAACCAAAAATCGGATTATTGATAATGAAATAGCACATTTTAAAGCTAGATTAATCAAGATTAAAATGCATTTTATTTAAGTTTTCTACGATTTTTTGATATTGAGTTATGGGTTTTTAAAGTAACTCCTGCACTATAGTCCTTGCGAAACGTAAAAATGTATAAGGTAGGACTAAACGATCTATTTTTTTAGTTTTTAGACATAAATTTGTAAAATTTTATATGGTTGTAAAAATATCTTCAATTTTTCATAATGTGAGCTTCGAACAAAAATCGTATTAATTTTTGTAATTTTACACAACTTTAATTTCAATCAATTTTTTAAAAAAAAAAAGCGAAAATGACCCATTTTAAAATCAAAATTAAAAATTCCTTTTAATGATTTTTTTAAATAACTCCTGCACTTTAGTCCTTGCGAAACGTAAAAGTTTATAGGATAGGCATTTTTTTAAATAACTCCTGCAATTTGTCCTTGTAAAACGATCACATTTTTTTGTTTTTAGTCCCAGGTTTTCAAAATTTCGCACATTAATAAAAATATCTTTAATTTTTTCACAATCTAAGCTTGGAATAAAAATCGAATTATTTTTTGTAATTTTACACAACTTTAAAGTTAAAAAAAATTTTAGATCTACACAATAAGTAATTCTGATTTTCATAAAAAATACTAAAATAGAAAATTTTAAATCTACATTTATCAAGATTAAGATGCATTTTATTTGAGTTTGCTACGACTTTTTGTTATTGAGTTATGATTTTTTAGAATAACTTCTGCACCTTGTCCTTGTAAAACGCAACGATTTATAGGTAGGACTACATAAAAAATGATCGCATTTTTTAGTTTTTAGTCTCAAGTTTGTAAAATTTTGTCCATTTATAAAAGTATCTTGAATTTTTCATAATCTACCTTTTAAACAAAAATCGGATAATTTTTTGTAATTTTACACCATTTTAAAGTTAAACAATTTTTAAAATTTAAAATTAATGAATACACATTTTATTCTAGTTTACTAGGATTTTTTTTACTGAGTTATGTTTTCTAAAAAAAATACACTTTATTCTTTTTAAAACGCAAAGGTTTTAAGTAAGACTTCACTAAAAACAATCGCATTTTTTTGTTATTAGTCGTAAGTTTTTAAAATTTATTACACTAATAAAAATATCTTTAATTCTTCATAATAAATAAAAAAATAAGTAATTCTGATTTTTATAAAAAATACTAAAATAACCCATTTTAAAGCTACTTTAATCAAGATTAAAATGCATTTTATTTAAGTTTGCTACGATTTTTTGTTATTGAGTTATAATTTTTTAAAATAGCTTCTGCATATTAGTCCTTACAGAACGTAAACGTTTATATGGTAAGACTTCACCAAAGGCGATCGCATTTTTTTGGTCTTAGTCCTAAATTTATAAAAATTTCTTCTATTTTTCATAATCTAAGTTTTAAACGAAAATCGGATAATTTTGTGTAATTTTATACACCTTTAAAGTAACCAGTTTTTTAAATTTAAAAAATAAATATTTTTTATTTTTTTTTAAATAATAAAATAGCCCATTTTAAAGCCAGAATAATCAAGATTAAAATGGATTTTATTTCAGATTTCTGTGGTTTTTAGTTATTGAGTTATGATTTTTTTTAAGTAACTCCTACACTTTAGGGTATCCACATGCCATCATGCTTAAAGCAGAGCCTTAAAGCAAAGCATTAAAGTAGAGCAGTCATGAAAAAGCATAGGAGTGGGGCAAGGTACACATGCCGAGCATGCATGAAGTGAAGCAAGAGCAATGATGAACAACCTATTTCATGTGCCGACATTCGGAATTGACCGTTTTTAAGAATGATTTTTGAGAGCGTTAGCGTGATTTGAAAAATTTAATACTCATACGCCTCTTAGAATGAATATTCCCCTTTATGACGGAACTCGAATTTTTAAAATCGAATGAAAAAATACCTTTTTCGTGAAGAATACAAGGGTCAAATTTTGTCGTTTTTCAAACTGACGCCGTCGACCTTCGGAAAATAATCGACAATTTTCGGCATCTTTTTTCAAAGTGTTACCAAACTTCGAAAAATTTATAATTCATACAGCTTTTACAATAAACATTTCCCGAAAAAAAACCACCCGTTTCGTGTCTCAAAAAATGTCCGAATTCCTAGTAAAAATACAAAAGGGGTTGAATCTCTAAATAGGTCCAGGTGGGTTAAAACCACCATATTTAGAACTTTATCCTCTAAAACATACCAAAATTTGATGCGATTCGGGGTAACTTTTTGATATTTAGAGGGGCCAATATCTTCTTTCGGTCTGGTCCACTCAGAAAGTAGCATCAGCACTTTCGTCTTGGAATTTTATCATCAAAAAATTCTTTTTCGCAGTTATTACCAGCACGTGCTGGTGCCCGACCAATCAGCGCCGATCCAAAAGCAAACAGGCTTGATAATTGAAAACTATTGTACATATTATTTATGCTTATGAGTTTTTTTGTTGCTGCGTTTAAAAAATTGTGATTTGTAAACTAGATTAATTAAACTAAAACTGGACAACTGCTTTTATGTTGCAATTTTATCCAAAATTAATTATAAGCGAGCAAAGTTAAGGTACTTTTGGGTAACTATATTTTCTTTTATAGATTCTCCATTTTTTTTTCCTTCTGTCCATATTTAGTTGAATGACTCTAGAATCTAAAATAAAAAAAAGTATACAAAAATATTGTTTGCACTAGCATATCTAGTATTGCCCGTAAACTTCTATTTTTGCCTATTAGAAAATGACTCTTAAGGCTCTACTTTAAGAGGATAGCTGGTGTATTCGGTAGGGTCTTGAGTTTTTGATCATAAAAACTTTTCTTTGAAAGATTTTTTTAATTTTCTTTTTGGGGTGCAATGTAGAATCTTCAGGCTATAATTTTTTGCAATTTTTGTCTTTGTGAAGTAAAAATCGCGCGAATTTGGCTATTTTCTTTAAATACAAACCCCAGAAAAATTACAACTTATTTTTGATTTTTTCGAAGTTAATTTGGAAAAGGATAACCCTAGGGCATGTTTTGTATTAAATTTAAAACATAAATATTGCATTATACCATCGTTATAGGCTTTTGAAATTTAGAATTTTTTTTGCATTTTTAAAAATCACCCTAAATAAATATAAAACAAAAATTTAACGAAAAAAAAAAGGAATCTCGACATTCTCTTAAATGTCTGAAAAAGATATGTGAAAACCCATTTTGATTTTTTGATTGGTATGGTCGTACTTTGTCTTTGAAATCGACAAAAATTTACATTGAAATCGTGTATACCCAAATTACACCTCTTAAGACTTGATGGCTATGTGGGCACCTTTAGTCCTGGCAAAACTCAACGGTTTATAACCAAAAACTATCGATTTTTTTTGTTTTTAGTCCCATGTTTTTTTACATTTATAATAATATCTTCAATTTCTTATAATCCAAGCTTTGAATAAAAATCGGATTATTTCTTGTAATGTTACACGACTTTAAAATTAATGAATTTTTTAAAAGTAAATAATAAATATTTCTGATTTTCACAAAAAATACTTTAATTGCCCATTTTAAAGCTACATTAATCAAGATTTAAACGCATTTTATTTCAGTTTCCTACGATTTTTTGTTATTGTGTTATGATTTTTTTAAATAATTAATGCAGTTTTTCCAAAACGTAACGGTTTATATGGAAGGACAGCATTATTTTATATTTAGTCTTAAGATAAAAGTTTCTTACAGATCAATTATACATATAGTTTAATTGTTTATAATGAATAGTGTCCAATTTTAAAAACCATCAATTTCGTAATAAATTAGGTGCAAGACTTTTTTATTTAATCAAGAGTTTTTTAGGCTATTATAGATTGAGTTTTGCAGAAAACCCTTGAAGCTGAGAGGCAATTCAAGATAATTAAAGTGAACAAGTCGAGGAATTGAATTAAATCTAGTGTTACATTCTAGGTACTTAGAAAAAGCAAGTCTAAGGATTCCACCCTTGAAAATCTCTAAATTAAAAAAAGCTTTATGGCAATATAATATCAAATTTGACCTAATTATTAACCTTTCCCCTCGAAAGGGTTAATATTCCCGTGGTTGTAATACATTATTTGACAGCAAGAGTCGGTTTTGAATAAAGGTTTAACTAACAGCTACTAAATTATAATAAGGATTATAAAGGACAAACCTTCATCAAAATTGAATCAATATTTAGTTATACAGGCAGAGGATTTTCATTATGTACACAAAAACGAGGTCATTACATTATTTTTAATTCAAAATATTGACTTAAATCTGATTAGATAAGTTGAAAATTATGGAGTTGAAAAGTTTTTTGTTGTTTAGTGATTATTATAAGTTGTTTATACTTTAAAGCAGTCCCCAATTGTTTAATTTGATCACTGGAGGACATTATTAATGTTTGTAATAATAAACAGTAAATTTATACTAAGTCGCTACTAATTAAATTAATATTGTTTACATGATGCACCATTTACACTGCGTAAACATTAGGTGCATTTGTTATCTAATATGCACTAATTTCTATTATCTACTGGATAATTTAAGTTTGTTTAGGCAACTAATATATTAATCAAAATTTCAAAAAAAATATTTTATTTATTATTCTGCACAATGGTGCAATAAATACAGCGTTATTTCAGTATTATTTAATGTTAATATATTGCCAAATTTGCAAATGTTTTGGCTCCGTTGTGTGCAATAAAAAATAACTGGCAGGTTTTCAAAATTCCACAGCTCTTAAAATTGGACGTCTCGAATCACTATTCATAGATATAGGTGACAAGGCTACTAAAAACTAATTTTAATTTGAGTCATAAATACGAGACTTTCTAGACCCCTCGTGCGTAAAAATCATAAAAATTAAACCAAAATATTTTACCGAGCAAAAAAATCATTACAAAAAATGCATTTCCGCTCTTTAAATAAATTTTTGAAATTTTAATTGAAACAAAAAATATTATTTCATGTAAAATTGGTTAAAGAGGCCTCGTATGGGATTTAAACCTTGGACATGATTGGCCTAGTAATTTTATGAAATATTAAAGAATTATGATGACCAAAATTAATGGGAATGTAAGAATTTTTTGGCTTGAGTTGTTACAATTTTTTATTTAAATTAAGCATTAATCTACTAAAAACTGATGGGTAATATAAAAATAGGTTACCTCTAAAATACATTTTTCCTCCATAATTTGAGATAAAAAAGCTTTTAAACACTTTTTTTTTAAATTAAAATACAATGAAGTGTTTTTTTTTGTTCGCAGTATTATGTAATTTCGTCAAAGTACTAATTGTTGTGGCCTTGAACTGAATTTTCTATGACAAAAAATCGATTTACTATTATAAATAAATAACGGAAGGTGAAAATATATGAAAAATGCAAACAAATCCAAGAGCATTATAGTGCTCAGTCATCAAAACATTATAAACACGTTGTTGTTAATGAATTAGTAGACAAACCACTTTATTTAAATCAAACCTTGACACCTAATGACCCTCCTGCAGTTGCAATCATCATAATTTGAACTCTTTCTTAATCACTTCATAATGTTAATTAAAACATCACGTGGAATAATAATTAACGGGTAAAGAAAGAGGATATGTGGTTAATTTTTTATTTACCAATAATTTCTTAGGATTAAACCATCTTGATTACATCACAACAATAAAAAAAAATTGCTTATATTATCAATAAAAGTAAATAAATTTCTTTTGTAAAACAATCGTTATTTTTTTGTATATTCGCCGAATTTATTTAAAATTATTTAAATTCTTGCTTATTTATGTAATTTACATGTTACTACGTAACGAATTTTTTGGAACTTACTAAAATAATTAGTTTTGCCAAGGTTAAATTAGTACTTTTAGGTAAACTGCATATTTATGTGGATTTAAATTCATTAGTATATCTTGAATTCTTATTTGTTTGTTTTTTAATGATAAAAGTTATTTTAATAATTCTTCCATTTGTACTTTTAAAACTTTCTGTGTAGTTTATTGTTCGCGAAGACCAATTTTCTTTTAAACCTCTAAACCAAATATTCGAGTTTTCTTTGTTTGCCCCAATTCCAAACTAATAAAACCACTTTATAACCGAAACTATATTGAGATATAAGGTCCATAAAATTTATGAATCTAATATCGATGATGTCCTTTAATAAAATTCTTTAATCAAAAAGTATCAATATTATAAAATAAACTAATGCTTTCAGTCTTAAATTTTGGATTATTATTTTGTAATTTTACACGACTTAAACGTTAAGACCAATCCTCCTTTCGTGACGTCATAGGAATCGCAAATAGCGAAAACTGATTATTTGCACTCAAATTTCAATATTTTGATAATAAAAATCATTCATATGAATTTGAGACTGTATTGGGCACTAATCCACTAAGGCACACCCCCCACTCTCTGTGCAGGAGCGCTTACAGCTTCCAGGCTTAAGCAAAATTTACTTTCAAAAAGCCCCTGTAACTTTGTTATTAATAAACAAAAAAAATTAAAATTTTGCACATACAAAGTTGAATATATGCTCCTTTAAACGGACAAACTCCTTTTTTGATATTTTGATTTGTAGTCTCTTAATTCACTCTTTAATTGTGTTTAAAATTAACACTTTTTGATGGAACATATCTAGCATAATTTTAACTTCTTGAAAAATTGAGTTTGTCCGTTTGAAAGGTTAATGAATGTACTTTACTATAAAAAAAAGAAAATGAAAAAATATTAAGAAATAACGCGTCCAAGGGTCCCCAAGCAAACGCCTAAAAATGCACCGGGATGATTGCTCTTAAGCAATATTTTAAATCTAAAAAATAAACATTTTTGACTTTCTAAAAAAATACTAGAACAGCCCATTTTAAACCTACATTAATCATGATTAAAATGCATTTTATTTTAGTTTAGCACGATTTTTTGTTATTGAGTTATGATTTTTTAAAGTAACTCTTGCACTAAGTCCTTGCGAAACGTAAAAATTTATAAGGTAGGACTTCATCTAAAACGATCTCATTTTTTTGTTTTTAGACCTAAGTTTGTAAAATTTTGTATGCTTATAAAAATATCTTCAATTTTAGATAATGTGAACTTCGAACAAAAATCGGATTAATTTTTGTAATTTTACACATTTTTAAATATAATCAATTTTTTAAATTTAAAAAATAAATATTTCTGATTTTCATAAAAAATACTAAAATATCCCATTTTAAAGCTACATTAATGAAGATTAAAATGCATTTTATTTAAGTTAGCTATGAGTTTTTGTTATTGAGTTATGATTTTTTAAAATAGCTTCTGCACATTAGTCTTTACAAAACGTAAACGTTTATGTGGTTCACCAAAAACGGTCGTATTTTTTTGGTTTTAGTCCTAAATTTATAAATTTTTGTACATTTATAAAAATATCTTCAATTTTTTATAATCCAAGCTTTGAACAAAAATCGGATTATTTTTTGTAATGTTACACGACTTTAAAATTAAATAATTTTTTAAAACAAAATAATAAATATTTCTGATTTTCAAAAAAAATACTTTAATAGCCCATTTTAAAGCAACATTGATCAAGATTTAATCGCATTTTATTTCAGTTTCCTACGATTTTTTGTTATTGAGTTATGATTTTTTTAAATAATTAATGCAGTTTTTGCAAAACGTAACGGTTTACATGGAAGGACAGCATTTTTTATTCCGTCTTAAGATAGCAGTTTCTTACAGATCAATTATATATAGTTTCCTACGATTTTTTGTCGAAGTTTTTTAAAATAACTGCTGCACTTTAGTCCTTGCGAAACGTAAAAGTTTATAAGGTAGACTTCACAAAAATGATCCCATTTATTTGGTTTTAGACCTAATTTTCTAAAATTTTGTACATTTATAAAAATATTTTCAATTTTTCATAATGTAAGCTTTGAAAAAAAAACAGATTTTTTTTTTGTAATTTTTAACAACTTTAAAGTTAAGTAAGTTTTTAAATTTAAAAAATAAATATTTCTGATTTTCAAAAAAAATATTACAGTAGCTTATTTTAAAGCTACATTAATCAAGATTAAAATTTATTTTATTTTAGTTTGGTACGATTTTTGGTTATTGAGTTATGATTTTTTTAAATATGGTAGGACTTCACCAAAATCGATCGCATTTTTTTGGTTTTTGCCCTAAGTTTATAAAATTTTGTACATTTATAAAAATATCTAAGTTTTGAACAAGAGTCGGATTATTTTTTGTAATTTTACACGACTTTAAAAATAAACAATTTTTTATTTAAAACAAACATTTTTGATTTTGAAAAATACATATACAGGGTGTCCCATATGACGTTGAACTCTATGGGTATCTTTGTTATTATTGGAGATATAAAGTCGCTTAAATGGACAAAGTAGTAGAGACTTTTTCGAATATTAATAATTCATTTACAAAAAATTTGAATATCTCATCGTTCCAACGGTATCTTGAAAAAACAAGAAAATGTGATTTTTAAAATATGGCTATAACTTCTTTATTTTCTGTGGTACCAAAAAAGTTTTTTGACATAATACAGACAATTTTTTGTGTAAAATGTAGTAAAACAAATGAATATTTTTTTTCGCTAACGGATTGACCGGAAATGAACCAAAATTATTTTTTTCTTAAGGCAGCCATATTGGATTTACACATATTCGGAATCAGTATTTTTTTCTGAGTAATTTGGTATACCATATGTCATATTTAAAAAAAAATAAAATTATTTGATTTTACAAACTAACATTGGACTTTAAGAGATATAAATTGTCAATAACATAAATGTAACTATCTAAAATATTAAATGTAAAATAAATCTTAACACATGTATTGACAGTTTACATCTATTCAAGGCCATTTTTGGTTAGTAAAATAAAATTATTTCTATTTTTCTTAAAATATTACATATGATATATCAAATTACTCAGAAAAATACACTAATTCCGAATATGTGTAAATCCAATATGGCTGCCATAAGAAAAAAATAAGTTTGGTTCATTTCCGGTCAATCCGTTGGCGAAAAAAAATATTCATTTGTTTTACTGCATTGTACACAAAAAATTGTCTGTATTAAGTCAAAAAAATTTTTTGGTACCACCGAAAATAACCAAATTATAGCCATATTTTGAAAATCGCATTTTCTTGTTTTTTCAAGATAGCGTTGGAACGATGCGATATTAAAATTTTTTGTAAATGAATTATTAATATTCTAGAAAATCTCTACTACTTTGTCCATTTAACCGATTTTCTATCTTTAATAATAACAAAGATACCCATACAGTCCAACGTCAAATGGGACACCCTGTATATAGGAGTACTATTTTAAAGCTACACGTAGTACTTCTAATTTATTTTACATATATAATAAAAACACCAAACTTACATAGTCAAAGAATGATTTATTTCCAGTACCTGAAACAAAAAAAAATAAAATTAAAATCTGTTTTAAATTAATTTAAGTAAGTAAATAGGCTCTTAATAATGTAGTTTCTTATCCTTATTAATTGATCAATTAATGAGATTGCTTTTTTTAAAAAAGTGGTTTAATTACAAAGTTATAGTTTTTACCTGATAAAACTTATCGCAATTATAAAATTTTATATTGATGGAATTGCGGCTTAAAACACACAAATTGTTGTAAATGCGTATTTTCTGTTGTACTTAAATTAAAAAAATTATTGTTGCAATAAAAATCTTTAAAATTCTTGTTTTGAAAAACAAATAAAAAAATAAAAAGAAAACATGCTTGTTAAAATTATAAATATTTTTCCCGCATTTGCTACAAGGAAATTAATTACTTGTTTTTGTAAAAAATAAATAATTACGTTTATGGGCGTGCGTAAACACAACTCATAAATAAAAATTGAAAAAATATCACATGAGAGATATTTGGCGCTTTTTAACGCCAACCGTAAATATTTTGGATTGTCACAAAATTAATACGTGGCTTGTGGTTTTGGTCATAAAACAATTTTACTCCAAAGTTTTTTTAAATTTCATTTCATTATACTAAAAATTTTTATCGCTATCGTTTACTGCTTTTTTTTGTTTCGTGAGGTAAACCTAAAATACCCAAAAGATTTTTAGTATACAAAAAAAGATGCTTTGGAAATTTTATGGTAATTTTTATTATCAAAATTATTAGAAAGAAATTAAAAGTAAACAAATTAAAAATTAATCAAAACTCCAATTTGAATAGATATAAATCAATTTGTTTTACAAGGTGTAATTGCAATAAATAATTCATGAAGTTTATTAAAATTTTCGAGGTGTAAGCATAAACAGTGAGCGATATTCTTATCTGAAATTGAAATGTATGTTAGCAAACCACGACAAACTGATAACTTATCATTTTAAACAGGTTGAAATATAAACGACAGAAGGTAATAAATATCTACCCACAGACCTATATTGTTTTTATAAAAATCTATTATTAAAACCAATTTAATCGTGGTCATTTTGTTACCTACATCGTTTTATTTATCGTTTTTGATTGTTGCATTGTACTGGTTACGCTTTTGATTATTTATTTTTAAGTTTTTATCACAAATTTAATTTTATTTATAATTAAAATATTCCTCCACGAATTCACTGTATACATATGTATAAACGATTTTAATTTTAAAACATACTATTTCTTTTAATTAAATTTTAAATGATTAACCATCAATTTAGTTAAATATTTCGGTTTTATCGATGAAATACTTTTAAACATAATTAGTAAATAATTTTGCTTCAATCATTTGTGTAATTGCAACTAATTTTAATTAATCACTCTTATGCATGAATACACGAGGGAATAGATTAATAAATACTCATTAATACAAAAAAGTTATAAAGTTATTCATATAAAAATTTCTTCTTTCTTTTAAAATTTAATGCATAATAAAATTAAATAATGGAGTAAGTAAAGAGAAGTACGCCATGTCGTATAAATAACCAACAGGTCAGTAGCCTGTTATTTATTTTCAACTCTGTATTAAATAAAGTTTATTAACATCAATAGATTCATCATAATTTAAACAAAACAATCAAATAATAAATAAATCAAAAAAACTAAAATGTGATTTTATTAACAACATTTCTTTCGATGCATCACCTCTTCTTATTATTTACATTTTAATTCAAGGTTTATGTGTTGTGCACTAATGATAAACAATTATTATTAAAATTTAATTGCAACGTCTTTAGTTCAAGTGGTTCCGGTTACAAACCTACCTGGTTTACTCGGTTATTCCTTAAAATGAATCTTAATTTCTTTTACTTCACTTGTTTACCTAGTTTTTTTATAATTAAACATAATTTTGTGACACAAATTTTAATAAAATTATTTAAATAGAAATTTCATTTATAATAAAAAAAAACACAATTTTCTTTAATTTTTGATAATATTCACCAAAAACGATCAAATTTTTTTAGTCCAAAGTTTATAAAATTTTGTGTACTAAAAATATCTTCAATTTTTCATACTCTAAGCTTTGAATAAAAATCGGAATATTTTCTGTAATTTTACACGACTTTAAAGTTAAGAAATTATTTAAAACTAAAAAAATAATATTTCTGATTTAAAAAAAAATACTAAAATAGCTCATTTTAAAGCTTGCTATGATTTTTTGTCATTAAGTTATGATTTTTTAAAATATCTCCTGCAACTTAGTCCTTGCAACACATAAAGGCTTAAGGTAGGACTTCACCAAAAACGATTGCATTTTCTTCTTTTTAGTCCAAAGTTTTTGTAAAAATTTGTACACTTATAAAAATATCTCCAATTTTTAATAATCTAAGTTTTGTACAAAAAATCGGGTTATTTTTTATAATTTAAAGTTAATCAATTTAAAAGTAAAAAATAAATATTTCTGTTTTTCAAAATAGTAAAGCTACATTAATCAAGATACTAGGCAGATTCTGGTCAAAATTAAAGGCCTTTAATTAGAAACAAATAATGTAACCATGGAAATTGTCCATTACAACCCATATAACAAATTTAAATTTAAAGGCCTTTAAACTTAAATGATTTGACCAGAATCTGGGTATTAAACGCATTTTATTTCAGTTTGCTACGATTTTTTTTTTATTGAGTTATTATTTTTTAAAATAACTCCTGCACTTTAGTCCATGCAAAACGCAACGGTTTATAGGTAGGACTTCACCAAAAACAATCGCATCTTTTTATTTTTAGTCCTAAGTTTATAAAATTTTATACACTTATAAAAATATCTTCAGGTTTTCATAATATAGTCTTTGAATAAAAAGCGGATAATTTTTTGTAATTTTACACGTTTTTAAATTTAATCATTTTTTTAAATCAAAAAAATAAATAATTCTGATATTTATAAAAAATATTAATATAGCCCAATTTGAAACTGCATTAATCAAGATTAAAATGTATTTTATTTCAGTATGCTACGATTTTTTGTTATTGAGTTATGATTTTTTAAAATAACTCCTGCACTGTAGTCCATGCAAAACGCAACGGTTTATAGGTAGGGCTTCACCAAAAACTATCGCATCTTTTTATTTTTAGTCCTAAGTTTATAAAATTTTATACACTTATAAAAATATCTTCAGGTTTTCATAATATAGTCTTTGAATAAAAATCGGATAATTTTTTGTAATTTTACACGTTTTTAAATTTAATCATTTTTTTAAATCAAAAAAATAAATAATTTTGATATTTATAAAACATATTAATATAGCCCAATTTGAAACTGCATTAATCAAGATTAAAATGTATTTTATTTCAGTATGCTACGATTTTTTGTTATTGAGTTATGATTTTTTAAAATAACTCCTGCACTGTAGTCCATGCAAAACGCAACGGTTTATAGGTAGGGCTTCACCAAAAACAATCGCATCTTTTTATTTTTAGTCCTAAGTTTATAAAATTTTATACACTTATAAAAATATCTTCAGGTTTTCATAATATAGTCTTTGAACAAAAAGCGGATAAATTTTTGTATTTTTATACGTTTTTAAATTTAATCATTTTTTTAAATCAAAAAAATAAATAATTCTGATATTTATAAAAAATATTAATATAGCCCAATTTGAAACTGCATTAATCAAGATTAAAATGTATTTTATTTCAGTATGCTACGATTTTTTGTTATTGAGTTATGATTTTTTAAAATAACTCCAGCACTTTAATCCTGGCAAAATGCATCGGTTTATAGGTAGGGCTTCACCAAAAACAATCGCATCTTTTTATTTTTTGTCCTAAGTTTATAAAATTTTGTACACTTATAAAAATATCTTCAGGTTTTCATAATATAGTCTTTGAACAAAAATCGGATAATTTTTTGTAATTTTACACGTTTTTAAATTTAATCAATTTTTTAAATCAAAAAAATAAATAATTCTGATATTTATAAAAAATATTATGATAGCCCAATTTGAAACTGCATTATTCAAGATTATAATGTATTTTATTTCAGTATGCTACGATTTTTTGTTATTGAGTTATGATTTTTTAAAATAACTCCAGCACTTTAATCCTGGCAAAATGCATCGGTTTATAAGATAGGGCTTCACTAAAAACGATCACACTTTTTTTTCGTTTTTAGTCTTAAGTCTATACACTTATAAAAATATCTTTAATTTTTCATATTCTAAGTCTAAGCCTTAAAAATAAAAATCGGATTATTTTTTGTTATTTTACACAACTTTAAAGTTAAACAATTTTTTAATTAATAAAATATTTATTTATTTTAAAAATATACGAATTTATTTAAATGTACTATTTAAGATTATTAAAGATTAAAAATACTTCATCAATTTTATTGGTTTTTTCCTGACCTTTTAGAAAATAATTGCAAATTAGCAGTTAAGTGCGAACTTTCCTATCAATTTGCTCATGAACTAACTTTTCGAATCAAACATTTTATAGTAATAAAAATTAGTTTTGTGGTTAAAAGGTCAAAATTGTAAAATAAAATGCTAAACCAGCGTTTTTTCTAATAACTTATGTTTGTTACTATGCGATTTTTTGCTTGGGGTAGGTTGAAACTCAAAATTACTATCATAAATTTTATAAACGTAAAATTTACGTGAAAAAATAATGGTTTTTAAGATAATTTCAATTTTTGATTAATTGAATCTGAAAGTTTTTATGGCTGTAAAACTTTTTGCGTTTAAATTAATGTTGCAATTTTAATGATAAAATTTTTATTATTTTTTGGATTAAATTTTTATCACTGGTGACATATTGATGAATCAATTTAATAATAGCCTTGGCGTAATCAGTACATTGGCAAATATAACAAGGTTGTATGAAAATAAAAATAACAATAGTTTTGCATAAATCTAAATATAAATCACACTATTTCAGTTAACAAAACTATAATAAATATTAATTTTTTATTCATATTGATAACAATAAGGCTTATATATTGTCACTTTATTGCATTACAAAAAGATTGAGTATTAAAAATTTATTAGTCAGCTTATTTTAAATATATTGCTATTTATAGGAATTTTCCAAAATATTTAGCAGCAAAATTTGCAAAATATTAGAATAAAGTAACGGTTGATTAATATTTAACTAAAATTTATCCAAACTATTTTATATACTTAGGACAAAAAAATTGTGAGGAGTTATCTGATTTATCAGTTATCCAAACTATTTTATATACTTAGGACGAAAAATTTGTGAGGAGTTATCTGATTTTTGTGCCAAATTTGCGTCAAAATTTCATCATTTAATTTTTTTATGAAATGACTAGAAGTACGAAAGCTACTTTACATAGTTTTTTCCAAAAAATAAAATTTTCAAAGCTGCTTTTTTATACTCCATTTTTTTGAAAAAAATTGCAGAAAAGTATAAACAAAACCTTCAAGAAATTTTGGTTTTAGTTTCTCAAAAAAAAAAACGTGTATCTGGCGCTGAATATTATGAAAATAATTAAAACTAGTAATATCTTAAAACAAGTGTTGTAAATTTTATTGTAGTTGTAAACCTGAAACATGAAAATCTAATTTTAAATATTTTGTGAACAAATAAATGACGCTTTTAAAATCTCGCCATAACATGCATCATATATTTACATAATTTTAATGACATAATTCTAATTTTTGTGTAAATTAAAAAATGCATTAAAGTTCAAAAAGATGTAAACCGAATTTTCGTTCGGATAGTAATAATTAAAAAAAACTGCGCAATTAAGTAATGCAAATAAGCGATATGGTTTTATCTTATTGTTAAATAATATACAAATGATTGTCTTATCTAAATTATATTTTAAATTTTTTAAATGCGCGTTTAAATTTTTCAGGAAAAAATATTGTGGTAACGTAATTTTCTGGAAAGCGTAGATGCTAAGGTTGGTTTTTCTTCGCCAAATTTTTGATGAAAGCTTTTTTTTAACAATAGAGCTCCTGCCAATTTTTTACAATTCACGAGATTTCCCGTTTTAAATCGCAAAAAACTATAGAAGCGCATTGCATATTCAATGAAAAAAAAATTCAAGCCCCTTGACACACATTAATTTTATATAACTTTTGCAGAGCAAAGCGAAAAGCTATTATCACGTGTTTAAGAAATCCCTACAAAATGCCTAATCTCATCACCTTCGGGTGCCGACATAATTACGACAGTAAAAATAGATTTTTTTATTTTAGATTTTAATATTACAATTTTTTAACTAAAAAATGAATACTTTTTCATAATTTTATTTTCTGAAATGTTGATTTTTGTGGGTATCTTTATCTTTTTGGGATTGGTGTTATCTTTGATGAGATAAATGATGGACAAACATGTGGGTATGGGTGGAATCGAAGTCTGGGAGAGCATGCCCGATATCCACGCCCGAATTGGAAGTGGAGAAGCAATGATTCCTGCTGCCCTAGTCAGCTGTGAGCTACTTTACTGCTACTGCATGTGATCAACAAGGTCTTTCGTAATTATCATCACTTGATATTACTAAATTGGCTGGAATATGCCACTAGAATGATGATGCGCATAATAAAAACCATTAGTTCATTTTTTTAATGAAAATTGAAAATTTGCTTTTCTCATCGGAGGCAATTTTTTAGATTTTTAGGGTATCAAAATTGGGGTTTTAATAGAGTACTTACCAAAAAGCGTAATTATGTGTTATTGATGAATATGATGATAATTTAAAACTTCTAGCTATTAAAAAAATAAACAAACTATATAATATTAGATATAAAAGTAGAAAAATATAAAAGTATGGACTAGCAAATTCACTGACACGGTCGCGGTAGCGCACGGAGCAGCACAGTGACGCTTAAATTCGACGCCGTCGATATATAACTCCACTATGTTCAGGAGCTTTGACGTCACTTTCTACGTCACAGAATCGTTGCTCTGGTAACCGTTTGTTTTGGACCGCGATCTGGGTTTTCATTGCGTCACTCTACATATAAACTTAAAGCCCAGAAGACCTATTTAGCCAGGCACGTCCAACGAAAAAATCCATTAGCCTACATAATCCCTCAAATCTGTTCCAGCCTTCCCCAATTTTATTATTACCAACCTTTATAACATTCATTTAGATACACCTGTAATACCCAACCCTCCCAATTATAACCCTAAAATGACCTACTTTCACCTTCATAAGTTTTTTCAACAAAATTTTGTTTTATCAAGTTCTTTTGTTGAATCTTAGCTTTATTCCCAGCTTAACCTACTAAAAATTTTCCAGTTCTTCTTCGACCTCAGGGCCCTACAAAATCCTGGCCCAAAATACCTTTGGATGCCTCGAGTAGTTTTCAAGAAAATTATTAAAATATGAATTTACAAACTAAACCAAAGTTTTATATTTTTTTGGAAAAGGCTTTAAATAAGTTTTTAGTTAAAAAAATATTTTGTTATCACTTTTGGTTTTTGAGTTCTGAACAAAAATGTGTAAAATCTCGGGTTAAATTTAATCTAAAATTTTTAGATTTTTCAGAAAAAAGTTATTTCCTCGAAGATATGGGATACGAAAATGGTTAAAAGCTCAACATTTAAGGAATGAATTGTTCTTTCTGAATATTTTAATAAGATATTCGTCTTTAAAGAAATTCTCCAGAACTAGATGTGTTAACAAAGTTTAGCAAATACATTGTGATTTTATTAAGGAAAAACTAATCGACCGATTTTTGCCAAATATTTTTTTAAATACATCTAGGTGCTACACAGGATGCACACCATTGGGATCTTGTGAACCTAAAGAGTTACAAAGTTGCTTAAATTAGAAAAAAATTGCCCCTTTTCAAACTCCTTTAGAATCTATTTAGAAATCCGAGATAACTTGCTCTAGTCCTGAAATATCATAAAAAATCTGAAATTTCGCATTTTCGATTTCCTTCCATATTTTTGTAATCGCTTAACATTTTCGATTGTAATTTGGCAGTTTTACATAATTTGACATTCTCTCTCGATTGGCCTTGAGTAGAAAATATTAGGTTAACTAGATGACATTTATTTTAAACCAACTTTTGATTTTCTTATGGCCGCGATATTTGAATTTTATACCATTGGATACAGAAAAAAAATACAATCTAAATGATGTAACACACATTGTTCTTTTACTTTAATTTAAAAAAATAAAAAAAAATATTAAATTTTTATTTACAAAATCAATTTGGCATAAAATAACAAAAGAATAATTTTGTTATTTTATTTAAAAATTAACAGATGTTTATTTTATGCCAACTTGATTTTGTAAATAAAAATTTAATATTTTTTTTAATTTTTTTTAAATTAAAATTTAAAGAAAATCAAAAGTTTGTTTAAAATAAATGTAATCTAGTTAGCCTAAATTATTTTTCTTGAGGCCAATCGATAGAGAATGTCAAATGATGTAAAACTGCCAAATTGCAATCGAAAAAGTTAAGCGATTATAAAAATATGGAAGGAAAACGAAAATGCGAAATTTCAGATTTTTCATGATATTTCAGGACTAGAGCAAGATATCTTGGATTTCTAAATAGGAGTTTGAAAAGAGGCAACTTTTTTCTAATTGAAGCAACTTTGTAACTCTTCACAAGATCCCAATGGTGTGCACCGTAAGAGTGACCACCCTGTATGTTTTTAATATACAGGGTGTCCAGAAATTAAGCGGCCAAACTTAAGAAGGCGATTCTAAAACTAATTTTAAGAAAAAAACTTCCTATAAACATGTATCCGATTTCGCTTCCTAGGGGAGCTACAGCCCTTTAACTATTGTGACTAAAACTAGGTTTTTTGTCATTTATTTGAAAACGGTTGGTAATAAAAATTTGAAATTTGGTGTGAAGACTAATACGTTTAAGATATAATTTCTTAATTTTTTTAAGATTTTTTGAAAGCTCTGGAAGGGTAGTTTTAAGGAGGGTTGGGGTTATAAACAACGGCAACGTTTTTATGGTTAACATAAAATCATTTTTGTTTTTATACTAATATTCCTTATTCAATTCTAGACAAAAAAACTTCCTATGAACTAAGCCCGATTTCGCTTCCTAAGGGAGCTACAATCCAATAAAGATGGTGATAAAAAATAGGTTTTAGCTTTATCATTTAAAGGCGGCTTTGAAACAAAAGACGAATAGCATTTAAAAAACATACGATTGAGAAATTGAAAAATTATATCTTAAACGTATTAGTCTTCACACCAAATTTCAAATTTTTATTACAAACCGTTTTCAAATGACAAAAACCTAGTTTTAGTCACAATAATTAAAGGGCTGTAACTCCCTTAGGAAGCTAAATTTGACACATGTTTATAGGAAGTTATTTTCTTAAAATTTTAGTTGTAGAATCGCCTCCTAAAGTTTGGGCGCTTAATTTCTGGACACCCTGTATAATTTGTGTGTTGTTAACTTTAGTAGTTTTCAAGAAAATTATTGAAATCGTAAGTTTGGAAAATATTTAAAAAATAAAATCTTAAAAAAACTTTAAATTCACTAACTAAATTAAAATTAGATGAGTTTTCAGCCAAAAAAATAATAATTTTGTTATCACTATTGATTTTTGATTTCTAAACAAAAATGTGAAAAATCTCAATTTCGAGTCAAACTTAGTCCAGAATTTTTAGATTTTTCAGAAAAATGTTAATTCCTCGAAAACTATACGGGGTACAAAAATGGTTATGAGCTCAAAATTTAAGAAACCAATTGTTCTTTCTAAATATTTTTAAAAAATATATCAAGATCTTCAAATGAACTCTCCAGAACTGGGTATATGCGAAAATTTTATTATGAGAAAACTAATACACCGATTTATATCAAATATTTTTTTTTAAATTCATCTAGGTGCTAGATGTTTCTGGTATAAAATTTTGGTGTTGATAATTTTTGAAGTTTCAAGAAAATTATTAAAATCTATAACTTGGAAAATATTTAAATAGTTTAATCTTAAAAGGAACTTTAAATTAAAGTTTTATATTTTTTAGAAAGAGCTTTTAATAAGTTTTAGGGCAAAAAAATAATAATTTTGTTATCAGTTTTCGCTTTTTAGTTCTGGATAAAAATGTGCAACATTTCACTTTCAAGTCAAATTTAGTCCCCAAATTTTATATTTTGCAGAAAAAAATTGATTTAAGGACTCAAAATTTAAGGAGTAAATTGTGTTTTCTGATCATTCTAATAAAGTCTTCAAATAAACACTCGTAGTAACCAACATGGTTTTAGGGTTGGTTTCTCCACAGAATCTACCACGTTATCTGTAGTTCAAAAAATGAATGACGGTTTAGACAGGGGATTAGAGGTCTTTGGGATATTCTTTGATTTAACAAAGGCATTTGATCTTGTTAATTTTGATTTTTTCAGAGTCAAATTGGATAGGATGGGAATACGGGGTTTTATTCTTGAATGGCTTCTTTCTTTTTTAGTTAACAGAAGACTTGCAGTTAAGCTTAATAATACAGTTTCTGAAATAATGTCACTTGATCTTGGCACACCCCAAGGCAGCACTTTGGGACCCCTGATTTTCATTCTGTTTATTGAAGATTGGCCTCTCTACTATTACTGCAGGAGATGTATATTTATATGCTGATGATAGTAGCATAATCGTTTCTGCAATGAACTATAATGATGCTTATAAGGTCATCATGGCCTGCAATCAATTTCAAATATGGTGAGATCAAAACCACCTGATCAATAATCTCAAGAAAACTGTAATTATGTACTTTTCAAACATCTACAAGAAGATTGAAGTTTCTGATTTTAATATCAACAACCAATTTATTAAGGTCTCCAACTCAACGTCCTTCCTAGGCACTATTATAAACAAACATCTACTGTGGCATGATCATATTGAATCACTATGTAACAAATTGAACAAATCTTTTTATCTGATGTCTTCTCTTAAATACAATTTAAATAGAAGTGGTCTTATTTCAGTTTATTATGCTATCGTTTATTGCCACCTAAGCTATAATATTATCGTCTGGGGCTCGTTTAGTGTCTCTACCAGAGTTTTCTTGATACAGAAGCGTTTTTTAAGATTAAAATTTAACTTGCACCATTGCGACTCTTGTAGACCATACTTTATTGAACATAGAATATTGACATTGCTATGTATATACCTTTTTAAAATACTCTGTTATATTCACAACAATAAGAATGATTTTATAAGAGGAACTCAGGTACATGATCATTTCACTAGAGCAACAAAACACAGTCACACCTTCTACGAGAAGTCGCCATATTTTGGTGGTATAGGATTGTATAATATCATTCCTCTTTGGGTGACAAATCTTTCACATATTAGATTCAAAGCATTAATCAAAAAAAAAATTTACTTAATAATGGTTTTTACTCATTTGATGAGTTTTCTTCAACCGTAGTACTTTGGGGGTCTTCATATGTTGAATCCATCTGTGATTGGGGTTCACACAAAAATAATATATTTGAGGAATGTTGGTACCAAATGGCAACTCATTTGGTCAAAAAATACGATCTGGAGAACGCCCACCAGTTTGATTTTTTTCGCCTCATCTTATAATGACTGCTTAGATTCTTTCCGGTTTTTGGAAGGTCTGAGAAACCCAAAAATGCAAAAGAAAATTGGAATTTTTCTTGACCCGCTGTATACTCTGGTATCCCCCCACCCCTTATATAATAAATTCTTAAAAAAACTTTAAATTCACTAATTGAACCTAAGTTTTATACGTTTTTGGAAAGGACTTTAAATGAGTTTTCAGCCAAAAAAATATTTATATTATTTTCTTGTTACTATTCGTTTTTGAGTTGTGAGTGTAAAATCACACTTTCAAGTCTTTCTTCCAGAAATTTTAGATTTTTAAGCAAAAGATTGATTTCTACAAAGATATATGGGGTACAAGTTAAATTAATTAATTTAAATCTTGAATAAGGCGCCATCAGTTAATATATATTGCGAAGGGACGAAATTACGCTCCGACCCCCTTTTGGTTCTGCCACCGACCTTATTCTCACCAACAAACATGTTTCAGGTTTTTCTTTGTCGTCAGGATCCTTGGAGGACCCTGCGTTAAAATGCCTTTGGATGCCCTGAATACAACAAGAGTGGTCTTATATTAAATGACATCGATTATTTTTTCCGCCCCTTTAAACTTAAAAATTCTCAAAAATGCAAAAACAAAAATGAAAAAAGAAATATAAACTTAATTTTTATATAAAATGTTTACAATTGTATTTTATTAAGAAAATGAGGAAACAAATATATTTTTTGTTAGGGGATTACAATGGTTCAAACTTAAAAAAATTCGAAAATGCGCCGAAAAGATAAGAAAAAAATCATAAAAAAATAAGAAACAAATATAAACTTCATTTTTATGTTAATCCTTACAATTCTATCTAAAAAACAAAATCAGCAACGAAATATGTTTTGGTATTTTTTGTTAGGCCGTAACAATGCTTCAAAATTAAAAATTCTTATAAATGGAGCGAAAAGATGCAAAAAAATCATAAAAAATATATAAACTTTATCTTTAGTGTAAAATCCTCATAAATATAACTAATAAACAAATTAGGCAAAGAAATATGTTTTTAGTATTTTTTGGTTGGCCCAAAAATGTACCAAACATATGAAAAAAAAATCATAAAATAATTATAACTGACTTACACTTTTTCATAATTATTTCACTTTTTACACCAGTCTTTTTTAATTTAACGATGTGAAGAATTGCGATGATTTGGATAGTGTTTTATTGTAAGAATAAGAATAATGACTCCATCTATCCAACTTGTTCATCTTTTTTAATTTCCCAATCAAACTGAACGATTATTTATAGGTAATTGTCATCAATATGAAAATTGAAGTAACGAAGTAATTAATTCAATTAATTGAATTAATGAAATGTTTAAATATTACTGCAGTTTTTTTATTTATGAAACGAATTATTCATCAGTGACATGATAACTGATAACCAACCTCCATCATCTTGTTACCACTTCTGCCTACTCCTGCTTAAATATAAAAATTAAGATAAAAAGGATTGAATGGGGTAAATAATTATAATCAAAAATATTCATAATAAATTTAATCGGCCCAAAAATACGCATTTTCGGTCAGAATATTGACTCGAAATTTTCAAAAAAATAGGTTTTTTTTTCGAAACCCTAATCAACCGATTTTCATCAATTACAACTTAAAAAACTCCCACTATATAGGCTTCGGTAAAAATTTCAACTATTAATATTTTTTTGGAAAATTAAATTAAATTGAAATTCCCCAAAAAAATCAAGTTAAAAGCATTCGAATTTTTTTCGAAATAGTATTTTCGGTTACACATAGGCGTTTAATTTGATTATTGAGAAGAATTTTCAAAATAATTAAAGATTAAATCGATGTAGTTTTTTTTTGAATTATTGGAAAAAAATATTATGCTTTTAGCTAAAATTGGGTGGATATTAATAAATTATAAGTTAACCTTCAACTTCTACTATCAAACAATCGTTACTTTAAAATTTAAATTATTTCTTATCTAAAGTAATCATTTTAAACAAAAAAAAACATATTTTTATATTTTACGAGAATTTTATTGAAATAAACATTTAACTCAAAAAATTTAAATTATTTTGGATTTCGGTAAACTGCTATTTGTAATAATAATATCAAAATGATTTTATTATTTCAGAATTTAAAAGATTTGGGAAAATAAAATAATGACTATAAAATTTGGTAAGTTTTATAATTTTTGTATAAAACCCACATAAAATATTATTTTGCAGAAAATTTAATACTCGTAACAGCTTTAATAATAACCGTATCCTCCGCTATACAATATGACTACGTTGTAAGTTTTTAATGAAATCACCACAATGAAAATTATGGTTTTATTTTTTTAGTCAGAAATTGTGACTAGTTTTGGTTATCCAATAGAAATTCATAAATCGATTAAAACCAAGGATGGGTATTTACTAACCTTGCATAGGATTCCGCATGGGAAGGTTGGAAATATCAGTGGGGTTAAAAGAAAACCAATTTTGCTTATACCAGGATTTACAGGGTCATCAGAAAACTTCTTATTTTTAGGACCTTCAAAAAGTATAGGTTTTCTTTTAGCTGATTTTGGTTACGACGTTTGGCTTGGAAGTGTTCGATCCGTCTCTTACTCGAGATATCACGTCAATTTAAATCCCGATAAAGATGTGCGTTTTTGGGATTTCAGGTTGATACATTTTTAATTAAAATGTCACGATAACGTTTAATTCAAGTCTTACAGAAATGGGGATCTATGATTTACCTGCGAAAATTGATTATATTTTAAAGCTAACTGGCTTTCAACAATTGCAGTATTTTGGTTTTTCACAGGGTGTGCAACTTATGCTTATTATGTGCTCTGAATTACCAAATTATGCTAAGAAAGTGGAGTTTATGATTGCCTTGGGACCTGCGGTTTATGTTTATAATTCACCTCATCCTTGGCTAGGTCTACTATTACCTTTCGCGGATTTAATATCTGTAATTTGTTAAATTGCTCTTAAAAAATAGTAAATATTGTAATTTTAGACAACTTTATCGACCTTGAGGATTCATGAAATTCTTCCTAGGCCCATTAAAGAAGTTTTAACTCAAACATGTCACCTCCCAGGGATTGATCAGTTGTGCATTAAAGGTCTACAAGCATTTGTAGGGACCAATTTTGAACAATTCAATAAAGTATTTTCTATTATCTCTTTAAAATTGGATAATTTTTATTTATTTTAGTCATATGTACCTTTAATGGCCAGAAATGTTTTTGAAGGAGTTAGCTTGAAGCAAGTTGAACATTTATCTCAAATCATGCGCTTAGGTAATTTCTAGTTACCAATTATTTTTATACTAAAATTTTTTATTTATTAGGTAAATTTCAACATTATGATTATGGGAATTACAAGAATTATTTAAAGTATGGAAAGGAAAATCCTCCAGGATTTAATGCAAGTAGAATGAGTTTTCCTATAGCCGTATACTCAGCTAAAAGCGATTGGTTTGTTACACCAGATGTAAGTGCAAAAATTATATCCGAATTTAAAGTAAAACTTTTTTTTGTAGAATGTACAAAAGTTAGTCAAAGAACTTCCTAATGTAGTTGATAATTATTTGGTGGAATACTATAAATTTTGCCATTTCGATTTTCTTGGTGCCAATGATATACGCCCTTTACTTTATGATCGAATTCTAAAAATCATGAATAATTACATTAATTAATTGGAAAAATAATGTATTATTTTTTGGGACTAAATAAATTATTAATTATAACTGACTTGCTGTTTCTTCAAATAATTCCGCTATTTTACACCAGTTTTTTTTTAATTTCCCAATCAAACTGAACTATTATTTGTAATTTTCATCAATATGAAATTGATATAAGAAAATAATTAACTCAATTAATGATTTATTGAAAAATTTAATTGCTACAAGTAATGAGCCCCATTATAGCAATGTATAAATATTTCAGCAGTCTTATTTATGATAAACAACCTCCATCATCTTGTTACGATTTCTGACTACTCCGGTTTAAACATCAAAATTAAGTTAAAAAGGATTGAATTGGGTAAATAATTTTAATCAAAAGTTAAAAAAAAAGTTAATATAATTGGTAAGTTTTTCAACCAATTTTTGAATATGAATTATCTAGTTTTTGCAACTTTAATCACCTTTATTTCATCAATGGAGCATGACTATATTGTAAGATTATACGAAAAAATTAAAACAATATTCAAAGTTTTATTGTTTTTAGTCAGAAATTGCTAATAAATTTGGTTATCCAATTGAAGTACACAGGCACATTCAAACCCATGATGGGTATTTACTCACCTTGCATAGAATACCACATGGAAAATCTGGAAATACTGGTAATAAAAGAAAACCCATTTTATTGATGTCAGGATTTTTGGGATCAGCAGAAAATTACCTAGCCCTAGAACCTACCAAGAGCCTAGGTTTTTTATTAGCCGATTTTGGGTATGATGTTTGGTTTGGTAGTCAAAGATCCATATCTTATTCAAGGTATCATGTTAAATACAACCCAGATTATGATAGACGTTATTGGAATTTCAGGTAAGATTTCTGAAAAATACCAATCTTACAAAATTTTGAAACTAAAAACCATGCCTAAAATTAAAGTTTAGTCTTACAGAAATGGGAATGTATGACCTACCAGCATTTATTGATTACATGTTAAAAAGTACAGGTAATAAAAAGATTCAGTACGTTGGATATTCTCAAGGCCTTCAATTAATGATAATGATGTGTTCTAAGTTACCTAAATACGCCGAAAAAATTCAGTTGGTTATTGGTTTAGGACCTGCTGTTTACATCTACGATTCTCCTCACCCATGGTTGGGGCTGCTATTACCTTATACGGACGCATTTTTTGTAAATTATAAAAAAAGGTTTTACTTATTATTATTAAAAATATTTTTAGAGCTCCTTAACTTCTAGGAAGATTTATGAATTACTGCCAAAACCCATGAAACTCTTTGTAAATCAAGCTTGTAATATGCGAGGTATTGATCTAATATGTGTTAGAGCGATCCAATTTTTTGTAGGAGTTAATGACGAACAATTTAACATGGTAAGGAAATTTTGATAAAAATAATTTGTATTTATTTTTTATTTTAGTCGTACGCACACAATTTTGCAACGAATGTACCTGAAGGTGTTAGTGTGAAGCAGGTCATACATTTATCACAACTTATAACATCAGGTAACTTTTCGGAATTTTTATAAAAGTTTTATTTTCCAAAAAATGTTTTAGGAAGATTTCAAGAATTTGATTATGGAACAGACGGAAATTTATTGGAATATGGTCAAAAAATCCCTCCAAAATTTGATCCAAGTAAAATGACTTTTCCTGTAGCTTTATATTCAGCTAAAAATGATTGGTTGGTAAGTCCAAAGGTACACTCAATTTATCCAAAATAATTGAGAAAAAATTGATCAATAAATATTTGTAGAATGTGCAGAAGCTGGCCATGGATTTACCTAACGTTGTGGATAATTATTTAGTAGAACCTCAATCATTTAGCCATTTTGATTTTCTTGCTGCAAACGATATACTTCCTCTACTTTACAATCGAATTTTTAAATTATTGGAAAACTACAAAAATTAAAGTTTTCGCAAATACTCGTATAAATGTGGTAATTTTTATGTACCTATTATAAAAAGCTTTAAATAAAATGTTTACCTTTTTTTAATATTTTTAGAATTGTTTATTAAAGCTTTATCATTTAATTGCAAAATGTTTTATTTGGCAGACCAATAATAAATAATAAAGCTTAAACAAATTAAAATAATAATCAACGAGCACAATTTGGCGTGACCTTGAATAATTGTACCCTATTCTAGTTACAATTTTTGACATGGACATAAAAAATTCTCATTATTGTTTAAATTTGCATTGTACATATAGATATGTTTGTTTTCAACAATTATGTTGAGAAGGTCGTATTGTATTGTTAAAGTGATACGTAAATTATGCAACGAAACAGGCGTGTAATAAACTAAAACAATTTTAAATTAAACTTAATTTACAACAAATTTCATGTAGTTTTCCTAATTAATTCAAATTATTAATTTTTTTAAATGTTTAAAATATTTTTTTTGTTTTAACAAAATTTTAAAATTTTCTTTAGAAAAAATTACCAATTATAATTTTTTTGAAGAAGTTAGGGTTCAAGTAAGGCTTTCTGTCAAAAAAGTGGTTTGGGAACTCGCTTGGCTTCTTCTTTATCTTTGCCAACTTTTATTTTATATTTGCCTCCAATTTTTGCTTCAACTACTGTTGATGCTGTCAATAATGGTAAGTCTGGTCTTCAAAAACAAATATTGTATAATTTTAAAATCTTCAGAAAAATGGATTCAGAGCACATGGGATCTTTATTTTTTGGAAATAAAGTATAATCGTCTGGGTAATTCGGTTTGTGTTCAACATACTTGTTCTTGTGGTTCTTTAGTTAATGAAGATCGTTTATATGATTTACATGGTTTGAGATTTTCTAGACATCATGAAGTAAATGATTTAATTAAAAGAGCTCTTATTTCTTCTGGCGTTCCTTCTATTTTGGAACCATTAACAACTAGCAGAGATGACGGGAAAATACCTGATGGATTAACTATGATAGCATGGAGTATAAGCAAACCTATGGTATGGGACTTTACGTGTGTCAACACAATGGCTCTTTTATATTTAAAATCTTCATTAAATTTCACCGATGCAGTTGCATTATTTGGAGAAAAATATCTAAATTGAATAATAATCTTTCGAGTAATTTTATTTTTTAACCAATTAGCATTAATGATTTTGGTGTTTGGGGATCCCTTAGAATGCAATTTATCAAAGATTTGGGAAAAAATAAAAAGTGTAACCAAAGATCCAAGATCAACTTCTTTTCTGATTCAAAAAATAGCATGGCAATACAAAGAGGGAATGCTGCATCTGTTTTTGGAACACTTCCTGATAGGAAATTCTCTGGAAGTCATTTACTTTTCTCCGACTCATTTTTCACCTAGACTTTCTTATGTTTCCAAAATTTAAGATCCCAGGATTAGATTGTTCACCAATATCCAAAAAAATGTAACTAACACCGATAAAGAAGTTTTTATACATTGAGCAAAATGCTAAAGAATTTCTTAGATATTTATTAGAAGGTTTGCACGAGGATGTCAAACAATCACCTATTCACATTGAAATGAATGGAAAATTAAGTGATTCACCGAATACAATCGAATTTCTGTAATGTAATTTAATAAGAGAACTCTTATATGCACCCACTGTGGGACTGTGGTCATTTCTTTCTAGGACTTAAAACTTCCAATACCTCAAAAAACAGGGCGCATACTACTTCTCATTGCTTTAAAGGTTTTACAAGTGAGGAAACTTTGGATTCTGATGAGAAGCCTACTCGTTCAAAGTAGAAAATTCCAAGAAAATGTACAAAATCCTTCAAGATTTATAAGTTTCCTGAAATTTTAGTAATTCATTTAAGACGGTTTTCACCTACAGAACAGTTAAGATCTAAATTAAATGTGAATATTGAATTTCCTTGAGAAGGATTACGTTAGGTAAGTTAGTTGTTATGCTTAAGTATTATTTTAAGAGGTTTTTGTATTATTTGTTTTTTTTTATTTGTTAATTCTTTATACAAAATACCTTACCTAATTGTTAAGTTTTTAGTAGATGTGTTGAGGTTATATTAATTTACTTAATAAATTACTCGATATTTGTGAGTGGTTTTAACTGAAACTACGACATTGTAATTATTAAAGTGCATGAGCTGTGCAAACCAATTGAAACTTCATTAGAGTTCCATTCTGATAATACAATAACAAAGAAGTTAATTTGCAGTCAGAGTAGATTTTCTGGTCAGTGCTTTTGCAGGAGGGATAATTTAAGTCAACTTCTAAGTAGTTAATGGGATTAAATTTAAATTATCGAAATTTAAACACCGCAGTGTGTGCAGGTTTGAACTTGTATAGAACCCCAATGATGACCTAAATTGATAGTCACCACTAACACCTATAATAATTATTAAATTATACATTGGCAACTGATAACGAATCAACCGAAATTAGTGCGATCCAACGCCTCTCCACTACTGTAAATACTGCAATTCAAAACTCAGAAAATTTAAATTTCCTTACATTTTGAACCATGTTAATTGGAACCAACTGTGAAATTAACTTATTAATACCTACCTTCACAAAATTTCAATAAAGTTTTATTGCTGGAATATGTTTATTCAGTGACACCCTGTATAGATTATGGACATTTGAATAAGGTGAAATAAAAACTACTCCTATTTTAATTAGAAGTTATAAGTTCGAATTAAACTGATAATCTAACAAATGATGAAATTAATTTATTTTTTTATAAATATTTATGAGATAATTAGAATTAGGCCCGAAAAACAGTGAGATTTTTAGCGATAAGGGGTTTAAAAAAAATAATCAAAACAAATTTAACCTTTGCACGAGCTTAAGGTGTACAAAAAGCTTTGCTTTCGCTGATATTTACGCACATACAAATGTTTTTGCTTTGAGTTATGTGCTTTAATTATAATAATTTTGCTGATAAAAATGAATAATGTTATTTTTTCAACTGAAAGGTAACACAAGGTTAAAAAATGCGATGAGACAACTTTATTCGAATATAAATTAGATTTTATTTATTGTGATGGATCAATTTATTTATAATGTATTATTGATTTATTAAGAATAAAGTGGTTTTGATTATACAGGGTGGAGGGTGGCTCAATGAAAATTTCTAATATTATTTTTAGATTGGAACATACTTTTAGATCAAATGTTGGTGGTTGAAAATAGCTATTCAGTTTAAAATGTAGCTCTTGCTCTATATTCGGATTTATGTTTTGACAGTTTTGTTTAGTGTAAATTAAATATGGAAAAGGAGCAAATTCAAGCGATTTTCATATTCCTGTTCAAAACAGCGTGTCTCAAGTCACTCGACACGATGAGAATCATATGTCATTTTAAAAGGTTCTAGTTTAAACTAGGTCGATATCAATTTTGCATTCTATCCAGAAACTACTACCGAACGTACTGTGCAATGGTGGTTCAAAAAATTTCTTAATCGAAATTATTGCCTTGAAGATAAAAAACGTAGAGGTCGACCATGGAAAGTTGATAACGCCCAATAAAAGTGGTTAGTTGAAACTCACACGTGCATAATTATTGTTCGCGAGCTTCTATTGGAACTGAAAGTATCATGCATGACAATTTCCAACCATTTGGGAGAAATTGATTTGAACGAAAACCAAGCAAATCAACTTCTGAACTAGTCGTCTGCACATCTTCTCCACAACCAAAACGAGTTGTGTCTTGATCACCATGTAACGTACGATGAAAAGTGGATTTTGTATGATAATAGAAAACCATCCGCTCAATGGTTAAACCGTAATGAAGCCCCGAAACACTTTGCTAAGCCCAAAGTGCAAAAAGAGATCATCGTGACTTAATGGTGATTTATGGTGAGTCTAATAATCCATCGCAGCTTCCTTCCCGGCAGAAAAAGGCTGTTAGCAAATAGACGAAATGCATAGGAAACTTCGTAATTAAAAAACAGAAAGGGTCCTATTCTTCTTCATGTACAAATCACTGGGAATTAATTCGACAACTTGCTGAGAAGAACTCAGAAATTATAAATAAATTTTCAACCTATTTTCGAGGGAAAGAGGAGAGTTCTAAAATATGGGGAGAGCTTTGGGTCATGATTCCAAAAATTTAGAAGCTTGGAAGAATCAATTGTCGATTGGAAATCAAAAACCAATTTGAAAGAAATTATTTGTTTTAGTAATTTTAATCATACAGGGTGATCATTTGAAAACGATCCACCTTAAATAACTTCAGTTTGATAAAATTTACAAAAAATCTGCAAATCAGGTCAATTTTAGTTGAGAGGGGGAAACTTAATGACGTATAAAATCTCACCCCAAATGTCACCCCATTTGCCACAGCCACCCTGACTTAAAATTTTTAAATAGCACTCCCAGTTCTGACACCTCATTTTAATGGGTAGAAACAGCACAATATGCTGGGATGTTTAATTTTAAAATCCGATCACCCTATCACAAATTATAAAAAAAAATCGCAATTAGCGATCCACCCTAAATAACTTCGGTTTGATGAGATGTATTAAAAATTCGACAAAACACGTTCATACGGGGAAACTTATTGACGTATAAAAGTTTACGTCAAATGCCATCCCTTCTGCCGGAGTTTTAGGAAATCCTATAATCTATAATAGGACCAATATTTATGGAAGAAAATTTGACTGGAGAATATTATTGATCCTCTTATAACAGAAAATCAGCAATCAGCACCACCACATTCTGGTTACTAGTAAGAGAGTGGTTAACTAACCGATTATCAGGAAGGTCATATCCGATAAAATGGCCAGCACGGTCTCCCGATCTTTTGCCATTGCAATTCTTTCTTTAGGGACACTCAAAAACACCACTCGGAAGTATTCAACACATGACAAATAGAATAAGTGGTAGTTTTAGGGTCATTTCTCGAGAATCATTTGCAAAAGTTTGAAAATAGAAGTATTATTGTATACAAAGAAATGGTGCATATTTTGAACATTTAATGTAATTAATATTTAGAAGTAATTTATTTATTCAGTATTAAAAAAAGAATTTTCTAAAGTATTATTTCTTAGAATTATTGTACCTTTTATTTTTTAATAATTTGTAATTTTGCATATTGTCTCTTTTGAAAATCAGCATGATTAACGAAAATGTTTACTTTCAAAACGGAGCACCACCACATAATGTTTTACAGGTAAGAGACTGGTTAAATGACCGATTTTCTGGAAAATGGATCGGACGGAGAGGCCCGATAGAATGGCCAGCACGGTCACCCGATCTCTCACCATTGGATTTTTTTTGGGACACTTAAAAACAATTGTATTCACAACACCACCCCAAAGTATTCAAGACCTGAGAAATGGGATAAATGATAGTTGTAGAGTTATATCCCGAGAAACATTTGCAAATGTAAGAAATGAGTTCGAAAATAGATTGTATTATTGTATGGACCAAAATGGAGCACATTTTGAACATTTAATATAAATAATAATTAATTTATTGAATCATATTATAATAATATTGTTTCCTAAAATCATTGTATAATTTTTTAAATAGTTTGTAATTTTACATTTTGATACTTTTGATTTTATTACGTTAAATACAAAGTACTGGGTCAATTTATTTAAAATAAACTCTGTAAATTTTAGAATTACATTTATTATTATCCTTTTCGGAAAGATTAGAAGCTAAAATGTTGTTAATTTCTCATTACGACCGATATTAATAGTTTCGAAGTCTAATAACTAGTAATAAAAATTTGAACTCTTGTAACTTCTAAACTATTTACTTAAGTAAATTAAAAAAATATGCCCCATAAACCCCTGAAAGGAAGCTTTAATAATACCCAATAAAAATGGGTGGTTGCTATTTAAAAAAGCTAAGTAATTATTGTCTGACCTTCAACCTGGTCAAGGTCATAGCAACATTGGTAAATAATTTTTCACTAAGAATCGTACAGCTTTTATTTGATACATTTTTCTGTAATATACTTAATTTCAAAAATAATGCAGCGTTGCCAAACTGATTGAAATATTGAAAATTTAAACCCTTGCAACTTTCAAAATATTTACTTTAAATAAATATAAATTAAGTTTCATAAACCAATGAAAGCGGGCTATAATAATATGCCATAAAAATGAGTGATTATCGCCTGACCTTCAATTGATGTTCAAGGTCATGGCAATATTTCTAAATAGAGCGTCACTAAGAATCGTAGAACGTTTACTTGAAACATTTCTCTCAAAAATGATTTGTTTACAAAATAAACGATCGTTGCCGAATAATTTAAGAATCACTTGAAAATGTATTTATGATTGTTATATTAGGTCAGATTATTAAATATAATGCAATTAATTTCCAAGCAATTCCCCTGATACCTGATTTATCTAAAAACTCCAGAAGTAAATTATGATCCACTGTATCAAATGCTTTGATAAATCAATAGAACCAGTTGAGTGCTACTTTTTTTCTAAAATTTTCCACTCATTTTATCTTTAATAATTGAATTTGTTTTTTAATGATTTACACTTTAGTAAGCTTTCATTTTTCGGGTTATTGTTGAAAATTCCCTAATTTTTATTTTTATCAATAATTGCTTGATGAATAATTGGAGTCATCCAAGTATTATTTCGGGTTTTAACCTCTTTAATTTCAATAAATTGGCTTGTTTTCAGTGATTGATTTAATAATTAATTTTATCTTTAAATTAATTATTTTACTTCAACTTATTTCGTCTTTTCTTTTGGTTTAATATTGTTTTCTAAATTTCGAGGAAAATGAGTTTAAACTTTTTTTACAACCTAGTAGTTTTTGAAATAATTTAATGAAGTTTTTGCATTAATGAATTTGTGATTATAATTAAAAATTGGTGATTTAATCTGGCTGCAAGATAGTTACTAATTTTAAAATATGTGTGTATACTTGCTAATCTATTTTTAAGCAGCAGAGAGTAGAGGTATTATAAAATTGTTCTTCAAGGAAAGTGTAAAAGTTTTGTTTTAATGACGTGTGTAATTTGCTATTTTAAAATTTATTAAATCAAGCTTCAGTAACAAAATTTCTAATTCAACGTGACTATAAAACGTGTATAGTTTATGACGTAGTTTAAATGTAAAACAAAAGCTGCTTGTCTTTATTTGCACGTATTTCAAATCAAATTGTTATTGGAAAAATAAAACACGAATACGCTTTTCCTCAGATGTATTTTTAACCATATTGTTACTAGAAGATTCAATTGTTTATGCAAGAAATTCGAAGAAGTTAAATGTTTCTACTTCGCTTCGCATACAAGAATTTTAAAATAGTTTTTTTTAGTAAATTAAGTAGTTTATTCATGCATAGTTTGAGTTGAGTCGTTTTAAAAATTAGCGTGGTTTTAAAATTTCCATCTATTTTTGTGTCGTCAAAAATACTTACAATTACTTTAAGGCCACTTAAATATTTACGTATTTACTTGGCATTTAGGTTTTGAATATCTTCGGGCCACCGTAAATATTTTTACGCTTGATATTAAAATAGGATCGTGAGTAATACACAATGTAAACTCAACTATTTTTAAATTGTTATGTCAATACTTGCAAATTTTCTAATAAGGCAAATCATCACTTATTTTTCATCATAATTGTTTTATGCATAACAAAAACTGGATTTTTTAGATAAAAATTTCCATTTTTTTATAGAAAAATGTAACTTGTGTAAGTAGGTCAAATTTAATTTCTGAGGAGAGTTGAGAAATAAATAAAGTTTGTTTAAACCGTGAAATTAATTTAAAGGATTCCAAAAGAAAAGTCTTGGAAATTTAGTGCATGAAGCGTAACAGTAAAGTAAATTATTGAAACCATTAGGGCGAAGTTGTTAGGGACTAGTTTTGGTGATGTGCCAAAGTGACCTATATTCAAGCAATAAAGAAGTTGAAAAAAATTAAAAACAAAAATCAAAATATTTATTTAGGGCCAAAATATTGCAATTTTTTAAAAAAATATCAAGTATTTTTTTTATTGATTAAAATTTATAAAAAAAGTTGCTGATTGAAGTATTGGTGTGTATTGTGTATATTTTTTTGTTATAAAAATAAATAAAGACCTTGGCCAAGAATATTTGAGGGATGTTTAGGCTGGTGTTGGCAGAGCAGGCCCGGGGTGTTTGCCGCTCTATCGATTGCCGCCCCGCGCGACGAACTCTGACATTTTAGCACCCGGTCCTGACGTCAGCCGCCAACGCTCGCCTGCATCTTCTGCAGGATATTTAAGCACATTTCCTGCAGCCTACAGTCTCATTTTACAAACTTCCCCCAGATTTAAAACTAAGGAAGAATTATAAGATTTAACAACCAACTTTTCCATTTCTAATAAAAAAAAATTGGTATTTTTAAGGTAATATCACAGAAATTGATGTAAATAATGAAAGAGCTTTGAATTGCTTCCCTTTTAAATTGAACCAAATGTGGGTATTGAATTGTTGATGTGCTCTTCGCTTCTTTAATTAAAAAAAATATTATTACATTTTCAGAATCGATACATGCTTTAAAACCTAATTAAAAACAAAAACGAGATAAATCTGATACTTTTTTTTGTATTAGCCAATTGAGCTTTCAAAAGAATCCCGTAGCGATTTTTAATTAATCAGCTTAATTAATTTAATTAAAAAATTCAAGTTAAATATTTTAATTTTGAGGTCAACTTAAATTTTAATAACCTGCATTATTTTTTAAATTTGCTTCAATTTATAACGCGGTCAATTTTATTTTCATGAAATTAGGCGTATTTTTGATTTTCTAATGGCATTACCCCGGCGCATTCGCCAAACATGCGTGCGGTTAAATTGGCTGTATGTGGAGTAATTCGAAGTTTTTGAGGTGCGTGATCCGTGAAGTTGGCGGGACCAATCAACACCTTTAATTTTAATGAAACTGTTGTCATATATTAGTGCTTAATTTGTGTTAATTTGTGCTTGAATGGTTTTGATGAAAATTAGAAAATTCGTTGGCGGGGGACAACTTTTTATTTTTTAATTATTTTACTGTCATTAATTAGTGTACATTTATGCCTGAAGCGTTTTCAGCATAACTGAAAAGAATACTCTAATTTTTTTATTTTTTTATTGTCATTAATTTGTGCTGAAAAAAATTACATTTGTGCTCAAACGGTGGGTCAGCTTCATTTTTTATTTAAATTTGTTCATTATTACTTTTTGTGGTAATACCAAGTCTAACCCAGTCCACAACCACTTTTCTTGATAAACTAAGTACTTAACAAAATTTAAAATAACAAATCCAAAACTTAAAAATAACAAAACAAGTCCAACATATTTTTTTTCAAATTGCTCAGTGCAGTATGTTTTTTTTTTCTAAAAATGTTGGCATGAAAAAAATCGTTTTAAGAAGTACTCTTCTGTACACACCAAAGCTACAACTTTACAAATTATGAATATATTATGTTTAAATTGATTATCTCAAGATTAACTTGTTGAACTCACCGATTCAATTATACGTTGGGTCATTATGTTGCATACTGTAACAGAAATAATGTATTTTGGGAAATATATGATGATTTAGATTTAGAAGCTCTAAAAAACACCAGAAATAGACCAAAAACTATTATTGAATATTTGTTCAGTTTTATACTCAAAATAGTTTATAAAGAATTAAATTAAGTTTATAAAAAATATATTTTAGTTCATAAAGCTTGTTTTTTTAGTTTTAATGTATTTTTAGTTTGTTAAAACTGTTTTGCTAATACCTTTATGTTTAGTTTAATTTTTGTTTGTTTGTTTATTTCTTCAAAATTATATTTCTGTTATTATTCTTTACTCTTATCATTTAAAATTCTTTTTAGATACAAAGGGAAAAAATATGACCAATTGAACTAAAATTTCGTGAAATATGGGTTTAAAGAGAAGTTTTTAATATCAAAATTATATCGATTGTGAAGATGGAAAATATGAGATATGGGATTAAAAAGATGATATTTAATCATTTTGTTATTAGATACAAGCTCGGATAAAAGTTAACATTAATATTAAAATTTAAATTGCGAAGATGGAAACATGTGAGATTAAAAAGACGATATTTAATTTTTACTACAAAATGACTAAGTATCATATTTTTGAAGCCACATGTTACCATCTTCATAATTAAAATTTAACTTTTAATGCAAACTATAGAAAAACTTAAAAAGCTATAAGAAACCACTTTCTGATATGAATCTTATCACACAAAAAATGATTATAAGAAGTTATTTATTTAAAAAAATTAGAGATGGTGCTTTAACTTTCTGAAGCAGTGTGTATTTTAAATTTCCTAAAAAACGGTTTGAGCACAAATAAAAAAAATAAAGAACAAATGAGCACAAATTGAGCACTAATCCAAGAACACAATTTAAATAAAAAATGAGCGTTGCCCACCACAGCGTATTAAAAAATGAGAAGTTGACGCCGCAAGTTGGAGATATTTCTTTTCAATGTTCAACATTTTAAGCAAAAATTTTATTTTTTCGGCAGAAATAAGCACATTTTAAGCACTAATTAAAGACAATAAAAAATTAAAAAGCTGGCTCCGCCAGTTAAAGTTTACGGGGCCAACGATATTTTGAATTTTCTTCAAAACCGTTTTAGCACAAATAAAGTTTTCTACAGCACAAATGAAGCACTAATTAATAACAACTTCATTAAAATTAAAGGTGTTGGTCCCGTCAACTTCACGGACCTTTTTGAGGTGGTGCAAAATCTTGAATTTGGTGAAGGTGTTTGGCTAAGTGATTGGTTCCCTCTGATGAAACTTGGAATCCCAGGTATTTCAACTCTAATGATCCTTGTAAACCATGAGTAGTACCTAGGAGTTGTAGGACTATTCGGAGATGGTGAATTGATACAAGCGACAGGTGATAAAAGAACCTTGAAAGTATACCGAAGCTATTGATATTTTGGTATGTCGTTTGTGGATAGTCTGTGGTGTATAATCTGAGTTTTTGACCTCGAGGACCCTGTGCTAACTTGGGGCTAGCCGGAAAACCTCGAAATTTTCATATTTCTATGTAAATTATGTTAGGTGCGGAACTTTCCACTATCTTCAGGTAAGGGTATATTTAAAGTATTGCATCAATTTCCTGTTTTAAATAAAAGACAAAAAGTTCAAAATAGATCCTCTGACGGATTTGCATCACCAAACAATCAGATTCTGGTCTCAGGAACTTCTTCAAATACGAGCTAGCTCCCTTGCCGATATATCTCTTCACAGGGAAGGTAAGGGCAGGAATTCAGTGTGTGTACAAGCGCCAGCAGACCTCAGCAGCGGCAAATGCGCATATTTATTGATGGTGGGTACTACCAGCATAAGTTTGGAGTAAATAAACAGAAGCCACATTTGACTTGGTATGCTAGAATTACTTGGATTATAAGTAGAAGAAAAACTTGCAAGGGATTTGGATAATTGTTTAACAGTAGTGTAGAAAGGAAATTCCGTATATCCAACTTGATTATGATTTATTAATGCTACATGTTTCGCCGAAGCTTGCGGCATCATCAGGCAACAGAAACTAAGCTTCGGCGAAACATGTAGCATTAATAAATCATAATCAAGTTGGATATACGGAATTTCCTTTCTACACTACTGTTACTTGGATTATGTTCAAAGACACGCTGGGAGCAATGCCATAGTGGTTTTTAATGGTTTTTGATGGTTTTTGAAGTTACCAGAGCACCAAAGCAGCAGAACGATATCAACAGTCTTTGCTGCACTAGTGCGCAACAAAAATCTGCTAAGCCGAAATCCCAGTACTCTTATTATTAATTCCTGGACGAATTTACTTATCAAAAAACCTCTATTACTAAAATTTCACAATGAAAATTTCCTCCAATGAAACCAACAATGCTGACGACTGAAATGGAAGCCATGAGAATTCAGGTGAAGCAGGTAACAGAAGATGCCTAAATCAGTAGAAACTGCTATTTCAAATGCTGGCGAGAAGATTCTGGTAAAATTGTACAGTGGGATCATCGACGCAGATAATTTGGAGGATCTGCGGTACCAAGCATTCTAATCAAATGTTGTGGCAAAACCGAAATTTCAATTTGCCAGATTGCCACCTAGAAGAGATGCCGCCAAGTACCACTCCTATAGTATATACTTGTAAGTACAAAGATTGCTGGAGAGTGAAGGGATACCACAAAAGTTACCCCTTCTTTGTTTTAATTCGTTCTGCTTTAGCAAAATAAACGTATTTACCTTCTTCTCAACATTATTGGCTGCGAATGTACTACCGGATGTAGCACGGGGGTCTGCAAGAAAGCAGCACTCCATGACTCTGCAAATGAGAAATTTCGCCAGTGAAGAAGATACAGACACGAATGCGAAGAATTGGCCAACCTCTTCGATTCAAATTGAGAAATTTGTTTTATCTTGTTGTTGTATCTTTGAACTTTGAAATACTTTCGAATGAAAGGAAATTTAATGCCTAGTAAACGCATAGTATAGAAGTTTCAAGGGAAAAACTGAAAAGAGTCCGAAAATTTCAGTGTTTTTCGGCTCCCCCTAAGTTAGATTCTACTCCACAAACTACCCACAAACGACATGACAAAATATATTTAACTTCGGAATACTGTCCACGTAAGAAGTTTCTCCGGGCTGGACTAAATGTCTTCTTCGTGATTCTTAGAGTGAACCGAGATGTCATACACATAAACCTTCACAAATTCGCGACCAGCCATACGTTCTTGAGCCATAACCTTCTGGATGGTTGCAGATGCGTTTTTTTGGTAAGTACCTCCATCTGATGCAATGAAAGCTGTTAATGGTCGGCTTCGTGGACGAAGAGGTATTTTGCCAATATCCAACACCAAGTAAACTTTTAACCATGTCATCTATCGGAGGTATAGTATCGTGACTTCGTCAAGTATCTGTGAATTGAGTTTACGGTAATCTATGAAGAAATGGTATTTCCCATCTCGTTTGGGAACAATCACTACTGCCTTGAACGGCTTGGAGTCCTTTAGATTAATCTCGTGTTCTACGGTACGTTGAGTCATCACCGTGGTCTTGTTGTCGAACAATTCCACGAAATCTTTCAGGATGTCCTCATATTATTCAGCCTGTTGCTCTGGCAGCGCAGGAAGTTTTATTGCTGAAGTGTCGACATCTCTGTGTTTATTTTGGAAGTACACAGTTGTCCTATGGTGGATTCCGAAATGGATACGATACATCCACGGTGGAAGCCCACAGGACGACCTTATTTTCTTCCAGCCTGGTATTCCTAATATGAAATCTTCGGCTAGGTTTTCTATTACGTGGACGTTGATGTCTTGGTGATTATCCTGAATTTGGCAGTTGATGATCCCAGTGTGTGCGTGGCAATTTCCTGCAGTGTTGAAATAATCATAAAAAAAGTATTCAGAGAGTATGGGATCTACCTCTTTTGGAATTAAAATTTAATGACTTTATTTCTTCTTCAAATAATAATTTAATAAAGAAATATTAATCGTTTATTATCTAAAGAATCTGGTGCTTGTCTTAATGCAAAGCTAGTGTCATCTTTGGGTACTTTAACGGATGATAACCCTTCTAGAATATCCATTGGTGTTTGTCTGGTAAATTATTTTGTGTTCAACATACTTGTTCTTTGGTTAATGATGATGGTTTACACGGTTTATGTCGCAAATTCAGTGCTGGAAATTTTTCTAATTAAAAGAGCTCTTATTTCTTCTAGCATTCCTTCTATTTTGGAACCATTAGGAACGAACAGAGAGAATTTGATGGAAGGACCATAATTCCTAGGAGTATAGACAAACCTTTGGTATAGGACGTTACTTGTGTTACTACAATGGCTCCTTCATAATTAATCTCTTCATCAAGTTCCACTGGTGCAGTTGCTTTAATTGGAGAAAAAAATAATATAACTAAATATAGTAATTTTTCAAGGAATATTATTTTTTATGCAATTAGCATTTAATTTGGCGTTTGGGGATCTCTTGAAATGCAATTTATGAAAGAAGTCCAGAAAAATAGATCAACTTCTTTTTTGATTCAAAGAATTAGCATAGCAATACAAAGAGGGAATGCTGCATCCGTTCTTGGAACACTTCTTAAAGGAATATCTCTGGAAGACATTTCCTTTCCTCCAAATCAATTTGCACACAGAGTTACAGGAGCATAGTGTTGGAAAAATACATTTTTATCATTTTTCCAAAAGTACACACCTATAATATATTAATATAATTCAAATAATATCAAATATTTCGTAGTGTATTACTTCGAACATGAATTACGTAATACATCTTTAAAAGTAAAAAAAAATCTATTTAATTGCTGAAAAGTTTTACGTGACCCGCGAATATTATTTTTAATTGTAATTGTAAGGAGTAATAAATCTTTGTACTGGACACAATCTAGTATTTTCTGTCAGTATTCTAACTAGTTTTCTTATTTTTCTAAGGCTCAATTCCTTATATTTTTGTCATAATATAATGATTATTTGTTTTCTAAATAAATATTTTCTGTTATAATATTTGTTTTCTTAGTGGGGTCACCTGCGACCAGCGTTGTTGATAATTTCAAAAAATATTGATGTTGTCATTTGAGGGTAAATAATACAGATATCCCTTCAATGCAACTCAAATTGGGACACCCTGTATATTTTTTATGTAGTCATATAGAATCAGAAAACACAAGTATCCGGAAATTTAAAATTATTAAACCCCCTCAAAAATATAAATTCGCATTGATATTTAAATAGCCAAAATTTTAATTAGCTTAAAATTTTTCCATTTCAGTTCATGAAGCTGAAATATGAAGGATTTTGTTACATTCATCAGAAATGAATGAAAAAACAAGTTTATTATGAATAATCTGGAAGGCTTTGTTCAACTTTACGGGGTGCTTTGAGTACATTATAAATAAAGTGGCAATTTAAATAATCCAAAAGGGCTTCCGAGTTTTATTACAGGAAAATCAAAAATTTACATAGCTCTAAAAAATTCTGGATTAATTAATTTTTAAATACACTAAGAAATCTTGTAGTTATCATTTTTTGAAAATTTATTAAATTATGATCATTAAATTTAAAATAAATAGTAAATAAATTGGTAATAAAATAACGACTTTAAATAGTAACATAAATTTGCAATAACATGGAAAAGTTATTAACTCACTGCAGAAAAAAGTTCCTTTGTTTCCAACTTTAATAAAAATACGAGCTTGTCTTAAGTGAATAAGATTTTCCATTTTCTCCATGCCTTTAATGAGTTTTTTTTACATGATGACATATAAAAACCCCTTGTATACACACGTATTTTTTCTGATACAGAGTTGACGTTACAAAATTTTTATTATCTAGTAGTTTTGTGGGAAAAAAACATAAGTAAATAGACGAGAACTTGTTGAATAAAGTTATAATGAGAGTGCAAGTTTATACTTTATTTGATTGTCTCCTTATTTTATATCGCAATGGATCCATCGACCTTATTTGCAGACTTTTGAGACTTAATAAAAACAGACAATAAACTCCTCAACTTTTTGTTATCTTAAAAAGTAAATTTAAATATTTTGAGCCTTATTTTCGTTTCATTTATTTATAATATGTACATATATCTACACTTCTCATTATAAGCTAATTAGTGACGTACGTTAGAGGTGGAAAAACCAAAAACGTAATTGTTGCAGTTAATCATGGAACAAATTTAAATTTTTCATAAGCTGTACTTTAAAAATTGCTCCCATTTATCTGAAGAAACTTCCTGGATATGCCTACTTAAATTTATGAAAATGGCCTTATTCCCCACATTAGGGTTAATAAATTTGAAAACTACACATCGATGGTTCGAATTTTATGCTATTTCTATATGAGGGTTATAAATTACTTTTTCCAACAGAATTGTTTCGATTACATTCATTTATAGGTCAATGCGAGATACGTTTATTAAAATATATCCGATTATAAATTTATATTCGCGATTTAAATTAATTTTTCCCACCAAAAATGACGTCAGAAGTAGGTCAGTGCAAAACAACTGAAATTATGTAGCAGCCATGACAATATGACAGCAACTAACCTACTTCTGACATCATCCCAGTAGTTCCGTATTTGGCCACAAGAGAGAAATTGTTTTTTATTGTAGTTTAACTCGCTTTAAAACCGAATTGAAGGTAAACATATATTAAAAAAATTCCACTTTATTTTAATATAATGATAATAAGAGATAAGAGGAAGTATATTAAAGTTTCTAAAGCTGCTATTGGATAAGCGCCAGGTAAAGAGCATTGTTTAAAGTTTTCTCTTGTAAATTTCAATTTATTTTGATTAAACGCTTAGGAAACAAAGTTTGCAATTATTTTAATAAGAAGAGCTTTAAACTACAAAGTTTTTACGTCCTAGCTTCCTAAATCAAAGAGTTTCTCGTGAAAATTTTTAATAAACTATTTAAGCAATAATTAAAATTCTACAAAGTGATGATAAAAATAATTTATCCTTAAAGATGAAAGGACCTAATTTTATAATCATATCCGTTCAATATAAAGTGGGCGTTGGAATTAATTTCAATCTGTATTGATCAGAAAACTTAAACGGAGCAAGATTTACATTCCGAGTTGTTTTAACTGATTTTCTTTACCCTTCAATTTAAATTTAGGTTGCCATTAAATTAAATTATTGCTTTTTATTTTTATTAGAAACTTATAAAATAAATCTAATAAAAATTTTAATTATTAAACTTATTTCGATTCAAATATAAAACTGCTTAAATATTCTTGTTTAAAATTGTAAAAAAGTGGTGTAAATATTTACAAGAAAATGGATAAAAATTTACTGATACGAAGGAAATTTGCATGGAAATTCATCTATCAAATTTTAAAATGTGTGTAATTATGTTGGTGGGTCACGGCCATATTTGCCTTCATGTAAATTTTTTGAGGGTCCTTCTGTAACAGGAAGGGTGGATGGTTCATGCGCAAAGGACCTCCATCGACCAGTCCAGCCCTGACCTCGACACACAATCCATTGCAGGTCAAACTTAGGGTGTAACTACTTATTTTCAGAACCTGTTTGTTTATTTATAGCTACTGACTCCAGGATTTCTAATAAGTGAGATTTTAAATTGATTTATATTAGGGCCGGATTTAATTGTAAGGATTTTATTTAATATTTGAAGTTTATGTATATTTTTTTGATTTTTTTCGCTGCATTTTAAAGAATCTATAAATTTAAAGCATTGTAACGGCCAAACAAATAAATCCAAAAATATATTTCTTTGCTAATTTTGTTTATTAGTTCGAAATGTAAAAATTTTACATAAAAAAATAAAGTTTTTATTTTTTTTTTCATTTTTTATAATTTTTTTTCCCATATTTTCTCTGGATTTTCAAGAATATTCAAGTTTGAGGCGTTGTATCGGCCAAATAAAAAATACTAAAAATATATTTCCCTGCTCTTTTTGTTTATTAGTTATAATAATAATGATTTTACATAAAAAATGATTATGTATTTTTTTATATTTTCAGGATTTTTTTTTTGCAGTTTTTTTATGAATTTTTAGAAGTTTAGAACGTTGTAATCTCGGGGGCCTCTTTCCCTCCGGAAATGGAAAATAAACTTTCGGGGCCTAGAAACGAATGAGATTTGCCCTGAAACTTTGATCTTAGTTACCTTTCTCTCACTAATAAAAAAAATTAAACAAAAATCATCAACAGATAATAGAAAATACAATGAGGATATATTGAGAATTGCATAAAATAAATTATAACGTGGCCATTTGAACTTTTGACATTTGACCTTATCGTGCTTTTGTATTTTAGGGCTCGTCATTGTAATATAGATCAAACAACCGTAAAATAGGTTCGTTAAACAAATCTAATTACAATAAAACCGTCATCGTAGCCCAGATTTATTCAAGCTCTACACATGAGCGAAAAATTTTAATCAACGCAAGGAAAAAGGTCTTAATGTAGCCCATTTGCACATGGCGGGAGTTTACGTAAATCCAGCACGTTTTTAAAACACGTTATTACGAAAAACGCAAACTGTCTTTTATATTTTATTTTCATTTAAATGAAAACCTTTTTGAACACGAGATAAAAACAATATCCTCCCTTACATGATCAGGATGATTAAATGAAATAAAAAAGATAATTTAATCGAGATTAACATGTCTGTAACACGAGAGAAATATCATACACAAAGCCCACTTTTAATTTCATAAAGAACATTCTAAATTTTTGTAAAATTAATACAATCTTAAATATTAATTATAATAATATCGCTGGTGGTAAAGTGACTGTGGCGTGACCAGTAAAGTTGTGTGGAAGAGGACACATTCCTCTAATCCACGTTCCTAAAACAAAAAATTAATTATATTAATTTTAGATTTTGGTTTAATTAATCTCTAACCTCTGCTTGTACAGTAGCATTCAATGCTATTCAAACCCCGCATGAAAACAGTCGTAACACCTCCAATGATCAAAATTTGGGTTCCCAAATAACCAGTCGTGTGTCCATGCCTCGCCACCTCCATTTCCGCGTGTTGCTTCCAAACCCCCTTGTTTTTATCCCAAATATCTATGCTACTAAAACTGATTGTATTATTGACCTCCTCGGAATTTCGTCCAGCTCCAGCTATGAGGTATAAATTATTTGACATGGCGAAAAAACTTGCGAAACATCTAGGCACACGAAGTCTTGCAACATCAGTCCACCTACAACCAAAAAAGCTAGTGGTATCAACAAGAATTTAATTAAATCTTACTGGTCATGTTGAATATCGTAACACTCCACAATATCAGTTAAAGGTCTTTGAGAAGACCCACACATTCCTCCACCAACCCAAATTTTTTCTTCAAATTTCGTACAAGCTATCCCCATTCGAGGATGTCTCATAGCAGTAACAAATCCCCAACGACCAGTTGATAAATTGTACTTCTCCACGGAATCGGTTACTCTAAAAGTATTTAATTATTTATAGCCAAATTCTGTGCAAAAGTGAAAGTCTTTACAGGAAAGAAAAACACGGTATCTCCCATAACTAAAAGTTCACAAAAAACAGCGAAAAGTCTTGTAGTTTCCATGCTAGCTATAAAAAATTCGGGTGAAACTAGCAAAAATTGTTTTGTTATCGCTAGGAAGAAAGATGCAAAATGTTCCTTCAAAACATAATGTATCAATAAATCAACTCAAAATTAAATTGAGTACCGCCTTGGCTGTAATGACTTACACTTTTGCACAGAATCGAATTCATATAAAAACATACCTGGAATGTTTATCTTGCCCGCCAATAGCAAACAAATGTTTCCCAGAAACCACTAATCCAAAATTCTTCCTCTTTACATTCAAGCAAGTCTCCTCGTACCAAATCTTGTTAACCGGATCAAAACTCCAAACGGTATCAACCACTAAAAATTTCCCCTTCACATCGTCTTCTCTGGGATCGGAACCACCTAAATACAAATTAGTAAACTCGTAAAACAATTTAATACAACAATTACCTACAAGGTAAATTCGGCCCCCCAAAAACGCCAACCCGTGGTGTGTTCTAGGAGCCGGCATTTCCCCAACGTATTCCCAATCATTTTTAAGAGGCATGTACCTATAAATATCCTTTCCCGTATTTATCCCAACACCATAATCACCATGCACGTTTATTCCTCCAAAAATTAAAACACTCTCGTGTTCTAGATTAAATAATGAGCCCTCGGATAAATACTGCGTTTTGATTTTATTAGGAGATGAAGCTCTAATGGGAAATTAAGTTAGATTTATATTAATTAAATTAGGTAATTTGATCAACCTGGAACTTTTAGGCGTGTCATGTTTTAGAGTTTTCGCAGAATACATTGTGTATACTTGGGATGGAGTGGTTGAGGTGGTTGGTGCTCCATTCCAAAGAAATTTGGGTAAATCTGAAGCTCTAGGATAAAATCTTTTAAAAATTGAAGAACTTTTACAAAACTTTTTTTGGCTGTCGTGGCACACTGGTGATTTTAATCTCCTCTTCAATTCCTTTAGCTTCTTCCTCATTTTATACTGCAAATAAGCTCGCTCGATTATTCTTACAGCTTCCGATTTGCTGAGCATCCTGCGATTTCGTTCATTTTGTTTTTTTCGTAACTAAAACGTAAAATTCTAGTTAAATTTTATAGGAACAACACCAAGGTAAAGTTTTGCATTGTAAGGGTGGAACAAGTGGAACACAATGCTACAAAACTTGTACCTTGATGTTCATTTAAAAAACCACTTACATTGCAAAACTCAACACTTTCCGAGATTAATTCTAGAAAAAATATGTTTAGTCTTCAATTATTATTATTTCAAACAAACTTACCTCTTAATAATAATTATTGTATTATTTAATATGTGAAAATAAAAACAACTTTTAGGATTTAAGGCGTTTTATTAAAGCTTGCCGAAATTTACCTACCGGTTGATGTTTATTACTATTAATAAAAGGAAATTCTTCTAGTTTCACGAGTTTAGGTGTTGAAGTCCCCGAAGAGTTTTGGTTCAGGTTTACATAACTTTCTTGCGCAGCTTTTTGCAACGCACGTACTTCAGTGCGTCTATACCCATCCAAATATATCAAAAAATCACGATACGTCAAATAATTCCTTTCAACACCACTCCAGTTTCTCGGCTCAACCTCCCTTAATCCCAAAATCGAATTCCAATGTTGATAATCCTCATTCTCATCCCCGTACCAGTATTTAATTATAACATAACTAAAATTTTTTAAATGTATTTGATGTAATCTTAATTAATTCCTAATTTACGCTAAACCATCATCGATCATCTTGCAAATATCCGGATCGTGACTTAACCTTTGGAATTCGGGATTATCAGGATTGCGTTTAATATCAACCAATTGCCACGCTGCTAAATTCCCAAATCTCACACATCTCATTAAATCAACCTTGTAGCGGTCTCGTCTTTCCCAATCATGCCTCAACCACCTCACAGCAGACATAAAAACCTCCATCTCACTAAATCACCTCAAATTATTTTACTTAAAACAAAATTAGTAAAAAACTTACCAATTTACGCTTATGTAATTCGATTTTAATAAGTTTTTAATATCATCAACATCGAGATCAAGCCAATCCCGCGAGCTCACTAACATGAGGAAGAATTTTTGAACACGAGGTAACATCAACTCGCAAACTTCATGAAGGCATCTTTCCTTAGCTTCAACGTACAAGATAAAAGCAGTTACTTCAGTAAATATAGTTTGGTGATCAATAAAAGTCCAACATTGTTCGATCAAATCTAAAATATAAAGATAAGAAATTTTCAAACAACCATCGTAGTTACCTTTAATTTTCAAAAACTTTGCTGAAGAAAATACATCCAAAACATTTTCCCTGGTCAACTCCTTATATGAAGGATCGCCCAAAATCATCCATTCGTAAATAAAAGCAAATGCAGAAGCACTAACTTGATCCGATCGCAGCTCAACTTTTCTAACACCATTATAATCTTCGAAATACTCGGAATAACATTGCAAAACTATAAGATGGCAATTAAATTCCTCATTATCTATATAAATTCTGCAATCAGTGTGGCTGAAATTAAAATAATTAAAATTAAAATCTGGTCCGATTGTTTTGTAACTTACGTAAATTTCGTGATTCTTTGGTATAGTTCCATGAACAAATTTTTTTTGGTAGGAAGATTGATGGCATCCCAATCGATATTACCACTTCCCTTAAAACTCCTTAACTCCTCCAATCTTTTTTCCGGTTGAAGAATCCTTTCATCAGACAAACCATCATTCTCCAATTCTTCATCCTTAGTTCTTAGACGCTGGGATTTAGTAAACTTCTTTGAGATTAACGCAGATATACTAGTATTTTTAAACTCCTAAAAACATGAATAACTCAATTTTTAAAGTACCAGGTTCTTATCCCAATTTCCCATCAAACAAATCATATTTTTTGAAGTGTTTGTTTCGCTCGAAATGTTGGTTTTCAACCAAACGGACTAGTCGAGTTTGTATTCTGTCTCAAAAACGACTAGTCCATTTGGTGGACACCAGCGCATTACCTTTTCCATGAGTGCATTTAACGCCATGTTGTTGGGAAGAGCTTCTCGAACTTCTCGAACTTCGCGAACTTCTCGCCCTCTTGGCTTTTCCACAATTTTATCTGCAACTCTAACTTGGGTATTTGTAGGACTCGCTACCAAAACACTAAATTTTTTGGTTTCATAAACCACTTGGCGTGATTCCACTTTTAAATTTCCACTAGGGGTGGACTTGAATGGGAAATATCGGTTTGGTTCACTAAAATATGATTAATATAAACTTAATTTCATTTTCATGTACTTTACTAACCTCCTTTCTACAGTTTCGGACTTTAATTGAACTAATTTATTTTTGCTAATATTTTTTTTGTGACGAGGTACTAAAAAATCGTCGTCGGGTATAGTTGTTGCCATACAGGAAACTTTTGATTGTTTATTCGTTTTGCAATTTTTATCACAATTAACAAAACGTTTTTTTTCTTCTGCCAAAACACTCGCTCTAAGTTTATCAACTTTAAGAAGAAGAAGGAAATGTGATCATTTATGAATTCGATAACAGCTAGACCTTTTCAAAAATGATGGTCCAACATCCTATATATAAAATTTTAATAAAAATAATCTTACAAATATTTTTTTCTGAAGAAAATCCGTCACCCGCTGAATTTTGATCAATTGGTCCCTGAAATTAATGATTAGAATATAAAATACTACTCCTATAAATTAATTACCTCATCAAAATATGATTTCTTCGTTACAGTGTTATGACTCTTCCTATTCTTATGATTATTTCTAATTTTCCTCTCCCTTTTAATTGCCCCGTTACTTGGATGAGAAGAAAAACATGGACTATTTTTATTAATTTTATCTATTTTTACGAAAAGAACTTACGGTAAATTTAACAAGTCAATATTGTCAAAATCGCAATATTCGTTATCTTGATGTTTGCCCCCAAATAAAAACTAAAAAATATTAAATTTTTCAGAGGTTATTTCTGATATATTTACATACCCTCTCCTCGTCCAAAAAATCCTTTTGCATATTATGCCAACTATAGATTTGCAGAATAAAGAACTTGTATCCAAATTTGTCTTGAGAGTTCCCTCAATTTTTAAGAACTCACGTCTTGACATTACCATAGCTACTGCAGTAAATATATCAACCTTATCGATGTAAATAATTATTGGGAACTAAATCAACATGACTCAACAAAACGCGTTGAATTAAGCTGTAACAACTTTAAAACGCCTAAATTCATATATAATAAATTATAGTAGGAGAGCCGACCGCACTAAAGTCTCCCCCGTAGAATATAGCGGGGTTTTCTGTTGAGATGGTAGTTTTTTAATCTTTTTTATGTTCTGAAACTTGACCGAAGTATTAAAAAATGACAACTTCCGGTACCTCTTTTTGAACTCTTTGTCCCTCATAACATATAGCTCAACAATTGTGCCAGTCGATGAAGAGTGTTAAGCAAATTAATAAAAAAATGTGCTGCCACCCCTAAACCTGACAGGAACCGAGGCACCAACCCGAAAGTGGGAATGATTTTCAAAAATTGGCAACCACTTTTACTGACGTTTCGTAAAAGTGGAAATGATTTACAAAAATAAGGAACCACTTTTACTGACGTCTCATAAAAGTGATTGCCTATTTTTGAAAATGATTCCCACTTTCGTGTTGCTGCCTCGGCTCCTGTCACCTGTCAGGTTTGGGGGTGGCAGCACATTTTTTTATCAATTTGCTTAACACTCTTCATCGACTGGCATAATTGTTGAGCTATAAGTTATGAGGGCCAAACAGTTCAAAAAAGGGTATCGGAAGTGATCATTTTTTAATACTTCTGTCAAGTTTCAGAACATAAAAAAGATGGCACACTCTTGACTACATAAAAAACTACCACCTTTACAGAAAACCCCGCTATATTCTATGAGGGAGACTTTAGTGCGGTCGGCTCCTGGACTATTAAGACGTATTTTTATCCCAAATATTGTGAATTTCGACTACGTATAGATGGCGCTGTTTTGACACATATTTTGTAAAACAGTGGACGAATACCTTTTCCGGCAATAAGTTTTATCGCTCATTTCTCAGTCAAGTTACATCCAAATTGAAAAGACAATTTCAAGAGAGATACAATGGTATCAAATTCATAGTAAGTCCGTCTATAATTAGGTAGAAATTCATAATAATGTAACATCAAAACAATGAAATTTATTAAAAAACTGCTTACTTTCGAACCCTCTTTTAAGACGGATTTTAAAAACACTACAAAATAAAAACTATACTTAGTAGTATTTAGTAATAGTACACTTAAAAACGAATAAAACGGCATATAACATGAAGTAAGTCCGTTCAATTTAGCCCATAAAATTTTAAAGCAAAATATGGCCTCTATTGACAAAACTAAAAATGCATTAATAATTTACACAAAACTCATTTTTTCCCTAACGCATAAAAAAGTTAATAGCACTCTCTGAAAGACAATTAAAATACGAATCAACGGTATATAACTCATAGTTAGTTCGTGCAGTTTTAATAATGAAATTTGCAATTAAAATTTGACTTGAAAGCTGCGTTACTCTTTCTCACGTTTTAGTTAAATACGTCATAAAACGAGTTTTCGGACTTGCATAAAAATGATATCAACATCGTCTGAAAGACAGTTAAAATACGAATACGAGGGTATCTTACTCATGGTTAGTCCGTGTGTTTTTGTGAAAAAATTGATTTATAAGTATGTACCCACACATAAATAGGTTTTTATTTATTACACTCCTTCTAGGTTTACAAATGACTACCAGAAGTCGTATCTGATCTAAGATATCGCGAATAATATAATAATACTATTTTATGATTATTTAAGCAAAAAAAACGAATTTTAAATTTAAATAACGTTTGCGCATCACCCTGTATATATTTTTCAACATATATATAGATTAACGTTCTGTGGTCAGGAATTGACATTAGGCAACCAAACGAGCACAAACTTTTTTACTGTTTTATATACATAAATAAATAAGTAACCCAATTTAAAGAATTATTCACTAAAAATTATTTAAATATAATTTTGATAGTTCATAATTAAAATTATAAGTTAATTTATTGTTGCTTAAACTCTTTGAATTTTAAAAAGGCATTTTTTTCATTTTTAAAACGACGGATGCACCTGATTGTGCTTAAAATAGGTAAAGTTGAGGGTACTATACAAAAAAAAGTACCTGCATGAACTTCATGCATCCCTAAATTACCTTCATCTTGATTTATTTATTTTCATCCCACTAAAAAGTAGTTGGACGAGGACGTGAGATTAAATAAAATGAGCTGAAGTGAGATACGGTTATTGAATGCGCGTGCGTATTATCTTTCTACTATTACGTTTTTGTACGGGTGTGGTGGTTCCAGTCCTAGTGATTCATTTATCCTCAATTTTTAGAAAATCTGCCATTTTTAAACGGTTTAAAGTTGTGAATTTGTGGTGGAAGGTAAGGTAAGGTGTTTGTTCAACGCTGCTATTTTAAAATTAGAGTTATATTGACTTGCATTGCGGTAATTCATGAAATGTCGATGAACTTTTACCACAACATGGAGGCTGCCCTTACGTCTTTGTGCGTGGGATAATCCACCTTGCATGCATTCAGATAAATGATTAATTTGTGATTTAATAGGATGTAGTTTTTTAGTTGTCACGAGATTGGGTTTTTGTACTAAAATTTAACCGACTATTGTCGTTATTTACTTTGAAACCTATATTTTTATCTTATTGATTTTTAAATGAAAGATGATGCAGATGTAGGTACTTATACATGTTAATCTTATATTTTTCTTAATAATTTACTATCATTTTACCTTTATTTATTAATATTTGTGTCTGTTTTTATTTACAATACCAATTTTACACTTACATCGATGTTTGGTTTGAACACTTCAAATAACTTCATCAATTGTTTGCCAATTGTTAAATAATTATATTCCTGACGTTTAAGGTTTAATATAAAATTATCATATTACGTGTTAAAGCCTCAATTAAGCAAAGTTTCTAATTGTTTCAAGTTTCACACGATACAGAGAATTCAATTAAAAATGTTACGATAATTAGGCAACCAAATATACTGTCATAATTTTTAGAAATTTTAGACTCGATTCTGTGCAAACCTGTAAGCCCTTACAAAACATATCAATGAGGAAACCATCCATTACAACCCATATAACAAACTTTACGGACGTTACCTCACTGGTCCTATGAGATTACACAGAATCGACCTATTATACTAAGTTTGTAGACCTGTCGAACTTCTCTCGTTTCAAGATCTACACAACGCCATTTCATTCCGATCTGTCATTTTAAGCTAAGCGTTTCTCAGCCGTATGATTTCTGTGTTTATTTCATTTAATTAATTAAGGCGATAGTCGGCAAATTTGAGCGCTTGATTTTGAAATTCTCTTAATATTTGCAATTTTGGTCATAACTTTTTCTCGAGCGGAGCTTTTTTAAAATTCCTTTTTTTGGTATAAAGAAGAGTCTTCTGGCTACCAATTTCTTCTTTTTTTTTGTTTTAGGAAGTCAAACCAAATAATCATACGGCAGCAGTAAAACGGGTTATAACAAAAAATGTTCGCTTAGCAGCATTTTGAAACATTCTAAAAAACTAATTGAAATAATATTTTTTTTCCAACGCTAGAAATAAGTTAAGATATAAACGAAGAGTTTGATGTTGTGTTTTTTTGTTTTAAATATATTTTTAAATTTTTTACAGCATCCCAAAAATTTCTTTAAATTTTACTTAATTTTTGGGATGCTGTAAATAGTTTAAAAATATATTTAAAACAAAAAAACGCAACATCAAAGTCTTCGTTTATATCTTAACTTATTTCTAGCGTTGGAAAAAAAATATTATTTCAATTAGTTTTTTAGAATGTTTCCAAACGCCGCTAAGCGAACATTTTTTGTAAAGAGCCTGTTTTACTACTGCCGTATGATTATTTGATTTGACTTACCAAAACAAAAAAAGAAGAAATTGGTAGCCACAAGACTTTTCTGTGTACCAAAAAAAAAAAAATATTAAAAAAGCTTCAATGGAAAAAAATATGACCAAAACCACAAATATCAAGCGAATTTCAAATTCAAGCATTCAAATTTGCCGACTATCCTCTTAAAAATAAAAATTGATATAAGAATTATTCCTACTTTGTTTTTAACAAGAAACTCAAGTAATTACTTTAAATTTTTTTATTTCACTATAGCTAATTGTGGCAAATTTAGGTTTCCTCCCAAGAAAGTTACTAGTAGCAGTAACATTTGCGCTTGCACTTTTCTCAACACTTGCAAAACAGGCGAATGTATAAACTGTAAACACTAAATTTGCATGTTGAGCCCGAAAATTGCTTTTAAGGCGAGGTGAATGAGGAGTGCATTGATTTGCCTCGTTACTTGTCTCACCATTCGTGTGAATATCTAAATGCGGGGTAACAATTAAACTGCAATAATTTAAATCTATGTGCTTTCAGGTAATTACCATTCACCATGAGTTACATGCAGGCGAATCAAAACCGACCGAGTAAGTCCTAAAAATTAAAAAATAAAGTAAAAATTCTTTTTATCCAATTTATTTATTAACAATTCGATTCTAAACATGTCATATTGAGTTGTTAATAAATAAGTTGGATAAAAAGAATATTTTATTTTTTAAACATATATGTTCTAAAAATTAAAATTAAGCCAATTCTGTAATAAAAATATTTTTAGTGTCGCATGGTAATTATCAGGCCGGTCCTGATTTGCCACTTGGATCATCGAAAGAGCAGCAAACCCTAATGTGGCAACAAAACTCATACATGGGTGACTCTGGTATCCATTCTGGAGCGGCGACCCAAGTCCCATCAATAACTGGGAAGGAGGATGAAGAAATGGATTTATTTGATTTGGATCAAGGGTACCCTACAGGTTTTACCCAAGATCAAGTAGACGGTAAGGTTTTAATCATGAGATTTATCGCAATTCAATAATAATTTTCAGAAATGAATAATCAATTGAATCAAACTCGATCACAAAGAGTGCGTGCAGCAATGTTTCCTGAAACTCTGGAAGAAGGTATTGAAATACCTTCCACTCAATTCGATCCAGGGCATCAAACTGCTGTCCAACGCTTGGCCGAGCCAAGTCAAATGTTAAAACACGCCGTTGTTAACTTGATAAATTATCAAGATGATGCCGACTTGGCAACTCGTGCAATTCCTGAGTTAATAAAGTTATTAAATGATGAGGATCAAGTTGTGGTGTCACAAGCTGCTATGATGGTTCACCAACTATCAAAGAAAGAGGCTTCCAGGCATGCCATCATGAACAGCCCACAAATGGTTGCCGCTTTAGTTCGAGCAATTTCCAATTCTAATGACCTTGAAACTACCAAAGGAGCAGTTGGAACTCTCCACAAATTATCACACCATCGCCAAGGTTTACTTGCCATTTTTAAAAGCGGTGGAATCCCTGCTTTGGTTAAGTTACTCAGCTCCCCTGTGGAAAGCGTGCTTTTCTATGCCATAACAACTTTACATAACTTACTATTGCATCAAGATGGCTCTAAAATGGCCGTTCGTTTAGCTGGAGGACTTCAAAAGATGGTCGCTTTACTTCAGAGAAACAACGTGAAATTTTTGGCCATTGTCACTGATTGTTTACAAATTTTGGCTTATGGCAATCAAGAAAGTAAATTGATTATTCTTGCGTCACAAGGTCCGATCGAATTGGTTAGGATTATGAGGTCTTATGATTATGAAAAGCTTTTGTGGACCACATCTCGTGTTTTAAAAGTGATTTTATTAACTAGTTCCATATAAAATATAAAGTTTAAATTTTTTAGGTATTATCTGTTTGCTCGAGTAACAAGCCAGCGATAGTTGAAGCTGGTGGAATGCAAGCTCTAGCAATGCATTTGGGAAATCAAAGCCAGAGACTTGTACAAAACTGCTTGTGGACGTTAAGGAATTTATCTGATGCTGCCACGAAAGTAGATGGTCTCGAAGGGTTGCTTCAATCGCTGGTTCAAGTTCTACAGTCGCCAGATGTGAACGTTGTTACTTGTGCTGCTGGAATTTTATCAAACCTAACATGTAATAATCAAAGAAATAAAGTAACAGTTTGTCAAGTTGGAGGTGTGGATGCTTTAGTGCGAACTATTGTGAATGCCGGTGACAGAGAGGAAATAACTGAGCCTGCAGTGTGTGCTTTAAGGCACCTTACTTCACGCCATGTCGAATCAGAAATGGCTCAAAATGCAGTACGGCTAAATTACGGTATACAAGTCATCGTGAAATTATTGAACCCACCCTCTCGTTGGCCGTTGATCAAAGCAGTGATAGGACTGATCAGGAATTTAGCTCTGTGCCCTGCTAATCACGCCCCATTAAGAGAACATGGTGCCATACATCACCTGGTGCAGCTTCTCATGCGAGCATTCCAAGATACACAAAGGGTACTGAATTATTTTAATTGATAAGAGTTATTTATTTTTTTTTTATTTTAGCAACGTGCCAGTGTTGCAAGTGGGGGTAGTCAACAAGCTGGAACTTACGCTGACGGTGTTCGAATGGAAGAAATTGTGGAAGGTACGGTGGGAGCCTTGCATATTTTGGCAAGAGAATCGCACAACCGTGCAATAATCCGACAACAAATGGTTATTCCCATTTTCGTGCAGCTTCTATTTAATGATATCGAAAATATTCAGCGAGTTGCCGCTGGAGTTTTATGTGAGCTCGCTGCTGATAAAGAAGGCGCCGAGATTATTGAACAAGAAGGAGCCACAGCTCCACTTACAGAGTTGTTACATTCACGAAATGAAGGTAATTTATTTTAATTAAATTTAGTAGGTGTTTTAATAAAGCTGTAATTTTTCTACAAATTAGGGGTGGCAACATATGCAGCAGCAGTATTATTCCGTATGTCGGAAGACAAACCACAAGATTACAAAAAGAGGCTCTCAATGGAGTTAACAAACTCCTTGTTTAGAGAAGAAAATATGTGGAATGCGGATTTGGGAATGGGCCCTGATTTACAGGTAAAATATTATGAACGTTTGAAAAATTCGTGAGAAGTAGAGGCTTGAAATTTGTTATTTTTTTATTAGTTAAGTTGATTTATGCATCTTTGTATTTATTTTTATTTTTTTTGTTTGCATTTTTTACCAATTATTTTAGGACATTTTGAGTCCTGATCAGGCCTACGATAATCTTTATGCCCAAGGCCCTCCAAGTGTTCACAGCAGTCACGGTGGTAGACCTTACCAACAGCAAGGTAAAGTAATGAATGCAGTAAATCACTTAATTGTGCTTGGTTTATTTTATTGCATGTTTTTACAAAATATTTAGAAATTTTTTTGTGATTATAGAATTTAATGGATTAATAATTTTAATATATTATAAAATTAACTTTGTTGATGAAATTGTATTAATACGATTAATAATTAAAATTATTTAATCTTTATGGAATGTGACTGCAGTTTGGTTTATTGTAATTTTATTTTAGGGTATGACCAGATACCAATAGACATGCAAGGCTTGGAAATAGGGTCCCATGGTGGTGGCGCCGGTGCAAATTTTAATGCATTGGATGCAATGGAAGTTGGCACCGATGGGGACCTTAATTTTGACCATATCGATCAATTACCTACACCACCTAAAGACAACAACCAAGTTGCTGCTTGGTATGACACAGACTTGTAAAATGATGAATGCCAAATTGATACTTTAGTTTTTCTGAAATTCTTAAAATTGCAATGAAAATTATTTTAGCAAGTGAAACTAAAGTATTTACATTGTTTTGCAATATTTTAACTTTAAGATTTAAAAAAATATAATTAAGGTAGCTGTTAGTATAAGACTTTTTATCATATTTTTTTTATAATTAACTTATATATATTTGATTAATATCATATTTATCATTATTTTTTACACCTACATATAAGAAGTGAAACCATTAATGTTTTATGTTGCTTCTGTACGTATTTTTTTAACATCAATTACAGGGTAGATTTTAAAGGCACTGCCTGTAAGACTTTAGTAAGAAATAAACATTTCTCTTAGTAATTTTATCTTTCAATTTCTACCCAAGAATATGGTCAAATATTTTTACTTCTCAGTACACATATACAAGGTGATTCAGACCACCTGCGCCACCCATTTATCTCGTTTACCAAAGTAAACCTAAAGAATCCATTGGTGAACTTATTTTTTTCCAGAACTATCTGGAACCTGAGGTAACTATGATTTTTTAAATGGCAACATAGGTGGAGTTTGGTATGGTTTGATAAGTCTTTCAAAAACAATGAACTTTTATTAAAATATTTTTTTAATATTTTCCATAGTTTAGAATTTATTCGAAAAACAAAAAAAAAATTCTTAAAAAAAGTAAATAAAAATTATTGAAGAATTTTGTTTAAATATGGACAAGTATGATATTTAAAGTTGATAAATATTAGAATTTTTAGAAAGAGTTTATACATTTATAAAATTCTTCAAAATATGCAAATAATTTTTATTTACCTTCATTAACAATTTTTTTATGTTTTTCGAATAAATTCTAAACTATGGAAAATATTAAAAAAATATTTTATAAAAGTTGTTTGTTCTTAAAAGACCTATCAAACCATACTTATATTTTTCCGGAACTATCCGGAACCGGATATCACTTTGATTTTTTAAATTGCAACATAGTTTGGTGTGGTTTGATAGGTCTTTTCAAAATAAACAACTTTCATTAAAATATTTTTTTAATATTTTTCATACTTTAGAATTTATTAGAAAAACAAAAAAAAAGTAAATAATAATTATTGCATATTTTGAAGAATTTTGATTCTTCAAAATATGCAATAATTTTTATTTATTTTTTTTAACAATTTTTTTTGTTTTTCGAATAAATTCTAAACTATGGAAAATATTAAAAAAATATTTTAATAAAAGTTAAATGTTTCTGAAAGACCTATCAAACCATACCAAACTCGACCTATGTTGCCATTTAAAAAATCAAAGTTACCTCCGGTTCCGGATAGACCAATGGATTCTTTAGGTTCACTTTGGTTATTAAGTTTTTTATTTTAGTGATGTGCGATAACGCGTTCTCGAGATAAATGGGTGGCACGGGTGGTCTGAATCACCCTAAATAATAAAACTTCGTTATTAGTTCAGCATTTCGCCACTAGAGGGTACTACTACTATTATAAATTTCTAGCGGCGTCCCCTAATGGTAAAACAGTGAACTTCGCATAGATTTTTAGCGGCGCTCTTATTGGCAGAATTTATGAACCATTGCAGTTCACCTATTCATAACTAGAGGGCGTCGTTAAAAAAAGGCACGCGTGGTGGCGCCATCTATGCGAAGTTCAATGTCTTACAGCAGCGCTCCCTAGTGGAGTGAAGAACTAATATTTTTTTAAATTATGTTTGTTTTTTAAATTTGTGTGTGGGCATTATCCTATACATCCTGTTCGAATCATTCGAAAACAGAGCTGGAAGAAAAGCGTTCAGGACTGGCCTGCAAAAAAGTCCTTCTTATTCCACACCCCCACTATTGTACTCAATCAAACTGCTATTTGTTTCTAAATACACAAATACCAATTGTTTCCGAGTTGGACCAATCCTATTAATTTTAGCAGCTTTGGATGAGGATGAAGTACATATGACACTTGGTTGAAAAATTTATTAAGAAAATTAGAGAATTTTTGCATGAATCATCCTCATATTTTTTTGTAAATTTTATTAACTTTATGAATTTTAAAATACACCAGATTCATAGATGCCAGATTAAAGAAGTCAGTGTCATACAAAATGTCAAAATCCGATTTGCTTTTTTTAACAAAACACGTAAATGAGCACGAATTGCGTTTTGAAAAATATCGAGTTCCTAGTTTGTTTGAAAAAAAATCAAATAATGAAGAAGCACATGAAAAATTTCCTTACTTTCAAAAATTTCCACCGAATTTTTCTGAGCCAATAGTTTGCACATGGGCCTTTGCAAGCAAAGAAGAAATAAAATTGATTTTATCTGAAAACGTTGCTGTTGCAAAGAGAATTATAAAAAACAAATTATGCCATACATATCCGAAAGAAGGCCCCAGAATAATCATCACCGAGCTTCTATACACGGCACTAAAATTCGCAAGAACCACAAAACTAACTGAAGAACAAACAGCAAATTTACTCGCCTTATTTTACTTAACTCATTTCTACTTTACAAGCTCTCACGCCCAAAACGCTGAAGACGTCTTTTATTACTTTAAAGATATTCTAACGATTCACAGCCTGGATTATCCTCCGAAATGTGTAAAAATATTCGAGCCTCAAGAAGCTTACAAAGTTTTTCATTTCTTCTGCAAAGCCTATTTACGACATTTACCTCTAATAAGACTTTTAAGCCTACCTAACTTTGAATTCGAATTAAATTTAACCCCGGAACCTGTTCCTGTTTTAAAAAAAATAAAAAACAAAGCCAAAAAAGAAAAAACAAAGAAAAAAAAGTAGTGTGATTTTTTTTTAAATTGAAAAAGGTTAAATAAATTTTATTTAAAACAAATATTTTTAATATTATTCTTACGATTATTATAATTTATGTAGCAACATCTCGAAAAGCTAATGTTGTGATTGCTTTTTGATGACCTGTATATTCCCTCTCGACAGCCCCATTTTTAACGTTCCATAATCGTGCTGTATTATCTGAAGAACCTAGAAAACCAAAAGTTAATTATATATTTAAAATCTAGCATAGAAATTCTATTACCTGTAAAAACATATTGTGAATCAGCACTAAAAGCAGCATCCCAAACCCATCTCTGATTCTCGTGCTTTAAAACTTGAACTAGTGAAAAATCACAAGTTTGCCAAACTCTAGCCGTTTGATCTGCTGAAGTTGTTACCAATAAAGTGGAATCAGGGCTGAATTTACATTTGAGTGCTTGTCTTGCATGTGCATCGAATTTTTGTCTCGGATTAAGAATCGATTTTTCTTCCCCTTGACCATTCGTGATATTCCATATGTAACACCTCCCTTTGCTATTCACTGCAGATAAATGATTTCCATCCGGATCAATCGCTAAATCTAAAATCATGTTGTCTCCATCGGGAATCTAGAAATCAACCATTTTGTATTATAAACATTGTGTAATTTGTTTTATAAACTTACATATTGATGTGCATTATCAGTTTTCATATCCCAAATATGAATATTTCCATTTTGGTCCCCGATAAATAATTCACTTTGATTGGGATGTAGTTTAGCCGAGGTAATTGGTGCAGAAGCATCGAATTGGTGAGGGCAGCTATTCGATCGTAAATCCCATATTCGTATTTTACCATCTTCCCCACCTGAAAACATCCAGTTACCTTTTTCTTGAAATCCAACGCAAGTGACATTTTTAGGAACCCCTTCGTAATTATAAACAGGGCATGGGCTATTTGAAACAAGATCAAACATACGAATATGCTGATAACTAGCAGCCGCTAAAAGCGTCCCATCTGGATTAATTTCCAACATATTCACTTGCTACAATTACAACAATTAACGTAAATTAAGGAATAGTTAAAAAACATACCGATTCTGCATGTGGTAAAGTCCGTTGGCAAATTCCATTATGTGTTTGCCATATTTTTATAGTATGATCATACCCAGCAGTTGCGAAAATTATTTGCTCGGTTTCACTTGTTGCTTCCCCAGTCATTTTTAATGTTTATTATTTAAAAATATATTTTGTTTACATTTAAATCAACATAACCTAAATGTTTGACGTTTTATAACGTCAGTCATGTTTTTTCTGTGTAGCCAACATTAAGAAAATCTTTAAAATTCATATACAGGGTCATTCAAATGCTCGTTTGTTCTTTGCGTTATTTTTTTAAGAAAAAATTATCCACCTAAATGTAAGTTGTATAATTCTAGCACTCTAGTGATATAACGGTGATTTTCGAATAAATGGCATTATCACCACGCAAAAAATTGTTAACATTAATATCGTGACGTCAAAGTTGGGTTAAAACCAGCTGTTTATGTGTTTTTAATAATTTCATTATAATTTGTAATTATTATACCAAAATGGAAGAGGAAAATGTAAATGAAATGGTTAGTGAAGTTTTAAAAGGAAGAAGTAATGTTAATTGTTGTGTTAACGGTTGTAAATCTGTACACAAACATAATAAGAACATTTCTTTTCATAAATTTCCTAAAAGAAATCAAATGATAAAAGTAGAGAATGAATTCGGAGAAACTTATGAACAAGAGCGAAGAACGTTGTGGGAAGTCAGTTTAAAGATGGGAAAAAAAGTGTCTGATCACATGAAAGTGTGCTCGCTTCATTTTAAAAAGGAAGACTTTTACTCATTAGGTAAGTACAAGTATATTTTGCATTTACAGTTACGTATAAATTTATTTTGTAGGTTGTTTCGATAGAAAGACTTTATTGCCGAATGCTGTACCCAGTCAAAATATACCTTTATTTAATATTGTTAATGAAAAACGCAAAGAGAAAAGAAGTGATCATCTTCAACAAAGAAGAAATATTACTCTACCTTCTTCAACGATTACCGTGAAAGATCAAAATGGTTTTAATGAGATTACTGTGAAAGAAGAAAATGGTGTCAATGAAATTACCGTGAAACAAGAAAATGTTGATGATGAGATGATGAACTTGGAAGAAAACACTACTCTTCCTACATATTTTGTTAATATAAAGAATGAGTTTTCATACACTAGCACAACAACAAGGGAAACTCAGACTGAAACGAGTGTTTTAGATGCTGACATTCAGGTTAACTTGGAAACGTTAAATCAATTTCCGGAGAGTATTTCGAATAAAAAAGAACTAAACAGTCTTACAGGGCTTCATTCATTCGCCCTTTTAAATAAATTGGTCTTAATATTTACAACAGTAAAATCTGATAGAATTCATAAAATAACAGATAAAAGCAGGGTCATTTTAATTTTAATGAAACTTAAACTCGATTTACCTTATGTCGTTTTGGGAAAGTTATTTAATGTATCACCTCGGACATGTAAAGATATTTTTATTGAAACAGTAAAGATTTTGTCAACACCTTTTCGAGAATCAATAATACTTCCTACATACCAAGAAAATCAAAAAAACATGCCTAAGTGCTTCGAGGATTTTAGAAATGTCAGAATTATTTTTAATTGCACACAAATTATGGTTAAAAAACGGGTTAAAAAATTGTATTGTAAAGGAACTACCATTGTTAAATTTATGACTGGAATCGCTCCTTCTGGATTAATAACTTTTGTAAGCAAGGGATTTTGCGGAAGAAGACCTGGTAAAAATATATTTGACCCGAGTAATCTTATTTCTAAATTAAAAAAAAATCAGGATGCAATTATGGTGGATAAACGATTTCGGATAAAAGAAATATGTGACACGTTTGGTATTAAAGTAATACATCCACCCGTTTTAAGACAAAAATTAGAATCTTCTTCGGGCTCAGGCGAAGCATTTAAAAATGCTGAGACTGCATCAGTTCACATAAAACGTTCAAACCAAAAAATTAAAAGATTTAAAATTTTAAATAATCGATTACCATTAGATTTACTTCCTGTAATTAATGATATATTTATAATAGCTTGTGCTGTAACGAATTTATCGAATCCAATACTAAGTGATCAGAAATTTCTATAACCCACTAATGCTTAAAAGTTTTATTAAAATAAATATTTTTAAATTTACTTAACGTTTTTTTTACTCCTCATATAATATCCAAAAATGTATGGTCTTTACTGCAGTACTCTATGAATTTTATAGATTATTCTAATGGTTACTCAGAATACATTTTATTTCTGGATCGTCAGAATAATTTGTCATATCTAATCCCACCAGTGGAAATTCAAAATATTCACATTCAAAATAGTTCTGTAGGTGAAAACCTTTTCAATTGAATACAATTTTAGGAAACTTGCAAATCTTAAAGGACTTTGTACATTTTCTTGGTATTTTGCAGATTTGTTCTTTAAGGACTTACAAATTTGCACAGAATTGCACTATAAATTACTTTTCAAAAACTCGATTGAGCCTATTGACATCCTCGTGTAAACCTAATTCTAATACATATCTAAGAAATTTTTGAGGATCCATCCTGCTCTGAATTGCCTATAAAGCGTAGAACAAAACGTCGAATTTGGGATTTAAAACACATTATATTAATGACACATTCTGAAGAATCTTCTGATCACAATTCGTTGATTACTTGCGTGAATGCATTTATTAAAGATCCTTTCATCCTGGAGGTGGTAGTGTTGATGTCACACTTATATAAGAATCATTTTTGGGATATTCTAAAAGGGGGTTTGTGTTAGAGAGGCACTGAATCACCAGAGTTTATGAAACAAGTGTTTCCGATATTATATGTATTCCACTTAGAACTTAGGCCCATCTTTATATAAAAAAACTGGAACGGTTTTTGAGTATTTTCTCCTCGTTCAAAATCATCATACTGGGTGAATTAATAAAAACTTCTTTTATCTAAAGAATTTTGCTGAAAATTGTCGCGGGGTGTTAGTTGTATTTTGAGATATTGGATATTGGTGAACAATTTAATCTTCGAAAAGTTGTTAAATTATTGGAAACGGAAGAATCTCTAGGTGAAAATGAGTTGGAGGAAAGTAAAATTTCTTCCAGAGTATTTCCTTTGGGAAGCGTTTCAAAAATAGATGCAGCATTCCCTCCTTGTTATGCTATGCTTATTCTTTGAATCAGAAATGAAGGTGATCTTTTGGAATTTGATTACAGGTTTTTTTTCCCAAATCTTTGATAAATTGCAATCCAAGGGAATACTAATTGGAAAAAAAATAAAATTCCTTGAAAGATTAAGGCCGATTTAGACGAGCACATAAATCTTGTACTTGTACAAGATCGACTCAGATGCACATTGGCGCATTTCTCTTGCGCAATGTGCAGTAGCATCTGAGTCGATCCTGTACAAGATTTATGTGCTCGTCTAAATGAGCCTTTACAATATTTTGTCATTTCAATTTTTTCTTCAATTAATAAAGTAACTGTCCTAGTGGAACTTGATGAAGATTTTAAATATGGAGGAGCCGAAACCAGAAGAAATATGAGCTCTTTTAATTAAATCATTTACTTCATGATGTCTAGAAAATCTTCCAGCACTGAATTTGTAGCTTAAACCATGTAAAAAGCTAAACACTAGATTCTTTAGATAATAAACCATTAATACGAGATTTCTTTATTAAATTACCAGTACCAAAATGTTTACGTTTTTGCTAATATTTCTAGTTTTTTTGATTTGTTTTAAAAATGTTGATTAAAAAGTTTATCAAGCTTCCATTTCAAGTGACAATATGAGAACAGAAAATTGATACCAAGAAAAATACCAGGGGTCCTATTTTAACTTCAAAATGAAGTTTTTCAAAAAAAAGTATATGTCATACTGAACAAAATTACCTAATTGCTTTTTTGATTGATTTTAAAACTAAGAGGGAGCTTTTAAACTTCCTACGTATAATTAAGGTACCTATCTGGATGAAATTTAAAGATAAAAAATCTAAAGAATAAGTACTTGTTTGTAATAAAATCATTGATATTAAAAAAATATACAGAAATCCCAAAAATGAGTATTTTTTAAAATATATTTTAAAAAAAGTTCATATGAGGAAAAAAATACTTAAATAAACCAATTTTATAGGAGATTGTCTAAATTTTATGATGGAACTAATTTTGTAAGTCTAGCTTCAGTGGAAATGTCATTTTTTGGCGTTCAAAGTGCATACAAAGTTTTCATCAAAAACGACAGTTTATATAAAAGCGTTAAAAAAATTTTAAATGGGATTTCAAAAAAGACCTCATTATGAATTTTATATTTTAAATATAAAAAAATAACCAAATTTTATAATAAAACTTATTTTATAATAATATCTTGACTAAAAATACTCTTTTAGGTCTTTAAATTACGCTTAAAAATTTTCCCAAAAAATAACTTTAACTTCAATTGGTTATATTTAATTTATTTTTTGGCCCATGATTTATTTTAGACTTTCGTATTATAGATTATACCCTAATCTTTAATTTAAACTCAAAAATTTTGTTATAATTTTATCAAAACTAGCAGTTTTTAAGTTTTTAGAATTTTTTTATACTCCAAAAATGAGTATGTTTATAATCAATTTTCAAAAATGTTCCTTTGAGAAAAATATTACTTAAGTAAGTTTATTTTATAGGAAATTGTCTAAATTTTTTAATGAAACTAATTTTGTAAGTCTAAGTTCAGTGGAAATGTCATTTTTGGGCGTTCCAAATGTTGTAATGATTTTATCAAAAACATCATTTGAAATAATTTATCTTAATTCATCAATTCTTTTAAAATAAAATAAAATAAGAATTCGTTTTTTGGAATGACATTTTCTATTTGCTCATCGCCCCACCTAGAATTTTACACTAAATCCGCCACTGAATGTGCAAGAGCACCATCTGTAGAGGAGTCCCAAAAGTGGAAACCAAGCTGGTTTTTCTCCTAATACCTGATGCAAGACAACATTTTGAAACTATAAAATTGCTGTACTTTTTAAGAAGACAAAAGGTTACAATTATATTTACTTCCCAAAGAATTTTTTTTTCTGGAAGAAAAGTGGGATACCTTGTATAATATAAAATTACTATTATAACTGTTATTTAGTTATAAAGGAAGTACCTAGTATAATTATAAATTAATTTATTTTTGGTCGGCTTGAACCCTCTAAGAAATGTTATGGTTGAGTAACAACCCCAAAACCAAGCAAGGTAAAATATTTTGTGCCCTTTCTCCATATAGTTACTTCAACTTGAAGCGTGTTCTTGTATTGAATTTTGAATTATTTTAGCATTTTATTAGTCGTTAAAATTAATTTATTGGTGTGACCTTTTGCAATTCTCTAAAGTGTTTCTTTGATTAAACTTTGCAATATTGTAGGTGCACTAAGTAATGAGTGAGTGGGGCAAAAAGTGAATTGAGAACAATCGGGGACGCGTCCAAAGGCGCGAAACGTGAAAGAGCAAAATACAGTCTTCGGCGAGTTACGTTATAAGCCTTTCGTGTGAGCACGTGTATGTCGAATCGGTTAATGGTTTAAATTTTAAATATTCCAATAAAGTTTAAAAAGTAAGTACCCTAAATGTTTCAAATAAGCTTTTACTTATTAAATTTAGAATATCAAGAAATGTATGGACCTCTAAAATTTTTTTTGTGAAAAATAAAATTTTTTACATAAGAGGATATGGAGTCTACAAAATTATAAGTAGTCTACAAAATAACAATATTACATGAAAGGCCAGTTTTTCAATATTTTATATCCAAAATGACAAAAAAAAATGGTTAAAAAAATGTTTGGAAATGAAGATTTTGATTGGTACTTTCAGCCTGATTATGAGGGGTGTAGTGTGGGTCAAGATTTCTTCCCCAAATTCTGAAAGAAAAGCTCAAAATATACTTTACTACCAGAGAGCGATTCTATTTAGACTTAACGTTTTTTAAATTTTTAATTCGAAAAAGTTTCATAAATCTATGAATTTTCACTTAGAAGATTTAGAAAACATTGTGTGGCCTCTAGGTGAGCAGGTTCTTTTTTGAAATGCTAATTCTAAAAATTATCGTTGCAATTTAAAAAAAATACTATAATGGTATATTATTAGGTGAAATTTATAGTTTTGCATATTTATAGTTGGTTAGTCTTCAGTATATAATTGTGACCTTCTTTATAGAAGTATAAGTGGTCAAGTTTTAGGCCGAGGAGTGTTAATGCCAGAAGAAAGTTTTATTGTTTATTTAAATTTTAAAAAGACTTCCTGTTTAAAAAATATACAAAGAAAAATTAAACTATGCCATTTTAATTTAGGATTTTTATTTGAAACTATTTTTTTTATATTTTCATTTGTAAAATATGAATTAATCCTCACCAAGCATGACAATTCTGTGATATTATGATATTTCAAGGTTGAAATTCGAAATTCTCACCAAGTCACAATATTTGGTTTCAAATTCAAACCAACAAACACACATTGTTCTAATTACATTCTAATTCAATGAGAAATAGTTTATTGTTAATAATCTTGCTGTTTACAACAATAACAAAAACTTTCGAATAGTATTTTTTGATGTGATGAATATGAAATTATCAACTTAAAGAGTGTTAATTGAAGTATTTAACATTATTTGTTAAATAGTGCATAAAATATAGTTTACTATAAAACATGTTTATGCATAATGTATTCATAAAGATTACTTAAAGTAGATTTTAAGTCCAATGTTATATTAATACTTAATACTTACATGTATTATCAATACGTCTAAGTAATTTATCTAAGCACGTAAATAACATTAAACATTTTTTGATAAAGTATTTTTTTTTAAATTTAATAACCTTTAAAATTCAGGAAAAATACAAATCGTTGAACAAAATTAAAAAAATAGACATTACTTCGCACGCATGCGTGACTCTTTTAAGCTTAAGGTATTAACTTAATTAAACTACAATCAACTAGTGCAATTTTTCGTTTTAAATCACTTCAGTGACTTCACGTAATGTTAATTAAAACATATATAGAGCCGATGCACATGACTGTAGGAACAAGGTTGAAGAAACCTTTACATGAATATCAAGGTTGCTATTTACAAAATACTTAAGTCAAAAAAATCGTCATATTTGACAATTGATTATTTTTTTCTAATTTTCATTATAAAAACTTTGGATAATGTTTTAGTGATCGTAGGTACTCAATTTTCAACAATTCTTTAACCAAAAGACTAATTAAATTCCTCAGACGTAGTAAGTACAGTGAGTAAAATGCGTGTGTAGGTCAGGAAGGTAAAGTTAAATCGGTCAATGGATATAACGGTTTCTTCCGACGACTTGATCCACTTTACCAGTCTCTAAACGTATATGAACACATTCTTAACTACTAGAAAAGTATGACTAACGCATCAACAATAATTAATTCATCACTGAATACAATTTTTTGAATTGATGCACTTACAAATCTTCAAACAGAACTTTAAATTTACTAAATAAACCAAAGTTTTATATTTTTTTGGAAAGGGCTATAAATAAGTTTTTGGCAAAAAAAAGAACAAATTTGTTAACACTTTTGGTTTTTGAGTTCTAAACAAAAATATGTAAAGTCAAAGTTAGTGTAGAAATTTTCAGAAAAAAAAATAATTTTTCGAAAACTATACGGGGTCCAAAAACAGTCAAAATTTAAGGAATGTTCTTTCCGAAAATTCTAATAAAATATTTAAAAGTATTCAAATAAACTCTCCTGGATCGGATTTGTGCCCAAATTTTAGCAAATACATGGAGATTTTATTATAGGAAAACTAAGCATTAAATTTATAATTTTATATTTTTTTTACGAAAGGTCTTTAGATCAGTTTACAGAAAAAAAGAATCATTTTGTTATCACTTTTCGTTTTCTGGACAAAAATGTATAAAATCCCACTTTTAAGTCAAATTTAATCAAGAAATTTTAGTTGTATTTTCCGATCATTCTAATAAAATGTTTGAAAGTCTTCAAATAAACTCACCAGAACCGGATTTGTACCCAAATTTTAGCAAATACATGGAGATTTTATTATAGGAAAACTAATCATTAAATTTATTAATTAAATTAAAGTTTTAAATTTTTTTCGAAAGGACTTTAGATGAGTTTACAGAAAAAAAGAATCATTTTGTTATCACTTTTCGTTTTCTGGACAAAAATGTATAAAATCCCACTTTTAAGTCAAATTTCATCAAGAAATTTTAGATTTTCAGAAAAAAGTTAATTTCTCAATAGCTATACGTGGTAAAAAGACGTTTAAAGGCTCAAATTTAAGGAATGAATTGTATTTTCCGATCGTTCTAATAAAATGTTTGAAAGTCTTCAAATAAACTCACTAGAGCCGGATTTGTACCCAAATTTTAGCAAATACATGGAGATTTTATTATAGGAAAACTAATCATTAAATTTATTAATTAAATTAAAGTTTTATATTTTTTTCGAAAGGACTTTAGATGAGTTTACAGCAAAAAAAGAATCATTTTGTTACCACTTTTCGTTTTCTGGACAAAAATATGTGAAATCCCACTTTTAAGTCAAATTTAGTCAAGAAATTTTAGATTTTCAGCAAAAAGTTAATTTCTCAATAACTATACGTGGTAAAAAGACGTTTAAGGGCTCAAAATTTAAGGAATGAATTGTATTTTCCGATCATTCTAATAAAATGTTTGAAGGTCTTCAAATAAACTCACCAGAGCCAGATTCGTACCCAAATTTTAGCAAATACATGGAGATTTTATTATAGGAAAACTAATAATTAAATTTATTAATTAAATTAAAGTTTTAAATTTTTTTCGAAAGGACTTTAGATGAGTTTACAGAAAAAAAGAATCATTTTGTTATCACTTTTCGTTTTCTGGACAAAAATGTATAAAATCCCACTTTTAAGTCAAATTTCATCAAGAAATTTTAGATTTTCAGAAAAAAGTTAATTTCTCAATAGCTATACGTGGTAAAAAGACGTTTAAAGGCTCAAATTTAAGGAATGAATTGTATTTTCCGATCGTTCTAATAAAATGTTTGAAAGTCTTCAAATAAACTCACTAGAGCCGGATTTGTACCCAAATTTTAGCAAATACATGGAGATTTTATTATAGGAAAACTAATCATTAAATTTATTAATTAAATTAAAGTTTTATATTTTTTTCGAAAGGACTTTAGATGAGTTTACAGCAAAAAAAGAATCATTTTGTTACCACTTTTCGTTTTCTGGACAAAAATATGTGAAATCCCACTTTTAAGTCAAATTTAGTCAAGAAATTTTAGATTTTCAGCAAAAAGTTAATTTCTCAATAACTATACGTGGTAAAAAGACGTTTAAGGGCTCAAAATTTAAGGAATGAATTGTATTTTCCGATCATTCTAATAAAATGTTTGAAGGTCTTCAAATAAACTCACCAGAGCCAGATTCGTACCCAAATTTTAGCAAATACATGGAGATTTTATTATAGGAAAACTAATAATTAAATTTATTAATTAAATTAAAGTTTTAAATTTTTTTCGAAAGGACTTTAGATGAGTTTACAGAAAAAAAGAATCATTTTGTTATCACTTTTCGTTTTCTGGACAAAAATGTATAAAATCCCACTTTTAAGTCAAATTTCATCAAGAAATTTTAGATTTTCAGAAAAAAGTTAATTTCTCAATAGCTATACGTGGTAAAAAGACGTTTAAAGGCTCAAATTTAAGGAATGAATTGTATTTTCCGATCATTCTAATAAAATGTTTGAAAGTCTTCAAATAAACTCACCAGAGCCGGATTTGTACCCAAATTTTAGCAAATACATGGAGATTTTATTATAGGAAAACTAATCATTAAATTTATTAATTAAATTAAAGTTTTATATTTTTTTCGAAAGGACTTTAGATGAGTTTACAGCAAAAAAAGAATCATTTTGTTACCACTTTTTGTTTTCTGGACAAACATATGTGAAATCCCACTTTTAAGTCAAATTTAGTCAAGAAATTTTAGATTTTCAGCAAAAAGTTAATTTCTCAATAGCTATACGTGGTAAAAAGACGTTTAAAGGCTCAAATTTAAGGAATTAATTTTATTTTCCGATCATTCTAATAAAATGTTTGAAGGTCTTCAAATAAACTCACCAGAGCCGGATTTGTACCCAAATTTTAGCAAATACATGGAGATTTTATTATAGGAAAACTAATCATTAAATTTATTAATTAAATTAAAGTTTTATATTTTTTTCGAAAGGACTTTAGATGAGTTTACAGCAAAAAAAGAATCATTTTGTTACCACTTTTCGTTTTCTGGACAAAAATATGTGAAATCCCACTTTTAAGTCAAATTTAGTCAAGAAATTTTAGATTTTCAGCAAAAAGTTAATTTCTCAATAACTATACGTGGTAAAAAGACGTTTAATTGCTCAAAATTTAAGGAATGGATTGTATTTTCCGATCATTCTAATAAAATGTTTGAAAGTCTTCAAATAAACTCACCAGAGTCAGATTCGTACCCAAATTTTAGCAAATATTTTGCGATTTTATTATGAAAAAACTAATCACGCGATTTTCACCAAATATTTTTTAAAATACATCTAGGTACTCGGTGCTCCATGTTTCTGGTATAAAATTTTTGTGGTGATAACAGAAGTAGTATTATTGAAATGGTAAACTTGGAAAATATTTAAATAATAAAATCTTAAAAAACTTTGAGTTATTATTAGTTAAAAATTTATATGAATTTGGAAAGGGCTTTAGATAAGTTTTTGGCCAAAAATAGAATTATTTTGATACCACTTTACGTTTTTGAGTTCTGAACAAAAATGGGCAAAATCCAACTTTAGAGTAAAAATTCGTGAAATTTTAGATTTTTAAAAAAAATTGATTTCTCGAAAAATATAATATAAAGTTAAATTGATGAATTCTGATTTTCAAATGATGCTTTTAAAATACAATTGATACTTTCTGAAATTAAATTGATGATTTCTGAAAAACAACTGGAAAAGATAACTTTTGTAATCTTTTTGGAAACTTCAAGTTTCTTAATCAACTTGCTCCAGTTGACGTTTTTTCCCACATAATTTTGTGCACATTAAGTAACATGTAAATAAATAATATCTACAAGCAAATCACGGATTTCCTAGAAGATTTTAATTACACACGACCTGAATTACCCAATTTCATCAAAAAATCTTTTACCAATGTTTTAAATCATAAGAATTACTTTGAAATTGTATGATTAAAAAATATGCACAACTTTCTAACTAAAGTTAACGATATGTAAATCATCCATTGACCTTTAAGTGTAGGAATTTAAAAATAGTTGTGGTAAATATGCACTTATAATTAAATAAAAGAGGTGAAACGTTTTCTGCATGAATCTTTATGATAAATCGCGCTTTGTTTAAAAAGTGTATAATTAAATTCCATGAAATTATCCTTAGATAAAATTGCATTTTTTTTGTTCCAGATCTCTCTGAAGACAATCAACTGGAGAAAGTTTATATTAAATAAAAGCAGTGATCGCCAATTGTGGGAGAAACTTATTAGTTATTCACGAATAATGTGAGAAAAACGGGAAATTTAATGTTCTTGTAATTAGTGATGATAGATTTGTGACTTAATGTGGCGCTTCATTTCATGAACTCTTGTTTGCTCACGCTTTTATCGATATTTACTAGTTTTACAAGCAAGCACAACAGAAAGTTCTTTACTTTACAATTATTACTGAGGAAATAACTGTTATAAGGTATCACTTGTGAGAGGTGCGTATTCAAAGTGTCAAAAGTGATGTATAGTGCATTGTGACAAAATGACAGTTTCTATGGAGCATAAACATGGAAGAAAATCATCCTGGGATTCAAGGGTAACTACAATTTCCAATAAATGTCAAAACACTTCAATTTTCTACCACAAAGTTTTAACTATAAAATTAATTTTGGACGAGTAATTAATGCACAGAAAATAAAACAATCAAGTTTTTAAAATTCAGTTTATACAGAACAACATATAAATTTTTATTAAACTACAATTAAATTAATAAATTAAAATAATTAATATCCAAATTTTCCTATGAATTTCTGGCCAATGGCTTAATAAAAATGATCTTCTTACGCCTAGTGGATGAATTAGTTCTTTGTGTTGAAATCACTGTAATACTGCAAGTATCAACTGCATATACTCTGTTCCTCCTAATTAAAATAGCACGTTTCCACTTCAAAACATTTGGCGTTTGTATGGTAATTTCAATTTTTTTGGGTTTCGAGGACAGTTTTGGTTTCTCAGCCTCGCGATTTGAACGATTAGGACATTTTCGTAAAACCTTACCAGCTAGTATCAATTTCTTCAACATACTATTATAGAGTATCAAATAGATCACCATCAAATCAATGATTATCGTGATCATCAATGATGTTTTCATTGCATATCTCTTCTCTGCTTCCCTGCAGACATCAAAATACTGGAAAAGGTTTAAGAGACGCATTTTGAATCGTTTTGATTTACAAGATTTACAACAACGAAATAATCTAACGACGTTCCCTTGACAACGAGAAATTTGTTGTAATCGTAGGTGCAGTAGATCTTGCAATCGAACAAAAATCAGCTTTGATTATTGGGAATCTCGATTACGTATAGATGGCGCTATTTCACATAAATTTTGTAACAAAATGGAGGAAGGCGAGTAAAGACTTTGTTTTGTGCTTTGAATTTTTATTGGTTTTAATAACTCCATTAGCATAACATTTTTGTTGACTAAAAATTTTTTAATTACTCCACTACTGGCTTTATCAAATAACCACCAGAGGTCGTATATTTCTGGAATAGCGAATCCAAAAATATGGATAGAATTTAAGTATTTTTTTATTTTATAGGAAGTTTATAAAGTGTATTAAATTTTAAGTAATAATAGAAAATATTACGTAAAATTTAATAATAAAAATAATCAAGTAACAATTTATAAAACTTAGCAATTTAAATTTGCTTTTATAAAAATGTTTAAACGAAATCACGACTTTTGATAATCGATTTTCCATTACCTTCTATAGAAATGCAACAATACAAGGAAATAAGATCCAATCTCTTTGTGTTCTTATTTCCTCTTAATGTCATTGTGTTACTACCGATTTACCGATTTTTTTTGTTTGTATGTAGAGCGCGTTTTCAGTTAGGTAAGAGCAATTAAGAAAACATGAACCGTTATTTAAGTATAAAAAACGGCGTTACTTACTCGAAACTAAAATGTCACAGATCATCAATAATAATAAAAAGTGAAAGCGTTTATAAATGCTCAATTAAACAGGAAAGGTGTTTATTAAAATATTGTAAAAACATGAAATTTTTGAAATAGTTGCACTGGAAAATGGAAAAGTTAACATCTTTTAATGAAATGATAGTCGGGTAATTACAATTACAAGATTTTAGAAACTTGATTCAAACAACTTTAGAGGATTACTTTTTAACAAAGATTTTCACTTTATAAATAAGGAAGTTGTAAGTAGGATAATAATCTATTATGCTTGGAGTATTGTGTCAAATTAATTAAAATAGAAGTAGGTGCATCTTCAAATTAATCTTCTCCATAAATAGCTACGTGCATTTATTGTTTAAACATTCGTCATTCATACCAACTCTTACCATCTACGAAACAATTTTGAAATAATAATTGCTTCATTTAAAACTATCGTACCTACATACGTTTAGTAATAAGTAATAAGCATAAAAGTTTTATAATTGCAAATACTGGGTGCTCCTCTCGTGGTTCACTAAACGCCAAGGTTAGAAAAGAGGGTTTTTTCTTCAATTTTTTAAAAATTTCTCCATGATAAGTGATTATTTTTGTTTTGCTGCAATCCCGGACTTCGAGAGGGTTTTGTGCCAAAAATATATGCAAAACATCTTTAATAAAATAATCAAATTGTTTCACCAATTTCAAAAAGTAATATAGTCAAGAAAACTAATTGAAAATTTAACGAAAAGAAAGAACAAAAGAAATTATAATAAATCCAAAAAATGGAAGATGAGGTGACATTACTGTCCTGCATCGAAGATCTCCAAAGTTTAATTTCGAAAAATTCCGGAAAACTCTTTGGTACTTCGATGAAGTTCAGGATTTTCTTCCACTGTATTGTTTTCAGCTCTTCTTCAGTAAGCTTTTACTTCCCAAGGATGGCTGTTCTCTAAAATATTATTCACTTAGTAGATGCTATGAAGTATCACTCTCCTCCAAGCATCCATGGGATAGTCGACTTCTTTTCTCTTCAGTCTCCAGTTTAGACTAAAACACAATATCCAGTCATTAGTTCATCCTTTGAGCTCGAATTATAAAGACCAGCAACCATATTAAAAGTTTTAGAAGAGATTTTCGATGAAGAGTTTAGTGTGCCTCATAGCACCACATCGAAGAATTTCGAAAAATCATGGTTTTTCAAATCTCTGATAGTTCGATTAAGTTCAGGATTTTCTACCCTAATATTGTTTTCAGCTCTTTTTTACTAAGCTTTCGCTTCCAAAGAATGGGTGTTCTTTGAAATACGAAATACGTACGATAGCTAGAGGATTCTGTGGAGTCTCATCTCTCATCATCCTCCATGACATTTATGTTTTGCTGAAATCCGAAGGTAGAAGTTTGTAACCCTATTGAATTGATGTGGGTTGACTCGTTAGATATTTTCTATCTCACTTCTACTTACAAAACAATCACATGTATAGAAGCGAGACGAAAATATATTCAAAATGTTTCGGAACTGCTAAACCAAAACATCAAATTCTCTTTGATTACATAAAAATGTCTTATTCTCTTCAATGAAGTAAATTAAACAAACTCCGGAAAATTTTACAGGAGTTTTACTGTTCCGGCAATGTTACTTGTGCGGAATTCAGAACCCGAATCCGGAACTGTCCGGAACATCCGGGACGAATGGTCACTCTTAATAAGACACATTAAGATTGAGGGTTTTTAAGTGTTTTGAAACTTCTTCTTATTATCAAGGAACCGTGGAAATGTTTAAAACCGTATAGATAGTATCTTGAGCATGGTTTTTCAAGTCACATAGACCACTCGGTATACTTAGATATCTTGCCCCTGGGATATCTCAGCACTAAAACATCGCGGCACCAGAACATAACGGCAGCGGGATATTTCAGCATCGAAACATCTAGGGATATTTCGGTACTGAACAGGTCGAGACTCGGAATAAAAAATATAAATTTTGAAGCAGAACCTGACTTATCGTGACGAGTTATCCCGGTACCATGATGTTTTGGAAGCCGTAATGTACCGCTGATGAAATGTACTGGTGCCGAGAAATACCCATTAGTGACAACATATCGTGTCGAGTTATCCGGTGCCGAATTGTCCTGGTGCCGAGATGTGATCTCTACCATGACAAAAATCGGTGATCTATAATTGAAAACTGTATCTCGAAAACTAAAATCTGACTTTTTTTGTACAGTAAATTTTCTCTCTGGCGATTGGTGAATTACAAACGGAACCCCCTGTATAATGAATCATCCAATGAAATTAGGTCATTAATTTTAAAAATTAAGTTTCTACAATATCAGATTTCATAGTATCATAAATCCAATCAATATTAGTAGTAATTTTATCGTACATCCTAGGTCTACTGAGCCCATTCTTGGAAGAAATAATTATCCAATTTGTAACACCCACTAGTGACCACTTAAGGCCTTCAGGTAAAAGGCAGAGGATTTAAGTACCAGCAAATTCTTCTTCCTAAAATAAAAAATGAAATGAAAATTCGTGCGATTCCCAATAAAAGTAGGTGCTTACATTAAAATCTTCCTGTTCGTAAGGAGAATTAGTACTTAAACTATTAACGGTGGCTATATTAACATTTTCGCACTCTTCGATTTGCTTCACCTTAATCTGGACCCTTTGTAGTTAATCCCTGTTTCTAGCCCACCCCAACGTGTTACAATATAGGACATTTTCTTCCGAAGGATTTTGTGGCAAACACACGAGTCTTACAAAATTATTCATAGCTAAATCCACTTTGAAATTCACCATAGCAATCGTCGAACCTACAATTGTGCGATATTGCTGCCATGGTGATGATCTCGAAAGCCTCACGGATCCATATCGGATAAACCAATCGGCTTTAGGCTGACCTTGGAAACAAGACACGATGTTATCACTTAGATAGCGTTCACCAGAGTCCCATCGCAGATATCAATATCGTCTTTAAAAAGAGCTACATGCCACAGCCAATCACCATGTAATGCCGTTTTTTGAAAGAGTTGGTGAAGCCGATTGCGTGATTTGAAGTCCACATTCTGAAATTTAATTTAAACATAAAAGTTCCACTATTAAGAAAATTTTTTGTTTAGTCAAATCAGCATAACCAACTTTAAGTACTTCTTTAATGGCACAAGGTGATCTAAGGAAAGTAATTTTGGAAGTTGTAGGTTCCTTCATGCTAACATAAAATATATGTATATCATTTACTTCATCAATTTCAAATTTTACTGAAGTGACTTTTCTGCAATTAATAAAATTAACTTAAATTTTGTGTAAGTTTTATTGTCTTACTAATAGGTTAAGGTTTTACAAAGTGATGAAGTAGCAGTTTCGTTACAGAGATGTTTCTAAACCGTAATGTCCCTGTGACAAAATGTGCTGGTGCCGACTTATCCGATGTCGACATTCGAGATACCAGGTGCCGACTTATTCGGTACCGAGTCGTCGGGTATCGAGTCCTCTCCAATATTACCGAGCTGTCATTTATACCATGACAAAAATCGTTGACTTATAATTCAAAACGCGGTATCTCGAAAACTAAAAAAGACAGACCTTTTTTTGTTTTATTGTTGATTAAATTTGTTATAGTGTCTAACCCTGATTCAGGGTCAGGGACTCTAACATTTGATGAGCTATGAACAGGACACCCTGTATTCCAAGAAAATTCTTAAATCAACTTGACAAATAGTGTTTTAGTATTTACACCCGAATTTTTGTTTTAGGTATCAGTGAGCACTGTGAGCACCAACGCAAGAAATTACAGAAGATCGGGGAGTTCCATTCTGTCATCTGACTCAGACATCCGTTTTACTCGAAGAAATTTAAGCCCTCAATACAAATGCGGCTGTTGTATTGTTGCAAGTTTCCTCCTGCTGTTATTAGCAGGAGCTGCGGCAATTTATGTCGGATGTAAGTTTATGAAAAAAATTTGATCCTCCCATCTAAAAAACATATGTATACTTTTTTATGTAAAAATTCGCTAAATGTGATTTTCTAGACCTAGACGACCGCGATAAATTTTCCGTGGCAGATAATAAGAGGGAATAGAAAATATATCCCACTTTTCTTTAGCTGTGTTGTCAGGTATCAGCAAATTATTGATATTTAATGCGGAGCGCTAAAGAACGCGCGAGTTTAGGGGAAAAAATGGGATCTCTAGTTTTCTCTGACAGATTTTAAATTTTTTTTGATTTATAAACTAAATTAATTATGCTACCATATAACAGATTTTTAGGTTTTGCAATTTAATGCAGAAATAATTGGAAGGTCCCAAAGTTAAGGTATTGTAAGTTATTATTTTTCTTTTGTGCATTGTAATTTTTTTTCAGTTGTCAGAATTTAGTAGAATATGTTTTGCACTAGCGCATCTGTTGGTGCCCATGAACTACTACATTTGCCGTTTAGGAAATCGTTATAAAAATTTCAAATTACAAAATTTCATGAAAAATTAGAATTTTGCAATACTTAAGATACTGATAGGCTGTTACATAATTATGAAGTATAATGTCGTCAAGTGTTTCGTGCAATAACCTCCATTAAGGCGTAAATTAATACCAGAATAATTTATGATAATTTTTCTTATTGCCGTAGATTAAAACGAAGGACAATGCCTAAAAAAATAGTCCACATTCATTCACTTTAACTGTAAAACTTGCAATAAACACGCTTTTATTATTAAAATAAACAATAAATAAGTAGAACTGTAGAGTAAGAATTATAATAATATAACGGATCATTAAAAAAATGATTTAATTATTAGCAAATACCGTAATATTGGAGCTTAAGAGAAAATCTTTATAGATTCATATTTTCTGGCGAATCCACCAGAAGAACAAATATTCCGTGCGTCATTTGAAGTAATTAAAGGTGACTTGTATAATACGGAATTAGCTGATCCTTCCACTGAAGCATTTAGAGTAAGATCTCGAGACTACAAAGAAAGACTGAATTTATTATTTAGAAGAAGCAAGTTGCGACTAGGTTTTGCAGGAACGGAAATATTAGCTTTAGATGGGTAATTATTGACATACCGATCTGGCATTGATTTTAATTAAATTTTTGCAGTATTGAAGGTAAAAACTTGGTAGTGCATTTCAATGTCCACATTGATCCCACGTACGTGTCTACAAATTCGAAAGATCTCCATAATTTATTGCTTCACGAAATTGAGTTGGAAGATGCTATTTATTTCACGAATATAACAATAGCTCCCAATAGTTTGGAGGTGGTTGAAAATTATAATATAAAATCGACGACTGTGAGAACTCCAAAGGCCATAACTTCGGAAGCTATAACTCAACTACCACCACCTCCTAGAAAATGCAGCCCCATCCAACTAAACTACTGCAATAAACTCGCCTACAACTTTACCACTTACCCCAATATCTTGGGGCACGAAAATTTTCAAAACGTTAAGGAAAATGTCATCGCTTTTAGGGAATTGGTCGATGCCGAATGTTATAGACTCGCTTATGATTTTATCTGCCGAATCTTACAACCTTCTTGCAGGAAAGGCTTGTACGATGATGAGATGATTTTACCTTGCAGGAGCTACTGCAGGGATTTTATGAGTGGATGTGGAAGTCGATTATCAACGAAATTGCGCCAGGATTTGGATTGCAATAATTTTCCAGAATTCGAAGGCGATGGCACTTGTATACCAAAACCAGGTAAGTTCTTCGTACTCTTGTAATATCGTGGGCTAGCAAGCAAAACATACTAAGTCAAAAATATATAATATATTTTCGTTTAATATTTACTATTGTAAAAAAGAATTATTTTTAATTAGTCATTCTTGATTAATTGAACTAATTTAAAAAAAAACACTTTTACGAATGCTAACAAGCTTTGAAATTCAAATTACGCAAATACAATTTTTTGATTTAGTGCCTTTTGCTTACCAGCCCTCGATTTGTTCCCTGAAGATGAAACTATTAAATTGTTTTCAAAAACCACCGTTTTAACCAAAATAACGAAAAGTTAGCTTATATTGTAAATTTTATTCAAAAATTTATAACGTTATAAATTAATTTATTGTAATTATTGAATACCGCTAAGTTACAATTATGAAGAGAATTATTATTGTGGAACAAACGAATATACGTGATTACACTAATTTCATCTAAAATAAAAACCAATGTGGGTGGTAATTTGAACATAAAGTAATCGCCTCTTAAATTTTCAATGTTCTCCTGTAATTATTGTTTACGGTTGTACAAGGTATTATCCATTTTAATGATTAAACTTTCTACAATATCGTGACCAGCAACAAATTATTTTGTTTGACCACTAGACCGTATAAGTACCTAATATTATAATGATAAAATAAACGTTTTTCTGACTTATTGCAACATTGCAATTATTTTTTGTTGAAAGATAATTTTTCCAAAAACTCGATATTAAAAACAATTTAACCATCAAAGTTTTGTAAATTTAGAAAGTGAAAGCTTACGAGTTTTTAAAAAAATCTTGTAAAATTGTGTCCTTTTAAGTACAATTTTCGTTCCAGATTGTGCTCAAGAATTGCAAACTCGTGCACTCTCGCCTAGAATTTGTGACGGTGTTGTGGACTGCCAAGATTTATCAGATGAAAGGTCATGCTCTTACTGCCCCCCGAAGCACATTCATTGCGGCATAGGCCGTACCTGCATTAAAAGTACCAAAAGGTGTGATGGTAAAAGGGATTGTCCCGATGGAAGTGATGAGCGAGCATGCCGTGAGTTACAAACTTTTTGATTTACCTTGAAGTTGTTTTAAATGGTAAATTATTTCTTTACAGTAAGCTTAGCTCCAAGTATCGATTATATAACCAAAGTAAAAGCAGTTACACCACACCTTTCACGTTATCATTCGGAAGGGTACGTCACTTTCAATGAAAAAGGCGAAGTTGGAAAGCTTTGTACTGAAAATTTGAACAACACCTTATCACTGAACAAAACAAACGAAATTCTAGAAACTGTTGCTTCATCACTTTGTAAAACCTTAACATATCAGTAAGACATTAAAAGTTACACAGAATTTTAGTTAATTTTATTAATTGCAGAAAAGTCACTTCAGTAAAAGTTGAAATTGATGAAGAAAATGATATATCTTATGTTAGCATGAAGGAACCTACAGCTTCCGAAATTAGTTTCCTTAGATCACCTTGTGCTACTAAAGAAGTACTTAAAGTTGGTTGTGCTGATTTGGGTAAACAAAAATTGTTCTTAATAATGAAACTTTTATGTTTAAATTAAATTTCAGAATGTGGACTTCAAATCACGCAATCGGCTTCACCAGCTCTTTCAAAAACGGCATTACATGGTGATTGGCCATGGCATGTAGCTCTTTTCAAAGACGATGTTCATATCTGCGACGGGACTCTGGTGAACCCTAATTGGGTGATAACATCTACATCTTGTTTCCAAGGCCAGCCTAAAGCTGATTGGTTTATCCGAGTTGGAGCTGTGAGGCTTTCGAGCTCATCACCATGGCAGCAAGATCGAAGAATTGTAGGAATGGTTAAATCTCCAGTTGAAGGTTCAACGATTGCGATGGTGAAATTGGAAGTGAATTTAGCTATGAATGATTTTGTAAGACCCGTGTGTTTGCCACAAAATCCTTCAGAAGAAAATGTCCTATATTGTAACACCTTGGGATGGGCTAGAAACAGGGATCAACTACAAAGGGTCCAGATTAAGGTGAATCAAATGGAAAAGTGCGAAAATGTTAGTATAGCCACCGTTAATAGTTTATGTACCGAATCTGCTTACGGACAGGAAGATTGTAATGTAAGTACCTACTTATTTATTGGAAATCGCACGAATTTTTATTTCAATTTTTTATTTTAGGAAGAAGAATTTGCTGGTACTTCAATGCTCTGCCTTTTACCTGATGGCGTTAAGTGGTCACTAGTGGGTGTTTCGAATTGGAGAATTGCTTGTTCTAAGAATGGGGTCAGTAGACCTAGGATGTACGATAAAATTACTTCCAATATTGATTGGATTCATGAAACTATGAAATCTGATATAGTAGAAACTTAATTTTTAAAATTAATGACCTAATTTTGTTGGAGGATTTTAAATTTCTGATTTTAATTCACACTTTTTTGATAATTTATGAAGTAATTTCCCTTCTTTAACAAAATAAGAAAATGTGATTACACGTTACAATTTGTTGTAATATAATGATTATTTATAGAATTATTAATTTCACCATGTATAAATTTAAGCAAACTGTAGGTATGTAATATATTATTATTTAACTTAATAAATTCTATGTATTTGTTACATCATTTTTTTCCTTTGAACCAACAGCCTTATTCTTGGACCGGACGAGATAGAGTCGTCGATGAGACTACAAGACTCTTATTTTGTTATGTAAAATGTAAATGAAAAGGGTAGAATGATAAAACTATGATTCAAGAATAAGGAATAAGGCTACATGGATGATTTTCAAAAATTATGCTATGCAACCAAAGATACAATTTAAACTACAAGGTTGAAGTAGGTAATTTGAAACAATGAACCAATAATAGCACTTATCTATTCCTTATCGGTAGTTTTATTTATTTAGTGGGATTATATTAGTAATGGGTAGGATTTAACGAGGACCAGTTTTGGGACGGTCAAAAGTTTCTTTACCTGTCAAAATAACCGGTTGGACACTAACAAAAGCAATTCTTCAAAAAACTTTAGAGAAGGTCTGAAATACAAGAGATTTGTTATGGCCTGACCATTCCATCGTCTTATTTTAAAATTGATTTTAAACAGCTACTACGCGTTGAGTGCGCAACACGTGTCTGTTATCAACATTAATTGGGTCTCGCTTTAGTGTTGCCGGTCTCAACTTCCGTATTCCTCATTTTTTAATACTTTAGTCTAAGTAATTGTTCGCAATGGAGAAAGCTCCTGCTTATTTAGTGTTAGAAGATGGAACGGTGCTACAGGGTGAATCATTTGGTGCAAACAGAGATGTTGATGGGGAAGTAGGTGAGTTACCACGTGTTCTAAAGGGAAAACCCGCTGGATGTTTTTGGAACCTGTAGTATCTTATTGATCTTCATGATTCAATGGTCCAGTTTCTTTGCGCAGATCTTTACAAAATGCTGATTTTTAATTCTCACCAAGTTACCAATTTCTTTCCAGGAATTTTTTGTAGTTTACTTAACCTTCAACTTTACTAAAACATTGTTTTGTTAGGCGTTTATTTAATCATAATAAAATTCTTTGATTAAATTTATTAATGAAACATAAGTTAATGCGTGGATAAACCATAATATATTAAAATGTTTATGAAGGTCATCTTACAATTAATGATTTCACACTAAGATTAAATTATTTAAAACAGTACCGACTGAGTCATTATTCTAAAAATAATTTCTACACTTTAGAGAAATTATTATATATATAACGTGTTATATATTTTGTATATCAACTTTAATCACTTTAACATAATTTCAGTTATTGCAAAAATACGTGTTGCTTTTCAAAAAGGTTTGGAGTGTAAAAAATTTTTTGGGGGTGCAGGGGGTCCACCACATTCTATCAATTTTTATTTTCTTTCATTTCGGGGTCGATCGATCTTGAAAAAATTGGAAAAAAAATTCTTGAGAATCCATTTTTATTATTTTAACTGTACAGCGGTTTCGAATTTTTACCGTAAAAATTATTTGGTTAAAATCGGTTGTTTAGTTTTTTTTAGAAAATTTTTGGTACATTTCCACGCGCTTGACAGGGTTTCAAACTTGAGTTTCAATCGATCATTATTGGTTTTTCCGAACGGCTTCGGACCTCCTCATTCGAATCTAATGAAAATGTCAAGCAAGTCTATGACATAGATTACATATGCAAAATGAAAGTAAAAATTGAGGCTCTAAGAAATAATCAGAAAGACTAGCTAAATTTGAAGCTAGAGAAAGAACAACTAGTATTCACTAATGACCAGAAACAATATAAAAATAGCCACATGGAATGCAAATGGAATTCTAAATAGAAAATACGAATTAGAGGTATCTTTACAACAACACGAAATAGACATCTGTCTTGTTTCTGAAACACATCTCTCACGCACCAAACACAAGTAAAAATTAAAGGGTATAAAACATACAGCACAAACCATCCTCAAAACCATCCTAGAGGAGGTAGTTAAAATAAAGGACAATCTAAAACACTATGAAGGAGAGAACATGCCAAGTGAGCAATACCAACCTACAACAGTAGCAATTGAATCAACAAATCAAAAATTGACAGTGGATCCTATCTACTGTCCGCCGAAGTATAATGTAAAGAAATCGGACTACAAAGCAGTTCTACGACATCTTGGTAATACATATATAGTAGGTGGAGACTATAATGCTAAACATCTAGACTGGGGTAGCAGAATTACCACAACAAAGGGCAAAGAATGAAGCAATAAGAGACGAAGGTTGCAATATCCATTCCACCGCCAAACCAACATATTATCCCACAGATCCGGGTAAACTACCTGACCTCCTAGACTTCTTTATATCAAGAAAGTTATCAACTAACTTCATAGATCGATAGGAAAGCCTCGACCTAAGCTCAGATCAGTCTCCAGTTATACTAACTCTAAGCAAAACTATAATAAAAAAGGAAAACAAACCTACGTTATCGAACAAAACAACCGATTGGGAATGTTTTAGATTAAAATTAGAAAGCTCCATTAACCTGCAAATACAACTAAAAACCAAGCAACAACTAGAAGAACAGGTGGAAATTTTTACAAGACTTATACAAACAGCAGCATGGATTAGCACCAAAGAAATCACCTACGAAACGCAATTGGTAATAACTATCCAATGGAAATCAGAAATCTAGTTAAAGAAAAAAGAAAAGCCAGAGGAAGATGGCACCAAACTAAACAGCAAAACACAACAACTAAAACGAGGAATTAAAAAAATTAAAAACGAATCAGTCAGTCGCCACCTAAGAAGCTTAACTGCTGATAAAAGTACTGATTATTCGATTTGGACAGCAACAAAAAATATAACGAGACCGATCACCCACATACCACCTCTAAAAATGCTAAACGGCAGGTGTGCAAAAAGCAACGAAGAGAAGGCGCAATTATTTGGCAATCATCTTGAAGAAACATTCAAACCCAATGATAAGCAATCAAATCTAGCACCACAACAAACCCTTAACGATGAAAAGGAAAACATCCCACTAGTCACCCCCAAGGAAGAAGCCAACGAGATAAAATGTAACCTAAATTCAAAGAAAGCCCCAGGATTTGACCTCATAACTGGTGAAATATTAAAACAGTTAGGAAAAAAAGGAATAGTAATGCTAACTTATATAATAAATGCAGCCTTCAGATTGAAACATGTACCAATGTGTTGGAAAGTGGCAGAAGTAATAATGTTACCCAAACCAGGGAAACCCCCAAACGAGGTAAAATCCTACAGACCAATTTCATTACTACCTACAATTTCAAAGTTATTTGAAAAACTACTTTTCAAAAGAATAAAGCCAATAATAGAAACAAAAGAACTGATTCCTAATCACCAATTCGGCTTTCGAACCAAGCACTCAACCATTGACCAGCTTTAGAAGAAAAAACAAGTGTGCACAGCAATATTCCTTGACGTCGCACAAGCGTTTGATAAGGTCTGGCATGAGGCCTTACTAAATAAGTCACAAAAAATCCTTCCCTCACAGTACTGCGAGCTAATACAATCATACATCTCTAACAGTGTATTTAGAATTAAATTGGAAGAACAGTACTCCGAACTCAAAGAAATAAAACCTGGGGTACCCCAAGGCAGTGTATTAGCCCCGTTATCGTACTTATTATACACGAGTGACATACCAGAGTCGAAAGATACCAAGATTGCCACATTTGCTGATGACACTGGAATCCTGTCAGTAGGAGAAGATGATATTATTTTACAGAGAAAGTTCAGCAAGCTTGTAACAAAGTATTAAAATGGACTGAAAACTGGAAGATAAAGTTGAATGAAGTAAAATCTACTCATATAAATTTCACCAAAAAAAAAAGTAACTACGTTACCGCCAGTCACAATAAATGGTATTATTATCCCTTATGAAAATAATGCCAAATACCTAGGGATGACTTAAGACACGAAACTACGTTGGAAGGTGGATGTAAAAAAGAAGAGAGAAGAATTAAATACAAAATATAGAAAAATGTACTGGCTCCTGGGTAGAAACTCGGAGCTGTCCATTGGCAATAAAGTGTTGATTTAAAACCAAACCTTAAAACCAATATGGCCCTATGTCTATGGTATACATATACAATTGTGGGGGTGTGCTAAAGAATGCCATATTAAACAAATACAAACGTTCCAAAATAAAGTTCTTCGTAACATGGTGAATGCGGCCTGGTATGTACGGAACAGTGATATTCATTGTGACATCAACGTTCCTGATGTGGGCAGCGAAATCAAGCGATTTGCTGGCAAACATGAATCCAGACTCCTAGACCACATAAATCCTGAGGCTAGCCAGCTCCTGGATAACAGCGGGATAATTAGAAGACTTAAAAGAAAGAAACCTTTTGAACTAGTGTAAATTGTGAGTGTTAAATTCAAAGTGCGGGATAAACGTAGTGCAATAAGCAAAACAGAACAATCTATTGGCCGCCATTGGGTGAACAATTACCTTTGAGTTTGTTTTTTTTAAAGTAGTAGTTAGCATAGAAAAAAATTAACAGTTGGTCAGTATTAATATATATTGTTGTATCACGCTAAAAGGTATAAAAAATCTAAGAAAAAAAAATTTTCCACGCGCAAAACATACGATTTCGGAATAAAAATACAAAGGGGCCGGTCAAAACCAGCTTCCTAACAATTTGGTTAAATTTTGTTATTGATTAAATGATAAATTTTCAGTTTTTCAAACTGGTATGGTAGGATACCCCGAATCACTAACCGACCCAAGTTACCACGCTCAAATTTTGGTCCTAACCTATCCAATAATAGGAAATTATGGAATACCAGATACAAAAGTTGACGAAAATGGCCTACCTTAGTAAGTATAACAAACAGCAGTTTTTATTGAATCACCTATAACTTCTAAAATTTTAGTTTTTTTGAATCTCATAAAATTTGGGCGAATGGGCTTATCGTCGGCGAATATTGTGATAAACCCAGCCACTGGCGTCAAATGCAAACGCTATCAAAGTGGATGGAAGATGAAAACATTCCCGGAATACAAGGTATAGACTCTCGAGCTTTGACGAAGAAAATTAGAGAAAAAGGTTCAATTCTTGGTAGAATTGTTCATAGCTTACCCATAAATAATAATATCATCACAGAAGACCCCAATAAACGCAATCTAGTTGAGGAAGTTTCAATTAAAGTAATTTTTAATCATATAAATTAAAACCGCACTAATAAATTTTATTTTTAGAAAACAAAAACGTTTAATCTTCAAGGTTCGCCTAGGATTTGCGCGATTGATTGCGGCTTAAAGTACAACCAAATCAGGTGTTTTATTAATCGTGGTGCAAGAGTTGACTTGGTACCTTGGAATCATAAATTAAACCCCAGCGAATTTGATGGGTTATTCCTAAGTAATGGCCCTGGAAATCCAGAAATGTGCCAAGAAACAATTAAGAACATCACGTCCATAATTAACTCAAAAACTACGAAACCAATATTCGGAATTTGCCTGGGCCACCAGCTACTATCAATTTCAATTGGTTGCTCCAGCTATAAAATGAAGTAAGAATCAAGGTAATTAATTTAGCCAGAAATTTATTTCAATTTTTTTAGGTACGGAAATCGTGGTCATAATCAACCATGCCTTCACGAAGGAACCTCTAGATGTTTTATGACATCTCAAAACCACGGCTTTGCTATTGATCCAAAATCCCTACCGGAAAACTGGGAAGTACTTTTCACTAACGCCAACGATCACACCAATGAAGGTATAGTACACAAGAGCCTTCCTTACTTCAGCGTACAATTCCACCCTGAGCACACTGCTGGTCCTCAAGATCTCGAATGCCTTTTCGACGTCTTCTTGAAAACAGTAAACGAATACAAGCTCGGAAATCAAATCAACACCAAACAATTAATCCAAAAAACTCTGGAATACTCTCCTCAACAACCTTTCTTAACAGAAATACCCAATAAAGTATTAATAATCGGTTCGGGAGGACTTTCAATTGGCCAAGCCGGTGAATTTGATTACTCAGGTTCTCAAGCGATAAAAGCCTTGCAGGAGGAAGGAATTCAAACAGTATTAATCAATCCGAATATTGCAACAGTTCAGACTTCTAAAGGAATGGCGGATAAAGTGTATTTTTTGCCGTTGGTGCCTGAGTACGTTGAGCAAGTAATTCGGGCGGAAAGACCTGGTGGGGTCTTATTAACATTTGGAGGACAAACTGGTTTAAATTGCGGCGTTGAACTCGAGAAAGCTGGAGTTTTTAAGAAATACGGGGTCAAAATTTTAGGTACACCAATTCAAGCTATTATTGATACGGAGGATAGAAAGATTTTTAGCGAGAAAATTGCTGCGATTGGAGAGCAGGTCGCGCCTAGTAAGGCTGCGATTTCTGTCCAGGAAGCGTTGGAGGCTGCTGAAGAGCTCGGGTACCCCGTGATGGCCAGAGCTGCTTTTTCGTTAGGTGGACTGGGATCTGGTTTTGCGGATAATCAGGAGGAGTTGCGTAATTTGGCGCAACAAGCCTTAGCTCATTCGAATCAATTAATTATTGATAAGTCTTTAAAAGGGTGGAAAGAAGTTGAATATGAGGTAGTGCGTGATGCTTTTGATAATTGCATCACGGTTTGTAATATGGAGAATGTTGATCCTCTGGGGATTCATACTGGGGAGTCAATTGTTGTAGCGCCAAGTCAAACTTTATCGAATAAAGAGTATAATATGTTACGTACCACTGCTATCAAAGTGATCAGACATTTCGGAGTAGTAGGCGAATGCAATATTCAATACGCGTTAAATCCGAATTCCGAGGAGTTTTATATTATAGAAGTTAACGCTAGGTTATCGAGGAGTTCTGCTTTGGCGAGTAAGGCTACTGGTTATCCTTTAGCGTACGTTGCGGCCAAATTATCTTTAGGAATTGCTTTGCCGAAGATTAAAAATTCAGTAACTGGAGTTACCACGGCGTGTTTTGAGCCCAGTTTGGATTATTGCGTTGTCAAGATTCCCAGGTGGGATTTGAGTAAATTCTCGCGCGTTAGTACGAAGATTGGTAGTTCAATGAAGAGTGTAGGTGAAGTCATGGCGATAGGAAGGAAATTCGAAGAAGCTTTTCAAAAAGCTCTGCGAATGGTGGATGAGAGTGTAACTGGATTCGATCCACATTTAAAAGAGGTTGATGATGAGGAGCTTAAAGAACCGACTGATAAGAGGATGTTTGTTGTTGCTGCCGCACTCAATAAGGGTTATTCGGTTGATAAATTGTACGCTCTTACGAAAATTGATCGCTGGTTTCTGCAAAAAATGAAGAATATTATTGAGTTTAATGCGATTCTTGAGTGTATTGATGATGGGAAGGTGGGAGCTAGGGAGTTATTAAAGGCGAAGCAGATCGGGTTTAGTGATAAGCAAATTGCGAAGGCGGTGAAGAGTACAGAGTTGGCCATAAGGAAGGATAGGCAGGATTATAATTTGGTGCCTTTTGTTAAGCAGATTGATACAGTTGCTGCTGAATGGCCTGCGACCACGAATTATTTGTATTTAACGTACAACGCGGGAAGTCACGATGTTGAGTTTAAGGAAGAACACACTATGGTGATTGGTTCTGGTGTTTACAGAATAGGAAGTTCTGTCGAGTTTGATTCTTGCGCCGTGGGTTGTTTGAGGGAACTGCGGAAATTGCACAGAAAAACAATTATGGTCAATTACAATCCAGAAACTGTTAGTACCGATTATGATATGTCTGATCGGTTGTATTTTGAAGAAATTTCTTTTGAAGTGGTTATGGATATTTATAATTTGGAAAATCCTGCTGGGATTATTTTATCGATGGGTGGACAATTACCTAATAATATTGCAATGGATTTGCACAGGCAACAAGCGAGAATTCTTGGAACATCACCAGATTCCATCGACGGGGCTGAGAATAGGTTTAAATTTTCGCGTATGTTAGATCGAATTGGGATTTTACAACCACGTTGGAAGGAGTTAACGAACTTGAAATCAGCTATCGAATTTTGCGAGCAAGTGGGTTATCCTTGTCTGGTCAGACCTTCTTACGTTTTGAGCGGCGCTGCGATGAATGTGGCACACTCAAATCTGGATTTGGAAACGTATCTTAATGCGGCTAGTGATGTCAGTAAAGAACATCCTGTGGTAATTTCGAAATTTATTTTGGAATCCAAGGAGATTGATGTGGATGCGGTTGCTTCGGACGGGGTAATTTTATGTATGGCTGTTTCTGAACACGTGGAAAATGCTGGGGTACATTCGGGTGATGCCACTTTAGTAACACCACCACAAGATATTAATCCTGAAACTTTAATGAAAATCCGGGCCATTTGTAAAGCTATAGCAGCGAGTTTAGAAGTAACAGGTCCTTTCAACATGCAACTAATTGCCAAGGTATGATGACATTTATTCTTTAATTTCTTTGAATTAAATCAATATTTTTTAGGATAATGATTTGAAAGTTATTGAGTGTAATGTGCGAGTATCCAGATCTTTCCCATTCGTATCCAAGACGTTAGATCATGATTTCGTGGCCATGGCAACACGTGTGATTCTTGGTGAGAAGGTAGAACCCGTGGATATATTGGCAGGTTGTGGAAAAGTTGGTGTGAAAGTTCCGCAATTTTCATTTTCAAGATTGGCTGGAGCTGATTTTATGTTGGGAGTCGAAATGGCTTCAACCGGCGAAGTTGCTTGTTTTGGCGATAATAGATATGAAGCCTACTTAAAAGCTATGATGAGTACAGGATTTTGCATCCCCAAAAAATCCATCTTATTATCAATAGGGACTTTTAAAGTAAGCGTTTAATAAAACATAAATATCTATGTAATAATTTTATTTTTAGCACAAAATGGAATTATTGCCTAGCATGAGATCTCTACAAAAAATGGGTTTTAAATTATACGCTAGTTTGGGAACTGCCGACTTTTATACCGAGCATGGAGTAACTGTAAGTTTTATTCACTTAAATTAAGTTCTATAAAAGTCTTCGCTGATGTTTTTACTTCTTTATCGTCCAAATTTAGCGATTTGGGCCTTTGGGGTACATCTGTTTCTAATGAAATTCCAGCTTCTGATGTAGGTCTTAAAGAGCCTCTTGCTATAACAGCTTCTGATTTTGATCTCAACGTGACATTTGAAGGACCAGCTTCTGCTGAAGGTCTTAAAGATACTCTAGATGAACCAGATTCTGATCTCAAAGGCACTCTTTCTGGTACAACCTTAGGTACATATAAAGAGTTCCTAGCAGGAGGTTCTGGCGGACTTACATTATTTATATGTATTTCCTTTTGTAAACGTTTTATTTCCTTATCATACCTTTTAATTTCATCATCCTCAATCTCTAGTATTTGAATTAACATTTTTAGCAGGTAATAACAACGTTTAACATAAAACTTTGCCTGCTTTATAACTTTTAACCTGATACAACTTTTAGTTATTTCAATAAAATGATCGAGAAAGTAAGTTAGTATAAGCCTTTCCCTAAACAAAATATCATCTTCCTCAATTTGATGACTGGTCCACTAAAAAACAAATAAACAAATTAATCTTCAAACTTTAAAATTACGACAAATTACCTCAAAATCAAGCGAATCTTGCGAAATCTTCTTTTCCACCTTTTCTTCAATCGCTGGTGCTTCCTTTTCTTTAAAAACAACTTTCTTCTTCTCCCCCTTCTTCTTAAACTTCTTCTTTCCCACCCTTTCCTTGTTAAAACTTCTTCTATCGGAAACGTTAAGGTTTCTGTTATTAGAAATTTGCGGATTGGTGGTTTTCAATGCACTTTCGGTCAATATCGTGCATAACTTCTTAAAATCGGGCTCTGGATAAAAATCGCTTTTAATATAATGCACGTTCCTTAAAGCACCAATGAAAAACATAACAGGGCTTTCCATAATTTCATGAATAGTATCCTGCGCCGTTCTTAATAAAGGACTCGGAATATTTTCGAAAACATTCTTATCTCTAATAAAATAATCGGGATGCGTCCCCGTGGATAATTTTTCATAAAAACTTTTTAACACCTTTAAAATCTTCTTCCCCATAACATCCTCATACCAATCCAAGACATTGGACTCAACCTGCCAATACAAGTGGTTCCTAAAGTGCTCCATTAGAACCCCCTTCTTCTCAGTCTTCGGTTCAATAAATGTTTTAAACAAAGCGGCGATTACTAAGTACGGTTTGATGTGGCCGTGTTTTAATTTAGATTCCAAATACTTTTCTACGCGCGGAAAACTTATTTCCCATTCCAGATGTTGTTTTTTATTCTCACCTCGCTTGGGCATGTAACCTCTAGGTATTACAGCGCAGTCTAATTTCGTGACAACATCCATCATTCTTGAGGAAGGCCATTTATAACTCGAATTGATGATATTCCTATCACTTCTATAATACCATTCGGATGCTTGCGAAGCTGGCCAAGGGATATTAACAGCTGGAACCACCTCCCAGCTCACAAAGCAATCGTTTTTTACGTTTGCAATAAAAATACTGGAATTGGTACACTGGGCTTTATCAATATCCTCTTCTTTAAACTCTAACGATTTCAGTAATGATTGTTGCACGGTTTTGCTTTGGAAATGCTTCATTATTACTTCGGAATTTAGGTACGATTCTCTTCTGAAAAAATCTTCGTCCTCGTTCCTTATAGTAACTTTTTGAATAAAGTTTTCGGGAAAAGGTATGGAATCACAAAAGTCGTACATGTTAAGATCTTTAAGCGTTCTCAAATCATTAACTCGACTGTAAGCCTCATCTTCAGATCTTTGGTGCTCAGAAGATTTGGAACTATCATCACTATCACTAGATTCGGTACTTGACCGCGATTTATTTTCCGGAACATATTTCAACCTTACATATCCTGAAATTGCAATAATTATTATTATTATGAGTAGATTACTTTTATTTACCGCTTTTTGATGTGTCGACTAATTTGGCTCTGTATCTAGGCTTATCAATTCCACAATAGTCTTCATCTTCTTCAGTGATTATTTCAAAATTGTCGTACATCACGTAGATTCTTTTAGTAAGCAGCGATTCGGAAATATCCTTTTTTCGCCCATGGTGAGGTTTGAATTTTATGTACTCGGTGATTATGTCGGGAATTATATCAAGTTGTAAACAACCTTTTTGATATTCCTTTAGTAAAGTTGGGCTTACATTGCTTTCATTATTTTTATATGTTGCAAAATCTCTAAAATATCTTGAAGCTTAGAAAAACAAGAATTTGTCGATCAAATTAAATCTATTTTTTATGTCCTGTTACTAAGTATTAAAAAATTTAGGAAGTTCATTACTTAAGAGTTTTGTTTTTTTAAGGATGTATTTTTTCATGTTTTACCGACTTTAATTAAAAAATAAAAGGTTTTTTATGTAATGTTACAAAAATTTCTTGTAATTTTCAAGATGTAGTACTGATAAATCACGATTACTAATTTATGTTTATAACTTTTATCGGAACGCGATAAATGTAAACATTGTTATCTTTTGGACTAAATTTTTCAAATACTTACAACATTTTTTCATGTTTTTCAAAGAACACATTCAAGGGTGCTCGATTTTAGAAGTAGCTAAAATGATTATTCAAAATTTCTACTTCCCTGAAACTTTTGAAATTATTTTTGGTTAAACTTGGTTACTAAACGGAAAATTTATTTAGTATTTTTAATTTTTTGAAGTGCAAATCCCTGTAATTTTAAAAATTGCGGCCAGAAAATAATTTGATTAATAATTGTTAAAATAATATTTTATTTACTATCTATTAAACTACTTACTACATAATCCCTAAACTACTTCACTTTGTATTAAGCAAAGGTTAAAATATTTATAACTAAGTTATCTAATACAATTTCTTAATAAATAAATGCATTCGTTTAATTAAACTGAATTGGTTTTTAATCCCCTAAAGATTTGCCTTAATGAGAAAAATTGTTAATAATAATTCTTACCGATCGTAGTCCTCGAGAAACATAACCGACATGACAATATGATTTAAAATAAAAATGTCAGTACTTTTCGTAAACTCCTTTATCAATTTTTTAATCATCATTTGATCATACTCATATTCTGAACTAACAGTTAAATCATTATTATCGCTTACTCTTTCTTCACTTGCTACACTAGATCTTTTAGGTTTTTTTGTTTTAAAAGTCAATAAGTTCCCCATTTTTGTATCTTTGTATTAATGTACACCGTAAAACTGGCTATTTTCTCTGATAATTATACTTATAAATTTGATGATAAACGCTAATCTAATAAGAAACTTTGATAACTCCTTATACCTATCTTAATAATAAAAAACTAATTGGTACTTAGTTTTTTTTTTTATTATTTTTATCTCAAGGTTAAATTGGTAGTCTGGATGTTGTTACAATAAAAAATGTACACTCACGTTCAATGATTTCGAGGACACAAAATAAATATACTGACCAAATAGCAAGCGCACGGATTTGTAAATTTCGTGTGATCTCGTGTCTCCGAACGAATATTTTTTTGTGTCCTCGATACTTTGAGTGTGATTGTACCAGCAATTATATGATTATGTCAAATATTTAAATTTCAAATTTTCAGGTAGAATCAGTTGAATGGACCTTCGATTCAATCGATGATGTCACAAGTCGAGGGGAGTTGAAACCTCTGGCGGAATTCTTATCAAAAAAACAATTCGATTTAGTAATTAACCTTCCAATGCGGAACGGTGGAGCTAGACGGGTGTCATCCTTCATGACCCATGGATACCGTACGAGAAGATTAGCGATAGACTATTCGATTCCTCTAGTTACTGATGTAAAATGCGCAAAACTCCTGGTGGAAGCGCTGCGGCTCATAGGAAAAGCCCCTGTCATGAAAACTCACTGCGATTGCATGACTTCCAGACAGTTGATCAAACTTCCCGGCTTCATAGATACCCACGTACACGTCCGGGAACCTGGGGCTACTCATAAAGAAGATTTTGATACATGCACGGCTGCTGCTTTAGCTGGAGGAATCACGATGATTTGCGCCATGCCGAATACCAATCCCGCTGTAGTAGATGAACACACGTTAATGCTAGCGAAAAAATTGGCGAAAGAAAAATCCCGCTGTGATTACGCCTTGTACATGGGGGCAGCCCAAGATAACTTCAACATAATCCCCGATTTAGCCTTGGAAACGGCCGGTTTAAAAATGTACTTAAACGAAACTTTTACAACGTTAAAACTAAACGATTTATCAGTATGGTCGAAACATCTTTCCAACTGGCCGAAGAAATGGCCTTTATGTGTGCATGCTGAAGGCCAAACTACTGCAGCAATCCTCTTCATGGCGAGCTTGCATAATAGGCCAATACATATCTGCCACGTGGCAAGAAAAGAGGAGATATTAATAATTAAAGCGGCGAAGGATAAGGGGCAGAAGGTGACTTGCGAGGTCTGCCCTCATCATCTATTCCTATCCACTGATGATATTAAAAAGTTGGGGGTAAAGAAGAGTCAGGTAAGACCTATGCTGGTTTCACTTGAAGATCAGCAGGCTTTATGGGATAATATGCATGTAATTGATTGCTTCGCCACTGATCATGCCCCACATACGTTAGAAGAAAAAAACAGTGAAAACCCTCCACCGGGTTTTCCCGGTTTGGAAACTATCCTGCCGCTACTTTTAAACGCTGTTCACGAAGGTAAATTAACTATTGATGATATCATTACGAAATTTCATAAAAATCCTAAGCGTATCTTCAATCTTCCCGAGCAATACAATACGTACGTTGAAGTTGATTTGGATGAAGAATGGGTGATTCCTGCTGCAATGCCTTATAGTAAAGCCAAGTGGACGCCTTTTGAAGGTAAAAAAATACGAGGGGCTATTCACCGCGTGATTTTGCGAGGTGAAGTGGCGTATGTTGAAGGACAGGTATTGGTACAACCAGGTTTTGGTCAAAACGTACGCGAGTGGGATGGTAAAAAGGTTCTAATTGATAGTAGGCCTTCTTCCGCGCTTGAACGCACGATTTCTCCAATGCCAGGAGTTTTACACGGTGATTTAGATAACGACGGACACACTAACGAAATATTTAGTAAGTTACTATCACTTGACGTTCCGAAAGTGCATTTTGCCGACATGGAGAATACTAGGTTACATAATGTTTCCCCATTGCCTTTCTCCTCGCGAAATCACAGCGAGAGTTTACCTAACATAGCTTCAGAAGTCATACCGCATATCACTCACCACAATCATAACTTGAATGGCAAGCATATTTTATCAGTCGATATGTTTAATAAGGATCAGTTGAACGATATTTTCAACCTAGCGCAAACATTCAGGGTTTACGTGGCGAAAGATCGCCCATTGGATCATATTTTAAAAGGAAAAATCATGGCTTCTATTTTTTATGAAGTTAGCACTAGGACGAGTTGTAGTTTCTCTGCAGCTATGCAGAGGTTGGGTGGACGAGTGATTTATATGGACGAAACTAGCTCTTCTGTTAAAAAAGGCGAATCCTTAGAGGATTCCATTGAAGTAATGGCTGGATATTCGGATGTTGTTGTTCTACGACATCCTACACCAGGATCAGTATTGGTATTATAATCATCACGTTATTATTTTAAATTTTATTTATCTCATTTTTAGAAAGCATCTCATCATTGTCGTAAGCCTTTAATTAACGCTGGGGATGGTGTAGGTGAACACCCTTCGCAAGCACTTTTAGACATTTTTACGATTAGGGAAGAAATTGGTACAGTCAACGGCTTAACAATTACTTTAGTAGGTGATTTGAAGAATGGAAGAACAGTACATTCATTAGCAAGATTGTTGACGCTTTATAATGTCCAGTTGCGTTACGTCAGTCCTTCAAATTTAAAAATGCCTGAACACATCGTACAATTTGTTAAGTCTAAAGGTATTTTACAAGAGGAATACACTAGTTTGGAAGCAGTTCTTCCAGATACCGATGTTTTATACATGACTAGGATACAAAGGGAGCGATTTGATACTGAAGAAGAATATGAACGGGTAAAATTTTTGCTTTATTATTTTTGTAGTTTGATTAAAGATTGTTTTTAGGCTTGTGGTCATTTCGTCGTGACGCCAAAATTGATGACGCGCGCAAAGAGGAAAATGGTTGTACTTCACCCTCTACCAAGAGTTTTCGAAATTCGTCCTGAATTCGATTCTGATCCAAGAGCGGCTTACTTCAGACAAGCTGAATGCGGTATGTTTGTACGGATGGCTTTATTAGCTATGGTACTAGGAAAATGTTGATTGTTATGAATTTAAAAACAATAATTTTGTAATAAATAGATAAAAATTTATTCTTGTTTTATTTACAAAGCGTAAAGACTAGATTATTTATTTGATTAAATACAGGATATAGATCAGTCTTTAAATTTTTTTAAATATAAAAAAACTTTTTATATTACGTATGGCGTTGATGGTTCTCCTGTTTCAATTTTGCTTGCTAAATTTTCCGAATCCTCATTTCGTCTGATCGTAAGTCTTGGCAATTTTATCCGGAATAATTTTCTTGGTTTAGTAGATTTTAGATTTATCGCTTTTCTAAAAATTAAATTAATTCAGTAAAAAAAATCCTCTCAAAAATAAATAAATACTTACTGTTGTCTACAATCAATGAAGACGGCCATGGCAAAAAGTAAAACAATTGTAACAAGAGCAGCGAAAATAATAACAACTAAGGTCCCAATTGCAGCACCATCATTTTTATCCAAGAGATCTTCTGGAAAATTTGTTGAATTATCCGAAATTTCAAATAAACCTGGAAAAAAATGAAGATATAACAAACCTTTTATTTTGAATTAAATATTTTTCACAAACATAAGTCATTAAGTAGTAATTAAGTGCATTAATTAAATTTTATTATACAGGGTGATCATTTAAAATTGACCAACCGTAAATAACTTCAGTTTCATGAGATGAAAAAGAAAGGTAAATTATGCCCTAGTCACTTTTAAATTTTAAATTTCAACCAAACACTTGTGGCACATCATTCTAAAGGATTTTAATAGCAAATAATATTGGAGGTCCAAATTTATCAATATAGATTTTAATGATAAATTAACAACATTTTAGCTTCCAATCTTTTAGTAAAGGATAATTAATTAGGTGATCTTATAATTTAAAGAATTGTGACGTCAGACGACCTTTACAAAAAAAATGCTATTGAAATCGCGGCATTTTTATGGCAAATAATAAAAATATTTTTAAATACCTATTTTCTTTTTATTGCGTTGCAGTTTTGCTATTAGGAATTTCGACTATGGATAGATGGCGCTATTTAGACGTAAATTTGAAAAAAACATGGAGGAAAAAGTAATAAAAGATTTTTGCGCCGATTTAATTTTTATTGGTTTTAGTAACTGCGGCTCTGTTTGGATCAAGTTTTTTGTGTTTATCTTTTATTGACCAGTGTGTTATTTCTTACTTGCATAATTGCTTAAGTAGATTGTTTTGGGGTAAGTAATAAATTACAGCCTGTAAAAAATATTATTATTTTAATATAGTAATAATAAACCCAAGGAAACTGATTTATAACTGCACGGAAATAAATTTTACAAAAACAGGTTATGTCAAGGTAGACCTTTTCTAGCTTCAGCAAATAACTCCCAGAGGGCGTATCCTAAGTCGAAATTCCCAATAGAAATTTCTTTAAATAAATAAGTTTTGAAACTTTATTAAAACTTCGCGATATTTCTTTAAAATGGGGGGTTCTCAAACTTTAGAAACGTTGTACCTACCACTTTATGTAATATTCACGAAACTAGGGCCACCCCTGTATTTTTTTATTTATGAAAATAAAATTTTTAAATTTTACTGTATTATATGGCATAAGAAAATTTTTTTTGGATTTTTTTAATAAAATCTACTAAAACTACTCTTAAATAATTAAATAGGTAAAATCAATTGTAAATTATGAAATTCATTTATTTTTTCAAATGGCATGATAGTGAGGCCATTCCCTATTTAGATAGAAGATTTTTTTCCGATTACAGTGATACCAAGGTGTAGGTAGAATCCTTAAATTTTATTAAAAAAAATACCAAAAAATTCCCAAAATTTTTTTTGAAAGTTCAGAAAAAAAATTTTTTAGGTCACAAACATACTTGGTACTTACCAATGTTTACAAAGCACAAAAAATGGGTGTTTGCATTTTTTTTGCCCTCTTTGAAAAGATTAGAAGCTAAAATTCGAGTAATTTCTCATTTGAATTAATATTAATATTGAGGTGTCGCAAGTGTGGGGGTGCAAGGTGCAATTTAAAATATTAAAGCTCAGGATACTGGGGCAAAAGGGATATTTGGGGCAAACTTTTGTACACCATTAAGATTTCCTCTACTAAAGAAAATAATCTGTTTTTCCAAATTTGTATACATCTTTTCAAATTGAAGTTATTTAGAGTGAATCATTTTCAAATGATTACCCTGTATGTTGTTAATAAAACTGTAATAGGATATTCCCAGGAATGTTTGATTAAGGCGTAATGTTTACAAAACTATTAAATTAATGTCGTTCAACATATCAAATTACGTTTTTAATGATACAATGTTGAAACTATTGATAAATATTTTAAAAGATTTAATGCTTTCGAATAATGCTACAAATAAGTACATGAAATCAAATAGTAAAAAATTTTCCAGAAAATATTAAAAATTATTGTAAAATTTTAATGGTCTATAAAAAACTATTGTGGTAATAAGAAATAATGAATTTATGTAAATATTGATAGTATAAATATATGATGCATAATTTTCAAAACTTGGCCAAATATCTTAACCACAATAATCCATAATTAAGTATTTATGAATCATCAAAAGTGATAAGAGGGTTCAATAGTTTTGGAAATTCCTTATTGTTTTAAATTCAAAATAATTTCCATTGTACTTCTATAAAAAAAAACTTACCTAAAAGATAACAATTTTTTTTTGGTAATTTTTTTGGAAATTTTTACTAAAATAAAAATTAAAATAAAATTATTTACCATTAACGTATTGTTGAATAGCAGTGGTTTCCTTAAATTCTTCCATAATTAAACCAAATTAATGTGGTGTTTAAACTATTTAATAACGAAACTAGTACACAGAACTTTTAACACCGTTTATAAACAAATAGAGATAACAACTACTTGCTGAAACAAAAGTTGATGCAGTGGCCTTCCTTTTAAATCCTTAAACGTGAGTTGTTTATAAAACAAAGTGTAAATACCCAATAAATTACGCACACGTGGTATTTTCAATCTTCTTTCTTTTTCTTGAATATTTTGAACCAACAAAACTTGATTGGTGCCGCTGGAAAAAGGAAAAGCAGAATGAACGTTCAATGTTTCAATGAGGATTTTATGAAATTTAAGTGGGAGAATTCGAGTGTTTTATGCCTCTTTGAGCAAATTTGGTGACTGACATCAGGTGAATAAATCACCAAATGTTCAGGAGTCAGGTAACAACCATCAGGGGTAGTAGCTGGATGGACATCCGCCCTTTTTAATCCTTCAAACATTTTAAACCAAAACACACCATCTTAGTTTGAAATTTCAAAGCTAAAAAGTGAAATTGTACTTACGTTTTAACTTTTAAATTGTGGCCGACACTTTTTTGATTTTTATTTACTTGTAGCTTCTGATGTGCAAACAAATTGTACAAAAATTTAATCTAAAGATTGCGTTATCATACTTAAATTAAAACTATATTTATTTAAATAAAATTAGTAAAAATGTAAATAAATTATTGTGCGACACGTCATATGAATTGTACAAAACTAATGGTTCCAAATATTTTATTTGTTATAGTTTATCGTCTGGCATATTTTATGCTGTAATTAACATTTTTCTTTAATTGCGTAATTACTTATAATTTAAAATAATAACGCTTGCTAAAAAATAACCTTCAAAATCTTTAACACATCAACTCGTTAGACCAAATTTTTTATTGATGGATAAATAACGTAGAAATAAAATTTTTGAGTAGAATTTTAACTTTTTTTCCTTTCATCTAAATGCATACTTACCTAATTTTTTTATAAAACGAAGAGAAAGTGTTCAGTATTAATGAACTGAATTAGAAAGCTGGTAACTGGTAAAGCAGTAACAAGGAAGAGTTAAAAATTTACTGGTTTACAATTAAAACTTAATAATTTATTTAAATTTATTTTTTTATTCTCATGTATAATAGAGCTTATAATGGTAAAAAATAAATTACCTAACTAGTTTTCATTTATTTTAATATGACTAGGTTTTTTAATACCTTTAAATAAATAAAATTAATAATAAAAAATATTTTCAATGGTTTATCTATATCCTTGAAAATATTTTAAAGCCTTATATGCGTCATAGCCATGGATAATTCCAACCACTGTTCCCAACATCTGGAAAAAAATATTATTATCAGTTTTATATACAGGGTGATCATTTAAAAACGATCCACACTAATGGGCAGATTCTGGTCAAAATTAAAGGCCTTTAATTTAAAACAAATAATGTATCCATGGAAATTGTCCATTACAACCCATACAACAAATTTAAATTTAAAGGCCTTTAAACTTAAATGATTTGACCAGAATCTGGGTATAAATAACTTCAGTTATAAAAATTCAGTAAAACAGGTTAATTTTTTTAGGATGGGGAAAATTATTGGCGTATAAAAGTTACTTTAAAATTTTAAATTGCACTCCTACACTTGTGACACCTCATTTTAAGGATTTAAAAAAAGCAGAATATAGTGCTACATTTAATTTTAAAATCTTATCACTGAATGACAACATATAACCAAAAATCCAAATTAGTAATATTAATTAGATTCTATTGAGAAATTAATATAATTTTAATCTTTTCAAAGAATAAGATAATAAAAATACAATGTAATAATTAAAAGAATAAAATTTAAATAAACTGACTCAGTAACATTTCATTAAGCGTAGTAAAATCAAAAGAGACAATATTCAAAATTACAAATTATTAAGAAATAAAAGGTACAATAATTCTAAGAAATAATACTTTAGAAAAGTCTTTTTTTAATACTGAATAAATAAATTACTTCTAAATATTAATTATATTAAATGTTCAAAATATGCACCATTTCTTTGCATACAATAATACTTCTATTTTCAAACTTTTGCAAATGATTCTCGAGAAATGCCCCTAAAACCACCACTTATCCTATTTGTCATGTGTTGAATACTTTCGAGTGGTGTTTTTAAGTGTCCCTAAAGAAAGAATTGCAATGGCGAAAGATCGGGAGACCGTGCTGGCCATTTTATCGGATCTGAGGTGGAAGTCTGTAAGCTATACGATTATTTTCATACAACGAAAAAATCGTTTGTTGAATATGTTGCTATAGTGACGGATTTTTGTCTTCTTTCAACAAATACAAAACGTGCATAAGGAAGAGTGATAGAAAATCTGTCACCAAGCAACTTAGTAAACAAACGGTTTTTTCGTTGTACGAAAACAATCGTATAGCTGTACAGACTTCCACCTCTGATCTTCCTGATAATCGGTTAGTTAACCACTCTCTTACTAGTAACCAGAATGTGGTGGTGCTGATTGCTGATTTTCTGTTATAAGAGGATCAATTATATTCAGGGATATCTAAAAAATGTTCTCCATTTAAGTTATCTTTCATAAAATTGGACCTATCATTGGATATCTTAAAATTCCAGCCCAAAAATTGTTTTTTTATGAAAATGCGTGGGAATTTCAGTAGTTAGATGAGGATTTTCATTATTCCAATAACTATATTAGTGTCATGTCTGTTGATAAAACCGTTTAAATAAAATATAAATTCGTCACTAAAGCAAATATTGCGAACAAATACCGGATTTTGGGAAATTATTCCAATCATTCGTAAACAAAATTCAATCCTTCTATGGAAATCATTGAGTTCGTGAATTTTATGGGGATGAAATTTGTTTATTTTTGGTACTTTTTGAATTAAGCCATATGAAATATTTACTGTCTTTGATACATTTCGTATAGAATTCTTAGAATCTATCCCAAAATGCCTTAGAATTTCAATTTGCGTCGCCTCCTTCAGTAATTTTTCACCCTCTCTCTTTTCATTTAAAATAGAACCAGTTCGAAATAAAAATTGCATCAGTTCTATTACATATTTATGGCTTACAAGATTATCTGAATATCGTTCAAGAATATGTGGTGTTACTTTGTATAGACCTTTTGGCGAAAAATTTAAATATATTTCTAAAGCGAGGTTATGCTTCACATGAAAATTAGTTTTTTCTGCCTAAAATAAAGGAGATAGAAAAATTTTGTAACAGACGAAAAGTTTATAATTACAATGTTTAACTACAAGTAAAGTCTTATGATTTTTTGTTTAGCTATTAAAAAGTTATTAGAAAATTTGCAAAAACATATTGTCTAGAAATACTGTTTTTTCCATTACATACCCACATACCAAATTTTATTATGAACATATAAACCAATTTTTAGTAATTTAGAAAAAAAAAACAAAATATTTTTAAGAACTTTCATGGTCGAAGCACTTTTGGATAGAGATTATTAGTTTATCGTCTTATTTTGGTATTAGGAGTATGTAGTATCGTCTTGTACAGATTTTCAGGGACGCCCTGTACATCTCATAAACTGAAGTTATTTAGGTGGATCTTTTTCAAATGACACACTGTATATTTTTTGTTCATTTCATGTTAATAAGGTAAAATGAATTAGATGATTAATGGGTAAAAATTATTCTAGGTGAAACACGTGCAATTATTCTAAGATCTAAAGATTCATTATAAATAATAATAATTTAATACTTACATAAGCTGCAGTCATAGCAGGATACACTTGAAAATAAGGTGTTATCACATAATGAGGATATAAAAACGTATTTACAGCGAATCCTAAATACGAACTCGAACTAAGGTAACTAAATGAAGCAGCTGCATTAAAAACACACTCCTAAAAAAGGAGAATTATAATATTTTAGATTATTCACAATTTTACAAAAATTTGATTAAAATGAACGTTTTTTATAGGCAAATCAAGCTGGTTTGTTTATAGAATAGTTCGAAATTATCCCCCATATAACATACTAACATTTTGTATGATTCGGATTGAATTTTGGCAGAGGTGGGAAGTATTTGAAATAAAAGTAATTGAAATAGTATTTGAAATAAAAGTAATTGAAATAGTATTTGAAATACTTTTAGTATTTTGTATTTGAACAACTTTCCTAAAAAGTATTTTATATTTTGTATTTTCAAGTACCAAATTGTATTTCAATTACTTTCTTAAAATCATTCTTTTGTATTACACTTTTTCATCATAACCTTTTATATTGAATCTTTATAGTTATTCATATTAATATAAAAAATCGTTAGAATTTCAGTTTAAATTAAATTTTTTAATTATTCGTATAATACAATTCCTGAAAATATTTTCCTATTTAAAAATTCTAAAAAAGGCAATTTTTTCTGTATGTTTTATATAAAATCAGAAAAGTTTCATAATCTCAACTATTTACTGTTTTAATTTTACATCAGTGTTAAGTTACAGTAAATGAGTAAAGTGTTCAAAATAGTATTTTTTATACATGGTGTCTCACTTTTTTTCCAGCAAAATTTTTTTTTCGATAGTAAATGTCATTCTGAACAAAAAAATTCCTATACTTTTTTCGACTCCTTAAGAAGTTACAGCAATTTTAAAATTTCAAAATATTTATGATTTTTTGGGACGCCCTGTATAAATTTCATTTTATTTTAATTTTTTAAATTTAAATCAAGTATGCTTTGGATTTTGACAGTAAGTGAAATAAAATGAAATTTATACAGGATGTCCCAAAAAATCATTAATATTTTTAAATTTTTAAATTGATGTAACTTCTTAAGGAGTCGTAAAAATATTAGTTTATAGGAAATTTTTTGTTCACAATGACATTTATATCTGAAAAAAAAAATTGCTGGTAAAAGAAGTGAGACACCCTGTAAATACGATGACATTTGAAATTAACATCGCTGTTACCACTAACATTTTCGTTCAGAATGGCACCAATTAAATGTTATTTAACATTAAAATTATTTAAAAAATATTTGTTATACCGTTTACCTTGAACCTTTATTTTTATTTCAAATAAAACAGTATTTCAAATAAAGTATTTCAATTAAAAAGTATTTGAAATACATTATAACTAAGTATTTTGGTCAAAGTATTTCAAATAAACCTAAAAAATAAAGTAATTTGTATTTTGTATTTCAAATACTTAAAAAAAGTATTTTGCCCACCTCTGAATTTTGGACATTTAGGGAGTGGAACAGAAATTTGTCAGACTTATTTTTGCCTTCCGTCCCGTTTTAGTACTTTTGTTAATGATGATGACGATTACTTACAAATAAAGTTTGTCTAATTAAGTTGTAACTATGAGCAGAGAAGAGGTAGCAAATTAATAGAAGAAATGAAGTCATTAAACACCAAGAAACGCTTGTTAAAAACCCATGGTATGAAGCTCCTATGGTATTAGCATAACCCAGTCCATAATTTATTGCCAAACTTTGGCAAAGTGATCCAAGAATCTAAAAAACTTATATGTAAGAATTATAATACAGGGTGCCCCACTTTTAATGAATTTTGTGGGACAAATCAAGTATGCTTTGGATTTTGTATATCTTTAATAAGCCAATAAGATGCTAAATTTTACCGAGGGATTTTAAATACAGCCAATAATGTTCAAAAAAATTAATTTGGCAAAGAAAAAATCCAAATAATAATTGATTTAAATAAAAACAATATAATAAAAAAGAATATTATATGGGGTGTTCCACAAAAATCATGAAAATATATCAATTTTAAAATTGCTGTAACCTTTTAAGAAGTCGAAAAACATAGGAAAATTTTTGTTCAGAATGACATTTACGATCTAAAAACTTTTTGCTGGAAAAAGTGTGATACCCTGTATACATTTCTAAACCATTTTCAATGATAAATTACTAGGATTTTTCAAAAACTTACCACTTCTGAAATTTTGATAATTCCTGCTTGGGATTTGACGAAATTCAAATTAATGCAAGTGCAACATCTGCAGCAACAACATTCAAGCCCACCATCGGGGCTTATGGCGATAACAGTGGGGCCTCTAGATTTGCTCATAATTTTAATTAATAACAAGTTTTGGAAAAAAACTTTCTATACCTCCGTATCTTGCACACCGGAGATTCAAAATGAGATGCGTCAACGAACGATGCAGGAGACTATTTTCAATGTGGGGTGAATACACCAATTTCAGACGCTGTGCTATTTAAGGAATAAATGTAAATGTACTAAATTTACACATCCGCCTGCCAATAAACGAAACAATTAAAGATTTTTTAATTAGAATTAAAAAATTCTTGAAAATTTTTATATACGTGATAATATAAAAAAATAATGCTATTATTTTTTTTTTCTGAAAAAATGTATATTTATTTTTAACACATAATCAAATTCTCATTATAGCAATAGAATATTTATCAAAAAATTATTAAATATAAAAATTTAAGTACAGGCACATACAAAAGTATGATAAGCTTTAGTAAAAATATACAAAAGGCTCTAAAGTAATGAAAAAGAAAAATGATTAGCTTTTTTCAGACAAATTACTTATTAATTAAGTATGTGAATTAAATAATAATAAAGAATTGTTTTGAAAAAAGGAAATTATTTTTCTTTTCCTTTGATAAACACAGACGTCACACACAACTAGTATTTAGTAAAAACATTTAAGGCACATTAATTCATAATATTCGCGTTTTTTAAATATTATTACATCTATATTTTATTCCTTAACAATTTTAATTTCTTAAATAGACGTTTTTAATATTAAACTATAGTAAAATAATAATAAAATATAAATTTACAATGTTCCGTTTTAAAAACACCCGTAAAATATTCAGAAAACAAGGTTGAAATCTTAAAAATAAAATTTTGTATCAAAAAATTTGCAGCATTCGGCGATTATGAGTTCATAATTAAAGCTTCCTGTCCTTTTTATCCATCATCAATTAAAGTCTTGAAACCTATTAATTATTAATGAGTTCTAAAAGTATTTTTCCTTAATATTGATAGTGGTATAAATAGTAATTATAAAATATTTTGTACATATTAAAAAGCCACTTAAAATACTTAAACAAAAAATTTAGGTTTTAGAATTTAAATTCCTCGGTAAGATCTGGTAGCAAAAACTGTGCTAAGCAGATATAAGGCACTGATAACCAAACCAATTACCTAAAACAAATAAAAAATAAAAAATAAATAATTTGTATGTCTCAGAGGGTGGTTTAAAAAGTTCGAGCAAGAATTTTCCTCATATATATATTTTTATTTTCCATCTTAGTCTCCTTTGCCAAGTAATAGGATTGGTCCAACTTAGGAAACAGGTAGGTATTTGTTTTTGCAATCACTTAGTTGTTTAAATATAATCTCTTTTCCGCCAGCCATTTCTTTAAATTAGGAAACATAGGGATTATTTTTGAACTTCTCGACACGATCTCATCATGTTTAATAGTTCAAGAATAAGGCTACAGATCCAGAGCCAAATCTGTAGAATAGGTATGGAACAAGTTAGAACAATAAATCTATTAATTTTGTAAGCACAATTGCAGAGTAGTGATGCAAGAGGTTTTTTTGCAGACTAATCCTGGTTTCAAAAGTACATACAAGTATTTTCCTGATATATTTTTTTATTTTCCAACGTAATATTTTTTTAGGTTTATACGCTTCGTCCGAAGCAGCTACAATTTGTCCAAATAATAGGATTGGACCAACTTAAAAATAGGTACTTGTTTTTGTAACCACTTCTTCGTCTCAATAAAATATCTTCCGTCAGCCATTTCTTTATATTACGAAACATGTGCCTTATTTTTGAACTTCTCGACACGATCTCATCATGTTTAATGGTTCAAGAATAAGACCCCAGATTCATAACCAAATCTGTAGAATAACTGGAGGTATGGAACAAGTTAGAATAATAGAATCTATTAATATTGTAGCCACATTTGCAGCGTAGTGATAAAATAGTTTTTTTTTGGTGACCAATCTTGGTTTGAAAAGTTCGGACAAGAATTTTCCTGATATATATATTTTATTTTTCAACATAGTCTCTTTTTAGGCTTATACACTTCGTCCGAAGCTGCTTCAATTTGTTTATCCAAATAATAGCATTGCTCCAACAATTTGGTATTTGTTTAGCAAGACATTTATTTATATTAGGAAACATGGGTCTTATTATTTTTGAACTTCTTGACACGATCTCATCATATTTAATGGTTCAAGAATAAGGTACCATGTATAATAGGTGGGAGTATGGAATGAGTTGGAAACATAAAACTTTGCAGCCACAATTGCTGATTTATGATTGAGGTTTTTTAGAGACCAATCGTGAAAGTTTTTCTTGCAGCTGGGTTCTCAAACGATCCAAAAAAATTGTCGCCATAACTTTACCGATTAAAGGAGAAGTGTTTGGCTGTCTTTGATGCAGATTATTTAGTGACAACCTCGTAGTTTGGATTGTTTTTTGGACTTGGGGTCCACAAAGATTACGTTTTTGATCAACTTTGAGCAATAATTTTCTCATGTCCAAATATTGAGGCTAAATGATATGTACCCATAATAATCATTCATCACCATATCATGGATAGTATCAATGATATCTGGAGTGGCATCAAAAGAGCGTTCTAAACTTTGGTGATTTCATAAAATGTTTTATCAGCACACGAAATTCTATTTCATCCATTTTTTGAAATGCTACTATAACCTTTCCTAAAGAAGGTAGGCATCAAACCTTTGGATTTTGCATTGACTTTTCAAACAACCCTCGTAAAGGAAATATAAAATTTGATATTCTTTTATCTTTAAAAATATGTAATTTTGCATATAAGTGAAAAAACTTACACCAGCAGCCATGTATGCTTCATAATAACTGGTATTTTTTCTATTACTAACATCAATCAAAAATGTTATACTTGAAGCCAGGTACATAATAAATGCAGCTCCATGATACACAACTTCCTGAAAATACAGCAAATTAGAAACATTTGAATCATTTTTATTATTCAAATACTCACGAATACGGTTTTTGAAATGATTGATGCAGTTCCAATTGATATTAGGCAAGATAGGAGTAGGAGGAATGTTCCTACAAGGAAAGTCACGGCCATTAGTAGGTAAAAAGTTTCTGGAACATGCGAGTAGGTTATTCTGTAGTATTTATCAATATAGTATGAAACAATTCCGACTACAACTATGCCCAAAACCTAAAAAATGGAATGAAAATTTTAGTACTGGGTTTTTCGGTTGGTCAACTTTACTAGGACTATTACAGATGGCAACAAATCCTAAGTAATTTTTTTTTCAATAAATTCTTGGGTGGAAAATACAAAACAAAAATTATACTTCATTTTCTTATATAAAATCTTTATAATTTTATATCTAATAAACAAAATGAACAAAGTAATATATTTTTGGTGTTTTTTGTTTGGATGTTATAACGCTTCAAACTTAGGGTACGTAAAACAATCAGAAAATGTAAAATCCTTACAATTATAAATAAAATGAGCCAGGAATTTTTTGGTTAAATAAATCATAAAAAATAAAAAAAAAATCACAAACTTCGTTTTTCATGTAAAATCCTTACAATAATAACTAATAAACAAAACAAGCAAAAAATTATATTTTTCTTATTTTTATTTGGCCGTTACAACGCTTCAATCCTAAATAAATCCAGCAAAAAAATGCCAAAAAAATCATAAAAAATAAAAAAAATATATAAACTTCATTCTTTTATATAAAATCCTAACAATTGTAACTACTAAACCAATTGAGCAAAGACATGTATTTTTGGTATTTTTTGTTTAGATGTTATAACGCTTCAAACTTAGGGTGCGTAAAATAATCAGAAATTGTAAAATTCTTATATTTAATAAGTAAATGAGCCAGGATTTTTTTGGTTAAATAAATCAAAAAATTAAAAAAATATCACAAAGAATTGTATTTTTTATATTTTTATTTGGCCGTTACAACTCTTAAAACCTAAATAAATTCAGAAAATCCACGATGCGAAAAAAATCATAAAAAATGAAAAAAATATATTAACTTCATTCTTTTATCTAAAATCCTTACTACTAAACCAAATGAGCAACGACATGTATTTTTTGATTGGCCGTTACAACGCTTCAAACTTAAAAATTCTTAAAAAACGCAGCGAAGAGATGCGAAAAAAATCATAAAAAAATATAAACTTTTCTTATTTTGTTTGAAATTTATTACATATAGAAATTGATGCTATAAAGATTAAATGTTTTGCTTATAATAAACGATTTTTTAGAAGCGTGTTTTAAACTTTTTATTATTTTGAAAATTTGCGTGTAGATATTTAAAACGTGACACAAAAAGTTATTTTTAAAATAAGTGTTGGCCCCAATAAACATCGCAATCTTTCTATAAATTCCTCCCACATTCTACAAAACGTTTGGAAATTCACTACATGTTTTGGATACTAAAACATTTTTGTTACCATTAAAATGAGTGTTAATTTTTAATTATAATCACTTGGCTTGGGAGTAGTTTTCTTCAAATTTCTTTAAATAAATTAGTTTGTTTTGGTTTGACTTTCAATTTGTAAAATAAAGTTTATCTAATTGGTAATGACACACTTCTTGCAGGGATAGTCAGAAATTCTTTCAATATTAAGTCATTGCTACTAAATTACATGATAACATCATCGAGAAAAGTAGATGTCATAAAAAATTACGTAGCTGTATTGCATAAAAAAGCATAAATATTTTTAACAATAAGAATTATTTTTGGGAAAGTTGTAAAAAATAAATATCTCACCATCTGAAAAAATTTTAAAATTCCTGGCCATGTCTTGAGGTATCCAGAATTAATAATAATTGCAGATGTTGAAGTTGTTGTTGTTGTTCGGGTAACTGTTACAGAATGAGACATTTTCAAAGTTTTTTAATCTGAAAAAAATATAAAACAAAAATATAAAATATTTAAATTAAAAAAAATAAATCAAATGTAGTGAGGAATAAATTAAGAATTAAATGATTATTTTCATTGTATTATTTAATACCATGAAGGCGTTTTATTTTGCAATCTTTAAATTGGGTGAAGGTTAGCTCAGATTACCAACATAAACGATCATTTAAAATTTTAAACAAGTAATTTGTAAATACGCACCTGTTATTAAAAACAATTATATTATTGAACAAAAATTAAGATTCGCGTTTTAATATTAACGTGTGATCATGCAAAACAAGAAAATTATAGAATTTATTTGTAAAAAGCACTCAAATGTTTATTTTAAAACTAGGTATATGATTCATATATGATGTCATTCCTTTTTCCGTTTAATGCCGAGATAATTTTAGCCGACCGATATTTAATCAATGCACAAAAGATATCTTTTTTAAATCTATTGATTTACTTTGTTGCCTGAAAGTCTGGAAACTAATAGTAAAGGAGTGGCCAATGAAAAAATATCGACTCATATTTGGCGCAAAAAAAACATTTTAATCTTCATTAGTTTTTGGTGAAATATAATTTTAAAAAAATCAGTTTAATTTAACTATAAAGTACTAACCTTTTGAATTTAATGATTATAAAAATGTTGTTGTGGAAAACTCAATTAACACTTTAGGTTTGGTTTAATCTGGTCTGAGGAAAGATTGAAAATGAAGCTCTGAAATCGCGCGCTTGTGCGTTGTTTTTCACGAAACCACCTCGCCCTGTTCCACAAAAAGTGGGAGAGTATATTTAAATGACGACATTAAGATAAGGCCCTATATATTTTATAATTAATTAATCGAGAAAATGAAGGATTAATGGAATGCCAACGAAATCATACAGGGTGAATATAACATGAGTCACCACTTTTGGAAATTTTAAGTGCGCTATAAATGGAGGATATTCGGTACTTGTCAGTGTCAAACTTTGTGTTTAAAATACATTCTTGTACTTTATAACTATACAGGGTGATTCAGACCACCTGTGCCACCGCGAACGCGTTATCGCACATCACTAATATAAAAAAAATTACCAAAGTGAACCTAAAGAATCCATTGGTGAACTTATTTTTTTCCGGAACAACCCGGAACCAGAAGTAACTTTGATTTTTTAAATGGCAACATAGGTCGAGTTTGGTATGGTTTGATAGGTCTTTCAAAAACAATTTTATTAAAATATTTTTTAAATATTTTCCATAGTTTAGAATTTATTCGAAAAACAAAAAACAATTGTTAAAAATTAGTTAATTAATTAATTCTTAATTCTGCAGTTAATTCACATATGTAACTGCAAAAAAATATTTAAAATAAGGAAGTTGGGGCAGTTGGGTCCAACTTTCGGTGTAAATGAAGTTGAATAAAAATGCGATTTTCAAATGGGCGTAATTCCAAAAATATTAATCGTAGATCACACTATGCTAGGTCAATTTAATGATATTTTTATGGAGAACACAAAAATGCAAAAATTTACTGGGTGTTCCATTTAAAATAAGAAAGTTGCCATCCACTTCCGGTTTAACCGGAAGTTCCACAAAATCAAAAATACCTTTATTATAAAGTTCGCAATTAGATTCCTCCGTAGATAAATTTTCAGAAACAGAAACATGACCGTTGAAAAGTTAGCAGGGGGGTATTTATTTTATGTCCGCACTGTATATCACAGTTAACTTCTTAAAATTTGTATTTGTATGCATATTTATTATTATTGTACTTTTTGGTAAATCCAGTAATTGCCTATCTATTTAACCCTCAGACCCTTAAATTTATTTATTCCTTAATCCTGTATATTTTTAAATTTTGGTAATACTTCCTGTGATATTACTTTGCTCTTAAATTCATAAACATGATTTTCCCTGGAAATTCAGAAAAGAAACCCATTAAATCGACCAAATTGTAATTGTAGTTTCAACCATATTAATTTTATTGTTAGATTGTTCACTTTGTATTTCCCAATTATGCCTGTTTTCATCCCCTCTAATTTTAAGTATTGGTTAGTGTTGAAGTCCAAGATATCATTCCATTCAATAGGCCTTTCCCAGGTGAAACGGATTTTAATAATTTTTTTCACGGATAGCTCTTTAGGAAATAATTATATAGGCTAATTATTTTTTTAATTGGATCAATACATTTTTTTAATTTTAACTTTTGGATTCGTGACGTCACAAGCTTATTTCCGATGTCATTTACTCGATTCGTAATCGTTAATAAAACGGACGGAGCCGACTGCAGCCGACGAAATCAACCACAGAATAACAATACCATAGACAACCTGCAGCGTTGTCAGATGTAAAAAGAGAAGTTGTGACGTCAGAGAAATTAAAGTTAATTTTTTTACTTTTATTAAAAAGATAACAAAAAACCGATTGAATATAAGTATTCAGTTAGCCTTGATCTTTGTAATAAAACTAAAATTAAAAATTGGGGAAAAGGCCCATTTGTAATCTTAATTTAAGTATTTCGAGTTCAGGTCTAATAGTTTACTTACCCTTTTACTTCTACTCTTCTTAATGGTCTAACCCTCTTATAATAATAATAATGAAATAAATATGCAGAAGAAGTACAGGGTGAGTTAAAATGATTAAGGAATTTCGCGTGGGTGTGGTATGAGGTATATGATGATTTGACATACCATTAATTTTCGCGTGGTTTTTATAACGTATGAGGAAGTGGCAGTGGTATGTCAAACCATGGTCGGAAGGTGGTTAACGGATTGTAGTATGTAAAAAGTGAGCTTGGTCATTGGAAAATGGTTCATGATGAATATATAATTTTCGCGTGTGGTTTTACATGGTTCGCGTAATCATGACCTCTGATGACGTCATAAAAATCATACCATCCTTTAATCATCATATCATCTTTATATAATATGATCATACCACTGCCACGCGAAATCCTTTATTGTGGTTTGATATGTAGGCAACCAAATATGCAGGTAAGTACAACTGAAAACATAAAAAGGAAATCCCCTAGTAATCCAATGGCGCAGCAAATTTTTTTATCTATATGCTATATGAATACAATATTTTATCATAACCTACTTGACAATTTTTACAAGAATTTTAAACATACAGGGTGTCACACGGGAAGTTGGACTGTTATCTTGAAAATACAAGAAAATACGATTCAAAATATGACTGTAACTTCTTTATTTTCGGTGGTACCAAAAAAGTTTTTAGATATTAGGCAGGCACTTTTTTGTGTACAATGCAGTTAGGCAAACGAATATTTTTTTTCTCCAACGGATTCACCGAAAATGAACCAAACTTATTTTTTTCTTATTGCTTATGGTTGTGATATTGGATTTATACAAATTCGAAATCAGTGTATTTTTTGAGTAATTTGGTATATCATTTGTAATATTTTAAGAAAAATAGTAATTACAGTCAAACTTCCCTATCTCAAATCTTCAAGGGACTTTAAAAAAAAATCGAGATATAGAAAATTCGAGATATAGAAATTATTTCGCAAAGTTAAAAGCGAATACATATTTTTACAAACACATTACAAACAAAATTCAAGTTATGGAAAAATTCTACTTATAGAAGTTGGAGTTATGTAAGTTCGACTGTATTTTATTTTACTAAAAAAAATGGCTACTTCCGGTATCACTTTGCCTGCGATGATAAAAAATTACCTATTTTCAAAAATTAGTGTTGCTTTCAATTTACATGTTAGCTCCGGTTCTTTTAAGTTCTCTTTACCCGCGGTGTTTAACAGACCTTATTCTAAGGATTTTTTCCAACTGCACAAATATGAAAGCCGGGAGGCGAAGGCCCAAATAGATTTTTTTAGTGTTTTTAAGATCATTTTCAGCAAGCCCCCCATCCGTGATTTTTATGTTATAATTCGGCCCATTTATAAGAAACTTTCCAGTTGTCAGTTGTATTTTAGAACAGATCAATTCAATTTCTGAAATCATCAATTTTAATTCAGAAACGTCAATTGTATTTCAGTAAGCATCAATAATTGTATTTCAGAAAAAAACAATTTAATTTCAAAAAGGATCAATTGTATTTCAGAATCATCAATTAGTCTATTTCAGAAAAAATGTTTCACTCAAAGTAAATTTTTTCGCAGAAATTTTGGATTAGCCACCAACATCCATGTCTTCCATTGCTAAAGTAGCTGCATCGATTTATCTATTGTAGTGTGTGATACTGCACGAGCACAATCACCACCAACAATTGTATTTTTGGCTTCACCAATAGTTGATTCTAAGTATATCACCATAACTTCATGATACCAGGAGAAATCCGCAGTTGTCTTTTAACAATACTGCTTTAATCTTAGAATAGATTATTTCAATTAGGATTAACACTGGTGAATATATGGAATTTTTTTAAATTGCCAAAGCACATTTTCGATGAATGGTATTGTGGTTTACGTTCACAATCCTCATTTTTTTACATTTGCCTCTTGGTTCTATCTGAAGTTAAATTGATTTTTCTGAAATAAAATTAATGCTTTCTGAAATACAGTTAATCCTTTCTGAAAAATAATTGATCTTTACTGAAATACAATTGATAATTCTAAAATACAATTGAAATTGTCTAAAATCAATTGGATTTATCTGAAATCCAATTGAGACCATCAGAATGATAAGTGGCTATGAACCAAAAATCATTTTTTTGTAGAAGTAAAAAATGTTTTCTGATCTACAGTTCAAATATATCGTTTAAAGAAATTATATACCGGTTATTCTAATAAAATTGTATATTTATTGAGCGATTATTAAAATTTCTTCAATAATATGTTAGGTATTTTTTCTATTCATTTTTTGTTTTGGATATGGGAACTTTCAAACTATTTTTTTAGACATCAGATTTTTTAGATATCTTAAAATTTTGGAGATTTTAATAATAAGAGATGTAATTTTGTAATTTATTTAAACTTAAGGAAAATTTCAATTTCATTTTTTGAAAGAGCTTTTGCCATATATTGAGTAAATCCACTGAGAAATTATATGATCAAAATCAAATTTTGCCTAAAATGGTTCATATTCATGTTCTCAATTGATGCTTTCTGAAATCAATTGGAAAAGGTGTGGAATACAAATTTTATTAAATTTATATTATACAGTGACTTTTTAAATCAAAAGCAGGAAGGCTGTACTAAAACACTTCCATAGAAATTACAGATAAATCTATTGCCTTGGAATTTTGATTCTTTTTGCTTATTTTGAATAGTACAATCGCAGATTAACTGCACAAATTAAGGATTCCCACTGCACAGTTTAAAATTCCCACTGCACACTTTTTGTCCAGCTACACCATAAAGGCCCCATACACTATCAAACAGTTTGTACAAACATTTTTGCGCAACATCTTGCGCAAATTATTTCAAACATGTTTGAATTTACACCATATTAGTTTGTGCAACAGCTCAAACATCGCCATACACTGTCAACATGTTTGCACAATACCCTCTGTTGCGCAAATTATTTGATAGGTAGCAGAATTTGACTGCTGCACCGAAAAGCCCACTCGAATATTGGTTTCGATTTACAATCACCCTGTATATTATAAACACAATTTACGTTATTAAAATATACGCAATATTCTTCATGATTCAAAAAAATTATTTACCAATAACTAATATAAGAATATGAGAGTTTAATCATAAAGTAACGTTCACACGTTAATTGATTGAGCTTTAAAACTTTAATTAATAAACGTTAAAAAATAATTTTTAATTTTTTTGCTGCGGTTGGCGTTCGCAGTTTTTGTTTACTCCGCTCAAATTTACATTACAACAGCCCATGCGACACAGATTCAAAATTTGTAAAAAAATGTATTATAGTAAAGAATAAAATAAAATTTCCTTCTTTAAATAGCTAATATTGTACACAAGCATTTTTTGAAGATAACTTTTTTAAGAACAGTCCAAATAGTCCAACTTCTTCCAAGCATACTGTATATTAAGTTTGTTATAATTTTACTATATCATTTATTTTATTATCGGGATACCCAATATAATAATTAGTATATAGGGTGTCCCATTGAAGTTGGACTGTATGAGTATATTTGTTAATATTGAAGATAGAACAGTCCAATGTTAAATGGGACACCCTGTATAATAAATACAAAAGAAATAATTGAAAATAGTTATTTTGAAGCTTATCAATATTTGTTTACGAATATGTTAATATTGCTTTATTTTTATAATTATTAAGAAGGGTATCTTTAATTTAAGTTCACTCATAATTATTGGGCCACCTTAAAAACTTGGCATAGAGCTTTCATGTTTGGCGTCACTACAATCAGGAAAAAATCCTCTATTAATTAAATTATTTTCAAAAACGCATTTTAAAAATTGGAATTGGAATTCATAAATTACAATTTATTTTATGTACATATATGAATTATTTAGGTCTTATTAATTTTTTTGACAAAACAAATTCGGATTATTGTTATTACTCTTGAAAAAAAAATTGTCACACATACTTTAAACTTAACAATGTTTAATAATATCTACAAAAAATAGGGTTTTACATTTAAAATAAGAAAGTTGTTATATATCTTGTGAAACCGGAAGTGATATCGTTTCTTTTAAAGTTTAATAAATGCGTTTTTTAGCCCATATAACATACATAAATCTCCAATTTTTATATTCATAAATAAAGAAATAGCAGGGATAGCCCTAGTTTCGTGTACACCCGTTAATTAGAAACACCCTATATAATTGTACATATATACCTAGGATGTTCGGTTTGTGGATTACCAAAATTTAGGGTTAGAAACTATAGCAAATTTTATCGACAAAAAACGAAAAAAAGGAAAGGTCTATCATTTTTAATTACAGCGTTTTAAATTTTAGGTCACCAATTTTTGTCTAAAATCATCTTCTTTCAATGGGTTACAACAGTAATACAAAAATAGTTGATAAAATCTTGAATAAAAAATCACAAAGAAAAAAAATATATTTTGATCAGTTTTTCACATTTTTTCCAAGTCTTATTAAGGTTTGTATTTCTGTAGTAATCAGTTGAAAGAGGATGGTTTTAGCTTTTTAATGATCATTGTTATTTTTGGCAAAAATTGGTGACCTAAAATTCAAAACGCTGTAGCTCCAAAAGTAAACAAAAGATAAACCCCCCGTTTTTTGTATTTTATCAATTGAATTTGCTATAGTTTCTAACCCCAGCGTTTGGCGAACCATGAGCGGAACATACTGTATATTATAAATAATCATCCAAATTCAAAATAATGCAATAATTTTTATCTAAAAAAATTATAAAATATTTATAAAAAAATGCATTTAATATAACATTCATTTATTTACGTAAGTACTTACTTATTTATATTATTATGGCTCTATATTAAATAAAAAAATAATTAAAAACATATTTTTAAAAAATATGAAAAAAGCTTTTATGTATTTTTTTCAAATTTCATTTTTTTGTTTTAATAACAATTTTCCTTAACCACAAAATTATAAAAGCATTTTTCAGTAAATAATATAATTGTAATAAATAATAATACATTTTTATTTACTCCTAATTATTATTAAGCCCTGATGATCAGGTTAATTAAATATGAACATTGTTCTGGTTGTAGTTTTGTACAAAAAGACCTTAAGCATATGAGCAATTGACTAAACTTCATCTAGACTAGTGTTATTTTATCCAACTACTCACTAACGACTTTCGTGTATTTTGCTTCAAATTGTCACTGTGCGTGTAATTCTAGCGCAAATATCACAATTAGGAGCAACCTCGAGTTTATTTTGTTACTTTCACTGTCTTTTCTTCTCGTTCCCCTCGTCCATGAAGTTGTTTTCAATAGATTGCTTAACAAACCCATTTTGATCTTTCCCAGTTTCTTCCGGCAGCTCCTCCATTTTTTTGACAGGTTTGGATTTTTCTTCTTTACCATAAGCCTTGTTGTAGAAGTCATTGAAGAGGTAGTAGAAGAAAATCGCGTTGGGAAGAGTGAAGCATGTGGACCAACGCGGGTAACCACAATCATAGATCAACAATTGCATCGAATGAAGAAAAGCGATGCAAAATTGTAACTAAAATAAAAACAATAAATTACTTTTAATGAAGTTGGTTTAGTACTTACAAGTTGGATTGTGGTAATATATTTTTTCCACCATAAATATTTTTGGAGTGATGGTCCACAGGCTGAGAGTAGATAGTAGGTATACATGACGATATGTACAAAGGAGTTGATGAAACCTATGAATGTTCCATGACCTCCTGGGAAATATTTGGTTGCACCCCAACTGATCATGGGCATCACTGTATGGTGATAAAGGTGAAGGAATGTTACTTGATTATCTTTTTTCCTCAATACAAAAAATACTGTATCCAAAAGTTCAGAAATTTTGGCTAAAAAGTAGTAGTACACACAAGTTGCTACCTGGAAGCAATATAATAATTTCAACATTTTTTTTAGTTATGACTTACCAAAATTGCATTATCATTATTGGAAAAATCTACAGGCTCGCATTTCCAACTATAATGGCTCCCCCAAGCTTTCGTCAACCCCTGCAAAAAGAATTTCCAAAAATTAAGAAGAGATTAATGGAGTTTTATTAAAATTTGACTAGAAGCAAAGTTAAGCTTTTAAGAAAAAATAAAATTACCCATAAAATGTATTATTTGAAGGTGGTAAATTTTTTTTAAGTGCTTACCATATAAAATAAATAAAAACTTATTAATACTTGAATAAAATTATAAACTAAAAGTGTGTTTTTTAATTCATATGGCTTCCTATTCTTCATATATTTTGGGCCCCAACTCAAGACGAAATACAAATAAGCCCCAATTATAGCCAATCCGGGGAACGGATCAGAAATTAGGAACCAATCATTCGTCCTTGGATCTAAAAAAATCAATTTTTAAACAAAAAAACATTTTTTAAGTAAAAACATTGATAAAAAAGGAATTTTGAATATAAAAATATTATGGTTAAATTAAAAAATAAGTAAATGTATTTTGTAATATTAATTAGTTATTAACGGAAGCATTATTTCTATAAAAATTGTTATTGGTTGTAATAAGCATTTAAGACGTGTAATTTAACAAACTGGCAATTAAGTAAGATGTAAATAATTCAGTTCAAAAATATTGTAATTGCGTTTTGAATATTATGCAAAAACGTGGAAGCAAAAATTGTAAAAAATAAAACAAAAAAACATGAGACACTTTATGTAAGAGTTTATGTCGCGTGAATGTTGTTAGATTTAATAACTAAAAATTAAAAAACTTTGAAAAATCAAAAAATTATGACAATAGTAACGGTGGTTACATAATAACTTTCTGAAGCAATAAAAGATTAAAATTGGCGTTTTATAATTTAAAATTTATAGCTAAAAGCTAAGTTGTTACAATTTTAATAGAGGTATTTTTTATTTTACCTGCTAATTCATAAAATAAATAATGGTAGTATCCTTTGGAAGACTCTGTTACATTTGCAGAGGCCATGGTTGAAGTCCCAAAATTTATTGATCTGAAAAAATAAATAAATTTAAAATTCTTTATTTTTTTTTTATTTCCTAAAAAAATATTACAGACTATTTAGGGTACTTTAAATAACTTCACTTATACTAGAATTGCGGAAATGACTTTAACAATAATTTTAATTAGACCTGAATACGTGCATGATGTGTTGTATTACTTCCTGGGACATGATTACAAATGACTTAGCTTAATCATTAATAAAGCAAGATTTTTAAATTATTTTTTGTCTATTATTACACCTAAATTAAATTTATGTACACCCAAATGATTATTACTGCCTTATAATTTTAAATAAGTACATTTTTTGTAATAATTTCCAAATTAAGATTTGGCGACTTAAAATTTTATAAAACTATTTTTGTCAAAAAACGCATCTTCAAAATTAAAAAAAGATATACCGTTAACTTCTTAGTTTTTTTTGGAAAATTAGCGATATTTTTAAATTGAATTTATGAATCTGACGGTTTCGAAGAGTTGTATATAAAATGTTTACTTTAGGGCCGTAGCCGACAGATTTATGATTTTCACATACAAAAAATTTCGCGGGGGCCAGACATTTGACTCTACGCTTCTAGCCGAAAAAATGCAATATTTTCAAAACTAAAAAAGGTAATATAAAATTTCAAAATTCTACTAAAACTACAATTTGGGTTTCAGATAAAAACGTGCTTCTTATAAAAATCCTACGATTAATAAATTAATTAAAAATTTTTAAAAATCTTGCTTTTTAAATAGTTTGTTTCTTTAGAAAATTAGTGATATTTTCAAAACGAAACAAGATAATTAAGAATTTCAAAATTCTACTTAAACCAAGAGTTTTGTTCTTTATAATCATATATTTTTAGTAAAAACCGCGCCGTAAATAAATTAATAATGAATTTATTAAAGTGACATTTTGGGAAATTATGTATATCAAATTTTTTAGTCACGCAGCTCTGCCGAAAAAAAGCAATAGTTTCAATACTGAAAATACAAATTTCAAAATTCCACAAAAACCAAGATTTCGGCTTTAGATAAATATATGCTTTTTATAAAAATCGTACGATTGATAAATTAATGCTAAATTTCTAAATTAGTTGCTTTTAAATCGTTTGTTCTTTTAGCAAATTAGCGATATTTTCAAAACTAGAAAAGATAATTAAAAATTTTGCTTAAATTGCGATTTTCGTTCTTTATAATGACACATTTTTTGCAAAAATCACGCCGTAAATAGATTAAAAATGAATTTATGAAACTGATAGTTTTGAAAAGTTTGTATATAAGATTTCATGACAGCTCTGCCGAATAAATGCAATATTTTCAAAACCAAAAAAGATAACATAAAATTTCAAAATTACACTAAAACAACGATTTGGGCTTTAGATAAATACGTGATTTTTATAAAAATCCTACGATTAATAAATTAATAATAAATTTCTAAAAATGTTTTTGCTACAAAAAAACGAACGAATCATCCTTTATTTTAAAATAATCCAGATTATTAGAATACAATAAAAATAGTCGAGATGAGTTTCTTCTCTTTTTCTAAACGGAATTCAGAAAAATCTAGTTATCTAATGAATTACTTAACAAAATTATAATTAATTTAGCCCACAAAATTAAGGAGTAGCTGGCAACTTTTATAGCGGGCAATAATTGTTAAAAAGCTTTTTATTTCTCATTGCATTAATTAACAGTGTTTAACTAATGTACTTTTATTGACTTTTACTATTTACTTACAAGACGAACATAGAATCGAGCTTTAAATCGTTTTATTGCTGCAAAAAGTCAACAGCATCCAAAACGCAATTTTAGAAAATGTCTGAAAATAAATTAAAACTTTCTTTCATGCATAATTTTACGAGTACTATTACATCAATTGGGTATTAAGTAAATACTATTACCACATACGGGTATTATACCAGTAATTAAAATAGTTGTTTAAATAATGCATACGCCCTAACTTAAAAAAAAAATAAAATATTATTTTTTTTTAAATCTGAGTGGCACCAATCATTAATCTTTAAAATCGCTTTCAAACGATTTATTAAATTTAAATAAAAAATAGGTAGGTACATAATTTAAAAACTCAATTAATAACTGATTTTTTTTGTAATTTTTTGTATAATAATTTTTATAAATATTTTGGTTGTAATAAAAGGTTAGTAAGCCAAATACAATTAATTACACCATTTCCAAATCTTGAGCAACTTCAAATTTAATACCGGACCATGGGTTTCCCCATAATTTGCGCAAGATGCAAAAATTTAATAATGACCGACGGATGAATGTCAAGTATCTCATTTTCTTGAACACTTACAACACCTTTCAAAAAAAATTCATCTGTTTTGTTCCGAAAATTATAATTGGTGATTGAAAAAAAATAAAAAAAATGTTTAAAAATATTTTTCAACAAATTTAGCTTTAATTATGTTATTACTGTAATTAAATGAGTATTAGTAGTTGTTTTAATAAAGAAGGCCAAGGATTTTATCATTGATCCTTGTGATATTCACTCAAGAATAAAGTTGTTTTTATTTAAAATTTGTTTATAATACAGTCGAACTTCTATAACTCGAACTTCTATAAGCCCAATTTTTCCATAACTCGAATTTTGTTTGTAATGTGTTTGTAAAAATATGTATTCGTTTTTAACTTTGTGAAATAATTTCTATATCTCGAATTTTTTTTAGAGTCCCTTGAAGATTTGAGTTAAAGTAGTTTGACTGTATATGCATATTTTTATTTAAAAAAATTGGCTATAATTAATAATTATTATAAAATGCATTTTTATAATCCGTTGCAATATATTATGAAGTAAATCCATATTTTAATACATTTATTTCGACATTTTCTGATGTTTTATTAATAAACAAAAAATTAATTAAAATTTTCAACGATTTCATCGCAATTGAATAGAATTTATTTTCATTTTAGTTGAATATTAGAAGAAATAAAAATTTTAAAAAATTTTAATTTTTTTTGAATGAAATTAATTATTAAAAAAATCATAAAGAAAAATTCGGGAATATCTGAGGTCATAGTACTCGGCCTAACCACCGTTTAAACCGTATAGACAATAATTACTGTTTATAATTCACAAAACATAGTATTGTTTTATTTCGGGTATTAAATGAATTTCTGTGGCTACTAATTTTTGGTAAAAAAATTTTATTTATAAATTTGTTACAGAAATTTAAATAACTTACATATAAAAAAAATCCAAATGAAAAAAAATATTTAACTATCACCACTGCTCACAAAGCTCTTATTGAGGAGCACTGGTCTAAGTCAGAACCATCCAAAGTGTGCACACTAGTTTCGGTGATAGAAAGTGGTAATACTGTGTACCTCATCAGTTACCTGCCAGAAAGTATATTAAATATAATTTTATTGGTGGAACATAATGACCACCAAATTCGCTCCTACTAAAGACCACTTAATTCACTAATCATTCAATTCAATTTTGTTGGTTGTTGGTTTCTTTAATCAACGACCTTAAATATTTTAGATTTTATGCCAAGTAATGAGTGGTAGGGATATGACAACACAAAAAGGCACAATGCTTTATTAAACAGAATAAATTATAAGTTTTACATTAATGGGATTTACAATTTGTATACACGAAAAATTAAAAAAAACCTTGCAAATACACATTTTTCGTCAATAAAATTATTTATAAAAAAGTGGTATCAACCATTTAAGTTTAAAAAATCACAAAAATATTCCTAAATCTAAAAAACGTGAGCATGCAATGTTATAATTAGGATATTTTTTTAATTTATCATGAAACTTTCATGTAATGATGCTTTTTTCGTGAATTACAAGAAATGTCCATTAATTTTTAATAGATTTTTGCTAATCGTCATTTTTTTTTAAATATTTATACCGGTTTATAACAAATGCGAATGGTTTATAAGAATGAGTTTGTTGAAATTAATGTAATTTTACGAGTGTCTCAAATGCATTTTAAATTTTATGGTGAATGCTGCTCGACTGAAAAGATGCAATATTTTCAAATCTAAAAAAAGATAAAATTTCAAAATTCTGCTAAAACTACGATTTGGCTTTAGATGAATATGTGGTTATCATAAAAATCGTACGATAAATAAAGATAATAATTTCTGAAAAAAATTCTTTTAAATCGTTTTTTTTTAAGTTAGCGATATTTTCAAAACAACAAAAGGTTATTAAAAATTTTACAATTTTACTTAAATTGCAATTTTCATTCTTTATAAAATCGTATATTTTTTTTGTGAAAATCGCACTCTAAATTAATTACTAATTAATTTATTAAAGTGACGGTTTCGAAAAGTTTGTAACTGAAATTATAGGCTTAGTGTAGCTCGGTCGAAAATATACTATATTTTAAGAATTAAAAAAGAAAATATAAAATTGAAAATTTTACCAAAACTACGATTGGGGCTTTAGATAAAGACGTGCTTTTTATAAAAATCGTACAATTAATAAATTAATTACAAATTTCTAAAAATGTTACTTTTGAATTATTTGTTTTTAGAAAATGAGCTATATTTTAAAAACAAAAAAACATAATTAAAAATTTTAAAGCTCCACTTAACCATAATTTCAGTTATTTACAATCACATATTTTTGCAAAAATCCGGCCAAGAATAAATTATTAATGAATTTCGAAAAGTTTCTATAGGTATGTTTAGTGCAGCTCTGCCGAAGAAATGCAATATTTTCAAAATTAAAAATGATAATATAAAATTTCAAAAACTAACATTTTGGCTTTAGATATATACGTGGTTTTTATGAGAAATGTACGATTAATATATTAATTATGAATTTCTAAAAATATTGCTTATAAATCGGTTGTATTTTAAAAAATAGCGAAATTTTCAAAACTAATTAAAAATTTTAACATTCTACATAAACCACAATTTTCGTTATTTATAGTCGCATATTTTGGCAAAAATCGTGATGTAAATAAATTCAAAATGAATTTATTAAGGGGACGGTTTCGAAAAGTTTGCATATAAAATTTTATGTTTAATGCAGCTCTACCGAATAAATGCAATATTTTCAAAACTAAAAGAGATAATATAAAATTTCAAAATCTATTAAAACTACAATTTTGGCTTTCGATATATACGTGCTTTTTATAAGAAATGTATGATTTTTAAACTAATTATAAATTTGAATCGTTTGTTTTTAGAAAATTAGCGATATTTACAAAACTAAAAAAGATGATGAATAATTTAAAAATTCTACTTAAACTAGGATTTTCATTTTTTATAATCACATACTTTTTGCAAAAATTTCGCCGTAAATAAATTTATAATAAATTTATTAAAGTGACGGTTTTGAAAAGTTAGTATAAAATATTATGGTTAGTGCAGCTTGCCGAAAAAATTCAACATTTTTAAAACTAAAGTTGATAATTAAAAATTTCGAAATTCTACTAAAACTAGGATTTGGGCTTTATATAAATAGATTTGTATACACAAAGAATTAAAACAATATTTCATTGAATCATTGAGCCACATTGTTTGTTAATAACATTAAAAAAAATGGTGTTAAACATTTGACTTAGGAAAAAATCACAAACATATTCCTAAATCTAAAAAACGTGAGCATGTAATGTTTTTATTTTTCTTTCAACTTAAGAGCATCTTCCTAGACACCCGCGATAAATTTTCCGTTGGAAATAATAACAAGGAATAGAAAATCCATCTCACTTTTCTGGAGCTTCTTGCAAATTATGACCAAATAACTCATAATTTTGGAGGAAAAATTGTGAAAAATCATGAAATGGAGCATTACTTTTGCAGTCATAACTCAAGTTTCCCTCGTTAGATTTTCAATTTTTTTTCAGATTTTAATCTAAATTGATTAAGCTACATCTTGCCACGGAGTTACTTTTAGATCATTATATTTTTTTTGTACATTCTCCATTTTTTTCCCTTCTGGCAAAAATTAAAGAAATGACTTCTAAATCATCTACAAAAAAAATATACAAAAATGTTGTTCGCACTAGTTTTTATGACTGCAAAACTAAACCACTATATTTTCCGTTTAGGAAATTGCTCTTAACATAAAATTTTGTTTGTGAACAAAAAGAAATGTCCATTAATTCTTAATAGATTTTTTTGCTAATCGTCATTTTTTTAAAATAATTATACTGCTGTGAAAAAAAATGCATGTTTTATAAGAATGGTTTTGTTGAAATTATTTAATTGTCTGTTGCAATTAATGAAATTTTACGAGTGTGTTAAATTTCCAAGGAAAGAATAATAAGTTTTATGTTGTTTCCTAAAAAGTATGCACTTAAAACGTGTAATTGTAAATAATGCAATACTCCATTTGAATTATTTATAATAAAAACAATTGCAGCATTCATAAAAATATTAAAAATTCTTGTTTAGAAGTTTATTTGAAATTTTATACAACATATTTTATTATAATTACAATCTTAAATTGCACCAAAAGAATTTAGACTAGAAAAATTTGAAAATATTTAAAAAAATTAAACATTATTAAAATTAACGATTGTTAAAAGAACTTTTAAGTATGATGTAATAATAACTTTTGTAGTAAATGACTTTGTTACTTTTATTATTGCCTCTGGGTTTACAAACTAATTTTTGCTGTAATTATCAACGCTCTTTACTTTCTGTTTAAGCTAAAGAAAGTACAAATGTAATGTAATATTAAATCACACATGTGTGCATTTTTATTACCACCTAATGATTTTTATAATTTATAACACAATTATAACTATAAAAAAATTGCAAAAAAATTACCATAAAAATAATTTATCTAGAGAAATCTGTTAGGTTCTCAAATTAATCATTTAAATATTCAATAATTTTTAATTTTATTTAAATAAAGGTTGTGGCATTTATAATTGAATGAAGAGAATTAAAAAGTGTATAGTAAAATGTCGAAATTTAAGCCGACAGCAATTTAGCATTGGACCAAATTTACGAAATATGACCCGAATTTTTCCTCATATCTTAACTTTTATTTTAAATTAAAGCAACGAGCTTATTATTATTATTATTTTATCTAAACAAGCCCAAAAAATAAAAATCTAAGCACTTGATTTCGAAATATGATTTTACCATAAACAAATTCTACCTTAAAAATTATTTTTGGTGGTAACAAATTTTCTACCGAAATCCTTTTTTGAATTTTTTTTTGGTGTTTTCAAAAGTCTTGCAGTTTTCATTTGTTGGGAGCAACAAAAACAATACTTTTGACTGAAGTATTTTCTACAAAAAAGATGATGTTATCACTTTTTGTTTTTTTCTTAAGTTTTAAAATAGCCTAAAGCGTACAATTTTTACTAAGTATTCCTCTCTTTGTTGCTCCCTTCAAATTGTTCGGTTTAGTCTACAAAAACAAAAATTGTAACAAATAAAGCTTTTTAGTAACCAATAAAGAAAAATTCAAAAAAGCCTTAACAGAAAAAAAATGACCATTCAGTAATTAGGTCGTTTATTAACAATTAAAAATTAGTTACTCCTATTTGCTTGTCTACTTAAACCCGGATTACTTTATTACCTATAACTAATTTAATTTTAATTTGTCAGGAGAAATCGTAAGTAATTTGGGGAATTTATCTTCACTTAAAATTTAATTACTTTAAAACTAAGTACTTTAAAATTTTTTTATTTCACATTTTAGAGGACAATTTCAATTAATCAATATAAAGTATTTTGTTAAAATATAAATAGGAGAATACAAAATATTTTTTGATTTATTTATTTTTTTATGTGGTAGAGTGATTATAAAGGAAGTAACTAATATTACGCGAGATAACCATTAATTTTTTTGCACCTAGAAATAATGCCATGAATATTTTATAAGAACCTTGGAGAGAAAGTGCATACTGTAATAAATACTGGATCATTTGTAAAAAAGGAATTTATTTATATAATTTGCGCAGTTATGCGATTTAATGCATATATCGCACGCATGTAGGATAACTCGTTTTTTTAGCTAAACGCCTAGTCATTTAGGTAAACGCGGGCACTTAAAAAAAACCATTGAATATTTTGCTATTTGACTCAATAAATTTAGTCGTTTACCCAAACCACTTCTCGGGCACTTATGCCTGTTTTTACCAACGATTCCTAAACTTAGGCATTGCTTGTATGCTAGGTATTGCCTAGTTGCTAGGTATTTTTAATCATTTAATAAAAAATACCTAGCAACTAGGCAATACCTAGCATATAAGCAATGCCTAAGTTTAGGAATCGTTGGTGAAAACGGGCATTAGATACTTAGATTTAGAAAATTCTGCTCCAGATGAGATGTCAAGCCGGAAGCTGTGCTAATTTTATAGGACTCGTTTCGGAAATCTGATTCCTTCTAGTTCCTAAAATATTTGTATGATCTAGTTTGCCTCGATCAATCTTTGGTACTTCCACTACTACAATCGAACCTACGTTTTTTTTAAATTTCTTAAATAAAGACTTCAACATCTTTTCTGCAGCCCTCCTTCGTCCTTGCACCGATTTTTCACGTTCTTCAATTATAATCCTTTCTTGCTGACATAATTCACATAATTCTTGACTACCATGAAAGAAAGATTTGGGGTCGTTGAAAAGTTGCGTTGTAACGAAATCGCGTTTCCAGTACTTAGTGTAGATTCTAAAGTCGTCTTCGTCACGTACCTATATTGGATAATATCTCAGCTGGAATGCTCCTGGATTTCAAAATGAACTCGATACGGTGATATTTTGATTATGAAATGGTACGATGAATTTTTTTGACCATGACGTACAGTTGATATCGTCCAACCATGCCTTCAATAAGTTCTCTACATCCTTGACTAGCAGGATGATATGAATCATTAGCTTTGTTCCAACAACGTGTTTTTTGGCTTTCACGAGAAACCGTAACAAACTTCTTACCATCCAAAGTTTATCGAACAAGTTCACGTGTTGTGATTATAAGCAATGTTGGACTGGCTCACCAACCTTTTGGAAATGGACCTATTTTTTGTTATATACTATATACCGGGTGTTCCATTTTAATTAATCCAGCTGATTAATATCGTGAAAACTGGGCGATTTCCTTAAAGTTTTTATGAGTTTTTTTTTGGACATTTCTGGAAAATGGGAAAACTCTCTATAAGTATTAATCCATAATTATTATACTTTAAAACAAGTCTTCACAATATGATCTCCGTGGGCCAAAAATAGAGTTGGAAGAATTATTGTTTTCGCTCTTTTAAAAATATAATTCCAAGTTTTAAAAAAAAAATTAAAAATATTTATTACCATTCATTTTTCGAAAATCTGGAAAAATATTTCTTCGGTCTAATGCAGAATCTGGGTAATGCACTTAGAAAGCCTAACTTTAACAGATCACTAAATTTTAACATAATGAAGTTTTTCCAAAATAATGTAAGATTAAAATTGATTTTTTATGAATATCGGTGCAAAAAAACGACATAGTTCGTCACTGAGTAACTACAAAATATTGAAAAATGTGTATTTAATTACCTATTGAATTGAAATTCATGATGCCTAAAGAATTATTGAAAAATCTTGCACCGTTCTAAAGTTACTAAAATTGATTTTTTATGAATTTCGGTGCAAAAAAGAACGATATAGTACGCCACTGAGTAACTACAAAAATTGATAAATTTGATTTTAATTACATTACGTTAATAAGTTACTGCTATTATGAGTTACTTGTGTTTCACCCTGTACACTTTTGGTTAAATCGTTCTATATTTTCGTTTTAGCATTTGTCGAATATTCAATTTAAAAAATTAAGAAAAATAGGAATAGAAAATAAAACTAAATTTCAAACATCTCTGTGATACATTCCAAACATTTTAATGTAAGATCTTTATTAGAGAATGATAAAATTCAAGAAGGATTTTTTTTGGGTCACTGAAGGAAAAGTATTAGGGGTAGGGCCCACCACAACCAATCGGGAACTGGCCCACCGGACAACCGGGCGAATGCCCGGTGGGCCAGTCCGACACTGGTTATAAGGGTACAAACATGATGCTGCACCGACTCAAGCACCGATACAAGCACCGACTCGAGTCCCGATCTAAGCACGACCTGGCCTGAACATGGTGAAGCACCGACTCAGGCACGACTCAAGACTTTTTCACTTTATTTCCAGTTTACCTAGACTCAAGTGTATTTAAATTAATTTTTTAAATGTCGTTTGATGGTGATTCAGACTTATTTGCGAATGCTGCTGTAAAGTTAAAATTTTAAAACCTGCAAAATATTAATATATGTATAGTATATGTATTAATTAATATGTAACAAATGTATTTTATATTTAAAAAAAACTGAAATTCCTACACCGGCTGTCAAGTGAAGAGAATAAACTTAACACAACTTAGCGCACGTGGTAAAACGACCAATCAGGACGCAAATTTCAGGCACCGACCTACGCTACTCGCACCGAAAAATAAACACGTTTGATTCTTGGATAGGATCGGTGGTTGAGTCGGGAGTCGGTGCTTTACCATGTTTTAACCCTAAGAATGGAAGGTTAGGTTTCAACTAACGAGTACACTGGTGTGTACTGTAACTACGGGACCGCACGAGCGCGTTTTTTATATTGCGCATGACCGTGATCGGTAATGTACAGTTTTTCGAGCTGTTGGTACAAACTAACTTTATATTCGGGCCAAAAATTAACTAGAGCTTAAATTACTGTTACGTTAATTCACGACCATTGTTGCTTTGAAAAATCGCAGGGCGAATTCTAAAAAAAAATCAGCACCTGCATAGCAACTTCGGCAGCTCTTGTGGAAGTCTTAGGATTAAAACATGGTGCAGCACCGACTCAAGTAGCGATCCAAGCACCGGATCAAACCTTAAAAACAAAGACATTGTTTCTTATGCGGTGCTTGAGGCCGAAAAAAAAGCCGAACGATAAAAGGCCGACTTGGATAAAAGGCCGACGTGGACAAAAGGCCGAATGATAAAAGGCCGAAGCGCACAAAAGACCGACGCGGACAAAAGGTCGATAATAAAAGTTAATGTGCACAAAATTAAAAAAAAATATGTTTATTCTGTTTCTCCTTTGAAAACAAATGTTTATTTGAAACATTTTTTCATAAAATCACTAGTTTCGGAAATATTTCTCTGAGGAATTTGTTTGCTTCAAGTTCATAGTAACACAAAATCATGTCAAAATCAAAACAAAGTAACTAGACTTCACAAAAGCAGAGGCGTAGGTCTAATTTTTACCATTTTGTCAAAACTTCAGATTTTAGAATTTCGTTATTGTCCCTTCTATTTCATAAACGTCAGTTTCCATCAAAATTAATTTGCGTAAATATTTGTTTTGTGTTAGCATCTGCCTCGAAAATGAAGGAAAAACATTTTCAATATTTGACATTTGCTGTGAAATTAGAGATTTTGGAAAAATATTTGCTACGCCATTGGATTTCTAGGAGATTTTCTTTTCAAGATATCAGTTGTACCAACCTGTGTATCTGGTTACCTACATATCAAACCACAATCATTTTAGCTCACCCTGTACAAGGTGATTTTTAAGTTGATACTTTTTTTCGACGAGTTGTAAAACTCAATGTACTAAGTCATTTGGAAAAATATTTTGCATATAAGTCTTTAAACAAGAATGGTATAAGGCGAATAAGGCAAATAATTTCTTAATTAATTTCATACTAATTTTTTATTTATAAACTAAACAAACTAAAGCTATAGTTAACACAGCAAAAGACACGGACCCTTTTCTTTTCGTCGGCCATTTTTCTTTCGGCCTTTTATCATTCGGCCGTTTGTCCAGGTGGGCATTTTTTCTTTCGGCTTTTTGTCTGCGTTGGCCATTTGTTTAATTCGGCCTTGTTTCTTTCAGACCTTTGTTCACGTCGGCCTTTTGTCCGAGTCGTCCTTTTATTATTCGGGTTTTTGTCCCTTTCGGACTTTTCTGGTAGACCCCTAAATTACTGCCAAAAATTCGAAATTCTTGCATAACTTTGTATCAATCGATTTTAATAATTCTTGTTTAATTTTGAACATAAAACCTCAAGTGAAAAACTAAAAAAAAAATTAATTTTTCTTACTACTTTTTTATTTTATGCAATTTTGAAATTTTGTAGGATCTTAAAAAATGGGGATAAAATCTAAAACTAAAACAAGTTTAACCTTCAATTAAATAGTTAATAAACGCTGATTTTTAATGTGCGTTTAAAATCAAAAAAAAATGGTTAAAAAATGGTGGAGTTATTAACGTTTTTTGAAAAAGTTTTAATTCAAATTATCATTTATTAGGTTAAATCGCAATTTATTTAAAAAGTAAAGCGGCGAGATTGTAAAACATCATCACCAAAGCTAAAATTGCAATTCCAAGGTTAATTTACATAATTTTTGCAATTTTCTTAAATTACATTTTTGTCCCGAAAATAGAAATTTTTGCATGACTTTTTTAATTATCTTCGAATTTTAATGATCTTTTTTTATTCTGTATCTAAAATCTTTTATTAGCTTATTTATAAAACATGTTTCTTAATTTTTTCTATTTTGAATTTTTTTTATTATTTCACTTTAGAAATTAAACATTGAAGAAAGAACTTATTTTTTAGAAATTAATATGTAGTTCAAACATTTTGATTGAAATCTTCTTTGTTTACTTTTTTTTAAGAAGTGTTTAAGTGGAGTATCTTATAAATATGTATCCTTCATGTTTTTACAATAATTTAACTCAAACTACTTTCAAACCGCTTTCAAATACAAAAAATACATGCAACCAAATTTACACCAGACATTTTTCTCATTGCCTACAATTACATACTTACATTTACTGCTTTTGATAAAATAATAAATATATGTATACATCTTTACAGATTTTTTTTTGGTGAGGTTTTCTTAAATTTTCTTTTTTTTTGTTGTACTAAAAAATCTTATGGCTATATTTGTTGCAACTTTTTTCTTTCTGTGGAAAGGAAACAATTATGAGGAAGAAACAAATAATTCGTAAAAATTGCGCTTTTGTCATTGTCTTAGAAATTAAGAAAAAACAAAAAGTGATAAAATTACTTTTGGTACTGTTTTGTAAAGCATGCTTAAAATAAAGACAACCAACTCTTTTTTGTATTTTATATTTTTGTTGTACTTTCATAACAATTTAATTTTTTTTTGTTTTTTCTAAAACAGTCAAAAGTACTTTATTTGTAACCATTAAAATATTTGGTTTACCCCACAAAGATAAAATTTACTACAAATTATAGCTGCAAGAGAAAATACCCCAAAAAAAAAAAACTTGCATAGAAAATTTATTATGATTAAAATTATTAGATTTGACAACCATCCTCTTAATTAGAAGGACCAATGACGATTTCAAAAATAATTTTTAATCTTAGTACTAATTTATATTGTATGTCCTCTACTAAAAATAATTAAATGAACCTTTCTTTGGTGATAATAATTAAAATTTGGTGATTACCCAATTTTTTGGGATAAAAAAAATTGATTCACCTTGTATAAAGGTGAGATTTTTTCATCGAAATCAATCAGAAGGAATCAGTCATCATCAGACCATGCATTAGGAAAGTGAAATTCATTGCCAGAAGTAAAAGAACTCAGTTCGACCTTGACTCGCTTTTGCCAAATTCTTATGTCATATTACTGTTTATACACAAAAGTAAGCCACATCTTATATAAGAAGCCTACATTCCTTAACTTTAAATGCAAACATTCTAATACTAAAATCAGCTGTATTCAGTCGTTTTGAAACCAGTATTCATTTATTTTGTCAATATTAGGAAATACAATTATTGCTTATTATTACTAAAGCTTGAGTATTAATAAAAAATAATCAGAAACCCCATAAATCTGTGGATAAAAATATTAAAAATACTATCCAAATTGTCATAATTAGTAATAAGCAATGTAAACCACTTTTTTTTTATTAAAGAAAAATAATAAAAATGGTTGGTGTTAAATGAGCGTTGGCGGCCGGAATTATGTTTTCAAACCAAAAATTCCGCCGGATGGCAGTATTATTATCATTCTATTTTTCCGGCAGATTTTCGTTACACAGGGAAAAATACCGCCCCCCAACGGTACTCAATAGAAAACTTCGCCCATACCAGCGCGCATGCCCATTATTTTTGGTTTTCCAGCGGTTTTTTGATTGCAATGATAATAATACCGTCGTCCGGCGGACTTTTTGGTTTGAAGATATAATACATTTTTATTATTATTATTAAATCACTAAACCAGTAACCTTAAACTGAAAACAAAACCTAATTTGCATGTAATAATTTGTAATTATCCAAATAAACTGAAAATAAAATATGTCTCAATCTCGATGTGTGTTAGAAATGATGAAACTGGTTTTTCATGCGTTGACTTCTTCGAGATTTCCAAATGATGTAGAAATACACGTAGAATTTGTGTTAATAAAAATAAGTTTAAAAATGGTCTTGATACTCTAAAAATCGAATCGCATCAAATTATTTCACAATGGTTTAAGCTTTAATTTAATTGCAAACCTGTAATTATCCCAATGATGCTTCAAAACTCGCACCAATTTTAAGGTCGATCCTTGATCAAAAGAAAAGTTGATACGGTTGAGAAATTATTACTACTAAACTTGGTATAATTATAAAAATTATGTTAAATCAAATTTAGTTTAAGTAAAATTGATACAAAAATGTTGTATACCTAAACTAAGGCCCGGTTGCGCAGTTGAAGCTTAAGCTTTAAGCTGTACTTAAACTACACAAAGGACAGATCTCCTATTGTATTTCTGTCAATTTTTTAGTTTAAGGCGATAGTCGGCAAATTTGAGCGCTTGAGTTTGAAATTCTCTTGATATTTGCGATTTTGGTCATAACTTTTTTTCCAGTGGAGCTTTTTTAAAATTTCTTTTTTTAGTATAAAGAAGAGTCTTCTGGCTACCAATTTCTTCTTTTTTTGTTTTAGTAAGTGAAACCAAATAATCATACGGCAGCAGTAAAACGGGCTCTTTACAAGAAATGTTCGCTTATTGGCTCCTTGAAACATTCTAAAAAATTAATTGAAATAATATTTTTTTTCCAACGCTATAAATAAGTTAAGATATAAACGAAGACTTTGATATTGCGTTTTTTTGTTTTAAATATATTTTTAAATTTTTTACAGCATCCCAAAAATTTTTTTAAAATTTTACTTAATTTTTGGGATGCTGTAAATAGTTTAAAAGTATATTTAAAACAAAAAAAACGCAACATCAAAGTCTTTGTTAATATCTTAACTTATTTCTAGCGTTGGAAAAAAAAATATTATTTCAATTAGTTTTTTAGAATGTTTCAAAGAGCTGCTAAGCGAACATTTTTTGTAAAGATCCCGTTTCCGTTTTACTGGCTACTGGTGCCGTATGATTATTTGGTTTGACTTACCAAAACAAATAAAGAAGAAATTGGTAGCTACAAGACTCTTCTGTGTACCAAAAAATGAAATTTTAAAAAAGCTTCAATTGAAAAAAAAATATGACCAAAACCACAAATATCAAGCGAATTTGAAAATCAAGCGCTCAAATTTGCCGACTATCCTCTTAAGTGTCACTTAAGCTGCAACTGTATAACTGGGCCTAAGTCAGTTTGTGTCATAATTTAAATTGAATAAAAATGAATTTACAAAATTTACTGTATTAAAACTTGTGATATAATTTAAATAATAGGTGTATAAATTTTGATCCTACGTAATTTAATAACTGGTGTGAATTTCAAAAAAATTAGGATTTACGTAAGTTCAAGAATTTAAATCACCCGAAATGTCTGAAAATCTGAGCACATTAATAAGTATTAGAAAACTTAATTACTGTCATAACTCTCGAATGCCATTAGAAGATAATTACATAAATGAACCACTGCGCATTTCTATTGTTATAAATAATTAAGTGGCGGATACCAAACTGACCGTTTCCCCTCCAATTTTTGGTAAGAAGTTCTAAGTGCAGGCGAAAAGTCGTAAATTCACAAAAGCGCACACAACCTGCGCTGAAGTGCTAAAAAAAGTGTGATTAAATATTCAAAATTTGTGACTTAAGTTTAAATTAAAATGAGTGCCAATTTGAATATTACTTTTAATGATACGGTAAGTACCATAATAATAACAAAAATATATGCCAAAATTTAAAATGAAAATACCATAAAAATCATATCAAATTTAAATTAATATAAATTTTTCTTGGCTAAAAAATCATCGAAATTATTTTATTATACGTATAGTATTTATTAGATTATATAAATTTAATAGGTATATAAATTAACAAATAATTTGTTTACAATACAAAAATTTACCTGCATAATTGTTGTTTACAATTGATTTTATTGCAGCTTTTTTTAAATTTTTAAATACATAAATTAAAACCTAGATGGTAATTATTCGATTATTTTTGACTAAAAAGACACCACCTAATAATAAAGATATTGTATTTTTTTCATTTTTGGTTTTTGGTTCAACTAAATGCAGGTCAAATTAAATACTCGATTTTAATTGTTTTTAGTACCTATATTTTTTTATATCTTTTGTAATTAAAAACACAATTATATGAATATAAAAAAATTAAATTGATGCAATAAAAGTTTAAATAATAATACATAATTTTGATATTTTTTAATTACCTACTGCATTTATGAATAATTAATTTAATTATTAAAATTAAATTTTAATTGATTTTTGCGATACTTAAAATTTTTTTTTGATCATGCCCAGTTGGTAATTTCAAAACGCAAGGATAAAAATGTGGAACTTCAGTAAAATAAATTGAGGAATTAATAACGATTCAAAAGTCTATTTCAATTTTTACAATTTTTTGATATATTATATTTTTTGGTGGTTTTGAAAATTATTCAATTTAAAGGGCCGAAAATTTATTATTTATTTAAAAACATCAGAAAAAAAATCATAACTTATTAAAAAAACACCGCAGCAACATAAAATAAATTCCATTAAATAGACGAATTAATGATGACTCAAAAATTAGTCGAATTTAACGTTTACGAATTCATTGAAAATTACGCAATTTAAAAGACTGGACAATAAAAAAAATCATAACATTAGATAGAAGATTTAATGACAACCTATAATTTTAATTTTACAATTTATAGAAAAAAATTTTTCGCTTGTTTGAAAATTGCCCAAAAGGAAGAAATTTTTGGACTTCAGTAAAAAAAATCATAATTAATAAATTTAAAAAAACACCGAAGTAACTTAAAATAAATGAATTAATGACAATTTAAAAAATGGCCCATTTTAATTTTTGGAAATACTTGTTTCGCGTCTTTGAAAATTAGTCAATTTTGAAGGCTGAAAATTCTGTAAATTTTAAAGGACTTCAGTAAAACAATCATAACTTATTAAAAAGACACCGTAGTATCACAAAATGAATTGCAATAAATAGATGAATTAATAACGGTTCAAAAATTAGTCTATTTTAATTTTTAAGATTTTTGGAAATATTTCTTTTTCATGTCTTTCGAAATTACCCAATTTTAAATACCGGAAATTTAGTAGTTATTAAAGGACTTCAGTGAAAAATCAAAACTTATCAAAAAACTGCATAGTAACTTGCATTAAATAGAAGATTTAATAATGAAATGAAATTTTAATTTTGACGTTTTACCGAAATATTTTTTTCGCTTGTTTTAAAATTACTTAATTTTAGGGGCTGTAAATTTATTAGTTATTTCAGTAAAAAAAAATCATATCTTATTAAACAGATTCAGTAAATAAATTTCAATAAATAGAAGATTTATAGATTCTGGTCAAAGTTTAATTAGAAACAATTATGGTAACTATAGAAATTGTCCACTACAACCCATATAACAAATTCAAATTTAAAGGCCTTTAAACTGAAATGATTTGACCAGAAACTGGGTATAATACCTAGATTTTTTAAAGACTTTAGTAAAAATTCATAATTTATTAAAAAAACACAGTAGCAACTTAAAATAAATTGCATTAAATACAAAAAATATTAAAAATTTAAAAGTTGTTCCAAATTCTTTTTTAGGATTTTTAGAAAAAAATTAAAGGCATGTAAAGTCTATAATAATGTCTATTTTTTAGGACATGATGGCGATCAAAAACTAAGATTAGTCTATTTTAATTGTTACGATTTTTGGAAATATTTTTTCTCGCTTCTTTGAAAATTACTCAATTTTAAAAGCTCCTAAGTTTATTAGTTATTAAAGGACTTCAGTAAAAAAATCATAACTTATTAAAACAACACCGTAGCAAATAAAAATAAATTCCGTTAAATAGAAGAATTCAAAAATTGGTCTATTTTAATTTTTACAATTTTTGGAAATATTTTAAATGCCGGAAATTTATTAGTTAAAGGTCTTCAGTAGAAGAATCATAACTTATTAAAAAACAACGTAGTAACTCAAAATAAATTCCATTAAATAGGAAATTTAATAACAATTAAAAAATTAGTCTATTTTAATTGTTACGATTTGTGGACATATTTTTTTTTCGCATCTTTGAAAATTACCCAATTTTAAAAGCTCTACTTTTTAGTTATTAAAGGACTTCAGTAGAAAATCATAACTTATTAAAACAACACCGTAGCAACTAAAAATAAATTCCGTTAAATAGAAGAATTAAAAAAATGAACTATTTTAATTTTTACAATTGTTAGAAATATTTTCTTCGCACGTTTAAAAATTACTCAATTTTAAAGGCTGGAATTTTATTGGTTATTGAAGGACTTCAGTAAAAAAACCATAACTTATTAAAAAGACACCGTACTAACTCAAAATATATTTCAATGAATAGAAGAATTAATAGGGTTTTAAAAATTGGTCTTTTTATGAATTTTAAAAACAATTTTTTCGCTTTTTGTATAGTACCCAATTTAAAAAGCAGGAAATTGATTAGTTTTTAAAGGACTTCAGTAAAAAAACACTTTAATAACTTAAAATAAATTGCATTAAATAGAGGAATTAATTCCGATTCAAAAATTGTTTAGAAATATTTTTTGGCATGTTTGAAAATAACATAATTTTAAGTGCTGAAAATTTATTAGTTTTTGAAAGACTTTAGTAAAAAATCATAATTTATTAAAAAAATACAGTAGCAACTTAAAATAAATTGAATTAAATACAAAATATACTAAAAATTAGTCCACATTCTTTTTTAGGATTTTTAGAGAAAAATTAAAGGCATATAATAATATGTATTTTTTAGGACATGATGTCGATTTTAAAGTTGGCTATCAAAAACTACGATAAAGTAGTGGATACAATAAGTGGTAAGAATATTTTTTAAATATTTTTATAAAATCTGCAATTACACTTTCACCTTTGTTCTGCTCCACTTTTTTTTCTTACATTTTAAGAATAAAAATGTTTAATTGTCATTGCAAAATTGCATTGTCACAATTAAGAATTTCAACATGATTTCAATTTGTGCACAATCTTAACACCTGTTATTTTTATAAAAATAAAAAAACATTAAAAAGTTATTACTAAAATAGTTTTGTAATATTTTTTATTTTTTTTTAGATCCAAGAACAGCAGATTGGCCTTTAATTCAAAGCCCTTTCCCCACGATTTCGATAGTTTTAGCTTATTTATATTTCGTTATATATTTGGGGCCAAAAATGATGGAAAATAGGAAACCGTTTAAATTAAAAAATATTATCATTGTTTACAATGGAGCACAAGTTTTATTTAGTTTATACATGCTTTACGAGGTAATAAATAATATTTAAATAATAATTAAACTTACTTTTAAGAATAAATAATCAAATTTGGTCACAAATCATTTTTTTAATGTTATACACTTTTTTGGACACATTTGCTCTAAAAATTTTTTGACCATGATTCAAGACATTCAAATGTGTGGTTATATCATACATTTTAACCTACACCACAGTAACCTAATAAGCAAATGTCTTTAGGTGTAGAGCAAGTGCCGTTTACATTGCCATTTCTTCCGCGATGCTTTCTCTACAAGGCCTCAACCAATGACGTAAACTTGAAACTATATTCAAGAGCTTCTTTTACTTGTTTATGCCCTAAATAATTTCCAATTAGAAATAGTACTTACATTCCACGCAATCAGTAATAAATGAGTACATTAGAAAAAATTGAATTATTAGAAAAATTACCGATATTAATTTTTTAAGTTGAAAATATTATTCTAGACTATTTTTTTTTGTTTTAGCACTTGATGAGTGGATGGTTTTTTGATTACAGTTTTAAATGCCAACCTGTTGATTATTCTTACAATACAAAAGCTTTAAGGGTAAGTAAATTTATTAAAAAAATCACTTTCGTTTTATCTTCAATTTTTTTAGATGGCCAATCTGTGTTGGTGGTATTACATTTCCAAATTAACCGAATTTGCTGATACATTTTTTTTCGTGTTGAGAAAAAAAACTTCACAAGTCTCACTCCTTCATCTTTATCATCATAGTCTTACACCTCTAGAAACTTGGATTTTAGTGAAGTTTATTCCTGGTAATATAATGTTTGGGTAGCCCAATTTTTAATTTGAGTAATTTATTAAATTATCATAAATTAGACATAATAACGCAATTAATTAAATAGAGCATAATTAATCACATTCTTACAAAAATATACTTCATATTATGAATAAGCCTTGCAAAATGTGTGTTTATAAAAATCAGCGATTTTATGTAACCTATTCAATTATAAATGATCCGTAAATTAATCCATTAAAATGTCGCAGTTCTTGAAAGAAAAACTAATCAGTTTGAATTAGTTTAATTTTGCTTTCTTATAACCTAGATAAACTACTTCAAGATGAATTGAAAAAACCGAGATTGGTGTGAACTTTCAATAAAATTTAATGTTGCATATGCCTTTGTGATTATAAATAATAATTACTTTACGAAATTTCTTAATTTTCTATCAATCACTTCGAGTGGACTAAATTGATTTTAATTTTTTTTACATTTAAATGATTAGAATGAATTTCAAAAAATTATCACAATAAAAACACCGTAATAAATTGCATCAAATAAAAGAATTAATAACGATTCAAAAATTGGTGTATTATAATTTTTACGATTTTTAGAAATAATTTTTTCGGATATTTGAAAATTGACCAATTGTAAAGGCTGAAAATTAAATAGTTATTCAGTAAAAAAAATTATAACTTATTAAGAAAATACTGTAGTAACTTAAAATTAATTGTATTAAATAGAAGAATTAGTAACGATTTCAAAATTAGTTTATTTCAATTTTTACGATTTTTAGAAATATTTTTTTGCACATTTGAAAATTTCTCATTTCCAAACATTAGATAGAAGATTTAATGACAACTTTTAATTTAAATTTTTACAATTTATAGAAAATTTTTTCGCGTGTTTGTAAATTACCCAAATTTAAAAGGAAGACATTTTTGAAGGAATTCAGTAAAAAAATCATCAACTTATTAAAAAGACACCGTAGTAACTCAAAATAAATTTCAATAAATAGAAGAATTAATAACGATTCAAAAATTAATCTATTTTAATTTTTAAGATTTTTGGAAATATTTTTTGTTTCAAAATTACCCAATTTTAAATGCCGGAAATTATCATAACTTATCAGAAAAACACCATAGTACTTAAACTAAATTGCATTAAATAGAAGATTTAAAAATGATTCAAAAATTTTTTTCGCTTGTTTTAAAATTACTCAATTTTAAGGACTAAAAATTTATTAGTTACTTCAGTAAAAAAATCATAACTTACTAAATAGACTCAGTATAGTAGCACAAAATAATTTAAAATAATTAAAATATATAGAAGATTTATAGGCAGATACTGGTCAAAGTTTAATTAGAAACAATTATGGTAACTATAGAAATTGTCCATTGCAACCCATATAACAAATTTAAAGGCCTTAATGGGCAGATTCTGGTCAAAATTAAAGGCCTTTAATTAGAAACAAATAAGGTAACCATGGAAATTGTCTATTACAACCCATATAACAAATTTAAATTTAAAGGCCTTTAAACTTAAATGATTTGACCAGAATCTGGGTATTAAACAGAAATGATTTGGGTATAATACCCAGATTTTTGAAAGACTTCAGTAAAAAATCATAATTTATTAAAAAAACACAGTAGCAACTTAAAATAAATTGCATTAAATGCAAAAAATATTAAAAATTTAAAAGTTAGTCCAAATTCTTTTTTTAGGATTTTTAGAATAAAAAAAATAAAGGCTTGTAAAGTCTATAATAATGTGTATTTTTAGGACATAGTGGCGATTTTAAAGTTGGCTATCAAAAACGATTAGTCTATTTTAATTGTGAAGATTTTTGGAAATATTTTTTCTCGCATCTTTGAAAATTACTCAATTTTAAAAGCTCTAAGTTTATTAGTTATTAAAGGACTTCAGTAAAAAAATCATAACTTATTAAAACAACACCGTAGCAACTAAAAATAAATTCCGTTAAATAAAAGAATTCAAAAATTAGTCTATTTTAATTTTGACCAGAATCTGACAATTGATAACGATTCAAAAATTAGTCTATTTAAATTTTTACAATTTTTGAAAATATTTTAAATGTCGGAAATTTATTAGTTAAAGGTCTTCAGTAGAAGAATCATAACTTATTAAAAAACAACGTAGTAACTCAAAATAAATTCCATTAAATAGGAAATTTAATAACGATTCAAAAATTAGTCTATTTTAAATGTTACGATTTTTGGAAATATTTTTTTTTCGCATCTTTGAAAATTACCCAATTTTAAAAGTTCTAAGTTTGTTAGTTATTAAAGGACTTCAGTAAAAAAATCATAGCTTATTAATAAAATACCGAAGCAACTTAAAATATATTCCATTAAATAGCAGAATTAATAATGTATAGGTGAATAAAATTGTGCTTCTCCTTATATTGTTATTTTATTATTTTATTTTATTTTATTACAATATAAGGAGAAGCACAATTTTATTCACCTATACCTTAGTCCTTATAACATGGATCAATTCAAATTATTTGAAGAATTAATAATGGTTTAAATATTAATCTATTTTAAATTTTACGATCTTTAGAAATATGTTTTTCATGTGTTTGAAAATTACCCAATTTTAAATTCCGTAAAGTAGTAGTAGTAGTTATTAAGGACTTCAGTAAAAATATTGTAACTTATTAAAAATACATTGTAGTAACTTAAAATAAATTTTATTAAATAGAAGAATAATGATTCAAAAATTGGTGTATTTCAATTTTTTCGATTTTTAGAAATATTTTTTTCGCGAGTTTGACTATTCCCCAGTTTTAAGTGCTCGAAATTTATCAGTTATTGAAGAACTTAAGAAAAAAAACACTGTAGTAACTTAACATAAATTGCATTAATTAGAAGAATTAATAACGATATAAAAATTAGTTTGTTTTAATTTTTACGATTTTTAGAAATATTTTTTTGCCATTTGAAAATTGCTTATTTCCAAATGCTGAAAATTTATTAGTTATTAATGTACTTCAGTAAACAAATCATAATTTATTTCAAAAACACCCTAGTAACTCAAAATAATTTGCATTAAATTAAAGAATTAATGACGATTTTAAAATTAGTCTATTTTAATTTTTATGATTTTTAGAAATAATTTTCTCTCGAATTTCAAAATGACCCAATTTTAAATACCCGAAATTTAGTAGTAGCAGTAAAAAAATTATACTTATTAAAAAAACTGTAGTAACTCAAAATTATTTGAATTAAATAGGAGAATTAATACCGATTTAAAAATTAGTTTATTTTAATTTTTGCGATTTTTAGAAATATTTTTTGCCATTTGAAAATTGCTCATTTGCAACGGCTGAAAATTGATTAATTATTAAAGGCTTCAGTAAAAAAATCATAACTTATTAAAAATGCACCGAACCAACTTAAAATAAATTCCATTAAATACATACAAGAATTAATAACGATTTAAAAAATAGTCTATTTTAAATTTTACGATTTTTAGAAATATGGTTTTCGCGTGTTTTAAAATTACGCAATTATAAATTCTGACGAGTTTGAATAATGCCCAATTTTAAATGCTCGAAATTTTTCAGTTATTGAAGGAATTCGCGAATTTGAAAATTACCCAATTTTAAAAGACTTCGGTAAAAAAATTATAAAAAAAACAATGTATTAACTTAAAATAGAAAAATTAATAAATAATCATATTTGGTCAAATTTAATTGTAGTTTATTTTTTAGGTGGTCATGGAACATTTTCTAATCTCATTAATAATATGGTGCATGTATGCATGTACCTTTATTACATGCTTGCAGCAATGGGTCCGGAATACCAAAAATATCTTTGGTGGAAAAAACATCTTACTACAATTCAATTGGTAAATTTTAAATACTTTTTTGTATTTTTTTGCTATTTTATTTTTTTAGGTGCAATTTTTCTTCGTTTTTATTCATTCAGGGCAACTTCTTTTTATTGAATGTGGTTATCCAAGATTTTTAGGGGCATTATTAGTGCTACATTCAACAATATTTTTTGGATTATTTTTACATTTTTACTACAAAACATACACACCTACAACTGCAGAAAAAGCCATTAAAACACAATAATTATTATTTTAAATTATTTAGATATTAAGTTTTTATTTAGATTTATTCAAAAATGCAATTTATTTAATTTATTATCGCGCCTGTACATATTTTTATATTATAATTATTGATAATTAAATATTTATATAAACAAATTTTGTTTAATAAATTCACAATTTTTACTCTGCTACTCGCAAATAGTCAGATTTAATTAAATTAAAAAGTAGTTTATATTTAAGATTATTATATTTAGGTAGTAAAAAAATAAATTAAAAAAATAAATTAAAAATATAAATTTTATTTAAAAAATATTATTACAAGAAAATTTTGTTTTTTAATAACTTACACCTAAAATTAGCGATGTGAAATAACTTTTGTTTGAAGAAATGGTAAAGTTATTAATAATTTTTGGTAAATATTACCAGAATTTAAAAGTGGGTCAAGATTTAATGAAAAATAGAATTTTACTTCCACTAAAGTGGAAAATTATTCAGTGGGACAAAATTTCTAATGTAAAATAATGAGATAACTTTATCATTAATTAAAAGTATTCACATCAGGCCTTAATGACTTAAAAATGACATTTGGAAATAATCTTAAAAATAAATATTGCAACGAAATGAATTAAAAGACTAAGTAAATCTAGTATTTACAAATTACATCTAAAACTTTACAGTATAAAAAATACATACAACAATATACCTGATTTAAATGTAAGAAATTTTACAATATTCGCAACAATTCTAATATTCTCCCCATCATAAAAGAAGGCTTGATAAAACTTTTCGGTTAAAAAGTAGTAGCAAGACTTCGTGTATAAATAATTTAAAATAGCACCTAAAATTTGTTGCTAAAAATATAAATAATTTGTGCTATAAAATTGAGCAACATTTTCTTCAATATATAAATATAAAAGTCAACAATTATCTACAATAACGAAAATTAAGTCATTAACTTTTCAGCTACTTTCGAAATTGTTAATCATCTACATAGCTTTACTCCTGTGATGTAACTCACTACTTCCATTCATGTAGTAATCTTGCGCACTGTTGGTTTGTTTGAAACCATTTTCTTTGATACAACCATTTTCTTTGATGCACCCGTTTTCTTTTAAGCACCCATTTTCTTTCACATGACCGTTGAGCTTTCCGTTCGCTTGACTGTTAGCTTTCAAAATGGCAGCGTTTTTAGCTTTTCTTAGGTACGATTGATTGTAGAATTCTTTGAACAAAAAGAAAAACATCACTGCATGCATACCAATCCACCACACAAAGGCACGTGGGTAATTGCAATCAATGAACAATAGTTGGAAAGCGTGCACCATTATTCCAACAAATTGAATCTAAAAAATACAAATGTATAACAAAATTCCATAAATTAGTTCACTTAATATTTGCGGTTTTGGTCATTTTTTTTCCAAGAAAAAAAGTTTCGTTGGAAAAAACAAAATCGCAAATTTTAAAACTATATTACCATTTGAAGGGTTGTTAAATATTTTTTCCACCACAAATATTTTTGGACGGAAGGTCCAAAAGCACTCAACATGTAATAGGTGTACATAATAATATGAACAAAGGTATTCAAGAATCCAAAAAATGTGCTGTGGCCGCCTGAAATAAAAAAAAATGTTAAATATCTTGATAATTAATGAATTTAAAAATGATATCATTGAAATGTTAAATATGAAAGAAATTAAAAAATGCGTGAAATTTTTGTAATATTCTAATTATTACCTGGGGTAAATTTAACGCCAAACCACACAGACATTGGCATTACTCCATGATGAATAACGTGAAGTGTGGAAATGTGATCATTCTTTTTTCGTAAAACAAAGAAAATCTAAAAAAATAAATTTTATAAAATTTGCTTAAAATTATCGAAATTTAACTCACCGTATCCATAAATTCTGTGAATTTAGATATGTAGTACCACCAACTCGCATGAACTGCCTGAAAATTAGGAAATGGCATTATTAAATATTTTACAAAAAAAAAGAAAACTTACTCTTAAAGATTCGGGACTATTCGAGTAATCAACAGGTTGACACCTCCAGTTATACCTTCCTGTTAACCATCCTGACATTGAAATCTAAAACAATAAAGAAGATTAAATAACAAAAAAATTCATTGATGGAATTCACATTCAATTTAGTTCTTAACTGTAACAACCTTTTCAAACGAATAACTAAAATTTTAGGAAATTTATAATCCTGAAGAACTTTACATATTTTTTTGGTATATTGCACTTTGAACAGGTAAGTTTTTTATCACAATCCAAAGACTGTCAAAGAAGCAAGCCCCCGAGAAAATAGTATGCGCCCTGTTTCTTGAGGTATTGGAAGTGATAAGAGAAAAAATCAAATGTTATTGAGCAGTGACCACAGTGGGTGTATTATAGAGTTAACTTTAATTGACCAACAAAAATATCTATAAGTTTGGATTATTCTCTCATTAACTTACTTTTCAAAAACTGAATCACTTAATTTTCTTTTTATTTCAACTTGAATAGGTGATATTTTTGTAATTCTATTGACAACATTGTGCAAACCTTATAATAAAATATAAGAAATTGAGCATCCTGCTGTGAATTGCCTATAAAGCGTGGAGCAAAACGTTGAATTTGCGGTTTTAAAGACATTATATTAACAACTATCTGAAGAATCTTCTGACCACAATTTTTTGATTACTTTGATTCTTTTATCCTGGAGGTGGTAGTGTTGATGTCGCTTACATAAGAATCATTTTTGAAATATTCTGAAAGAGGCTTTTTATTAGAGAGGCACTGAATCATAGAATTCACGAAACAAGTGTTTTCAAAATTATGTATCCCATTTAGCCCCTTTTTTTTTAAGAAACTGGAATGGTTTTTGAGTACTTTTTCCTTGTTCAAAATCTTCATGCTTGTTGAATTAATAACAACTTATTTATCTAAGGAATTTTGCAGCAACTTTGCGGTATTAGTTGCGTTTGAGATATTGGTGAACAATTTAATCTTGGAGAAGATATTAAATTAGTGGAAACTGTAGTAACTCGCTGTAAAAATGAGTTGGAGGAAAGCAAAGGTCTTCCAGAGAATTTCCTTTGGAAATGTTCCAAAAGCATGAAGCATTCCCTGTTTGTATTGCTATGCTAATTCTTTAAATCAGAAAATTGATCTTGGATCTTTGGTTACAATTTTTATTTTGTCTCCAAAACTTTGATAAATTGCAATCCATGGAATCTCCAAACGCAAAAAGTCTCAATGCAAATTGGATAAAAAATAAAATTCCTTGAAAAATGACTAAATTTAGATATTTCATTTTTTCTCCAATTAAAGCAACTACACCAGTGGAGCTTGTGAAGATTTTAAATATGAAAATAGCAAGTAAAGTAAAGATAATAAACCATTAATACGAGATTTGTTTATTAAGTTATTAATTGAAGATGAATTAAACTTCAAATCCAAAAGGGGAAGATTGTTTTTGAAGACCAAAGAGACATAGACTTAAGAGCATCTTCCTAGACACACGCGATAAATTTTCCGTTGGAGATAATAACAAGGAATAGAAAATCCATCCCACATTTCTGGAGCTTCTTTGCAAACTATGACCAAATAAGTGATAATTAATGCGAATCTCTAAAGGGCGCGAGAGTTTGGCAGGAAAAATTGTGAAAAATCATGAGCATTAGTTCTGCAGTCATAACTCAAGTTTCCCTCGTTAGATTTTCAATTATTTTTCAGATTTATAATCTAAACTGATTAGGCTACATCCTGCCAGAGAGTTACCTTCTGTAACCTGGCACAAAATTAATTAGAGGGGTCCAAATTTAAGGTATTTTTAGATCATTATATTTATTTTTGTACATTCTCCATTTTTTTTTCCTTCTGGCAGGAATTAAAGAAATGACTTCTAAATCATCTACAAAAAAAACTATACAAAAATGTTGTTCGTACTAGCTTTTATGATTGCAGAACTAAACCACTATATTTTCCGTTTAGGAAATTGCTCTTAATCATCAGTAGCTGAAGCAAACATAAGGGTAATAAATACTCCTATTATTTATTTAAAAATTCCGTTGTTATAACAATTAATCATTTCATCAACTATTTGTTTAATTTCATTCAAATTAACGTGTAACGACCTTTTTTCTATACGAAAATAGCTAAAATACACGTAATATGTTTATTAACACAATATTAATGCATATTTTAACAGCAGTGTATCATTAAAAACCAATAAAGCAAAATTATCACGTTTAGTTACCACAAACCGTTTGATAACAGCAGTAATAAATACATTCTAATTTTGATTTTATTTAAAAATTACTAATTGTTTTGGAATGCAAATAAATCCGGAAATATTTTATCTATGGAAAAGCGCAATTCTTCCCTTTAACCTAAGTAACCCGACCAAATGTTTAAAACAATAATTGAAATTACCATAAGCATTTGCATACAACAAGCTTAATTGTTTTAATGTAAGTTTCTTTTCAACACTTTCCTGCAATGTTTGTTGTGGTACGATTTGTGTTGAATGCGAACGATGAACTTTAGGAATTGAGAATTAAATATTAACAAAGGTAATGCGGTATTAGCTAACAATTATAAGCCATAAATTATCCTAATTAATCAGAAAAGATTTTTTTACAATAAGTAAAATGATAAAAATTAGCTTTCCCAGCAAAATAAATTTCTAGAGTACTTTTCGACTTAAAAATAAGAAATGGGTTGTTTTTAAAAATTAGATGTTTTAGATTTTATGCCTAAAAAATGGAAACGTTTTTGTTTTTAATTTACTGCAAATTAAAAAAAAACGATATGAATTAGGCCATATTTTATGAGCTTTCCCGGCTAATAAAAAATTAACACAAAATTTCTACGGCATATTTCGATTTGATTTCATTAACTATTTAAATAAATCAACAGTTTGCTTTATAAAATTCGATGCTTTTGTTTGTTAAACAACGAAAACAATAACAATGTACTGTATAGTTAATAACCCTATAATTTTTTTTCAAAAGCTATATTCAGGAGTTATTTTTATTGTATTATTAATTTGTTGCTTAAAATAGCATAGAATACAAAAAAACGTGAATTGATTTTTTAATTAAAAAAATAAGCTTTCCCGGAGAATAAAAAATGAAACAAAAAATCCTGCAGTACTTTCAGACTGAATTATCAAAATAAAATAGAAAATTTAAGTAAAAAATTTGAGGTTTCCGGTTGATAAATAATATGGATGAACGATGAACTAAATTGTGCACATTTTTAAACATAAAAAAATAAAAACCGTATATATAATTTTCATTCATTAACATAAAAATTATTATACTCAATATTTTTTATAAAATTTATGTTGTTTATTATGGTTTATTAAAATGTGAAAAATTTAAATGAAGCATTATTTTACAAGAAATATGTATGAGGTTTCCCAGCTAATAAAAAATTAACAAAATAATTCTACCCCAAGTTTCGACTTCATTATACTAAACTCGTTCATTATTTAAATAAATCAACAGTTTGTTTCATAAAACTTGATAACAAAAAACGAAAATGTTCATTTATAGTTATAAAAAAAACACCAAATAAAATCTTTTACAAAGCTCTATTTAGATATTATTTTTCTAGTTTTATTATATTATTATTAAAAATAGCAAAGAAAACAAAAAAACGTGAATTGAAAAAATTTTGATTAAAAAATAAGCTTTCCCGGAGAATAAAAAATGGAATAAAAAATTCTGCACTACTTTCAGACTTAATTTAATTAAATATTTGAATAAAATAGAAATTGTAGTAAAAAATTCGATGTTTGCGATTGATGTAGTACGTAATTTGTGCACATTTTTTAACATCAAAAAATAGAAAAATCCTATTTTAATACCAAATAAAAAATGTAAAAAATTACAGTCAAATTTTAGTTTTTAATTTTTATTTTTTTATACAGGCTGTCCCGTTCGTGGTTCACCAAACGTCAAGGTTAGAAAGTTGAGCAAATTTTATCAAGAAAAAACCAAAAAAGTAGGGGTCTGTCTTTTATGGTTTGAAAGTTACAGGCGTTTGAATTTGGTCGCCCGTTTTTGCCAGAAATCAGTAAATGATCAATTGCTTAAAAACTTAGTAAAAAGATTTTTAAAAAATATAATTTTAAAGCTGAAAGTATCCTCTTTCCATTGGTGACAATGATAAAACACAAATCATTTATCAAGTATTAAAAAAATCAAAAAGAAAAAAAATCCAGAAAAAATTGTTTTTTTAGCAGGTTTTGAAGATTTCCTCCAAGGTATGACCTATCAAGTGCGTGTTTTTTTTAATTTTCTAAAAATTCGTTAAATTCTCTAGAAATTATGAAAAATTTTGAAACCCTAACTCTTTTTATGGACTCACTAGAGCCTTCTAAACTTACTCCTATGAGAATTGATTGTAAGCATAGTTAGTTACAATTGAGGTGCGCCTTCATTTTTGTTATTATTTAAAAATACAACTGTTTCAAAAGCCATCAAAATTTAACTTTTGCTTATAAAAATTGATTATTAAGCAACTATTGATCATTTACTGATTTCTGGCAAAAACGGGCGATGCCAAAGTCAAACCCCTGTAACTTTGAAACCATAAAAGATAGACCCCTACTTTATTGGTTTTTTCTTGATAAAATATGCTCAACTTTCTAACCTTGACGTTTGGTGAACCACGCACGGTACACCCTGTATAAAAAAATAAAACTTAAAAACTTAAAAACTATACTATGTTCTACGTTAAAAACTAATGAAAAACTTAAAAAAACACCAATAAATAATTAAAAAACCACTGTAAACCATTATATTCATGAAAATTTCGTTGGTTAAAATCGAATCATACAAAATATGAAAAATGTGAAAAAGGAGCTTTTCCGGCAGATAAAATATTAACAAAACTTCTTGAGTAAAATAAAAATAGTAGAAAAATATTATTAAATAAAAAAACTTACCTCATAAAATAACCAGGTACTAAATACGACTTGTAAAAAATTATAAACTATTAATGTGTGTTTTAATTGAAAAGGTTTTCTATTATCCATAAACTTTGGGCCCAGCACCTGTGAAATAAAAAAAAATATTAAATTCAATCAAAAAATAATATTTATACAGTTACAGTACAGTTAAAATCATGGTTTGATAAAAAAAAATTGCAATAAAAATCAGGACGAATAAAAATTAATTAATGTGGTTTTGAAATTTTTGGTTTATAACCGTTAAATATTTAAATATAAAAAGTTAGTTTACAAAAAACTAGGTGTATTTATTGATTATTAAAATTAAAAAAATCGAGCTAATAATTATGCTAAATTATAGATATCGCAGCATATTTTTAACACTAATAATTAACTAATTAAGGTTGGAAATATAACTAATGAACATGATGGAATTGCCGGAACTACTTAATTCCCTGCAAATAAAATACGTCAACAAATTTTTTTGAGCAATTTATTGCAAAAAAACCGGTTCAAATTAATAACGAATACAGGAACTAAAAAATTAGATAACTAATATTCTTTATTGTGTATATTAGATGCACTTAATTAATAAAGAGGCAGAAGCACAGTGGTATAATTAATGGCACGATCATTAAATTTTCAAGGTTTTGGTTTGTCTCGTAAGGTCGGACATGGCCTCAACATTTTACCAGATAATTATTGATGTGCAACAATTATACTAATTATATAGGGACAATTTTATCGATTCATAAACAATTCTTTTACTCGGAAAAAAAATCATGAAAAATAAAGATTTAAGATTAAAAAAATCAATATCGCATGCTATAAAAAATAAAACGTTTCATGCAAGTACCGGGATCAAATGTTTATGTAAAAACCTATTTTGTGGTAATTTCCCAACACGATTTTTCAGGCCGACGTTTTTTTATTCAACACGCAACTTCTTGACCAAACAAGGAAATGATTAACTTTATAACCCTTTTAAAATTGTAACAAAGAAACTTTTTTAACATAATTTTACTTAAAAAATGGTATTACGGTATAATTTAAGATTTAATTTTAATATTTATGTATTAAGAAAATTTTGTGTCATTTATGAATAGTATTTAATATTTAACTCTTTGTTGATTGTTAATAAACTTTTCAACCTCAATTTTTCGTTAATTTCTATTTTAGGTTAAATTAGGTCAAATTATGGAGGCGGATTTAACATAAAATTAAATTAAATTGCGTCAAAATTTAAAATTAATGTACGTTGACGTAAATTTGAAAAAAATTGAATACTTACATGAAAAACATTAAATTTTACAGCAGAAGATGTATAATAATATTATAATATTTTTAATTAAAAAAGATATGAACAAAAAAAGTAGATGACCCCCCACATGTACCGCCCCTAAAAATATTTATAGATCTTAAATATGTATCTTTATGGGAAAAAACTACCGCCAAAATTTGAAATGATTATCTCTTGAAATGTTATTTACAAAAATAAATATTTTTTGAAATTTTTCACCGGAGCATAACGCACTCATTTCAGGCTAGCCAACTGTGAGAAACTTAGGTTTCCTACCAAGCAATGTAAACAGTATCAATTATTTTTGAAAACCGTGTATCAAAAACTGAAACTGGTAAGCTGAGATGTAAGACAGTATGTTGTATTATTAGAAGTAAAAGTTCTTTTACTCCGAATAAAACATGCTATTTTTCTTCAAACGTCGAAATAGTAATATAATAAATAATTTTAAAATTTGACTGTTAATTTACATAGAACACACAATACAATGCAAGTGTATATTGGGTTGCCTAAAATTCATTTCTACTCTGCCCTTTTATTCCTTGGCAGTGCAAAGTAGTAATTTATTCTCCTAGGCAATACAAAGTGACCATAGAATTTTATGCCAAAAATCCCAATACTTATTAAATTGTATTTCTGGACATTAAAGTATTGATCAACAATACTTAGTTTTACTTCCTCCATCGCCCGAAAAAGTCGGCATAGTTATTCAGGGACACCCTGTATAATTTTGTAAAAAAATTTATAATAATATATTTTAGAAGTCAAGACTCAAAATTCATGATAATTATAAAAGCACGGGCTTATACGCAGATTCTGGTCAAAATTAAAGGTCTTTAGTTAGAAACAAATAAGGTAACCATGGGAATTGTCCATTACAACCCATAAAAGAAATTTAAATTTAAGGGCCTTTAAGCTTAAATTATTTGACCATTATATGGGTAATATAAATAGCAAATTGTGCCAGTGGCGGGCCGTGTACATGTATACTTGATTTTAAAAAACTGAGAGCAGGACATTTTGTTGCAGGACGCAGGAAGATAGAGGGACGTAATTTTCTTCAATAATATATATCTGCAAAATTTGATAAAAATGTTTACAATGATTACATATTTAATATTTATTAACAATTTCGTATGTAAAATTGCTAAAAAAACTTTAAAATCAACGATTTTTCAAAATTTCCATTGGGATATTCTAACAAAAATTTTATCGGTCTTAAATTGTAGTACCATGAGCAAATATACAAAAAATTGTATGAAAATATTTATAATAATAAAAGAGTTATTAAAAATTTCATAAACAAAGTCTCAAAATTCATGAAAATTATGAAAATATATTTAAAAACACGAAATAGTTTATAAAATCATGTATTTTTCATGTTTGCATTGAACTATTCTGGTGAAAATATTTCAATTAACAAACAGTACTACGACCCAAACAGAAACCAAAGTTGTTAAAATATTATAATACAATTTTAAAAGATTGTGACAATGTTATGTACAACATAGCTCTGAAGAAGGTTTCAAAATAAAAACCGAAACCGGTCAGCTGGAATGTGTTAGTTTTATTTACACCTCAAAGTCCTGCAAAGCCGTAAATCCCAGTACACAGTTGAAAATTATTTGGACGGGAAAACTTATCATGTTGTGTACAATATTGTGCAATCAGCAAATCGGCGATAATATTGTGTTTATATTGTGCTGGGACAGTACCACAAGTTGTGGTACACGCCTGTGGCAATATTCTAACACGTCAAAAAAAGAGATCCCTGCCAGACAACCAAGAATTGAAGCAATGAGAAAATTGATGGAGCGTTTTGAAAATTTTTAAGAAGCATTTTTATCGGGGTGAAATTTATTGAGCAACCTTGTCAAAAGCCTATCCTGATATTTTTATATATATTATCCTTCAAATAAATCGAAAAAAATTTTCTACACAAGTTTTTTTAAAAATTATTTTTTTATGGTGTTTTACAAAGTCTTGAATTTATCATTTCATGTAAATTTTATCCTTAATTAAGCAACTTTAGGGGAGCGAAAAGCTTAAAATAAAAAAGTTAACCAATCCAAGTGCTTTTATTATTATTTTTATAAATTAAAGTTGTTATAAAAATAAACAAAAATACATAACACACAAAAGAACTGGCTAAGTTTTTATTTTAAATATTTTCTACAAAGTAGCAGAAAAAAATTATTTGGTTTCCCCAGAAAGAAAAAAAATTCAAAAAATATTAGACCATTTAGTACACCAAAAAAACAAGGAATTTAAAAAAAATCTCAGCAGAAGCAAAAGCGAAAGTGTCGATGGAATTTAAATTTTTAATTATCACAATAATTCTCTTTAATCTTATTTATACATCAAAATTCCTACCGTAAAATAAATAAATAAAAAAAAACTTTTTAATCAAAAAATACAGTAGGTAAATAATCATATTAATTTTACAACATTAAATTATTTGTTTGTATTAAAAGTAAATTAAATATAGTAATCTTTTTTATTCAAATTGTCTACCTACTTTAAAAAATCCATTTTTCATTTTAAATAAAGGAACTTATGACTACCAATCAAATACTTGACAATTTAATCGACTTAAATCAACCAGATGACCGGGTGAATTAATACATTAAATTATTGATGCATTTGACTATATTAAAAAATATCGATAGTGAGTTTTTACTTGAAAATTGTGCACATAATAAAACATAATATTGTATTATATTGTATTCAGAATGATTGCTCAACATTGTTTACGCTTTAAAAGTATCCAACCATATTGTTACACAAATGTTTGTACAATATTTTCACAACAATTTCATACGATCTACAATATTTACATGTTCCTACAATATTACCACGTTCCAACTACAATTTTTGTTTAAAGCACGTTATCCAAATGCCAGACAACCAAGAATTGAAACAATGAGAACATTGATGGAGCGTTTTGAAAATTCGGCCAATAATGTACAATAAAAAACTATTGACTAAACAAATTTTGTTCTGGATGTTTTATTGATGGTTTCAGAAAATTCGTCGATTAGTACAACAGAAGTATCCGCCCAGACTGATGTTTCAAAATCTTCAGACAACCCCAGATTGAAAAAAACACGGTGTCAACTATATCACATTGAATTGCACCAGACAATATATAGTAATGACTTCAAGAAGAGAGTGGAATTTACTGTTTTGATACAAAACATGATGGCCGCGGATGTAAAACAATTTAATAAACAAGATTTTTTTAGTGACGAGGCCATCTTCAAAAACAATGGACTTGTTAACAGGCATAATATGCACTATTATGCAAAGGAAAACGCGCATTGGGTGCGCGTCTATTGATCATCAAGATAAATGTTCCTTAAATGTGTGGGGAGAAATAATAGGTAACCATGTTATTGGCCCTTACTTTTTTGATGGAACCCTAACTGGGTTTTTTAAGAGATTCACTACCATTATTGTTGGATAATGTTGACAAGAAGAGACATCTGGTTTCAGAAAGATGGAGCCCCTGTGCAATTTCATCCGATTGTTAGATAATATTTATATAATTGACTACCTGAACACTGGATTAGCAGAAATGTGCCTGTAAATTGGCCGGCTAGATCATCCGACATAACTACGATTGATTTTTTTCTTTGGGGTTATGTAAAATGTTTAGTGTATAGACTCAACCCACAACATCGGATGTATGATGATTTCCAACCATTTGCAATTTCCCAATTTCTAGTAAAAAAAATCGATAAATGGGTGTCTCACGATTTGAACCAAAATCGAGCAAAGACTTGTCGTCTGCAGATTTTCTTTACAACCAAAACAAGTCGTTTCTTGGTCGCATTGTAATGCACGATGAAAATTGGGTTCTGTATGATAAGAGTGAATGTTCTGCACAATGATGCTCCGAAACACTTTATTAAGTCCAAACGGAGCTAACAAAAAATTATGGTGTTCGTCAGGTCTAATCCATCACGCTACCTCAATTCGGGTGAAATCATTAGGACGAAAAATACTCAGCAAATAGATGAAATGCAAAGGAATCTTCAAGTACCCAACATTGCAGAACATAAAGGGTCCTATTCTTCTTCATGATGACACCAAAACGGTCCAAAAATTAAATGAAGTGCGGTATGAAACTCTAGACTAGAACATCCATCAGACCTTTCGTGTATATCATTTTTTAAACATCGTGATCAATTCTCAAGGAAAAAATCTTCAGAAACTAAGATGGTACAAAAACGAATTTGTCGCTTCCAGAAATCCACATTTTATTCAATTGGTATAAAAAACTTGAATCACGTTGTCAAAATCGTTACTATTTTGATTAATAAAGTTTTGTTTAGGAAAATAACAATTTAAATAAAATTTGTTGAAAGACTAATGTCATTGCGTAATTTCTGATAATGAAAATATTTATTGTAAGCAACAAGATTAAATAACATTTATTGTGCGGGTCTAAAATAAAACAAAAAACGCGGGTTGCAAAATAGTAAATTATGTCATGTAAGCCTTGGTTTTAAAGTCCAAGTTGAGGTGACAAATATTAGGAAAGGTGATGTTTGGTCAATATATTTAGCAATATTTATTATTCATCAACAATTTGTATAAACGGTAATTGTCAAGGTTGCTGGCTCACGTACGCAGACGAGCTTGAAAAACTTGTTCAAAAAATTTTCTTGCCGAACGAATTTGCGAATTCTGAATGAAAACATTGGCAATGAGAAAGGATAATTAACTACCACCGGCCTTGTTTCCTTGGTGAGGTTATTCCTGCGGTTTTTTGTTTGTTACACTTTAATGTTTGCTTCTTCCAAAAAAAAAATCTACACTTGCTAGTGGAAGATTGAAAAAAGTAGGTTGGTAATTTAAATTATTTGGTATAATTGTTTTGTAATTAAAAAAAAAAGGTAATAAAATTGGAATTAATTAAGTGCAGTCGATTAATAATAATTAGAATAACCTCGCCATTTACGCTCACGCATAAAATAAATTTACGGTAAGCCTAAAACATTGGTAAATATTCGGAAAAAAATAGTAATTGCTTAACGAAACCGTGTTAAATTTTGACGGATTTGGCGAAAGGTTGGTGATGTAAGCGGGTATAAAATGATATTTTAATTAGTTGCTAATTTTCTGACTTACCTTAACAACGAAAACATAACTAAGGCAGATTCCTAATGTGTAGAATGGACTTGACATTAGAGGCCATTTCGCCGTTCTGTAGTCTGAAAAAGTTTAAAATGATTAATGCGATGATTAGAAAGTTCACAAAAGAACTCACCTTCGTATCTACTTAAATATCTGTTTATATCATCTACGTATTTAAGAACTAAAGCCATTTTAATAAATCTGTAACAAAAGAAATAAAAGAAATTAACAAGCAGCAAGCAAAAGTAGCATCCAGTCAAGTCGTATTTTGACGGTAGCAAAATCAACTACAAAAATTATAATCATAAGTTCTCTAAAGTGTATAATAATAACAATGGCAAATAGTAAATAGAAATATTACAAAGGAGGAAATTTTTAAACGCTATTTGCATTTTTATTTAATTTTTAATTCCTAATAGGAAGCATTTTTATCGGCGTGAAATTTATTGAGCAACCTTGTCAAAAGCCTATCCGGATATTTTTATACATATTATCCTTCAAATAAATCGAGAACGTTGCCAGTAAATTAATTCAGTTAAGAGGATAGTCGCTAAATCCAAGTTGATTTCAAAATCCGGTTGATTGCATTTTTTGTAATAAATTTTCTACAGAAATTTTTTAAAAATTTATTTTTTTGGTGTTTTACAAAGTCTTGCAGCTTTCATTTGATGTAAATTAAATCCTTAATCAAGCAACTTTAGGGGAGCAAAAAGCTTAAAATAAAAAAGTTAACCAATCCAAGTGCTTTTATTATTATATTTTTTTTAAATTAAAGTTTTTATAAAAATAAATAAAAATACATAACACACAAAAGGACTGGCTAAGTTTTTATTTCAAATATTTTCTACAAAGTAGCAGAAAAAAATTATTGTTTCCCCAGAAAGAAAAAAAAATCAAAAAATATTAGACCATTTAGTACCTACACCAAAAAAAAGGAATTTAAAAAAAATCTCAGTAGAAGTTACGGGCAAAAGCGAAAGTGTCCATGGAATTAAAATTTTTAATTTTCACAATAATTCTCTTTAATCTTATTTATACATCAAAATTCCTACCGTAAAATAAATAAAATAAAAAAAAACTTTTTAATAAAAAAAAAATACAGTAGGTAAATAATCATATTAACTTTACAACCGTAAAAAATCATTTGTTTGTATTAAAATTTAATTAAAAAATCTGAACCAATCATTCCATTCAATACATTAATAAATCATATTATAAATAAATGTAGGTGAATTAATTTAAAAATCTATTAACTTATTGTTTGATTAATAAATTAATTATTAAAAAATATAAAATAATTTTAATTAAAAAAACTACAATACAATAAATAAATGTTTTAAGTTCAATAAATTTTAGGCAAAATAATTTAGAGAATTCATGCTACAAAATAATTTTAAAAAAATCATGCAAGATTCGTCATGATTTCCAAAAAAAGACCAAAATTATTAAAAATATTTACCTAATGAATTTACTACAATATAATTGAATGCACTTCACCAATTTTTTTAAAAAATAAGTCACTTAATCCATTAAATCACAGTATTTGGGGGTGAATTAAAAAGTTTTTCACGAAAATCACTAAGGAAGTATGTTTGTTTCTTCCGGAGGTGTTAATTCGTCGCGATTCCGAATTCAAATAAGTCGGCCTCTTGGAAGAGGTCGTTTATCTAGACGAGTAGAAAGAGAACGCGATATTGAACAGGTATGTTAATTAATTATTGTTATTTCTGATATTTACGTGTGTGGAGATTTTGGGAATCGCATTCGCGCTCGAAAGACGTAAGAGCCTATGAAAACACGTCCAACGAAACCAAAACGACAATAGCAATGTTTTGGAATTTATGAAACGTTTCTTTTGCAAATACGCAGGTAAAAGGATGTTTACAACTTTACATTTTACTAAGATCAACGATTATGGTCTACTTGTTGTTGTATGACGTCGAGGCCCATTGAATATTTTAAATTATTGTTTAGCTCTTCCATTTTTTTAGGGACAACATTGTTTTGTTCCACTTCAGTGATCACCTAAAATTTATATGATTTGGAAGCAATTTTATTACTTGCGTTTTTTTGGCTATAAATGTTTTTTGTTACTAATAAAAATAATCGTGTCATCCTTAAAATAGTTAAAATCGTAAATGTAAATGTTGACTGGTGATTATTTTGATTACTCTGAAACTACTTAATGTACCAAAAAAAAGAGAAATTTTAAAATATTTTTTTGTGTAAAAAATAAATTTTTTATTAAATTTAAGAATATTATTCATTACTAAAATATGTAAAAATTATGTTAAAAATTCACATTAAAAATGACTTACGTTGGTTAGTGATTTATGGTTTATAAACTGTAATTTAAAAAGTACATAGAGCGAATTTGTATGCGAGTGGTGATTTTTTTAATAGTACTACGTTGATTTTTTGCATTTATAATGTTGGGTTATGGAAAATTTTCTTGACCATCAGTGTATTAAACTCTAAAAACAAATAAGCACTCCTCTTTTCCCTAATTTGTATTCAACCTTCGTTATTCTAATTTATTTGTTTTGTGTTAATATTAAAATGCAAAGAATATTTTATAAAGTTGTGATTCACCGGAAGGTTACAGCCAGAGGAAAATGAAAATTTTACATCAAATAATCATAAATTAAGTAAATTACCTACTTTAAAATAAAAACGTAGTTGTAACGTAAATCCTGGAAACACCTGTTGAAGGAGGTGATAATAATTGTTTGGAATTTTTCGAGTTAAACAGGTTAAAATAGTAAGTTCTACTAATTAAATGATTATTTTCGTCAACACTCTAATCGGTTAAAACATTTAGGAAAGTTTCTTCGTTAACTCAAAAATTATTGAAATTGATATTATTTTGTACTTAAAATAATTAAAACTAATCATATAATAAAAACATTATTTTCAATTACATTAGAAATGTACGTTAAAATTTATTAAATAACTGAATTATCACATTTTATTATGGATAAAATCAAATTATTTTAATTTTACTAATTTTAATAAATCTCACAATAATTTTTTATTTTTGGTGCATAAAAAATTAATTTCAATAATTTAGAATATTATTTATAAAAACTGATATTTTTGAAATATTTTTAACACAAATTTCAAGCCAAAAAATTAAGCGCAAAATTGCCTTACCCATGGTGAATGCGCCGGGCACTCAATTTTTACCCCAACTTTATTATCGCTTTTATTGCTCAAAATTTTAGAAATTCACACTCAAATTATCGCAAATATTAATTTACATAATTATTTTTAATAATTATAAAAATCTTTGGTAATTTAATGTACGAAAACTTTAATTATTATACAGGGTGTTTCTAAATATATGCAACTCAACATCCGAAAATGTAAAAAAAATTACAACACTAGAAAAAATTATAACTTTAATTATTATACAGGATGTTTCTAAATACAGGGTGTCCCAATTTGAGATGCATAGTACGGGCATCTTTGTTATTAAAAAAGTTACAGATTCGGTTAACTGGGCAATGTTTTGCAGTTTTTTATACTCATTTAGATGGTAATTAAAATTATTAAAAATTCCGAGCCATACCGGAGATAAACGAAAAAACCGAAAAATTCAATTTTTGAAAAAGTCGATTATTTCATCAAATAGAAAAGTTACAAAAAAATGTTTCGGATAAAAGTTATTTATTTCGTAAAGACTAATATAAATATGTTTTTTACAAATATATAAGAAACTCGGTTTTCAAGATATCAGTAGCAACTTTCTTATTTTAAATGGACATCATATTGGATTTTTCCTCAAATAAATTGTATTTTTTTCTCTGCTTTCAACAATGTATTACAAACAATGTTTGAAATAATATACTATGAAATATTTGATATTGTTTGAATCAAATTAAGTAAGCCATGAATTTGACAGTTCTTCTTTTAACAAATGACGATTGAAGCTGTCACTTTAGATTATTATATCGGTGTATTGTACATCAAGTTTGAATTAATAAGTTTTAGTGATTGATTAATCATCTACAAATGGCAACCCTTCCACTAACTAAATGAACAATATGACAAGTTTTGGACTTATATCCTATAATAGTAAATTTATGACGTTTTGTTTTCTTGTTCTAAGGTTTCTTATTTTTAGGGAAAACGTTTTTTGTAAAGAGCCCGTTTTACTGCTGCCGTATGAGTATTTGGCTTGACTTACTTAAACAAAAGAAGAAGAACTTGGTAGCCACAAAACTCTGTATACCAAAAAAAAGAAATATTAAAAAAGCTCCTTTGGAAAAAAAGTTATAACCAAAACCGCAAATATCAAGAGAATTTCAAAATGAAGTGCTTAAATTTGCCGACTATCGCTTTAAACTCATTTTGAATAATTTAATAACAATAGTGTTTATTTTAATTAATTTATTTAAAAATATTTATTTAAATTATGTATGTATAACATTCCACTCGGCATTTTTAGGCGGGTTAATCTAGATTTGACCGAAAATTTTAATGATACATTTATTAACATAATTGGTACTGTAACAAAAACAATAATTACGTAAACGTAAATAAACAGTTTTTTTCTTTAATTGGTGTTTGTGTATCAAATTTAAAGAAACTAATAAAAACTCGGAAGCGTCATCAAAACACGTCAAGAAGCAAGAAGACAAACCTAGCACGAATTTGGAATTTTAATTAATTGCAAGTAGGAACACCTATTTGCTATAATTATAGACTTTATAATGATTATAATTCACCGGAAATTTTATTGTAAATTAATTGCTATTTGTATTTTATTACAAACGTGAAGAACGTAGAATATTTTTTATATTGCAATAACAGTAAAATTAGGTTTATTAAGGTTCCAACCAAAATATCAAATTAAAATATTAATCCTTATTGGAATATGAACCTTCATAACTTAATTAGCTTCAAACTAATTTAATACGATTATTAAAATTAATTACTTTGATTTAATTAAATTTTTATAAAAAAATTGTTTGTTAAAATTTGTGTTTTATTCCACCTAGTGACCTTCAAAAATCCTATGTGTTGCTTAAAAATATAAATAATAAATAAAATTGAGGTCGATCTTATTTGTTATGTTTTTGCTGTAACAAATTATAAACAAAATGCACCAGTTTTTATTATGAAATTATTTATGTTTACAATAGGACTTTTTATAAAACATACAGGGTGTCCCAGTGCTGCGAGGAAGTAACATTACTCTAAAATGAAATTCGACATCGACATACTGTTTTTGATAGAATATACAATACCTTTAGGCACACACACAAGAATATTTAAATAATATACCGGGGGCCCATTCCAAGATGGTGGACCAAAGTTACGTTTTTTAAATATATATTTGAAAATCACAATTTTTAGTTTTTTGGCCATAAGTTTGCAATGAGTTTAAATATTTTAAATTTTCTTTCAGATTTTTAATGGGCTCATATCTTCCATTTTAAAAGATACCAATGGTGAGAATCGAAATAATCACCAGCCTGTGTACGTACTGGGTGTTCAGTTAAAAAAACGTAACTTTGGTCCGTCATCTTGGAATGGACACCCGGTATAATATTAAAATATTTTTAGTGTGGCTTTAAAAGTATAGTATATATTCTGTCTTTTCATTTTAGAGCAATGTTACTTCCTCGCTTAGACACCCTGTATAAATCTGTCGGTTTTACTAAATATTTATTAAAATAAATTAGCTTATCACTTATTACCAATATGTTTTAAAGTAAACACATAATTTTTTTAGCTATAAAAATGAAGAGTTTAATAATTAAAAATTAAAAATAAGCAATTAATAATACAAAAACAAATAAAAATACCTTTGTAGATCTTATTTCTACGAATTTTAGGAAGTTTACACAATTTAAGCATAATTATATGCAAATTTTGGCAATAAAATGTTGCTTAAAAGCAACCAACCTAAAGGTTGTAACACTTAAAAATGTTGCACCAGTAATACAATAAATTTTATATTGCGCCCTGAACCCAGCTTGAATACCACGAATTAGTAATTATACCCGAATTTATTTTTATTACAAAAAAAGTTTTAATTGTGCTGGTTTTAAGCAAAAAAAATAATAATAAAAACTCAGATTCAACATACACCTTTTCCAATTGTATTTCAGAAAAGATCAATTCAATTTCAGAAATCATAAATTGTAATCCAGAAGATTCAATTGTATTTCACAATAATCAATTTAATTTCAGAAAGTATCAATTGTATTTCAAAATAGTCAATTGTATTTCAGAAAAGATCAATTGTACAGCACATAAAATTCATCAAAAATGTGCTTTGGCAATTTTACAATATATGCTTAGGTCCTTATTCACCAATTAAATATGATTGAAATAATCTGTTCTAAGATTAAAATCGTGTTCTTTGAAGACATCTTTGGAATTCCTATTATGGATCCTGGTGTTATGGATCAAATGCTGATTAACTTAGAAACAATAATTATTGTTGATGAACCGAAAAATACAATAGTTGGTGGTGGGTGTGCTCGTGCAACACAATACACTAAAATCAATCACGTAGCTACCTTAGCTCAAAGCTTAGTCCACACTGGGCAACAAAATTGTTGGCAACATGTTGAGGGTGATGTTTCTGTTTATGTATCCCGCCACAAGCAACATGTTGATGGATACTCCTCAACATTGGGCGGCATACATCAAAGAATTTTGTTGCTGGTTGCTTGTATCTTTGTTTCCCATTTTAAATGGATAACATCGCTCAGTGTGGACGTTGTTGCCAACATATTGCGTGAATCCCAATCCTTTTTTGATATTAGAGGAGCTACCAAACGAAGAACTTCTTCAAAGTCACTTTTCGTCAATCTGACAAAATTGCGGAATGAAGTTTCAGCATTTAATAGTATTTGGCGTTATTTCAAATTAAATTTGAAAATTATTCTCACTATTTATAAGATTTATACCTTGTAAATAATAGTTGTCGAAAAGAAGTTTTTTTTTCCGCATCAAACGGAATATAAAGGCAGTTGCCTGGCGTCATTAATCGTAAACATGTTAAAATATTACTATATTATTTATAAAATTACGTGTCGTTACTATAAAAGAACTTGAAAATTCATAGTAATTCGAAAAGGCATTTAAATTATTTCCTAAAATACTTTTCAAAATTATTAATTTTTTTGGCTCATATCTTTGGAACGAATAAAGATTTCGATACGAATCCTTTTCCTGATTTTAGAAGACTTAAACTACTTTAAAATGAGCTAAAAAGATTTAAAATAGCAGCAAGGTAAAGAAGTTAAAAAAATTTAAAAGTCGTGTGACTCTCAAAATTCCAGTCTTTTTAGAGCTGGTGGCAGAGAAATAATAGACGAAAAGTGGAACTGAGTGATCAATTTTAATGAGTTTTTAATTATCTTTCATTTGGGAGATCGATTTTGAAAAAATTCGAGCTTGATTTTTTTTGAGGATTTTCGTTTTTTCTAATTTTCTCAAAAAGTATTTACAATAGCAAATTAAAAATTCTACCCAACATAGATACCCATAATAGGAGTATTATAAATCTTGTTTGATGAAAATCGTACTAACAGTTTTTTCGAAAAAAAATCCAAAGTTTTTGTAAATTTCGAGTACAAATACGGCCCTGCAGGGCGCACTTTTAACTCCAAATGATTCAGTTTTGCATTCTTCGATGAAGGAACGTATTCTGAAAATTTTAAGCCACAAATCGTTTAAATCGGCCAAGTGGTTCGGTCAAAATTAATTATTTTCCGATTAATCAAAAATTTCATAGCAATTTCTTCGTCAAAAAGCAAGATTTACGAATTTTTAACAGCTATCCGGTCATAACTTCTAAACCAAAAGAGATATCAAAACGATTCTTTTTTTATTTGAAAGCTTACCTGAAGACCTTTAAAATGAGCTATCATTAGTTAAAATCGATTAATGGAAAGCGGGGTAAAAAATAGTCGAAAGCGCGAAGTTTTTTGCGGGATAAAATATTTTTTTAAGAAATGGCAAAAATCGAGACGTACAGTGAAAAACCCTTTCCAATACATATTTTAGTTCAACGATACGATGTTTTCTTACCTCACAGCCATAATTTTGGTCGCGAGGGATTGAAAAATCACAAATTCGACTTTGGTGAGTCGATGTAAAGCCAGATAAAAAGATAGAGATTTCAAACCTTCAAACCGACCTCGTCCAAAGAACCCTTTTAAAGGTCACGTGTAGCGATTTTTAATTTTTGAATTAGTTTGGGCCTCATTTCCTCCGAGAAATTGTTCTACGCGCCGTTTTTTACCGATATTTTTCTACGATTTTGGAAAAAAAAATTCGCGACGCCGCTGGACGCGCCAGACAAAATCGATTATTTTTTTGCGTATTAAAGGTACTTTTATCTACAATATAAGCTGCATTTCGTTAAAATCGGTCCCGTCGTTTGGCAGGTACGATTTTTTAAATTTTGTTAAAAAATATCCAAAATTGTGCCCAAATTTTCAAACGTCAGAATATAAGATCCGAACAAAATTGTCGAAAAAGTAATCCGCCTATACCGGATGGGTGCGTTTCGTCTTTACGAAAATGCTATTTTTTCCCTCTGGCCAAAGTCTCACATTAAGCTTCATAACTTTTTTCGTTTCGTCCTCGCTACAGGATTGACCTAGGACCTAGGAGGATCGAAACTTTTGGATCTTGTAAATGAGGATGTGTGAAAAAAGGGGGCCCGATTTGGTCGTTTTGATTTCGAACCCGGCGGAGCTAGGATTTTAGTAGACATCAATCTGTTGCCATGGAAAGTTCCATCTTTTAAAAATTCTCTTTGCCAATATCTTCTTTTTCATTTTTTGGAATTGGCAGCTATTACAATAAATGCAGCACAAACACCAGCAACAACTGCCTTATTCTCGTCCATAAATCCATATACATTGGCTGCAATTGTATCTGTTGGCAACAAATTGTTTGGCAACATAAAATCGATGTTGCCAAAATTTTGTTGCCCAGTGTGGACTAAGCTTTAGGAAGACATGGCTGTTGGTGGCTAAAGTAGTATATTTAGGTAATCCAAAAATTACTTTGATTGAAGCACAAATAATTCTTTCTGTAATACAATTGATTACTTCTGAAGTCGCTTCTGAAATACAAATAATTCTTTCGGAAATTAAATTGACGATTGGAGCCATAACAGGAGAATTCCGAAATTGTCTTTTATTATCTTAGAACACATTATTTCAATAGGGCTTAACATTGGTAAATAAAGATCTAAGCCTAATATCGTTTCTGGTGTAAAAAAAAAGTGTAATTCTGATTTTGATTTTTAATTTAGTACGGTATCAGGAAATATTTGATTCCTACTTTAACAGCAAATAAAACTACTAAAATTTGTTCCTAGACAAAAACTATTATAAAATCATAAAATTAGCTTAATGATTTATTGTTTGCGGTTTGTTGCGAGGTTTTTGGTGTTTAATCCGGAAATTAAATAAAAAAGAGAAAAATGTTTAGGCGTATAATGGACGTCCATGAACTTCCGGTATTTTATTGTCGGTTGAGTATCAGTAACAACACCACGGCATTGGGACTGGAGCCGTAAGGCCGTTAAAGAAAATACTTGTAATTATTTAGAACGAGATTGGTATTTCAAGGCATTTTGCAAATTTTGCAACCATTTTTATACCCACACAAAAATTATGATATATTACTCTTTATTGCTCACCAAAAAATAAATTGCACAAGTACATACTATATATAATTATTTTGATTTTATGAATTTATAAATTGTGCTTGGTAACGATTTGAAAGAGAATACTTTTAGCTGATAAGTGTGGAACAATGTCTATACAATTACAAAATACATGAGCTCAGTTTACATAACAGCAACTTTATTTATTAGGCATCATATAAAATTTTCTAAATATCCCCATACTAACCTTCACCCAGTCGTTGTTGCATATTTCTGCTAGTAACAATACAATAAAAAAGATAATTGTGTGTAATTATTATTCAAGCGAGATTTTTATTGGAAACCAATGATTAAGGATCATTTTTCACGAGAAGCGGTTTTTAATAGATTTTTTGACCCTCGTCCTTGTATTGTAATTCAACAACTTGATGATATTTTGCAGTCTTTTACTAAAATTACACACTTATTATTTATAAAAAAATTTATATCACTGAAGGTATGAATTTTCGAACATTAAAACTGTATTAAACTAAGCAAATATTTACACAGTTATTCCAAATCGATTACCCGATCGTAATAAATCGGAATCATCGAATTGAATCGGCGAGTACCTATGTACAATTTAAAGCATAAAAGCAAACAGCTTTCTATTACACAAAAGACATTTAGTACAAGGTTGAATATTTTAGATGTTATTTCGGCATTTAACATATCAAAGTACTGAAATAGAAAGTGATTAAATAAATACTCGAAGATGAGTTTATTTGTAAACAAAACCGGAAAAGTTGGTTTTTGTTGTAAAAAAAATTAACCACTTTTTTAAAAACCAATGGGTTCTATATGCTAATCACAGGTGGAGACACAGACAATTTTAATCAGCTTACGTAATTTCATGATTTATATGCAAAATTTGCATTATCTAATTTCTATAAATTCAACACTAATCAACATTAGCATCAATTCAAACCTCAGCAAAATCTGTCATTATAATAAAATTAATAAATTTTGTAAAAACTGAAATTTTTTTTCTTTTCAAAAAATTTAATGGCGTATTTAATCATGGAATATTGTAATAAATAATTAATTGTAGTTAATTTAGGTTGCGGAATATGGGTGATAGAAGCCTTCTACAGATAAGACCTGAAGCGAAATTGACGCAAGAAGCAATTGAGTATTACCTGTGACTATTACCTATTACCTATTACCTGCATAGGATAATGAAAGTGAAGGTTAAAGAAAGTAAAACCGCTGGTCAAACAATATCACGCCTCTACACCAACTAAGGATTTATGAATGAAAAATTGATTTTTAAAAACCCTACACCTACACCTACACCTGCCAACACCGCTTAACGCTTAACTTTAATAAACTTATTTTTAGCATAGTTTAAAAGCACAAAAATTCGAGTATTGCGTAAATTTTACTAAAAATAAATGTTAAACCACTTAATTAATTTATAAGAAGTATAATTGACTAGTAAGTCACCTACATTTAAAAAAAAATCAATTAAGAAAACAAACTAGTTTTATTATTAATTTTTTGTGTGTTTCCCTTTCATTTTAATATTACTCAAGTTGTGATATTAATCTGCTGTCTGTGGTTTGAAATTTGTAAAATTAATGAACAAGTTTAACTGGATAAAAGATAAAATGTAAAAAAATTAAAATGTATGCCGGTCTTTTATTTAGTTTTTCGAGAACTTAAACAGGTTCAAATAAAGTCAACGATCTAACATCTCTCAGTTTTACCGTCTGCGAAAATTCAGGTAATAAATTTTATCAACAAATATATTAAATTTTCACGCCGTTGTATAAATCTTAATGTGAATAAAATAAATTATTCAGAAAACTGATTGTAGATTTTACTTTTATTTTTTTACCAGCTAAAAAAATCATGTATATAAATCTGATATTATCAAAATTTAATTATTGTACAATATAAAAACCCTGAAATTTACGAATTATTTTATGTAAAAACAAAGATTTTCCGGCAATTTAATAAAATGAACATCAATTTTCTGCGTTTAATGTTTCATTTAATTCATTAATTATTTAAATAATTATTAACGATTTAATAATAGTTTTTAAGTAAAATTTCATGTTCTGTTTTTTAATTGCTAAAGTGGAAAACCATGATTGAATAAGCTTTTGCAATGAATACAAACATCTTTAAAAAAAGTAATTAGACTTTACCAGTTGATTTTATTTTACCCATTGTTAAAACAGTTTTTATGACAAAAAAATGTTTTCTAATGATAAAGAAAAAACAGAAAACAATATTTTAAAAGCCAATAAAAAATTCAAAAATTCGGATTTTAATTCATATTTTTAACTTTTTAATCAACAAAATACGTCAATCAATAATATTCATGAAAAATTCTCGGAAAAATTTTACGAATTGTTTTATGTAAAAACAAAGCTTTTTCGGATGTTTAATAAAATTAACAACAATGTTCTGGCGTTTGAAGTTTCATTTAATTCATTAATTATTTAAATAATTAACGATTTATAATTGCTAAAGTGGAAAACCATGTTTAAATAAGCTTTTCCAATCAATAAAAAAATCATAAGAAAAAAACCATACTTTACCAGTTGATTTTATTTTAGTCATTAATTGTTTAAACAGTTTTTATGAAAAATCATGTTTTGGAATGATAAAAAGCGAGATAAAATGTGTTGTAGTTGGTTAAAACGTAAATTATGAATTTTTATTGTAGCAAAACACGAAAAATAATATTTTAAAAACCAATAAGAAAACCAAAACTTCGGATTTTAGATTATATTTTTTGATTTTTGAATCAATAAAATAGATTAATCAATAATATTCATGAAAAATTTTTTAGTTAACAAATCACCGAATGTGAAAAATGGAAGAAATAAAAAAATATTGAATTATTTTACAAAGCTTTTCCGGATATTTAATAAAATTAACAACAATTTTCCACCATGTGATGTTTGATTTAATTCATTAATTATTTAAATAATTAACGATTTAATAATCGTTTTTTAGTGAAAGTTCATGCTATTTTTTTTAATTGCTAAAGTGGAAAACTATGTTTAAATAAGCTTTTCCAATGAATAAAAAAATCATAAAAAGACCAAATGGACTTTACCAGTTGATTTTATTTTACTCATTAATTGTTGAAGCTGTTTTTTTGAAAAATCATGTTTTGGAATGATAAAAAGCGGGATAAATAGAGTCATAGTTGGTTAAAACGCAATTTATGATTTTTTTGTAGTATCAAAATACGAAAAATAATATTGTAAAAGCCAATAGAAAAACCAAAAATTCGGATTTTAGAATAGGTACATACAGTGGTGTGAATAAAAATAGGTGTATGAAAATTTTCGTGCTTAACTTAATAAAAAATAACATAATAATATTACAAATATTTTCAATTCTATGTAGAACAATAAAAACGATCAGTGTCTGGAAAAATATTGTTTTATATTACCTTCTTCTGTAATTAATTCAGTTTTATAGAAGATTTTTGTAGTATTGGTGTGAAAAAAAATAGGTGTGTATTACATTTTTGTCAACGAAAAACTATTTATTATGGTTTTTTTATTACAAACTGGATTATAAGTCGTTTTATAAATCAGTATTTGGTAGCATGACCATGATTTTTTAGTACAGCTGCACAACGACGAGGCATTGAGTCGATTAGGCGCTGACATCGCTCAACAGGAATTGCCTTCCATGCTTCTTCAACTGCTTTCCACAATTCATCCCGATTTTTAAACTTTTTGTTTGCAATTGTCAGTTTAACATCACGCCACAAATTCTCAATGGGGTTGAGGTCAGGCGATTGTGCTGGCCATTCCATAACCCTAATTGTATTGTCTTCAAACCATTTTTTTGCTAACTTAGATGTGTGTTTAGGATCATTGTCCTGTTGAAACACCCATTTAAGAGGCAATTCCTCTTCCACATATGGTAGCATTATTGTAGATAAAATATGAACGTAGCTTTGAGCATTAATTATGTCTTTAATCCAAAAAATAGGACCCACACCATTATACGAGAAGCATGCCCATACTAAAATTCCACCACCTCCATGTTTCACAGTTTTTACTGTAAATTTTGGGACCAACTCTTGGTTCTGAGGCCGTCTAACATATTGTTTATCTCGATCGGAACCAAATAAATTTACTTTGGACTCATCCGTCCATAAAATGTTCCTCCACTTTGTTACAGGTTCATTCAAATGCTCGCGCGCAAATTTTAAACGGTTTTGTATGTGTCGCTGTAAAAGAAGAGGTACCTTTCTGGGACTACGTGCTGGCAATTTATTTCTAATTAATAGTTTTCTGATAGATGATGTTGTAACTTTTAAACTTAAATCTTTTTTTAGAGCAGTCGATGTCATAAACGGATTTTTTCTTACAAGATTTACAATCCTACGTTCCATTTTTTCTGTAATTTTTCTCTTCCGTCCTCTGTTTTCTTTTCGTGGGTGATATTTTAATGCGTTTGTCACCATATTTTGAGAGCAGCTCATAATCTCACTAATTTCTTTATAAGTTTTACCACTTTTTCGTAGTTTTCGAATCAATCGACGTTCCTCGGGTTTACAATGCTCTCCACGACCCATTTTGACAAAAAAAATCTTAAAATCATACATACATGCAACAAATGATAAACGTAAGTATGAAATAATTTACTTACCATTCAATTAATTAACTTATAAGGTTAAAATTACAAATTACTTTTTTCTTTAATCAAGTAATGTTTGTTACACCTATTTTTTTTCACACCTAGTTACAAATATATTTTAATAAATCTTAATGTATTGATACTACGTTGTATATAAAGTAAATAAAACTTCATAGCTAACATTCTTTTGTTTGGCATTTCAATGCACACCACATTTTATATTCTTTTATAATTTTATTTGCAGGTTTTTAACAATTTAATAAGAAAAATTTCATACACCTATTTTAATTCACACCACTGTATATATTTTGATTTTTTAATCAATAAAATACATTAATCAAACCACTGAATGTAAAAATTATTAATAATTTTATGTAAAAACAAAATTTTTCCGCCAATTTTATAAAATTAACATCAATTTTCGGCGTTTAATGTTCATTTAATTCATTAATTATTGTAATAATTTACGATTTAATAATTCTTGGTGAGTAAAAGTGGAAAACCATGATTAAATAAGCTTTTTGAATAAATAAAAAAAATATTTAAAAGAACCAATTAGACTTTATTAGTTGATTTTATTTTTTCATCAATTGTATAAACAGTTTTTATGAAAAAATCATGTATTGGAATGATAATATATGAATGATATATTGTTGTAGAAGGTTAAAACGAAAAGTAGGCAATATTTTAGTTTCAAAAACCGGAAAATAATATTTTAAAAGCCAATAAAGAACACAAAATTTTTAATTTATATCCAATAAAATACACCAATCAATAATATTCATGATAACTTTGTTACATATAACCGAATGTGAAAAATATAAAAAATATTGAATTTTACGAAATATTTTATGTAAAAACAAAGCTTTTTCGGATATTTAATAAAATTAACAACAATTTTCTGCCGTTTGATAGTTCATTTATTTTAATAATTATTTAAATAATAAACGATTTAATAATCGTTTTTTAATAAAATTTCATGTTATTTAAGTGGAAAACCATGTTTAAATAAGCTTTTCCAATCAATAAAAAAAAATCATAAAAAACCAATTGGACTTTACTAGCTAATTTTATTTTACTTAATAATTGTTTAAACATTTTTTATAAAAAATCATGTTTTGGAACAATAAACAGTATCGTAGAAGATTAAAAAGAAAATTATGCAATTTTTTAGTATCAAAAAACGAAAAATAATATTTTAAAAGCCAATAAAAAAGCCAAAAATTCGGAATTTAGTTTATATTTTTTTTATCAGTAAAATACGTCAATAAATAATATTCATGAAAAATTTGTTAATTAATAAACCAGCGAATGTGAAAAATTTAAAAAATTAAAAACATTTTGAATTTTACGAATAATTTTATGTAAAAACAAAGCTTTTCTTGATATTTAATAAAATTAACAACTATTTTCTGCCGTTAAATATTTTATTTAATACCTACATTAATTATTTAAATAACTAACATAATCGTTTTTAAGTTAAATTTTATGTTTTGTTTTTTTTTAATAGCTAAAGTGGAAAACCATGATTAAATAAGCTTTTCCAATAAATAAAAAAAAATCTGGATATTTTTTAATACAATTAGCATCAATTTTTTGCCGTTTAATGTTTCAATTAATTTAATTATTTACATAATTAATGATTTAATAATTGTTTTTAACTAAAAGTTCATGTTATTTTTTAAATTAATTGCTAAAGTGGAAAACCATGATTAAATAAACTTTTCCAATCAATAAAAAAAAATCATAAAAAACACCAATTGGACTTAATTAGTTTTAATTTTACTCATTTATTGGTTTAATGAAAAAAAATCATTTTTTGGAATGATTAAAAGTGTCATAGAGGCTCAAAACGAAAATTATGCAATATTTTAGTATAAAAAAACGAAAATTATATTTTGAAAGCCAATAAAAAAACCCAAAAAATCGGATTTTAGTTTATTTTTTTGATTCTTTACTCGATTCTTTAATCAATAAAATACATACGTGAATCAATAATATCCATAAAAATACCACCGAATGTGAAAAATATAAAAAATATTGAATTTTACGAATTATTTTATGAAAAAACAAAACTTTTCCGGATATTTAATAAAATTAACAACAATTTTATGCCGTTTGAAGTTTCATTTAATTCATTAATTATTTAATTAATTTTTAGTAAAATAAGATCATGATATTTTTTTAAATGTCAAAGTGGAAAACCATGTTTAAATAAGCTTTTCCACGCAATAAACAAATCAAGACTTTACCAGTTGATTTTATTTTACTCATTAATTCTTTAAACAGTTTTTTTGAAAAATCATGTTTTGGAATGATAAAAAGTGTCGTAGTTGGTTAAAACGCAAATTATAAATTTTTATTGGGGCAAAAACGAAAAATAATATTTTAAAACCCAATAGAAAAACTTGGATTTTAGTTTATATTTTTTGATTTTTTAATCAATAAAATACATTAATCAATAAAAGGTTCATGAAACATTTGTTAGTTAACAAACCGAATGTGAAAATTGTAAAAATTATTCAATTTTACGAATAATTTTATGTAAAATAAAATTTTTCCGGCAATTTAATAAAATTAACATCAATTTTCTGCGTTTAATATTTAATTTAATTCAGTAATTATTTAAATAATTTACGATTTAATAATCGTTGTTAAGTAAAATTTAATGTTTTGTTATTTAATTACTAAAGTCGAAAACCATGATTAAATAAGCTTTTCCAACAAACAAAAAAATCTTAAAAAAAACCAATTGGACTTTACCAGTTGATTTTATTTTACTCATTAATTGTTTAAACAGTTTTTATGAAAAAATCATGAATGATAAAGTGTCGTAGAAGGTTAAAACGAAAATTTGGCAATTTTTTAATTTCAAAAAACGGAAAATAATATTTTAAAAACCGAAAAGTTCGGATTTTAGTTTTAATTTTGATTTTTCATCAGTAAAATACGTGAAAAAAAAATATTCATGAAAAATTCGTTAATTAATAAACCACTGAATGTGAAAAATGTAAAAAAATTAAAAACATTTTGAATTTTACGAATAATTTTATGTAAAAACACAGCTTTTCCGGATATTTGATAAAAATAACATCTATTTTCTACCGTTAAATATTTCATTTAATTTATTAAATATTTAAATAACCAATGATTTAATAATCATTTTTAAGTAAAATTTCATGTTTTGTTGTTATTTAATAGCTAAAGTGGAAAACCATGATTAAACAAGCTTTTCCAATGAATAAAAAAAATGCGGATAATTAATAAAATTAACATCCATTTCCTGCCGTTTGATGTTTCTTTAATTCATTAATTATTTAAATAATTAACGATTTAAAAATCTATTTTAAGTAAAAGTTTATGTTATTTTTCTTCAAATAATTGCTTAAGTGGAAAACCATGATTAAATAAGCTTTTCCAATCAATAAAAAAAAATTATTAAAAAAACCAATTGGACTTTATCAGTTTTTATTTTACTCATTATTTGGTTAAAGAGTTTTTATGAAAAAAACAATATTTTTTGGAATGATGTATCATAGAAATTCAAATCGAAAATTATGCATTTTATTAGTATCACAAACGAAAAACAATGTGTAAAAAGCCAATAAATAAATTTTAAAAAAATGGGATTTTAGTTTATATTTTTGATTCTTTAATGAATAAAATACAACAATCAATAATATTCATAAAAATGTTAGTTAACAAACCATCGAATGTGAAAAATCTAAAAAATATTGAATTTTACGAATTATTTTATGTAAAAACAAAGCTTTTCCATATATTTAATATAATTAACAACAATTTACTGCCGTTTAATATTTCATTTAATTCAATAATTATTATTTAAATAATTAACGATTTAATAATCGTTTTTAAGTAAACCTTCATGTTATTTTTTTTTTAATTGCTAAAGTGGAAAAAAATGTTTAAATAAGCTTTTCCAATGAATGAAAAAAGAATCATAAAAAAAAAACTAATTGGAATTAATCAGTTTTTATTTTACCCATTAATAGTTTAACCAGTTTTTAAGAAAAAAATCATGTTTTGGAATGATAAAGTGTCGTAGAGAAGCTTAAAACGAAAATTAGGCATTTTTTAGTTTCAAAGAACGAAAAATAAAACTGGAAAATACAATGAAAAAAAATCGGAATTTACTTTATATTTTTAATTTTTTAATCAATTCATGAAAAATTTGTTAGTTAACAAATCACAATGTGAAAAAGGCAATCAATATACTATTTAAAAAAATAGTTTTTCCGGCCAATAAAAAATTAATTAAAATGTGCTGTATTTTTCGATTTGTTTTTAATAATGTCTTTGATTATTTAAATTAATAAGCAATTTTTACACTGGGAGAAAATTCATGCAGATATATTTGTACCGATACTTAATGAGTTTAAATCGAAACTTCTGAAAAATATTTATACCACTTAAGGAAAATTTGTAATTGAATCTGTATTTATTTTAATTTTCAATTTATGTTATATGCGATCTTTTAAAATTTCTTATCTATACCTATGAATTATAAATATGTATGAATTTAGCTTAACTATTAAGCAAGCAATTTTTGTTTAAAATTACCCTGTAATTAGATGTATTTCTGTTGGGTAATAAAGGATTATTATTATTATTATTATTATTATTATTATTATTATTATATTTAAATTTTAGTTGTATTACAAAAAATGATTTAAAAGCAAATAAAAAGGTTAAAAAAGCGCAATTCGAATTTTGATTTTTAATTCTGATACTGAACTTAGAATTCATTAGAAAAACAAAAATAAAATGTTGAAAAAAAGTAAATAATAATTATTGCATATTTTGAAGAATTTTGTTGAAATACGGACAAGTAAGATATTTAAAGTTGGTAAAACATTAGAATTTGTAGAAAGAGTTTATAAATTTATAAAATTCTTCAAAATATGCAATAATATTTATTTACTTTTTTTCACAATTTTTTTTGTTTTTTGAATAAATTCTAAACTATGGAAAATATTAAAAAAATATTTTAATAAAATTTGTTTGTTCTTGAAAGACCTATCAAACCATATCAAACTCGACCTATGTTGCCATTTAAAAAATCAAAGTTACCTCCGGTTCCGGATAGTTCCGGGTTGTTCCGGAAAAAAATAAGTTCACCAATGGATTCTTTAGGTTCACTTTCGTAATTAAGCTTTTTATTTTAGTGATGTGCGATAACACATTCTCGAGATAAATGGGTGGCACGGGTGGTCTGAATTACCCTGTACATTTTTTTACAAAATTGAGCTTTTCCGGCAAATAAATCTTTCCTGCTGGATTAACCAATTTGATTTAAATAAACTCATTAATTATTTAAACTTATAAGCAATTTTTATTAAAAACGTCAATTATTTACAAGGGTAGAAAATTCGTAACTAACATAATTTTTAGTTACAAAAAATGGAAAAACGTGATTAAAATTTAAATAAAAAGGCCAAAAAAGTGCAATTCGGATTTTGATTTTTAATTTTGATACATTTATGAATTAAGTATGGTTATCAATAATTTTCATGAAATGTCCTGATGTATTTTTTGATTTTAGTTTATTTCATTCATTAATTACTTAAACATATAAGCAATTTTTAATAAAAAAGTAAATTATTTACTATTAGAAAATTTATCATTTTAAAAGCAAATTAAAAGGTCAAAAACAGTTCCATTCGGATTTTGATTTTTAATTATGGTACATCATTTATCAATTAATATGATTATCAATAATTTTTATTAAAATTTGTTGGTCATCAAGACTCAAAATATGAAAAAACGTAAAAACTATACTATTTCTTTTAGAAAAAATGAGCTTTTCCGGATAATAAAAAATAAATAAAAATAGCCTGCAGTATTTTTTTATTTAATTTTATTTAAATCATTAATTATTTACACTCATAAGAAATTTTTATTTTAAAAAGTAAATTTTTTACACTGTTAGAAATTTCATCACCGAAATTATGCACTTTTTTACTTACAAAAAATGGAAAAACGTAATTTAAAAGCAAATTAAAAGGCCAAAAAAGTACCATTTGGATTTTTCATTTTGAAACATTTATCAATTAAGTATGGTTATCAATAATTTTCATGAAAACCCAGCTCTGAATATGAAAAACTAATTTTTAACAAAAATCCGGCCAATAAAAATTTCCTGCAGTATTTTATTTTGATTTAATTGTATTTAAATCATTAATTATTTAAACTTATAAGTTATTTTTATTTAAAAAAAAGTCAATTTTTAGACTGGTAAAAAATTTATAACTAAAACCATGCATTTTTTTAATAAAAAACGGAAAAGGGTAATTTAAAAGCAAATTAAAAGACCAAAAAAGTACCATTTGGATTTTGTTTTTTAATTTTTATACATTGATCTAAATTTGAATAACGCGAAAATTTAATAGGTTTTTCTTAAAATGAGGTTTTTCGGTGAATAAAAAACAAATAAAAATTTCTTACTGGATTTTTCGATTTAATTTTAATAAATCCAGTAATTATTTAGACTTAAAAGAAATGTTTATTAAAAAATTCAATGAAAATTGAGCACTTTTCAGCCAATTAGAAATAATAAATAAAAATGTATTTTTCGATTAGATTTTAATAACTTTATTATTTATTTAAAAAATAAGCAGTTTATGCAGGGAAATTTATATTTTAGATTGGTAAAAAACTGGATTTTATTGATTTATAAAAAATGTTGTTTTATGTCAATAAATGCAATTTTTACCATTATTAAAAATGTATATTTTAATAGGTCTATAAATTCCTGAGCAATGTTTATTATAGTTGGTTGGATATTTTGAGTGGCACTCAATGAGTGGATTGTGCATAGCAGAAAATGTATAAGTAATAAATGTTGAGGAATTTAGGCAACCGAGGTGCATAGATCGCGTGCGGCACCTTTTTAACATTTTTAATGTCACAAGTGACAGCACATAGCACATGTGTGGGAACAGTAAACCGATAAAGTGCAATGCGATTTTCCTTTCACGCGCTCAACTCACATGTACCCAATTCCAATTAAACATTAAAAACATGAGGTAACCATTTAAAGCGAAAATTAAAAATGTTTGTTTAAATTTAAATTTGTTGATTGCGGTGATTAGTTCGGCCATAGTTACATAAGCTTGGCACTGGAGGGAATCTCCCGAGTGCCAATAAACCGAGAGAGCTGAAACTGGAATCTGAGACTATCGGGAGTTGAGGTCTGAGTCTAGGTGGGACCCAACACCCAATACTTACATGCAATGAAAGAAACGAACCCAAATTTATGGCTAGGATAAATCACAGAAAAAAATCACTTGAGTAATTCAAAATACATGACTTTTAACGAATGTTAACGAAAAAATTAAAAATAATTTCAACACGCCACGACACACAAGTCCAACCAAACTGGGAAGGCACTAAGCAGTTAGTATATAAGTATACCGTCGTCACGTGACGGGCGCAGAAGTTAGGTTAGATAAGAATTCCGTTTCGGATAGCGCATAACCCAATGCTCAAACCAAGCGCAGCTCAATATTTCCTTCTAATCACTTCGATCCCATATACACATGTACACCTAGGTAGTCACTTTTCAGACCCTGAACACGTATTCACCGCTAATTCCAATTCACCTGCCTCTAAATACCACTCATCTCCCTATTCTCTTATCAATTACCAACTGGAACTACTATTTTCACACCGGTAGTCACTTTTTTTCCTCATCAAACGTTATATAAATCCTTATCACCAGATCAGAATTTATACGATAATTTATTTACTCTACATTCCAATCAGCTCTAATCACCATATAACCGCCTTTTTTTCCAAAAATTACACTAAAAGTAGGATTTTTACAAAATATTTTAATTAAAAAATGTACCAATTTTTTTTAGATTTTATTAAAGATAAATGGGGGAATTCATGTTTAACAGGTGTGCATCATTTTTTTGCAAAAGAAATTGGAAAAACCTGGGGGCGTATTATATATACCTTCGTTACGTAGCGATCTACGTCGATTGGAAGGGATAAATTCGCTACAATCGGTGTAAAGTGCAGTTTTTGAAGATTAACCCCTTTGTGTCTTTATATCGTACATAGTCAAGTAACGAAAGTGTTTATAATTTCGAATAGTTTAAAGAAATCTCCTCTAAAATCATGTAAAATATTAACCTTCTTCATCTTAGATTTTGGTATTTTTATGATATCTAATGTTTTATTCATATATGTTTATTAATAAATTTAACAAATTAATCTTGATTTAATAGCTTGGAAAAAAATGATAATTAGTAGTCCTGTTCTTGCTCCAGCAAAGATCATAAAATATTTTTAATATTGCTGACTAAACGAAGACCAATGCAAACAATACCAGTTATAAGTAAATAAATAAAAAATTTGGTGTTGATAACTTTTGTATAAGTATTTTTATTCGTATATGATAACTTTTGTACTTAAAAAAAATATAAATATTTAAATAAAGAAATTCAATGAAAAAAACCTTAATAATTAAAGCAAAGTTTTTTTGGAAAGTGGTTTAAAAATTTTTTAGCCAAAAAAAGAATAATTTTGATTTTTGAGTTCCTAAGAAAAATACAAAATCTCACTTTCAAGTCAAATTTAGTACAATTGTTTTTAGATTTTTCATATAAAAGGTGATTCCTCAAAAACTATACAGACTACAAAAATGGTTAATAGCTCAAAATTTAAGAAATGAATTGTTCTTTCCGAATGTTTTAATAAAATGTTTGAAAGTCTTCAAATGAATTCTCCAGGGCTGAATTTCTGCCAAAATTTTAGCAAACACATTTATTTATTATGGGAAAACTAATCAACAAATGTTCAACAAATATTTTTTTAAATACATCTAATTGTAAGTTGTTTCTGGTATAACATTTTGGTGTTGATAACTCTTGTAGTTTTCAAGAAAATTATTAAAATGTAAAACTTGGTAAAGATTTAAATAATAAAATCTTAAAAAGAAAATTAAATTCACTAATTAATGTTTTTGTAAAGGGGTTTAGATGAGTTTTTAGCTACAAAAGAATCATTTTGTTATCACTTTTCGTTTTTGAGTTCTGGACAAAACTGTATAAAATCCCACTTTCAAGTCAAATTTAGTCCAGAAATTTTAGATTTTTCAGAAAATAGTCGATTGCTCAAAAACTATACGGAATATAAAAACATTTAAGGGTTTATAATTTAAGGAATGAATTTTATTTTCCGATGATTCTAATTAAATATTTTTTGAAAGTCTTCAAATAAACTTGCGCCAAAATTTTAGCATATATTTTATGATTTTATTATGGAAAAACTAGTCGACCGATATTCACCAAATATTTTTTAAATACATGTGCTACATGTTTCTGGTATAAAATTTTGGTGTTCATAGTAGTTTTCAACGAAGTTATTAAAATCGTAAACTTGGAAAATATTTAAATAATAAATTCTTAAAAAATCTTAAGTTAATGTTTTGTATATTTTTGGAAATGGCTTTAGATAAGTTTTTTTACCCAAAAAATGAATCATATTGTAATCACTTTTCGGTTTTAATTTCTGGACCAAAATCCTGAAATTTTTAGAAAAAAGTTGATTTTTCGATAAATATACGGAACACAATTTAAATTAATTAATTTGGGGTCCACCAATCCCAGTTATCGTTTTGGAAGTGAGATTACGTGAGATTTTATAACAAATGATAATTAAAACTAATTTAATATACATAAAATCAAGGTTTTTAAAGTTTCTTAAAAAATTACTAATTTAAAATTAAAGAAATTTTATAGGAAGTAAATTTTTTATTTGTTTTGATTTTTGGTCGATTGAACTTGAACTTATTCATATTAATTTATTCATTTCCGGATTTTGATTAGTTCCTATAATAGATAAGATCTGTTTTATAAGTATCAATCATTTTATATTAATAATTGGGTAATAATTAATTTTTATTAAAATTAAATTGTGTAATTTTAAAGACATTGAAATAATTAACATAAGATACATTTGTATTTGTTTAATTTTCTAAATTCTAGCTACACCATATAATTACACCATATTTAGATATAACAATAAATAATGGAAGTTTTGTAATTAAAAAGCGTTTTCCATTTATAAACAAATACGAACTTTGGAACTAAATTAAAAACATTAAAGCTTAAAGTTGAAATTATATTTTCGTTTCCATAAATTAGTCATAATTTAATTGTTTAATTAATACGTTATTTTTTTCATAATTATCCGATTTATTTAAAAATGCTAAATTATTACTTTGTGGAAGCAATAAATTTTGACGAACAACAAAAAATATCATTGCCATAAATTTTTAGAACCGGATATTTTGACCAGGTGTTACCAACAGTTCAAGTTTAAACAAAATTATCATCTTCATGATATTTCAATAAATAAAATTTTAAACTAAAATCAAAATCTTGTCGAAAATGCCATTAATGATAATTAATTAAAAAAGGAAAAATAAAATATTCCTTGAATAGAATATACGTAAATAGCTAAAAAAATAAATAATTGTATTTACATTAAAGTAATTAAAATTAAAGTAAATAAAAATGTTTCTGTTATCTTCTTTTTTTTTAAATAAAAAAAAGTTTAATACGCGTTTGTTGTTTTCAATGAACCACGCCTTATTTCATAACTAGTTTTGATAATTATATTTATTTGATAAAAACTTACAATATTTTAGTGATAATTCCATTATTAAGCACTGTAAAAGATTTTCCAAAAATTATCCCCCGAGAGCGCATTTTCCACAGGAATACTTCATGAAACTGATTGGATTTTGGTGCACCTTTGGGTTGCATTCACACTTTCACATTACCTGCAACGACTATCGAATATCTAAATAATAAGATTTGGGTCATATTTACTTCACGTTTTCGATAAGCAACACATTTTATTCTTTTACATAATATCGCCAATCAGAAGAATTTTGCCAATTCTCTTTAAAGGTCACCAACATTATCCCAGACGCATTCCAAAAGTCTTGAAGACTTTGATGAAAGTGCTAAAGTAATACCTCGAGCTAATTCTTAATTGTTTGTTGTAAGAACAAGTACCAAAAATTTTTGGAGGTAAAAATTTAGGAGTTCTAAGAAGTAAAAACTCTTTAAGAAGTCAAAATTTTGTACCCAAAATTATTATTTACACTAAAAGGTTATTTAAAATTATTTTAATATCCTGCTTATAATTATTTTTATTATTTATGTTAAAATAGGAATAAAATAAAAGCTATTGTTTTTAATAAAAAAAATAAATTGAAATTTAAACAAAAGTCATGTAATAAGCTCAAGATTGTGAATTTAAATGAACAAAAATTGTATAATTATAAATAAAATATTAAAATTAAACTCAAACATGTTAAGTTTATTAATTTATTATTCAAAATGTTGTTTTTTAAAAATGACTATACAAATAATTGTATTTATTTACAAGTTTAAATTTGTAAATAAAAAATGTAATAATAAATACAATGTAGCAAAACTTGAATTATTTATAAATTAAAATAAAAAAACAATGATAATAAAAGTGCAAAATATACTAGGTATAGTTTACAAAAAATGAGCTTTTCCGGGCAAGGAAAATTAAAATTAAAAATGGAAATTGAAGTGCTGTAACTTTTTAAGGATTCCAACTAAAATGTAAGTTCATGGGAAATTTTTTGTTCAGAATGACATTTCCTATATAATTTTTTTGCGGAAAATTATAATTAAATCGAAGAATACAGTAGGACGTTTTAATTTAATTTTCATTAATTAATAAAAAATCCATTGCATATATAATTGGTTAAATGTATAATTAAAAATATAAAATGGTATATCTTCAATTATAAAAATATATTAAAAGAAATGGTAGTGCACTTTCATAATTACATCATCAGGCGTGGCTGTACGTGACACTTATGAAAAACATGTTTTTTTCAAAAAAACACTTATCAAAAAACATTTTTTCGAGTTTTTTTTTATTTTGATTTTGATGATGTAATTTTATAATTACGAAAGTGCACTAGCATTTCTTTTAATATATTTTAATAATTGAAGATATACCTTTTTACATTTTTTATTATACATTTAACCAATTATACAGGGTGACCCAGTCATATGCCCACGGTCTATAGCTTCTTTGCTATAAAACATATCGACTTGTGGTTTTCATCAACATATAGATACATGCATGCCCCACAATTTAAAAATATTTTCGATATATACAGGGTGTCCCATCATGGCCTTCTGAACCAAAGTTATATTTTTTTAAATGGAACACCCAATATATTATGACATTTTTGGATGCCTTATCAAAAAATAATTATACTTTGTAAAAAATTGTATGGGTCTATCATCACTCGTTTTGCTGATATTTGCCATTTAAGCCAAAAAAAGATCAATTTTTGAAAAATCACTGCTCTAAAACAGATGAACATTTTGGCTTGAAATTTTGTCAAAAATTTTTCAACATCGTCTAGTCTACAACCATCATGTCAAATTTAAGTTTGTGATATTTTTTATCACGGTGCCTTATGAAACGCAAATTGAACAATTAAACGAAAGTTTCAAATGGAACACCCTGTATATTTTAACATCAATCGATGGCATTTTTTACAAGCTTTCTATTGATATAATGTTTGTATGGTCGCTTATCAAAGGTTTAGTAGGTATTAATATCCAAACTGAGAAACAGTGAAAAATAGACAAAATAGTGCTCTTGAGGAATTTTATTGAGGATTTTTTTTATATTTGCCTATTATTTATTTCTGTCTTTCTCTATTTTGCTTTTTTTATGATGTTGTTTTATTTCAATAGTAGTTTTTGTTGTTTTATAACAAAAATAAAATCGAAATTTGCAATTATCAATTTTGGTTTTCTAAGTCTCAGTATGCTTTGAAAATTTAGCAACTGATGTTACCAAGGAAACCCTTATTTTGTTGAGTTTTGTTTTAACGACTTTTTCTGTACTTTTGGCAATAACTAAACTGATATAATGAACTCTTCTAAAGAAAAATGGCAAATATGCTGTAAGCGCTTGGTGAAGCTGAAAGAAATCCGCTTCTAGCTATCAGAAGAGAGCGTAAAAACTAAATTCAACAAAATAGGAGTTTCCTTGGTAACATCAGTTGTTAAATTTTCAAAACATACTGAAATTTAGAAAACCAAAATTGATAATTGCAAGTTTCGATTTTATTTGTGTTGTAAAGCAACAAAAACTGCTTTGTAGTATAACAACATTATTAAAAAAGCAAAATAGAGAAAGACACAAATAAGTTTTAGGCAAATTAAAAAAAATCCTGAAAAAAATTCACCAAAAGTGCTATTTTGTCTATTTTCACTGTTTCTTAGTTTGGATATTAATATCTCCTAAACCATTGATAAGCGACCATACAAACATTATATCAATAGAAAGCTTGTAAAAAATGCCAACGACTGACGTTAAAATATACAGGGTGTTCCATTTGAAAATTTCGTATAACTGTTCAATTTGCGTTTTATAAGGCACCCCGATAAAAAAATATCACAAACTTAAATTTGACATGATAGTTGTAGACTAGACGATGTTGCAAAATTTTTGACAAAATTTCAAGCCAACATGTTCTTCTGTTTTAGAGAAGTGATTTTTCAAAAATTGATCTTTTTTTGGCTTAAATCGCAAATATCAGCAAAACGAGTGATGATAGACCCATAAAAATTTATAGAAAGTATAATTATTTTTTGATAAGGAATCCAAAAATCTCATAATATATTGGGTGTTCCATTTAAAAAAATATAACTTTGGTTCAGTAGGCCATGATAGGACGCCCTGTATATGTTGCTGAAAACCGCAAGTCGATATGTTTTATAGTAAAGAAGCTATAGACCGTGGGCATATGACTGGGTCACCCTGTATATACAATGTATACAATGGATTTATCATTAATTAAAGAAAATTAAATTAAAACGCCCTACTGTATTCTTCGATTTAATTTTAATAAATTTCCGCAAAAAAATTTTATGTAGGAAATGTCATTCTGAACAAAAAATTTCTCACTTCAATTTCATAATTTTAATGATTTTTTTTGGGACATCCTGTATAAATTTCATTCTATTTAAATCAAGTATGCTTTGCATTTTATTTTTATCTCTAAGCCAATCAGATAGATTTATTTTATCAAAAAAAATTTTAAATGGTCCACTTATGTAGTAAACAGCCAATAATTTTCAAAGAAGCAAGTTGGCAAAGACTAATCCAAACTATACCTTATTGATTTAAATAAAAAATTAATAATAACAAAGAAAATTATACAGGGTGTTTCATAAAAATCATGAAAATTTGTCAATTTTAAAATTTCATTAACTTTTTTTGGAGTCAAAGAAAATAGTTTTTCAGAATGACATTTAATATCTAAACAAACAAAATGCTAGACAAAATTATAGTATTTAATACTGAATTCAACAACATTTTTTATTTTTATAAAATTGCATAGTAACAGTCTTGTGTTCGTTTAAAATTAATTTGTTTTTTCACACCAAGCTCGAAACTCGAAACTCATGAATGTAGAAATTAACTTTTTTGGAAGTTCAACTATATTAAATGCTTGTACCGCAGTAGACGTATCATCAGCAAAATTTATTAAATAACCGTGTATAGTGTATAGTGTATAGCATTATTTCTAAGATCATTAATATAACATAAGAATAATAAGGGCCCTAACACTGATCCTTGTGGAACATATAAGTGTATAAGTTACCGGCTATACCCGATTTCAGGTAAACTAGTTTTTCCTAGGCAAAACTAGTTCATCCGAAGCGGGTTTAGCCTAGCCCAATCTAGTTTATCATAAATTAAAAGTTCAACTTCCAGGATAAGCTGATTGATTCCAGTTGAAACTGATTTCTGCTGAATGTGATTTATCAGAAGTCGCTTTTATCAATTTGGCTTGTTTTTTTAAAGATTTTCTTTCATCATCCTCCAATTCATCTAAAAGTTTTTGAAGGTCATTTTCGTCCCGGATATAATAATTCTGAAGCCAATCATGTAGTAGAAAAGTCTACTCTAGGCTTAACACCAAACATAGCTTTGTAAGGCGACTGTTTTATTCAAGAATGAAAGGATTGGTTTTTCATAAACTGGACAACCCTCTGACTATTTAGTTGATTCGCTATCAGGAATTGATCATATTCTCAATATTGGGATATTTTTAAATGTCTCAGCTAACATTCTATCACAACCACCAAGTCCAATAGCTACATGAGCTCAATCACATCATACAATTCATCAATTGATAATAAATATTTCAAATTCTCTTTATTCTGTGCAATAAGTTTTTTCACGCTCTCAAGGTCCAGAACACCAAATGGTTTTACTCTTATTTGCAGTAATGGTGTCTTTTTTGGGGTTTTTTTAGCTTCCTCTACCTGTAGATAAACTCTTAGTATTTTTCTTTGATAACACGTTATAATTCATTTTGCAAAATTTTCTTCAGAAATCTCTCTCCACTGTCTATGATCACGTTGACCACTTGTTGAAGCGACATCCATAATAAGACCAAAAACAAATGAATAAAATAGTAAAACTCCCAATTATATTTAACGATATAACCTAAACAATCCGATGTATATTGAAGGAAGTCAGAATAAATAAATTTTTTCCTAGATATTTCATTCTGCACTTTTATTTTAGAAAAAACTAGATTGAACTAGGCTAAACTAGTTCGTCCTAAGGCGCTTCGGTTAAACTAGTTTAGCCTAGGAAAAACTAGTTTGTACTGAAATGGATTTGGCCGTTAACATATACATCTGAATTTTCATTACTAATTTTAACAAATAGTTTCCTATCTTCCATAAAGGACAATATAACATTATGATAATTTCCTCGAATATCCATGACATATAGCTTGTTTTCCACAAGCTCTCCTTCAATCAATCGAAAGTTTTGGATAGATCGTAAAAACAGCATCTACGAATTTATTTTGTTTAATTGTTGATTAATATATGTTAAAAATATTGATGGAGAAATTTCAGTGGACCTTTTCTGTCAGTAACCATGTTTGTAGTAGTCCCTGAAGATGTTGTACTTCTCCAGGTAATAGTAACTGATTTTTTTCGCAGATGATAACTTCAAATAATTTGTAACAAAAATTGGACGGTAATTAGCCTTTTTTTAGGTTTTTGTTTGCACTCGCGAAAGTTTTAAACTTCTTGGAGATTGCCCATGACTACGAAACAAAGTTAAATACACTAAAAGTTCAATTAAACCATTCTGGGTTCTTTAATTATTCTAACTGAAATATCATCGGGACCCGGGGAATCGTTTAGTTTAAACTTTTTTATTGCAGCTAAAACATCATTCCAGAAGAAGAATTTATTTGCATTTTTGAAAAGAATCTACGTTGGTTGCTTCTGAAAAGTTGATTTTAGACAAACGTTCAACACCATGACCAAATTCAGAAGCATTAGCAATTTCTTTGTGTGATTTCTAAAATTCTTAACTTTTAATTGTATCTCCTCAGCCTTTTACTAGCTTGTCTTAATTATTGATTTACAAGTTTCCAAATTTGTTTATTTTTATTTTTGGCTTCTACTATTAACCGGTTGTTGTAATTCTTTTTTGTATCTTGCAATACTTTTTTTCTCAAGTTGATAAACTTAAAGTATACCTATATTATTACTAGTTCTTAAATTTTTGAATAATTGTTTAAGTTGCTAGGTTTGTAGTTTGGTGCAATTTTTAGTACTTACCTTTTTTTAATTAAATAGGTTAAATTTAGATAATTTAAAAAAAATATTACCTTGTGATCGGATAAATGAGGATTTAATATTTTACAAGTGTAGGAGTTATTAAAGTTGGTCTTGGTGACCAGGGGGGTTATTCTCGAATCATACGATATGATATCGTATACGACATGACAAGGACGTACTCTTATTTTTGCATTTGAATGACAAGGATAGAATAACAAAAGTCGTATACGACATCGTGTCGTGTGATTATTACAATTTTTAGATATTCTAGTACCGACTAGACCAAATGAACCGTCATTGAATTTATAAACTAAAAGAATCCTTCAAGAGGTCAAGTTCTTTAAATTTTTCCATAAAGTTAATACAGTCGAACTTGGTTATAATGAGTTCACGGATATAACGAGCAAATCCGGAGACACATTTTGGTTCCAATGTATAACAATTCAAAATTTCACAGTTATTTCGAGCCATTCGCGGATATTACTATAGTACTTAAATATTTTTCGGCGAATTTGATGAATTTCCATTTAATGGATTTTTGCATTTATATTGACATCCGTGGGATACGAAAATGTTAATTACCATCGGCCCTTAGGAGGTACATTATCCTTGCAGTATAAAAGAAAATAATAATAACTTGATTTTATTAAGGATAATGGCGCCATACAAAAAAATTTGGAGGGTAACGATGGTGGATGCCACCGAAGAAACTTCATTTAAAAATTTATCTTGAGTATTTACAATGTTATTTAAAAACTTCTGCCAAAAGTAAGCTATTGTTGAAATTTATCTATGGTCAAAATTTAATCTTTAATATCCTGCATTTAAAAAATTTTTAGGAAATGAATGTATTCTAGCCGTTAAGTTACACCAAGGTTTACAGAAGCGCGTTTTTTTTGACATCAGGGTGACTGTCAAATTTAACAGCGCTGTTATGGCTAACATTTTTTATCAGAATCACTCTATTAGAATAAAAATACCTTTTTACGCTTATTACTATTAACGGTTATAACGAGCAAAAATCGATGGTCATTGATGGTCGTTATAAGCGAGTTCGGCTGTATTTAGGTCTACACATAAAACAATATTTTCAAACATCTTTTTATGGGGTAATTCTGAACAAAAAAATTTGACAGTCACCCGCCCAAAGTTAAAACGCTATTCTGTAAACTTTACTGTAACTTAACGATTATGTAAAATAACATTCTCGGTGTTAAAATAACATATAACTACATCGATCAAAATAATATCATTATATTAATGCATAATCGATCAAAATAATGCATTAAGAGAATCTTCCTAGACACCCACGATAAATTTTCCGTTGGAGATAATAATAAGGAATAAAAAATCCATTCCACTTTTCTGGAGCTTCATTGCAAATTATGACCAAATAACTGATAATTAATGCGAATCCCTAGAGAGCGCGCGAGTTTGGGAGGAAAAATTGTGAAAAATCATGAAATCGAGCATTAGTTCTGCAGTCATAACTCAAGTTTCCCTCGTTAGATTTTCATTTTTTTTCATATTTATAATCTAAATTGATTAGGCTACATCCTACCAGAGAGTTATCTTCTGCAACCTAGCACAAAATTAATTAGAGGGGTCCAAAGTTAAGGTACTTTTAGATCATTATATATTTTTTTGTACATTCTCCAATTTTTTTCCTTCTGGCAAAAATTAATGAAAGGACTTCTAAATCATCTACAAAAAAAATTATACAAAAATGTTGTTTATACTAGCTTTTATGAATGCAGAACTAAACCACTATATTTTCCGTTTAGGAAATTGCTCTTAAGTATATTGATTGTTCAATGTATTTTAACACCGTTATAATGTTGAAAAAAATGACGGTCGGAGGCCCGTAAATAGTAATATTTTTTTATTGCTGAAATTTATTATGAATGTACAACATTTAATTTCAATTTCACTTGAATTCTTTTTTAATTTATTTCGGTAATTTAACTGTCTTGCTCAATTTTGCAATAAACCATTATTCCATCATGTCTGTGCTCTTTCCTTGTAATGATGTTATAATCTTATACCCATCTAATTGTGAGTATTGATTGTTGTTCCACGTTTCAGTAAGTGCTATCACTGTTGGTTAATAATAATAATTATCAATTAATATATTTAGCTGGTTTGCTCGTTAATTTCATTGTCTAGCGTTGAATATTAATGGCAGATCTCACGAATTAAAATTTAAGTACTACTTTAATGTTTAAGTTCTAAGTAGAGCTTATCGTGTCTCACCGTCATTGGAAAGGCGAACTTAAAACCTAAGTTGAACTTGAAACTCAACCTAATTATGATGATATATCCCAAATCCCAAGAGAAGTTTAAAAGACCATTTTAAAACCATGCCAGATTTTTCAATATTTAGAAAAAAGACACAATTCTACAGTTTCCATTTCAAATTTAAGACAGGAGATAAAACGCAGTAATTATAAAATTTTATATATTATCACAAAATTATAAAAATCACAGAATAAAACGCGATGGAAGCCGAAAAACTGCCGAATACCAACCGAACATCCAAAATCCAATCTGCTCAACTAAACTTAGCGTAAGTATTCGTTTTATTTAACTGAAGAGACGTCTTAAAATTTTAAGAAGAACTTAAGTGTAAACAAGACTTTGCTAAGTTTATCTTTAAACACTGTCGGTGAGACCGGCTTATTGACAGATTTCCCATTTTATTTTTTTTAGTTTAAGATCACTTAGAGCTTAATTTTCTACTGTGAAAGAGAGTTTGAACTAGAGTTGATTATTTATTCAAGCTGTTAGTAGAAAATTCTTAACTAAAATTATGCTCTTTTTAGTTACAAAAAAAGGAAAATCGTGATTTAAAAGCAAATAAAATGGCCAAAAAAAGTGCAATTCGGATTTGATTTTTAATTTTGATACATTATCAATTAGGTAAGGTAATCAATAATTTCCATCGAAAATTTGTTAGTCAACAAATCTAAAAATAAATAAAAATTTCCTAGTGTATTTTTTTGATTTGATGAATAAATAACTTGTACATTAGATATTTTTATTTTCGATTCTTTAAGTGATTTTCTTAAGACAACAAAATTTAATAATTATGATATTTTGTAATAAATAATAAAAAACATTACGCGCCTAAAATGTAAGACGATTGCACTAATTTAGCTTACTTATTGCATGTTTAATGCAGGTTTAATGTGTCAATGACAAAGCAGATATAATATTAATTTGTTACTTAAAATAAACACCTCGTTAAAATGTATATAAAAACAAATTGTTAATTTTGTTTATTATTTTACAAAACAAAAATATAAATTAGAAAGTGCTAATTTACATTTAAAAATATTTTCAAAAAATTCTACATACATACAAATTTTCTAAAAAATTGGTTGTATTTCGGGTAGTTTTAAATGGGTTTAAAAAATATTTTTTTATATATTAGGTAAACTTGGGTATTTATGCGTAGATTTGAAGGTCTTACCACCCTTAGGAGTCTTCCAATTACTTACATAGGGTCTTGCAACTTTCAACTCCTAACATTTTCATTTTGCTCAAAGCGAAACCGTCCCTTGCCCTAAACAAATCCTTACGTTTAACCAGCTCTTTTAATAAAAAACATTTTTTCGCTCACCCTTTGTGGGGCTTACAATGGAAGCCCTTCCTAAATAACCAGCAACTTGCACACGGTGTGACTTTACTTCGCGTTGCATCGGGGCCTAAAGGACCCTACGTACTTTATGCACTTATTTTAGGGGGGGCTCACCACCGTACGATGCAACCACCCTTCATATTTGACCGATTCAGTTCTCAGAGTGACTCATCAGCATCATCGTATCCCAAACTACAATCAATTGTGATATTCACAACTATTGTGTCAGCAAAAATTACTCAACTATTAGTGCAGAAAATCCCAAGGACACCAAGATTTTTGTGCAAAAAATGTGTAAGTCACTTTATTTTACTTGATTACTAAATGCTAACCACAATTTTTTTTGACCAATAAGTTTTGTACTTTAATTTGGTGAACTCTCATTAATTCCAAAGTTCCTAAGAAATGGGTAAAAATTAATAGTGTAGCTTAAATTTTATTTGGAACAATTTTGATTGAGGTTGTTTCTGATGTAAGTAGTTTGGAACAAATGTAATAGTAAAGTGTAAATTATTCCCCCACACTTAAATTGTGTCTTTTTAGATTTTTTCTTCCGCAATGAACGTGATACGCGAATAAATATATTAAATTACTTGTGAAAAAGTGGAACCAATTCCTCTGGTCCGCTGGGGTTTGCATCATGGGCATGGAGCGGCACCATGGAGTTTCGAGCTGGTGGAAACGGTGACATCTCCTACGCTCACTAAAATCAGGTATGGCGGCGACCGCAAATTTGATATCCTGAGTAATTCAATATATTAAAACAGAGGAAGGAGCTATTTAGTTTAAAAAATATCCCTGGAAGGAAATATTGAGTGTGCGCTCAAGAAATCCAATACATCATGGGGGTTAATTATCATCAAAACCGTGTTTGGTTTAAATTTGAACTGGTAGATGTAAGAAAATATCTATTTTGTATTTGGGAAGACGGTGTGACAGGTAAAACGTACTTAAGTGATGCACTTTATGGTGAATCCAGCAGTTTAGAAGTGTTTTCAACTATTAGTTAAGAGCACTGCTTTCTTGTGGTGAAAAGATGATTTTCAAATTCTAGCACCATACGAAATCAGTTCTTGGCGCTAAAAAATACATCAAACTCCAACATCAATCACCACAAACTTGGGTAAGTCACTTCATTCATCACCTCACTCATCACTTCATTTTTCACAAATTTAAATAGTTGCTCGAAATTCCAAAAAATTGGTGATTATATATTGTCACGAAAGATAATTTTGTTGAATCAGCCTTAACAACCAAGACGTAGTAATATAATCTATCAAGAATTGTTAAAATTAGGACCATTAAATTAATACGTTGTAGCATCAAACCAATGAAAATTTGGACGTAGTTTGTAGATTTTGAGATGAATTAAATGGAATTTCAATGAAATAAATGAATGAAGTAAAGTTTGCAAAAATGTGCCTTTTCAAAACATGTGAGACTGGGACTTGTCCAAAAATAATTTGAAGAAAATTCTTTGAAAAATTTTGAGTTATGTGCAAGTTGCTAAAGAAAAATGGTAAGGCATGCCTTAAAAGAATAAAAGGAATATTTTACATTTGTTTTAGATTCAAAAAAAACTATAGGAGCCAAAAATAAGGAGATGTGAATTCTTTTTTAATTTTAAGAAGGGTGATTTTTGTAGGTGAAACTTAAAAAATATAAAAATTTAATTTTAAATGTCTAGAAAAACAGGAAAATTAAAAATTAATGATTATAACGTCTTTAAGGCCTGTTTAGACCGGCATATTTTGTTACCAAAATTTTGTTCTCAAATCTACTCAGATCCTCAGATGTAACTGCGCAATATGCAGTGAGTCGATTTGGGATCAAAATTTTGGTAACAAAATATGCCTGTCTAAAATGACCTTAAAAATACTAACAAATTATTTTTGATCATCGTGGATTAAAATCACAAATATAGCGTTTTTGCAAAAATAAAGATTTGATTTTTTTGCAAAAAAATAAAAATTTCGCAATAACAAACGAGTTGGTAATCTTCGTGGTATTATAGATTTACAAAGTAATTTAAAAATTATCAGTGGAAAAAAATAAGTGCCTTGAAATGCCTTAAAGCCTACAAACATAAGGAATCTCTTTAAAAAATGACATTTCCCGAGGAAAATGAGTTTTAAAAAATAGTAAAATATATTTTTATGTTTTTTCTAGGTTTACAAATTTGGAGAAATAAAATCAAACTAAAAAAAGGACCCAAAAATTTCAATTTTAGGGAAAATTAAATGCATAATATTTAGATCAAAACTTGATCAGACTAAGGAAATATAAAAAAACACTAAACTACAAAAACGTAGGATTTTGATTTTCAATAAGTGCCTTGGTTATATTTTGGTAAAAACTAATTTAGGTGCAACATGAGGTTCTTAAAATCACAAAAAAGTGAATTTGCAAAAATTAAGAAAAATGGGATGTTTTAATTTTGTTAAAAAACGAGTTGTAATTTTTCTGGTATTTTAGATTTACAAAATTATATAAAATTATCACTGGGAAAAAGAATAAGTATCCAAAACAATTAAGAATGAGAATTTTGAGATCAAAATTAGATCAGATTTAGGAAATAAAAAAAATTATTGAACAACACAAAAGATGGATTTTACAAGTTATTTATTCATGTTTCGATAAAAATTTAAATTTTTGGGCAACATAAAGTTTTTAAATTAAAAAAAAAATGCTTTTTCGCAAAAATGAGGAAAATTAAGATCAATTTTTTGAAAAAAATATAAATTAATTAATTTTGCAATATAAAACGAGTTCCTAATCTTTTTGGGGTTTTAGATTTAGAAAATTATTTGAAAATTGGCTCTGGCAAAAAGTAGTGCACCAAAAAAGGATATTCCTTAAAAAATTAAATTTTCAGAGTAAAATGAGGTAATGTGTTTTTTTTTCAAAAAATTGTAAAATCTATGTTTATGTTTTTATTTTGGGTTTCAAATTTTGAAGAAATAAAAAAACTAAAGAAGTCCTCACAAATTTAAACTTTAAGGAAAATTAAATACATGATTTTGAGATCAAAATTAGATCGGACTAAGGAAATATAATTAAAAATGAACAATAAAAAAGTAGGGTTTTCCGGTTATTTTAGAGTTACAAAATTATCTAAAATTATCAGTGGAAAAAATAGGTGTTTTAAAATGCCCTAAAACATACGGAAATTCTTAAAAAATGGAAATTTTCAGATTTAAATATGGTGTATAAAAAGTAAGAAAACCTTTTTTATGATTTTTGAAAAATTTGAACAAATGAAAACTAAAGTGTCCAAAAATTTCTGAGGAATATTAAAGGGTAAATTTTTAGATTAGACTAAGGAAATATAAAAAAATACTGAACAACAAAAAAGAAGTATTTTGGAATATCTTTATACAACAAATTTCATATAGTGCCTTCTTCATATGACAGTCAAAATTAAAGGAAATTTTTTTAATGTTTGTGTTACGACATTAACCCCCAGTATTATCAACAGACATTTAATTTTAAATGAGGTTTAATTTGACATATATAGTTTTTTTATGAAGTTTGGATATAGTTTAAATGACATTTAGCTGCAAAATAGACTATATATGTCAAATTAAACCTCATTTAAAATTAAATGTCTGTTGATAATACTGGGGGTAAGTCAAATAAAAGTTGTGTAAGAATAAACTAAACTTCCCTTTTAAATGTCGGAAAAACTTATGAAATGAATTCTATATAATTTAAGAAAATTGTTGTCATGACATTTTTGTCACGTCTCTACGTTTAGACGTAGGGAGTAGTATACAGGGTTGTCGAGATAAAGTGAATAATCGAAATATCTCCAAAAGTAAGAGTTTTAGAAAAAAACGTTTCAAATAAAAATTATTTGGTCTTAAAGGGGCCTCAGAATAAGAACAGTTAGTTTTCACCTGGAGGACTTCTTCATGGTCATTCTAACCCTAACTCAGTTTTTTCAAATGGAAACCCATATTTTTTTTATTTGAATCTAAATCCAATGAAAAAAGAAGATTTTTTGCTGGATTCAGATTCAAATAAAAAAATATGGGTTTCCATTTGAAAAAACTGAGGTAGGGTTAGAATGACCATGAAAAAGTCCTCCAGGTGAAAACTAACTGCTCTCATTCAGTGGCTCCTTTAAAACCAAATAATTTTTATTTGAAACGTTTTTTTCTAAAACTCTTACTTTTGGAGATATATCCACTTCATCTCGACCACCCTGTATATTCTCTTACCTATGGTCTAAATATTGTAAAAAAATAAAGGCTAAAATTTTAAGATGTTGGCGTTAAGTATAAATCGAAAATAATATGTTGAGGTATCTATAGCATATTAAATATTAATGTCTTGCGGCAAAAATGAACATAACCTCCATAATAACAGGCTCTGTAAGTTAGGCAACCAAGCTTAAGTATAGTAGTGTTGCCTATATTCCATTCTAAGTAATTACTGTACAAAATTTCGATTAAAAAAGGATGAAGGGAAGATTTTTTTTAGGTTTTACTTTTAGATGTGAATATTTTTGGGAAATTTTCAAATTCGCACGTGGAGCTGCGTCTCTAGCCAGAAAAAAGTATTGATAAATCCCTTGGGGGATTCGTTATCGACAAACGGTGACCATCTACATACGAAATCCCGATCAGACTCAAAACCAGTTTCGAAACTTGTAACTAGCGAAGCGATACGAAAATGCGACCAATAGAAACGAAGCCTTGAACAAATCACACAAACCTCGAGAATTAAATTACACCAAAAACACACAAAACGATTAAGATAACAATTTGGAAAACAAGCGCATTCATTCAACTCGGATTAATGGCGAGACGGTAGCGATTATATTCTTGTAACGAGTAGGTTTTTGTGAAAAAGCTCAAGTGACATGCGTTGAGTTTGTGTGTTGTAAACTCGGCTTCGTGGTTGGCGATTTTTCCGCCAGAGGAGTTAAAGTAAATATTTCGCATTCTTTGAATTCCACGATCGCAGGTTTGACCGAAATGTCAAATTCTTCGCACAATTGTGCTCGTCGGTGCACAAAACAGTGTCAATTAATTTAAATACGTGAATTGTGCTGGTGCTCTACTGTTTCTACGGGAATTTACTCCCAGAAACCGCTCCCTTAGTCATAGGGGTGAGTTTTAATTATCAGGAAGGGTGCACTTCAGCACGTGAGCTCACGTGATACCTCTTCAGTAAGTATTGATTTTAGGGTAGAAAATTAAAACGAAAATTCATTTTTTTAATTTTTTTTTTCCATAAAATTTTTGAAAATTACCCAATTTTTTTTATTAATTTTTTTAAACTTTTTAGTCAAATTGTTTGAATATTTAATTTTTTTGATTGATTTTTTTAAGTTTTATTATAATTACGCATACTTTTATTATAATTATATTTTTTAGTTTTTTATAAGTTTTCAATTTTTTTGAAATTTTGTATTTTTTTATTAGGTTTATAATTTTTTTTTTAGTTTTTAATTTTTTTTAAATTTAACTTATTTTTGATTTTTTGTATGTTTTTTTTTTAATTTTGAATGTGTGGTATTAAAAAGTAGTACCTAATGTATATAATTTGGTGTTGCAAATGAAATAGGAATTTGAATTATTTTGAAAATTGAGGTCAGTTGTTTTCGCCGGTTTTTATTCGAATCGTGAGCTTAATAACATTGAAAGTCGCACATTTGGGTTCTTTCGTGGCGGTAGAGTCGACTCTTGTTACAAGACTCGTCGGGGCTGCTCACTCTGAAATTCTTTATTGTTTGAGAGTGCTTCAACCGAAACCATTTGCCTCTTTCAAGAGGAAGTCCGTAATGTAAACATTATAATTCGTCTCATATGTTGAACACGTTGCCCTGACATTGCCAAGGCACGTGTGACCGAACGAAACCAATGACTTCATTCATAGATACCAACCTACCAATTAAAAAACACAAAAAATTAAAAATTCATAAATCATCTCGAAAGGAGTTATTTTTGAAAATTTTTGAAAAACCAAAATTTTTTTTGTTTTTCAATTCCCAAAAATGTAGGCATGAATTTTTATGTAAAAAAATAATAAAGGACTTATGGATGATGTCAATTGAGAAAATTAAAGATTATTGTTTTTTTTTGCTTAAAATAAATTTTGTCTAATTTTCAAAAAAAAATAATTTTTAAATTCTGTGTTTTTTGGTGATGGAATTTATTTTTCATTTTTAAAAATTAACAAAAAAGCAAAAATATTTTTCATTAGCACCTACTTAAATAGTTTTAACCTCGGTTTTAACTAAGGGTTAAAATAATGCTTTAACAATTAAATTTTACATTTACATTTTTATTATTGTTTTTATTATGACTTAAAATTGCTTAAAACCATTTTTTTTCCAAACGCTATAAAAATTAAAAATAAAATCTAAGTAATATTTCTGGTTATTATTGTAACCCTTACTTACATGAGTTATTAAAAATAAATTTTGTACCTACTTTTGTTTTTTGTTGATCATAAAAATAATAAAAAGAGCGCCCGATTTTAGTAAAATTGTTTTTAAAAAAGAAATTTCGAAAAATCTTTTGTGGGTAATTTTTATGCCCTATAAAGCAATCAACGAAAATTTAATTTTTTTTTAACTTTATTTGGTTTAAAAAAAATATAAAAAATTATCCTTTACTCCATAATTGTATTTAACGGTTTCTTGAAATAAAAAAAAATACCTACATATACAGGGTGTCCCATTTGACGTTGGACTGTATGGGTAACTTTGTTATCATTGGAGATAGAAAGTCGGTTAAATGGACAAAGTAGTAAAGATTTTTTCGAATATTAATAATTCATTTAGAAAGAATTTGAATATTGCATCGTTCCAACGCTATTTTGAAAAAACAAGAAAATTCGATTTTCAAAATATGGCTATAACTTCATTATTTTCAGTGGTGCCAAAAAAATTTGTTGACTTAATACAGACAATTTTTTGTGTACAATGCAGTAAAACAAATGAATATTTTTTTTCACCAACGGATTGACCGCAAATGAACCAAACTTATTTTTTTCTTATAGCAGCCATATTGAATTTACACATATTCGGAATTAGTGTATTTTTCTGAGTAATTTGATATATCATACGTAATATTTTAAGAAAAATAGAAATTATTTTATTTTACTAACCAAAAATGGCCTTGAATAGATGTAAACTGTCAATACATATGTGTTAAGATTTATTTTACATTTAATATTTTAAATAGTTATATTTATGTTATTGACAATTTACATCTCTTAAAGTCCAGTTAGTTTGTAAAATCAAATAATTTTATTTTTTTTTAAATATGACATATGGTATACCAAATTACTCAGAAAAAAATACTGATTCCGAATATATGTAAATCCAATATGGCTGCCATAAGAAAAAAATAAGTTTGGTTCATTTCCCGTCAATCCGTTAGCGAAAAAAAACATTCATTTGTTTTACTGCATTGTACACAGAAAATTGTCTGTATATACATAATATTATGTCAAAAAACTTTTTGGTACCACAGAAAAAATTTTAGCCATATTTAAATAATCGCATTTTCTTATTTTTTTCAAGATAGCGTTGGAACGATGCGATATTCAATTTTTTTGTAAATGAATTATTAATATTCGAAAAAATCTCTACTACTTTGTCCATTTAACCGAATTTCTATCTCCAATAATAACAAAGATACGCATACAGTCCAACGTCAAATGGGACACCCTGTATAAAAAATCTAAACAAAATTTTTGATAAGTTTTGAACAAATCAAGTAATTTTAGTTTAAAAATAATTTTTTAAATGTGACCTAACTAATGGCCATAAGTGCTTTACTAATTTTTTTTATATTAAAAGAAAAAAAATCTTTATTTTTTTTTAAATATTTTTTTTTACTTAAAGTAAAATTATTGGTTTTTTGACGAAATTATGGGATGCACATTAATGGTTGCGTAATACCATAAAAGTAGAGTAAATTTTATCTATGATAATATTATGCTAAGTAGAATAAAATTTATTCATGCAAACAAAAGTGTTAAATAAGCTTAAACATGGCCCTGAATTAATAAAAAATTTAAAAGAAAATCGACTTATATTATGACCTAAAATCCTGAATAATTAAATAATGAATTTAATAAAATTATTTAGGGCTAAATAATTCTTAAAAAAAATGAGTAAATAATTTTTTCAATGGAATGTTATCTCGGGTTTATTAATAAGGCGAACTTTTTTCTTGTAAATATTTATTTTGGTATTTTTAAGGTCGGGCACTATCTCTAAATAAAGCTGTCGATGATAACCCTGAATTCCTTTGCAGGAAATGGAAGGGGAAGAGTCGCCTTTGGACGTCCTGTCAAGAGCAGCTACTATGCTACAGGAGACACAACAGGCAATGATTAATGCAGGTAATTTAAAAAAATCCAAAAATTTTTACATTGTGGTAAAAATAGCCAAATTAGATTTTAGTTCCCAGGTTATGATCACATATCGCATTACTATGAGAAAGAATTTACCGTTTAGAATATAATTATGATAATTTTATGTAATTGTTCATCAAGCTTGAAGACCTCAAATATACCCACGGGAAAAATAATTAACAATGATGAAAAATACAGTTAAATCACTTCATTAAATTGTAGTTATACAAAAAAAATTGCATTAAGATCGGTGATAAATTAAAGAAGTTACGATTTATTTCAAAAAAGGGCGGGGTTAATTCAAAAACGTCATAATTGTATTCCAAATTGTACACGGTGTACACGAAACTAAACAATTGAATTTTTAGTATGTTGTATGGGCAAAGAAAACTGATTTATCGAACTAAAAAAAATTAATATTACTTCCGGTTTTACCGGAAAATACATCAACTTTCTTATTTTAAATGTAACAACCTATTTTTGTACATATTATTAAACATTGTTAAGTTTGCGACAAAAACATTTTTTTTCACTTAAAAAAAATTTTGGATTTTTTTTTGGTAAAAAAAATTATAAATAATTATAAAACTAGTCTTAAATAAGTCATTGAAATTTTTTGAGATATTAATTTTTATAATTTTTAAGATGTGTTTTTTTGAAAATATCTTCGTTTTTTTAATGTTAGTGGGACCACCCCCCATTTAGATAAAGGATTTTTTTCCGATTACGGTGATACCCAACATAAACTAAAAGTTTACCAAAAATTTTTTTTTTAGGTTTTAAATTTTGTTTGTTTCTTACTAACGTACATTAAACATACATGTTTGATAGTATGTAGAAAAAATAGGGTGTAACATTAAAATAAGAATAATATGTAGTTTTCGATAAAACCGGAAGTGATATTGAAATTTTTTTTAGTTTAATAAACCTGTTTTGTTCACCCATACTACATATAAAATTTCAATTTTTTATTGTCATAAATAAAGAAATTACTAGTGCATAGTTTTATGTAAACCTGGTATAAAACGAAGGCTAATTCCAAAAATATTAATTGCACCAAATTAATTATTTCAAAAAATGGCGGGGTTAATTTAAAGACGTCATAAATTCCTTATTTATCATTCAAATTTTATAAAACAAACATTAAACGCAAAACTAGGAATTGCAGTACATTAATTATTTCAAAAAATGGGCGGGGTTAATTTAAAAATATCATAATTATCATCCAAATTATATAAAACAAACGCTAATCGCAAAATTATTATCTGCACCAGATTAATTATTCCAAAAAAGGGCGAGGTTAATTTAAAAACGTCATAACTTTCTTATTTATCATTCAAATTTTATAAAACAAAAATTAATCGCAAAATTAGGAATTGCAGAACTTTAATTATTTCCAAAAAAAGGGCGGGGTTAGTTTAAAGACGTCATAATCATCATCCAAAATATATATATATCAAAAGCTAAATCGCAAATTTAGTAATTGCGTTTCCAAAAAAAGGCGGGCTTAATTTAAAAATATCATAACTATCATCCAAATTATATAAAACAAACGCTAATCGCAAAATTATTATCTGCACCAGATTAATTATTCCAAAAAAGGGCGGGGTTAATTTAAAAACGTCATAACTTTCTTATTTATCATTTAAATTTTATAAAACAAACATTAATCGCAAAATTAGAAATTGCAGAACTTTAATTATTTCCAAAAAAAGGGCGGGGTTAGTTTAAAAACATCATAATCATCATCCAAAATATAAATATCAAAAGCTAAATCGCAAATGTAGTAATTGCATTTCCAAAAAGAGGCGCGGTTAATTTAAAAATATTATAACTATCATCCAAATTATATAAAACAAACGCTAATCGTAAAATTATTATCTGCACCAGATTAATTATTCCAAAAAAGGGCGGGGTTAATTTAAAAACGTCATAACTTTCTTATTTACCATTTAAATTTTATAAAAAAAAAACATTAATCGCAAAATTAGAAATTGCAGAACTTTAATTATTTCCAAAAAAAGGGCGGGGTTAGTTTAAAAACATCATAATTATCATCCAAAATATAAATATCAAAAGCTAAATCGCAAATGTAGTAATTGCATTTCCAAAAAAATGCGGGGTTAATTTAACAATATCATAACTATCATCCAAATTATATAAAACAAACGCTAATCGCAAAATTATTATCTGCACCAGATTAATTATTCCAAAAAAGGGCGGGGTTAATTTAAAAACGTCATAACTTTCTTATTTACCATTTAAATTTTATAAAAAAAAAACATTAATCGCAAAATTAGAAATTGCAGAACTTTAATTATTTCCAAAAAAAGGGCGGGGTTAGTTTAAAAACATCATAATCATCATCCAAAATATAAATATCAAAAGCTAAATCGCAAATGTAGTAATTGCATTTCCAAAAAGAGGCGCGGTTAATTTAAAAATATTATAACTATCATCCAAATTATATAAAACAAACGCTAATCGTAAAATTATTATCTGCACCAGATTAATTATTCCAAAAAAGGGCGGGGTTAATTTAAAAACGTCATAACTTTCTTATTTACCATTTAAATTTTATAAAAAAAAAACATTAATCGCAAAATTAGAAATTGCAGAACTTTAATTATTTCCAAAAAAAGGGCGGGGTTAGTTTAAAAACATCATAATTATCATCCAAAATATAAATATCAAAAGCTAAATCGCAAATGTAGTAATTGCATTTCCAAAAAAATGCGGGGTTAATTTAACAATATCATAACTATCATCCAAATTATATAAAACAAACGCTAATCGCAAAATTATTATCTGCACCAGATTAATTATTCCAAAAAAGGGCGGGGTTAATTTAAAAACGTCATAACTTTCTTATTTATCATTTAAATTTTATAAAATAAACATTAATCGCAAAATTAGGAATTGCAGAACTTTAATTATTTCCAAAAAAGGGCGCGGTTAGTTTAAAAACATCATAATCATCATCCAAAATATAAATATCAAAAGCTAAATCGCAAATTTAGTAATTGCATTTCCAAAAAAAGGCGGGCTTAATTTAAAAATATCATAACTATCATCCAAATTATATAAAACAAATGCTAATCGCAAAATTATTATCTGCACCAGATTTATTATTCCAAAAAAGGGCGGGGTTAATTTAAAAACGTCATAACTTTCTTATTTATCATTTAAATTTTATAAAACAAACATTAATCGCAAAATTAGGAATTGCAGAACGATAATTATTTCCAAAAAAGGGCGGGGTTAGTTTAAAAACATCATAATCAGCATCGAAAGTATAAATTTCAAGAGCTAAATCGCAAATTTAGTAATTGCATTTCCAAAAAAAGGCGGGGTTAATTTAAAAATATCATAACTATCATCCAAATTATATAAAACAAACGCTAATCGCAAAATTATTATCTGCACCAGATTTATTATTCCAAAAAAGGGCGGGGTTAATTTAAAAACGTCATAACTTTCTTATTTATCATTTAAATTTTATAAAACAAACATTAATCGCAAAATTAGGAATTGCAGAACGATAATTATTTCCAAAAAAGGGCGGGGTTAGTTTAAAAACATCAAAATCATCATCCAAAATATAAATTTCAAGAGCTAAATCGCAAATTTAGTAATTGCATTTCCAAAAAAAGGCGGGGTTAATTTAAAAATATCACAACCATCATCCAAATTATATAAAACAAACGCTAATCGCAAAATTATTATCTGCACCAGATTAATTATTCCAAAAAGGGCGGGGTTAATTTAAGTACGTCATAACTTTCTTATATATCGTTCAAATTTTATAAAACAAACATTAAACCCAAAATTGGGAATGCAGCACCGTGAAGCACGTTAATTATTTCTAAAAAAGGGCGGGGTTACTTTAAAAACGTCATAATCATGATTATACAGGGTGTCTCATTTGCAAAACTATAGGACTTGCAGTACATTAATTATTTAAAAAAAAAGGGCGGGGGTAATTTAAAAATATCATAATTATCATCAAAATTATATAAAACAAACGCTAATCGCAAAATTATTATCTGCACCAGATTAATTATTCCAAAAAAAGGGCGGGGTTACTTTAAAAATATCATAATTAATAATTATCATTCAAATTATACAGGGTGTCTCACTTTTTTTCCAGCAAAAATTTTTTTACTTAGTAAATGTAATTCTGAACAAAAAATTTCCTATGAACTATTATGTTTTTTCGACTCCTTAAAACGTTACAGCAATTTTAAAATTGATAAATTTTCATGATTTTTATGGAACACCCTGTATAATATTTTTTCTTATTATATTTTTTTATTTAAATCAATTTTTATTTGGATTTTTTCTTTGCCAAATTGGTTTTTTTGAACATTATTGGCTGTATTTAAAAAAAAAGTGAACGACGACGTTAAATTTCCCTCGGTAAAATTTAACATCTTATTGGCTTAAAGATATACAAAATTCAAAGCATACTTGATTTGAATGTAAAAAAATTAAAATTAAATTTTTACAGGGTGTCCCACAAAAATCATTAAATTTTTAAAATTGCTGTAACTTTTTAAGGAGTCGAAAAAACATAATAGTTCATAGGAAATTTATTCTTCAGAATGACATTTACTATCTGTAAAAAATTTTTGCTGGAAAAAAATGAGACACCCTGTATAAAACAAAAGGTAATCGCAAAATTAGTAATTGAACCAGAAAAATTATTTAAAAAAACGTCATAACTTCCTTATTTATCATCCGATTTGTATAAAACAAACATTAATCGCAAACTTTGGAATTGAACCAGATTAAAATAATTTCAAAAAAGGGCGGGGTTAATTTAATAATGTCATAACTTTCTTATTTATCACCCTATTTGAGTAAAACAAACATTAATCGAAAAATTAGGAATTGTAGCACATTATTCCAAAAATTAGTTAATTTAAAAACATCAACAACTTCATTATTTATCATTTGAATTGTATAAAACAACCATTTATCGCAAAATTTGTAATTGCGTCAGATTAATTATTCCAAAAAAGGGTGGGGTTAATTTAAAAACGTCATAACTTCCTTATTTATCATGGGATTTATATAAAATTAATCATCGCAAAATTAGGAATTGCAGGAGATTAAATTGTGGTTACAAAAATTGATTAGTAAACAAATTTATTATTCAAGCTTAAAGCGAGTAGTTTGATTGGTTTAAATATTTGAGACGGTTGTAATCAATCTAGAAAGCAACTATAATCTCAACAAAACACAAAGGAATGCGTTTAATTTATTTATCACTATAAATAAGTCGGCTCCATAATTTATTTATATAAAACATGATTCGTGAGCGTATTTTTTAGGCGCGCATTCTTTTTACTCGAGATTTTCAAACCAAATTCCAACACTTATTGGGAATTTGAAGAGCGCGCGCATCTGTTGCGGAGGAGGCTCTGAGCCATTGGAAGAAGTTCAGAAGAGAATGATCCGAGCTTTTAGCTTTCGAAGAGAATGAGGAACAGATGTGTCGGTATGGGATAAGAATTCCGATCGATGGCATGCGGTTGTACTACTTCAAACATCTTGCGATGACAGAAATAAGCGTTTTGTTGAAACGGATTCTCAAAACATCTTTAAGGAGCTGAATTATGATGTTTTAGATTTGCTTTGAATAACAGAATAAAACAATCTATTAAAAAATAAAATATTTATTCAAATTTTGGGGTAATTAAGATACGTCGTCACTGTATTTCTCCATTTCTGCTTCAAAAATGATCCCATTTATCCTGTGCATGACCTCAACTCGTAACCTATCATGAAATTTTTTCAATTTTACAGCGAGGTGCTCAGCGAAAGTCGAGCACTCTTCTTTAATCAAAGCCTTTTTATCTTTTTCTCTGGTATCAGGAAGCTCCTCTTGATAATCCCGTCTTGCTCTTTTCCTACTACTGCTAGGTATATACGTCGATGAAAAATCATCACTTCTAGAGACGCTGGTTACTTCAGTCTTTATTTCTAAAGGGTTTTCACTTTGATAATCGCAATCTTCAAATAATTGCTTGAAATTTGATACATCACCTTCTACTGTCACTATTTCTTCTTCGCAATGTAACTAAAAATATATATTTTTTTTTAGCCATTTTTTTGGGGGGGGGGGTGCAATACTTACACCTTCACTAATTGCTTTTTCTTTTTCCAAAAGGAAGGTAAAACATTTATAAGCAAACCATGTCGTGTTATAAGGTTTTTCGCCTAAAAAATTCGAATATTGAAGATTTTTTCCCAAAATTTGAATTTATTTGTTGAAAAATATGAAATTTAATTTTTAGACGATTTTTGCGAATTTTTACCTTTTAATTTCGATTTTTCGCGCCTGAAGGACGAAAGCAAGGACGCCATCTTACTTTTAACCGTGTCAACATCAGATTCCATTTTATAAGCAATTTCGTGCCAAGCTGATTGTCTTTGTGGTCTAACATTGTAGTGTTTATGTTGCGGGTTCCACAGCTCTGGTCTTTCCTTGTAACACTCAATTAATTCATAAACTTGATCACGATTCCAGTCCGAACACATTTTAATGTACGCAGGTAAAACGCCAAGTCGATTGTAAACGTTACTGAATGCGCGCAACTGCGCAGAATCTGCGTACAAGCGCCGACTCGAATGTTCTGCGCTGTTTGTTGCAGATGTCACGGTACTGATTATTCGATAAAATACACTGGTGGAGTATTCTGAAACTACCTGACTTTCGTCCGCGATGCACGAAACATTTACTCTAAATTATATTATAAATAATTTTACTAAAAAAATGTCCCAATTTTATTATTTTTCCACATTAATTGTTTAATTTTATATCTAGTTTATAATTAAAAGCGGTTATTTCAAGCATTATTAGCTATTAAAAGTATTTTTAGGCGTGCTGAAATCAATTCTTAAAGTAGCTGATGGGGTTAAAATAAAGGTGCATTATTTCAAACTTATAGAACTAATAAAATCGTTTAATGCGCCATTATTTAGAGTTTTACAAATATTTTTCAAATCTAAAATTACTAGATAGAAGTCCTCAAAAAGATTTTTTTAAAAATTGTATATTTTTATTTGAAATTATTTATTATTTATCTATTAAATAAGGCATATAATATTTTTAAAACCCAAAAAAATTATTTAAAAAATCAAATTTCTATTGATTGCTTTACTAGGTATAAAAAAATGCCCACAAAAGATTTTTTTGAAATTCCTTAATTTTTGATAAAAAAATGTTGACCTAAAGACCTTTATATTGATTATAACCATGCAAATATATTATGATTATAAGTAACAATTTCGTGTTATTTCAGCTGTTTGTTGAGTAATTTAATAAAAACGAAATACATTAGGATTGCATGAACGTAATGTGACACAATCATTTGGGAATTTGATAAAATAAGGACTTGCGATATGATGCGTATTGCATTCCATTATTATTTAATTAGAAAGTGCCACGCATTATTTTTACTTATAATTATATATTATAAACACGTTGTCAGCCATAATTAAGCAATCACTAACAAAATAAATGAAAGTTTTTCTTGATTTTTTCTAATTTTTTACTTATCATTTCTCAGAAAATCAAAATTATAATAAACCCAGTTTACTGTAGTACTTCATCAAAGATGATAGTTTTATTATTTAAGGTCCGGGAATGCGGAAGAATTCATGAAGTGTTTTGATAGATAAATTTTATTATTAACCCTGTTTGTAGATATTAGGCGGGTATCGAATCATATAATTTTCAAAAAAAAAATTAAAAAAACTGAAGTTTGTATATGTTTTTACATACAACATGATCAAAATAAAAAAGTGAAATTCCTGTTATAATGTTTTATTTTAGATGTTAATTTACAAATATCTTAAAAAAAAAAATTTTATTTTTATTTTATTCTTTATTTTACTTTTTTATTTTTCAGATTTTTGTTTTGAAAATTATGTGATTCCATACCCACATAGTATCTACAGGGTGTCCCTTTTGACGTTGGACTGTATGGGTATATTGGTTATTATTGGAGATAGAAAGTTGGTTAAATGGACAAAGTAGTAGAGATTTTTTCGAATATTAATAATTCATTTACAAAAAACTTGAATATCGCATCGTTCCAACACTATCTTGAAAAAACAAGTAAATGCGATTTTTAAAATATGGCTATAACTTGTTTATTTTCTGTGATAACAAAAAAGTTTTTTGACATAATACAGACAATTTTTTGTGTACAATGCAGTAAAACAAATGAATATTTTTTTTTCGCTTACGGATTGACCGGAAATGAACCAAACTTATTTTTTTCTTATGGCAGCCATATTGGATTTACACATATTCGGAATCAGTATTTTTTTCTGCGTAATTTGGTATGCCATATGTCATATTTAAAAAAAAATAAAATTATTTGATTTTACAAACTAACATTGGACTTCAAGAGATGTAAATTGTCAATAACATAAATATAACTATTTAAAATATTAAATGTAAAATAAATGTTAACACATGTATTGACAGTTTACATCTATTCAAGGCCATTTTTGGTTAGTAAAATAAAATTATTTCTATTTTTCTTAAATATTACATATGATATATCAAATTACTCAGAAAAATACACTAATTCCGAATATGTGTAAATTCAATATGGCTGCTATAAGAAAAAAATAAGTTTGGTTCATTTCTGGTCAATCCGTTGGCGAAAAAAAATATTCATTTGTTTTACTGCATTGTACACAAAAATTATCTGTGTTAAGTCAAAAAAAATTTTTGGTACCACCGAAGTTATAGCCATATTTTGAAAATCGCATTTTTTTTATTTTTTTAAGATAGCGTTGGAAGGATGCGATATTCAAATTTTTTGTAAATGAATTATTAATATTCGAGAAAATCTCTACTACTTTGTCCATTTAACCGACTTTCTATCTCCAATAATAACAAAGATACCCATTCAGTCAAATGGGACACACTGTATAAACACAGCAAATAATAAAATTTTTGTACGTCAAAATTTTTCTATCAAAACACTTTATAAACTAATCAAAGCTCCCTATCCTTAAGTCAAAAATTTGTAAAAAAACTTATTAGTTCTTTTATTGGGTTTTTGTCCAAAAAATCAAAATTCTTGCATAATTTTTTGTTTGTCAAGCGATTTTGATTATTCTTGTTCTATTTTGTGTTTAAACACATTAAATTTCTCATATGATAAAGAAAAAATAATTTCCAATTGTTTTCTAGTAATTTATATTTTTTGTAATTTTGCGATTTTGCAGCTTCTAAAAAACATGAAAATAGAACTTACTGATAAATGTTAGTTTCCGGTTTTTAATGAGTTTTTTAAATGAAAAGAATGGTTAAAAATGGCAGACTTATTAATTGGACGAAGGAAGTAAAGTAAAGTCTGCACCTGCACCTGCATCAGGTGTCAAATTTAATTAAAATTTAATGAAATCGTAACATCAAATGGGTTTTGTTTGGTTTGAAATTAAGACTTTATTTCCTTCGTCTAATCATGAAGAACCAAGATTCTAAGAGTTTCGTGAATGTTTAGAGTTATTAGTATATTTCGAAAAATTTTGATTTGAAATTGACAATTTTTAAATAAAATTATATTTTAGCCCCAATATAACCAAAAAATATCATATACAGGGTGTCCAGAAATTAAGCGGCCAAATTTTTGGAGGCGATTCTAAAACTAATTTTAAGAAAAAACCTTCTATAAACATGTGTCCGATTTCGCTTCCTAAGAGAGCTACAGCCCTTTAAATATTGTAACTAAAACTAGGTATTTTGTCATTTATTTGAAAACGGTTTGTAATAAAGATTTGAAATTTGGTGTGAAGACTAATACGTTTAAGATATAATTTCTCAATTTTTTTCAGATTTTTTAAAAGCTTTCAAAAAAATTCAAAAAATTTCAAAGCTTTCAAAAAATCTGAAAAAAATGGAGAAATTGTATCTTAAACGTATTAGTCTTCACACCAAATTTCAAATCATTATTACAAACCGTTTTCAAATAAATGACAAAAAACCTAGTTTTAGTCATAATATTTAAAGGGCTGTAGCTCTCTTAGGAAGCGAAATCGGACACATGTTTATAGGAAGTTTTTTTCTTAAAATTAGTTGTAGAATCGCCTCCAAAAGTTTGGCCGCTTAATTTCTGGACACCCTGTATACAATTTTTTTCCAGCAAAAATTTTTTATAGATAGTAAATGTCATTCTGAACAAAAAATTTCCTATGAACTATTATGTTTTTTCGACTCCTTAAAAAGTTACAGCAATTTTAAAATTGATAAATTTTCATGATTTTTGTGGAACACCCTGTATAATATTCTTTCTTATTATATTTTTTTTTATTTGAATCAATTATTATTTGGATTTTTTCTTTGTCAAATTGAATTTTTTGAACATTATTGACTGTATTTAAAATAAGTGAACGACGAGGTTAAATTTTCCTCGCTAAAATTTAGCATCTTATTAGCTTAAAGATATACAAAATCCATAGCATACTTGATTTAAATAAAAAAAAATTATACAGGGTGTCCCACAAAAATCTTTAAATTTTTAAAATTGCTGTAACTCTTTAAGGAGTCGAAAAAACATGATAGCTTATGGGAACATTTTTGTTCAGAATCACATTTACTATCTAAAAAAAAATTTGCTTGAAAAAAAGTGAGACACCCTGTATAACAGATTTTGATTGCAGTTGGAACTTCAATTTAAGTAATTTTTATTTTTTAAAATTAAATTATGATATTAAACCACTTTTTTTGACAAAAATGAAAGAATTTCCGCCCTAAAATTCAAAATGCTTGCATAACTATTTTGTTTATCAACCGATTTTGATTATTTTTGTTCTATTTTGTGTTTAAACTTATTAAATTTCTCATGTGAGTAAAAAAAATAATTTTCAATAGTTTTGTAGTTTTAGGACGATTTTTAAACTAAATCAAACTTTAGGCACAATATAACCCAGAAAAAATTACAAAATATTTTGATTGCAGTTCGAACTTCAATTTAAGTAGTTTTTATTTTTTTAATTATTATATTATATGGTATTAATCCAAAATGAAAGAATTTTCGCCCGAAAATTCGAAAATTTTGCAAAGCTTTCTCATATGATAAGCCCAAAAATGCGGTGGAGTTATTAATGTTTTTTTAAAAAGTTTAAATTAAAATTACCAACAATTCCTAAAATTTAGGCATTGCTTACAGCGCTAGCAATGCCCAAGTTTTAGGAATCATTGGTGAACACGGTCATAAGATTGTTAAAAATAAACCGGCGAGAAGTTAGCCATAAATTTCCCAGCCACAGTTTTTTACATGTATTTTGCCATATGAAGAAAAACATGATAACTTTTTTATTTTACATTGTGTAACAAAAATAATTATACCAATAGAAACCTCAAAGAATTATCTACATTACAGTACTACTGAAGATGCTTGCCTCATAATAATAAATCCGTAATTTGCAACTAAGCAGTTATCCATAAAAATGTTTTTTACATTTTACAAGAAGGAAAACGAGAAGGAAAACCATTATAACTTTTATATTTTACATTGTATAACAAAACTAATTATACAACTGGAAAGCACAAAGAATTATCTACAGTACAGTACTACTACCAATACTTGCCTCATAATAATAATTACGTAATTTGCAATTAATCAGATGACTACCTTAAAAAATCAAAAACACTTAATTAGGTGTAACTTTTTTTTAAATAAACTTACAACTAAAATAAAACAATCAGTGGAATCTTCATAAAATTTTCTACATTCCCATATATAATACAATACCAGTCACTAATTATTATCTTATTAATTAATAAAAACACTAAAAGTGTTTTAGATATTTTAAGGTAGTCATCTGATTAATTTTAAATTGCTGATTTATTATTATGAGGCAATCATTGACAGTAGTACTGTAATGTATATATTTCTTTGAGCTTTCTGGTGGTATAATTAGTTTTGTAAATGTAAAATAAAAAAGTTATAACGCTTTTTCTTCTTATGGAGAAATACATGTAAAAAACTGTGGCTGGAAATTTTTGGCTATGTTCTCGGCGGTTAAAAATAATCATCAAATCTTAAATTACAAATTACAGTTCCAACTTTAATTTGAATAATTTTTACAAATTTCTTAAATTATGGCTACCGACATTTTTGTGCCCTGAAAATAGAATTTTTGCATAATTTTTTAATTATCCTTGAATTTTAATGTTTGTTTTTTTATTTTGTACCTAAAAATTTTTATTAACTCGTGATGTAAACGTAAAAAAAATAAAATTTAATTTTTTTGTGTTATTTTTTGTAATATTCACATTTTGCAACTATCATGGTTTGCTTAATTATAAACAATTAAGTATGATGTGATTGATCTCTAAGATTTTCGTGGAAATTATTTTTATGGCGAATTATGGCGTTTTGTTTATGATAAAAGCACGATTTATTTTCATAAAAAAAGATAAAAGTTGTAATTATGAGAAGAGAGTTACAACAGCTTCGCTCTTCCTAAAATGCAATTATTTCTGCTGAAACTGTTATTAACAATTACTTATTTACTTCCTCATTTAATTATTGATTCAACACGAGTTTATCAATACAAACACATCAATAAACACCCGAGAGATTTATCAGTGAATTGAAGATTAATTTGAGGTAATTAATTTAAATTTGGTTAAAACGTAATTACTTTTATCTCGTGCGTTACTAATTTAAAAACCCAATTTTTTGTAATTTTTACAAAAATCTACGGTTCGTTGATTTGTTGTTTTTCGTGTTAACGTCTCAAGTGTTAATTGCTACACTTATAAAGTAATTTAGTGCGAGACATGTATCCGTCCTTGCCTCAAATATTTTTGTTTAAATCACGTTTCAAGCCTCCACTAATAAAAATATTTTTTTACCAACCATAAATCACGCAGAATAAAAGGTTCTTTTAAACACAACCTTGTCAAAAAGCATAAACAATTAAATACATTTTTAGTATTTTTTTATTACTCACATTTTTAATTTTAATAAAACAACTCAAATTTAAGCAAACGTAATCTAAAATGGGATTTCCAAAAAGGTCCCATAAGAAAAATAACACTAAAATAAGACTATTTTGTAGGAATTTGCCTAATTTTTTTAATAAAACTCATTTTGTAAGTTTAATTTTAGTGGAAATGTCATTTTTAGGCGTTTAAAGTTCAAAGTGCAAAATTAAAAAAATAACGTTATTTCGATTTTAAATCGCAATTTTGTTACAACAAACAAATGTTAATTAAAATTAAACTTTTTTTTGTAGTAAATTATATTAAAAACGATTTTAAAGCGTGGTAAATTTTTTTTGGCTATTTTAAGTGCAACCAAATTTTTTGGCGAAATTGAGGGTCTTAATCTTTCATTGATAAAAGAGTTATTTATGATCGGATTTTCGCGATTTAAAATTTGTTTGGCACTGAATTATTGCAGCTTTAATTTAAGATATTAACTTAATTAATTGTAAGTCTCTTTTTTATAGCTTTAAAATTTTTTATAGTACGTAGTGGTATTATTAAAAATGTCCTACAAGGGTTATTAATAAGGATTAAAATTTGGTTAATCATTCATCTTGTACTAAATTGTTTACGCTTTAATTTGAACTCTTTTTGATTTTTATAGACCGTTACAATATTGCTCATTGATAAAGTAGGCATTAGCTTTAAGAACTTGATTGATTTTTTAGTAAAATTAATTTTTGGAAAACTTGCAATTTAAAATTTATAAGTTAATTAAAATGACTTTATGAATAATAAATAAATTAAAATTCACATAACATCAATAAATAATTTCATTTGAAAACTAATTCCGTCGTAAATCAGGATTTTAGTGCCGGTTTAAAAATAAATTTATAAATATTTTGGGGTAATAATGGTAGCAATAAATTTGTTTGTAGTAATTTAGTTTTGTTTAAATTATTAATAGAAATTCTTAGGTAAATTATAAATAAAAATTATATAATTAATCAGACGCTGCTAAAAATATACAGGTAAGTAAATTCTTTCGCCACGGTACATAAATAAAACGTAAATGAAAATCCGAAAAAACAACTTCATGTGCAAATTATTTTAAAACGTTCACTAAATGTTGGAATTCAACCGGAACATATTTCACGCTTTATTTTAATTTATATAAATTACAAATAATTTTGACATTTTTCTTAAATAATCAAATCCTCGAAATCACCAAAAATTCAATAAAATTGAAAATCATAAAAAGTAAAAGTTTACAATAAATTTATTTTTGAGGTGTTCATTGTGATGATTTCAAATTTTAGAACTTTTAGCGTCGTAAACACCATTATTTAAGATATCTTGGACGTTCTTCAAGTATTTCGTGTCTTATTTTAATATTTTTGTTATAAACACTTTCAAAACTAGCGATTTATTTTTAAAAAAATGTTAGTAAACACTTTTTTTTAAATTTTTTGAAGAAAATTAAGAAATTATCAAAAATATACAGGAAATGTATTTAAAATTACATTAATGGTTTTTGTTGTTGTTTTCGTTTTAATACTACGAAATTAATCGTATTAATTACAAGAAAATTGCTTCCAAGTGAAATACTTAAAATACCGAACGGTATGAGCGCAGTAAATCATCTGAACTGCTTTACTCCCGCTGCTTTAAATCAAAACAATTTTTTTAGAGTAATTTCAGCAGAAGCCTTCTTGAAAATGCAGCAAAAATTATAAAAAATAAAAAAAAATATACAAACTTCATTTTTTTGCGCAAAATGCAAAATCCTTACAATTATATCTAATAAACAAGATGAGTAAAGAAATATATTTTTAGTATTTTTTGTTTGGTCGGTACAACGCTTTAATCTTAAAAATTCGCCGGCGAGAAGTTTCGGGCCATGTTTTTTACATGTGTTTCTCCATAAGAAGAAAAATCATTATAACTTCTGTATTTTACATTTTTTACCAAAACTAATTATACCACTGGAAAGCTCAAAGAAATATCTATATAACAGTACTACTGTAAATGCTTGCCTTATAATAATAGATCCGCAATTTGCATTTAATCAGATGACTACCTTAAAATATCAAAAAAACTTAAATGGGTGTAACTTCTATTAAAATAAACTGACAATTAAAATAAAATAATCAGTAGAATCTGCATTAAATTCCCTAGATTCTCATGTATAAAACAATGTCAGCCACTAATTATTACCTTATTAATTAATCAAAAACAGTAATTTCTGAGTATTTTTTTATTCTAATGGCTACCAAAAACCGGCCATAAAAAGTTATTGGATCCATTTGCTAGAAAATAGAATTAATAAGCTTTCCAACGATATATCACACAATGCTAGCCTTGTCATGATAATTAAAAATTTAAACTTTTAATTAAATTCGCCGCGAAAACTAAATAATGCATTATGCGCTCTAATTTTTGAGAAAATGATAGGAGAAAAATACTGATACCACTTTTGGAATCTATACTAGAAAATAAAAATAATGATGTGTAACACAATGCTAGCCACTAATTATTGACTTTTCAATTAACCAAAAACACTAATTTTTGAGTAATTTTCGGTTCTAAATTTTTAATTATCATTGTGTGATATATCGTTGGAAAGCTTAATAAATTTTCTATCAAATGGAACCAATAACTTTTTTATGGCCGGTTTTTGGTAGCATTAGAAAAAAAATTACTCAGAAATTACTGTTTTTGCTTAATTAATAAATTAAGAATTTTTATACATGAGAATGTAGGGAATTTAATGCAGATTCTACTGATTATTTTATTTTAGTTGTCAGTTTATTTTAATAGAAGTTACATCCATTTAAGTGTTTTTGAAATTTTAATGTAGTCATCTAATTAAATGCAAATTGCGGATTTATTATTATGAGGCAAGCATTGACAGTACTACTGTTATATAGATATTTCTTTGAGCTTTCCAGTGGTATAATTAGTTTTGTTATAAAATGTAAAATAAAGAAGTTATATTGCTTTTTCTTCTTACGGAGAAATACATGTAAAAAACTGTGGCTGGAAATTTTATGTCTAACTTCTCGCCGGTTAAAAATTCTTGAAAATGCACCAAAAAGATGAGAAAAAAATCATAAAAAATAAAAAAAAATATAGAAACTTCATTTTCTAATGTAAAATTATATTTAATAATCAAAATGCTTCAAATTAATGCAGTGAAATTATGCAAAAAAAAATACAAAAAATATGAACTAAATTCCTCCCCTGATTTTTGGTAAATTAGAGGTACATTTGCATACTATTGTAGGGCTTAATTGGGCGGGAGATCGCGCATCTTCGTCTCAGACTTAGAGAAAGAGCTTAACTTTCGTGGAGTAAAAATAATTGGAGATAAACTGCCTGCGGCCCTACAAAAACAAAAAAGGCGCCTCATGGGAAATTGACCTTTAAGCAAAGGCGATCAAACGCTTTTCAGATAAAAGTAATTACGTATACCTGCTCTTCTACCTAAGAACTTCTTATGAATGAAGCCTCCGCTTTACTATTCACAAGTGAGCCCTCAAGTACAACAATGGGCCATGCGTAACTTTTCGCACGTTGCTGGTGTTTATTGATTGTTATGTGTGTACAGGGTGTAAATTTTATCTTCCTTTACCTCAATTATGGAACTACCACCGTTTATTAGGGAGATTTTGGAATTGCGAACTCTTTATAACCAAAGCCGCCATTTTCATACCATGAAGGACCAAAACCACAACAAAAAACAACAATTTTGGCAACCTTGGCGTCAAACAGGTAACACTAAAAACTATTCAAAAATTTCCAAAATTTTTGGCAAGGCGCCAAAATTTTCTTCCTTACTATCTATACTCTTCAAGCTCTTTTAACGTTACACCTAAAAATCTCTTCCAGAATTTTTGCCGAACATCTTTGTTCATTTTACTGGATCTATACTAATATTGTTTGTTCCCTCTAATTTAAGTTTGAAGTAATCCTTATTTCAAATTAGGTGTTGCGATTTTGTTCTAATTTTTGATCCATAAAAAAACAAAATGTGCGAATTGTAAATTTTGTGAGCAAATGATTTAATTTCAATAAAAATACTTGTGAAAAGGTATGAAAACAATTCACCTTGCTTCCAGCGATCGGTTGCATTTTTCGTACTCGAATTGAAATTTTAGGTGCGGCCCCAAAACCGGCCTTTTAATACCAAACCAAAGCGATCATAAAGGCGAGTACCAGCCTGCGGGTTTTTATCTTTTCATTCATCATTAATTTAAAATAAGAGTTTCGAGATGGGAACCCTTTCACATATTCCATTCATTATAAATAAGGGATGGTCCTAATAGCGAATAGCCCTATTAAGAAACTAAAAGAAGAAAACAACCGGATGTTAACCATGGTTCACTTAAATTGAAGCTGTGGCCTTGATAGGTCAACTTGATCCCACCATGAGATTATGAAGGTGGGATGGAAAAATGTGGATTATTTACAAGGAATTTATTAAATACTGAAATAAAAATGTTTTTTGTTTTAGATGAATCGAGGCAAAATTCGACGAAACAGCTGCCGACAACAAAATGGAAAAGAGACCGAAAAACTCGGCCGGAATATTTAAGGAAATCAGATCCGAAGCTGCCGGAAAACTTTGGTGAAAACTGCGAAAGTTCAGAAAATAGTTCCTCCTCAAATCAAAACGGTTCATCACCTCCAAACGGATGCGGTGCTAGTAAAAACGGCGATGCTCCTCTGGACATGAGCGTCCGACAAAGAGGCTTGCCTCCTTCATATTCTCAGGCAATTAGTGATCTTACCTTCAGATCCAACTCCAACTATAGGCCATCGGTCATTGCCAATAACACCCCAGGCCGAGATGAAATTCCTTCAGGTAAAATATCTAACTAAATTAATTTTTTAATATTCCTAAAATATATTTAATAAATTTAGGTATGTCAATGTGTGATCCAATCATCGACGAGCATTTTCGACGATCGCTAGGAAAAGATTACAACACGGTCTTCTCCAACAACAATGTTCCTAAGGAGGTATCAGCTCCTGCAGTCAAACCTTCAGCACCAAAGCTCCCGGCCAGCGTGTACGAAATGATGGATAACACCGGTCTTTCGGTGGATGAGCATTTTGCGAAAGCTCTGGGAGATACGTGGATTAAGTTAAACCAAAAAGAATCTGAGTTGAAAAATGAAGAAAAACAGAGTTTAGTAACAATTTGAATTTCTGGAATTTAAGCAAGGTGCTCAGCGAATTCGCCTTTCGAACCCCTAATTATTGCACTAATGTTTCCATAACCAATATTCCTATATAAATATTATGTACTCCTAATATTTATTGACAAGTTTTGTATAGATTTATTTCCAAGTGACTCAGAAAAAGACAAACTTTGCGAAATGCTTTAATTTGTTTTTAGTATTCTAGATTTTAATTGAATACAGGTTTATTTTAATTGTATTTTATAAATATTATTTATATTATGTATATAGCTGTGTATGTGCATATAGTTTATTTTAAGTTTAATTATTTAAACACCTAGCTTTAGTCTCATAGTCGTAGATAACCGTACAAATAAGTTAATCATTTTGTGTTTTGTATGTTTTAATACATGAGGTGGTATAACGATCAATTATTTCAATTTATTTATACTTCCTACACAATTTTATTATTCTAAAATCTGAGCTTCAAGTTGATATGAATTTCATATTATACCGAGGGGTGCACAAAAAACGGCCAACGATGTAGCTTCGTTATTTCTTATCCGATTTTAATAAGTGGTATGTCACATTAAATGGTTTGAAGAATACTACTATCAGATAATAATAGATTAATTTTATTTTTGAAAACATCAGAGAAGGAGGAGGCAACTTTTCTTTTTCAAATGGCAACATATTTTTTTAGATTGAGAAAAATCATAAACAAAAATATTCTAAACCAATTATACCAATATTTTTTTTTTAAATTAATTTTTGTAAATTTTTTTTATTATTTTTTTGAAATTTTTTTATTATTATTAATTTTTTTTAATCTAATTCAATTGTTTTTTTTTTGAGTTTTGTAACTTCCTTCTGGATATGTACTGACTCGATGTGTTTGGATTCATCCCATCAAAAAAAAAAAATATGTAAAAATTGAAAAAAAAAACTGCAAGAATTTTAGTTTCATAAAATACCAGCCTTTTTTCGGAGAACGTTCCAACAGACAAAAGAAGACGAAATGCCAAAAATTGAAGTTATTCCTTCCATATTGAAATCACTAAATTCCAAGTTATTAGCAAAAACCTCTGAAGTCGTTTCTATGAATGAAAAATGGATAAGCACTAAATTTTTGCCACATTAAGAAGATTTACTCCGGTAAATTTATTCTAAATTTTATCACAAAATTTGAATTAAGTTATTAGATTTTTTTTTAATAATTAATATTTTTAACAACAAACATGACTTACTTTATGTGTTTTATATTTATAACTCCTTACACTTCACTTAAAACATTCCACGATTTGGTTGTTTTTTTTTTATTTTAACACATGCTAAAATAAATCGTTTATCCAGAAAAATTTGCCGAATAAAGTACCCGGGGTTAAAAATTAAATCAAGAAAATATTTTTGAAATTCCTGAAAATTAAAAAAAAGTCACTAAATTTTTGACTCGTGTATAAAAGTATTTAGGAAATATTTTACGCGCGACCTGAAATGTAAAAAAGAATATAATTAGATTTTGTTCAATTTTTACCGATTTTTAAAAATTTGGTTGATGATTATATGACTACGTTTAGCTCGAGCAGGTCAAACCAGCTCGAATTCGAGCTTCATTTGACCTTCTACATGTACTTCAAGTGGTAGAGGTCAAGCCAATCCGAACTCAAGCTGGGTTGAGTTGCTCGAGATAAACGTAGTCTTATATTCAAAAATATTCTTTTGGCAGATTCTTTTGGAGCAGGTGACGGTGCAAATCTTAAGCTATCAAACGTCTTGGGGGTGCTAATAGTTTCGAAGATATTAAATATTTCGTGAAAAGTTAATTTAACTACATTTCCAGTCATAACTAGAAAACAAAAAGAGATAGCGAAGTGATTCCTTTTTTGTCGTAAAGTGCGCCTTGAAAGCTTTTAGAGACGGTATACGGTAAAAGCATAAAAATTGCGACTTTTTAAAATTCGATTTTAAAAAAATATTTTTTTGATTGTTTTTTTAAAATTAGTAAAACCCTATGCGTATACGATTTTGTTTCTAAGAGTAGATTCATCAGAGTTTTTATAAATGAAATTCCGTTAAAAAATGGCCAGACGGGAGCCGCTCACCCCTAAATTCAAATTAATTTTGGTATAACTTTCCAACCCCTTCGAGAATTAAAACAAAAAGTAACCTGTACCATGTAGAAATTATTCCTTTTAGGGTTAATGAAGTGAAATGTAAAGAATTTTAAGAACTATGATCTTTACAGAGGTTCCCGCCTGACCGCGTTTTGCGCAATTTTTCAGCATTTTACAATTGATTTTTTTTCTGAAGCTTAGAGTGAAAATTTGGAAGTGTTGATTTTTTTGCTCATAAATAGTAACGCAATAAGCAAATTAAAAATTATTCGACTGTTATAGCTGATCGCTATTAATAGTTACAAATTTTTAAAGTGAGCGTCGAAAAAGCTCGAAAAACAAACCACCATTTTGAGGGCGTCAAAAGAATCAAAAAAGCGCTCTCGTTTCAAGGGAATTACGGGTATGCAGATTGGGAATAAAAAAACCACCATTTTTTTCCATTCGCCGAATTTGAGAAAAAAGTGGTATAGTTTTCGTACTTTCTCCGTCCGAAAAAACCTTAAAATTGTACACTTTGCGTCTCTGAGGTGGAAGTCTGTAAAGCTATACGATAGTTTTCGTACAACGAAAAAACCGTTTGTTGACTAAGTTGCTTGGTAACAGATTTTCTATATCTCTTCCTTATGCACTTTTTGTATTGATTGAAAGAAGACAAAATCCGTCACTATAGCAACATATTTAACAAACGATTTTTTCGTTGTACGAAAATAATCGTATAGCTTACAGACTTCCACCTCTGGGCCGTGACATCAAACCTTTCTCAAAATTTCTTCTTTTCCCCTTCCCTATGAAATGTCACGGAGTTGGGATTTTTCAAAGTTGGCGCCGCCGAAGACCGGAAATATTGCAAGATAAATCGGCCGTTTTCGGGATTTTTTTCTAAAAATTCAAAAGTCCTACCACACTTCGAACATTCCCCCTAACAATCAAAAAACCTCGCAAAAAACGTCCGATTTTTTTATTTAAAAATACAAAATGGAGATTGTATATCTCCCCTTAATATTAATAGATAGGTCCAGGGTCCAGTCGTATCAAAACCACCGTCTTAAGAATCTGATCTCCTAAAACATATATTAAAATTTGATTCGATTGGGGGTGTATTTCCGACACTAGGGGGTGAACGATGAACTCAATTTGTCGTTTGGGGTGGAATAAATTTTTTCGGGGTGGTCCTTGACGAAAAAATTTGTTTGTTCTTTATTTTCCCCCATTTAAATATAACAATTTTTATTTGACACATTTTTTTCAAAACCATTTTTTTTCTAAGCTTTTTAGGTTGTTAGTTGTTAGATATTTATTTGTCTCAAGTTAAATGTTCCACCCTGTATAATTGTTAGTTATGTACAATATGTAAAATTATAATAATTTTTTTATCCTGGCCCCGCATTAATTTTGGCACACAGCCCCGCAAATGCTAAATCTGGGTCTGCACTTTATTTTACAACAAATCTGTTCGACATACTTAGAAATAACAATGAAAATAAATTTTTCATAGCAGTTGCCCCTAAATGGGTTTTACTTCAAATCAATGCGGTACCGTCAATGGCCCTTAATATTTCGCTGTGGTACACCTTAAAACTTTGTCTAGAAGAAATCCTATTTTCCTGAAATAAAACTCTATTTTTTTAATTTATACATTACTGTAGCTTAATTAATTCAATATACATGGTCTCCCAAAATTCGACCAACAACGATTATGTGAAGATAGTAGACCTAAAAATTATTTATCTATTTTTTAAAATAGAATTGTTTTATCTCAGCCAGAGCAGTAAATATTTTTTAATGAAATTTTGTATACGTGCTTAATTGGTAAAAGACCTTGTATATTCAAAAGGGATTTTTTTAAAATTTAAATTGTCGATCACCCAGTATACCATCTATGGATTCAACATCGACTCGCCCTCTATGAACGAAGAGTCCAACTCGATTCGGTTAGCTCCGCCGATAATAGCGGAAACTACTTCCCTGTCTCTAGCATACTAACCTAAAAAAACAAATTTATTTGAATTCATTTGAATCGTTGAAGAAACATAGAAATAATGGCAAATCCAAATTTACTACAATATATTCCTTTTAATTCCATGATCAATCCTAGTTTCTGGCATAAACTCACGCAGCTTAAACTAGAAGTGGATAAATTAAACGAAACAAACAGAGAAATATGGGGTTACTTCACGAACCTAGAACAAATTTCGAATGTGTCCCTTTTGGAAGTGGACAGCACATCATTCAATACGTAAGATTACCATACAATAATTAGATTTACCAGTAATTAATTCATCGTAGCAATTATTCTTGCCTAAACACACAGTTACCGATTAAAGGCATGATTTTTAATAAAAATACAATCGAGACATTTAAAGATTGCGATAAGACCTTGTTAATTCAGGAGGAAGGTCGTAAATTTTGGAGGAAAATCGAGGATGGGAGTTGCATTAAAGATCCCTCTTTACTTAACACATTTTTTATGCTTACATTTGCTGTATGTAATTTTTTGTATTACTTTTTCGAAACGTTAGAAATTAGAGCAAATTTAATCAACAAAAAATGTGTCGATTGTCAATCGTATTTAGTTTTGCAGCTACAGTGTTTTGAAGTTTATCTCATCGATTTATTTCAAAAGTTAGAAAATCGCTAATAATAATTTAACCAATGAGCGTAGAATCTTAAAAAAATCCTAATAAAATTAAGATAAATTATTGGTAATTAAAGTAAAATAGAAATCGTTGATAAAAAAAAACGAAAAGAAAGTACATAATTTTTTTATGATTTTCTTTTTCAAAATTTTATTATAATTGTTTCACAACTAAGTAACCAACTAAAAAAGGATGGTTTTTGCTTTCTGGTGATATTTTTTTTAAGCTTTTTGCACATTGATGTAATTATTATTAGTGATTTTCTTTCTTCATGTTTTGTTGATTAAATTTGGTCTAGTTTCTTAAGAAACGGAACAACCTGAATAAGTTTGTAATAAATTTATACTTGTAGGATCTCAAAAAATATCATTATTATTATTGGTTTGCATTTCCGACTGCAGCGATTAATGTTGAGTTAAATTCGATAACGAAAATATCAGATAATTTAGATGATGATAAAGTAAATATTGTGGTGTAATTATTTATTTTTTAAATTAAAGGTTTTAGATGTCTCATTTGTTAGAACAGTATAATACTTTAGAAGCGAAACAAAAACATTTTTTTATTGTCGATAAACGAAGTTTAGAATTAATAAAATTGGAGGATTTCATTAATGTTCAAGAGGATTACGATAATTATTATTTTACCTACAGCGATCCTTCGAGTAATATTGAGTATACAGGGTGGCCAATTCGAAATTTTATAACATTGTTACTGCACCACTGGTAAATTAGTTTTACGCTTTATGTGGAGTAATCGATATTTTAATTTTAGTATTAATTTAAATGGTAAAATAGTATCTTTCTTGGCTCTACGTTTAAGTAGAAATCTATCTCAAATTACTTGTGATAATAGTCTGATTTTAACAGTGCGGCTTCCTGATATTTCAGGGAATATTGGTGATGTTATTAATTTAGGTGAAAAATCCGGTTGGATTGGTTGGGAGCGTAATGAGAGGAACAAACTTGGGCCAAGAATGTGCAATATGAAGAATGCTATCGATCCAAAATGGTAAAAATTAAATTTGTTACCCGCTTTGTTTTTCATTTAGTTTTTTTTTTAATAGTTTAGCTGAAAGCGCCGTGGATTTAAATTTAAAACTAATCAAGTGGAGATTAGTACCGGAATTAAATTTGGAAAAAATTAAAAACACGAAATGTTTACTTTTAGGAGCAGGGACTCTAGGATGTTCAGTTGCAAGAACACTTTTGGTAATTTAAAAATTTATAAAAGCTAAATTTTAATAAAATTACCGTAAATCTTTTTTTCTTTAACTATTACAATTTTAGGGTTGGGGTGTACATAATATCACATTTGTGGATAACTCGAATGTTTCTTATTCAAATCCTGTTCGGCAAAGCTTGTATACGTATGAAGATTGTGTTAAAAACGCGCCAAAAGCTCAAGCTGCAGCTGAAAATTTAAAACTTATTTTTCCTGGAGTTGTAAGTAAAATATTTAGGTTAATAATTTGAATTAAATTTATTTTTAACAAGAATTCAACGGGGTATGAATTAAATATTCCAATGCCAGGACATTCAGTTGGTGAGAGTTTGTTGGAATCAACGAAAGAGGCTGTAACGAAACTTACTGAATTAATACAAAATAATGATGTTATATTTCTTCTTATGGATTCGAGGGAGAGTCGGTGGTTACCAACTGTCTTAGGAATTCACTTTGGTAAATTGGTAATAAATGCAGCACTAGGTTTCGACACTTATTTGGTGATGCGACATGGAACTAGAATCGATAGCAATGCAACATTTAAAGAAATTGAAGGGTATAAAATGATTCGAGGTGATGATTTAGGTTGCTATTTTTGTAATGATGTCACAGCACCAGGAAATGTTAGTTTTATATTTTTATTGCAATTTTTATTGATGTTTTCTATTTTAGTCAATGAAGGATAGAACTTTGGATCAAAATTGCACTGTGACTAGACCTGGAGTTAGTCAAATTGCCGGTGCCATGGCTGTTGAGCTTGCAGTATCAATATTACAACATGAAAAAGGGTAAAAAATATTTTTTTCGGCGTCAATTTTGTTGAAAAATCGCAGGTCCGTCAGGTTTCGAAGAAAGTGACGAAATTTGGCACCTTTTATTCTTAACGTTTGACCTGACCAATTTCTAAGTCTCCAGGTGCAGCCTTGTGACGTCAAGGCGCCAGGACGTAAACCTAAAAAATCGCGATTTTTTTCGAACAAAACGTTTGGACTTATATCTTAGGTTCAGTGAAAGGAAAAAAAATATGGTTTTTTTAGTCGTTATCTAAATTCCCTTTTTTTTCTCGAATCTAGCGTTTTTATTTGATTTCACAATTTTTTCTGTACCTTTGGCGCCTTCAAAATCGCCGTTTAAATTTTGGTATTTTTCAACGCGACTTTGAAAATTCGTAACTTTTGATAGGGGTCGGCTATTAAGGCCAAATATTTTTTATTTTGCTTTTTACACCAATATTTATGAGCAAAAAAATCAACACTGCTAAATTTTCACTCTGAGTTTCATAAAAAATAGAACGTAAAATGTTCAAAATATCGCGCCAAACGCGGTCGGACGGTTGTACCACTAGCGCCCACAGTTTTTACAAAATTTCAAATTTAACTCTTTTTCCCTCAAAAGGAATTTCTACATGGAATAGGCTATTTTTTGTTTTTATACTCGAAGGGGTTGGGAAAATAAAGCAGAATTTTTAAATTTAGGGTTTCCGTCCGGCCATTTTTTAACGGATTTTCAGTTTTAAAAACTCTACTGAATCTACTCTTAGAACCAAAACCGTCCACGCATAGGGTTTTTTGAACTTTGAAAAAACAATCAAAAAATTTTTTTTGAAGATCGCATTTAACAAAGTCGCTATTTTTGACGCGTTTCGGTCTAATTAACCCCTCAAATTCCATTTCACCCCCAACTAATTGTACCTACCCTCAAAGCTCTTTAGATCCACTTTACGACAAAAAAGAATCATATCGCTATCTCTTTTCTTTTTGGAGTAATGACTGAAAATGTAGCTAAAATAAGCAAAATCTCCGTCTGAAATTTTTCACTTTTTACAAAATAATTACTATTTTAGAAACTGTTAGCACCACTGGGACTTTTAATAGCTTTAAATTCGCACCATCACCTCCCCCAACAAATTCCGTAAAAATTATAATTTTCGGTTAAAAATAGCGCCGTCCAGGGCCGTATTTGTTCCAAAGTTTTGCCAAAACTTTACGAATTTTTTCCAAAAAAACTATTTCACCGATTTTAACCAAATATTATCGATATTTTATATTTATATTTTATATAAAAATTCATAACTTTTGAACAAAAAGTCGTAGAGCCTTGAATTTTTTTTTTATGTTTTTCTTTTTTCTTTATACTGCAGCCTGAACACTTGTTTGATCCCTATTTATCTCCCGAATCGAACGTTTTTTTTGATTTGTCAATTTTTTCTGTAGATACTTTTGGCACCTTCTAAATCGTGTTTTGAATTTCGGAATTTTTAAACGCGGATTTTTCTTCTAAATGTAAAAAAAAATGTTAAAAAATCGCACAAAACAAGGTGAGACGGTTGTTCCACTTACAGTTTTTCATATTTTACTACATTCTCCTTAAAAAGTATAATTTCTTTATGAAATTAGTTATTTTTTATCTTTATGCTATAAGGGGTTATAAAGTTATGCTCAAATAAAGTCAAAATAATTATTTTTCAACAAATTTTCCACTTTTAAAAGCTGTGTCTAGTGTAGGTACTCTTTAAACCAAAACCACCTACGCATAAAAGTTTTTTAAATTTCTCAAAAACAGAAAAAATAATATCGCATTTATAAAAGTTTAATTTTTGGCGTGTTTTGGTGAAAACCACTCTTAAAGTTCTATTTTACATGGGGGATTGCACCTCCCCCAAAAGCTTTTAAGGTACACTTTATGATAAAAAAAGAATCACGTTAAAATCTCCTTTATTAACCCTACCGTGACATTTGATGGCTTAAAATTTGTCCCATCGCCTCCTACATATAAGTCTGCAAAAACACTAATTTTCTGTTGAAAAACTTAACGAATTTTTTTCAAAAAAACTAACCAATTTTAACCAAATATTTTTTAAAATGCGTATATCCACAGTGTTTACCTTCGGTCAACATTTAAAATCTCTAACTTTTATAGTTTTGGAAAATGACAACTGAAAATTTTAAACCCTTAAAAAATTTGTTTACAAATTTTTTCTAGGTGGTTCCCGGAACCCCGAAATAAAAGATAATAAAAAGTGAATTAAAAGTGGAGGGGCAATTACGCCGTACCTCCCCAAAAAAATTTAAATTCATAAAAAGTCAAAAAAATGTTAGGTAATATACACTTCATTTTTGAAGGAAATTCATAGAAACTAGATTTATTTTTCTTTTCTTCTAAAGTAACATCAATTAAAAAACGTTTAATTTGAAAATGCTGTACACTCTTATTTATTAATTAAAAATATTTTTCATTAATTTTATTGAAACAGTACATAAAAGTTCTAAAATTAAAGTGTATTCTTTGTTATTGTAATAAATAACAATTATCAAAATGATGCTTTTAATATAATTAATGAATTGCTTCATACAGTTTAATAAAATTTGATAAATGACGCTACCAAAAGCACTAAAAATTCCTCTAAAATGGGGCGGAATTTTGGGATTTTTGCCCTATTACGATTCAAAAAAAGGAGTTTTAATTAAATTACGAATTTGGTCAAAAGTATCAATGATAATTCACTGCATAGTAGTTATGTTTTCTTTGAAACAAGTTTCTGATTATTTACAATTTAATGATCCAAAGAAAACTGAAGTTTCGATGGCTTTACAAATTTTGATTAGTACTACAACTTCATTATTAAATGTTTATATGGCTATTGGTTTAAGAACGTTTCATTTTAAGAAATTAAGTGATTTAATTATGTATTTACAAAAATTGCGAGATGATTTGAAATTATTTCATGGAAATGATGTGGAATTAAAACATAAAAATCACTTTATATTAATTATGGTGTTTCACATTATGTTTATTTTAGCTGTGTCGGCAGATTTTTTTGAAGGATTTAATTTTGATTCTAATATGAGTTTCTATTTAATAGCAGGAATTTATCAAGTTTATTATCTTATGGTCATATTTATTACGGAATTCAACATATTAAAACAATTAAAAACAAGTATTGAGTCTATAAATATTGCTTTTGAGAAACTTATAGCTTGTAATAATTTGAGAATACAAACAGAATCAAAAATCTGGAATTTATACAAGCTTCAACTTCTTGCTTCTGGTACAGCTGATTTATTTAACAATATTTTTGGTTGGCATATTTTAAATCTCATTTTTAATACTGTTTTAAGTATTTTATCCGCGGTTGATGCAGTTTTAAATCCAAACGTTTATTTGGGCAGCCAGTTAACATATGATATTATATCATGGACTTTATTTCTAACTGTAAGTTTAAATTTTTCCAAAATTATGAATTAAATGGTTTTTTTTTAGACTTTAGCTGTAATTTTGGCCACGAGTTGTGAAAAATTAATTTCTGAAACTAAAGAAACTAGTAGACTAGCATTTAAAGCTTTGCATAAATATAGCGACCACCGTTCTATAAGAGTTAAGCTTTTTATGCTAATATCACTTTGCGAAGATAAAAGTTTTAACTTTTCTGCCGCTGGCTTTTTTAATATAAACTATGCTATGATTTTTACTTTCGTTAATATAATTACGACTTATGTTATTGTTATTATACAATTTTCACAAAAATAATAAAGTTAACTACAGAGAAATTATGTATTAAATTTCTTTAAGGTTTCTAGCACCGGCGTATTACAGAATTAATCGTAATCAGGAGGAAGCAGATAGGGATAACGATTGCATCTTAGGATTACTCCCACATTCAATACGAGGATTTTTATCAACGTTCACACACGTTTTACCTGCTACTCAAAAGTATAATCAATGCATTGCTTGCTCAGATTACGTTTTAAATGAGTACAAAACTAATGGCTTTGATTTTCTTCTAAAAGTCTTTAACAGCTCAAAGTATTTAGAAGATTTAACTGGGCTTACTAAACTGTTTTCCGAACAAGGAGAGGTAAGCTTAATTTTTTTATTAAAAATGTTTTTGTGAGGCGTTATCATATGCAGGGTACAGGGTGTCTCAACACGGCGAGGAAGTAACATTACTCTAAAATGAGCATGAGGTTTTCAACAGAATATAAATATGTCCATTCCAAGATGGCAGACCAAAGTTGAGTTTTTTTTAAACGGAACACTTATATGTGTACTGCTCTGAAACAAATGACAATTTTGGGTTGAAATGTTGACAAACATCTTTCAATATCTTCCAGTTTACTGCTATTATGTGATAAGCTTTTATCAGGGTGCCTCATGAAATGCAAATTAAGCAAGTAAAACGAAATTTTTAAATCCGACATCCTGTTTATTTTAACACAAATAAATGGCATTTATTACAAGCTTTCAATTGACATAACGTTTAATAATACATTTTATTTTTTTGTAGATGTCGATGTGGGAACTAAGTGATGCAGAAGAAGATTAATACAATTTCACAAATTCTATTGCATTTGATTATTTTTGTTGCACAGATTTATTAAAATATATTATATTTATTTACAAATATATATATGTTTATCAAAAATACACAAATATTTCAATGAGAAAGTCTTTCATTATGAGATAATAATTCATTTCAAATAAATTGAAAAAAATATTTTTTATTTCTAGAAATAAAATATTACCTACTTTATTTGATGATTATGCGGGTTATGAAATTAATGGAACATGAATTATTAATTGCGTTGTCTTAACATCTAGGTACTTATTGATCTGTAATGCAATTAAAAAAAACATACAAATTCTTTAAATTTTAATAATTCGTTAACAATAACTCAAATGTTGAATTAAAATATTTTAACTACCTACATCATAAATCATAATTTAATTTTTACAATAATCTATAATTATTAAAATTGGCATTAATAACTTATAATAAGTACAAACTTGATAGTTACTAAATTAAAGTGCTGCTTTTAATATAATTGCGCTAAGACTAATAAACGCGTCAATTATTATTTAAACAGAATCATTTTAATAATAGTCAAAACATGTCGATATTAAAATTGTTAAAATGTCTATTGAAATGGTCGTATATTTTGGGGGTTTTGCCGAATTTTGATTGGCTAAAGGGAACTTTAGTTACATCACGTTTTTATACTGTATTTTCTTTAATTATTCACCTTCTAATTGCAAGTTTATCATTGATACAAATACCTGCATGGCTGCTAGCAGATAATTTTAATAATAATACAACTTTTGTGTCATCAGTTTTGCGAGTTGTGTCATTTTCTGCAACGGTATTAGTAAATACTTACATGTTTATTGGTTTAAGAACGTTTTATTTAAAAAAATTTAGTGATTTAATTGGTAACTTACAAAAAATTGAATATGAATTAAAATCATGTCATGGGATTAATATGGAAAAAAAGAAGTCTTTTCCTTTGACTTTAATATTTATGCATTTAATTTTTACTATTTTAATGTGTTCAGAACTTCATGGATCAGTTTATAGTGTAAATTTTTTTATTTCTATGATAATATCACTTTCTCAATTTTATTTCGTCAACTTATTTGTAAATATTGAATATAATATTTTAAAACAATTAAAACTAAGCATTAAATCCATCAATTTTGCTTATGATAAAATTACGATATCAAACAATAAAGAATCAAGAATCTGGAATTTATTTAAATTACAATTGCTTGTTTGCGACTCTACTGATTTATTCAACGAAGTTTTTGGATGTCACATTTTAATTATAATTTTTCGAGTTGTTATGTACCTTTTAGGGTCAGTTGATATTGTTTTACATCCAAGACATGGGCTATTTGGAGCGCTTGAAGTATTTTTTTGGACATTCTACGTTACTGTGAGTCAATTCGTTTAAAGTTATAAATATTTTATTCTTTTCATTAGATTGAAGGTGTTCTTTTGGCGAAAATTTGTGAAGAAGTTTCATCTGAAGCTAAAAATACGTTAACTGCATCTTTTCAAACTTTGAATAAGTTTGTTGAAGTACCATCTTTGAGGATTAAGCTTTTCATGTTGACATCACTTTGTGATATTACCCCAGAATTTTCTGCAGCTGGATTTTTTAATTTAAACTACGCAATGCTTTTTACTTTTGTTAATTTGATTACAACTTATGCAATTGTTCTCATTCAATTTTCACAAAAACTGTAATATGAAAATCAAAGCAATTAATAAATCATATTAAAAAAAAAACTAATGTTTAAGATAATATAAAAGGATATTTTTATAATCTTACAAGATTTTTTGTTAAAAATTACAAAGCTCTTTACATTTTACATCGGTACGCGCTAAATTTTCAAGGACGAAATTATTTTTAATAAATGTTTAAATAAGCTTTATTTAATTTCTTTAAAAGCGATAATAATTTTTATGATGTCTTAAGAATAACTTTGTAAGACTTTTTGACTCGTATGTTCGTTTTCATCCACGATTCTTATAGGATATAGGATTTGTTGTTGGTGAAAACGGGCATTATAATAATGTCAAAAAAATATCTGATTTTTTTAGGAACTGATATTAATGATATACAGGGTGTCCCGGACCACCCGTGCCACCTCTTTATTTCGAGAACCGTTTGTCGAATTTGATGAGAAGAAATATTTTATCAGCAAAGTGAACGTAAAGAATCTTCCGGTGTAATTCTTAATTTCCAAAACAAACCGGAAATATCCGAAATCAAAATAACTTTGCAATTTTAAATGGTAATCTAGGTACAGTTTGGTATTGTTGGAAAGGTCTTCTAAAAATAAACAACTTTTATTATAACACCTTTTAAATATCTTGCATAATTAACAAATTAAACGAAAAAATAAATGTGAATAAGTGACAAATTGTTTCTTAAATTATGGAAAAAAAGATCACTTTCCAAAAGGGAACCAAATAAGAAAATTAATATAAATATACACCCTATATACCTTTTTTACAGACTCACCCTGAGTTTGTAAAAAAAGTCAAAGACGGATTTTCAAAAAACGGCTTAATACATCAAATTATGTTTGTAATTTTGGACATTATACATTATGAGTCATTTAAAATATATGAGACATCATCGTATAACGGTCACGTGATGTCATCGCATTTTTTTAACAGGAAACCCACATTTTAAGTAGGCAATTTGAAAAGAACTTGTATATCTTCAAAATTTCATTAAATTCAAGATTCAAGAAGGTAAAAGATGGTTGCATTTTCAAAAAAATTGTTCTACACGTAAAATAATGTTAGTATTCTTGGTCATGGCTATAATTTAAAGTTTAATGTGATATTACATAACGTTGCCAACGCCCTCGTGACCTTTTCATATTTGAGAATCGAAAATTGATATTTTTAAATTTTTGATTGACTATATCGTCGGAAAGAGTATCCTTATGTGAAAAAAACTGTGGCCAAAATTTCAAAGTAATATCTCTTTTATAATAAATATTTTATTTACAAAAAAATATTTTTTTTGAAAATTTCTGAAGTTGTATAACTTTTTAAGGAAGTATTTTCGGACAATACTTTATTAGTAAAAAATGCTTAGTTTCACTTCCTCTATCACCACAAAAAAATTGTCACTGTTATTCAGGGACACCCTGTATTGTATAGTTGTCTAACCGTAAATAATTATTGTGACTCATTAAACAGTTATATATATATCTTATTTTTAAAGAGCATTAGTTTTATAATAAGCTTCTGAATAATACAGGGTGTCCCAAAATTCGGCCGACAACGATTAACTGGAGGTAGTAGACCTAAAAATAAGTTGATATGACCCTATTTATCTATATCCAAAAATGCATTCCTGGGCAGTTATAAGCCTCCAAACTTGATTTTTTAAAATAGAACTTTTTTTATTACAGCCAAACCTGTAAAGATTTTTTAATGAAATTTTGTATACGAGCTTTTGAATAATGGACGCTCAATTGGTAAAAATTTGACTAATAATCCTCGACTTTTGTAAATGGTGTTGGATCTAAGAAGACACAAAATAGTCAAAAACTTTTTAGACATTTAAAAATTTTATTAAAAAATTACGTTTTCATGTAGAAAACTTCAAAACGAAGATTTTGTGTCTCTTAGGAATTTTTCGTATGCCGAGTCGTTTTTGAATAAAATAAAAAAAAACGGTAGATAAGTTAGGCCACTCAACATCTTAGCTTATTGTTACCATGGACACGACTAAATCCTTACCGTTTTCCAAATTATTTTTTTAAATTTATTCAAAAGTGGTACAATTTACGCAAAATTAATAAGGGACAAAAAATCTTACACTTGAAGCAAATAAGTTTTAAATAAAATATTTAAATACTTAAAAAGTTTTTGTCTGTTTTATTCCTTATTCTTCCATCCAATACTATTTACAAAAGTAGAGGATTAGCCAAATTTTTATCAATTGAGCATCCAGTACTCAAATGCACGTGTACAAAATTTCATTAAAAAATCTTTACTGATTTGGCTACAATAAAAGAATTTCTACTTAAAAAAAATTAACCTTGGAGGCTTATAACTGCTCAGGGGTGCATTTTTGGATATAAATAAATAGGGTCCCATCAACTTATTTTTAGGTCTACTATCTCCAGTTAATCGTTGTCGGTCGAATTTTGGGACACCCTGTATTGAGGAACTTAATAACCTCCGGATGATTTGTGAGTAACGCTTTTAATTTGAATTGAAGTCTTTGATTTTCCATTTTGGAACAATAAACGATAATTTTAAGGTTAATAAATCTTTTTGACAAGGTTTATTTACTCTTTATTATAGGGTTATTCGAACTACTGCATAAATCGCCACGTTGTGCCACGTTGTCAAGTATGAGACGTCGAATTTCAATTCCGCATACGAACATAACTTCGACGACGTCACGAAAATACGATTATGCGATATCCATCGAATTTTTTACTCAAACTTATTCGCATGAAAAAAAATTCGAGTGAAAACAAAAATAGGCCACCAGAACAAAAAAAAATCGAACGTAAAATGTTAAAAAATCGCACAAAACTAGGTGGGATGGTTTTGTTCCGCTAGCACTTACAGTTTTTCATATTTTACTTCATTCTCCTTAAAAGGAATAATTTCTATATGAAACAAGTTATTTTTTATCTTTATGCTCCAAGGGGTTATAAAGTTATGCTCAAATAAAGTCAAAATAACAATTTTGTCGGGCCATTTTTCCACAAATTTTCAATTTTAAAAGCTCTACCGAGTGTATGTACTCTTTAAACCAAAACCACCTACTCATAAATCATAAAGGTTTTTAAAATTTCTCAAAAACAAAAAATTAATATCGCATTTATAAAAGTTTAATTTTTGGCGCGTTTTGGTGAAAACCACTCTTAAAGTTCCATTATACATGGGGGATTGCACCTCCCCAAAAAGCTTTTAAGGTACACTTTATGATAAAAAAAGAATCACGTTAAATATCTCTTTTATTAACCCTACCGTCTACCGTGACGTTTGATGGCTTACAATTTGTCCCGTCGCCTCCTACACATAAGTGCAAAAACACCAATTTTCGGTTGAAAATTGTGACCGGGCGATTTTTTTTTCAAAAAAACTAACCAATTTTAACCAAATATTTTTTAAAATGCGTATATCCACGGTGTTTACCTTCGGCAAAAATTTAAAATCTCTAGCTTTTATAGTTTTGGAGTAAAAAATAATAAATGAAAATTTTTCTACTTTTCTTCTAAAATAACAATCAATTAAAAAACGTTTAAATTATTTTAATTAAAAATATTTTTCATTAATTTTATTGAAACAGTACCTACAAGAACTTGAATTAAGTGTACCTATTATTTATTATTGTAGTAAATAACAATTATTAAAACGATGCTTTTAATATAATTAATAAATTGCTTCATACAGTTTAATAAAAAATGATAAATGACGCTACCAAAAGCACTAAAAATTCCTTTAAAATGGGGCGGAATTTTGGGTTTTTTGCCCTACTACGATTCAAAAAAAGGGGTTTTAATTAAATTACGAATTTGGTCAAATGTATCGATGATAATTCACTGTGTAGTATTTATGTTTTCTTTGAAGCAAATTTCTGATTATTTACAATATAATGATCCAAAGAAAACTCAAGTTTCGGTTGCTTTGCAAATTTTGATTACTACTACAACTTCATTATTAAATATTTATATGGTTATTGGTTTGAGAACGTTTCATTTTAAGAAATTAAGAGTAATAATTATTCATTTACAAAAATTACGAGATGATTTGAAATTATTTCATGGAAATGATGTGGAATTAAAACATAAAAATCACTTTTTATTAATTATGGTGTTTCACATTATATTTATTTTAGCTGTGTCGGCAAATTTTTTTGAAGGATTTAATTTTGATTCTTATATGGGTTTATATTTAATAGCAGGAATTTATCAAGTTTATTATCTTATGATCATATTTATTATGGAATTCAACATATTAAAACAATTAAAAATAAGTATTGAGTCTATAAATATTGCTTTTGAAAAACTTATAGCTTGTAATAATTTGAGAATACAAACAGAATCAAAAATCTGGAATTTATACAAGCTTCAACTTCTCGCTTCCGATACAGCTGATTTATTTAACAATATTTTTGGTTGGCATATTTTAAATCTCGTTTTTAATATTGTTTTAAGTATTTTATCCGCGGTTGATGCCGTTTTAAATCCAAACGTTTATTTGGGCAGCCAGGAAACGTACAATATTATATCATGGACGTTGTTTCTTACTGTAAGTTTAAATTTTTCCAAAATTATAAATTAAATAGTTTTTTTAGATTTTAGGTGTAATTTTGGCCACGAGTTGTGAAAAATTAATTTCTGAAACTAAAGAAACTAGTAGACTAGCATTTAAAGCTTTGCATAAATATAGCGACCACCGTGCTATAAGAGTGAAGCTTTTTATGCTAATATCGCTTTGCGAAGATAAAAGTTTTTACTTCTCTGCCTCTGGATTTTTTAATATAAACTACGCTACTATTTTTACTTTCATTAATTTAATTACGACTTATGTTATTGTTATTATACAATTTTCACAAAAATAATAAAAATAATTACAGAGAAATTACGTATTAAATTTCTTTAAAGTTCCTAATACCTAATACAGGGTATCCCTAAAAGGTACCGGCGAGATGTTAGCGATACCTTTGCTAGCGATGAGTTTTTTATATGTAGTTCTCCATAAGAGGTTTTTTGGGAACAACTTCTGTTCTAATTAACTTACATCAAAAATAAATATACCATATTAAAGCTCAATAAAAGCCCCATAAGCTGGTACTAACCGTTTTGCTTGTCCGTTTAAAATAAACATTTTATAGCCCTTCAATCAAATCTCAATCACGAGTTTACACATTTTTAATTATTATCGTACAAAGCAAATGATATGTCAAAATATAGTATTTGACCTGTAGATAACAATAGTATTAGTCACTATGCTTGTCCGACCCAATTAAGCGAGTAATTAATAATAAAAGTGTTTTTTTCAACATTTTTCAACTTTAAACGGGAATTATTCTTTACAGGTAACTTGCATAAAAAATATATTAACATCATTAGATACAGCATTAAATTTTGATTAAAATGATATACGACATATACCTTGTCCGTTAGAAATTAATTAACCAGAAGCCAACGACAACTTTAAAAACGGCATTCGCCAAGTTTGCGGCGTAAGTCAATTAAAGTTTTTTCCCCTAATCTACTCACTGCAACAATTGCAAAAGACAGCATTTAAAATACGATAGTATAGGTCATCATGCTTGTCCGGTCCAATTGCTCGAGAAATTAGCAAAAAATACTTTTTAAATGACATTTTCGATGTTTAACCGATAGTTCCTTTTGACAGGGGCAATGCATAAAAAAGTTATTGATACCAGTAAATAGCAAATTTATTTGTTATTACGGCGATATGTGACATGTAGCATTTTTATTGTAGAATACGATGGTGTAGGTTGCTTTGCTTGTCCGGCCTAACTGATCATGTAATTAGTAAAACGCTTTTAATGACTTTTTCAATGTTTAATCGCTAATTCCTTTTGACAGGGGGAATGCATAAAAAAGTTATTGAAACCAGTAAATAGCAAATTTATTTGTGATTACGGCGATATGTGACATGTAGCTTGTCCGTTAAAAACAAAGCCGCTATGCCCAACTATAAGTTTCAATAACTTTTTTATGCATTCTCCCTATCAAAAGGAATTAGCGGTTAAACATTGAAAAATACATTAAAAACGTATTTTTGGCAAATTATATGACCAATTAGACCGGTCAAGCACAGCGTTCTATACCATCGTATTCTACAATTAAAATGCTGTCCTACGAGATCTTTAAAGTTTTACTGAGTTAATTAGAACAAAAAATATCATTGTTCACATTTTTTCCTGGGTATAAACGCTCCGAAACTTATAGTTGGGCATAGCGGCTTTGTTTTTAACGGATAAGCTTCATGTCACATATCGCCGTAATCACAAATAAATTTGCTATTTACTGGTTTCAATAACTTTTTTATGCATTCTCCCTATCAAAAGGAATTAGCGGTTAAACATTGAAAAAGTCATTAAAAACGTAATTTCTCGAGCAATTGGGCCGGACAAGCATGATGACCTATACTATCGTATTTTACATCGTAAATGCTGTCTTTTGCAATCTCAATTGTTGCTATGAGTTGATTAGGGGAAAAAATTTCTTTAATTGACTTACGCCGCAAAATTGGTGAATGCGCCGTTTTTAAAGTTGTCATTGGCTTCTGGTTAATTAATTTCTAACGGACAAGGAACATGTCGTATGTCATTTTAATCAAAATTTAATGCTTTATCTAATGATGTTAAAATTTTTTTATGCAAGTTACCTGTAAAGAGTAATTCCCGTTTAAAGTTGAAAAATGTTGGAAAAAACACTCTTACTATTAATTACTCGCTTAATTGGATAGGAATAGCATAGTGACTAATACTATTGTTATCTACAGGTCAAATGCTATATTTTGACATATCATTTGTCTTTGTACGATAATAATTAAAAATGTGTAAACTCGTGATTGAGCTTTGATTGAAGGGCTATAAAATGTTTATTTTAAACGGACAAGCAAAGCCGTTAGTACCAGCTTATGGGGCTTTTATTGACCTTTAATATGGTATATTTATTTTTGATGTAAGTTAATTAGAACTGAAGTTATTCCCAAAAAACCTCTTACGGAGAATTACATATAAAAAAACTCATCGCTGGCAAACGTATCGCAACATCTCGCTGGTAGATTTAACTGGGCTTACTAAAATGTTTTCCGAACAACAAGGAGAGGTAAGCTTAATTTTTTTTTATTAAAAATGCTTGTGAGACGTTACCATATACAGGGTGTCTCAACGCGGCGAGGAAGTAACATGACTCTAAAATGAGCATGCAGTTTTCAACAGAATATATGTTCATTCCAAGATGGTAGACCAAAGTTAACTTTTTTAAATGGAACACCTACAGGGTGTACAAAAAGTTCGCCAACGCCCGTTTATTTTTGTAATAAGGCATTTTTGAGAAAAATGTTTCAAATAAAAGTTATACTATTCTTAGTAACGCACTATCTGGAAACATTTCCCATGACCTTGAACAGCAAGATGAAGGTCAGGCAATAATCACTTAACTTTTGTGAACTTAGGTTTTGTTTATATTAGATTTAAGTTATCCTGTAATAGGATTTGTAATAATCTGTTGGGTAATAAAACCTTATTATTATTAACTTTTTTAACATAGGGGTAACTCATTTTTATTGCATACCATTATAACTTGCTATCAGAGGTTCACGGAACATATTTTTTTATTTTTCCAAAGTAAATAGTTTGAAAGTTACAAGGGCTTAAACTTTCAATATTTTATTATATTTGTTACAGGTTACTAATTTTTATAATAAAAAAATTCTATCTCGCTCTTAAACACAAAGTTTTTAAAGTGGGAGTGAAATAAAAAAAAGATTTATTTTTCGTTTAAATTGGTTATTATGCAAGATATTAAAAAAACATTTTAGTAAAAGTTATTTATTTTGAAAATACCTTTTAAACGATACTATATTCGACATTCGACCTACGTTGCTATTTAAAATTTCAAAGTTACTTCCGGTTGCAGGTACTTCCGGTGTCCACCGGAAGTTATAAAGTACATCAAATGATTCTTTGTGTTCGCTTTGGTAATCAAAATTTTTATTTCATCCATGTGAGACAAACCGTTTTCAAGATAAAGGGATGGCACGGGTGGTCTGGAACGCCCTGTATTATGACATTTTTTTATTTCATTTCAAAAGTTTGTGGGTCTATATCTTCATTCGTTTCGCTGATATTTTTCAATCATGCGGAAATAAGATCCATTTTTGAAAAATTACTGCTCTAAAACAATTGACAATTTTGAGTTGAAATGTTGACAAACAACTTTCGATATCTTCTAGTTTACCGGACAGGGCCGAGTTTTCACCCAAACTCTTAATTTTTACCTAAGCCGAAAAAAGTCACAACCGAATTCTCACCCATGAGCTCCTCTGAGCGCACATCAACTTACGGGGTTGACCTGCGACGTTAATGATCATACCTATATATTTAGTAAAATTTCTATTTATTAGCAAAAAAATAACTAATAACTAACACTTTAACCTTACCAAATTACAAGGTATATTTTAAAAACCCTTTCCGCATCAAAACGTATCAAACTCTACCCAAACCTAACCTAACCTAACCCAACCACCACAGAGTGTATTTTAATTTTCGTAATCCTTTCGGTACCTGTGTAGTTTTCTTTTAACATCAATCAATGACATATGTGGGAAGTGATTCAGAAGAAGATTAATAAAATTTCACAAATTCACAGTTTTAAAATACAGGGTGTCCCGTTCGTGGTTCACCAAACGTCAAGGTTAGAAAGTTGAGCAAATTTTATAACGAAAAAACCAAAAAAGTAGGGGTCTATCTTTTATGGTTTGAAAGTTACAGGGGTTTGACTTTGACATCCCCTGTTTTTGCCAGAAATCAGTAAATGATCAATAGTTGCTTAATAATCAATTTTTATAAGCAAAAGTTAAATTTTGATGGCTTTTGTATTATTAAATAATAACAAAAATTAAGGCGCACCTCAATTTTAACTAACTATGCTTAGAATCAATTCTCATAGGAGTAAGTTTAGAAGGCTCTAGTGAGTGCATAAAAAGAGTTAGGGTTTCAAAAATTATCACAATTTCTAGAGAATTTGACGAATTTTTAGAAAATTAAAAAATAACACGCTCTTAATAGGTCGTATCTTGGAGAAAATCTTCAAAAACTGCTAAAAAAAACAATTTTTTATGGATTTTTTTTCTTTTTGATTTTTTTTTTAATACTTTATAAACGAATTGTGTTTTATCATTGTTTCCAATGGAAAGAGAATACTTTCAGCTTAAAAATTATATTTTTTTAATATCTATTTACTAAGTTTTTAAGCAGCTATTGATCATTTACTGATTGATGGCATGGCAAATTCAAACCCCTGTAACTTTTTTGGTTTTTTCTTGATAACATTTGCTCTACTTTCTAACCTTGGAGTTTAGTGAACCACGAAAGGGACACCCTGTATATCATATTTGTTTATAAATGTATGTATCAAAAATACAAATATTTCAATGAGAAAGTCTTTCATTATAAGATAATGATACACTTCAAATAATTGAAAAAAATGTTTTTTATTACTAGAAATAAAATATTACCTACTTTATTTGATGATTATATGGGTTATGAAATTAATGGAACTTGAATTATTAATTTGGCTGTGCTAACATCTAGTTACTTATTGATATGTAATGGAATTAAAAAGAACATATAAATTCTCTAAATTTTAATAATTCGTTAACAATAACTCAATTTTTGAATTAAAATATATTAACTATCCTCAAAATAAAAGCATAATTTATAAAGCAAATAATTGATTATTTATGCTTTTAATTAAATTATTAAAGTTTCAATAACAATTCGACAGTCGTTAAAATATGTCGGTTTTCAGAACAATAAAAATTCTTTTTAAATGGGGGAATTATTTGGGTTTTCTTCCGAGTTATGATTGGAAAAAGGGTACTTTTGTTGCACAAAGATTTTATAGAATAACTTCTATAATAATCAATTTCTTATCTGGATTTTTTGCTCTAAAGCAAGCTTATGGATGGTTGGTAAGTGATGATGAAAAAAATACGGTTTACATGTCATCAGCTTTGCGAGCTACGGCAATTTTTACAACGGCTTTCATAAATTTTTACATGATCATTGGTTCAAAAACGCTGTATTTTAAAAAATTGAATAATTTAATTGTTAATTTACTAAAGTTGAAGTATGAATTAAAGGCGTTTCATGGGATTGAAATTGAGAAAATTAAGTATTTTCCTACGATCACCATATTTTTCCAATTAGCTTTTATGGTGGCAATTGCAGTGGATATTTTTGGAGCATTTTCTTATACTGTACAGGATTCGATTCATATAGTAGCAGCAGTTTATCAAGCACAATACCTTATTTTACTACTGACTATTGAATACAACATTTTGAAGCAATTAAAAATAAGTATAACATCAATAAATGTTGCTTTTGATAAAATTATGGTATTAAATAATTTTGGGCTTAATAATGAATCAAGAGTTTGGAATTTATTTAAATTACAACTACTTGTTTGTGACTCTACAGATTTATTCAACGAAATTTTTGGATGTCACATTTTATGCCTAGTTTTTCAAATTATTTTGAACCTTTTAGCTGCATTTGATGTTCTATTAAACCCGAGCAATTACTCTGGTTCGCAAGGAACTGTAGATGTGTTTTTATGGTCATTTTTCGTAATTGTAAGTATTTTTTTATTAATTAATAAAATTATTTATGTTGGTATTTTAGACCCAAGGTGTGATTTTAGCAAAAATTTGTGAAGAAGTCTCATCTGAAGCTAAAAACACTTCAATAATAGCTTTTCGAACTTTAAATAAGTATGCTGAGGTGCCTGCTTTGAGAATTAAGCTCAGTATGCTTGCATCTCTTTGTAATATCATCCCACAATTTTCTGCAGCTGGATTTTTTAGTGTAAACCATGCTATGCTATTTACTTTCGTTAATTTGGTTACAACATACGTAATTGTTCTTATTCAATTTTCACAAAAACAATAAATTTTGCGTGTTACTATATTTTACCTACATCTTAATTTACCTTACAACAAATAATGATTGAAGGTTGCAATAATCTAATTATTGAAATTGGCATTAATAAATTATAATAGGTATAAACTTAATAATTACCAAAGTAAATAATTAGAGAGCTTTTAATATAATTGCGGTAAGACTAATAAACGCGTCAATTATTATTTAAACAGAATCATTTTAATAATAGTCAAAACATGTCGGTATTAAAATTGTTAAAAATTTTATTAAAATGGTCGTATATTTTGGGGTTTTTGCCGAATTTTGATTGGCTAAAGGGAGCTTTAGTTACCACACGTTTTTATACTGTATTTTCTTCAATTATTCACCTTGTAATTGCAAGTTTAACATTGATACAAACACCTGCATGGCTGCTAGCAGATAATTATAATAATAATACAACTTTTGTGTCATTAGTTTTGCGAGTTGTGTCATTTGCTGCAATGGTATTAGTAAATACTTACATGCTTGTTGGTCTACGGACGTTTTATTTAAAAAAATTTAGTGATTTAATTGTTAACTTACAAAAAATCGAATATGAGTTAAAATCATGTCATGGGATTAATATGGAAAAAATGAAATCTCTTCCTTTGGCCTCAATATTTATGCACTTATTTTGTATTGTTTTAATGTGTTCAGAACTTTATGGATCATTTTATAGTGTAAAGCTTTTTATTTCTATTATAACAGAACTTTCTCAAATATACTTCGCCATCTTATTGCTAAATATTGAATATAACATTTTGAAACAATTAAAACTAAGCATTAAATCTATTAATTTTGCTTATGATAAAATTATGGTATCAAACAATAAGGAATCAAGAATTTGGAATTTATTTAAATTACAATTGCTTGTTTGCGACTCTATTAACTTATTCAACGGAGTTTTTGGATGTCACATTTTAATTATAATTTTTCGAGTTGTTATGTACCTTTTAGGGTCAGTTGATATTCTTTTACATTCAAGGCATGGATTACTTGGAGTGCTTGAAGTATTTTTTTGGACATGCTACATTACTGTAAGTCAATTCGTTCAAAGTTATAAATATTTTATTCTTTTTTATTAGATTGAAGGTGTTCTGTTGGCGAAAATTTGTGAAGAAGTTTCATCTGAAGCTAAAAATACATTAACTGCAGCTTTTCAAACTTTGAATAAGTTTGTTGAAGTACCAGCTTTGAGGATTAAGCTTTTCATGTTGACATATCTTTGTGATATTACCCCAGAGTTTTCTGCAGCTGGATTTTTTAATGTAAACTACGCAATGCTTTTTACTTTCGTTAATTTGATTACAACGTATGCAATTGTTCTTATTCAATTCTCACAAAAACTGTAATATGCAATTCAAAGTAATAAAATCATTTAAAAAAAACTAGTTTAAGATAATATAAGGATATTTTTATAATTTTACAAGATTTTTAGTTAAAAATTACAAAGCTCTAAACTAATGTAACATGTTTCGCCAAGTCACTGGCTTCATCAGATACTAAGCTTCAATATCAAAATTAAAAATATGTATATAAAATATTTTTAAAAAATAACTTACATTGCATAAATCAATTAAAAATAAAGATTTCCAATCCAAAACAACAAAATAACCAAATAAACAAAAAATAAAATAACCAGTAAAAAAATGTAAATATGTCTGCAGATTCTCAAATTAAAAATAACTAACAAAATAATTTTGTCATAATTAGACGTAAAATAAGTTGCATAAGCAACTATAATGTAATATTTAATAATTTATTTAAAAAAAATATGACAAAATTATTTTGTCAGTTACTTTTAATTTGAGAATCTGCAGACATATTTAAAGATTTTTACTGGTTATTTTATATTTAATTTTTTTATTATTTGGTTATTTTGTTGTTTTGGATTGGAAATCTTTATTTTTAATTAGGTATGTGAATAATTGGCTAATCAGACTGTTATTAATTGCTATTTACTTACATAGGAACTAACGTTTCGCAATACAATCGCTAGCTTCTTCAGAGCTCCAATTAGTCTCACAGCAACAAGTCATAAAATTAAAACAATAATACAATTAATTATGCACAACGAGGTGAATACGTAACTCATAACTCAGAAAAATACACTAATTCCGAATATGTGTAAATCCAATATGGCTGCCATAAGAAAAGAATAAGTTTGGTTCATTTTCGGTCAATTTTACCAATCCTCGATTACTAGATATGGTCTTATACAGGGTACGCCAAAAGTCCCGGGACAGCGCTGTATTTTTTGATTGCGTGAATATATTTTTTTAAAAATGTGCATACTTATACAGTATCATAAAAACTACATTCTGAGATGGTTTAGAACTTTCATCATAAAATTTATATTACTTTGGCAGCAATTAAAAATAGTATATTGTTTTATTAGGAGTAAAAGGAGTACTTTTTGTGGTGATCATGTAGGTTTGCAGACCCGGATTAAGGGTGATGTTGGCCTGAGGCTAATAAAAACTAAAGACGGAAATAAAGAATTTCAATTTTTCTTTTCTTAATATACAGGGTGTCCCGAAAATACCGCAAGAGCTCTCCAATATGGGTAACTTTAAATAAACTTTTTGAAAGTTTGATCTACTGTTAGTTGCGAATTTTATCAATTTTGAACGTTTTGAAAAAAAAATTGTACTTAAACAAATTTCGAACTTTTGAACATTGTTTCATTTTCAAAGCGCCATATCTCCAAAACTACTCATCCTTTCGCAATAAAATAAACTGATTTATAATCAGCGCAATCGAATCTATAGGATTGCATATAAAAATTATCCCGATTTCCTGAACAAGTCGCTTTGCGGTGGGATGAGTAGTTTTCGAGATATGGCGTTTTGAAAATTCAAAATTTTCGTCATTTTTTTTTATGTTTAGAATTAAGATTCCAGTAAAGTGCACTAAAAAAATTTTTTTTTTAACCAAATTTTTGCAATTTTTTTGACTTTTTATGTCCGATCCAAAAAATCTAACCCGGGTCTAAAATCTTTCGTATGCGTATCTTCATTCTGATCTTAAACGACGCCTAATTTTTCAAATTTTTTGATGTATTATGAACCATTTCTACTGTCTTATAACTTATTTTTTTATGGCTCAAAAACTACAAAAAAAGCTATTTTTTGTAGTTTTTTGGCCTTTGCGCAAAATTGGCTCGTGGGAATATCCTATGATCCTATCAGTGGAAAGCCCACGAAAAGACGCCTCAAATGACACCTTGCATGAAAAGATCCAGTTGGGGAAGGGGTATAAATTCGTACGTCTTAGGAGTAGAAATGCAAATTCTTCATAAGCACTATACATGGTGTCTCACTTTTTTTCCCGCAAAATTTTTTTTAGATAGTAAATGTCATTCTGAACAAAAAGTTTCCTATGAACTAATATTTTTTTTCGACTCCTTAAGAAGTTACTGCAATTTTAAAATTTTAAAATGTTAATGATTTTTCTGGACACCCTGTATAAATTTCATTTTATTTCAATTTTTTAAATTTAAATCAAGTATGCTTTGGATTTTGACATTATCAGTAAGCCAATCAGATAGGTTAATTTTCTTGTCAGAAATTTTAAATGAGTCCACTTATTTTAAAAACAGCCAATAATGTTCAAAAAGGCAAGTTGGGAAAGACAAAATCCAAACCATAAATCTTTTAAATAAAAACATGATGATAAGAAAAAAAAAATCTACAGGGTGTCACAAAAAAATGTTGAAATTTTTAAATTGGTGTAACTTTTTAAGGAGTCGAATAAAAAATATTAGTTTATAAGACATTTTTTGTTCACAATGACATTTACTATCTAAAAAATTTTTTGCTGAAAAAAAAGTGAGACACCCTGTATATTTTTAAGGGTGTAATATGAATTTCAATATTTTTCAGGAAATATGAATTTTTGAAGGGCCGAATTTTTGGAGGGCCTGAGGCTATAGCCTCATTAGCCTTCATAGTAATCCGGCTCTGTAGGTTTGCGGATACATGCGAGCTTTTTTCTTTAAACGTCGAATTTTTAAAATAGTATAATAGTATAATAAATAATTTTAAAATTTGACATTTAATTTACATACAACACACAATACAATGTTGGTGTATATTGGGTTGCCTAAAAGTCATTTCTACTCCGCCCTTTTATTCCTTGTCAGTGCAAAGTAGTAATTTCTACTCCTAGGCAGTACAAAGTGACCATAGAATTTAGCGCGTACCGATGTAAAATATAGAGCTTTGTACTTTTTACTTTTTAACTAAAAATTTTGTAAGATTATAAAAATATCCTTATATTATCTTGAACTACTTTTTTTAATATGATTTAATTACTTTGAATTGCATATTACAGTTTTTTGTTAAAAATGAATAAGAACAATTGCATAAGTTGTAATCAAATTAGTAAAAGTAAAAAGCATTGCGTAGTTACACAGCTGGGCAAAATACAAAATAAAAGTACTTAAGTACAAAGTACAATTACTTTGATCTACAAATGTACTTAAATATTTTTGTACCTAAGTACATTTTTAAGTACATTTTAAATACTTTTTCAAGTACAATATTTTAACTAAAGGTTTTAACTAAAAACATTAAAAAATACGTCATACATAATACATATACAGGGTGTTCCGTAAGTAATGCATAATAATGAAAGGGGTTGTTCAGGACACCAAAACAAGCAACTTTTGTTAATAAAAATAAAAATAAAAATAAAATTCGGAAATTAACCATTAAGCCAGGGTAAATAAAAAAGATTTAAGGTAATTAAGTTAATTATTTAATATAAAGACTAATAGCTTTCGGAAAATGATTAAATTGAAAAATGTCCTTGGCCAGGATTCGAACCTGAGGTGGGATTTTGTTTCTATCTTGATATTTATCAAGCTTGATAAAACTCAATAAGGGGGCTATTCTCGAATTACACATGATACGACTTTTATTATTCTATCCTTGTCATTCAAATGCAAAAATTATAGTCTGTCCTTGTCATGTCGTATACGATGTTGTGTCGTGTGATTCGAGAATAGCCCCCTATTGAGTTTTATTAAGCTTGATAAATATCAAGATAGAAACAAAATCCCACTTCTGGGACCTCCAAATCTCATGTTTGGTGTGATAACCACTACACTACCTAGGACCCAATTTCGAATATGTTGAGTTCTGTCTTAAATTGGGAGAATCGATAATGGTTATTATCATCATCAACCAGTTAGACACAATTTAACAATGACCAAGGACTTTTCGTGTCTTTCGGACAAAGGAATGTTAATATAAAGACTAATAGCTTTCGGAAAATGATTAAATTGAAAAATGTCCTTGGCCAGGATTCGAACCTGGGACCTCCAAATCTCATGTTTGGTGTGATAACCACTACACTACCTAGAAAAGTCCTTGGTCATTGTTCAATTGTGTCTAACTGGTTGATGATGATAATAACCATTATCGATTCTCCCAATTTAAGACAGAACTGAACATACTCGAAATTGGGTCCTAGGCGTCTCGCACACCAGACTTTTCAAATATCCCTAAAGGAAAAAATCTAAGCTTGTGAGATCCTGGGAACGTGCAGGCCAATTAACAGGTCCGCCACGACCAATCCAACGTATAAATATATTTTTATTAAATATTTCTATTTTGATATATTTAATATTGTAAAAAAATTATACATTATACATTAAACACTGCATTTATTCGCTTTTAGTATAATTGGTTATTCTCAAAATTTGCATCCGTTAATGCATGTCTCTTAGGTGCATTAATTATTGATGCAAACGAAAATAATCTTTTGACAAGCGCACTAGACGGCAAACAGGTATTAAATTTAAAAAAAAAAGTTGCTTGATCAGTGGGTATGAGTGTATTATTTTGTCATCAAAATATTGCAACACTTCCAATTCAATTTTTGAATTCTGCCTTATTCCAGTTACAAGTGTCGTAGTTTCGGCAATTTGTTCTGATTCATTAAAATCAAAGAAATTCTCATCGAAATTATGATTTTCAAAAGAAGATGAATCGTTATAATCAGATTGATTGAATATATGTATTTTCACATTCTTTAATAATCATGGTTTTAATATTATTTCTGATAATTTTAACTTTATTATCTACCACATTAAACCAAAGAAAGTTAAATTGCGGACAAACTACTGCAGAAATTACTGCATCTTGTTCTTGAAGAGTTAAAATTTCTACAAATCGCTTGTTTACACCTTCTATGCAAGCTTTTAATAAAATTTCCCCTCCAAAACGTTTTGAGTGCAGCTTTTCAAGTTTATTGTTTAGGGAAATTATACTAGGTAGTAAGTAACCATAAAAAACATTTTCTTCTCCTTGCAGCATTGCAAATGTCTTTGTAAAGGTTCCATGACTTGGCAAAATTCTTCTAAATAAAATATTTCGTTTTCTTTGAAATTGGATAGTCCCAAAGTTTTTAATAATTCCTGTAGTTTATGTTTTTCTGTTAAAATTTGACTTATACTGTCGTAAAATGAATTCCATCTATATAGTGACTCCTGGGTAACTTAAAGTATGACCAAGAAATTTATGGATGAATTCCGCTGATTTTGGAAGACTTGCCTTTTTCCACAATTGGTTGCATTTCGAAAGTGCGTGCATATTCCTTGTTCGTAACACAGGATTTGAATCGATAGCCTTTTTACAATCACTAGTGGCAATTAAATTCAAAGAATGACTAGCACATCTTTTATGTTTTGGCAGAGTAATCAGCTTCAGTATATTCTTCAGATGGTAATGGCATAGGTGCAGGTACATATTCAATTTCAGAATAATCATTATCATCGTCAAGTAAATGTTCTTCTTCGTCAATGACACTTCGATTTTCAATACCAAATATTTTAAATGCTTTTATAAAATTGGAAGCATTATCTGTAACGGTGGCAACAATTTTACTGTCAGGTAAATCAAATTCAGAAAACGAATACATTTAATTGTATTTAAATACTTTTAATTGTACTTAAATCCTTTTAATTGTACTTAAATACTTTTAATTGTACTTTGTACTTGATACATTTGTAATTAAGTACAATTTCAAGTACAAATTACAAAGTACCGACTTTTAATTGTAATTAAGTATAATTCCAAGTACTTATCGTCAAAAGTACTTAAGTATAAGTACAATTACAATAAAATAGTATTTAATTACAATTTTAAGTACAGTATTTAAATACATGACCAGCTCTGCGTAGTTTACATTAAAAAATCCAGCTGCAGAAAATTCTGGGGTAATATCACAAAGATATGTCAACATGAAAAGCTTAATCCTCAAAGCTGGTACTTCAACAAACTTAATCAAAGTTTGAAAAGCTGCAGTTATCGTATTTTTAGCTTCAGATGAAACTTCTTCACAAATTTTCGCCAAAAGAACACCTTCAATCTAATAAAAAGAATAAAATATTTATTACTTTAAACGAATTGACTTACAGTAACGTAGAATGTCCAAAAAATACTTCAAGAACTCCAAATAACCCATGTTTTGGATGTAAATGAATATCAACTGACCCTAAAAGGTACATAACAACTCGAAAAATTATAATTAAAATGTGACATCCAAAAACTTCGTCGAATAAATCAGTAAAGTCGCAAACAAGCAATTGTAATTTAAATAAATTCCAAATTCTTGATTCTTTATTGTTTGATACCATAATTTTATCATAAGCATAATTGATGGCTTTAATGCTTAGTTTTAATTGTTTTACAATGTTATATTTAATACTTAGTAATAAGATGACGAAATATAATTGAGAAAGAACTGTTATAATAGAAATAAAAATGTATACACTAGAAAATGATATATAAAGTTCTGAACACATTAAATCAGTAAAAATTAAATGCATAAATATTAAAGCCAAAGGAAAAGACTTTTTTTTATCATATTAATTCCATGACATGATTTTAACTCATATTGAATTTTTTGTAAGTTAACAATTAAATCACTAAATTTTTTAAAATAAAATGTTAGTAAACCAACAAGCATGTGATTGATGGAAATAAATTTATACTTATTCTTATTATAATTTATTTATGGCAATTTCAATAATTAAATTACTGAAACCTTCAATCATTATTTGTTGTAAGTTAAATTATGATGTAGGTAAAATATAGTACTACGCAAAATTTATTGTTGTTGTGAAAATTGAATAAGAACAATTACGTATGTTGTAACCAAATTAACGAAAGTAAATAGCATAGCATGGTTTACATTAAAAAATCCAGCTGCAGAAAATTGTGGGATGATATTACAAAGAGATGCAAGCATTCTGAGCTTAATTCTCAAAGCAGGCACCTCAGCATACTTATTTAAAGTTCGAAGAGCTATTATTGAAGTGTTTTTAGCTTCAGATGAGACTTCTTCACAAATTTTTGCTAATAACACACCTTGGGTCTAAAATACCAGCATAAATAATTTTATTAATTAAAAAAAAATACTTACAATAAGGATAAATGACCATAAAAACACATCTACAGTTCCTTGCGAACCAGAATAATTGCTCGGGTTTAATAGAACATCAAATGCAGCTAAAAGATTCAAAATAATTTCAAAAACTAGGCATAGAATGTGACATCCAAAAATTTCGTTGAATAAATCTGTAGAGGCACAAATGAGCAGTTGTAATTTAAATAAATTCCAAATTCTCGATTCATTATTAAGCCCAAAGTTATTTAATACCATAATTTTATGAAAAGCGACATTTATTGATGTTATACTTATTTTTAATTGCTTCAAAATGTTGTATTCAATAGTCAGTAGTAAAATAAGGTATTGTGCTTGATAAACTGGTGCTACTATTTGAATCGAATCCTGTACAGTATAAGAAAATGCTCCAAAAATATCCACTGCAAGTGCCGCTACAAAAGCTAGTTGGTAAATTATGGTGATCGTAGGAAAATACTTAATTTTCTCAGTTTCAATCCCATGAAACGCCTTTAATTCATACTTCAACTTTAGTAAATTAACAATTAAATTATTCAATTTTTTAAAATACAGCGTTTTTGAACCAATAATCATGTAAAAATTTATGAAAGCCGTTGTAAAAATTCCCATAGCTCGTAAAGCTGATGAAACGTAAACCGTATTTTTTTCTTCATCCTGTACCAACCATGCATAAGATTGCTTTAGAGCAAAAAACCCAGATAAAAAATTGATTATTATAGAAGTTATTCTATAAGATTTTTGTGCAACAAAAGTACCCTTTTTCCAATCATAACTCGGAAGAAAACCCAAATAATACCCCCATTTAAAAAGAATTTTTATTATTCTGAAAACCGACATATTTTAACAACAGTCAGAATGTAATTGAAACTTTATTAATTTTATTAAAAGCATAAATGTTAATCCATTACTTGCCTTATAAATTATGCTTTTATTTTGAGGATAGTTAATATATTTTTTGGTTGATCGTTTATTAAGGAGTATTTTTAATGTATACAAAATCATTCATTAATGACCCCTATTAATGCATGATTTTTGTTTAATCATTGATTTTGGAGGTGCCCTCTGTTGATGACGTTTCTAACGAAATTTTCTACAAAGTATACTACAATTGTGAATATCAAGTTAATTTAATTTGTTTTGACCTAATTAAAATTATAAATATAATAAATACCTTTAATTTTAAATACACTTCCAATAATTGGTACGCCAATACATTTTATATTTATTTTATAAAAGTGAGGTTATGTACACATTAAGTCATCATTAATTGACTCTAGAACTCTCTGATAATAGACAACCCTGTTCGTTTAATTAGACTTCGGTTATGATCGATCGGGTTCGTATTTTTTAACTGTGACATTTAGAAAAAGTCTTGTAAAAATGATAGTTTTTTCTAGTTAATCACATGCACGATCAATGAAAAAATATTGTAACCAACTCGTAGGTTAAAAAGCGATTAATGCTTTAAAATTTTCCGATTATTAATCGCCCCTTTTAACCAACTCGTTGGTTAAATAACTATTAACTCAACGTTTGAGTTATTGTTAACGAATTATTAAAATTTAGAGAATTTGTATGTTTTTTTTAATTGCATTACAGATCAATAAGTAACTAGATGTTAGCATAATGCAAATAATAATTTATGTTCCATTAATTTCATAACCCGCATAATCATCAAATAAAGTAGGTAATATTTTATTTCTAGAAATAATAGTACCTATATTGTTTTATCAGTAGTAAAAGAAGTAAGAAGTACTAATTGTGGCGAGAACTTAGGTTTACAGGACGAGCTTTGCGAGTCCCGCGGATACATGCGAGCCACAAAAAGTTCTTTTACTCCGAATAAAATATGCTATTTTTTCTATAAACGTCGAAATTTATAAAATAATAATATAATAAATAATTTTAAAATTTCACATTTAATTTACATACAACACACAATACAATGTTAGTGTATATTGGGTTTGTTTCCGCCGAAAATGGTTATTTTATTGTTTGTTGGTAATTTGCGATAAGTTTTGTTGTTTGTTATAATAATCTAGTTATCTTAAAAAAAAGATATATAAAATGTCATAATAACTCAATAGTTTGTACAAAATACACTTATTTTAGAAAATAACAATTATTTTCTTTTACAAAATAATCTTTATCCTATAATCCATCAGTAATTTTTTAAAGAGTGTTTTTGACCTATACTACGGTGTAAAGACCCACTCGCATCATTTGGTCCTTCGAACCGGATTTGGATAAAGATTATATGGTTCATCATCAATAAACAAGCCAATCTGCATGTCCAGAAGAGGATTTGTTACTGCTAGTCCAGAAAACAATTCTTCAAGATTCAACAGTCGTCAGTTCATCGAATATTTTCCATGTGAGCACCAAAATAGTTTTTAATTTGATATTGCTTATTATTTGTACCACTTACATTAAATTAAATTAAATATGAGTAATGCCGAAAAATTAAAGGTATTAAAGGGAAAACGTGGAGTTAAAAAAGGTGAATTAACGCGATTCATAAATTTTTTAATAAAATTTAATGCTTCTGAAATTGACACAATCGAATTGTCAGAAAATGATTTATCACAACTAAAAACGCGACTTTTAAATTTAAATGTCGTTTTTGAACAATTTAACAGTATTCAAGAAGAAATTGATCTTCTAATAGATTCAAATGAAAATTATGATATTGAAAATTCCGAAAGGGAATTATTTGAAAATCAATATTATGAAGCTATTGCTCAAGCAGATGTATTAATAAAAAATGCTTCCAAAACTACAATTTTAAATTCTAGTATTTTGGAAGTTGTTAACAAAAGTGATACCATTTCGAAGGAGTTTGACATTAATGCTTCCCAATCAGTCAAATTTCCTGAGATACGTTTACCTCAATTTAATGGGGATTTTGATAATTTTTTATCATTTCGTGATCTTTTTTCGAGTTTAGTTCATAACAACGAGCGTATGACAAATCTTCAAAAATTACATTATCTAAAAACTTCTTTAACGGGAATCGCTTTAGAATTGCTGGATAATATTGAAACAAGTTCAGATAATTATGAGGAAGCATGGAATACATTGTGCGAAAATTTTGAAAATAAGGAAATTTTAGCACAAAATCATTTTGATAAAATACTTAATGTAAAAACAATTACACAAGAATCGTCTTTTGAAATTCGTGCATTGGTACGAATTATTCAAAATAATTTAAAATCATTAAAAATATTAAAATTGCCTATAGAGAGTTGGGATTTTATGATCATACATCTTACTAAGTCCAAGTTAGATGCAATAACTCTTCGTGAATGGGAGAGCTTTAAAAAAACAGGGGAATATCCGACCTTAGATGAATTTATTAATTTTTTAAAGGATAAGGCTAATATGCTTCTTAAAATACAATCCTTACCAAAAAATAATTTTTCTGATGGTTCCTCTACTTCTGAAAAGCACCAATCATTTAAAAATAAGAAATTCCAAACATCTAATACATTCATATCGACATCTGAAAATTGTTTGCATTGCAATGGTGCACATAAAATTTATATTTGTCCTGAGTTTCTTAAATTAAATTCAAAACAAAGGTACAATAGAGTAAAGGTACTTAAGCTCTGTACGAATTGTCTTTATCAAAATCATTCTAATCGCGATTGTAAATCAAAATTATGTAAATTTTGTAACCAAAGGCATCATACATTGTTACATTTTGATAAACCCAAGCCAAAACGTATTTCTGAAACTTCAATTAATGAGGTATCTACAAATGATAAAGAAGGCATACAAAGGGTTTTATCAAATTCAACTTCTAATATTCAAAATCAAATGCTATTATCAACTGCAATAGTTCTTGTGGCGAATAAAAATGGATATCTTGAATCGTGTAGGGTTCTCTTGGATTCTGGATCACAATCCAATTTTATTACTGCGGAATTTGTTACTAAATTAGGTTTAAAACAAGATCCCGTTAACATCAATGTTGTTGGAATTAATCAAATTAGAACTAATTTCAAAACAAAATGTGAAGTCGAAGTTACGTCGCTTCAAGATGATTTTTCGTTTAATATGTCTTGTATAGTTATTCCTAAAATATCTGATGATCTTCCAAATGTCATATTTAATTCTACAAGATTAAATATTCCAAATCATGTTGCTTTAGCAGATCCTGAATTTTACAAACCTTCACAAATTGACATGTTAATAGGTGTTGAAATATTTTGGCATCTTATAATCTCTGGTAAAATCGAATTGGGTTGCAGTTTACCAATTTTACAAAAAACTAAGCTTGGTTGGGTGATATCTGGTTCAATACCTTCTACTCGAATCCATATGACTATTTGTAATTTTTCTACTGATACTGTTCAAGATCAATTAATGAAATTTTGGGAAATAGAGGAAGTGTCACCTCAGACAATTCTTTTTGATGATTGTGAGCAACATTTTATTGCTAGCACAAGAAGGGACATTTCAGGTAGATTCATCGTTTCAATTCCATTAAAGGACGATGTATCTAAGTTAGGTCATTCCAAAACTCAAGCAATTAATAGATTTTATTCCATGGAAAGAAGATTTCATTCAAATTCAAGATTAAAGCATATGTATATTGAATTTATGGAGGAATATAAAAATCTAAATCATATGACTAAATTAAAAAATCCAGAATTCATAAAAGATATTTATTATTTGCCTCATCATGGTGTCTTAAAAGAATGTAGTATCACTACCAAATTACGTGTAGTTTTTGATGCATCATGCACCACTTCAACTGGAGTTTCTTTGAATGATATTCAATCAGTTGGTCCTATCATTCAAGAAGATATTTTTTCAATTTTGTTACGATTTAGACGTCATTTAATAGCGTTTTCAGCTGACATTGGAAAAATGTATAGACAGGTATTAATTAATCCAGAGCAACGTCATATGCAGTGCATTCTTTGGCGTGCAGATCAATCACATCCTCTCGAAACGTACGAATTAAATACAGTTACTTATGGTACGGCTTCAGCTTCATTTCTAGCAATTAGATGTCTTCATCAATTGGCTAAGGAGAATCAAGATAAATTTCCTGAAGTTTCGGAAATAATAAAAAGAGATTTTTATGTGGATGATTTACTTTCTGGATCGGAATCATCATCTCATGCTATTTTTTTAATTCAACAAATTTCTGATGTTTTAAGTCAAGGTTGTTTTGATTTACGCAAATGGATTTCTAATGATCCCGAAGTAATTAAAATATTTTCAAATAGCAATGATAGTATAAAAATAATGCCCATAAATTTTGGTGAATGCGCTAAAACTCTTGGGGTATATTGGAATCCCGGTGAAGACGTTATACAATACAAAATACCTGAAATAAATTTACCAACAGAAATTTGCAAAAGAACTATATTATCTACAATTTCACAAATATTTGATCCATTAGGGTTACTTGGTCCTGTTATAATTGTGAGTAAGGTTTTATTGCAACAACTTTGGTTGGAGAAATTGTCTTGGGATGAACCTGTTTCTTGTAATATAAGGAAAAATTGGGTAGATTTTATTTCCAATCTCATGTCATTAAATTCTTTCCAGATTCCTAGGCATGTCTTGTTAAAAAATACTGTTGCAATAAATATTCACGGTTTTTCTGATGCCTCCACTACAGCTTATGGAGCCTGTATTTATATACAGAGCATTAATGATCAGGGTAAATCAAACATAAAGCTTTTATGTGCAAAATCTAGGGTGGCACCAATAAAATCCACAAGTATTCCTCGCCTTGAATTGTGTGCATCTTTAGTCCTTTCAAGATTGGTAAATAAAGTAATTAAATCTTTAAGTTTGAATAATTTAATTAATAATTGTTATTTATGGACAGATTCATCAATCGTTTTATATTGGTTAAGGTCAAATCCTTCTAGTTTAAAACAATTTGTGGGTAATAGAATAGCGGAAATTCAAAACTTGACAACCAATTGCAAATGGGGACACGTCAGGTCCAACGATAATCCTGCGGATTTAATTTCCAGGGGTGTGACTGCTAAGGTGTTAGTTGATAGCCTCTTATGGTGGAATGGTCCATCGTGGTTAATGTCAGATACATCAAAATGGCCAACTTTTCTCAGATCTCAGATTCCAAATGATTTACCTGAGATGAAAACAAATACAGTATTGATCGCATCCATCAGTTATACTTTCGAAATCAGTCTTCTCAATAAATATTCCTCTTTTATTAAATTGCAAAGGGTATTCTCTTTTATGAAGAGATTCTTACATAATTGTAAAATCCCAAAGCAGAATCGCATTTTAGGGCCAATATCGGTAATTGAACTTAGAGATGCTACTAATCAATTATTTAAAATGCATCAAAAAATTTCTTTTAATGCGGAATACAAATTTCTCAAAAGAAGGAAAATAGTACATCATTCGAGTAAAATTGCCAAATTAAATCCTTTTATTGACGATCTTGGTTTAATTCGCGTAGGTGGTAGGCTAGAAAATGCCGATTTGCCTTTTAATAAAAAGCATCCAATAGTAATTGATGCTAAACAAGGGTTTATCAAAATACTTTTTAATTATTATCATAAGAAATATATGCACGCTGGTCCTCAGTTGCTTCTTTCAAATATTCGTGAATTATTTTGGCCTATTGGCGGAAGAGATCTTGCTAGAAGAACATGTCATGAATGTATTAAATGTTTTAAGGCCAAGCCAATTTCAATTGATCAATTTATGGGTAATTTACCAAAAAAGAGGTTAATTCCAAATTTACCTTTTACTATTTGCGGAATAGATTATGCAGGCCCATTTCAAGTCAAAGATAGAAAGGGACGTGGGTGTAAACTTAGCAAGGCATATGCTTGTTTAATTGTCTGTTTTAATACTCGTGCAATTCATATTGAACTTGTTTCAAATTTAACCACAGATTGTTTCATATCTGCATTAAAAAGATTTATCTCAAGAAGGGGTCTCCCTGCTGAAATATTTTCTGATAATGGTACCACATTTGTAGGGGCAAATAACGAAATGCGCGAATTAATAACATTTTTAAAAACTAACCAGTTAAATTTTCAAAACGAAATATCAAAGTTAGATATTAAATGGCATTATATACCTCCTCAAGCACCTCATTTTGGAGGTCTTTGGGAAGCAGGAGTACGTTCAATGAAATTTCATATGAAACGCGTAATAGGTAATTGTTTACTTACTTATGAAGATTTAAATTCTGTTCTGGTGCAAATAGAGGCAATATTAAATTCTAGACCCATTGGTCCACTTTCTATGGATCCTTCAGATTTGAATCCTTTAACTCCTTCGCATTTTCTTCTTGGGCGTCATCAAAATGCATTACCGGAAATGAATTTATCTTCAATTCCTGAGAATCGGTTAAGTACATACCAGCATTTGCAAAAACTTCGTCAAGATTTTTGGATAAGATGGTCAAAGGAATATTTATGTGAACTTCAACAAAGAAAGAAGTGGAACAGGTCCAGCAAGATCATCAAAATCGGAGATTTGGTTTTAATAAAGGATGATAATCTCCCTCCTCTATTTTGGAAATTGGGACGAATCATCGAGGTTTTTAAAGGAAAAGATGAAGTTGTTAGAGTAGTTTCCATCAAAATCAACACTGGTGTTATAAAACGTGCGGCCACCAAGATTTGTCCGTTGCCTACATCTCAGAACTGTGAATAATTTTTTGAAAACTTTCATTTTCAAGGCCGGGAGTATGTTTCCGCCGAAAATGGTTATTTTATTGTTTGTTGGTAATTTGCGATAAGTTTTGTTGTTTGTTATAATAATCTAGTTATCTTAAAAAAAAGATATATAAAATGTCATAATAACTCAATAGTTTGTACAAAATACACTTATTTTAGAAAATAACAATTATTTTCTTTTACAAAATAATCTTTATCCTATAATCCATCAGTAATTTTTTAAAGAGTGTTTTTGACCTATACTACGGTGTAAAGACCCACTCGCATCAGGGTTTCTAAAATTCATTTCTACTCCGCCCTTTCATTCCTTGTTAGTGCAAAGTAGTAATTTCTACTCGTGGGCAATACAAAGTGACCATAGAATCAACGAACATAAAAAGTGACATTTTAAAGCCTGTTAAACGTCACAGAAGACTGTACTTTAATGATGTTGGGCGAAAAGAATTTTTTTTTTAAATGAACTTCAGAAGCTTATCACTTCTTAGGGGTGCATTTTCGGATATAAATAAATAGGGTCAAATCGACTTATTTCCACGTCTACTATCACCAGTTAGGCGTTGTCGGTATAGTTACGGGACACCCTGTATAACAAGGATATATTTCTACAAAATTTCAAAAATGATAAAATATTTTTTTTAATAACCCAAGGTTAGTTTACTAAAACATTTAGTTTTGATTAAAATTGACGAAATAATCGATTATACTATAATACTATATTTAGTTTATAACCTAATTTATTGAAAAATAATACAAATTTATTTAAGAATAGGAAAAACAATGTGGATAAGGTGGTATGGAAAGCAGACAAGCGTCAAAAAGCTAAGAAAATGGTCTAAGCTGATATAAATATACCAAATAAATATTCAAAATGTTCAATATTCAAAACTTATATTTAATCCATAGTTATATTATACTATCCCATTTACAAGGCCAGGCGGGGCTCAGGGCAAAATAAATGTTGGTGGTCCCATAAGGGATTTTTTTTCCATAATTTACAATTCGTCAAATAATTTTTCAAAATTCATGAAAAGAAAGAAGTTGAATTCCACACTTTGTCACTTTTCATAAATCGGTCAATTGGACAAGAGGATTTTTTAATAATTTTTCTGGGGATCCGCCTTCCTTATTTGTTTAGTTATTACTATTTATTAATTAAATTGAAATCGTATTTTATTAACTTCAGGAATACTTGAAGGGTTCACAACAACGTAATTGCAGCTTATGCGTGAGTCCTGTGACACACTGTATAGTTTATTATTTTTCCACAATACAATCAAAACGAAATAAAATAAAAATCAAGATATGATCAAAAAAAGTTGATGACCCCCATCAACATGTAACGTCCCTGAAAATATTTTTTAAACTTTTATTGGTCGAAAATGTGCATCCTTGTGTGAAAAAAATGTAGCCAAAATTCAGAAAATTTGTTTACGGAGCAATCTAATTGCAAACTTTCCAATAAAGGTATTTTTGATTTTGTGGAACTTCCGGTTATACCGAAAGTGGATGGGAACTTTCTTATTTTAAATGGAACACCCAGTATATTCCCTATGAACTAATATTTTTTTTCGACTCCTTAAGAAGTTACAGCAATTTTAAAATTTCAAAATATTAATGATTTTTTTGGGACACCCTGTATAAATATCATTTTATTTAAATTTTTTAAATTTAACTCAAGTATGCTTTGGATTTTGACATTATCTGTAAGCCAATCAGATAGGTTAGTTTTCTTGACAGAAATTTTAAATGATTCCACTTAATTTAAGAACGGCCAATAATGTTCAAAAAGGCAAGTTGGGAAAAACCAAATCCAAAGCTTTTAAATAAAAACATGATGATAAGAAAGAAAAATTATACAGGGTGTCACAAAAAATCGTTAAAATGTTGAAATTTTTAAATTGCTGTAACTTTTAAAGGAGTCGAAAAAAAATATTAGTTTATAGGAATTTTTTTTGTTCAGCATGACATAAATGTAACAGTTTTTAGATAGTAAACTATCTAAAAACTGTTTGCTGGGAAAAAAGTGAGACGCCCTGTATATGGCGATTCTGTAACATGGAATAAATTCAAGAAGTCAGAAACATTTCGATTTTCAGAATAATTACAACTGTCATTTTGTTTAGACCTATGTAAGCCTCGATTCAACTTTGGTTATTCACTTTTTACTAACAATGCTTCCCCAGTACCTCCATCTGTGATCTTTCTGAAATTTTTCTCATACATACACTATTGAGTAATCAATTCTTCAAATATGTTATCTTCATTTTTCGACAATAACATCCAACTGGACTTGAAATTCTCGAATTTGCAAAATTTTGCACACTAAAAGTAAGTCTGGCAAAGCACTGTAATTTTTGGTTTTAAGTCCATTATTAAGCTCAAACCACAAACTGTTTAATTTTGCAACGTGAGTTGAAACATCCTCTCCATGAATCCAATTGAACACAAAAAAAATCAGTACATATTTTGAACAATTGATCTTTGGATGACGCCTCAAAATTCAATTTTAAAGCCTCCCAAGCCTCATACGCTGTTTGTTTATCCATTATCTTTTGATAAACTTTATCTGTCACTGAACTTGAAATCATTGATTTTGCGTAACTGTTTGCCTTTCGAAACAAATCACTTGCCTTTTTATACTGCCTAATGTGTTCTTCCTAAGCATCATTTACCAAGGGCTCAGATTTTACTAATCTTCCCTCAATGACATCTAGAACACCTTCGTGGTAATCCAACAGGTCTCGCATTTTCCTTTTCCAAATTTGCCAATCTACTTCACCAATCAGAGGTTTTATGTGTTTCGTCAACTCCATAACTTAAGAAATGTCAACGATACTCCACAATAAAAAAAATTATATTTTGTGCGCTTCCTTCTATTCTTTAATGACTCGCGTGGACTAGGCCCATAACCTATTGTATTTAAAACTCTTGTGCTTCTAAAAAACTCTTTATTCTAGAAGATACAATTGCTGGTACATATATTTCTAATATATGATTAACTTATCAAGCACACAATTAACTGAATTAACTATTTTTTTTTAATATTCATGATTATTATAAAATAATAATTATATCAACACATTATTGAAAATATAAAACATTTAACTTGTCTTAAACAATTACTTCAACATCTTTCCATTCTTGTTGAAGTTGTGTAATGTTTAATGTCTAATGTTAAAGGAAGATTCAAGTTTCTCGTTATTGCACTTCATTACATTCTGTTCAGAAATGCAGGGTTTAAGTTTTTCCCTCTGCATATTTGTTCTATCAACTAGAACTTTCATATCTTGCGGTACTTTTTCTTATTTTTAAAAATATTTTAGACATTCGTCAGATTTTTAAAAACAATTTTTATCGGTCTAGGATTATCAGATCTCTTTCCAAGTCGCATAAAAAATTTCATACTATTGAAATCACAAATTGCATTACAGACGGTTTGCAGTAGTGAAGATCCAAATCGTTGTGATCAATAGATGTATCAGTAGAATTCGATTCAGGCACATTATACATGGTGTCACAAATCACCCGCACTACCTCTTTATTTTGAGAACCCTTTGTCATACATTGATGATAAGAAATTACCACCAAAAAGAACCTAAAGAATCTTTTGGTATAATTCGTAATTTCCAAAACAAGCCGGAAGTACTCGAAACCGGAAGTATCTTTGAATTTTAAGTGGCAATCTAGGTCTATTATTGTATTTTTGGAAAGATCTTTTAAGAAAGAAACAGCTCTTACCAAAATATTTTTTTTAATATGCAATTTTTTTAATAACAGTTTTGATTATTAGAATCATTATTCTCCGTTCTACATTAAACTCTATCTGAAACATCGTGAATTTTCATTATTAAGAATTATTGAATAAAAAAAAGAATATTTTAAAATTTAAAGCAATTATTATTAATCAAATAAAATATTACAAAAGTTATAATTGTACCTACCATTAATCGTTAACAATAACTCAAATGTGGAATTCCAATTAAAATACTTATATAAATTATTCACAAAATAAATTAGTGTAATGAAAAAATGTTATTATAGCACGAAATTATATACCAAATAATGAATTGGAAGTTCACTTTTAATAAAATTATAAGCGTTGCAATTACACTAGAGCAGTCCTAAACCTAAAATATGTCTGTTTTAAAAATAATAAAAATCCTTTTAAAATGGGCCTATTATTTGGGTTTTCTACCGAGTTATGATTGGCAAAAAAGTACTTTTGTTGCACAAAGATTTTATAGAGTAACTTCCACAATGATTAACTTTTTATCTGTAATTTTTGCGATATTGCAAGCTCGTAGATGGTTGCTAAATGATGCCAAAAATAATACTTTTTACTTTTCATCAATTGTGCGAGCTTTGGCAATTTCGACAACAGCTTCGTTAAATATTTACATGATTATTGGGTCAAAAACGCTTTATTTTAAGAAATTAAGTAATTTACTTGTTAATTTACAAAAGTTGAAGTATGAATTAAAGGCCTTTCATGGGATTGAAATAGAAAAAATTAAGTATTTTCCTACGTTCACCATAATTATTCAAATTGCTTTTATAGTAACAAATTCAGTGGATATTTTTGGAGCATTTTCTTACACCGTGCAGGAATTTATTTATTTAGTAGCAGGAGTTTATCAACTATACTTCATCATTTTACTACTGATTATTGAATATAACATCTTGAAGCAATTAAAAATAAGTATAACGTCAATTAACATTGCATTTGATAAAATTATGGCTCTAAATAATTTTGGACTTAATAATGTGTCAAGAGTTTGGAATTTATTTAAATTACAAATGCTTGTTTGTGACTCTACAGATTTATTCAACGAAATTTTTGGATGGCATATTTTAAGCTTAGTTTTTCATATTATTTTGAATCTTTTAAGTGTATTTGATGTTCTATTAAACCCAAGCCAATATTCTGGTTGGCAAGGAACTCTAGATGTGAGTTTATGGTCATTTTCTCTTATTGTAAGTATTTTTTTTTATTTAAAAAAATATTTATACTTTTATTTTAGATTCAAGGTGTGGTTTTAGCAAAAATTTGTGAGGAAGTCTCATCTGAAGCAAAAAACACTTCAAGAATAGCTTTTCGAGCTTTGAATAAGTATGTTGAGGTACCTGCATTGAGAAACAAGCTGTTTATGCTTGCATCTCTTTGTAATATCATCCCACAATTTTCTGCAGCTGGATTTTTTAGTGTAAACCATGCTATGCTATTTACTTTCGTTAATTTGGTTACAACATATGTAATTGTTCTTATTCAGTTTTCACAAAAACAATAAATTTTGTGAAAACTATTTGGTTACTCAATTTTACCAAATCCTAATTAAACTTATTTCAGTAATCTAATTATTGATGTTGACATTCATAAATTACAATAAGTCTAAAGTAAATAATTAAAGTGTTGCTTTTAATGTAATTGTAAAGACTAAACGCACCAATTATTTAAACAGAATTATTTTAACAATAGTCAAAACATGTCGGTATTAAAATTGTTAAAAATTCTATTAAAATGGTCGTATATTTTGGGTTATTTACCGAATTATAATTGGGAAAAGGGAACTTTAGTTGCAACACGTTTTTATATAGTATTTTCTTTAATTATTCATCTTGTAATTGCAAGTTTATCATTGATACCAACACCTAGTTGGTTGATAACAGAAAATTATAATAATAATACAACTTTTGTGTCGTCAGTTTTGCGAGTTGTGTCGTTTGCTGCAATGATATTTATAAATACTTACATGCTTATTGGTCTAAAAACGTTTTATTTAAAAAAATTTTGTGATTTAATTGATAATTTACAAAAAATACAATATGAGTTAAAAGCATGTCATGGGATTAATTTGGAAAAAAAGAAGACCTTTTGCGGGGTTCTAATATTTACTCACTTGTTTTTTACTGCTTCAGTGTCTATAGATCTTATTGGATCATTTTATTATAGTGCCCAAAATGGTATCTCTTTTATATCAGGACTTTATGAATTATATTTCGTCCTATTAATACATATTATTGAATATAACATTTTAAAACAACTAAAAGTAAGCATTGAATCTATCAATACTGCATATGATAAAACTATGGTATCAAACAATAAAGAAATAAGAGTTTGGAATTTATTTAAACTACAATTGCTTGTCTGCCACTCTACATTTTTATTTAACGAAGTTTTTGGGTGGCATATTTTAACTTTTATTTTTCAAATTGTTATGAACCTTTTAGGATTAGTTGATGTTCTTTTACATCCAAACCATAATTATGGATTACTTGGAGTGCTTGCTGTATGTTTTTGGACAATTTTCTTCACTGTAAGTTAATTTGTTTAATGTAATAAATATTTCAGTCTCTTTATTAGGTTAAAGGTGTTTTTCTGGCGAAAATATGTGAAGACGTTTCAACTGAAGCTAAAAATACGTTAACAGTAGCTTTTCAAGCTTTGAATAAGTTTGTTGAAATACCAGCTTTGAGGAGTAAGCTTTTTATGTTGATATCACTTTGTGATATTACCCCAGAATTTTCTGCAGCTGGATTTTTTAATGTAAACTACGCTATGCTTTTTACTTTTGTTAATTTGATTACAACTTATGTAATTGTTCTTATCCAATTTTCACAAAAAGAATAATAAATATGTCAATCACTCAATCAATCAACTTTTTATTCATGTAGCTCTATTTAAAGTACATTCAATACATGTTATTTAAAGATGGATATGAATCGTCATGTACCAAATTTACAATATTTAAAAACTACGTCATTTGTTATATGTATATTATTATTATACGTTAGATTGTACATGAATTTAAATAATAATGGAAATCTATAACTGAGTCGCTGCAATTGAAAACTTTATGTTTCGGAATGCCTTGTATTGTAGGTGTGCCATTTTCCTTTTCTGTTTCAAACAGATTTATTTTCGTGTTCATATCGTCCACATTTGTATACGTACATGTTAGTGAAGGTGAGAATATTTTTTTCTTTGAAAGCTCTTCTGCAGGGTTCTTGGTGGTTGATGGACGGCAATTCGTTTTTGAGAAATTAAAATTCTGTTTGCATCAGTTGTACCTCCCCCCCCACCATATAATGTTGCAGCTCATAGGGAAGTATCCTAATGAATAGTATACCTCAATCAAGCTGCTTGTTGAAAGTTTGTTTTTCAGTTTCAGTATTGCATAAAATATGCCCTTTCATTTAGAAATTTATTATTTCCTTGATTAATCCTGGATAATTGTTGATCTATGAGGATGCCTAGAAATTTGGTGCCTTCACTTGTTCAAATTTGCAATTATCGTTCCTAATTTATGTTGTTGTAGAGATTTAAAGAAGATGCTGTGTTTAGTAATTGCTGTTGTTGTGTGAATTTGTAAGATATCCTTTTCATAATGCTCTATTAATTTGGTTTGCGTTGTGAAATATTCACCAAACATGTTTGCTAGATGAGCAGGATCTGTTTCTTTTCCAATCTGATTTGTTCGTGTTTGATTGTACGACCTAACTACATATGTGATGATGATAAAGTATTCAATTATATCATCTCGGTGTTTCCTTTTGCATTTTACAGTTAGTTGTTTATGTTGGCTTTCTTCTTCTCTGTAACTTATTGCACTTTCTATAGTGTTTCCATCTTTCATTTTATTGTAACTATGTTTTAGCTTTATACTCGATTTTCTTACCTCTTCTTCCAGTTATTTTTGCCTCCATTTTCTGGTTTAATTGATTTAGTTTAGTGTAAAAAAATCACAACTTCGTTAAAAAACTGTCAGCTGCTTTAAATAATTTGCAGTTATGGGATAATTAAATTCAAATACAAAAATTAATTTTTGTTACGCCTTAAATATTACTAAAAGTTTCTAGCTGGATAAGCATAGTGAATCTGCCCTTGACTCAGAAATTTTTTTTTGATGCTGTCGGTCGATCGGTATGAGTAAAAGAAAATGTTATATCCACCAAATTTCAAATCATTCGATCAAAAAATCGCCCAAGAAAAAAATAAGACGTAGAAAGCACGTTTTTTTTATCCTATTCAACCCCACGAGCCCAGAGGGTGTATAATAGTTTCCAAAATTTTCTTTTACTCGTACCTATCGATCGACAGCATCAAAAGAAAATTTCTGAGCCAAGGGCAGATTCACTATGCTTATCCCACTAGAGCTTTTGCTAAGGTAATAAAATATGAATATTTTAATAAACCTACAAGATTTTAGAATTTCAATTTAAAAATTACATCGTCTTTAGAGAAAAGCTATTTTCTTTTTTGTTTTTTTCCAAAATTTTCATTCGAGTAGCTAAAATTGGTTAGATAGTTTCACAAAAAGATCTGTTTAATTCATAAAATTTTAGGCATTGATTGGATTTTTTGTTTCTAAATTTATATTTAATTATTAAAATTTTACAGAAGAACTATGTAATTGAATTTTTAAGGAGATATTAATGAATTAAAGTCTGGTTAGCTATTTACAAGAAATATTTAAGAAAAGGTGTGAAGAAAATAAGTACAATCTTGATTGAAGTAACCAGGTATACAAAAATAGTTCCTTGCCAAAAACAATAACCAGTATTCGCCACCTTTCCTTTATCTTAATTTTTCGGTTTACCTAGAAATCCTAAAATTTGATTAGATCGCCCAGCGTATTTAAGGAAATAATAATACGTTTAAGATTTAGTGGACGGCGGCAAATACGAGCAATCATATTTTGTGAAAACTTTGTTTTTCCTTTATCATAATTAAGCTTACTGTAAATAATAAAATTGAAGTTTGTAATAATTTCACTACTGATATTGGCGTTAATACATTACAATTATAAAAAACTTTAATGAAAATGATCGATGGTTGAAATACACTTTTACTCTAATAAATTAATTATGATAATTACTAAAGTAGGAAAATGATTAATATAATTGTGAAGACTTATCGCGTCAAATATTTAAACACAATTATTTTAATAATAGTGAAAACATGTCGGAATTAAAATTGTTAAAAATTCTATTAAAATGGTCGCATATTTTGGGGTATTTACCGAATTATAATTGGCAAAAAGGAACTTTAATTGCAACTCGTTTTTATAAAGTATTTTATTCAATTATTCACCTTGTAATTGCAAGTTTATCATTGATTCAAATACCTGATTGGCTGCTAGCAGAAAATTTTAATCATAATACAACTTTTGCGTCATTAATTTTGCGAGTTGTGTCATTTGTTGCAATGGTATTTGTAAATATTTACATGCTTATTGGATTAAAAACGTTTTATTTAAAAAAATTTAGTGATATAATTGTAAATTTACAAAAAATTGAATATGAGTTAAAAGCATGTCATGGGATTAATTTGGAAAAAATGAAATCTTTTCCTTTGGCCTTAATATTTATGAACTTATTTTTTGCTGCATTAATGTGTACAGAAGTTTATGGATCATTTTATAGTGTCAAAGTCTTTATTTCTATTCTAACCGTACTTTATCAATTATATTACATTCTCTTATTAGTATTTATTGAATATAACATTTTAAAACAATTAAAACTAAGCATTAAATCCATCAATTTTGCGTATGAGAAGACTATGTTATCAAACAATAAAGAATCAAGAATTTGGAATTTATTTAAACTACAACTACTTGTTTGCGACTCTACTGATTTATTCAATGAAGTTTTTGGATGGCATATTTTAATTGTAATTTTTCAAATTGTTATGTACCTTCTAGGGTCAGTTGATGTTCTTTTGCATCCAAAACATGGATTATTTGGGGTATTTGAAGTATTTTCTTGGACATCCTTCGCTACTGTAAGTCAATTCGTTTAAAGTAGTAAATATTTCATTAATTTTCTTAGATTGAAGGTGTTCTTTTGGCGAAAATTTGTGAAGAAGTTTCAACTGAAGCTAAAAATACGTTTGCAGTAGCTAGTAGCTTCCCAAGCTTTAAATAAGTTTGTAGAAGTACCAGCTTTGAGGATTAAGCTTTTTATGTTAACATCACTATGTGATATTAGTCCAGAATTTTCTGCAGCTGGATTTTTTAATGTAAACCACGCTATGCTTTTTACTTTTGTAAATTTGATTACAACTTATGTAATTGTTCTTATCCAATTTTCACAAAAACAGTAATATGTAATTTAAACTAATTATACCTCAATAAAAAAACTAGTTCATAATAATTTAAGGATATTTTTATAAACTTATAAAATTCCAAGTCAAAAACTAAATTTTTTTTAGTGTAAGCCTCTGAATTTTACTTCGCTTCGCGCTAAATTTAGAAGGACGATATTGTAGAGCCTTGCTACATAAATTATTACTACGTTAATAAAAATATTAGCAATCCAAATAATTTGCGTTTAATAGATACTTTAGCAAGCTTTGAGATAGATAAATATCTAATTTCTTTAAAAGTGAAAATCCAATTTTTATAATATTTTAAAAATAACTTATACTTTGTAAGACTCTTAAAGACATTAAACTTAAAAAAAATATTCGATTTTTTAGGAACAGATTTTGATGATTAAACAATAATATTTTTATAAGTGTACGGAATTTTAAAATAATGGGTCAAAAAAAGCTCTCCGTTTCACATCGGTACGCACCAAATTTTCAAGGAAGAAAGATAAAAAAATTATAATTCATTAAAAAATCGTTCAGCTTCAACTAAATTGCAGTGATGGGTAAAAAAAGGGAAAACCTTCAACTTTATTATCTTGGGTTTGATCACTTGACCAAACAACAAAATTACATACTATCGATTTCGAACACTTAAGTGTCCATCATCAGGTACATACAGAATATTTAGTTAAGCTCAACCAACACTCAATATGTGAAATGCGTGTCGTTACATTAATGCATCAAAAACAACAATAATGCGAATATGTCCAAGTGGTTGAATCGAGGGCAAGAATCCAAGTTAAATTGCATCAAGGGTTAAAATATCCAAAAATTAAAAATTAGTCAAAATTTTTTTACAAATAAACGTGCATGTGGCAGCATGAAATTAGCATGATGAAATCCCTCAAACATTATGAGAGAAGTGCATTAAATATATTATACAGGGTGGTGATAAAGTTTGGAACCAAGGTCATAACTTCCGTAAAAACTTTTTTGTAAAAATCGCTCGGACAGGTCAATTTTTGTTTTAAAAATGCCATCTTTTGGAATGAAAAAAATATTCATGACGTCACTGATAACATCACTATGACGTCATCATCAATTTTTTTAAATGGAAACACCTACTTTTTTTACACATTTTTCATAGACCTTTTTATCATATTAATGATCACATGAAAATATTTAAAAAAATTTCAACCATTTTTGAAAAAAAAAATAAATTTACTCAAAAAAAAAATTATTAATTCTCAATGAAAATATGGCAAGAAAAATAAATTAAACTAATTTTTAGTTTAAAAATAACAAAATATTATTGAAAATATTCGAATTGTTCTTCTTTACACAATTGGAATTTTCTTAAAACTAATTTTAAATAACTTTTAATAAAAAAGGTAATTAAAATAAAATGTTTGAGTAATAATAAATTTTAAATAAAATTGTAATTTATTTGAAAATTTATTGAAATAAAAATTGCCTTTATAAAAGTGAAGTAGTGAAGAACTTGCGGTGATTTGGATAAATGATTGAGAAATAAAAGACGGAGATTCCATATATCCAACTTGTTTTAATTGTGATGCTACATGTTTCGCCGTACTACGGCTTCTTCAGGCAACAACAAAAATAACATACAATAAGCTACAATAGGTGAATTTGTGACTTAACTTACAATTCGAAGAGTTACAGTTGTAACAACAACATGACTAACTCAAACTAACGTGTGAGGTTGTATTAACAACTTGACAAACTCAAACAACGAGTACTTGAACAATTAAAAGAAGCTAAAATGTTACAATTAGAACTGTGTGGCTTCATATCTACAAAACTTACAAGTCATGTTGTTGTTACAACTGTAACTCTTCGAATTGTAAGTTAAGTCACAAATTCACCTATTGTAGCTTATTGTATGTTATTTTAGTTGTTGCCTGAAGAAGCCGTAGTACGGCGAAACATGTAGCATCACAATTAAAACAAGTTGGATATATGGAATCTCCGTCTTTTATTTCTCTTTATAAAAGTGCTTTAGTTGACGTTATTTTGTATGGCAAATAAAATTTTAAATCCATTTACCAATGCTTGAATAGCTTACTTCGTTTGTTTAATAATAATCAACAATTATTAAGTTTTGCGAAATTAAAAATGCCTCGTTTAAGCGAACGCGCAAGAATCGAAATTTTAATTATGGTAGGATACGGCGATAGAACAAGAACCCATGGGGAAGCTTGTGCTTTGTTTAATGAGCAATATCCAAATAGACCGCAAATCTCAAGATCTACAGTAAGTAAGTTAGTTACCAAATTTGCAGAAACAGGATCTGTAGGAGATTTGCCTCGACAAGGACGGCCTCAAGTGAATGAAGAAACCAAATTAAATTTATTACTTGCGATTGAAGATAATCCCAATATTTCAACAAGAGATATTTCAAGAAATAATAATGTGGAACATTCCTATGTCGCAAAATTATTAAAAAAGGAAAAGTATCACCCATACAAAATAAAACTCATACAAGAGTTAAATGAAGATGATCCCGATCGCCGACTGCAATTTGGTGAAGAAATGATGGTAGTATAATTTTCTCCGATGAAGCTACCTTTCAATTGAATGGATCAGTGAATCGACATAATTGTAGGTATTGGTCACAGGAATATCCTCATTGGGCCGTAAAATCCCATAGTCAAAGACAGGGAAAGTTAAATGTATGGGTGGGAATGATTGGCAGACGTTTTATAGGACCTTATTTTTTTAATGAAAACCTTACTGCCGAAAGATACTTGAATTTTTTGCGGACTGATTTGCTACCAGTTTTACTTCGTATTTTCCCCAATTATGAAAATCGCAACATTCCTAACCAAAACATTTGGTTTCAACAAGATGGGGCTCCTCCACACTTTGGCAGGGCGGAGCGAGTTTTCCTTAACACCACGTTTCCCAACAAATGGATAGGTCGGAGGGGACCAATTGAGTGGCCTCCGCGATCTCCCGACCTAACGCCCTTAGATTTTTTTTTGTGGGGACATTTAAAATCAAAAGTTTATTTCAATAGACCTAATAATTTACAAGAATTGGAGCTTAGAATTAGGACGGAATTGCAACAAATTGACGAAGAAGCTATTAACAATAGTATTCAGAGTGTCTACACTCGAATGGGACAATGCCAAATGGTCAATGGGGAACAATTTGAACATTTCGTTAAAATTTGTTACTTGTAAATTAAAAATTTACTTTTTTTTTGTAATATTTTCATTGAGAATTAATAATTTTTTTTTTGAGTAAATTTTTTTTTTTTTTCAAAAATGGTTGAAATTTTTTTAAATATTTTTATGTGATCATTAATATGATAAAAAGGTCTATGAAAAATGTGTAAAAAAAGTAGGGGTTTCCATTTAAAAAAATTGATGATGACGTCATAGTGAAGTTATCAGTGACGTCATGAATATTTTTTTCATTCCAAAAGATGGCATTTTTAAAACAAAAATTGACCTATCCGAGCGATTTTTACAAAAAAATTTTTTACGGAAGTTATGAACTTGGTTCCAAACTTTATCACCACCCTGTATATAAATATGTTTGAGGGATTTCATCATGCTAATTTCATGCTGGTTGGTAAGATCTTCCAAAGTCAAACAAATCGTCCAATTTTTTTGAAAACTACTTGTTATAATAAAATAAGAATATTTTAATAAGCCTACAAGATTTTAAAATTTTATTTCAAAAATAACGAAAATTATAGCGTATTTTGTGAAAAACTATTTTTAATAATAAATAACTTTATTACCAACAGCCTATTGGCCAAAACGGTAACATAATTCAATTACATATTAACTTAATAATACTTAAACAAAAATATGGAAAATATAAATATCATATAATATAATATATAAGAAAGCAACTAAATATAATATAAAAATTAATAATAGAAGAACAAATTCCTGCATGCAAGCAGTTTAGCTTACAGCATTATAAACACTGATCTTAAATGAATTAAATCCTAAACAAAATATATCAGCATTTCCAGCATATAAATTATAATAATTACACAAGTTATTAACAGGAGAATTAGCGTAGTGAAGAGTGTGAGCAGTAGAACATGAAAAGGTTACAGAATTCCTTGATGCCATTCTAGGTACTAAAATGTTTAAAAGTGAAAGAGTATCAGCGTCATCCACTAAATTATTGATAAGCTTATAAATATAACAAACTGATATAGCTTTATGGTTGTTTTTAATTGACATAAAATTAAATTCATTTAGTAGCATCTCATAGGTAATACAACGTCTGTCCGGATAGATACTATATTTTCTAAAATATAAATACTTAAGAAAGCGCTTTTGCACTCGCTCTATCTTATCAATGTATTTTTTATAATATGGCGACCATATAATACAACAATAGTTTAGTTTGCTTAATATATGTATAACTACTGTACAGTAATGTTAGAGTTCTAGTGGACAACAATTTACCATGACGTATAATAAAACCCAGACACTTAATGCTATCTGCACATAACTGAGCAATATGGTATTTAAAAGTCAATTTAGCATCAAAAATCACACCTAGGTCTTTAAACGAGGAGGGCCTATCGAGAGTAACACCATTTAATTTATAGGAGTATGTTATGTTGTTTGATTTACGCGTATATGATATTGCAAAACACTTTTTTATATTAAGGTGTAAATCATTTGAATTACACCACTCTTGTAACGTATCCAAATCTTTTTGTAGTAACTCACAGTCCCTAATGGTCTTTATTTCACGATAGATCTTCAGATCATCCGCATATAGGAGTACAGACGACACCATATTATCAGATATTCCATTAATAAATAATAAAAATAGTAGTGGTCCAAGATTGGACCCTTGCGGGACCCCACTAGTGGCATAATACTTTACAGAAGAGAATCCATTGTATTTAACGACCTGCTCACGTTTATATAGATAAGATTGTATTACATCAATAATATTATCAGCTATGGCATAGGACTTCAGTTTCTCCAACAAAATCCGGTGATTAAGGCGATCAAACGCTTTGGAGAAATCGGTATATACTACATCCGACTGACTCTTTCCATCCATCTTCTTTGATAAGAATTGCGTATAATATGTGAGATTTGTTGTAGTAGATCGACGGCTCATGAAACCGTGTTGATGGCTAGAGATTCTATCGTGCACTATAAAGTTGATATGTTGAGACAATATGGACTCGAATACTTTGGAAAAATTTGAAAGAATGGAGATAGGGCGATAGTTTTGTACATCATTCTTTTGCCCTGACTTGAATACCGGTGTAACCCTAACTTGCTTCCATTGCTTTGGGAACTGACCACTCTCCAATATGAGATTAAATAGGTAAGCCAGGGGTTTTGCTAGGCTTGATGAACAGTCCTTCAGAATAAATGCAGGAATATTGTCCAGCCCCATAGTGAGTGATGGTTTTAGTTTTTTTAAATGCTCTAAAACTTTGCTATCAGGAATACGAAAGTCACCAAGTTTATTTGTACGAATTGAGTCATCCATATCAATCGAAGGCGGGAGGTAAACACTTTTAAAGTGCATCGCAAATCCATTTATTACATCTAGTGGAGATGTTAGTGAATCATTATTGTACTTCATGGAACCTGGCAACCTTGTAGATTTTTTTAAAGATGTTACGTATGACCAAAATTTATTTGGATCCCTATAAATTTGGTTATCAGTATCTTCAACATAGTTTTTATGGGCTTCCTTAATTTGGGTTTTGAGTAACTTACGTATCCTTTCGAACTCAGTTTTGTGCCTTTCTTTGTTAATACTTGTACCTTTAAGAAATAATTTTCTGTGTTTATCCTTTTGTTTTATCTTCTTAATTATATCATTATTGAACCATGGAGGGTATTTATGTACATTAACAGGTGGCTTTGTTTTTGGAACATGCGTATCAAATATTCTTAGAAGAGTATCGTAAAGAATAATACATCCATCTTCAACATTAGAAGAACTTAGAAGTTCAGACCATTCAACACCGGCCAGTTCAGTATATAAATTGTATAGGTTTGCTTTCTTAAAGTTATAATTCAGGTCATTACCACCCATAAAATTTGCATTTTTAAAATGATGCATGTTTAGTAGACAAGATAATGCAGGGTGGTAGTCGTGTTCAATTACGATTGGATTTGTATCACGTGAAACCTGGATTTCTAGCTTGTTAGATAGTATTAACAAATCTAAAGTACGATTATATGTGTTAGGAACATTATTAGTTTGCTTCATATTGCAAAAATTTAGAAACTCAAGCAATCGATGTGACTTCTCATCTCTAACGTCCGTGTTTATGTTATGATTACAAAACTTCGGTACATTAAAGTCTCCTCCTATGCAGACATATGGCTCCAAATAAAATTTAAATTCTAAATAATCAAACAACGCAGAGTAGATATCAGTATGGAGCGAGGGAGGTATGTAAATACTTAATATATAGTAGAAATTTGATCCATAATTAAGCTTAACACACACTAAATCAATTTCTTTTATATTAAAATCCAATTGCACAAGTTCACAGTTAAATTTGTTCTTTAGAGCTATTAATGCACCACCTCCTTTTTTATAGAGTCTATCTGATCTGAAGACAACATAATCAGAGCTAAACAATTCACTGTCGTAGATACCATCATGTAACCATGTTTCAGTGATTATCAGGATGTCATAGTCTGAGGTAATATTGTTATTAAAGAAGTGAGTAGTTTTACTTCCCAGGCCACGTACATTCTGATAATAGATAGATAAAATTTAATAATTTTTTTGCAAGATTTTCTTTCGAGTAGTTAAAACTGGTTGGATAGTTTTTTAAAAAATATCTGTTTTATTGATAAAATTTCATGCATTTAATAGAATTTCTAATGTCATATTTATTTATACAAATATTACAAAAGAACTAATTGAATTTTTAAGAGGATATTAATGAATAAAAGTTAGGTAAGCTATTTACAGAAAATATTTGAAGAAATGTTTGAAGAAAATATGTATAACCACGATTGAAATAACCTGGTATACAAAACATTTTCTACGCCAAAAACAATACATTTTGTAAAAATTGTATGGTTACTATATTTTTCCTATATCATGGTTTATATTTCAACAAATAATAATAATTAAAACAAAAAATATCGATGGTTGAAATTAATTAATTGTTATTTTTACCAATAAAAAATTATGATAATTACTTAAGTAAACGATAAAAGTGATACTCTTAATATAATTGTTTAGACGTAACGCGTCAATTATTTAAACAGAATTATTTGAATAATAGTGGAAACATGTCTTTATTAAAATTGTTAAAAATTCTATTAAAATGGTCACATATTTTGGGTTATTTGCCGAAATATAATTGGCAAAAGGGAACTTTAATTGCAACACGTTTTTATAAAATATTTTATTCAATTATTCACCTTGTAATTGCAAGTTTATCATTGATTCAAGTACCTGGTTGGCTGCTAACAGAAAATTATAATAATAATACAACTTTTGTGTCTTTAGTTTTGCGAGTTGTGGCATTTGTTGCAATGGTATTTCTAAATATTTACATGCTTATTGGATTAAAAACGTTTTATTTAAGAAAATTTAGTGATTTAATTGTCAATTTACAAAAAATCGAACACGAGTTAAATGCATGTCATGGGATTAACTTGGAAAAAATTAAATCTTTTCCTTTGGCCTTAATATTTATGCACATAATTTTTACTGTTGTAATGTGTACAGAAGTTTATGGATCATTTTATAGTGTAAAACTTTTTATTTCTATTCTAACAGTAATTTAACAATTATATTTCGTTCTCTTATTGCTAATTATTGAATATTACATTTTGAAACAATTAAAACTAAGCATTAAATCCATCAATTTTGCTTATGATAGGATTATGGTATCAATCAATAAAGAATCAAGAATTTGGAATTTATTTAAACTTCAACTGCTTATTTGCGACTCTACTGATTTATTCAAGGATGTTTTTGGATGGCATATTTTAACCATAGTTTTTCAACTTGTTATGTACCTTTTAGGATCAGTTGATGTTCTTTTACATCCCAGACATGGATTATTTGGAGTGTTTGAAGTATTTTCTTGGACATCCTTCGCTACTGTAAGTCAATTCGGGTAAAGTAATATTTATTTCATTCTTTTTATTAGATTGAAGGTGTACTTTTGGCAAAAATTTGCGAAGAAGTTTCAACTGAAGCTAAAAATACGTTAACAGTAGCTTTCCAAGCTTTGAATAAGTATATAGAAGTACCAGCTTTGAGGATTAAGTTTTTTATGCTAACATCACTATGTGATATTGGTCCAGAATTTTCTGCAGCCGGATTTTTTAATGTAAATTACGCTATGCTTTTTACTTTTGTTAATTTGATTACAACTTATGTAATTGTTCTTATCCAATTTTCACAAAAACAGGAATATGTAACTAATTTAAAGTAATAGTAGAGCCTGGCTAAAAAAACTACGTTAATAAAGTTCTAGCAATCCAAATAAGTTCCTTTTAATAGATACTTAAGTACGCTTTAAGATAGATAAATATCTAATTTCTTAAAACAGAAAACCCAATTTTTATAATGTTCCAAAAATAACTCATATTTTGTAAGACTCTTAAAGTAATAAAAATATTCGATTTTTTTAGGAACTGATTTTATGATAAAACAAGGATATTTTTATAGGTGTACAAAATTTTAAAATGGTAAGTCAAAAATTTCGAAAATTAGAACGTTTTTAGTGAAGCTCTGTGTTTTATGTCGCTACGAACCAAATTTTCAAGGACGAAAGTTAAAAAAGTATCAGCTTCAAGTAAATTGCAGTTATTTGATAATTAAATTGGCTTTAAGATGTAAATTGTGAAACCGAAAAAACTAATATTTGTTATGTTTCAAAAATTACTAATATTTGGTCTCTTATGGTCAAACAAATCGTGCAATTTTTTTGAAAACTAGTTTTTATAATAAAACAAGAATATTTTAAGAAGCCTACAAAATTTTAAAATTTCAGTTCAAATATAACAAAAATTATAGCGTATTCACTGAAAAACTATTTTTTATGATCTTTTGCAAAATTTTCTTTCGAGTAGTTAAAACTGGTTTGACAGTTTTATAAAAAAATCTGTTTTATTGATAAAATTTTATGCATTTAATACAATTTCTAATGTCATGTTTATTTATACAAATATTACAGAGGAACTATATGAATTTTTAAGAGGATATTAATGAATAAAAGTTAGGTAAGTTATTTACAACAAAAAGTTGAGGAAATGTGTGAAGGTAAATATGTATAATCACGATTGAAATAACCTGGTATACAAATAATTTTGCACGCCAAAAACAATAAATTATCTAAAAACTGTATGGTAACTATATTGAAAGTTGCAAAATTTAATTATTGATATTGGCGTTAAGAAATTATAATTATAAGAAACGATTATCGATGGTTGAAATAAATTAAAAACTTTTTATTATTATTACCAATAATAAATTATGATAATTACTTAGGTAAATGATTAAAGTGTTACTCTTAATATAATTGTTAAGACGTAACACGTCAATTATTTAAACACATTTATTTGGATAATAATGAAAAACATGTCGGTATTAAAATTGTTAAAAATTCTATTAAAATGGTCGCATATATTGGGTTATTTACCGAATTATAATTGGGAAAAGGGAACTTTAATTGCAACCCGTTTTTATAAAGTATTTTATTCAATTATTCACCTTGTAAATGCAAGTTTATCATTGATTCGAGCACCTGATTGGCTGCTAGCAGAAAATTCTAATCATAATACTACTTTTACATCATTAGTATTACGAGTTCTGTCGTTTGTTTCAATGGTATTTGTAAATATTTACATGCTTATTGGTTTAAGAACGTTTTATTTTAAAAAATTTAGTGATTTAATTGTTAATTTACAAAAAATTGAATATGAGTTAAATGCATGTCATGGGATTAATTTGGAAAAAATGAAATCTTTTCCTTTGACCTTAATATTTATGCACTTATTTTTCGCTGCTTTAATGTCTACAGAAGTTTATGGATCATTATTTTATAGTGTAAAAGTCTTTATTTCTATTCTAACCGTACATTATCAATTATATTTCGTTCTCTTATTACTAATGATTGAATATAACATTTTAAAACAATTAAAACTAAGCATTAAATCCATAAATTTTGCGTATGAGAAGATTAAGTTATCAAACAATAAAGAATCAAGAATTTGGAATTTATTTAAACTACAACTGCTTGTTTGCGACTCAACTGATTTATTCAATGAAGTTTTTGGATGGCATATTTTAATTGTAATTTTTCAAATTGTTATGTACCTTTTAGGGTCAGTTGATGTTCTTTTACATCCAAAACATGGATTATTTGGGGTATTTGAAGTATTTTCTTGGACATCCTTCGCTACTGTAAGTCAATTCGTTTAAAGTAGTAAATATTTCATTAATTTTCTTAGATTGAAGGTGTTCTTTTGGCGAAAATTTGTGAAGAAGTTTCAACTGAAGCTAAAAATACGTTTGCAGTAGCTTCCCAAGCTTTAAATAAGTTTTTAGAAGTACCAGCTTTGAGGATTAAGCTTTTTATGTTAACATCACTATGTGATATTAATCCAGAATTTTCTGCAGCTGGATTTTTTAATGTAAACTACGCTATGCTTTTTACTTTTGTTAATTTGATTACAACTTATGTAATTGTTCTTATCCAATTTTCACAAAAACAGTAATATGTAATTTAAACTAATTATATCTCAATAAAAAAACTAGTTCATAATAATTTAAGGATACTTTTATAAACTAATAGAATTCTAAGTCAAAAATTGTATTTTTTTTAGTGAAGCCCTCTAAATCGTCACGCGCTAAATTTAGGACGAAATTGCAGATGAGCCTTTCTACAAAAATTAAAACTACGTTCATAAAAATATTAGCAATCTAAATTTAGCAAGCTTTGAGATAGATAAATATCTAATTTCTTTAAAAGCGAAAATCCAATTTTTATAATATCTTAAAAATATTTTGTAAGACTATTAAACTCAAAAAAAATATTCGATTTCTCAGGAACTGATTTCGATGATTAAACAATGAAATTTTTACATGTATACTGAATTTTAAAATAGTGGGTCAAAAATTTCGAAAATTACAACGTTTTTAATGAAGCTCTGCATTTCACATCGTTACGCACCAAATTTTTAAGGAAGAAATTTTAAAAAATTATAACTTCGTTAAAAAAATCGTTGCAACTTCAAATAAATTGCAGTTATTTGATAATTAAATTGGCTCCAGGATAAAAGTTATTTGAAAGTTGTTAAACCAAAAAAACTAATATTTGCTACGCTTCAAAAATTACTAAAATTTGGTATGATCTCCCAAAGTCAAATAAATCGTCCAATTTTCTTAGAAACTAGTTCTTATAATAAAACCAGAATATTTTAATAAATCTACAAGATTTCAAATTTTAGTTCAAAAATAACGAAAATTATAGCCAATTCAGTAAAAAACTATTTTTTATATTTTTTTGCAAGATTTTCTTTGGAGTAGTTAAAACTGGTTTGACAGTTTCACAAAAAAATCTGTTTCATTGATAAAATTTTATGCTCTTAATAGAAGAAGTATGTGAAATTTGGATAAATTTTTATAAGTACTGGGTTCAAAAATTCCTTATATCCAACTTGATTATTTATTTAATAAAAAAATGTGCTACATGTTTCGCCGGAAACTCCCAGCATCATCAGGCAACTACTAAAATTTCTATAATGAGTAAATATCCTACGCTATAAACAAAATCTTAAGATTAACTTACAATATGCATTGAAGAAACCTAGTTTTCAAATAATCAAGTTATATAAGGAATTTTTGAACCCAGTACTTACACTTAATAGAATTTCTAACGTCATATTTATTTATATAAATATTACAAAAGAACTAATTGAGTTTTTAAGAGGATATTAATGAATAAAAGTTAGCTGAGCTTTTTACAGCAAATATTTGAGGAAATTTGTGAAGAAAATATGTATAATCACAATTGTAATAGCCGGGTATACAAAAAAAATTTCCACGCCAAAAACAATAAATTTTGTAGAAACTGTATGGTTACTATATTTTTCCAATATTGCAATAATTTAATTATTGATATTGGCGTTAATAAATTATAATTATAACAAAAAATTATCGATGATTGAAATAAATTAATAACTTTTTGTTATTTTTACCAATAATAAATTATGATAATTACTTAGGAAAATGATTAAAGTGTTACTCGTAATATAATTGTTAAGACATAACGCGTCCATTAATTAAACAAAATTATTTGAATAATAGTGAAAACATGTCGGTACTTAAATTGTTAAAAATTCTATTAAAATGGTCGCATATTTTGGGTTATTTACCGAATTATAATTGGCAAAAGGGAACTTTAATTGCAACACGTTTTTATAATGTATTTTATTCAATTATTCACCTCGCAATTGCAAGTTTATCATTGATTCAAGCACCTGATTGGCTGCTAGCAGAAAATTCTAATAATAATACAACTTTTGTGTCATTAGTTTTGCGAGTTGTGTCATTTGTTGCAATGGTATTTGTAAATACTTACATGCTAATTGGTTTAAAAACGTTTTATTTTAAAAACTTTAGTGATTTAATTGGTAATTTACAAAAAATCGAATACGAATTAAAAGCATGTCATGGGATTAATTTGGAAACCAAGAAAACTTTTCCTTTGGCCTCAATATTAATGCACTTATTTTTTACTGTTTTAATCTGTACAGAAGTTTATGAATCATCTTATAGTGTAAAACTTTTTATTTCTATTCTAACAGTACTTTATCAATTATATTTCGAACTTTTATTACTAATTATTGAATATAACATTTTAAAACAATTAAAACTAAGCATTAAATCCATCAATTTTGCTCATAATAAGATTATGGTATCAAACAATAAAGAATCAAGAATTTGGAATTTATTTAAACTACAACTGCTTATTTGCGAGTCGACTGATTTATTCAACAAAGTTTTTGGATGGCATATTTTAACTATAATATTTCAAATTGTTATGTACCTTTTAGGGTCAGCTGATATTCTTTTACATCCAAGACATGGATTACATGGACTGCTTGAAGTATTTTTGTGCACATCCTTCGCTATTGTAAGTCAATTCGTTTAAAGTAGTAAATATTTCATTTTTTTTATTAGATTGAAGGTATTCTTTTGGCTAAAATTTGTGAAGAAGTTTCATCTGAAGCTAAAAATACGTTAACAGTAGCTTTTCAAGCTTTGAATAAGTTTGTTGAAGTCCCAGCTCTCAGGATTAAACTTATCATGTTGACATCACTTTGTGAGATTACACCAACATTTTCTGCAACTGGATTTTTTAATGTAAACCACGCTATGCTTTTTACTTTTGTTAATTTGATTACAACTTATGTAATTGTTCTTATCCAATTTTCACAAAAAGTGTAATATATCTCCTATAACCTAGTTTATAATAATTTAAAGATATTTTTATAAAATTGTAATTCAAAATAAATAAATTTCTGAAAGTTAGATTATGTTAGCTTAGTTTGTGTTAATTTTACAAGGACGAAATTGTAGAGCTTTCCTAAAAAACCATAAGTACGTTAATCATAATCTTAGCTACCTCAAATAAATTGCGTTAGATAGATAGAATAGATATTTAAGTAAATTTTAAGCCCCCTTATTCTCTAAATTGTTGTTAATATAACGATAGTCGTTTAAAAGTACCAAAAGTAGAACTAAACATGTATTCTCTATCACCGCTTGTTCGAAATTAGTAATTATTTCACCTGAAGGGTGAGTTTTTCTTATAGAATAGCAAAAAATACTCTCAAATTAACGATTATCGTTCAATATAGAGTCGTTTACTTATTGTTAAGCTTTAGCGAATAAATATTTACTTTCTTTAAAAACGAAAATCTACTTTTTACAATGTTTTAAAAATATCTAATACTTTGTAAAACTCTTAAAGTCAAAAAAATTATCCGATGTGTTTAGGAACTGAGGATTTTGAGGATAGGAAAAGAATATTTTTATAAGTCTACTAAATTTTAAAATGATAAGTTGAAAATTTTGAAAATTACAATGTTCCTAGTGAAGCTCTGTTTTTTACATCGCTACGCACAAAATTTTCAAGGAAGAAAGTGTAGTTTTGCTAAAACAAAACCATTAAAAAAAACTTAGTTACTTTAAATAAATTGCAGTAGTTCGATAATTAAATTGGCTTTAGGATGAATTTAATTTTAACGATTTTAACCACAAATACTAATGTTCTAAAATTTAGTAAGATTCTAAAGTCAAACCAATAGTCCAATTTTTTTAAATAGTAGTTCTTATAATAAAACAAGAATAATTTAATAAACCCACAAGATTTTAAAATCTTAGAAAAAAAATTAAGAAAATTAAGAAAATTACAGAGTATTTAGTGTAAAAACTATTTTTTATAAGTTTATTTTTGCAAAATTTTTATTCGAGTACTTAAATTTGGCCATACAGTTTTACAAATAGATCAGTTTATTTTATAAAATTCCATGCATTCTATTCAATAGAATTTTGTTTCTAATTCGATATTTAATTATAATTAATGAATAAAAGTCTGGTAAGCTTTATATTTACGTACTGCTTACATGTTGTACTGTTGCTCCCAGCTGGAAGTAGGACAAAAGTAATCACGATCGCGTATTCTTTGTCCTACTTCCAGCTGGTAGCAACTTTAAAATAAGCCGCATAATATAACGATTATTCAGATATTATTGAAGCTGTTTGTAAATGACAATAGAAATATCTTTTTTTAGAAAACATAACATTAAAATTTTCAAACTTCATTTATATTAGAGGAACGAATATTAAAATTTACTGAGTTTTAAAAATAACATTCGTTTATTCAGGGTGGTCCAACGAAAAGACAAGCCGTTTTTCGGTATTTAACTTCAATTTTGGAAAAAACGCTCGGACATGTGGATTTTTCTTTGCATTATTCATGTTTTTAGTTTGTTTATTATTAAAGAAATTACTAATTAAACTATTATACATTACTTTAGGATAATTATTTTCTTTTAGTGGTACAATTAGTTTATTTTTATTTAATGTGTGAAAATTTTTATTGAAAACCCTATTATACATAGGTCGTATAGTCGTTTTATCAAAGAAATTTTATGTTTAAATACATGGTTGTGAATTTACTATTAAAATTATTAAAATCGACCTATCCGAGCGTTTTTTCCAAAATTGAAGTTAAATACTAAAAAACTGATATGATAAGTTCATTTACAATAATGGGCCTTTTAACTATTTATTAATTTTTATTTAGTCTGAAAGATAAAGTTAAATTAAAAAATAATATAATTTATGAATCCGTGACGTCATAATGTTCAAAAGTTCTAGTCCGGCAACTTTGTTGGTATCCCCTATCGTCTTGTCCACCGCAAAGCTCTATAAACTCTATTTTGACAGATGATGTTTACAAAAGCTAACCAACAAGGAAATTAATTTGACATTTGGAATCTATCATCACAGATCACAGACTCTAGAGCTGGTAGAGTTGATAGAGACCACTACACACGACGGGAACACAAGCAACGTTGCAGCTTATCTGAACACAATTTCTAAACAAATTAATTTAAATTTTTTTGGTGCCCTAAACGAACCAGCCCATTAAATTAGGTTTTTTTAAGAGCTATGCATAGAATAATATTCATAGAAAAATATTTTACAGTGAAAAGGCTCATTAATTAATTAAAATTATTAAAATTTTCTCAGCAAGTTGTGCACCGATTTTTTTAAAAAGGGTACTTTTCTAAATCTGGTTTCGTTTACTCTCTATTTTAATGTCTTTTGACCTTTATTGCCATTTGAAATTATAAGGTTGATATCAACCCCCTGTTAGGGGTTGGAAATATGTAAGGGGTAATTATTTAAAAATTCGTCTTCTAATAACAAAAATCGACCTATTTTTGATGTTTAATACCGGATTACATGCTTGTCAAGTTTTCGTTTGACCACCTTGTATAAGAAACATAAAATTTACTCGGCTATATTTTAATAATGTAATTTATTTATGTATAATTAATGCTCTATTTATATATCGAACTTTTTACAACAAATATTTAATGAAATTTGAGAAGAAAATATACATATACAATATACAATCATGATTGAAGTAAACTGGTATATAATGAATTTTGTGCTAACGGTATGTTACTATATTTTACTTATATCATAATTTAACATAAAATAACTAATGATGGAAGGTTCTAATAATTGGTCTTCCGTTAATAAATTACAATAAAAATAAATTCTAAAGTAAATAATATAACTAAATATATGATTCTTAAACTGAACAATAACTTTAACGAAAATAACCGATGATTGAAATAAGTTAATAACTTTTAGTTATTTTTACCGATTATAAATTATGATAATAAAGTGTTTGGTATTAAGATAATTATTAAGGTTAAAACGAGTCAATTAGTTAGACAGAATTATTTTAATAATAGTGAAAACCGGTATTAAAATTGTTAAAAATGCTATTAAAATGGTTTTTTACCGAATTATGATTGGCATAAGGGGACTCTAGTTGCAACATGTTTTTATACCGTATTTTTTGTAATTATCCACCTTATAATAGCAAGTATATCATTGATACAAACGCCTGATTGGCTGATAGCAGATATTTATAATACAACTTTTGTGTCTTCAGTTCTACGAGTTGTTGCATTTATTGCAATGGTATTTGTAAATACTTACATGCTTATTGGTTTAAAAACGTTTTATTTAAAAAAATTTAGTGATTTAATAGTTATTTTACAAAAAATTGAATATGAGTTAAAAGCATATCATGGTATTAATTTGGAAAAAACGAAATCTTATCCATTGGCCATAATATTTATGCACCTAATTTTTACTGTTTTAATGTGTACATACTTTTATGGATCATCTTATGATGTAAGACTTGTTATTTCTGTTATAACAGCAGTTTATCAATTATATTTCGTCTTAATATTACTAATTATTGAACATAGCATTTTAAAACAACTAAAAATAAGCATCTCTTCTAATGATTATTTTGCTGGTTTTGATCACTCAGTTTTTGAATCTCGAAACACTCAAAGTCTAATAAAAATATAATTATTCCATATAATACAAAGATTGGCACATTTCAAGTTTCAAAAGAAGAATAAGTTTATTTAGCTATAAAATATTTAATATGGGCTCTTCTGCTGAATTAGTCTCTCTTAGACCTTCTCACATTCAAGACATGTTGAGTTACAGTTCTGGTCATTCAGTCGAAAAATTTTTAAATTACATCTTTCTATAATTTAATGCTCTCTGGCAATGTGAAACCTCTTATTTATCCAATTCTTTGTGGTGCTTCTATATGCACATTAAAAAAAGAAATATGGAGGAATTAGACCAATTGCTGGTGGAACTCTCTTCTGACATTTAGTTGCTAAGCTTTGCTGTTTTAAAATTAAAGAAGATCTTGGGTTTGTTTTTACAGCTGCATAGTTTGGTTTTGGTAGTAAAGATGGCTGTGAAGCAATTATACATTCAGCACGTAGATACCTACTCCAACATCACATTTAATATGATTGACAGGAATGCATTTCTAAATATAGTTCTAGATACAGTCCCTCAGATCTAACCATTTGTTTCTGAATGTTATAAGGATTCTTCTTTTCTTATGTTTGGTTATGATTGTATTTTTTTCTGAATGAGGTGTTCAACAAGGAGATCCACTTGGTCCAGCCCTATTTTGGTTGGCCATTGATAATTTAACCAAATCAATTTCGACCGTATTTAACGTTTAGTACCTTGACAATGGTTCTATTGGAGAAAAATCTGATATTGTTATTGAAAACCTCAGAAAAATGATTAAAGGTTCTGCTGCAATTGGTTTACTTTTAAATTCAGATAAAGAACTCCTTTGGTCCTCAAAAATCAATTATATTTTAGATTTCTCCGAAAAGCAATTCCAAAAATCATGGGATCTACTTCTCTTAGATTTGTTCTTTAGCAAACTACTTAACTCTTCCGATGATTTAATTAAAAAGGCACGACTAAATATTCTAACTTCTAACGAATCTGGTGCTTGGCTTAATGCCTTACCTATATCCTCATTGGGTACCTTACTGGACGATGATTCTTTTAAAATATCTGTAGGTCTCCGTCTAGGTTCCTCCATATGTACCCGACAAATCCGTATATGTGGTGCAACAGTTAAATAAAAGGATTTACATGGCTGTAAGCTTAGTGCTGGAATGTTGTCTAGACACTGTGAATTATTGATTTGATTAAAAGAGCATTAATATCTGCCGGTGTTCCATCCATTTGAGAACTGAAAGGTAATAGCACAGACGATGGTAAAATAACAAACGGTATGTCTATGACTCCATGGAGTGTTAGTAAACCTGTAGTATGGGATTTTACTTGCATTGATACAATGCCCCCCTCTTACCTAAATGCGACTTCCATCTATATGTCCATTTTTGGTACTCTCCTTAAAGACAAATCTCTTGATGAAATATACCCCATTCCCACTCCTATAGCTGGCAATAATTTTAATGATCTTTCTGTTCTACGTCATTGTTCAATTATTGATAATTGTTCAATTTCTATAGATTCTTCAAAACTACCATATAAAGAAACTTGGATTTTGAGAATATTCTAGATAAAAAAACAAAGATAGGTGATGCCGAAGTGAACACCAAGGTTGAGGAATCACCTGAAAGTGAAGAAGAAAACGGCAAAGAAGAAGTGGAGCCTGAGTCTGTTAAGAAAGGACGTGGACGTAAACCAATGGCTGCTCCTGCAGAAATAGAAAAGGGCCCGGTAAAAGGGCCGCAGATAAAACCAAGAAAACAACCTCTTATGATAAAGAACAAAAAGTGGCAGGGCAACCGAAACGCCCACAAAAACGAAAAGTTGCGAATGCCGAGCAACCTCCCAAAAAAGAGAAATAACCTGCTTTAGTTAATAAAACAGAAACAGATTTTTCTCAAACTGATTTTACTTGTTCCACGAAAAATGCTGTAGGTGCAAAGAGTAATTTTAAAATTTCCAGCTGGAATGTAGATAGATAGCTTGATGTAAAAACAAGGCTATGAATACAAATAAGAAAAATGAGATCTGGGTTTGTTGATACTTTTCGTAAGTTTTACCCTGATCAAGAGAAGGCATACACATTTTGGACATCCATGATGAAAGCTCGAAGCAAGAATACTGGATGGCGTTTGGAATATTTTACTGTATCGGAAAAATATTGTGAAAATATCTGCAACTATGTTATTCATAGTGATGTTTTTGGATTTGATCACTGTCCTATTAAAAAAATACTAAAATTTGGTAAGGTTCTAAAGTCGAACCAAGCCTACAAGATTTTAAAAGTTTTGTTCAAAAATTAAGAAAATTACAGCAATTTAGTTTTTTTATTAGTTCGTTTTTTCAGTAATCTGCGTATAGCCAATCTGTTTTGACAATGGATAGGATGGCTCCAATGAAACAGCGTCTATCAGTCAGGTAGGAGGGTATGGTAGATGTTTCTTTAGTTTGTTGTACAATCCCTTGTTACAAATTTTGTCTAATGATTGGGTGCTATCCAGAAAAACAGCCGAGCAGTACCTTTTAGCCTCGAAGTCTTTATGTATTGTTCATAATTCTATAAACGCTCGATTATTCCATGTTTTTCTCAAAAATCAAATTGATGCTTCCGTATATTCCGTTCCTGTATGAAAAGTTTGAATTTTTTTATATACAGGGTGTTTCTGAATAAGTGTCGAATAATCTAGGAATGGGTTTTTGGACCAATTTTAAGACAAAAAGTGAGAATATTTTTTTTCGCTAAAATGCTCTATTTCGGAAATGCAGGGCATTGAAATTTACTAATTTTTTTCAATTTTTTAACATAAAAGCTTTATTTTTAATAAAAATTTTGCACATACCTTACTATTAGCAGCCGCCTTGAGATGAATTAGCAAATTTTCAAAAAAAGTTAGGGTGAAATTAACCCTTTGAACCCTCCTTGACTTTTTTGTACAATATCATGGTTATGAAAAAATTAAGTATTCACTTTTTTACACGTTTTTATAACTTTATACACCCTGTATAGTCCATTTCATTAATAGATCACCTTTTCAGGAAGAGCTGTCTATATTTGAGTCGGAATTCCTGCTGAAAAGGTGAGAGAAAGTTCTGCTCCGATTTTTATAATAAAGGCATTGTCGTAAATCTGGTTTGTTGTACTTTTTATTTTTATGCACTTCGACCCCTATTGCAATTTGAAATTATAAAGTATATATCAACCCCCTGTTAGGGGTTGGAAATATGTAAGGGGTAAGTATTTAAAAATCCGTCTCCCTAAGAACAAAAATCGACCTATTTTTTCCTTAATTGAAGTTAAATACCGGAATACGTGCTTGTCAAGTTTTCGTTGGACCACCCTGTATAAGAAACATAAAAATTACTACTATATATTACTAATGTAATTTATTTATGTTTAATTAATGCTCTATTTAAATATCGTACTTACTTTTTATAACAAATATCTAAGGAAATTTGTGAAGAAAATATGTACTATCATGATTGAAGTAATCTGGTATACAAAATAATTCCACGCCAATGTTAGACCAAAAATAATAAATTTTGTGTAAACGGTATGGTTACTATATTTTACCCATATCAAAATTTAATTTAAAATAACTAATGATTGAAGGTTGCAATAATCCAATAATCGATCTCCCGGTAATAAATTACAATAAGAATAAATTCTAAAGTGAATAGTATACATATGTATATGATAACTGAACAATAACTTAAACGAAAATTATAGATGATTAAAATTAATTAATAACTTTTAACTTTATTTTTACCGATTATAAATTATGATAATAAAGTGTTTGCTATTACGATAATTATTAAGATTAAAACGAGTCAATTAATTAGACAGAATTATTTTAATAATTGTGAAAACATGTCGGTATTAAAATTGTTAAAAATGCTATTAAAATGGTCGCATATTTTGGGTTTTCTACCGAATTATGATTGGCAAAAGGGGACTTTAGTTGCAACACGTGTTTATACCGTATTTTCTTTAATTATCCATCTTATAATTGCATGTATATCATTGATACAAACGCCTGATTGGCTTATAGCTGATATTTATAATACAACTTTTGTGTCTTCAGTGTTGCGAGTTGTGTCATTTGTTGCAATGGTATTTGTAAATACTTACATGCTAATTGGTTTAAAAACGTTTTATTTAAAAAAATTTAGTGATTTAATTGTTAATTTACAAAAAATTGAATATGAGTTAAAAGCATGTCATGGAATTAATTTGGAAAAAATGAAATCTTATCCCTTAGCCATAATATTTTTGCACCTTATTTTTACTATTTTAATATGTAGATACTTTTATGGATCATCTTATAATCTAAAATTTGTTATTTCTTTTATAACAGCAGCTTATCAATTATATTTCGTCTCATTATTACAAATTATTGAACATAACATTTTAAAACAACTAAAAATAAGCATTAAATCCATCAATTTTGCTTATGATAAAATTATAGTATCAAACAATAAAGAATCAAGAGTTTCGAATTTATTTAAACTACAACTGCTTGTTTGCGACTCTACTGATTTTTTCAACGAAGTTTTTGGATGGCATATTTTAACTATGATTTTTCAAACTGTTATGTACCTTTTAGGGTCAGTTGATGTTCTGTTACATCCTAGATATGGAATACTTGCAATGTTAGATGTATTTCTTTGGACATTCTTCGCTACTGTAAGCTAGTCCACTTAAAGTAATAACTATTTAATTATTTTTATTAGATTCAAGGTGTATTTTTGGCGAAAATTTGCGAAGAAGTTTCAACTGAAGCTAAGAATACGTTAACAGTAGCTTTCCAAGCTTTGAATAAGTTTATTGATGTACCAGTTTTAAGGATTAAGCTTTTCATGTTGACATCACTTTGTGATATTACCCCAGAATTTTCAGCAGCTGGATTTTTTAATGTTAACCACGCTATGCTTTTTACTTTTGTAAATTTAATTACGACTTATGTAATTGTTCTTATTCAGTTTTCAGAAAAATAATAATATGTAATTTAAAGTAATCTCAATAAAAAAGTAGTTCATGATAATAATATAAGGATTAGATGTTTTTATAATCCTATAAAATTGTAAGTAAAAAATTACAACATTTTTAGCGAAGCTCTGAATTTTACAGCGGTACGCGCTAAATTTATAAGGGCGAAATTGTAGAGCTGTGCTAAAAAAATTATATCTATACATTAATAAAAATCTTAGCAACCTTATATGAATTGGAATTCACCAAATTTCCAAGGACGGAAATCTTAGCCACTTTAAATAAATTGCTGTTATTCGATAACTAAATTGGCTTCAGGCTGAAAATTTCCAATTCTGCTCCACCCTCAGGATAGAATGGGTGTATTAATTATTGGCACAGGGCACAGTTCACTCATGAAAATACTGTCTAGATCAACATACGCTATGTGTGCCCATTTTTTAGAAATGTCACGTATCTCACATCTCTAATGATGACAGTATCAACGACTTGCTACACATCATCCGAAAACGAGGACTGACGGCTAGTTTTTCTGATATACATGGTGGCCCAACTAGGAGTTAAGTTATTTTGAAAACAAATAATTTTTGAAAAAAATCCTGAAACCGGTCAATTTTTATTTGGTGAGGGACCTATTTTTATGGTAACGCAAGGGACATCTCCTCACCCATTTATGCAGGGAAACTACTCCTTCAGAAATCTTAAATGGAAATATGATACATCATTGTAAAGCTCCTACTATTCTCTATACAGCTGTCATATTTTTTTTTTAATTTCTTGGAATATTTGAGAAGTTATAGCATTTTCACGTTAGACATGTAAAACGTGCTTTTAACAGGTGACATGGGTTAAAAAGTCCTTTAAAGCTTGATTGTTAATTTTAACGGGCGGACATGTTTCTCTCTACACAATGTGAAGGTGACACGAGTGGATTTGCTTTCATCGGTCTTGATTCCTCGTTTTTTTAACCAGTCCTGGATTTTATTAAGATTAATTTATAGGTTTTTCGAAGCTAATATTGGATTTGGGTTGGAATTGCAGTGTCATCAGCAAATGTTGCCACCATTGAAGAATATATTGTGTTGAACCCAAAACGATATCTTGGGGTACACCAGATTGGTTAGGATTGAGATTGAGAAATATCTTGTTTCGTTTTACAAGAAAGCGTATATCAGTCAGGTAGGAGGGTGTGGTAGATGTTTCTTTAGTTTATAGAACAAGCCCATGTGACAAACTTTGTCAAATGATTGGTTGATATCCAAAAAGATAGCCGAGCAGTACCTTTTAGCCTCAAAGTCTTTATGTATTTTGTTCATAATTCCATAAACGGTCGATTGTTCCATGTTTTTCTCGAAAACCAAATAGATGCGATGGTATTATATTCCGTTCCTGTATGACAAATTTTAATTGTCTTGTATATATTTCCTCAAAGACTTTTAATACTATTAGCAGTAATCTTATTAATTGAGAAGTCTTTTGGACTGGTTTCGGCTTTATAATTACTTTGGAGTGGGAAGAACAGTGTTCGTACTATTGCATTGTATATAAATGTTATGAGTTTAGAACATTTGGTGGATAATTCTTTTAAGATTTTCCGGTGATAAGATCAAAGCCACAAGCTTTCTTTATGTTTCTTTTAGAATTGTTTTTCTAACTCCATTCTCTTTTATCTCCCTAATGGACATCTCTATCTGGAAAGTGACTTTTAGGTATTGGCTTATTCTTCTTCATCTTCAATCATGACTTCTGAGTCAAAGGGTTCAAAGACTTTTTACTCGTCTTTGACGAATTCCTCTATTTTTTCTTGTTATTTCTTGCTCATTGATTGTTTTCATCTGTGATTAGTGGATCGGTTTGTTGCACCCTATTTAGTTTTTAGTTGCCTTCCATAGAGTATAGTGTATTAGTTTGGTTGGTGTTAATCCTTGCAAGTATAATTTAAAAGGTTTGGTTTTTCCTTTTTAAGAGTTTTTCTTTCTGTTCTTCAATAGTTTTATTTAAATTTATTCTTGTTAATCTAGCTTCTTACCAGTTGCCATGTTTTCCTCAATTTTCTTTTTTTCCGCAATTTTTTGTAGAATACTGTAAAGCACCTCTTCCAGTGAGGGGTTTGGTTTATTTAATGGAGTGGTAACCCAGGCAGTTTCTTGAATTTTTTTGTGAGTCTCTAACTAATTCAATATCCTTTGGTGTTTTAAGTTTACATTTTAAAGAGATTGATTTGTTTAACTTCTGTCTAGATAGGTCCCATTTGTTATGGAGTGATGGCTCTATTTCCCTACTTAAAATCTTTGAAAATAGAATAATTACTGGCGAGTGGTCAGACGTTAGTTCTAAGCATGTTTCAGACTTACATCGTTTTTGGATCTATACCATTCGTAAGGCAGAAGTCTATTGCGGTTCCTGTTAACAGATGGGGGTACGATCGTTATATCAATCTTCGTTCTAACAAGTTTCGTTCTGCCGCATTCCGTTCTAACAGTTTTCGTTCTGCCACATTTAGTTCTAAGACTTTACTTTGCCAAATACTGGCGCAACGATACTTTTAGATTCTTACAACGTTCGTTCTGCCATTTTTTAATTCTAACACTTTCTAAGAAATTTCGATTCTAACACATTTCGGTTCTAACATTTTTCGTTCTATCACATTACAGTTCTAACAAATTTCGTCCTAACTAATCTAAATCTCTACCAGCGTATGGAATGTTTATCTGTGAATTGAGTCTCAGACATATTCACATGATGTCGATGCTATTATTTAGTGAAAAACTTTCTTTCATAACTTTTTTGCAAAATTTTCATTTGAGTAGTTAAAACTAGTCTGGCAGTTTTACAAATAGGTCTGTTTACTTGATAATATTTTATGCATTTCATTGAGTAGATTCTTTTCTAATTTGATAGTTAATTATTTAAATTTTACAAAACACCTAATTGAAGTTTTCAGGGGCTATTAATAAATAAAACTCTGGTAAGTTTTTTTTTATTTACTGCTTTCATGTACAATAAGCTGCATAATATACGGATTACTCAGATATTAATGAAGCTGTTTGTAAATGAAAATAAAAATATCTTTTTTTACATAACACAACATTAAATTTTTCAAACTGCATTTATATTACAGAAACGAATATTAAAATGTGCTGAGTTTTAAAAATAACATTCATTTATATAAAAAACATAAAAATTACTCTATTACATATTACTAATATAATTTATTTATGTATAATTAATCTTCTATTTAAATATTTTACTTATTTACAACAAATATTTAAGGAAATTTGTGAAGAAAATATGTATAATCATGATTGAAGTAATCTGGTATTCAAAAAAATTATAATTTTGTGTACCAAAGGACTCTACAAATGATTATACATACATTAAACGCATATACATATATTTTTATTTAAATTATTTTTTTCTATTTTACAATAATTTTATTTCTAATAATTTCTACATTAATAAGGTACTAGAAGCAATAATAAAAAAAATTAGCATAAAATATAAAAGCACACTTATTGCTTCTAGTGCTATTATTTTAAATATTTTTAATTATAAAAAAATCACGATATTTCATAAAATTATTTAAAATTACATTGTAAAATATACAAAAAATAGTAAACTTAATATAAAATATTTATACACATATATTGTACTAAATGCAACGGGTTCATAAAACCATATCTTTATATTGGTCGAATATTTGTGGAACAACAAATTCCTTTTCGTTAAAATTTTACGCGAGTTTCACCTTAATAATTAATAAAATCTTTTATAACAGTTAAATATAATTAACAGTCTTTCATCATTAAGACATTTTTGCACATTTGTAATAAGTTGTTAAACTTATAACATTTAAATATAATTTATTAATATCTATCATTATTTTTTTTAATAGAATTTAGTATTAACAAGTTTTTATTAATATAATCAATTCCACAATTTAACATTATTTAAATTTTTTAAAAATTTTATATTATTAATAAATGAGTTTTTGTGCAGTGTGAGCCGACGAATAAAAGAATGACTTACAATTTCACAAAATCACTTACTTAATTTTAGGGACTAAAATATGCAATCGCTTTTTCTAGTTAAAGCGTTTGGTGATCCCATGAGATTTGCTAATCACAGCTTTACCACACTCGATGCTCTTATAATAATCATGCTAATTCTTATCCAAAAAATGCAACAAAATTGTTTAAAATTTCTGGTTTTTTAAAAAATATTTCTTATAGTTAAATTTTGGTTACAAAAAATAGCATTCATCATTCTCTGATCTAGTGAGGTATTCTTTATTAGCACTCTTTATAATCAATAAAATAGGTTATTACACTAGTGCATTAATAAATTCGTTAATTAATTAACGGGACGTGCTTAATATTTGTATAATTGCATCACATATAATATTAATACTAACATTTACAAAAATAGGTCATAATAATTTACTTACGTACAAATAGTGGCCTACTATTCGAGGAAATGTACAAATTTTTGTTGCGGTACAAAGTGTTTTTATAAGTAATATTTTCTACATTTTCACTGATTGTATAAATGGTTGAAATTCTTAAGCCGTTTTTACCGGGAATTATTTGGAAATTTGGCTCCTCGTAAGGATTGTTCAGAAGAAGAGGACGTTTTTGAGAATCTGATCTGAAAGATCTGTTAAAAAGGCTGGCGATTTGCTTTTTAGGAGTGGCTAATCGGATAGATAAAGGTCGTTTAGTTGACGAAAAAGGTGCTTTTAATAAAAATTTCTTTGCGTCGTTATTTAAGTGATTAATAAAAATATTGTTGATGTTATTTAAATTATTCTGCTTAGCTAGATAAGTATTGTTCTTATAAATATCGCTGTTGAAATTATTGTAATAATACTGTAGAGAATTTCCTGTGAGCGCGCTGTTAATATTGTTTTTCTTTTCTTTAATTGAGTTGTTGTTCTTGTGGAAAGGTAGGTTCGGGTAGTAGATTTTATCTAAGGTTGCTTTATTAGGGGGTTTTGCAATGCAGGGGCAGAGATGATTAGTGTAATCAGAGCTTTCGAAATGATGTCACACTTCCTGGAGGAACTTCAAAGGACAAATTCCTTGCCGGTTGTCTCCTGAACGGATCATTACCATTCCATCCAACTCCTCTCCTATCTGAATTACAATTTGGTCCCGAAGCAACATCAAACCATTATCCCCATCAGAAACTTGCAAATTATGGGTTACCTAAAATTTAATTAAATATTCGTGGATTTCATAAAACATTAAGTGAGTAGGTACTTGTAGATTTGGATAACTGTTAAAGAGATCAGTAAAACTTATTATTATCCTTGTATCCATTAGAACAATTTCGATCTTTACCCACAATTGGTAGTTGGTAGGGTTTGCAAATAAATATTCACTCAAACCAGAAATTGATGTGATCTCATTCTACCTCCTTGTAAATTTGTAAATAGTTTTCCGTGTAGTATTGTGGGCGTGCTAACAGTCACGGGACGGCAGTATAATTTTGAACGAGTGAACAAGAAAAAACTGAAATTTTGTAAATATGTACAGTATGATACAATTTTGGTATTTGTTTCATGATCTTTACAACTGTTATTTTGTAAGAAATTGCAATTAGTAAACACAAAAAAGTGAAGTGGCTTAAAACCATTCTGAAAGAAAAAGAATCACTCTTATGATGATTCGTAGATTCCTAAAAGAGGGCAAGAACTGGGATACCAAAATCTGAAATGAGTCCTGAAAAAGCTGAAGAGGTTCTTTTTTTTTATTGAAGATCCTGATTCTTTATCAAATGCGGGCCAGGTACATGAAATTGCGAATTTTGCAGTAAAAAAGTTTTTTCCATACAAATTTCACCTGGTTCATGAATTGATTGGAGATGACTTCCATAGAAGACTGTAATGTTGTGAAATTATACGAGTTAAATGTGGCAGAAATTTTCTTTCAAATATTGTTTTCTTGGATGAAGCAACATTCTACCTAATTGACGCAATAATCGATATTGGCTAAATATAAATCATAAATCCACATATATTTAGAGAAGATCATATTCAAAACTACAGAAAATAAATGTATGGGGCGGAATGTCAGGGTTAGATGTAATTGGTCCATTTTTTATTAAAGGAAAGTTGGACTGGACGGATATAAACCTGGAATTTATAGAGAACCAAATTGTTCCAGCCATCCGTGTAGTGTATCCTAACGGTATTGATAATAAATAGAAAGTCGCTCGTTTCCAAACCCTTGGATTGGTTCGAGATTTAATTTAATCTCTTATTTTTTTTTGAGGGTTTCTAAACAATAAGGTATTTGCAACAAATCTAGAAACAATGGAGGAGATTTCTACCATCATTTACAGGTATGTTTCTAAATATCCAAATTGCCTTCTATGAAGATTTGGATATATCGGAGACCGAAGAAGGACCATAATTGTTAGTAAAAACCATAACATGAAAATTTAGATAATATCATAATTTTCTGATTTTGTACTAAATCCTTTATAACTTTTGAAATAATTAAGATATACTTCTGTTTCTCTTTTTATTACCTTTAAAATGATAACAATCTCGATAAGGGTTGCAATTTAAAAGAGTTGTGGAGCTCTCAACCTCAAATGGAAAAAAGTCCCAAAATATTACAAAATTTGGTTTTCAAAAGTTATAGTGCTGTTTCAAAACGATGATGGTGATGGGGTTTGTATGGTTGGTCTTCAAAGCTGTTGCGTATATGTTATGTTTAAATAAAGTTGGATAAAAGGAATTTATACGTTTTACTGATCTCTTCATTCGTGGATTTGAAAATATTGTATACCTGTAAAGGTTTTTCTCCTGGCGATAATTTCGAGCAATATTTTGAAGGGAAGTATCCTACACGTCCCAAACATTTACCTTTCCACCAATCAGGATCGGATGTATCAATAACTGTAACTTTGTAACCAGCTTTGAGATCTAATTCATCCTGGTGGCGCGATTTGAAGTTGTACAAAACTACATAAAGGTTGGTTGGTAGTAAGCGATGATGACTTTTCTGAAATATAATAAAAGTTTTTATTATTACTTATAAGTTAATTGAGTAAAATAACTAATACGAAAAAATAGAAATAGAAGTAATACCAACCTTTCCACCTACAGGACTAGGGCACGGTGAAGTACTAGCAGATGATTGGCTTTTATCGTTATCATCAGGCAATTCAACTGATGACATCCTAATATTTTTAGCAGATAGTAAACGTCTATTATGAACCGGGCTTGATGGAGCTGTATCAAAATATAAGTAATGACTTTCAATATTCTAAGAAAAATGATGTAACTTTAACAAAAGTGGTGAAAATAGTGTTCTTTATGTAAAGTGCATAAAAATTGCATACTTGAGTTAGCTTTGAGAGAGCTTCGTGCTACGAAGTAGTTGGGTGCAGATCTTACAGGAACAGTAACTGTGGGAAATCATGCAAAACGTTAGATACCAATAAATTCATCAAAGAGCTACACGTGCAAAAGAGTTTCAATTTATACTTCTAGCATGCAACTAATTAAAAGAAGAAAAATAATGGAAAAGAATCACATCAACATCAGTTGCTGTAATTCCGTACATTGAATCCTGGATGACGAGCTCTGATTCGAATGGGGGTCACTGGTCGTCGCCACTCCATGGTGTTTCCTTCTTTGGGCGTGTTCCGTGCTTTCCGGTGAATCCAGGGATAAACTCTTCATTCTCAAGTTTAATTTTTGCCGCCGCGGTGAGTGAGGAGCTAAAAGTTTCATCAACAGAGATAAATACGAGTTTGATTAAATTTTATGTTCCAAATCCCAAAACACCTATACATATAACAGGATGAAGCATGTCACATTACTTCGCATGCTGAAAGAAACGCAGACACGTGCTGTGCAAAATTTATCACCATTATTGATTTTTGTGCGGTGCTCATACATGTTTTTTAATAATTTATATTTTTACATAAGTACAACTAATTTTGTGATAATTGGTGATATTTTCTACCTCTTCATTTACTTCTTCCAATCTAAAATTACTACAGATTTATCAAAATTTTGACATCAAATTAATAACATTTTTATCAAATTAAACGTGTTCATTATAATTTTAAGTTGTAAAGAAAGTTATTGCAGATTAGACTCGCTAAAAACCACCATATGATCTTTTTGGTGCAGTTTGGGCTAAACAAAGTGCTTCGGGGTTTAACCATTGTGTCAATCGTTTTCACTATACAGAACCCATTCGTCATTGAACGTTACAATTCGATCAAGGGACGAAAAAGAAGAGAATATGTGCAGACAACTCCCTTTTTTGAGTTTTTTGATTCCCCAATTTTTAGTAAATGGTTAGAAATTGTCAGGGATGACTAGAACATATTGTCAAAAATCGCAATAACTTTCATTACAACCTACTCAAGCCCAGGTGCAACATAAAAATGAGCAAATTTAAGATACATTATTTTTGAAATTTTTAGAACTTTAGGTTAGAAAAAGTAATAGGTGTGTTGCTATTTCTATTTTCTATAAGAAAACTCTGCAATACAGACCAGCAGAGCTCGTCCCATTTTGGGTACTTAAATAGACAGCACTCGTTGAAATCCTCATGCTTGCTCCTAATTTAAATCAAAATTACAGTTAAGAAAGAAAGCTGTACACCAAAAAAATTCTATTAAAGCAATTTTATTAAAAGCGACTAATTTGGATCGATAAAAAGCCATAAAATCTGGGGAATGTTATATTAATCATAAAAAGCTCCAAAAAAACACGACTTATCACTTATTAAAATAAAAATCATTCATCTCCCTTTTAATTTTATTATCACAGTTTGGGTTTACATACAAAATAAAATAAAATAACCCTAACTTTATACATTACACATTTTCCGATATTTACATTATTTTTTTGAACAAACTCTTGTGGAATCAAAAAGCAATCATTTTTTGCTTTTGTTTCCTTTATTTTTTAAGGGTGCAGCAGGTTTTCCTTTCGAAGGTGAAGGTGATGGTGGGGTGGGTGGTAATAAATCATTAAAACCGTTGCCGTTTTCAAATTGAGGGACTAACATTAATGGCTGCCCGAAAGGACGTGTACCAGACGCATCCGTCGATTTTCTCTCTAAAATTTTTTTTCTAATTAATAATTTTGAAAACACCGGGTTAATAACTCAAAACCAAAGCGTTAGACTCTAATTTCTTCACCCAAAACCCAGTTTTAATAGAATTTTATTTTTTAAACCTCATCCCAAATTTTGAACTCTAAACTTAGGATAATTTATGTAAACTCCAAGATTGATAGTGAACAAGAAGTGTAGAGGTTAATATTTTTAAAATTCTATTTTTAAAAACTGCAGCTACATTTTAGGCAATTAATTTAGTCGCAAAGTGAACATTTTTGTGTTTGTTTTGTTTTGTACTCGGTCGCTCCATCTCTCTGTAATAATAAATGAACTTGTTTTTGTAAATTTGCTAATTTTGGTAATAATTCTACAAAGCGCTGTTTCTAAATTAAATTCAACATCAGGAAATAAACAAGAGAGTGCAAACTAATTAAAACAGAAAAAACAAAACCACAAAGAGCGATCGAGTAAAATAAAACAAAACTACAATTAATGCATTTTTATAAAAGTATTAAGTAAATCACAATATTATTCGTAGAGCTGTGGGAGATTAGGGGTGGTTTTAACAACAACGAATAACATCTAACATTGAAAACTATTAATTTTGTGAAGCAATCAATAAAACCAAAAAAGTGGTGTGGTAGATCGTTTTTTTAACAAAAAAGGGGAACATCGAACAATTAAAGCATAATCCAATGTACTTTGGATTTTTTGGGGTACATTTATAGTTAGTATGCGCGTACTTTCAGGCAGAGAGATGGAACGATGACCAGGCGATCCATGCCTTGACCGGGACCCGAACCCTGTCAGACTTTTCATCCCAGCAAAAATCCTTCGACGCATCGAACCCTCCACAATACTCGAAGTTTGTGTCGGTCTTTGATCTGCGATGAGTTAAGTTTATTTAAAACTTCAAATCAATGACAAAAGTGTGTTTCTAGTGTAATCAAGTAAATTTTAGCCTAATAATTTTTTCTACAATCAAAAACCTCGAAAGCAAGAGAATTAATCAAATCTTAACCTGGACGAATTGAAAAGTGAATTCTGCAATTAAAATTTGATTTATTCCCTTTAAACAAACTATGCCAAAATCAAAATTTATTTAAAAATATTTAAAATATAAAAATACTATAATGTTAAAAATCCCACACGATGAGTTAAAAGCGATGATGAGGCCGAAACTCTTATAATACTTACCAAAACATTCTATGTATCATTAATTTAAAAATCGTATTTTTGAATTAATATAATAAATCTCTCAGATTTTATGTTTTTTTGCAATTGCAGGAAATTTGAGGAATAAATAAAAGGATGAGAAAGAAGGTAAGAGTTTAGTTACTATAAATCATGCTTTTACAATAAATACGTTTAGGGTTGAAATTATTTTTAATCACTTCATGAAACTCATCAAGCTTTTATGAGACTTATGTACTTATAAAGTCAATCAAAAATCAAAAGATATAAACCAAATCTAGTTAAGTGCTTTTTAATATCCAAGTATCTACAATTTTGTCAACTCAAAATAAGTCAGTTAAAAAAATTATAAAAATCAAATAATTGCATTTGAAAAATTTTAAATTTGAATCCTAAATTAATAATTTTTTTACCTACTACATCATTAAATTTATAAATAATTTTAACCCTTAAAATTGAAATAATTTAGATTAAAAGATATAAGCAATCAATAATCAATGCTGTTTACGTTTTAATGGATAAGAAAGTTTTTTTTTGTTCAAGCTTTAATCATCGTTTTATTTTTGATGGGAATATGATTTATTATGAGCTGAAAATTCTTCTTCTTTTATTATGTAAATATTTTGTTTTTTAAGAGGGTAAATAATTCTCAAGCATTATCAATCAATGAAAATGATGGAAAGAAAAGTATTTTCCATAAAATTGTTTTTAGTTAAGCCGGAAGTTTTTGAAAATTTCGCAGGTGAATTAATGCAAATTTTCCACCCTTACACAAATCGATGATGATTAAATATTCAAATAAGATTTAATTTTAGTATTTAATTTAATAAAAAGCACAACTTTTTTATTAAAGCAACGCACGAGCTTTTATTTATGTCAGAGATATTATAAAATGTAGAAGTTTATTATGGTATAAAATCTTTAAATAAAAACGGATTTTATCAAAACAAGAAAATTTATTTAAATTAAACATATTTGTACTTCTGTACAAATTTTTGTAAAATTCTATTGTAAGATAAAAATTTGCGATAACTTAAAGTGAATGTCTAAAAAGGACGAAACTGTAGGGTATTAAATTTAAAATGATAAATTCCTCAATAATAATCGCAGCAACTTGAAATAAAATGAATTTAATTTTGATTTAAACAAGCTTTTTAAAAATACATACATTTTTTGTCTACATATGTAAAAATAGTATTTTACTCAATTTTGAAACTTGGTTAATTTTAAAATGGCATAAAACCCTTAAACTAACCTCGAATTTTGACGAAATAAAAAAAATTATTTAAATTGAATATATTTTTATAACTGTACAAAGGTTTGTAAAATTCTATTGTAAGATAAAAATTTGTGGTAACTTTAAGTGAATCATCCCCAGTGACTAAACTCGTTAAAAAGGACAAAAGTGTAAGTCTTAAATAAAAAATCTTAACTTTGTTAATAATAATCATGGTAACTTAAAATAAAACGTATTTTATTAAGATTTAAACAACCTTTTCGAAATACGTAAATTCTTTTCTAACTTTATAAAAATATTTTTTATTCAATTTTAAAAATTGGTTATTTTTAAAATGACATGAAATCCTCAAATAAACTCAGATTTTAACGAAACAAGATATAATTTATTTAAATAGAAATTTTTTTTATAATTGTACATTTTTTTGTTTTAATATAATCATTTGCGATAACTTTAAGTCTACCATCGTCCAATGACTTAAAAAGTGCGTTAAAAAGGACGAAAGAGTCCTAAAATTCTGCAAATAATATTTGAATTTGTTTTTTACATTCATATTTTTAGATAAAAATCATAAAATCTACTTTTACTCCGAAATGAAGCGCCGGAGCGACATACAATAAGAGTACCTTTTCTGTAGCATATTGATCAAGGATTATTTCAGTATTTTTAAAATTATTAAAAACGTAAAGAAACAAAAGATATGATCAAAAGAAGTTGATGACCCCCCCCCCACAAATGTAACGCCCCTGAAAATATTTTTAAAACTTTTATTGGTCGTAAATATGTATCCTTATGTGAAAAAACTATCGTCAAAATTTCAAATTAATATCTCTTGTAATATTTATTTTATTAACAAAAAACTATTTTTTTTTAAATTTTTGAAGTGGTTTAACTTTTTAAGGAAGCATTTCCGGGCAGTACTTAATAAGTCAAAAATGCTTAATTTCACTTCGTCTATCACACCTAAGAAATTGTCACAGTTATTCCGGAACACCCTGTATATGGTATGTATAAATTTTTTTAAATTCTTTTGTAAGATAAAAAGTTGCAGCTGCCAAAAAGGACGTAAGTACTGGCTTACACATAAAAAATTAATATAACTTCATGCTCTTACAAAATAGTTTTTTTTTTTATTTTTAAACCAATTTTGGTTTTATTTTAAATTGAGATTAAAATAGCAACTAAAATCAAACTTTCTTATCCATAAAAAATTTCGATAGTATTTTGGGGAAATAAAGGAGACGAACCTGAGCTGGCTGAACTGGGGGCAGGATTATTGACACACAGACTGGCAGTCTGCGATCGTGAGGGTTGAATGGGTGGGCCCAACCTGCGGTTCAAATTTTGACCGGAACCGGAAGGAGCAGGGCCACGTTCCACTGTAATTCCGGGCGGTTCAATTCGCGGTTTGTAGTTTGAAATCTCGCCCGCTTGTTTTAGCACTTGATAAATCTGATCCACCTCCGGACTTTCTAATTAAATAATAAAATTCAGCAGATGAGAATTGTTAGAAGCGTGATGAGAGTTAAGAAATAACGCTGTTGGGGTGATGATTTAATTTTACCTATGAGGTTTACTGGGGTTTGGGGTTGTGGTGATCTATTACCATGATTGGTTTCACGTATTGATAACTGTCGGTTCATTGTTGGCATTCCTGAATAACTCTCATCGAAATCCTCACCTTATACATCATCATCATCATTTAATAAATCATTATTGATTGGTTTAAATTAGGGTATAAAAAATGACTTACTTTCTTCCTCGAGAGTAGTTTCTGGGACGCGAGTATCAATTTCCGACGTCGATTTTTGTCTTCGCAGCAACCGAGCTTTCGCTTGACATTTAGAGGCTTTGTCCTGGCAATCTACGTGTACATTTATTTTACATATCCTGCATTTCAATCCTTGTCGCGTATGTCCTAAAATAGATCAACTCGGATATAGAAAACAAACGGAATAAATTTCCAAACCTTATAAATTTATGCAGACGGATCACTCCATTTACATAAACCGAGCTTTCCAAGGAAAACCCTTTTATTATTTACGCAAACTTTGAAATTATTTTCAACGCGCTGTTGTCTAATTTTCATTCGTTAAAACATTTGTAAATCTAGTTTCTTACCTCTTAACACCTGAGAGCATATGTCGCAAGGAGTGATTTTCTTGTAAGTGTTCTCCTGAAAGTTGTGAGCATCTGGGTCACCTTTCAGCAACTCTCTTGTAGCAGCTGAGCCGTTTTTCCTGAGGCAAAATTAGACTTTCATCAGCATTACATTACGAGCAAAAATGAAGCACATCCAAATGGTGTTAATTATTTAACAAAAAAACCCTACCCCTATAGGATTTCCATATAATTATTTTAAAAAAACTACTTGCTTGAGTACTTTGTAAAAGACTTGTTATTAATGGTGATATTATTGAACCCTAATGACTACTTTCATGGTTAATATTATATTTTAATGTTGACATATTGAGGTCACGTTAAGATATTAGAAAAACCACATAATAAATAACGTTGAAAATTTAGGAAAATACATTTTTGAATAAAAACTTTTGTGTGGTGATTAATTTAACGTATTTACAGCTGAAGTATTCTCTAAGTAAATTAATTTTAGTGCAGAAAAAAGTAATTGAATCCGATTTATACTTAAAACTCATCCCGTGGAGCAATCGTATTTCATCTTTTAGGTGCAGTGAAGTAAATTTAAAAACTGGGGCTTGAATCCGTCGCAAACTTTCTGAAGAAATTTAACAAGTTTGAAAGTTCGTAGAAAATAAATAATTAGGTTTCGAGTTTAAAATTGAATTGAAGCCAACATCCCGGGAAGTCAATTTATTAACACCATTCGGATGCAGGAATTAAAATTCAACCATAGGTAACGACCGGGTTGAATTTAATTATGGCACCACAGTACTCGTAAGCTACAATAAACAAAAACACAATTTTCCAGGACTGCAGTTTAATTGTGTTCGCACTTGTAGGTGCAATTAGATTACAGAACAATAACGTGATCATATCGGGCGACACAAAATTCGAACACGAAACACGAGACAAAAGTAAATAAAAAGGGAAGCTAAAGTCATTCGCAAAATAATGAAGATTTGATTTGGTGGGGAGGGTTGGATGGAATGGGGTAGCACAACAATGGTTTAAGTTGTGCTGGATTTATAGGTGTTTTTGTGGAGGAAAATGAGTGAGTGAGCTTCTGTCTAGAAGAAGAATTTCCATCAAATAGTGTGCAAGCACTCTAGCAGTTCAGGCTACACTTTACACCTTATTTTACCTCATTTGTATGATTGTTGAAACCGCATGGTACATTTGGTTTTTTCTAAATGTAAAAAAACACATAAAACAACAAAATGTTAAAAAATGTAACACTGAGAAGATTTGTTAATTTATTAGAATACAGTAATAAACATTCATTTAACACAAATATTTTATTAAAATTTTTCTTGTTAATCAAATATTTGTGTTAATAATACATTTATGAAACATGTAACTGCCAATTAGAAAGAAAATTAATTAATTTTGCACTAAATTAAGAGAGACTATAATAAATTTCCAAGGCATTTCTTATAAATAATTGTTACATACTTTTCAGTTTCAGGCGGGGGCGTTTTTAAGCTTTTGAAAGCTTTCAACCATTTTGTTTTCATGCTCCCCTGGGATGCGTTGGACATTTTTCTTTCGCGACCGCCGTCGTTGTTATCCAATTTCGCCGAAAATAATTCTTTCTAAAAATTAAAACACATTTTTTATCAATAATGTTGGAATTAAAATTACGTTTTCGCATTTTCAAATCAATAAATTTTAACCGATTTTTTAAAAGAAGGAAAATTTATTTAAATCAAACATATTTTTATTATTTTGCAATTTTTTATAAAAGTCTATTTATAAAAATTCACAGTAACTTCAAGTAAACTTGTTTTACTATACTCGTACCTCAGTCGTTTTACACATTTAGCTAAAAAGGACGAAAATGTAGGGTTTCATATGAAAAATCATAACTTCCTTAATAATTATTAGAGTAACTTAAAATAAACTGCATTTAATTCTGATTTAAACAAGCTTCTTAAAAATGTATACAATTTCTTTCTAAGTGTGTAAACAATTTTTTTCTTTATTTTTGAAAATTAGTTATTTTTAAAATAGCTTAAAATCCTTAAATAAGATCAGATTTTGATGAAACAAGAAAATTTATTTAAACTGAACATATTTCTATAACTGTACAACTTTTTGTAAAATTATATTCTAAGATAAAAATTTGAGGTAACTTTAAGTGAATGTCTACCATCGCCCAGTGACTTAACGCAGTGCATTTTTAATGTAGGGTGTCATATAAAAAACCATAACTTCCTTAATAATTATTGAAGTAACTTAAAATAAACTGCATTTAATTCATATTTAAACAAGCTTCTTAAAAATATATACAATTTTTTTCTAAGTGTGTAAACAATTTTTTTCTTCAATTTTGAAAATTAGTTATTTTTAAAATGGCATAAAATCCTTAAATAAGCTCAGATTTTGATGAAACAAGAAAATTTATTTAAATTGAACATATTTATATAACTGTACAACTTCTTGTAAAATTCTATTTTAAGATAAAAATTTGCGGTAACTTTAAGTGAATCCTACCATCGCCCAGTGACTTAACGCAGTGCATTAAAAATGACGAATATGTAGGGTTTCATATAAAACATAATTTCCTTAGTAATCATAGGAGTCACTTAAAATGAACTGCATTTAATTCATATTTAAACAAGGTTCTTAAAAATATATACAATTTTTTTATAAGTGTGTAAGCAATTTTTTTCTTTAATTTTGAAAATTGGTTATTTTTAAAATGGCATAAAATCCTTAAATAAGCTCAGATTTTGAAAAAACAAGAAAATTCATTTAAATTGAACATATTTATATAACTGTACAACTTTTTGTAAAATTATATTCCAAGATAAAAATTTGCGGTAACTTTAAGTGAATCTCTACCATCGCCCAGTGACTTAACTGAGTGCATTAAAATTGACGAAAATGTAGGGTGTCATATAAAAAACCATAACTTCCTTAGTAATCATAGGAGTAACTTAAAATGAACTGCATTTAATTCATATTTAAACAAGCTTCTTAAAAATATATACAATTTTTTTCTAAACATGTAAACAAATATTTTAAGCAATTTCGAAAATTAGTTATTTTTAAAATTGCATAAAATCCGTAAACAAGCTCAGATTTTGATTAAACAAGAAAATTTATTTAAATTGAACATATTTATATAAGCGTACAACTTCTTGTAAAATTCTATTTTAAGATAAAAATTTGTGGTAACTTTAAGTGAATGTCTACTATCGTCCAGTGACTCAACGCATTAAAAATGACGAAAATGTAGGGTGTCATATAAAAAACCATAACTTGATTCAAAAATATTTACAATTTTTTTCTCAGTGTGTAAACAAATTTTTTTATTTAATTTTGAATATTAGTTATGTTTAAAATGACATAAAATCCTTAAGAAAGCTCGGTTTTTGACAGATCAAGAAAATTGATTTAAATTTAACATATATACATAACTGTAACAATTTTTGTAAAAATCTGTAGTAAGATAAAAATTTGCGGTAAATTTAAGTGAGCGTCTACCATAGCACATTGACTTTTAATGCAGTACGTTAGAAAAGGACAACATTGTAGGATTTCAAGTAAAAAATCATAACTTCCTTAATAATAATTGCAGCTACTTAAAATAAAGTTTATAATTCAGATTTAAACAGGGTTCTTGAAAATATATACAACTTTTTTTGAGTTTTCAAAAGTGTTTTTTTATTCCATTTTGAAAATTGGTAATTTTTAAAATGGCATTAAATCCTTAAATAAGCTCGGATTTTGACAAATAATGAAAATTATTAAAATTTAACATATTTTTATAACTGTACAAATATTTCTAAAATTATGATCTAAAAGTACCTTAACTTTGGACCCCTCTAATTAATTTTGTGCTAGGTTACGGAAGGTAACTCTCTGGCAGGATGTAGACTAATCAATTTAGAATATAAATCTGAAAAAGAATTGAAAATCTAACGAGGGAAACTTGAGTTATGACTGCAGAACTAATGGTCGATTTCATGATTTTTCACAATTTTTCCTCCCAAACTCGCGCGCTCTCTAGGGATTCGCATTAATTATCAGTTATTTGGTCATAATTGCAAAGAAGCTCCAGAAAAGTGGGATGGATTTTCTATACCTTGTTATTATCTCCAACGGAAAATTTATCGCGGGTGTTTAGAAAGATGCTCTTAATTTTAACCATTGAACTTTCGTGATTTTTAAAGTACGCATGCGTAATTAAAATATTTTTAAAAGTGGTTTTTTCTATTATTTATTCATATGTATAATAAATAATTACTCTCAATGCGTTTTAATTCATAAAAAAATAAATAATTTATGGTTTAATTTTTTTATTAAAACTATTACGTAGTAATTTTATTTTTTTAAATTATTTTTTGAAGGTTTTTCTTTTATGTAAGTGGCTTATAAATATTTCTTACCAAGTGAACGCGGATATTACTCCAGCCCATTATAACTTTTTATCAATTCTTTATCGAAAGATAACCACAAAATCAGAAAAACAATGAGTTTATTTCATCAATAATCAGGTACTCTTGTGTTTGTATTAACGAAAAATTCAATAAATCAATCACTAAATAGTAAAGCACTCGATAATTAAAAGAAACCGCGTTTAATCTTCTCCAGCAGCGATTTTCCAGGGAGAAATACCATCGCGACTGGCCGAGTTACCTGGGGTAGGTCAAAATTTTATTGATAATGCCTCGTGCGCCCCGCTTTTCGCGCACTAACGTCAGTCATCCCGAGCTTCCAGACGCTCCCGATTTGTCCAAACTAGGACGCGCGAAAATTTCCCAGCGCGCGCAGAATTAAACATTAAACGCGCCCTCGTTTCCTTATGATTAATTCAAAAAGAAAGGGATGAGAATTGTTCAAAAATTTATTTCTTGGTGTGAAATGGTTAAATCAATTATTCACAACATCAATTTTTGAACACCAACAGAAATATATCGATTTTAATAGTTAAGAATTTTAATAATATATCAAAAACGAATCATTAGTTATCAGTGAGTACAAGATGAAAAAACTTAAAAGTACTGAAGACAAATTGGTGAAAAGAAAGAAAGAAAGGTGTATAAACAAGAGAAAGAAGGAAAATTTAGATGAGGCAAGAGATATAAAGAAGTAGCAAAAAATAGTCCCCAAGGATGTTTTTACTTTAAATAGCTGAATACTTTTTAAAATAAAATATTTTCTGCTGGGGAATTATTAAAAATTCATTGATAAGTCGTTTGTTTGTTGTATACTCGAACTTTGATGCAATAACTAAGATACTTTATTGTGACTGAAAAATTGGAGGCAAACATTGATTCGCATTGTTTGAACACAAATATAAAGTTTTGTTCATTTAGATGATTCAGATTACTTTGGGCACGTGCATGCTGTTGCTTGGCAACAGTTGGATGTAAGGTAAACCAAACTTACATCATCTTTAAGGTGATAATGTAAAAAAAATTGGCCCTAACCAAATATTATCTTTGCAATAATTGCAGAAGATAATAAGTTATGCATAAGCTAATAGTATTTAACTAAAAATGCATAGGGAAAATGCTAATTGTAAATGATTTTAATGAGTGTTTTGGTTACACCACAGCTCATGTATTAATTTATCTATTTAAAGGATACATTCACCGATAAATGGTTAATTCCACTAGAAAGCTATCGATCGGTAGTTAATTCACAAAATTGTATATTATTCCAATATCAGGAGTTTACTTCAAATTCCCGTTAAAAACAATAACAGATTATAATTTTGTATAAAAAGTAATTACTATTTAAATTAAGTGTTTAATTCCGTTGTTTAAATTAAATGAAGACAAGTGAGAATTACAAGAGATTTATTTTCTTCCTCAACCATGCGTTTACGTCAGTGTCGTCTCGTAAGCACTTTGTTAATTAAATTCTAATTAATCAAAGTTCCTGGATTCAAAATTCTTACAAAAGAAATTGAAAAACTAATTAAACTCTTTTTAAACCTTTCAAAACATTTTTTCCTGCAGATCACCATGTATATAGCGTATTGTGTTTTGTTTAGTTGTTTGGGTTTCATTTCATGAATAAAAAATGTTGAGTTTACGTCATTTACATTTGTTTGAACAAAGTTTTGTTGTTTACTGCCATTGAAGACGAGACGGTTTATAATTTACGTAACTAAAGTTAAAACAACCTCAAACCAGAAGCGAAACGTGAATCCATTTACATTCATACACTTTAACCAGTTCGGTTTATAATAAATTTGCAATAAAAACCTTCAATTTTTATTAAGAAAGTTGATGATTGACCTTTAAATAACAAAGAAAGGATTATGAAAGTTTACTTTCAATGAAATTCTTTGTGTTTCAGACAAAGCTTTATAAGAAGTTATGCAAATTTACACAAATAAATGATAATAGAAAAAAATTACGAATAATTTTTATATTTTTATTTTTGAAAATTCATGTTCAAGTTTAGTGTACAAGAATATCGGTAAATCTTAACTGATTTTATTAAAAAAATTTTTTGTTTAAATTAAAAATATCTCTACCAAATTTTTGTGATAAAATATTTTAAGATAAAAATTATCTTTATGTAAGTTTCTTCAAAATAATCGCAACTACTTCAAATTATATGAATTTATTTAAAAATTAAATAGGTTTAACGTACATGTTCAAAAATATTTCCTTCTTCCTGTACAAATATTTTTTATTTAGTTGTACAAAAATTATTAAGTTTTTAATATAAAAAGGGAATATGTTTAAATTAAATACAGGGTGTCCCAGAGCTGCGACTATAGGCGACTTTACGGTGCAGAACAAACAGGAATCAAAATAAATATTTGTTGTGTAGTACTCTATGCTCTATGGTAGTAGTGTTAAATTTTTGGGTTTGTTGTATTTAAAGTTAATGTATTTTGGTGTTACAGTAAATATCAATTTATGGTTATTTTATAACCCTATCGTATGTCAGTTTGTAGTTTAACAGAATAAAAATCTCTTAAAACAATTTTGTTAAGAAAGACCTACAATGGAAAAAAGAAAAAAGTATATATTTTGGATTTTCCCCTCTATTTTTTGACTTTTTTTTTGATTTTTTATGCTGACCATTATTGGGTTTAGAAGAAACCCATAATACAATAGCAGCTTCTGTTATTTGGCAATGGTCAGTTTCTTTAAAACTCTATCAGTGAAAAAAATGTTGATAATGAGTGAATATAGTATACAATATTTATTTTAGCTTGATGAAGAATGGTGGGCTATTGCGTATTGCAGATATTTCAAGTTCTTGCAAACATACATACAGGGTGTTCATTTTCAGGGGGACATCTATTTACAATGAATTTAAAGTTGTCTTTGAAACCCCCTACCCCACAGAACCACCCCTATGATTATTTTAAATGGGAATCGGGATCGAGTGACGCAACGTCTTAAAGGTCTGTTTAACCTGAAAATAAAAATATGATTTGTTTTGGCCCTGTTTTAATTTAATCATTTACAGGACATGATCAAAGAGAAAAGTAAAAACTAATTTATCACAATAAAAAAAATGATAAAAAAACATGGTAACTGATGTATTTTTCAATAATTATATACAGGGTGGCCCACGACGTGCTAGCCAGGGCATATCTCGAAAACGATTGGTACGATCCAAATGAAATTTGGTACGTTACTATAGTTTTAAACAGAGTCCATTTTAGTATAATAATAATTTACTTCCGGTTTATTGTTTCCGGTTACGTGAAATCAACTTTAAAATATTTAATGGAACACCCTGTATATTAATGCATCTTTGAGAAAATTATTTCAATATAAATTCAGCGATACCATACACTCTATGTTTTATTTTAAGGTAATGGGAATATTCTCAGTTTAAAGAAAAATTAAAAATTACTTCATTGTTAAATAAAAATTATTCAAAATACAAAAAAAATATTCTAACTAATAATTATGAACAAAATGTTACCAACAGTACGGACTATAAGGGATGTTCAAATTGACTTCCACCTTCTTGTATGCAATATTCGAATCTTGACCGTAGGTTCCTGTTGCAAGACGCTCTAATCATATTTGGTGTAATTCTTTGACATGCTTCCATGATCCTATTCTGTAAGTCTTGTATGTCAAGAGGTTGTGTGGTATACACAATTTCCTTTAAGTATCCCCACAGAAAAAAAATTAGGGGTGTAATATCTGGTGATCTCGCAGGCCAATTTATCGGACCATTACGGCCAATCCAGCGTTCTGGGAAGGTAACATTAAGGTATTCCGTAACTTGACGAGAAAAATGTTGGGGAGCACCATCTTGTTGCCACCACATTTCGACCTTTCATTTAGTGGAATATCTTCTAGCAATTCTGGAAGTACTTCTTGGAGGAAATTTAAATATCTGGCACCAGTCAATGTACCATGGTAAAAGTAGGGGCCAATAACTCGGCCATTGAATAAACCACACCATTCATTTATACTCCAAACTTGCTGGAAATTTGTTTCTTTGACCCAGTGCGGATATTCGGGTGACCAATAGTGACTGTTTTGGCGGTTAACAGTACCATTGTTATGAAATTTGGATTCATTACTCCATAAAATATTTTTAAGGAAAAATGGATCATGTTCAAGTTTAATTGATATTTCAGCAAAAAAATTTAATCTTCGTTCGAAATGACCCGGTATTAAACCTTGCACTAAATGTATTTTGTAGGGATGATACTTATTATTTTTTAGTACTCTTTGAATAGTAGTTCTGCTTAATCCTAATTCTTGTGAAAGAAGTTTGATGGATGCATGTGGGTTCACTTGAACATAAGCCAAAATATCAATGATGTTGTTTTCCGTTTGAATTAATTGTCTTCTAGGTGTTCCCAGTTTGCCATTTGGTAGCAAACCATTTCGTAATTTATTTTCGATGTGGGCAAAAGTATTTTCATTTGGAGTTATACGATTTGGATATCAAATTCTATACACATCTGAAGCAAGTCTCTTATTTTTTCGGCATTCGCCATAAACAAGGAGCATGTCTACATATTCATCATAAGTAAAATGAGTAGGCATTTTGGAATAATTTTGAAAAACAACAGAAGGCCACTCGACAATCCAACGCCAACGATATAAAAAATAAGTCAGTGCTCATGTGCACAACAGCAACATGAGGCAGTTGTGAATGTAAATTTCATCTTTTATTTATTTTTATTTGTTCACCTACATTTTAATTCCAGAATATTTATTTTTTTTGTATTTCAAACAATTATCATTTAACAATAAAATATTTTTTATTTTTATTTAAATTGAGGATATTCCCATTACCTTAAAATAAAACATAGAGTGTATGGTATCGCTGAATTTATATTGAAATAATTTTCTCAAAAATGCATTAATATACAGGGTGTTCCATCAAATATTTTAGAGTTGATGTCAAGTAACCGGAAACAATATACTGGAAGTAAATTATTATTATACTAAAATGGACCCTGTCTGAAACTATAGTGATGTACCAAATTTCATTTAGATCGTATTAATCGTTTTCGAGATATGCCCTGGCTAGCTCGTCATGTGCCACCCTGTATAAGTGGCTTTTGTTAAGTTAGAGCACTTGTTGCTATTGTACTTAACAATTTATTCAAAAGTGATTTAAAAGTTCATAAATAATACCATTATTAAGTACTTTTTAAAAATTTTTAGGTAGGTTAGAAATCAAAAAATTTCTAAAAAATATATGACTGCCATTATCAGGGTAAAAATGCTTTAAAATGATGTATCAATCGACCCCTATTCCCATTTAAGAAAATTGAAACAGTGGCTCCGTAGGAAAGGGAGTTGCAAGTACCATTCTTATTTTGTCGTAAAAAGATGTCCCCATGAAGGTAAAAATCGACCTGTCACGGCATTTTTACAATTAATTATTTTTTCGAGAGTTATTTAGGGTGGCTCCATTTAAAATGAACACCCTGTATATCTGCTGTGGTGTTTGCAATAAACGAAGAACAACAAACCGCTCATATCTTGTGTTTGGAGTAACTGCATAATAATGTGAGCAAAAAAATATAAGGAAGGAAATATTATATTCAAACAAATAATGTTTCCCTTAAAAATTAAAAGAAGTCCCTTGAGCCTCATAACATTAGTTTGTCCGAGGTAGCAAAAGATGTTTCAATTTCAACAAATGCAACAAATTCAACAAATTAGTCTTTAGAAATCGGACAAGTTGTATAAAAATATGTATGTGATACGAACCCAAACATGGTCTTTGCTATTCTTTCAATGATATTTTTACTCCTTTTAATATTTGTTTTTTTTTGTGTGTACACACACGTATTACATTCTTTTAAGATTTAAAGAAGCTTAGCAGAAAAAAGTTTTTATTTAAAGCAGTTATCAACAATCAATCCAAAAATAAATATTTAAATCAAGTCTCAATAAAATAAATATTAAAAACTACATTGTGTTTCTTTGGTTCCCTAGCTCGACCGGCTGGCCCTGAAAGAAATTTATAATATTTTATATTCTATGTCTGTTTTGTAATAGTTATTTTGGCATCCAATGACAGAACAAGAAGTATGAGATACTTCTTATTGTTATTTGTAGTATTCATAACAAAAACTTTGAGTAAATAATATAAAACTTTAAATTCATATATTTGACTTTCCTGTCTGTAGTAAAATACGTTCGTTGCCTATACAATACTTTAAACAAAGACTTCTATGTTTTCTGTTGTTATACACAGACCAGACACACTTGAAATTCTCATAAAATTTTATTTTCCACTTTTACCTACTAATGGGCTAACTTTGGACGTTTAACTCTTACCATTCAATCCATTAATAACCGAAGTTATCGTAATATATCGCATTAGTTGTTTGTTGTATCTGGTAATTTGTAAAATAAAGAAAAACACAGCTATTTTAAAATAGACACCAGCGCCTCCAAAGTGTATTAGCGTGAACTACGGAGGCCAGTTTAAAAGTGTCCATTAGCTATATTCCCTTCGTTTATTTACTTAATTTTTAGTGTTCTCTGATCAAATGAAAATTTAATTTGACAAGTTTGTATCAAGAAGTATGTGAATTTGCGGAAATTTGGATAGGTGTTTATAAGTTTGGGAGTAAAAAATTCCTTATATCCAACTTGATTACATTTATTTATGGTTAATGCTACATGTTTCGCTGGAAACTTCCAGCATCATCAGGCAACAGAATCTATATTGAAGAAACCAAGTTAATCACAATAACGTACTTGGGAGTTTCTTCAATTTACAAATCCTTGATGTAATCAAGTTGGAAGAAGTTTTTTGAGTCTGATAAATAAAATTTAGAAAAACAAAAATGTGACGACTTGTACCATACAGGCAAACCAAAAAGCAATAAAATGTGAGACGACCTGCACAATACAGAAAAACCAAAAAGTAAAAAATATATGTGACGACCTTTATCATGCAGGTAAACTAATAGTATATTATACTATAAGGGGGGTAAATAGTGTATTAATAGTCGAGACTATTAATACATTATTTAACCCCCGAGTTGTATACAACGTTTTTTTCACACCCAATCTATATTAAAAAATAATCCAATTATTTATTTCGACTTTTTATAATAAATTACAGTATGTCAGTTTGACATTTGAAGTATTATTTATTTTTTGTCGGGTCAAATTAAAATTATTATTTTTGTTTGAAATTTGTAATTGATTTATAAAAAGAGAAAAGATTTTTGGTTTATTTATTATACTATTTTTATAATTTTTTTTAGAAAATTTACCAAATAATATGTCATATTTGCAATAAAATGAAGTAAGGAAGTAATATCAGGGAATTAATATTTATTGTTTCCTGTCATTATTGGCAACAAATTAAGGACCGTAAAATCTAGATACGCACCTCCAAACAACATAATGATGTCACATTTACACTATTGGGAGTGAAAAAACGTAATAAAAACCCCTATACGCTGCCACGTTGCTGCACGTTGCTAACCAAAGTATTCTGCCCGGCGATTTCGTCATCCGCGGCGGAAAATTTCCGGCGCTAGCAAAACGCACCTTTAGCCGCACACTTTAAAAATATTTTAATAATATACCGGGTGTCCAAGATGGTTGACCAAAGTTATGTTTTTTTAAATCAAACTCACAATTATCAATTTTGGTTTGCTAATTCTCAGTATGCTTTGAAAAGTTAACAACTGATTTTTCTGCATTATTGATAATAGTTAAACCATAATAATGAATTTTAAGAAAAATAAATGGTAAATATGGTGTATGCGATTGCATTTTGAAAAATATCGGTTTCATCCATATCATATTGAACTGCACTAGATACCGTATGGTAATGACTTCGAGAAGAGAGTGGAATTTTCGCTTTTGATATAAAACATGATGACGGGGATGTAAATTTAAAAAACAAAATTTTGTTTAGTGACGAAGCCACCTTTAAGAACTAGAAAATATGCACTATCATACAGGGTGAGCTAAAATGATTATGGTTTGATACGTAGGCAACCAGATACGGAGGTTGGTACAACTAAAATTTTAAAAAGATATCTCCTAGTAATCCAATGGCGTAACAAATATTTTTTTCAAAATGAATATAATAATCATAATAAATCAAGAATTCTAAACAAATATATCTACAAATTTAAGTTATTTATTACGGTTTTATGTTTTGGAAAATAAAAAAAACATAGAATTAGCTCTCTAATTTTACAAAGAATGTCTAAAGTTACAAATTATGACTTTCATTTTCGAGATAGATGCTGACAAAAAACAAAGATTTACGCAAAGTAGTCTTGATAAAAACTGATGATTAGGAAACAGAAGGCATAATAACTAAATACAAAAATCTGAAGTATTGACGCAACAGTAGAAATTCGACCTACACCTCTGCTTTTGTGTAGTCTACACTTCATTTTTTAACTAGGAGGAGTGATTTCAATTTCCCACCGTAAAATGACAAAAAATAACGTCCCTGATTGGTTAAAAGTCAGCAAGATTTACACCGGATGATTATTTTGGATGATATTTGATATATAACCTCAAAATACTAATCATAACATTTGAATTGTTAATGTATTTACATGTATACAAGGTGATTCACATTGTTGTTAAAATCTCTCGGGTGGTGATTCCTTGGATAAATATAAGAAAAAATATTCCTATAAATATGGGTCCGGAAATGCTTCGTTTGGGAGATATTTTGACTCAAGGAGGGACGCAAGAAATGTTATTATTGTTAATAAAACAGTTATTATTAAAGGTATTACTTTGAAAGTTTGACAATTGTTTTCTGATATTAGGGAGCATATTCTAGTCCATTAAAAGAATTCTAGAAAGTCTTCGGGGATGATAAGGTCGAAGATGACTACCATTATTTTAAACGTAACAATGTTCCCTCTAACTTTTTGGAGATTTTAAGTGTAAACTTTGGTAACAAAATAATCCCTGCTAATTTCTCCAAAAAAAGATCTTGTGACTCATGTCGCCAATGTTCTTCGTTTTCTTGTAAATGCGGATTTTATTCCACTACGTCGGGTGCTCAAATTACTATTTTTTTAGAATATCACAAAGTAATCATGGCAATTGCCTAAGCTTGCCACCTTATGTGATTTTCTAAAAAGTTGAATATCGCTTTTTAATATTTGCCACTCCTACTTTGTGATTTTCTAAAAAAATATTAATTTCAGCACCTGATGTAGTGGAATAATACCCGCATTTACAAGAAAATACAGTCAAAGGACCTTTTCTGTGGTGGAATGAGCAGGGATTATTTTATTAAAATTAAAATCTCCAAAAAGTTGGAGAAAAAATTGTTAGCCTTATAATAATGGTAGTCGTACTCGACTTTACCATCCCCAAAAAATTTTTTAAACATTTTAAATGAACTAGAACATGCACCCTAATATCAGAAAACAATTGCCAAACTTTCAAAGTAATAGCTCTTATAATAACTTTTTTATTATCACAAATAATATTTCTTGCTTCCCTCTTTGAGTTGAAATATCTCCCTAATGAAGCATTTCCGGACCCATGTTTATAGGATTTTTTTTCTTGTTTTTATTCAAGGAATCACCACCCGAGAGATTTTAATATAAATGTGAATCAACCTGTATATTTGTTTTCAGTACAAAGAAATTGGGAATTTAATTATATATCTGTACATATGCTATCAGTAAAAAACCAAAATAACATAAAATTCCTGCCAAAACCTGTTTGGTTACTTTTCTAGTAACTTTTATAGTGTAAGTTGTCTTTCTGTTTCAATCCTCCTATACTTTATTTTATAACTAGGAGGAGTGACAGGGAAAGACAGCTTACACTATAGAAGTTTCTTGAAAAAAAAAACCAAACAGGTATTTGCTGGAATTTTGCTGACTTTTAACCAATCGGGGAGGTTAATTTTTTGGCATTTAAGCGCGGAAAATTTAAATCACTCCTAGTTAAAAAATTAAGTATAAGGTAAAGTGAGGTAAATGTAATATAGTTTTGCAATAGTTCAACTTCAACGGCCTTTGTACTCTAAGTCTCTCTTTCAAAAAATATTTTTTTAAATCATGTCACTATATTGCAATAATTATGCGATTGGGGGTTATTGTAATAGTTGTTTGCATTTTATATACCAATAATAGAAGTTTTTGGTGGGGCTATTGTAAAAGTACGCAATAATACATCAATTTGTTATATTTTCGTATAAACTTTTCTATACCTAACTAAACACGTTTTCTAACCAAGTTCTTACTAAGAAGCATAATAAGTCTTCTGAGGTCAGATGTCAGCATTGTAAATAAATTAGAGTTTAATTAATCAGCCAGTATTACAATAGCCCCGTTATTACAATTACTCAACTTCACCTTAGTTAAAAAATGAACTATAGTTACTTTGTTATAATTTTGACATGATTTTGTGTGAACTTGAAACGAACAAATTTTCCAGATTTTTAAGCGGGAAATTTGAATATATATATAAAATGATATTTTAGCCCACCGTGTGGATAAAATATTTCGTATAGAATGCTAACTCAATATAGTAACTTTTGATAACGTAAAAGCGCCCTCTGGTTTTTTGGGGCCAACTATTTTTATGTTTGTATTTTGCAGTTTTATTATTTTATAAACATGTATCTTTAATTTGAAAGAATTATTTTTAAATTTTCATACAAATATGTTACTTATTAACTATAATTAAAGATACATAGTTACATAAACCACCCTATTTGTAGAATATAGCTATAAACAAAATTTTGGATTTAAACATTTTATTTAAAAATTACAAATCGTATTTAAAGTAGATTTTAGAAGTTATAAAAGCAGAACTATGATTTACCCAAAAACAAATTACAGAATATAAATTTTAAACTTTTAAGGTGCGTTTTGCTAGTGACGTAAATTTTCCATTGCGAACGACCAAATTTCCGAGCGGATTATTTTGCTTAGCAGCGTGCAGAAAAGTGGCAACGTAAAGTTTTTAAGCAAAGTATTCCGCTCGACGATTTCGTCGTCCACGACGGAAAATTTCCGTCGCTAGTAAAACGCACCTTTACGTAAATTGAAAATCCAAATCCATTCTCCTAGGATTATCTATAAAACCTTACAATGTCTTACTTAGACGTTACAAGGACAATTATACCTATGAACCCAGTTTAAAAGTATTCTTGAAAATTAATAAAATATTTTAAAAACGTGAGATGCAAGCATAGGATGGAAGTAGAAAAAGTAAACATACCTACAATGTAGAATTCAAGACCTTTTTAAACTCCAAAAAGTATAATTTCTCTAAAAAACATATTGTGACAATTAAAAAATGGTTCGGCAAGTTGATTTTTTCTTTAGTTTCATGAGGCGCCATCTATACTTTTGGGGTCAAGTTTTTTTGTGTTATCAAAATTGAGAGTACATTCTATATAAATTATATTATCTATGATGGACTATTATGCCACGGAAAATCCGCACTGAGTGCGCTATATTGATCATCATAATGAATCGTCCTTAAACGTTTGGGGAGGAACAGTAGGTAATCATGTTATTGGTTCTCGCTTTTTTGATGAAACCCCAAATGGAGAAACCTCGAGTTTGTAAAAGATTCACTACCACTACTGCTGGAAAATGTTCACCCAGTGACAAGAAGAGACATGTGGCTTTAGCAAGATGCAGCCCTGCGTAGTTTCATCGGATTATTAGACAATAATTGGCTACCTAGACACTGGATTCGCAGAAATGAACCTGAAATTGGCCCGCGAGATCTCCTGACTTAACTACAAAAGATTTTTTTTCTTTGGGGCCATGTAAAATGTTTAGTGTATTAGACTCAATTCACAACATCTGATGATACGGAGGACGAGTATTTCAGTCCATCACACCGGATATTTAAAAACAAATCGATTAATTAGCCAATTTGCGTTTCATGAAGCACCCTGATAAAAGCTTATATCAACCTGTACAATTTAATCATTGCACGAATTTTTGTAAAAATTATTTATTTAAATTTTTTGTAACTTAAAAAATATTAAGTTTAAATTAGTGTAAATACCTCAAATTTCATCATATTTTATTAAAAATAGAAAATTAAGTTAAATTAAATATATTATTATTACCATACCAATTTTTATGGTAATTCGTTTTAAAATAAAAATTTGCGGTAACTTTAAACAAACGTCTACAATAGTCCTGCGCGACGAGATTCAAAGGACGAAATATCAATCTTTCATAACTTTCTAACAAAAAATCGTAGCCACTTGAAATAAAATGTATTTGATTCAAACTTAAACAAGCTTCCTGAAGGTGATTATAAATATTTGTGGTGCTTTTAAAAAAATTTTTAACTAATTTTGAAAATTGGTAAATTCAAAAATGGTATAAATTTGTATTGAAAAGGATCAATCATTAAAAAATGCTTATAAAAGTTTATGAAAAATTTATGAACTGTTTGAAATTCTTTTGGATGGTTAAATAATTGAGATAAAGCCATGAGAAGTAATCAAAATTTTGCATAATAGCGATATAAAAACTGGAGGAGAATGGAACTAAAGGCCACTAGAAAAATTTAAGTATACCCTACTTGAATTAAATTAATTGGGAATTGTTTACAAAACACGACCCTGTTATTTCTAAAGGCTGAGGCTTGTATTAAGTGCTTTGTAAGCAACTTATAAATTAATTCGAAGATCAAACACGATACATTTATTCTGGAAACTAAACAGTAACTTACCTGAGCGTGAATGGCACTAAGATGTATTTGAGCAACTCTCAGGTCAAACCTTTTCATGGATATATCCTCTTGAATTTCGTTAGCTTTGTTGAAAAGCGAAGCTTCTACTGATCTTTGCTGGAGTCGTACCAAGGTGTCAAGTGCATCATGGATTTGTCTAATTTGCGCTTCCAAATCAGCAGCTTCTTTTCTTAGGGCGTCATGAGAGGGCTTCACCTGCAGAGCTGATAGTCGATCAATTACCAATTCGTCCTTGAGCGGCGGCGGGATGTTCTCCTAAATGAGTAAATGATAAACATAACGCTCTGATTAAAAAGCGCAGTGGCGCGTGAAGCATTTAATTACGTTTTGCAGTGAGTGCCCCTCGTCATCATTCTCCTGCGGCGGAGGCGGCTGAGGCGGCACGAACGGCCTCCTTAACACCGTTGGCCGCCCCTGAGGTGCCGGCAGTGCTCGAGCCATCTGAGCTATATCTCCAGGACCATTGACATTCCTACATTGGCTTACCAAACCATCATATCGCTTACACTGCTCCATTGCCTTCAAAAAATATTTAATGATACAATTTTCATTCATTCAAACTTAGAACAAAGGTGGTACTATAATTAACCCTAAAACTTTGAAACACACATTTTTGTTCCAAAGTTAGAAATGGAGTGTATTTCTTGTGCAGAAGCCAGAAATTTGGAAGGCGTCTCCATTAATTAAGGCTGAGAGTAGCTGATATACTGAGATGGTATACGTCATAGTGATAATTAACTCCGTCAAAATTAGTTAAACGTTGTATAAAATTTCGCAACTCACCCTCGCAGAAACCACCTCAGCTCCCTGCAAAACGGCATCGCTGAGCGTCGTACAAAGATCGTTGTAAATTTCCTCCAATTCCTGAAATAAAAAGCAACATTATGAAGAGTAAAAAAGATTTTAATGGCTAATGGTTGAGACTATTATTTTTAAGTATGTAAGAACCGAGGAAAAATATTTAATAATGGTTATACTTTTTGTATAATTTTATAATACTGAATTTATGATTTTAAATTATAATGAGCATATTTCATGCATGCATGGCCTAATTTTTGGCTTCCATCTGCAGAAACGTTTATTTTAAATTCAATGGTGCTGGTTTCAATTTCATAACATTTCAGCTCTAATTGCTCTAAGTCTAATTTAATTTATTTCAGCCGCCCATCGATCAATTAAAAGCTCACTCAATTAAATATCTACATACATACATTCAAAACTTTGACCTTAACTATTTACCTCATGAAAGATCATATTACCTTTATGCATTCACATTTCATCAATTTCAAATAATTAAAAGTGAGTTTGAATTGGTTGGGTTATTCAATTTTTATTTAAAGCTACTAATTTTGTTTTAAATTAAAACAAACTTTATATTTTATTGTATTATGTAAATTTATCAAGTTTAAATTGGTATAAAGTCCTTTAATTTTAACAGATTTTATCATAACATTAGAATATTAATTTAAATTGAAGACATTTTAGTAACTGTACCAATTTTAATCCATATCAAACATAAGATAAAATGTTGCGGTGACTTTTAGTCATTGTCGACGGTCGTCCTTTGGATTAGATAGAGCGTCACAACTTAAAGGATACAAGTGCAACTCTGCAAGTAAAGAATCACAACTTTCTTAAAAAAATCGCAATCACCTGAAATATAATGCATTTTCTATAAAAAATATTTAATTTACATACAACACACAATTCTATGTTAGTGTTTATTGGGTTGCCTAAAATTCATTTCTACTCCGCCCTTTTATTCCTTGGCAGTGCAAAGTAGTAATTTCTACTCTTATGCAATACAAAGTGGACATAGAATCAACGAACATAAAAAGTGACATTATAAAGCCTGTCAAACGTCACAGAAGACTGTACTTTAATGACTTAAATTTTTTTTTTTGTATTTAAAAATATATTATTAAATTGGTTTTGAAAATCGATTAAGTTTAAACTGGAATAAAAACCACAATATTAATCGGATTTCATAAAAATAAAAATATTTATTTAAATGAAAAATATTTTAATAACTACCAATTTTTATAAATATAAAACATAATATAAAAATAATTCACGGTGACTTTTAGTCAAGGTCCACTGTCTTTAATAAAAATCAAATTTTGGAATAATTAGGGTTAAAAATTTGTTAAATTAAGAGATATGTGCTTGTTCTAAAAAATTTGGAATCTCCTTTCATGCATGGTGGTCACGTGAATAGTTAATAGATAAATCTTGTTGATAAAACTAAGTTAGATCCTTTAATTTCGTTCTTCTCTTGAGAATCCTTTGATCTACAAACTTGAAAACTTAATTAACGTATTTAAATTGGAGGAATAATTTTATAAAAAGTAATTTATTCAGGTTTAAACGAATAAAAGGGTGTTTTATTGAGTTTTAATAGTATTTTAAATATAGCGAACATTAAATTTTATGAAAAAGTAATTAAAAACGGCTGAAATAATTTAGGAATTTAATAAACAATCTTTTTAATTTAAATTATAATAACAGGGATCATCGGTGTTTAAATTAAAAATCAGTGGAAGCAAGCTTAATTGTCTCAAGTTTAAATGCGCCACTCGAAATTAATTTCAGTATTAAGTTAGAACCAATTATCGCAGATGAAAACGCTACATTTAAAATTAAAATCGATTGGAAAAATTTAATAACTCCTGCAGGCGCTGTATTTGCAAGATTAAGGAATTAACAATGCGAAAATCTATAATCAACTTAAGTATTTCTCTTTTTCTTTATATTTCTGAGAATGGTCTATTTTGTAAAATAGCGAGAATTTATTTTATAAAGCAGGAAAATATTTTTCAGTAGCGAATTTGCAATTTAAACCCCGTGAGAGTTTTACATCCGAAACTTTAATCCATTTACAGTAATGAGATAAATATTTTCAACTGAATATCTACATGATAATGTACACGTTATGTGTGATATTTTCAAATTGTATGTTATGTAATCCCAATAAGTAGTGTTTCGTTGGAACAAATAGAATTAATTGTACCCTAATTTGGAACGTGGATAACGTCAATGTAGATTAACAACATTGAAATCCATCGGAGTCCAACCCATAGTAAGCATTTCCAGAAAATCGGTTGCAAATTGGTTGTGATGAATAGGTAATGTTCTCCCTTCACCTCTATTGACGTATGATTGGCGGGCAAAATGCTAAATGGGAACGGTAAAACACGTCAAACCGATTTAATACGATTTGTGCTTTATTTGCACTCTTCATCTCGATCCGAGCTTTGAACACACAAAGCACTAACGTACAAAATTAATAAATCACCATTTCCAATTAAATCATCAAACAAATTTATTGAATACACAATAATTAAAAAGTAAGCCCTGATTCCGCGTAATAATCACAAATCTTTTCAATAGAGTTAACGTAGCTGGCAGTCCTTAAATCCAAACCAAGCTTGAATTGAGTTGCGAGGCGTTTTATAGCTCTAGCTGATCTTTCCATGGTGAAATCTAAACCTGAATGGACGATATCTTTTTCTGAAGCTCCCGCAATTCGTTTATAAAAAGCTTCTGAAGGAGTCACTGGGATAGGTCCTCCAATTTTTCCAAAGCGACGCTCCATAGATTCTTGTACCGATTGAAGTAGATGGTAATTAGAGTCCCTTTCATACTTAAAAGTTAATCTCCCATACGAAACATGATTTAAATTCTTTAACCACTCGAAGAAAGAAACGGTTACACCCCCCGCGTTAGCGTATAAATCGGGTAGTAAAAGAATATTGCGTTGAAGTAAGATTCGATCAGCTGCAGGTGTTGTAGGTCCATTAGCACCTTCAATAATAATTTTACATTGAAGTTTATGAGCATTATCGCTGTGAATTACTTGTTCTGTAGCTGCCGGGACGAAAATATCACAAGGCTCGTACATGAGCCTATCGTCGTTTATTACGGTGGTATCATGAAATCCAAAAATACTACCAGTATTTTCTCGATACTCCATAAGCTCTTCTGGATTAATACCGTTAGGGTTAAAAACTGAACCATCCTTCTCAATTATTCCGATGATTAGAACCCCTTGCCTATTCAAATATCTTGCAGTGTGAAATCCTACGTTACCAAAACCTTGAACAATAGCAGTTTTATTTTGAAATCCGGTAGATACACCAATTTTTCCCATATATTCAGGGTCGTTAATGAAATTATCCAATGCATGATATAACCCTCTTCCAGTTGCTGAAGTACGCCCATGAATCCCACCATGATTAATTGGTTTACCTGTAACGCAAGCGTGCGCGTTGATATTGCTGTACCCAATAGTTTTACTGTAAGTATCAGCAACCCATGACATTTCTCTTTCCCCAGTTCCCATATCAGGAGCAGGAACATCAACATGGGGACCCATGAAACCCTTTTTGGCAAGCTCTAGTGAAAACCTACGCGTAATTTTTTCTAACTCATGATCGGAATACGCCTTGGGGTCAATCTTAATCCCAGCCTTAGCACCCCCAAAAGGTACATCAACACATGCACATTTAAAAGTCATCAAAGCGGCCAAAGCCTTCACTTCATCCCTATTAACATCCAAGGAGAAACGAAGACCACCTTTACTAGGTAGTTTATGGCAACTATGTATAGCACGGTACCCAGTTATAATCTCGTACTGACCATTATCGCGGCGTATAGGAAAAGTAACTTCTAAAATATAATCACATTGCTCCATTAATTTTAGTATACCTTGTATCAAGGCTTTACGAGTATTCTTCTTCACCGAGGAGCTCTTCATTAAATCCACATCACTCATGAGCTTATCCTCAACTAACATACTCGCTTTATGGAAGAAATATTCGACCATATCAAAAAACTTTGGCGAACGCATTTCAGGAATTTTTTTTAACCTATCAGGAATTTTACGGCTGGGAAAATTACGTTTGAAGAACGATGTTGGAAAAGTCTTCACGAGAAGTAGGGTTTTCTTAAATGGGTTCATATTTTGAAAGGTTTTTTGACGTTTACTTTAATGACATTAGTTGGTTGATTTGATTTTGGTTAAAATAATTTAAGTTACGAATTCTTGGGTAAATTAGACGCAGAGTTGTTTAATATAAGTTTTGAGTTACTATTAAATATGTTCATGCACGTGCAGTTTCTAATTATAACTTTTAACCACTTGCAATTTAGTAAAACCCCCTACGCAAAGTTGGATAAAATCGGAGACCGCATTCTATAAACCGCCGATTCTGCGTACCATGTTTCTGAATTACAATTGATATTTCTGAAATTAAATTGATCTTTTCTGAAATAGGTACAACTGATAATTGATACAATAAAATCTCTTTTAAATATTTGGATGATATTATACTTGTAGGTTTTTGAATATGATAAGCAATGGATGAGAAATTGGTTTGGACTTGAACATCGATAAATATGTAGCATTTATTTTTGGAGGTAGTTTACAAGAAGAGATGTAATTTATAACTCAGTTTTAAGTTTTGCTCCAAGTATGAGTTTTCCGAAAGTTGAAAATTTAATGTTGCTTGGTTCACATTTACTAAAAGAAGCTATTTTTAATGCGTTTATTAAAAAGAAATCTTCTATAACATTACTTACAAGTAGTTTAATCAATTTACATGCTTACCAAGCACTATAAATTTAAAAAAAATTGTCTTGGTCCCTTAAAAATGTTACATATTATTAGATGTTCTGAATCTTGGGGGGAAATTCATATTTTATTAGAAATTGAAACTGCTATTAAGACTTGCCTAATATTATCTATTACTAATTGTAATATTAACGACAAAGCTTGGAAACAATCTTCATTCCCAGTTAATTTACGAGGACTTGGCATTCGTCAGACAGCTTAACAAGCGCTACCAGCCAATTTGGTTTAGGTTTATGCTGCTTCTGATTTAATTTCAGTGATAATTTAATGGAATTTGTGATTTGAGAACTTTTATATTTATGGAAAATAAAATCTGGATTACTTATTCACCAAAAATACAAAAAGAATGGTATCTTACTAAAATTTACAAAAATTTCATATTATCCTCTTCAATTACAGACCAGATTAGAATTCGTCTAACTGCAAGTAAAGAGTCTGAATCATGGATTAATCCTTTTATAATTCCTTTTGTTGGAAATCTTTATTTAATTTAATTTGTAAGAAAGATAAGATTAGTTAATAATCGTAGATGCCTTAAATTCGGCAAATATTTATGCTATTTTAGAACCTCAACAACTAGCAAGGCAAAATGAAAAAATACCAAATGAAATGACAATAACTCCTTATAAATTTGGAAAATTATTAGTATGAGATGTAACTTGTGTTTAAATCTTAGTAAACTCCAATTTAGTACATTCTTTAAAAATTGTTGGAAGGGCAGCTATGGAGCTGTAAGAAGATTTATATTCCCTAAGATTTTGAATCTTTTGAACCTTATTATAGGGAAAAGACGAAAAATAAAAACAATAATCCTTAATATTGATTATGGGGGTACTGAAATCAATGAATCGTCCGAATCTATAACATTACCGATTTCCCAAAATTCGACTGATACTCAAAGTTCTTAGCGAAATTAATTGGAACACGAAAATGTTATTATCCTGTTAAAAAATATTGGAAACACCTATATTACATGAATTTATGATACAATACAAAGTTTCTCTTAAAATATCTCACTGGGGATTTGTGTGTTGTGAATAAAACGTCTTTAAAATCTATAATTCAACGTTTTGCTTCAAATTTTATAGGCTACTCACAAAAGGAATCTCAAGAATTCCTCAGGTATTTATTAAAAGGTTTGCATGAAGATATCAATAGAGTTAGAAGCAAACTACTGCCAATTATCACTAAAATTAATGCAAAGGTTAGGTTAGGTTAGACGAGAGAATTTTAAGATGATAGATATTTTTGTTGGCCAACTTAAATCAACTCTAAAATGCACTCAATGTGATTACTTAATTCAGTAACATTTCAGTACCTCAGAAAAGAGGACCTTTTCAACTTTTTGCCTCTATGGCTTTACTAGAGAGGAAACCTTGATGATGATGCTGAGAAGCCTACTTGTTCAATTTTAAAAAAATGAAGAAAATGCATAAAGAATCCTAAAATTTTAGTTTCAAGAGATTTTTAAGACAAAAATATAGAAGGAAATTGAATACACGGTTGTTTTTCCTTTGGAGGTCTAAATATGACAATTTGGATATAATAATTTATATGCTCTGAGTAACCACAGTGGAACAATATTACTCTTCTTTGTCAGCACCCTTACTCAAAAGCTTGACATAAATATAATGATTTACGGGTTGACAACAAGCCTTCTCATGATCCGACAAATTACATATGTGTCGAGCATGTTAGCTTTGGTGAAAGAATAATTTCCGATCAAAATTTGATGAACTGCAATGATTTTTGGTGATAATTTAGGAGCACTTACCTGCAAAAGCTGGGGTAAAGTCTCCTTCCCGTATTCTTCAAGCATTCCATTAGTGGCGTGAAGCTGCTGAACATAAGCGTTGTGGGAGTTGAAATACGAGCTTAGGGTGTCAGTGGTTGGATTTGAGAGATAAAGGAGATACGAATTTTTGTACTCCTGTCGGCACTGGAAAATCAAAGAAGGACTCTTAAAATCGGGCTAGATTTAATCAACGATTATAATTTGGCGTGACTAAAAATGAATATTGAAATCGCGATGAATTTGCTTGTCTAAAAGTGGTGCTTCGTGTTTATTATTTAACGAAGATGAGAAATCAAAACAGTGGTTTTGGTAAAAAAAATTGAAACATTTTGCTCGTATCACATCATTTATATCAATATAATTCTAAGTGAAAATCCTGCCAATAATTCTTGGCAGGTTTACAATTATCCACGCCACTTAAGAACCTCCTACAATTTTCGTATCAAATGTGCGAAAATCGCATGATTTAAACGACCCACTTTATTTATTTAGACATCACCGGTTTAATATTCAAATAAATAAAACTCTAGACCTCGTAAAAACACTGTCAAATTAATAAATAAATTCCACCCTACGCCATAAAGGCGTCAATAAAAACTTACTTTACTCAACTTCTCCTCGGTCTTGGTAATAATCGTTTCGTAGCTCTCCCTGTGTGTAAACACTTTTCTGGACTGAATTTTTCTATAGAAGGATTTTTCTAGAAGAGGCCTCGACACTTGCCGGCCCAAAATCGATGCTATATCTCCCAAAGCTTGCGAGTCTATCTCCACCTCCTGCAGCAACGTTTCCCACGTGTGAAACAAAGAGCTTGGACAGGCCGGTCTGCAATTCATCAAAAAATAATACGCAACCTCACGTTAATTAAAATTTATCACCTTTCCTTACGTAGCTCCCCGTTTTTCTTCCGGAAACTTGCGACGAGATGCTGCATTTCATCAGCGTGCTGCTCGTACATCTGACTCAATTGTTGGGTAAAGTCAGAAACTGAAAAAAAAATAATATAGTTACTTTTTCACGATCACTTATTTTTATTTCAGCCCAATAAATCACCTAATTGAAAATGTTATGGGCTATAAAAATGACATTAGTTACTTGTTAAGTGCTCCTCTACGTGAAACGCTTAACTGCTATTCGTTACGGTAATAAATTCATCATCAGCGAACCACATTAAAAATAAATACATCATTAATTAAGTATTGGCTCAATTCTCAGCATTTTATAAAACACGCCTATACCTTCCTTTATTTAAACAATTTTAATTAATTTATTGTTACAATTAAATTTCTATGTACACAACTTTTTTCTGTATTCTCCGACCTTTGCCATGTCAATATTTTCATCATTATACCTTCCTTTATATCTCCTGCTTGTGTATACTTTACTTTGTTAGTCAGGAACGAAAGGAACATTTCATTCTTAACAAGTTCGCAAAAGAAGACTTCAAAAAGATTTTTTTAAACAAACTTTTATCGCAAATTTTCAGATGCATGTATGTGTCTATCTAATAAATTATACAAGTTTTAATCCCTGCGATTAAAAAGGACTCGTGCCACAAAGTGAATGGAGGGAGTTTTAGTTTAGAACTTTAAACTTTATTAAAATTAATGGAAAATATTAATTAAGGTTGTATACCGTTTCCTCGACAAAAAAATTCATCAAATGCAATACCAACGATAGTGCATATCATCAACAAAAAATATGGAGTCCTAGATTCTAGAAATGTGGACAGTCTCAATGACACCTAGAGTACACACAGAAAAGCCCTTTGAGGTAATTATAGAGGATCGAAGGGACACTGTTCAAACAATTAAGGATATTCTCCCTGGAAGCCTGACGTGGTACATCGGCAGGTCTAAGACCGAAGGTGGCACCGGGTCAGGTGTGTACGGAGAAAGACCTAGGATGAGTAGCAGCTTCTCCTTGGGAAAGCACTCTACGGTTTTTTAAACGGAAAACAATAACAGAGCTTACAGTGGGAAGTAGATCTTCATCCTATCAGACAGTCAGGCAGCACTTCAAGCTCTTCGGAGTACGAAGGTATTATCAAAACTGGTTTGGGAATGTCTGAATTAACTCAGTTCTCTGGGATCCCGCAATAGAGTCAAACTACTCTGGGTCCCGGGACACAGTGGGGTGCCAGGCATTGAAAAAGCAGACGAACTTGCCAGAATGGGATCTGTAACAAGTTTCACAGGCCCAGAACCAGCAGTAGGAATAACAAAAAGTACAATTCAGTTGTATCTAAGAAAATGGATTCGGGCTGAACAAACTAAATACTGGAAGAACATACCAAGACAAAATCACAGCAAGGAGCTATGCAACAGACCTTGCTACAAAAAAAAAACTGAGTTGTCGTCCCTAAACAGAAGACAACTTAGAACTGCCACAGGACTACTTACAGAACACATGACTGTAAAGCAACACCTGTGGAAAATTCGACGAAGACCTTGTTTGCAAATTATGTGACGAGGAACCGGAAACTGCAATGTACATCTTATGGAAATGTGGTGTTCTGGGTCGAAAGAGACAGAGCATATTTGGGAAGTCAGTTACAGAACCAAAGGACGTTGCCACCCATCCTGTGAAGGACCTGTACCTCCGAGTACAGGGCACAAACCTCACAGACTGGGTGTAGCATGAAGACGGGTATGGGCACAATAAGCCTTTGTGGCTGCAGTGCCCCCAGAGCTTTACAGCAGACGGACCCATGGAAAAAGAAAAAAAATCATCAACAAACTTTTTTAGCGACAAAGACCTTCATCCACACTATTTTTTGACAAACCTTTTCTTCAACAAGGAAGTTTCACTAATGAAATTTCTGTGTTATGAACTCATAGTGTCGATAAGAAGGTCTATCGATGATAAGGTCTGTAAATGTAAAGGTCCGTCACTGAAAACATCTGCCGGAAAGATATTCTTGAAGAAACACCTGTGTCGATGAAAAAGTAGAATCGATGAAACGTCCTTTTTTGTTATTAGTTGAGGATTACTTCATGAATGATGTTTATTAATGAAGAGTTCTTCGGCGAAGAAGAATTTTCGTAAAGCCTCGATAAAACGTATACTAAAATTATAGTTAATATCATTTCCAATAGCGTTGGGAAAATTAATAATATTTTTTGGCTACTCCTTAAGGTCCTGACGTTTTTAACCGTTATTCGCTTTAAATATCCTAAAAAAGTAACTTGAATAACGAAAATTATACTTTTAGAATATTTGACATTTTTTTCTGTTTAATTTAATTTTGTTAGGTAAATTCGTAATGAACACCATAAAAATAATAAAATTTAGCTATTTTTATAGGATACAAAAATGCTGCTGACCAGTGCTTTACCTTGGTGAAATTTTGTATTAGGAATTAGCTGTAAATTTAAACAAACATGATGAAAACACCAGTGTATTTAAGAAACCGGTAGTAGATTATACAATTAGCCTAAAGATGTATGGGTTATTGCAAAAAGCCTAAAGTAAACCAGGCTGATTAGAAAGTACTAGATTATTTTCCAATCAACCGGGCGCATTGCAAAATGACGACGCACTTTGCAATATGCCGGATTTTTCAAATAGCCTACGACATATCAACAGGATTTCAAAGTAAAACTATCGTTTAAGGTTTTGGTAACATAGGGTTTTACACTGCAAGATATTTCAATAGACAAGGGGTTTTAATCATTGGAATAATTGAGAAGGATGGTTTAGTTTTTAAACCTAGTGGTATAAATCCTGAAGACCTCAAGACCTCATAGAGTATCTTAAAAATGCTAGTAGTATTTTCGGATTTCATGATACCTCCATAATAAAATTCTCATGTACGAGTATGGTGATATTTTCGTCCTGACAGCCACAGAACAAGTAATTCACAGCGATTACGCTCATAAACTTTAATGTAAAGTTATGATTGAATGTGCTAATGGACCCTCAACACCTGCAGCTGATCGAATCTTCCTTTAACGCAATATTCTTTTACTACCCGGTTTATAGCTAACGCCAGATGTTTCCTTTTTCGGGTTATTAGAGAATTTAAATCATGTTTCGTATGGAAGATTCTGAATCAGACTCTAACTCTAATTATCATCTATTTCAATCGGTACAAGAATCTATGGAGAATACTTCAAAAAGGACTGGTGCCTCAAAGTGAATGGGAATGGAGGAAGTTTTAGTTTAGAATTTTAAACTTAATTAAAATTAATGAAAGGTTTCATCAATAAAACACCTCCATCGAATGGAATACCATTGATAGTACCTCTTATCAACATTTTTTTATGGATAAGAATGTTTCATCCACACAATTTTTTTATTGTCAGTAATTCATCAATACAGACATTTCATCGTCATTATCTTTTCATCGAGTACCTTTCCATCGATAAACCCTTTCTTCGACATGAAAATTTCATTGAACAAGCATGTGATGATGAAAAAGTAGTATCGACGAGTCGTCTTAATCGATGAAAATGTCCATCGGTGAAAAGGTCTGTCGATAAAAAGTTGTCGATGTAAAGATAATATCAAAGAAATATCTGTGTCTATGAAAAAGTAATATTGATGAAACCGCCTTGTCAATGAAAAGATCTGCCTTTAAAAATATCTGTCGATTAAAAGATCATGTCGATGCAAATGTTCTCGATGAAATGTACTGTCGAAGAAGTTGTTAGCAGGTTATTTATTTATGAAGGTCCTGTGAGAATCAGCGTACTTATATTACTTTTAAAAGCGAAGGTAGGAAGCAATTTAAGTAATTTTCTTATAAAATAATCAAAGATACTTTGAGTTAGCGTTAATTTTAAATGTAAATAATTAAATTTAATTTAAGGTTACTTGAGAGAGTAGCAACGCTCTCTAGTTTCCCTGAGGAACTCAAGTTTTATTTAATGTAACTAATGGTTGGTGGCATCATTAATTTTTCTACATTCCTATGAAATAAAACTTCAGGGAAGAGAAAAAATTAAATTGAAATGTTGTGCAATAAATTAGGCGCAAACATTTCGATTTATCAATATTTTATTATTAGAAATCTCTCTTGTTTTTCTTTTTGGTCGGATTATTTTCGGATTATATCCATTTTTCACGATGCATGCACGAATAAACTCAGATTTACAATGAGCAGGGGCAACGTTTTGTGTAGGTACATGAATTATATTCCTTCTTATAAATAAAATAAGGAATCCCTTAAGTACTTTTTATATTCTTATATTTTTTCACCTCAATAATCCCCTTGTTATAAAACCCGATTAAATTTTTCTTTTCGTGGATAAAAATTTTAGGTATTTTAAATCAAAAATTTAATTTGGTTAAATTTAATTAAATTAGATGATATGGGATATCTATGTTGACTGTCAATTAAGTTCTGAAATTGTAATCTTAAGACGCAGCCATGATACGATTAAATTTTCATAAAGATGACCCAGTTGCAGTTAATCAGAGTTGGATGTTATCTTATCTAATGCCAATATTGATTTTACGAACGTTTAAATATTGGTTTTAAGTTTTCTTAACAAATACACCAGTTAAAATAAAAATGATTAATATTTTCGATCTCAAAGTATTTGTTTTAAATCATGATTTTTAATAAAGTCTAAAATCAGTTGAAATTTGTTCCCTGAAAATAAGTACACAAATTTTGAGTATTCAAAAACAATATTTATTTAAAAACCGCAAAATCCGAGGATTAAATACAGGGCCATCGATTTTTAATTAAGGAATTTAAATAATTCATAACAGTGGTTAGTTACAAGCTTGGTTTATTGAAGTATATATTTATTTGATATAATGACTTGCTGCGAATCTTGACAATGTGGAATTGTGAAATATTAAATATTACCCTCGTATTCCCTTTACTCGTAATTTTCAATTACCACGAAGCGTACTAAACGCTCATCTCGATCTCAGCTTCTTTTGCCTACAGGAAATGAGTTTCCACTTTTCAAAACTATTTTTACAACACAACAAAATATGAGAAACTACGTAAGTACATATAAAATTATTCTACATATTTGAATCAATAAAAAAAATAAAAATCAATCATTTTAATGCAATTAACAAATAGGGATCTATATAATTCTTGCAGCAAATAAAGTAGATTATTTTTTAATTTAAATAAAAGTATTAACTCAAAAATTAACGAAAATGGAGCTGACCCATTTTTGCAACAATGTCCTCGATTGTCATCGAAAATTTAGTAAAAAATGTCAAAAATAGACGCGCCTCTAAAATTATTCATTAAACAAAAATCATTCATTAATGGCGGTCATTAATGAATGATTTTGTATACATTAAAAATACTTAATACGAAAAATGTTATTTTTGCAACATAAAATCATGTTTTGAGTTTAGATGAAGTAATGTTTACTAATTTTATTTTTACATTTTGCACCTAATAGTAAACACCTTTAATTAAAGCAATTAAACAGTTTTAGATTAAATTTTAATGATTCCATGTTAGAATATAAATAGTTTACTGAAAATTATGATAAAATTTAATTATTTTTTGAAATGTGGGTTAAAATAGGTACACAATTTTTTGCTCACGAGAATTATTTTTATGATCGATCCTTCAAAATAAATGAAATAGAAATAATAATAAAATTGTAGGAGATTGAAAAATGATGTAATTTATATCAAAAAATGGGACATCCGATAATCCTTGTAAAAAATTATTTTTCTTTTAACAATTAATTAATATTAAACGCAATATAAAATTTAAAGTTTAATGAATCTAATTTTATGACTTATTATACAATATTTCTTAAATAAAACTGAAGTGTAGTCCTTTTTCTTTACAATATTTTGCAGAAGCTTCACTTAAAGTCGTTTGAAGCTTGGAAGTCGTTATTAAAAAATACCAAATAAATTTACTACCTTGCATTACAAAAAATTTAAAGAATCCTTAAAAGAAATTTAATATATTATTTTCAGAATGATTAAAGTAGATTAAAAATTAATTAAAGATTATAAAATTTCGTTAATAATGTCATTTTTTATATTTGTATAATTTCGTGAAAAACACTAGTAAAATTTGTGGCGTGTTTAGTTATTTCGCATTATTTTTATAGTTATGATGTTGAAAAGCTCTTAGGAGGTCGTAAAATTTCATGATTTTAATCTGGAGCCCATTAAAAAAGCTCTTAGGTTTTATAAAATTTGATCTCAACTTTTCCACCGTCGTCTTCATAATAACAGAAACAACTCTAATCCATTTTAGGCACAGCATTCGTCTGCATTAATTAAATTACGAGCCCCGACTTTTAAGCTGGAAAATGTATTAACTTGTTTTGTTTAATCTTCACTCATTTGATTGTCTGTTAGGATAAAGCTTACCTATGTTTTAAAAATTAATGGGTTGTGGAAAAATAATAGTTAAATAAAATTACGATAAAAGTTTGAAATGTTTCAGCATATATTTTTACAAGCAGTTTTTAAAAGAAATATAAGGAAATAGCTCGGAGAACTAAGAGCTCTAAAAGCTTTACGTCCCAGAACGCTTCCATTGTTTTCCCAAAAGAAAATAATTTTTATTGATTTTTAAATTGCCTTTTAAAAATATCATATACATTAAAGGGAAACCAAAACAGAAACGAATTAAAATTTAGCCTTTTTTGATTGCAGACGTGATATTTTTAAAGAAGCTTAACTAATTTCAAACCAAGCCATTACAAGCTTCACCAGGAATTGGCACAAATGAACACATTATCTTTCGAAAATAAAATTAAATAAACAAAAATGTACGAAAACGCTTTTAAGTCTTTGGTACGTCCTGAAGTTAGGTAACTTTGGAAATTCATAGAGACCACTATCATTAACCAAAAGTGACCTAACTTGCCATTATCTAAAGCCCAGATGACTTAATTTACCTAAAAATATTTGTTGCCTTAGGCCAGGGCGCACCAAAATAGTATGTGCAGTTGACGTGGCAATAAAGTGGCAAGTGGCTTTATAACAAATACAATTGCACGCTATGCAGTGGAGTGCCACTAGAAAAATGCCACTCGCCGCACCACCACCACACCACGCCAGTGCGCATCCAGCTTTACGTTCAATCATGTGCCGTTTTCTCAAAAACGTCAAAAAAATTAATAATATCGAAATGTGGGCAAAATTTCTGTGTGATAATTTAAAAAATCGGATAGTTTAAAATCGCTACACTTGGTTATTTTGTTAAGCGTCCAAAGGAGTTGAAATTAAAATTTTGAAATTGATATCTCTTCATTTGGCACCATACTAACCTTCTAAAATCATACGAAAAAAACTTATAAGTCTTCGGTGCGTCCTGAAAGTTAACTTTTTCTTACTTTTTAGGGTCAACTTTGAAAATTTGTATGGTTTACAATTTTTAACTAAAAGTGACCGAACTTTTATTTGTAGCCCAGATAACACTTAATTTACCTAAAAATATTTGTTGGCATACTTTCAATCATGTGGCGAAAACGTCAAAAAAAATTCATAAAATCGAAATGAAGGCATATGTTCTTCGTGATGTTTTGAAAAAACCGAACAGATAAAAATTGCTTATTTTGTCAAGTGCTCAAGGGAGTCTTGAAATGTAGAAGTCGATATCTCCTCATTTGGCACCACATCAACCTTCTAAACTCAAAATTTCGTTATTTTGATTTCGTGGAGGGAATTCGACCGTTATAAGGTATTTAGACACTAATCCTCAATATTAAACACGCATTAGAATAGTCCATTCTAGTACTAAAGGACCACGGGTGAAGTTTTTTATATTTTGATATTTTTTTGAAAATATAACCAACCGAAAATTCTTTAAAAAAAATTTTAAATTTAGAAAATAATTTCGCCCCTCGTATCCTATTGTTATTTTAATGCGGCATAGCTTATATTAAGGTCTTTTGGGTGCTCTTTAATATAAAAAAAAATTCGATTCGATATCAAATTGAAAAGTTGGTTTCTGGAGAAAATTGAGACTGAAAATTTTATGTTAAACCAACTAGCCAATTAACACATCCGATAGCTTAAAATTTAAAGAGGATGTTCCCTCTATTAAAAAATATCAAAACTGTTTAAAATATTTTAAAAATGCCTCCTCCAGGGCCCGATTTATACCCAACATTATAAATACTTTGCTATTTTTTTTGGGAGAAAGTTTAAAAAAAAACAACTAAAAATACTTCAACTTTTACCTAAAAATTTCAACTTGTAAATACATTATAAAAAAAATTTCGGAAAAAATTCAAACCTTAAAAAATTGGAAACAATTTTTTTCGAATTTTTACAGAACTAGCGTGTAATGAAGTATATAATACTAATAAAAATTTTTTACTTGGTTCTTTTTTAGGTCCTTTATTTTTCTTACTAACACTCAAAAATCACCCAAAATTTTGGAAATCTTGAGGGTTTTTATTATATTATTAAACCTTCGTTAGCTTATTATTATTTTAACGCCATGTAACTCTTTAAAAGCCCTTTTAACCAGAATATTTCAAAATTTCACAAAAAAGTCATTTTTTCGTAAGCTATTCGACCGATCGTGACACTTGAGGGCTTAAACTTTGCAGGAGGAGCTTCTATACTGAAAATTTGCAAAATAACTTTAATCGAATGAAAACTATGCAATGTAGGATTGAAAAGACTAACTCATCAAACAAGCAATACTCCTATTTAGAACTTTATTCTTCGGTATTCAGATAAAATTGAATAACGAAAGAATAGTATTGTATGAAAATTTTTAATTGAAGGGAAATTAAACACTGAAGTTTACTGCGTTGTTAAAATTGAGAGTTTGGTCAGGGTCTTTATTAAGAGCAATAAAAGTTTTTAACAAACAGAGGGTGAAGGAGAAGAAGGATAACAAACGAGGTAAAAATTAATACCTAAGAGGGTAAAACTTTTCGTAAAGTTTGATGGCTGGGAGTTTTCTTAAAGCTACATTTATGGGGTTTCGTTAATTGTACATGATGTCGTTTTTATCACAGCTGGTGCAATAATTTTTGATAAAATTTCGATTATACAAAAAGAGATTGAAAAATAAATTTCTAATCGAATTTTTAATGGAAGTAAAATAATTGTGGTTGTGGAAATAACTTGTTGCTTGTAATCGATGAAAACGCAATGTGGCAATTTTAATATGGTATTTTAAAGCAGACCGGATGTAATTAAATCGATAGGTTTGAAAATATAAAAGTGTGATGGATGAGGTTGGTCATGATACGAGTAAGTGGAATTATATAAAAAGTTTTAATTGGTGCTAGACAAAGAAACGAAGTTGTAACTGGAGCCTTATTTACTGATAAACATGATCCTTCGCAGAAGATTTTGTTTCACGTAGTTTTCCAGAAACACAAGGATTAATGGAGAGAAAAAAGTTATATAATAAGTGCAGTTTTGTGTTGTATTACGTAAAGTAATTTACTCCTGTAATTAATGTAATTTATTAAAGATACTGTAGAATAACTTTGGTGTAGTATGGGAATGCTAAGGACATTTTTGCTTCACCAAGCATGACTTAAATTTCTCGAGTACGTTTACGTCAGCACTATTGTCATCCACAATTTCCAAACTTCACATCTTTTACTGCAACGGTAACTAGTTCATAAAGAAAGTTTGCGATTTAATCGTACGTTCAGACATTTCTAACCCAATAATCACGATACTGCAGATTTAGGTGTAATTGCATGAAAATGTTTTAAACTAACATTTTATTATCAAATTTTGATTTGAAGAAAGGAAGATTTAAATAACATTTTTATTGAATCATATCCATTGATAAATTGAAATGATATGAAATGTAGCTAGATACAAGAAATATTGACTAATTCCCACTCCAATGGTTTTTATCAGAAAAATATACATATGGGGTGATCATTTGAAAACGATCCACCCTAAATAACTTCAGTTTGATGAGATGTATAAAAATTGGGTAAAACAGATTAAATTTTGTACGCCATTAAGCTTCCTCCTCCTAAAGAAAATTAACATGTTTTACAGAATTTTTAATTATCTCATCAAATTGAAGTTATTTTGTGTGGATCGTTTTCAAATAACCACCCTGTATATTAAATATTTTTGGTATTTATCTATTCCCAAAAAATCATTTCTTGAGGGTTCCTAGAGTTAGTGTTGTCTCTAATTGATTTTGCAACTCGATAAGTCGAGTTATTTAGGAGGCGCATTTTGAAGTGACCCTTGTGAACTTTGATGGAAAATTGCCAATGTGTGGAAAAGCACTTTGTATTCATAAAGCAGGGCTCTGACCTGCTATTAAGATCAAGCTTTCACATACACTGATCCTAAACCAATTCAAACCACACGTTATTACAATCATTACAATGTATGTTTATAAAATTGTTGGATTTACTTAAAATAATTAAGATAGGAGCTTTTGAGTGACCTGAAATTTTTAGCTAAGTGTTTTTCCCATTCAATTTAAACAGCCAATGCCAGATGACACTCTCCATGTCAAATATTTCGCTCTGTCAATTTAAACCACTACACTATTCAATCGATATGTCTGATGCCCATTGTTGTTTATTTTCCACATGATTTTTCTCTACTAAAATAACCTTTCATGATCGGCTTTTTAACAATTATTTTGCACGAAAATTATTTCTGCTGAAGCTTATAACCAAAAACCAATATATATAAAAGCATTCATATCAAATTTAATTTTAAAATTAATAAATCACGAATATTTTTAGTAGAAATTTTAATTATTTTATATTTAAAATGTGATTTCAGCCTTAAAACTTTTATTGCTAACTACTAAATAAAATTTATTTTATTATTTTAACTGATTTAAAACTAAACTTATTAAAACTTTTTTACTTTAACTTACGACACTGGTTAGATAATATTATTCGGTTATAAAAAAAGTTTCTTGCGATTTAAAGTTAAGTCATTTAAAAAAACCAATAAATTAGGAAATTTCGAAACTTAAAAAACGTCCTATTACATTAGGAACCCATTTAGGTACCTAAAAGACTTTGTGTCATGATATTATCAGTAGTTACAGTTGCATTATTGAAAAAACCTTAATGCAAGAATAATAAATTTAAAAAAATACTCAATTGTTTACTTTAACGTTCAGCACTGGATTAATTAGGCACTATAAAATTTTGACGAGTATGTTATTTTATCAAAACCTTAATTAGCTACAAAAAAGTTATTTCATTGATTAAAATAGCTATAAAACAACATTTTTTTTTAGTTTTACGTATAGCACTCAAAAAATAAAAAATATTTAAACTTGAAATTGCATTAGGAGCTTATTTGAGTATTTAAAAAATTTATTTCGTTGTTTTATCACTGGTCAAAATTGAATTACTAAAGAAATTTCAATACAAGATTTAAATGGAATACAAAATATTGAAATTTTGACAGGAAAAATTATGTACCAAAAAGTTTTTAGTCATACTGGATATATACAAAAAGTTTGACGTAGGTATCGCACTGAAAAAATTAAAACCGTTTAAAACTTGGAAATGACCTTATTTTTTTAGGAGTTTATTTGGGTATTTAAAAAATTTTTTCATTAAAAGTTTACCAAAATTATTTACATTAATGTATCACAGTGGCAAAATTAATGTAGTTTGAGACTGCTATTTCTGAAAGGAAGCTTACTTGGGTAAAAAATATATCGTTATTTATTTCTGTTCAAAGTTGAATTATTAAAGTAATTAAAAAAATATTTAAATTTTTACTTTTACACATAGCACTGGAAAAATTATGTACTAAGAAAATTTAATAAGTAAAATGGCTCAGTAACCTAATTAGGTATTAAACAGTTTATTTATTGTCCTATCTTTAAGGCCGTTTTAGACGGGCATATTTTGTGACCAAAATTTTGTTCCCAAATCGACTCAGATGCAACTGCGCAGTCTAAACAGGTCTTTAGTGATATTGGATTTATACAAAAAAGCTAAACTTATTAAAATAGTTGTAAAAGACCTGATTTTTTTTTTAATTTTAGGTAGGTATCGCACTAAACAAATTAAAACTGTTTAAAACTTGGAAATGATCCTATCTTCTTAGGAGCTTATTTAGGTAATTATTTCATTGTTATATCGTTGGTCAAAGGTGAACTATTAACGAAAGCTCAATTTAATGAAATTTTTTTAAAATTTGGACATACAATACTAGGAAAATTTGGTACTAACAAAATTTGATAAAGAACATGGCTTGTCAGTACCGTAATTAGGTATATTATACAAGAAAACTCATTGTTAACCATAAAATAGCTGTAAAAACTCCGATTTTTTTAGTTTAACATAGATACCGAAATGATCATATGATCATTAGGAGCTTATTTGGGTATTTAAAAAATATTTCATTGTATTAACGTTGATCAAAGGTGAACTATTAAAGAAAGCTCATATACAATAAAATTCTCTAATTTAATAAAAAAATATTTAAATTTTGACGCACAACACTGGAAACATTGGGAACTAGCAAAATCTGATACGTAACATGCCTTATCAGTACCTTAATTAGGTACAAAATTATAGTTTTTTTATTGTCCTGTCTTTAGTGATACTGGATTTATACCAAAAAGCTCAATGTTAACCATAAAATGTAAACACCCCGAATTTTTTAGTTTGACCTGGGTATTGCACTAGAAAAATTAACACAGTTAAAAACTTGAAAGTGACCCTACCTTCTTAGGAACTTATTTGGGTATTTAAAAAAAATAATAGTATTATCGTCGACCAAAGTTGAACTATTGAACAAAGCTCAATACAAAATTCTTAAATTGAATAGAAAATTTTGAAATTTTGACGTATAGCACTGGAAAAATTAGGAACTAGCAAAATTTCATAAGTAACATGGCTTATCAGTACCTTAATTAAGAACCAAAAAGTTTATTATTGTCCTATCTTTAGTGATACTGGATTTATACAAAGAAGCTCAATGTTAACCATAAAATAGCTGTAAAAACTCCGATTTTTTAGTTTGACGTAGGTATCGTACAGGAAAAATTAAAACAGCTTAAAACCTGGAATTGACCCTTTGCTATTTGGGTATTTTAAAAAAAAATATTTCATGGTATGATGGTATTATCATTGATCAAAGTTGAACTATTATAGAAAACTCAATACAAGATTCTTACCATGGCTTATCAGTACATTATTTAGGTACCAGAAAAGTTTTTTGTTTATTGTCCTACCTTTACTGATACAGGATTTATACAAAAGAAGCTCAATTTTAACCATAAAATTGCTGTAAAAACCGCGAATTTTTAAGTTTCACCTATTGCACTGGATAAATTAGAACAGTTTATTAAACTTTAAAACACTTCATAGCGAAAACTCCTAAACGTTTGGGAATCCATAGTTTAAAACACGGAAATGACTCTCTCTTCTTAGGAGCTAATTTGGGTATTTAAAAAAAATATTTCATAGTATTATCGTTGATCAAAGTTCAATTATTAAAGAAAGCTCAATACAAGATTCTTAAATTTAATAAAAAAATATTTAATTTTGACGCACAGCACTGGCAAAATTTGAAAAGTAACATGGCTTCCTCAATTAAGTACCAAAAAAGTTTTTACTATCCTATCTTTAGTGATACTGGATTTATACAAAAAAACTCAATGTTGTCCATAAAATAGCTCTAAAAACCCCTAATTTTTTGTAGTTTGACGTATCGCACTGGAAAAAATAAATCTGTTATAACCCCGGAAATTCCTCTATCTTCTTAGGAGCTTTATTAGGTATTTAGAAAAAAGTATGTCGTTATTGTATCGTTGGTCAAAGTTTATTTATTAAAGAAATCTTAAATTTAATAAGAAAAAAAATGGGAAGAAACATTTTGTAATTTGAAAAATTTCCTACCTGTTCGAATTAATTTAAAGGTGACGGAGTTATGAGTTTTGAGGTGTTCGTTGTATGATGGATGAGTAAGGTCCTTTAGTAGTGCTTCGTTAGCCGCCATTCTTGCCAAACCAAAGTCGGACGTTCGTTTAACTTTCGTTTCAAGTGTAGGAGATTTTCCGAAGAAGGCTTTCTTTTTCGTAGGCGATTTTTCTACAAGAAGAAACATAATAATATAAGTAATTGGAATAAATCAGCTTTCATCCACTTTTCGTTAAAGGATAACAAGAAATTATTTTTTTACATCTTAATTATGAATAAATTTATAATTATTTCAAGAGTTTGGTTCAATTATTTATTTTCTAATGAACGAAGAGTGCTTCTACAAAATTAATTAATTATAATGTGGATGTCAATTTGAACTAACGCATTTAATGCGCTGGAGTAGAATATGCATCGCTTTATAAATTACCAAGAATTATTATAATATTAATGTGTGCTTCAAAAATTAATGGTTAAGCGTTAAAGTTTTTAATCCTTTTATAACTAGGATAACGAAAAATGGTAGTTCATACATATAAATTAAAGAATTGTAAGTGAGACAATTTAAGACTCAGCTAACTAATTGAGATTTATGTCGTGGGGGTTAAAAAACATGAAGGGATTTTCTGATAAGAGTATTTTATGGATGGGTTACATTGTTATGCCATGGGCGTCACGTTTGGAGCTTCTCCAATTCGGGTATTCACGTCATGATTGGGCAAGAGCCAACGTCACATCCTAATACCTTGTGATTATTATTAAAAATTGAGGAGATATTTATAACGAGCATGGCTGAAAATATCATACGCATAATTGTTATCACATTTTACTAAAATTTGGAAGGCGACACTATTTTTATTTTTAAACACCACTTTTAATTGGATAATGAAAACAATCTTGTTTTAAATTATTTTCTTGGGTTTTATCAATTTTTAGATGGCAAGGACGTGTCGGTTTTTAACTTAAAATTCGCGAGGTTATAGGAAAATACATTAAAATAGGATTTAAAATAACAATACTGTCTATGTTTATTTTTAGTTCCGCAGTTAGCTGTAGTATGTACATTTTATTTATCTCCTTGAATTATTTCGTAGTTAAATTCTTTCATTTTATTTTCCCAAGTTCATCAATCAAATGTATAAACAAAAATTTAAATTCTAAAATCCTTTAAAGCATACAAATTTATATTTGCTTTATTTTGGACAATTTTAAATAAATTAGATGTTATTTTTATGATGGTTGAATGTATACTTTAAACTTTAAAACTCATTAATAAGCTACAAAAACGTAAAAAAAGACGTTGGAGTTTGCGAAAAATTAAAAAATTGCCTTGACGAAATTGGTAAATTGTGTGTTGGAACAGACACGAATAAATTTTGTTAAAACTGTACTTTAGTGATTTTTAGAGTCACCATGGTCACTATATAAAATATTAAATGAAAACCCTAATGAAAAGGTTCTGAACTAATTAGTCCTAGCTCATACTTGAAGTTCTCTGAGTAAAATTATTAATACTAATTATGTGAAAAAACTAATTTGATGAAGTTGTAAATTTTTCATAACTGGTATAATGTTTTTACTTATATTTCCTACAAGTTTTGTAGAAATATTAAATTACCGCAGTCATAACAATCAATAAAACCGGCGAGTTTAGGTTTCCTCAGCCACCTGGTGGTTGAATACGAATACTGAATACTAAAAGAATTGAAGCGAATATGAATGTGTGTGAAAGTAGAACAACTTCGATACATTAGTTTGCATGCATTATCTCATATTTACATAAAATTTTATGAAACAAAGGGAAACACGAAACGCTTTAATCGCAAAATAAAAATTTCCTCGAAAAAATGCTAAAATCTGTTTAATTTAAGTAACGAATAGGATTTTTTTCAAAACATATGCCAACACTTTCAAAGTAATTAACTTACATCCCAGCCTAATTTAATTTTTACGTGCACATTAATATGACACTCAATAAATAAAAACAATCGTGAAATATCCTCATAAAATACAGGAATTTTATGTATTTTTTGGTACTTAAACACATTTTATTAGAGTATTCAAATTCAATAGTGAAAGTGTTAAAAAAATTATAATAAAGCTAATTTTAGCATCTTCCTAGACGCTGGCTAAAATTGTTTTGTCGGAGATCCTAAGAGGGGATAAAGAAATCATCAAATTTTGGTGGAGCTTTCAGGGAATTACTCTTAATTAATGCAGACCGATAGAGAGCGCGTGAGCTTTGAAAGAAATAGTTATATTACATTCACGACGGTATCTCTAGTTTGCTATATTAAATTTTCATTTTTTTTATAATTTAAAATCTAAATTAATTAGGCTACCATTTGATATCTATTTATGTGTTTATGCAAAAATAATTAGAAAGGCCTAAAGTTGCACCTTACGTCATTTTTTCCAGTTATCAGAATTTAGTAGAATGACTTTGAAACCTTCTATAAAAATAAATAAACTATATTTGGCTATTAGGAAATCACTCTTAATAATTATGTTGTGTCTAGTAAATTGTGGGAAATTATTCAGGTTTTATTGACAGCAAAATTTGAAATCTTTTAATCATAAAAAATAAATGAGGAAGAGTAACAAGGGGTAAAAAAAATACGCGTTTACCAACATGGCATAAATAATAAATGGTTAACAAGCCATTCGAAGCTTTGTAGACAAAGTTGTAAGTAACACAAAAGTAAAAGAGAATGTAAAATAGATTAGTATACAGGGCGATTCACGTTTATGTTAAAATCTCTCGGGTGGTGATTCCTTGGATAAATATAAGAAAAAAAATTCCTATAAACATGGGTTCACAAATGCTTCGTTTGAGAGATATTTTAACTCAAAGAGGGACGCAAGAAGTGTTATTATTGTTAATAAAAAAGTTATTTTAAAAGGTATTACTCTAAAAGTTTGGCAATTGTTTCCTGATATTAGGGGGCATATTCTAGTCCATTAAAAGAATTTAAAAAACTCCTCGGGGATGGTAAAGTCGAAGATGACTAACATTATTTTGAACATAACAATTTTTCCTCTAACTTTTTGGAGATTTTAAGTTTACTAAAATAATCCCTGAACATTTCTCCACAGAAAAGGTCTTTTGACTCATGTCACCAATGTTCTTCGTTTTCTTGTAAATACGGATTTTATTCCACTACGTCGGGTGCTCCAATTACAATTTTTTTAGAAAATCACAAAGTAGGCATGGCAAATACCTAATCTTGCCACTTTATGTGATTTTTTGAAAAGTTGAATATCGTTTTTTAATATTTGTGACGCCTACTTTGTGAATTTCTAAAAATTAGTAATTTCAGCACCTGACGTAATGGAATAAAATCCGCATTTACAAGAAAATGAAGAACGCCGGTGACATGTGTCAAAAGACCTTTTCTGTGGAGAAATGAGCAGGGATTATTTTAGTAAAGTTAAAATCTCCACAAAGTTGGAGGAAAAATTCTTAGCTTTATAATAATGATAGTCAGCCTCGACTTTACCATCCCCAAAAACTTTTTTAATGGACTAGAACATGCATTTTAATATCAGATAACAATTGCCAAACTTTCAAAGTAATAGCTCTTATAAAAACTTTTTTATTACCAAAAATAACATTTCTTGCATTCCTCTTTGAGTTGAAATATCTCCCTAATGAAGCATTCTCGGACCCATGTTTATAGGATTTTTTTTTCTTGTTTTTATTCAAGGATTCTCCACCCGAGAGATTTTAATACAAATGTGGTCCCCCTGTATAGGGTGTCCCAGCACTGCAACAAAGTAACTCTACTCTAAAATGAAAAATGATATTAGATATGCGGTTTTCGACAAAATATACAATAATTTTAGGCGCACACTCTAAAAATATTTTAATAATATACCATTTCATTCCAAAATGGAGGACTTTTTTTTTAAGAAACACCTAGTAAATTATGACATTTTTGGGATTCTTATCAAAAATTAATCATACTTTATATAAACTTTTATGGGTCTATCTAAACTCGTTTTGCTGATGTGTCATTTAAGCGCGGAAAGATCCATATTTGAAAAATAATTGCTCTAAAACAAATGCCAATTTTGGATTGAAATTTCAATATCGTCTATATATTTTACAGCTATCATGTGAAACTTAAATTTGTGATAAGCTTTCTATTGACATAATATTTGTATGGTTACATCTTAAAAGTTTAGGAGATATTAATGTCCAAATAGAGATAAAATCAAAACCGCGCTTTTGATGACTTTGAAAATTCGGACCATGCCTTGCACAACAAAAAACTATTGACTAATCAAAATATTAGTCCTAATTCTGTTCTGGATTTTTTATTGATGGTTGAAGAAAATCCATCGATTAGTACAAGAGAAGTTTGAAAAATGATCCGTTTCACCCATATCATATTGAATTGCACAATACTCTGTATAGTAATGATTTTATGAAGAGAGTGGAATTTTTTGTTTTGTTACAAAGCATGATGACCGCGGATGTAAATTTATAACAAACAAAATTTTGTTTACTGATGAAGCCATCTTCAAAAACAATGAACCCGTCAACAGGTTTAATATGCACTATTATGTAACACGGAGAACCCGCACTGGTTTGCGGAGAAATAACAAGTAACCATGTTATTGGGCCTCAATTTTTTGATGGAACTATAACTGGGGAGATGTATGATTCAATACCATTATTGGTGGAAAATGTTGACTTAGTGACAAGAAGAGTAATGTGGCTTCAGTAAGATGCAGCCCTGTGCACTATCATCGGATTATTAGACAATATTTTAATAAATGGCTACCTGGATACTGGATTGACAGAAATGGATCTGTAAAATCTGTAAAAATGTTATGCGAAGGAAGCCTAAATCTGAACCTTATATAGCGCTTTGTGAAATGCTACATCCATCCGGTGCTACTTTACGGTGTAGAGGCTTGGACATTGAAAGTCAATACTATGAATAGACTTGAAGCTTTCGAAATGTGGACAATTCGGAGGATGCTTAGAATATCCTGGGTGGAGCATATCTCAAATGCTGAGGTCCTCAGACGCGTGGGAAGAGACAGAGAGCTACTGGTAATTGTTAAAAAACGTAAGACAGCATACCTTGGACACATTCTTAGAAACTGCAAATACAATCTGCTGAAACGTATTATGGAGGGCAAGATAGAGGGTAGACGTGGTCCAGGTCGTAGAAAACACTCATGGCTGAAAAACATTAGAGACTGGACAGGACTAAACTCTCATACTCTGTTCAGACTAGCGCAAAATCGAAAAGAATTCAGAACGATTGTTGCCAACCTTTAGTAATGGAGGAGGCAGCCAAAGAAGAAGAAGGATCTGTAAATTGGCCGGTCAGATCCCCCGACTTATAGGCAGATTCTGGTCAAAATTAAGGCCGTTAATTAGAGACAAATAAGGTAACTATGGAAATTGTCCAATCAACCAATATAACATATTTAAATTTAAAGGCTTTTAAACTTAAACGATTTGACCAGAATCTGGGTATTTACCCCTATAGATTTTTTCTTTTGGGCCATGTAAAATGTTTAGTCTCAATCCACAACACCTAATAACATGGAAGAACGAATAAAACGAGCTATTCGATCCGTCCCACCGGATATTCTCAATAATTCATTTGTACATAGACTTAATGTTTGTAGTGAGCAAACAAATCACGGGCCAAAAATTGACAGATTCTTCATTGTTTCTCTATTTGGATATTAATTCCTCCTATACAAACATTATGTCAATAGAAACCTTTTAATAGATGGCATCAATTGATGTTAAAATATACAGGGTGTTCCATTTTAAAATTTATTTTAATTGGTCAATTTACGTTTCATGAGGCACCTTGTAAAAGATTATCACAAATTAAAATTTAACATCTTTGCTATAAATTAAACGATATTGGAAATTTGTTTTCAAAATTTGAACCCAAAATTGCCATTTATTTTAGTTCAGTGATTTCTCAAAAAAATTTTCGGTTAAATAGCAAATATCAGCAATACGAGTGAAGTTAGAGCCATAAAAGTTTATATAAAGTAAAATCATTTTTTTGGTATACAGGATGTCCAGAAATTAGGTGGCAAAATTTTAGGAGGCGATTCTACAATTGATTTTAAGAAAAAACTTCCTATAAACATATGACCGATTTTGCTTCCTAAGGGAGCCACAGCCCTTGAAATATTGTCAGTACAATAGGTCGATTAACCCTATATTTTAAAGAAACAATTCAAACTTATCAAATAGCCTAATAATAAAATTCGAGTATTGTAGAACAAAAGTAGCGAAATTATTGTATAGTAAAATAGTAAAATATGATTGGAACTCTGCATGTGAATGGTTAAATGTATTTTTCTCGAAAAGGTTGAATTCGAGTTGGGATAAGAGTATCTTTTTTGTCTAAAATTAATAAGGATTAATATTATGAAAATAAATATTATGTTATGTTAACCATAAAAAAGTTAACGCTATTTTTAAATTTAACGCTTCTTAAAACTACCCTTTCGGAGGGTTCAAAAAATCTCACAAAAATCATAAAATTGTATCTTCAGGTTATTGTGCTTTACACCAAGTTTCTAATTTTTACTACAATCCGTTTTCAAATAAATGACGAAAAACCTACTTTTAGACACAATATTTTAAGGGCTGTAGCTACCTTAGGATGCAAAATCGGAGATATGCTTATAGAAAGTTTTTATCTTAAAATTAGTTGTAGAATCGCCTCCTAAAATTTTGCCGTTTATTTTTTGAACACCCTACATCCAGTATATTATTAAATTTTTTTTAGAGTGTGCTCCCAAAAGTATTGTATATTCTGTTGAAAACCACATGTCGATATCTTTTATCATTTTAGAGTAATGTTACTTTCTTGCAGCGTTGGGACTCCCTGTATAGAAGCAGAAATGTTAAACGCGTTAAAACTATGTTTATTCTTTTAGAAGCTGAAAATATTGCTAATTATATAATTATAAAAATAAAGGATTATAAGAAAGCAGTTAGTTTATTTCAAGTCCTCGCCGGTGGTGATAAATTAATCATGTTATAAGGATTTTGTTTTATGAAGCATCCAAGTCTTAAAATAAATTTGAGTAGAGCTGGTGTTAGTGTGGAGTTTAAAAATAACTCGCGTAAGCAATGAGCATCACACGGTCTTCACCTGGCGACAGTTGTAGCCCTGACAATTGTAACCTTGATTCAGAATTCAGCTTGTCTTTCTGGCCTCCTTTTGTGGGAGTAAGTTCCCGTTTGAAGAGATCGTCAAAGTCAACTTGTGGACTCTTCGGCGACTTCTTCCCGGATAATTGGTGGTTTTCTTTGAGACACTTATGAACCGGAAGGAAATCGGAATAGGAGAGTCTCTTCGCTTTGGCTCCTTGTAAGTTAAAATCTGTTTTGGAGAGGTTGGTTTCGCTTTTAGTTGGTTTACCACGCGCGGGGGTCACGGGGGGTTCCAGGTGATCACTGCTGCGGGTGATTTTTTTGGTGCTAGCTTCCGAAAAGGAGTTGCCAACTGGGGCACTTCTCGCGGAGCTACTCGTTGAAGGGATGCTGGGGCTAGGGCAAGTGTTGCAGCTGCCGGTTGAATGGCTACTACGGGGTAGAGGGTTGGTGGTGATGCGTTTAGGAAGACTTTCTTGAAGAGGTCCTCTGGGCACGTATATCAGACGACCGTATGACAGATAAACTAATTCATCTGCCGGGAATATTACATACATGCTCTCCTCCACACACACATCGCGAACTTTCCCTCTCCGTCCCTGATTTTACCCGCACACTTTGACACATTAATGGGTCAGTCGCTTAAAGGAACCACACATTTTAGTTCAAAACCCACCAATTATCCGAGAACGTCTTTCTACACCTGGGAAGAAACAGAACATTAAATTTTCACCAATACTCAAATTCCTTTAAACATATATTTCACCCCAATTTTACTTCAACCCAAAACCTCTTATTTATATTCTCTTTGATATAAGTATTTCAACCTCTTTACTCAATTCGCCACTTACAACTACATCAAATCGCTAACCTACTCATACAAAAAGTGTGAACATTAATTTTTCTTTTTAGAATTACTCACCTTTTACTTTAAAATGCAGCAATTATTTATAATAACTTTTTACTAAGTCGAATAAAATGCTAAAATTTCATCAAAAAATAGATTTTTAGAAAATACAGAGTAGTCCGTTTAACCTGGAGAGTTGAAACATCTCTAAAAGTAAGAGTTTAAAAAATAATTGATGCAAAAATCGTTGAGTTGAACGGAGCTTCAGACTTGGGGATAGTTATTTTTTACCTGGAGGACTTCTTGATTATTCTAACCCCAACTCAGTTTTTTCAAATAACCATGAAAAGGTCTTCCAGGTAAAAAACTATACCCATTCTCTGGCTCTTTCAAACGAGACAAATTTTATTATAACCTCTTTCTTTTAGACGAATATCCACTATTCAGGCTAAACGAGCACCCTGTATAATTTAATTACAATAATTTAACCACAATGTACAACAAATATTTTTTTCTATGACTATTGTATAATGGGTACTTTATGAATGCGTTTCTAGACAAGCAATGATAGCTATTACACTCACACCCGTGTGTTTTGGTTACCGGTAACATAATTCCATCGGTTACCCGTAGATCTCCCTAACCAAATTCAAACAACTTATGAAATAAAGTTGATATTGATCGGGGTTCGAACCCGTAACTTTTGAATCTACAGTCAACCTAACTGAGGCCTGTTACGACACCCGCCTGTCGGCTCATGTCGCAAATTCGGCCTGCGTGAGTAATGGCTATCATTACTCGCTCGTTGAATAATATAGTATTTTAATTTTTATTTATCAAATTTTTCCCTATTTTTTGAAATATTAATATAATTGATGTCATATTGTGAGAGAATTGTGGGTGATAAAAAAAACCTGATATCGAATACGGTTTCAGCACCCAAAAATACATAAGGTGCTGGTAAATTAGTTTAAATAGTTTTTAAAAACATTTTTGTTGGCCTGTGTAATTAATGCTCGAGCAATAATTCTTTATGCAATAATTATAAAATCGATAAACTTTTTAATGATTATAATCAGCTTTGCTTACTTACTCGAGTTGAAAACTATTTTCTAAAGCACACAAAAAGTTTTATTGCAGTTTTCAATATTTAAAACATAATTTTCGCCTTTCAGCGCATGCAAATAAAATATTCTTGGGGAAAACTTTGTTTCAAACGTCTTATTTATTTAGACGTAAAACGCAAAGACGCGTATTTTAAAAGTTTAATTATAACAAGTCAGTGGAAGATTTTACTCTGATGTGTAAAATTTTGATGGAAAAGTAATAACTTTATATAATAAATATATAACAAGATCAAGTTTTCAAAATAAATTTTAGAAATTGCTCCCATAAGTTATACCTACTTTTAAAAACTCCTGAGGCGAGAACACTTTTTCTATTTAAAACATGTTATTACGACTCTAAAATGATGGTAAAGTTTTATCGAAAAAAAATTCTTGAAAATGTTTAGTACAAGTTATTTTGGTCAGTAAAGTAGTCTCTCCTACAAAGTCCTCAAGCTTCAGGATTGGTCAAATATTTTTCAGGAAATTTATTTTTTTGTAAAATGTTGAAATTTTCTTGCCCTAAAGATTTTGGCTATTGACATAACTCCAGAAGTAATGAAGATATCGATACGAATCTCTTTGCGTATTTGAGAATAATCAAAGAGCTTTCAAATAACTTAACAAATGTATAATATATGTTAAAACTCCCATGATTTCCAATTTGAAAGGTGTGGAGGCAAATGAAGAGATGTCGATTTCAAAATTAAAATTTCATTTTCTTGGACACTTGGCTAAACCGCCACGTATAGCGATTTTTGACTCCCTGTTTTTTTCAAACCACCACGCAGAAATTTTACCTATATTCCAATTTTTAGAATTTTTTGGACGTTATCGGAAAAAAAAACCTGACGCCACATAATTGAAAGCACAGTAACACATTATTTCCTGGTTAACTAAGTTTAAAATACGATTCAAATAATGGAAAGTTGAATAACTTTTGGTTAAAAATTGTGGTCTTCACGAATTTTCAAAATTCGGCCTTAAAAGTATAAAAAAACTGACCTCAACTTTCCAATGTTTTCAAAAAATATTTCGGCAACGCCGTCGATTTGACCGAACAGGCTTAAGCCTGGTGCATACAAATAAGGGTAAAAAAGAGTCCCAATTTTGTCGTATTAATTCCAAATACAGAGGAGTTGAGATTTTTCAAAATTGGCAAAAAAAATCATAAAAAGTGGGAAAACTGTTTATATTTTGTTGAATTTGAAAAATACTATGATAATCATCTATAACCATACAAAAGTAAATCACCTTAAAAATGGCGGTTATTTAGTAAAAGCTATACTTTTGAAACTAATCATTCTAATAACATAGAAGACAAAACATTAGTGTTTTTAAAAATTGACCATGGTAAATACGATGGTATTTAAATCTTCTTCAATCCTCCAAAAATAGAGTTTGATATTTTCATGAGATTTCAATAAAATAAATGTTTTGGTATATTTATAAATATTTCATTAATACACATTTCCAAATACTTCCTAATCCTATAGTTTAATAATACATTAGTGGAAACTTGATCTAACGTCCATCAAACCAACAATTTAGTAAAATCGCTTATGTTTATTAAAGGCACTTCATTTCCAGCTGACTTTATAATTAACAAAGACAGAAACAAGAGGCTTGCAAATATTCCTCAAACATAACACTGCAAATAATTAAATTAAACACAAAAGCTATTAAAAGTCAGACAAATAACAATTCAATATTAACTCCAATTCCTGTACAAATTCCGAAGAGCCCCCAGACAAAGGTAAATATTTTATCACGCGCATCACTAGAATAAAACTACAACAACCTACTCCTGACGTCGCTTCCAAGAAAAGCTATGAAAAGCCATTAGGGCAAGAAAAATCGATGAAAAGCTTACTTAAAATTTTCGCTCCAATAAAGCAATATTTTGGTATGGCATGATCCGCAAATTGAACTAATTTTATTTATTTCTAAAAGTGCTCTTTTCAGTACTCCATGAAAAGGAAAACCTTTCATTTTCTTTAGAATTAATAATTATATTCCTGCTTAAACTATATTACGCCATGTGAATACCGCATATTGTTCGCATTTTTCGATTTAATTTTCCTTCCAGCGCTTTAATTAAATGTGTGATTATAGTTTTTGCAGCGGAAAAATTAATTAATTTTTATTTAAATATTTTCAAGCCACCAAACAAATTATTATAAAATATGTTTAGATGGTGACAAGGTTAATAAGACTTCACACCTGTTCAAATATAAATCAAAAAGTCATTCTTATATTAGAAAAATGTTCTTTTAAAAATAATGCGCTACAAGTCTAGTCGCGGATTAAAAGAAGTATTGGTTTTATTTTTAAATCGCGCAGATGTTCCTGTAATTCAAACATTCAAATCCCTTAGTTGAATATAATTTGTCTAAACAAAACTTTATTAATGTAAATTAATTTTTGCCAACGTGTTACAAGCTTTTTTTATACCAATTGAATAAAATTCTGGAATTCAGAAATCGGAAAATTCGGAATGCATTTTTTATATTGTCTTGGTTTTTATGTATTGAACAAGTCTAAAAAAATGGTAGTCAGTAGACGAAAGGTCTGGCATTTATAGTGGGTTAGAATTTCATACGTTACTTCATGGTTTCGTTTGTTAGTTGTCCGATGTATAGGAGGACCATATCATGAAGAAGAATAGGACCCTTTCTGTTCACTAATTATGCTGAAGTTTCCTTTGCATTTTGTCTAGTTGGAAACACTTCTGCTTTGATTGTTTCGGTCGAATTTAGGAAGCTGTGATGGATTAGACATGCCGCATAACACCATACAGTTACCATGACCTTTATTTGGTACAGTTTGGTACGTTACAATGCGATCAAGAAACGACTCGTTTTGGTTGAAGAGAAGATGTGAAGACAATTACAGACGTTGCTTTGATTGGTTTTCGCTCAAATCGTAAGGCACTCAATTGTTTTTTGACTTCCCAATTTCTTGCAAATGGTTGAAAAATGTCATTATACTTTTAACTCCAATCCAAGCTACTGAACGCTTTGGCACGTGTTGGTTTTAACTAACCCTTGATCAACATCCCGTGATTCATCTTGAAGTCAACAATATACTACAAAACCTTTTAAACCATCATTGTACGGTACGTTTGTTAGTTGTTTCTAGACCATATGCGAAATATATTTTTGTTGTATTTCAGAAAAGATCAATTCAATTTTAGAAATGTAATTTAGAAACGTGAATTGTCTTTCAGAAAAAAAATTAATTACAGAAAGGATCAATTGTATTTCAGAATCATCAATTTTATTTCAGAAAGCATTATTTGAAAATTAGAATTCGTCAAATTAGGTTCATAAAGTATAATTTGAATTTCAGATGTAATCGATTGTATTCCAGAAAGAATCATGTTATTAAACATTCCCGAACAGCTGATTGAACAAAATAAGGAAGTGGAACTCCATAAAAATCCCTAAAGCGCCTTTTATCATGTGTATCACCCTTAATGAGTTAGTGCAAAGGCGGTATATGCTTTTCTAAGTCTCGGAATATTCTGCAAGTGGTGGTTAGAGAGGATAGGAGTAGATCAGTCATCGCTTCAACAAGGTTCGTAGGAAAAGTACTAAAGCCATATATTAACATCAACTGAGATTCTATTGGAAATTTCATTAAGCCTTCTCCCGAGAAAAAAGTCGCTTAGATATCTTGTCACGTTTTTTTCCGGAACTACACCCTGGATGATCTAGCAATCCCCTAAGACCTTCTAACGTCGGGTGCTCATGGAAATTATGTACAAAATGTTTATAATCGCTGTCGGGGCACCACCCAGGTAGGGGATACTTCTGAATCACAAATAACCCCAAATAAATTCCAGCTGAAAGTAACTAGTATCTCAAAAAATTAAATGACGTTTAGTTAAATATAAAGCAAAGAAATAAACTTACACACCACCACACACAACAAAACAGCATTAAATAAAACTACCGGATTGAAGAAACATCTAAGAATCACAGTTGACGTAAAGACAGGGAAAGATACAATAAAAACACTTGAAACTGAAAAAAAAAAGATGATGCAATGTTGAAGAAGATTAAAACAAACAAGAACTAACATACTAAAAACGGTGTCCACCAACTAATATTAGTGATAAAGATCAGACGACACACGACACAAGTGACCATCATAATTCTTTCCGAGTGAAATACTCATTAAAGTAAACATGATTAATCAAATATATCAATAAGCTAATATTATTGATTTAACTCAATAGTTCACTTCTTTCTACGGGAAACGAGTCATCAGTCCCAACATGCTAACAACTGTAGAGTCCAAACCAAGGCGATAACCAAAATACCTGAAGATAAACTGATTCCTCCGACTCACTGCCAACAAAACAAGAAGATAAACTTCATGTATTCAACCCACAATCATCAATTCACTGACTGCATTCATACAAACTCAACTATTCTCTAACGTCTAGCCTAAGGACACATAAGTCTTCAAATAATTAACGTGCCACCTGTCAACTCCTTTACCTCGTTCATCCTTAAACTCGTATATCAATGAAAAAATAATCTTGAACACGGAATACAAGGTATATTTTGGGGACAGCTTATCCATGTATTCATCCACTTCCAAACTAGGTCTCCAACATCAAAATGTAAATTGGATTTATTTAAGGTGTAGGTGTAGAAATTGTTTAAATTGATTACATCCTCTCCCAATATACCTTAGGAATCACATCGTAATATTTCTGCCAAACAAAACAATATTCGATCCGATTTTCAAAATACCTGGGGATGATGCAAGACATTATATCAGAGTTTTTAACTCTATACTCCTGGAGAAGGTTCTTAAATTGTTGGCTCTTGAATTGTTTACCAAGAATATTGTGGGACTTGAAACAACAAAAATAATTGGTTTTCAAGAAAGTTATAAATCGATGGAGCGGTTGTACTTCGTAGAATTTGAGGCAAATAAAATTTGCTTGATCACCAGTAGCCATGAATTTCTTCGCTTCGAACGAAGGAATGGACTCATCGAATCAGCAGAAACTATTTAATTTTATTTCCTCATTATACCAGGACAGAACTTGTTGGGAGTCTTTTGAGCAACGCATACCTTACATGATCTTGCATATCGTAAGACAAAATAAATGGAACTTGTTCATTTAAACTGCAAATAAAACCCGAAGTGGCCCATCAACTTATCATTATGATTCCTTCTCAATATAGATTTATTCTCTCATGTTGCGTGGGACCACCAGTTTCCATTTACTCTGATTTAGTGACCAACTTGTAAATGTTTTCTTTCTCCATACGCCATCCGGGAAATTAATTGGACTGACTCTAATCTTTCCTACCATTCCAGCATACCAAATATCATAGGTAGAATTCCAATGGACATCTGAGGCATCCGAGATAAAGCATCAGAAAACACTACGTCCTTGTTCTTACGGCAAGACGACTTGTTGGTTCCTAATGCTTTGTTCTGGAACCCTCAGTTATTTCTTATGGAAGATGATTTAAATTCTTCCGATGATAGATGATATGCTGGAATGATAGGATAGATTAGAGCTAGTCCAGACTTCATCAATAATTGTTTGTAGTGGTTTTACCTGTTGTTAAATTGCCAAAGCATATTTTCCTTAAATTATATGTGTTTCATGTGGTTCACGTGCACAATCACCGCCAAAAACTTTTGTCTGATTTTTCTGAAATACAATTGATGATTCTGAAATACAATTGATAAATTCTGAACTACAAATGATAATTCTGAAATTAAATTGATTTATCTGAAATAGAATTGGAACTTTCTGAAACACAATTGGAAAGATGTAGAGAAATAGCTCGAGTTTGATTCATAAATTGAATCTTCATAATTGGACCAACTCGTCATTCGACTTCATACAAAGTTGAACTCGGTTAATTTTGGTTATTGGTACATCTCTTCCTATTCTATCCACTGTGTTTCATTCTTTAACAGCTGCCAACAATTTAACCAAATTTTAAATGAACAATTCGAATGCTACTATAAGAAGGAGTTTATGAACAGATTTTAATTTTTCGGTTAACCACTAACCAACCATAAAAGCCTTTCGAAATCGCTTATAATTTCATAACCACCTAATAAAAAGGTATTTAAAAAATGAGCATTTAAAACTAAAGTATCAAAAACCGCAATAACTTTCTTATGACTTAATGATATTTCTGACCCATAGCGTGCAACTCCAACAAGAATTAAAAGACAGCAATCAATAATGGGATAATTGTGTGTAATTTAAAAAATTTAATATGCGAGAGCTGTTTATTCAGCAATATTACTCTTAATTATTCTCATTATTTTATTGCGTGCAGGCTTTTCTGTTATTTTCATTAACTGAAGTGGCCTGCGTCGTTTTTCTTATTTTTATCTACTTAGTTCTCTTTTCAAATACAAAACCAACTTTATAATAATTTAGTTTATTTATATTTTAATTTTAAGCTTTTAAAATTTAAAAAAAGATTATAAATTTCATAATTATATTATTTCATGTTCAATTTTCGTTTTGTATTGTATTATATATTATAATTATATTTTTTTGTGTGAATGATTTTTAATTTAGGTGAAATAATTAATAATTAATACTTGTGATTAACTCAACATAGAAGTAATGTGTAATTAAATCAATTACAGGAGATTTGGTTTTGATTTTAATGCTATTGAGTTTATTAGAACAATAATCGTAAATTATTAATTTTAATTACCATAATTCGTAAAGAAAATCAATTATTTGTAAAATAATAATGATCAGGCTTCTACAGAGGTTCATAAAATTCCTATAAATATTTCATCGCTTCAATATTTACACGTACGTTTCTACTAAAGTTCCTGGAATAAAATGTTTACGTTTCTTCTTACAGAATTGACTAAATACTGTTTAATTTATGCTGTACAGAAACATCAATTAAAGCCCAAAATTTAGGATTTACAAAATGTTTGTGAAAATATGAGATTTGAGTTATAAATAATTTAGGTGTAACTTTTTAGATTTTATAAATATGCAATTAAGAGTTGATTTTATTGAAGCTTTATTTATTTATAAACAAAAGAGGAACAGCTGTGCAAATAGATAAGAATATATTGGCGCAATTACTTCAGCTACTTGACACATATGAGCGTCATTACGTTTAACTAAGCACTAACATCCAAAAGTGTTAAATGACTCATTTCTAACTTTTCTAAACTCCCATACAAAAATTATAGGCGGAGAACCAAAATTTTGATGGAAATTATTGATTAAATATATGGAAATTTAATTAAAATTTAATTAAATTTTATCAATGTTTGTTTTAATTTATTAATGAATTTTATAAAAACCCTATATTAATTTTACCATGAGAAATATAATACCCAGTAGTATCCTATTAAACAAATATACAAGGTCCGGCAAAAATAACAAAACAGTGGCGTATTTTTTGATTGCGTGAATATGGTTTTTCAAAAATTTGCATAATTATACGGTATTACAATAGTATATTACGATACAAAGTCGGTAAGTACGTTATGATAGAACGAGAAAAAGGTTAGTTTATTTTTCGAGGCCTGTCATACCGCACTTAAAAATCGTGTAACGTATATTATTTTTGGCGCTACCAACCTATATTTGTACATATTCATAAATTCTTATATCAGAATTAAAGCTTGAAAGAAATGAAAAGTTACGTTATTTAATTTTTAAAGTTAAGATCATAGAATAATAACATTTAGAAGTGCAAATTGTCAAGCAGTTATGGCGCCACCTTTTATATTTAAGGCAAACTATTTCATAACGAAACACTGTTCTGTTATAAATCAGAACGAAACTGCATTTTTTGGTCACTATAGCAATCAATCTTCGTTTGGGAATTTCATAGTAACGCGTTTGTAGACATGAACGGTAAGTGTACAAATATAGGTTGGTAGCACAAAAAACTACATTCATGATTCAGAACTTTCCTATTTTTTGATATGCCTTGTGGGGAGAAGAACCCCGTTTTTTATAAATTGCAGCCCATATTGAGTTTCACCGTATTTTAGAGGGAATAAGAAAAGAAATACATTCCTGCAAACCAGAAGTTATTATGTTGGTTTTTTAAAAAGTTATTAACCCTTCAGTATACGCGCATTTTTTTCATTAAATACCTGTAGTGTGAAATGAAGTGTTTCTTTTTTCATTCTCATTAAAATTTGGTGAAACTCGATAGAGGGTGCAATTTAAAAAAAGTAGGTTAGTTCTCCCCATAAGGCCCTAAAAGATGGGAAAATTCTAAATCTCAATATGTCGTAATACCGTGTAAGTATGCTAATTGTTGAAAAAAAATATTGGATATTAAAATTAATTTATAAATAGGAAACCACTTTTAAGATGACTACAGTATTAGTGTAGGTCATGGTCAAATGGCATAACTTCAAATAGTAATTAACCTACTTATGACGTCACTTTATTAGTTCTGCGCCTGGACGTAAGAAGGAGATCACTTAGCTTAAATCGCGAGTATAATAAAACAGGCAATTTTTGCTTTTTATAAGCGCAAATGTATAAGTTAAATTAATTTTTTCTTTTTGACGTTACCTCACTTCAATAGTTTAAAAAATTCTACCAGAGGGCGAGTGGAATTCCGAAATTGCTAATAGTGGTTATTATTTGTTGCTATTGCCTCTAAACTTCCTTGGTTCACCTCTCAAAAATATAATTTACATCAATTAATTACTGCAAGACTTTTTAAAATACAAGATAGGAAATTTTAAGATAACTTGGGTAGAAAATTTATTGTGACCGAAATGCAGGTATCAATTTTACCGACAATTTATGTCAATTTGATGTTAAAATCTATACCCTTTTCCCTGCATAAAAGAATAAAATTCTACAAAAAATGGCTTTTAAGCGGAAACAAAAAAAAGTTGCAGTATTTTGGCAATTTTAAAAGAAACTATAATAAATACCGAGTGTCCCCAATAAAAATTTCTTTAAGAATATTTCATGAAAATGATGAAAAAGGTCAATGTTTTCTTTCCAAGGCAACGAAATTATAATATGTGATATGTTCAATTTCCACTTTCAAGCCACTACCTCCGAGAACCCCCATTGCAAATGTTAAATAGGAATGGGAGTCAAGTGATATTTTAAATTAAAGGTTTTTGAAACCTAAAACAAATCGATGAAATGAAAAAAGTACTCATTTAATGTAAAGTAACCTTGACCCTCTTCCCAATTTAAGATTTTTAGGAAGCTGTTAAAAGTAGAACTTGGAAACAAATACAAAATTTCGTCCCCTTTGAAGTAAAATCTTATATTTTTTGAAGTTTTCTAAAAGACCAATATTTCAGAGAGGACAAGATATATTTGAGATATCCTGTATATAAATTGACACTTACTATTTTTAAAAATATCCGTACTTTGGTGTTAAATTTTTTTTGTTTGACTTATAAAACCAACTTTGTAGAATATTAAATATGTATTTCTGTAAAAACTACTGAGTATGATTTTAGTTGATAATCCACAAATATATCGAAGTATGTAAATTCAGCAAAAATGGTTTTGAAGCTAACAGCAAAAATTAAAAATATCTTTAAAAAAACGGAGAAAAATCACCAACGCAGTAATTTTGCCAAATAAAATGCTACAATGGTAAATTCGATAGCCAATTTTGTATTCTAAAAATGTACCAAGGTATATTAAACCAAACATATAAATTTTGATGCTAAAACTACTAATTTAAAAGTTTTTTAATTTAAAAAATGTAAAAAAAAAACTGCATAATTTTTTCCAATTTAAACAGCAGTTACCATTGGTAAATATAGAAACTCTAAGTTACTATGAAGTTAAATTGCTTTTTAATGTTTGCAATTAAGATTTTCGGGTTCGTAAAGTTTAATAAGCAATAATTCATGTTTAAATACTGATAATTAAATTGTGAAAATTACTCGTGTTCTTATTATTTACAATTTAAACAAAAGTTATGTTCGTAATTTTCGTAATTCGATTATAAGTTTATATAAGTAATTATAGAACTTTGAGGCTTAAATTGAGCCCCGCACAATTTGTCGCCTGTTTGCTATTTTACTCGTGTTTTATTAGATTATCAGATAACAAAAATAGTTTTAAAGAAATTTACGTTCTTCGAAAATACTCGTTTATTTTAAACATCTCCCAAATAAATTTTTAGAGTGGTTCAAAAAATTAAATTATTAATATAAAAATGTATTTTGTACGGGTATAAAGTAGGTAATTATATCCCTGCAATGTATAAATTAAATTTTTGTAAGAAGTAGTTGGGTTATTTTCGTCAACCCTATCAGTTATTCACCGCGTAGTTATTAATAAGCCCCATCAATTTGAGTCAGAAATTTGAGTAAAATTTCCGGCGCTGGCGTCGCAAAAATAACACGTACAAATGTTTTATTCAAATTTGCAAGGAAAAAATAGTACGCGTTTAATCCCGCGTAGAAAACACGCGACTATGTTGCAAGTATTTAAATTTATTTTTATGTATTTCGGTGCCTAGGTCGTTTTAAAAAAACATTTAATTTAAATGAATTTCTACAAGTGCCAAGAACCGACACCAATAATAAACTTATTTTTATTATCATCTAAAATGTAAAATGTAAAATAATTTTGTTGAAATTATTTGGTAAAACTTACAAAAATGTAACTAGTAATTCGTTTCGGTTGCTATAATTTCATCATCAGAGAAGTGCACTAGCGTAGAAGCGTCGGGGTGGCAACTTGTCGCTACCTGGCTACGACATCGCGAACCGCACTGTTCGCGCCGTTTCGACGCCTTGTCTATATTTGCGTCGGCAGCCGTAGCTGAACTGGCGTCGCGACGCCAGGCCGCATCTTACGCGTTCACCTGTATGACCTGAAACGCGCATGACCAAGCCTAATCTTCATTTTTAGGGATATTAATGACCTTACATACATTCACTTCAATTCAGGGCTAACGCACACGTCCCTCTTCATTTACACCAACTTTACCCAATAATTACCCAAATTTTTCCCAATTTTAATCCACTTATTTTTAGTTCTTTAATTTGATTTATATTTAATTTTAGCTACCCACTTATTAATTACCCAAATAATGCACCAAGCCAAAACTAAATTACCCATACATTTTTCAAAATAAATAATCATGAAATTCTTTACTTTTTTTACAATGAACAAATAGTTTTCGTGAAATTTTTTTTATTATATTTTTTAAATTTTCTAAATATATTGTTGTCCTTCGAAGCTAAGAGTAAAGAAGGACTGTAATAATGTTATATTTTAAAAACTAAAATATGTATGTTAAAAATGACCTATGCGGGTTTTCCGAGTTATAAATTTTTCATAGAGACGTTTGATTAAAATCGGAAAATCCAATACGAAGCTTTCACAACAGTACAAACAATTTTCTCTTCAATTTTCGCCTCCCTTTATAATGTTTATCAATTTTTAAGGATGTCAAAGTGTCGCTCTATTTCAGCTTCGTGAAAATTTTAGATACTGTCGCTCGAATTTTCTTTATTTTACAGCGACATATTAAAATAACATTTTACTTCAAAAGATATTTTACTTATCAATAATAATTATTTAATTTAAATCAAATTTCGGCCTACTTATAGTTTTATTAATCTTGGCATAAATACAATTTTTAGTTTAATTAAATGTGATTAACGACATAAACAATAATCCTGTTTCAACCCATACTGGGATTCATCAGTGGCAAATGACGTCAGAAGTAGGTCAATGCAAAGTGACCTAACCTCGGTGACATTCGAAAGTTAGGTGGTAAAATTGACAACGTGATGGCAATTTACCTACTTTTGATGACTTTTGATTGGTTGTGCTTTCGTGGAGAGAGATCGCTTAACTGGAAAAGCCAATATTTGATCATTACCTCTATACAAGGTGTTCCAAAAATCGCGTATAAGCTCTTGCTATGGGCGCGTTCCACTAAAAACTCGCAATCCCCACGACGACCACAAAGTCGTTCCACATAAGACCACGGTTGTTTCTTTCGTGCATAAAAACGTCACCGATGGCGACCGCAAGAAACTTTAGTGTTCATTAGTGGAACGCGCCCTATATTAACAGAGACATTTAAGCCCTCAAAGCATATAAATTGTAACTAAATTATTAATGTTTGGTAGCATAATTTGTCATATCTAGACCTTCTAGAGGAAAATCAATCGTCACATCCAATTCTCTTCCATATTTCTTGTGTTTAAAATCTTTTCAAATAACCAAAATTTAAGGCAACTTATAAATCCTTTTCTGTACTTTGATTAAGAAGGCTTCTTATCCTCATCCAAGGTTTTCTTTCTGGTAAACCTATCGAGGCGGAAACTCTTCAACTGAGCAAGAATCAAAACATGTTTTTAAACCCCTAAGTTATATGAGCAAAGAAATTAAATATTCTTTAAAGGGTGTACGTGATCTGAGCAAATTTTGTGTTTACGAAAATCGACCTAATGGATTTGTTCGCAAGGGCTAAAACCTGCTAAAACCTCCGCTAATTTCTATTCTACCTGTCATTTATCCTTTTTTCACATAAAGTTGTTCCTTAGCAATAAATATTTACATATTTCGGTATGGCTATAAAACTTACTCAGTTGAAGTCCATCCATCAAGGCAATGGAAATAAAGTTGAAAAGGTAATGTTTTCTGAAATATTGGAAGTGAGAGATCCCAGACAGAATCAAATACAGGGTGGCGCAAAAGTAATGTCATTATTTGAATTGGCCGCAATTTTTGTAGATGTCGCCAAATATCACTGTGCTTTGACATTTATGATGTAGATATACAGGGTGTCCCATTTAACGTGGGAGTGTATGGGTATCTTTGTTATTATTGGAGACAGAAAGTCGGTTAAATGGACAAAGTAGTAGAGATTTTTTCGAATATTAATAATTCATTTACAAAAAATTTGAATAACGAATCGTTCCAACGCTATCTTGAAAAAAACAAGAAAATGCGATTTTTAAAATATGGCTATACCTTTTTTATTTTCTGTGGTACCAAAAAAGTTTTTTGACATAATACAGGTAATTTTTTGTGTACAATGCAGTAAAACAAATAGACTTGGCGAAAAAAAATATTCATTTATTTTACTGTATTGTATTCAAAAATTGTCTGTATTATGTCAACAAAGTTCTTTGGTACCACCGAAAATAACGAAGTTATAGCCATATTTTGAAAATGGCATTTTCTTGTTTTTTCAAGATAGCGTTGGAAAGATGCGATATTCAAATTTTTTGTAAATGAATTATTAATATTGGAAAAAATCTCAACTACTTTGTCCACTTAACCGACTTTCTATCTCCAATGATAACAAAGATACCCATATAGTCCAACGTCAAATGGGACACCCGACACCCTGTATAGTGATTTAGTTGTCAACAAGCCATGGAGCGATACACACCTCAAGAACGTGAGAGTTGAGACTCCAATTTGGAAAGGTCAAGTTATCTCCCGTTTTGGAGATTTGAATTCGCCGTCCAGATCGCCAGATCTAACAGCACCAGACTTCTTCCTTTGGGGCTTTTTAAAACCTCGCGTTTACCACAACAAACCACGAACCTTGCAAGACTTGAAAGCTAACATTGAAGAAGAAATCGCCAATTTGGAGCCAGATGTTCAAAATGTCGTAAAACGAGCGCAATTATAAATCAACTCGGAAGGTGGCCATTTGAGCGATATAATTTATTCCAAGTAATGTAACCAATTAAACACTTTCAAATAAACTTTTGATGAAAACAGAGCACTTTTTTTCATTTATAATAAAATGCCAGCCAATTCAAATTATGACATTATTTTTGCACCACCATGTATAACTTAAAAGCAACAACAGTGAGTGCATTTAAGAGATAACTTAAATTGGCCAACATAAATATCTACCATCTTAGAATATTATCGTCTTAAATACCTTTGCCAAGACTTCGGTGCTTTTCCTGAATATAAATGGTTTGGTTGAATCTTATTGATATTTTCATGCAAACCTTCTAATAAATATCTGAGGAATTCTTGAGTGTCCTGTTGTGAGTAGATATAAAATAGTACTATAAATTAAGTTTCTTTTATTCTGGTTGTTCAACTCAATCACATAAAATAACTTCCAGTGAGATATTCTAAGAGAGGCTTTTGTATTGGAGAGAAATTGTATCATAGAATTCATGAAACAGGTGTTTCCAATATTTTTTTAAACCACTTATTTTTGAATGATCATACTGGCATATTTTCTCCTCATCCAAAATCTTCTTGTTTGACAAGATTATAAAATTTTCATATTCCAATTAATTTCGCTGAAAACTTTGAGTATCAATCGAATATTGGGAAATTGGTGATTTTATAGACTTGGATGGATTTCATTACCTCCATCATCAATATTAATTATTGTACCTTTTTTGTATAACATTGTTCATGATATTTATTTTAGATCTACCTTCATTAACACTGGTAAAGTATGTTCTAGTTAATTTTCTTTAATTTTATTCTCTATGAATCTGTTATTTTTATTATTTTGGATGTAAAAATTTCATCCAGATCTCTAGAAGATGGTACAGTATTTAATATACAGGCTTAATTTAATCTTTGTATTTCGATGCAATTTTTTGTTTAATAAACTCAGTAGATCTTGTCTCTCTAGATATGTCAAATATTTTTTTCCAATTGAATTAATAATGTTTTAGATTGTGATTACAAAGAAATAAAAATGAACCTATCTTTGTATTTTTCCAAAACACCTTTTAGGGAATGTATTAAAATTGAGTCAATTAAAGTTTCAACACAAATTACATCTCGTACAAATGTTTTTACAAATTTATAAGGAGTTAGTGTCATACCATCTGGTCTTTTTCCAGCTTACCTTGCTAGTTTAGGAGGTTCTAAAATAGCATTAATATTTGCTGAATTTAAGACATGTAAGATTACATCATTGATACCAACACGACGAATATAACTATGGTTAACAAAAACATTATATTCACTTTCACAATGACAAATATGAGAAAAACATAGTTCTACATCAATACCACAGAAATTCTGTGGTCATCTAAAAGATTTTCAACAGAAGGAATTAGAAGAGCATTAATCCATGATACAGATTCTTTACTTGCTGTTACATGTATTCTAATCTGGTCTATAATTCTTTTTGTACTTTTAGAGATTTACAAATAAGTAATCCAGACTTTATTTTACATACATCTAACGGTACCAAATTACAAATTCCATTAATTGTTTTAATTATCACGAAAATTAAATCAAGCAGCATAATGCGAAGCCAAATAGATTGGAAGCAAAGCTAGTCATCTGTCTGACGAAGGCCAACTCCTCCTAAATTAACTGGGAATGAAGATTGTCTCCAAGTTTTGTCGTTAATTACAATTTGTAATAGATATTAAGCAACTATTAACAACAGTGTCAATTTCTGGTAAAGTATCAATTTTTTGAAGCATCAAGGCAATTTATTAAAATATATCTTGCTTTGTGAGCATGTAAATCGATTAACCGACTTTTAAGTAATGTCATGGAAGATTTTTTCTTAATTAAAGTCCAATATGTATAGCTTCTTTTTTAGTAAAGGTGAACCAAGTAAAATTAAATTTTCAACTTTTGGAAAACTAGTTGGAGCAAAACTTAAAATTAAGTTGTAAAGTACATCTTTTCCTTGTAAACTGTCATCAAAAATAAATGCTTCACATTTATCGAAATTTAATTTCAAACCAATTTCTTTATTATATTAATTTCCTCTTTATTATTTTTTTGATAACAATACAACAGTCCTAATGATCACCTTATGGAACATCAGATTTATAATCCAATAAAAATTCTCCAAAAATTAGAGTGATTTACATTTTTTTCAAACTTTCAAGTTTCTTAATACTATGACATTTCTATAGATTCTGGCCTGCTTATTACAGTAAAATAAAAAATTTAACTTTGCGATCAGGAATTACAGGTCTTTTTGTAACACATGTTTTGGCCAACGGTCTTCCTAAGTGCGCCAATAAGAATATTCATTCCCAATCCTTTTAATTAGTGCCCTGTTGATGAAGAGTTGTAAATTAAAGTTATCTAATTTTAATATTTGATGTGGATTTAAGAGATGGCGCTTGTCGTTTGAAAAACAAAGCGACGCCCTTTATCGACGTCGTTTGACGTCATGCGCCGAATACAGTCCAGGCAAAAAACTTCCCCAATAAATCTCAAGGCGGGAAAAATATGAAAATTTAAATGCCTTCAAAACTTTAGGCAATTCACAACTTGATATTTTTGGAGTCCACTATAACTTTCTGCTCTACCTTGGTGGAATTATCGATTATTCATGTAATTTTTGGTTAGTTTGGTTGAAAAAAGTGTTTGATGGAGGTCCGGCAGGTGGTTTATTAATAGATAAGCAGATATATCGATTGGTTTCTGACAGGAATCTCTAGGGCCGTTCCTGCTACAGAATGTACCCAGCTGATCGATTCCTGGTAGTCTGGAGAGAAAGCTCGCCATAGTCTACCGCGGCGTACGTCGAGCTTTTGTTATTGCAAGCCGATTTAATTAAAAAAGACTGAAAACGCCATTAATTAGTGCAAAATTTAATCAACGTGTTTACTACAGTAATTACAGGTAAGTTGAAAATGCTAATTCTAATGATCAGTGCAATACATGAACCTAATAAGGTACAAGGCCTAAAAATAGATTTTAATTTGTTGTTAGTTTAATCAAACCAACAGAAACTTAAACCCAAATACTTAATAATAATAAATGTAATATTGATGTACAAACATGCAAATATTTTTATGTTAACAATTATCAAGTGTGTTAAGTCAAAACCGGTAAATTAAAACACTGATAAGGCGTCGAATTGTAGCTTTATCAACACCAGTTCCGTTCGAATTGTCGAGTTGAAACGCGCTATTTCGCTGTTTTTTTGGAGTTTTTGTGGAAAATGAGCGAGAGTAGTAAAGGTACGGGAGTTACATCCAATCCAAGCAATGTTGAGACTTGAGGCTCGTGGATGACCCAAATTTCTAACCTTGGGAAATAGGTCAAGCCGGAAAAGCACTAGTGATAAGGAATAAACCCTTAAAATTTTATATTATGAGCAGCAATTTTTTTATCTTTTTTTATATTAATTTTGATACATTTTTATTTACATTATTATTTAGGTGACTATGACTATGCATTTACTTTAAGAAAAAGACAATCCAGGATTATGTCTCTTGTGGAAATTCCTTTAGGCTATTTTATTTCTGATGTAAGTTTGAATTTTTCATTAAAAACTACAAATATTAAATTTCATTTGCATATTTAACACTTTTGTTAAATTTCAACCAGTCACAATTATTTTTTGAATAAATGATTACCGCCCAAGGTTTCATTATAATTTAATCGCAATAAATAATTGGGTTCTTCATAAATAAAGGAATTTTTATCAAATTTTTCCTTATCAAAACAATAATTTTATTCAGCATTATTTTAATATTTTTCAAGTAAATTAAGTCAAATTTTTTTATTATTTTATATTTGTAAAAGAGTAATTAAAACCTTCATAAAAATTGAACAAAAAATCGTATTTTTCTCTAATTAGAATTTTTATTGAGTTTGAATATATTATATTAGTTTTGAATTTCTATTGAAATATGTAAAAATATTTTTTATATACAAAAATGCGGCAACATTAAAGAAATCCTCAACTAAAAATAAAAAACTTTAGCTACAAACTCGCAACGTTTGAAATACAAATCATATTTTACTCTACCAAGAATTTTTATTTACTTAATTTATACATACTTTTCGAATTTGTTCTTGTTTCAGTCGAAAAAAATAAAAAAATGGCTTATCTTTATGTAAAGTCCGCGACATAAGGACGTGTAATTTAAAAAATTATAGAAATTAGAAAAGAAAACGTATTTTATTCTACTATGAATTTTTATTTATAAAAAGATATTTTATGAGTTGGCAATAGTTTTTATTAAAGGGGGAGTAAGGTTAATTCGATACAAAAAAAAAGGATATTTTCTATAATTTTTTTTTGACGACACAGTTAATTTATATTTATTTCTATAATTATTACATAATAAAGTAACATTTGAAGAATATTCTGCGAAATTTTCATTTATTTTTATAAAGAAATAAGCCATTGACATGATTATATTTGTTCATAAGTTTCTGTAGGTAATGACGTCGAGTTATTTTATTTTTTTCAATTTTAACGTATTTTAAAATAGCAAGATTTTCAATTTTTTTAATGAAAAATCAGAATCATGATTTCCAAGTGCTGTAAAAAATTTAAAAATCAATAAATGAAAAAAAAAACTCGACGTCATTACCTGTAGAAACTTATCAACTAATAAAATCATTTTAGTTCTTTGATTTCTGATGATCCAGTAATGAGTTATGAGGGGCACCGCAATAAAACTTTTTTTTGAGACGTCCACGGAGATTCACTCTGCCAATGGAATATATCTTCATAAAGATTAATGAAAATTTCATAGAATATTCTTCAAATGTTACTTTATTATGTAGTAATTATAGAAATAAATATACAGGGTGATGATAAAGTTTGCAACATAATTCATAACTGCCATATTTAATTTTTTTGAGAAAATCGCTCGGATAGGTCAGTTTTAGTTTTTAAAATTCCATCACTTGGTATATTAAAAATATTAATGACGTCACTGGTGATTTAGCAATGACGTCATTATCGATTTTTTTAAAAGGAAACCCCCACTTTTTTTACTCGTTTTTGATAGAAATTTATCACTTAAACGATGATATAAAAAATGATTGCATTTGTAAACAAATTTTCGTTTAAAAATTTTTTAATGTAAACTTAAAATTAATTTGTACCTACTATTAAATTTGAAAAATTTGAATGCTGTATAAGATTCATTTTGGCTGACTTCAATAAATGGTAAATTTAAAATTTTATTTTTTGTAAATTTCCTCTCATTTAATTGGAATCAAAAAATAAGTTTTCAACATTATTTATTAAATTTTGTTAAATACATTTATTGTTTTACATTAGAATGCGCATTATTTAAATATTTACTTTCTTTTGTTATTATTGGTAACTTCAAATTCATTTTAATTTATTTGTATAAAACCTTTTTCGTTAAAATAACATTTTTCTTTTTTGAATTAAAAAGATTTTTTATTTAAAAATTTGTTTAAAAATTTAATTGTTTTTTATATCATTGTTTAAGTGACATGAATTTCTATCAAAAATGAGTAAAAAAAAGTGGAGGCTTCCATTTAAAAATTCGCAGATGACGTCATTGCTAAATCACCAGTGACGTCATAAAAATGTTTTTATACCAAGATATGGCATTTTAAAAACTAAAATTGACCTGTTCGAGCGATTTTCTCAAAACAATTAAATACGACAGTTATGAATTATGTTCCAAACTTTATCATCACCCTGTATATTAACTGTATCGTCAAAAAAATTATCGAAAATACGCTTTTATTGTATCGAATTAACCTTACTCCTCCCTTAAATTAACATGAAAATTATGAAAATGACGTAACATTAAAAAAGGACAGTCATAAATTTTTACTATTTGTATGAATTCATTCTTTAAAAATATCTTAAAATTTATAAGGGTAAAGTGTATTTTAAACCCTGATAAAAATTGAACAAGTAATCGGATTTTTCTCTCTACTAAGAATTTTTATTTAGTTTGAATTTATATTATATCATCTTTAAAATCCGAAAATTGTGTAACTCCATTTTCGCTAATTTGACAGGAGATCTAAAGAATTATAAAAAATATTATAAAATGTCAAGCATGGAGTTAAACAAATGACTGTTTCCTGTAAAATAAATATCTAGTTTCTCCTTGGAAGTACACAATATTCTGATGGATGGTGTAGTTATTACAAGCTACAAACAAGATGTCTTATATAAATCAGGATTTTGATAAAATTGCAGTTACACAGTTTTCGAGTTTTATGTTAAAATATACAAAAATGTGGTAACATTAAAGAAATATTCCACTAAAAATAAAAAAGTTTAGTTACAAACTCGTAACATCTGAAATACTAATCTACCAAAAATGTTTATTTAAACTAAACATACTTTTCGAATTTATGCTTGTTTTTGTCGAAAAAGTTAAAAATTAAAAAATGGTGTAGCATTATGTAAAGCCCGCGACGATTCAATTCTTCTATCAAAATTAAAAGAAAATCAGATTTTATTCCACTAGGAATTTGTATTAAAAAAAAAACATATTTTATTAGTTTAGAATAGTTTCTATTAAATTAACATGAAAATTTTAAAAATGGTGTAACATTTAAAAAGGACCGTTTTATTAAACCTAAAAAATCTAAATTTTATAAATATATTCACCAAAGCTTTTTTTTATTTCTCTTTTCTTGACTCAAATTAATAGTATATTGTTTTATTAGAAGTACTCCGAATAAAACATGCTATTTTTTCTTCAAACATCGAAATTTTTAAAATAGTAATATAATAAATAATTTTAAAATTTGACATTTAATTTACATACAACACACAATACAATGTTAGTGTATATTGGGTTGCCTAAAATGCATTTCTACTACGCCATCTTACTCCTTGTCAATGCAAAGTAGTTATTTCTACTCCTAGGCAGTACAAAGTGACCATAGAATCAACGAACATACAAAGTGACATTTTAAAACCTGTCAAACGTCACAGAAGACTGTTCTTTAATGACGTTTGAAGAAAAAGATATTTATTTTGATATTTTTCAAACAAATTATGTCAAAATTTTTTGTACTGCTAGCTTTTTGAATTAAGTCAATATTTAAAAATATCTTAAAATTTGTAAGGGTAAAAGTGTAATTTAAACTCTCATAAAAATGAACGAACAAATCAGATTATTCTCTAGTAAGAGTTTTTATTTCATTTGAATATATTTTATGAGTTTGGATAAGTTTTTGTTGAAATATGTTAAAATATACAAAAATGAGGTAACTTTCAAGAAATCCTCCACTAAAAATAAAAAAGTTTAGTTTCAAACTCGTAAAATTTGGAAAACAAATCAGATTTAACGCTACCAAGAATTTTTATTTAAATTAAACATACTTCAAATTAGTACATGTGTTTGTTGAAAAATGGCCTAATAAAAATACGAATTTGTAATTTAAACTATTATAAAAATTTAAAAAAAAAATCGTGTTTTATTCTACAATGAATTTTTACTTAAAATAAAGATATGTTATGAATTTGGAAAAGTTTTTATTATATTAGAAAAAAGTGAAAAACACAAAAATGGTGTAGGTAGCATTAAAAAAGAACAGTCATTAAATCTAGAGTCATAAAAACTTTTCCACCAAAGCTTTTTAATGTTTTTTGGAACAATATTTGTTGTATTATTATTCTGTAAATAAAATTAATTAGTAATATTGAATCATTAAAACGATAAAAAATATACAGGGTACTTAAAAAGTCGCTGACACGCTCCACGGTACGTTGTTTGGAAACAATAGTTAAATAAGGATAAAATTATTAAAAAAATATTTGGATAAAAATTCCGAAGTTATTGTCATATATTAAAGAAGTAAACTTGACAACATTGTTTTCAAAGTAGACTTTGAATATCATTACCACTTCATATTTAATTCAAATTTTTGGTAAGTTATGATTACATCTAATAAAGGTGATAAAGTTGAAATTAACATGACATTTTTTAAAAGTGCAAGAATTATTTAGTCAAAATATAGACCAATTTTTATTTAAAACAAATAAAAAATATTAAATTTTATGTAGATGTTCGAAGTTAATTTTATCAGATTAAAGTTAAAAAAAACGAAGAAATAATTGTTATATTTTTAAATTGTTGTCATTTTTGTTAATTTTATGATAAATTACAAATTTTAAAATGCTAATATCTTTACATTTTCAACAAAAATTAATATTTTTTGTTCAGAAATGCAATAACAACAGAATTATCTGTTTTTTCTGTACCATAAAGAGCAAAAATAACTAAATAACGCGTGGAGCGCGTTCGCTACTTTTTGAACACCCTGTATAATAATTTACAAATTGATTAAGTTTTTCTCACGTCGCATGTTTTTTTTGATTAAACCAATTTATAACTCAATTAATATAAATTCGTAAGTTACTATTGTTTTGTCCAGAATGTCGGTTTTATTTCCGATTAATTAAAGTTTTTTGTTCTCAGATGGGTGGTGCAGATCTCAAGTGGCAAAAAGATGCGGCAGACCAGAACTTTGATTACATGTTCAAACTGCTGATCATTGGCAATAGTTCTGTTGGAAAAACATCGTTTTTGTTCAGATATGCGGATGATAGCTTCACGTCAGCTTTCGTCAGCACTGTGGGGATAGATTTTAAAGTAAAAACCGTCTTCAGGCATGATAAACGAGTAAAGCTCCAAATATGGGTACGCAATTTTTATTTTATTCCTCTTCAAAAAATGAGACTTCAAATTTTAATCGATAATTGTACATCCAATTATTTTACGAATCCTAGAATTATCGCGCAGCAAATAATTAAAATTAAAGATTTAATCAATATTTTTAATTATAAAACTCGTCATTGTTTTATTTAATTTCTATGAATTTTTAGGATACGGCAGGACAAGAACGTTACAGAACTATTACAACAGCTTATTATAGAGGAGCTATGGGTTTCATTTTAATGTACGACATTACAAACGAGGAGTCATTTAATAGTGTACAAGACTGGTAAGATTCTTTTTATAATCCAATTTAAATCTCTACATTTATTACACATAATGTACACTTTTATTGTCACTATAAAATAAATCAACATAGTTAAAAAAAAATGGCTATTTTGCTTTTCGAAAAAAATATAGGTTTTTAGTACTTTTATTAGAGTTTGAAACAAATTATTAATTCGAGTGGAGGAAGAGTAATAAATTTTGAAGGCAATATCGTGAGAGCTTCGAATGACGATCAAAATTACATTGCGGTTTTTAATAAGCTGATGTAAAAGTTCAGTGTTATTTGAGATGAAGCTTTTTATCAAACTTTCCCTCAACTTGGGAGGCGCCTGGCGCTTTTTATTTATGATGGCAAAAGTTTGATGCCACTCAACTTTACCATAGAAAAATTGTTCTACATTATTCAGAGATTAACCTCAAAGATTTTGATTTGCTCTTTTTACAGGGTAACACAAATCAAAACTTATTCCTGGGACAACGCGCAAGTTATTTTAGTTGGAAATAAGTGTGATATGGAAGATGAAAGAGTTATCAGCTTTGAAAGGGGAAAGCAACTAGCTGAGCAATTAGGAGTCGAATTTTTTGAGACCAGTGCTAAAGAAAATGTCAACGTTAAGGTAATTTTCATAAAAAAAATCACTATTTTTGTTATATCACTTCCAAATTTCTTATTTAAATAAAGAAGTGTTTTTTATGAAATCATATACAGCTTGGCCAAAATATTAGGCAGCCTATAAAAGTCTAATAATTCAATGTTCATTGTCATCAGCAAATCCAGTAATGTTTTATTATTACAGTTAAACAAATCATTTGCATACACATATACACAATGTAGAAAAATCGTTCGAGTGTTGAGCCTTTGGGTACACCAATATCAATAATTTATAGGAGTAGTTTGGATGAACTATTTTTATAGTATGTAAGTTGTTTTCTATCCTCCAGTTAGGGCTGCATTAATTTCATACCTTTCGAGTTTTCCAGTGATTATTTTCCTGACTAGGCAATCAAAAGCCTTGGATCACCTTCGCTTTTTAAGGCATATAGGAATGATTCCCGGCTTTACGCATTTATTAAAAAATTTAGTTAAAGATAATACTAAATTTTTTACCTTTTTTATTAATATTTTGGTAATTTTGGAGACATCCCTGCTTTTGCCATTCTTTAAGTGTTCAATGATAATTAGAGAACTTCATTGAAAGTAACTTCTTTAATATCAAAAGCAGTTTTAACTCTATATTCAAAATATACGTTATCGATCTCAGTAAGAATTATACTTTGTTATTTCCTGGCTACCTAAATAAAATATTTGTTAAGATCCTCTGCCTCCAGTGCTATCTGATTTTGTTCTGATGTTTTTTCTATGATAGTTAATCAAGTTGCAAAGCGATTTTATTCTATTGTCGGAGTTCGATACATACTCATCGTTCCTTGTTTTTTCTTCCTATTATTCATTGGTGTAGGAGGAGAATATTACCAGTCTTCCAAAAAACTCGACACCTCTGAGTATGAGTCAGTTCATTATCAAACTAGTTAATATTCACCGAATTATTGTTCTTGAGTTTAGTACTTTTCTATTGGGTTTTGTAGTATTCTTTTAAGCACACCGCATATTCTAACTTTTTTTCAATCTTTAGTACATAATATTATTTATCGTTCTTGTAAAGCATTTTATGTTCCAAAGGTGCTCAATTTAATTGAGATCTTGTGACTGTGCAGGCCAATCCAAAATCCAGTGCAATAAAAATGTTTTCTTTAAAAGTACATATGGATGTGGATGATTGGGACAAGGAATATTTTTTTACAATATTGTCTCCATAAATTCGGGGTAGTAATGAATAGTACCGATTCCAATATGAATATTTCCTTATCGCTTTTTAAGCGACCTTAGCGAATGAATATTTCTTCGACACCATCAGAAGCCATCCATGCCCGTTTCAAATAATGCCTTCGCTGTACTTCACAGTGGGTACCAGTCCTTCAGGATATTGGCTAACAGCAGGAGTTTTAAACACCGACAGATGTAGAGATGTAAAAAAAATATTAGTTCTTACAGTGGAGTCTCCATAAATGATATAATAGTGCTTTCGGGCGCTTATCAGCATTTTAACGTTTTCTGATAAGCCAGTAGCAAGCTCAAAAGAATTCTTCTGATTAAAATCTTCACGTTTTGTTGGTATGCGTTTTTGGCCTGGTATCTTTTCACATCTATGGAAGCCTGTCTCTGCAAAACGTTTATGTGCAGCTTACTCCGTACATTTTGTGTATTTCACAGGTTTAGAAATTTCTAATTAAAATTTTCCAAGATCCTGTAAAAACGAAGTTATAAGGCCTTTGTTTATTCTACACTGTTTTACAATTGTATATTGTGATATTCATCAGTACTATAATAGACTTTTTCCACGACTATTGAAAAACGATTCATATCATTTCAATTTTTTGATAAAGGTGCGTTTTGCTAGCGACGAAAATTTTCCATCGCGGACGACGAAATCGCCGAGCGGAATATTTTACTTAGCAACGTGTCGTTTACGCTATTACTATACCGCTCAATTTTATTACAACATTTTTGACATTATTCAACAAACTCGGAGACCAATGCACCAAAATCACAAAGCTGCAGTATTGCCAACCCAATAGGTAATGAGCAATGGATTATGGGTAATTTCATTAATGACTGGGCAGTATTGCCAACCCATTGGGTAATTAGCAATTTTGGGTAATTTCAACCACAGAATAAAATTTAAGTAGAAGAAATCAAGAAATATAAAAAATACGAAAAATAACCACAAAAAAATTGCATAAATGCATCATTTTTACAGTTGATTTAAATTTATTAAACTCTAGCATTCTGATGGATTCTGGTAGTTCAATGAAGATACAAAATCCATGATAGAATGAGCAGTTTTGACACCTACTAAGCCTAACATATGACGTCCATAGATTACTTTTATACCTTGAGTTAATCGAATGATATTGAGCTTGTGTTCCATAAGTATTTATTGAAGTTTTGTTTAAAAGGCATTCTAGGATGTATAATGAGGATACTGTTAATACCTATTTTGTATTTGACAAAGCTTTCATCATAACTATATCTATATCTAAGACTAGAGATGATCCTGATAGCGTTTCTTTGTGCCTAGGTCTTGAGAACAAGAATGCTCCCATACAACGATATCATAACTGTTTTAACTGTGACATAAGGCATAATACGCATTTTTTAAAACAATTTGCGATGCACTTCTTGCTATGCTCTTCAAAGCAAAAAACGCTATGTTCCATGTCACGAGCAAGTCAGCTTTTTTATCTCGCTCGAACTCACCAGAAGTGTAATACCCAATTTTAATTTTACCAGACAAATTTTGGGAAAGTTATTCCAGTGATATTTCCAAAAAAGTCTGCAATCAATCTTTATTTCGAGATATTTGACAGTATTTGCGAAATACCAAGTGTATATGTTTGTTTTAGTGTAAGTAACATTCTTTGAATTTTTTTACTTACTTTTTAATTTAATTTTGTTGCTACAGAACGATTCATCTGCCTCACGAGTGACAATTTCCTTTTTATTTATGAGAGCATTGAAGTGTTTCTCTATTGAGGTACCACAAATAAGTTTTGCCCATACTAATATCAGATGCAAGATCGTCAATAAACATTAAAAATGTAGGGAGTCTAGGATCGATCCTTGTGGTACCCCTATGTAGATAACAGTAGGATCAGAGAGAAATTCCTCATTCAGGACATGTTGGGTTCTGTTTTTTAAGTAGGACGTAAAAATTCGTCAGGTGCTAGGATGCATAATACATATATAATAGGATGGCCTCGAGTCTAAAAGTCTCAAAAAATTAAACTCTTCTTTGTCAAAACCCAAAACCTTCTACTGGATCGTCCACCGCTAACATTAATGCATCATACTAATAAAAAAAAAATCAATTAATTAAAAAATTAATTAATTAAAATTAATTAACATCAATATTCAAGTTTGTTTTTTTATTAATGCATCAGTTGTTAACTTTCGAAAGATACATTATAATTTATAAAATAGTTTATTTTCATCAAAGTATGCTTGTATCTATGATGACAAGACTTTCTCAAGAAGTTTGGATACAATCGGAAGAAGAGATATTGAGCCAAAATTATTTGGATCTTCTGTATGAATTAAAATAACTACGGCATTTTTTAAAACATCAGAAAATCTCTTATGGATAAATTAATTAGATATGTGACTGCTGGTGACAAAATGGGATCAAAAGTTGATTTAAATATTTCCGTACTTATTCCAAAAATATCACGTAATTTAGAATTTTTTATGGATGTAATTTTAGTACGTATACATGAAATAGATACCTCGTTAAATTTTGAATAACTATTATGAAAGTTATTATAGTTTTTATTAAATAAAGTAATTGGGGCAGTATTCCTAGCTGGTATCGTTTTTAATATGCCAAATAAAGTTTTTGAAAAGAAAATTATTAAAATCATTTTCTTTTTTTGTTAATGCATTCCGGCCAATTGTTATATTGCGTTTCCTCGAGGTAATCCTTTAAATCTATTCCTCAAAGGGATAATTGGGGTTCATAAATTAATAGTTTGATTCCTCGCAACGAAATCCGAAAGTGAACCTTATCGACTTAGTAATAAATCCTATCGAGGAAAAAAATCAAGGGATTGGGATAATTATACTATAATTTCGAGCGGGGGTATCAATTTAGAGGAATCGACTACCAGCCTGTTATATGTATATTAACTTATAGCGCCTTTTTCAAGATTTAAAATAATATAAATCGTACCCAGTATATTTTTCGAGAAATCAACCTTTTTCTAAAAAGTTTAACATTCCAGGACTAAATTAGATCTAAAGTGGGAGTTTACACATTTTAGTCAAGAATTTAAAAACAAAATATTTTTTGCTAAAAACTCAACGAAAGCCCTTTCCAGAGGAATAATAACAGCATCTTCCTAGACACCTGCGATAAATTTTCCGTTGGAGATAATAACAAGGAATAGAAAATCCATTCCACTTTTCTGGAGCTTCTTTGCAAATTATAACCAAATAATTGATAATTAATGCGAATTAGGGCGCACGAGTTTGGGAGGAAAAATTGAGAAAAATCATGAAATCGAGGATTAGTTCTGCAGTCATAACTCAAGTTTCCCACGTTAGATTTTCCATTTTTTTCAGATTTAAAATCTAAATTGATTAGGCTACATACTGCCCGAGAGTTATCTTCTGCAACCTAGCACAAAATTAATTAGAGGGGTCCAAAGTACTTTTCGATCATTATATTTTTTTGTACATTCTCCATTTTTTTTCCTTCTGGCAGGAATTAAAGAAATTGACTTCTAAATCATCTACAAAAAAAATTGTTCGTACTAGCTTTTATGACTGCAGAATTAAACCACTATATTTTCCGTTTAGGAAATTGCTCTTAAAGGAATTTATAAAATTAAAAAATGTTGTCATTGGATGTACTTCACCTATATAATTAAAAGCTGCATCGATTCCTGTAGTAGCAAATTTTAAGATTTTTTTAAGATTTTAAAAATTACAAAGGTTATCAACACCAAAATTTAATACCAGAAACAAATCGCAAATTATGTATTTGCTAAAATTTAGGCACAAATCCGGCTCTAGATAATTTATTTGAAGAATTTCGGAAAATACAAATATTTCTTTAAATTTTGAGCGCTTAAACGTTTATTACCCCGTTTTCTAAAAACCAACTTTTTTCTAAAAAATCGAAAATTTCTGGACTAAATTTGACTTGAGAGTGGGATTTTACACATTTTTGTCCAAAACTCAAAAACGAAAAATGATAACAAAATGATTCTTTTTTTAAAACCCGTTCCAAATAATTATAAAATTTAAATCTAATTATTGAATTTAAAGTTTTTTTAAGATTTTATTATTTAAATATTTTCCAAGTTAGATTTTAATAATTTTTTTGAAAATTATAATAGTTATTAATATCCATATTCTGGTCAAATCATTTAAGTTTAAAGACCTTTAAATTTTAATTTGTTATATGGGTTGTAATGGACAATTTCCATGGTTACCTTATTTGTTTCTATTATACCAGAATCTGCCTATAAGACCAAAATTTTATTCCAGAAACATGCAGCAGCACCTAGATGTATTTTAAAAAATATTTGGTGTAAATCGGTCGATTATTTTTCCCCTAATAAAATCGGTCATAGAGAGTTTATTTGAAGACTTTTCAGCATTTTATTATAATATTCGGAAAGAACGGTAATTTCTTAAATTTTGGGCTCTTAACCATTTTTATTCACCTTATAGTTTTTAAGGAATTAACTGGATGCCTAATGATTTTGGTTAAGGTTGTATATGACGTATCTCGTTTATCAAACAAAAAATGTTTTAAGTGATTTAAAGGTTGTTAGAAATTAGATCATTTGTAGTTAATATAAATATTTTTTAGTCTGTGTTTGAGAGATTAGTGGATATAATTTGCGACAAGATGTCGGATAGTTTGGATACTGATCCGACCCTGATGAATGCTGGAGGAAAAGGAACTCGTCTGACGGATGCCCCTCAGGGTCAACAAGCTGCCAACTGCAACTGCTAATCTAGATATCGGGGTAAAATTGTGGATTACTTTGATCACCTGTTGATACCAATCATATGAATTATTTTGAAAAATTTTAGTTTACGATGTTAGCCCACTAAACAAATCACACACACTTATTCAGCGTTTTTAATGTAACTAATGGGGTTGTTTAATTCTGTAATATAATTGTATAATTGTTCTATTTTTATAAAAATATTATTGTATAAACAAGGATAATTTTAAAAATTGATTTGAACCAAAGGATGTCAATAATATTTATACCTAGTTGCACAGGTTAGGGTTTAACGTCTTTGGACCACAATGTTTATTTAATTACAACGTTTCTAATCATAAAATCTACCTCCAGTTTTACTCATTTTGTATACAAGAGTAATGAATCAAGACGAATTGAATTATTAGTTGTTGTAGCGTGGAGATAGATTTTGTTTAGAAAGTTTTAGATAAAGCGCCTCAATTTATGGGTAGCTATAACTGTTAGTATTAATTATAATCATAACTCTATTATTATCATTATTTCTAAAGACAATATGTAGACAAGTTATGCAGTTATAATTCAGATATATTTTAAGGTACCTATTTTATTTATATTTTCCGGTGAGGCTTTATTAATTTTAAGCGTTTGTAGTATCACCCGTCCTTCCTTAAATTAAACTTGCTTTACTAGAAGGTATAAATAAAACAAAAATTAACCTACAACCTATCATATCTAGGCCTATGTTGCTATATCATTACACAAAAATTGTTGACTTGAATTGTTGTGTTATGTAGAAAGAATCGGGTATTGAAGCTTAGGTGGATTGCAAAGGGTTAGATCGTGTAACAATAATGAAGACAACCGAATAAATGTGAAAATTGTATATAACTAGATTATGTATGTACGCTGTTATGTTTTAGAATTTTAATTTTGTTTAATTAAACCAAAAAAACGTTGATAAATTGCTTTATAGAATCAACCCATGCGCTAAAAAATACTGATTTCTACTAACTCAGCACTAGAATGAAGGAATTTCTACAAACATCAATAATTTCCAATTAACTACATGTAGACTTTATTAATTATTTGAGTATGCTAGCCTAAAACTATATAATAAATGTTGAATAAATAATTTATAAAAGAAAATTCAAAAATTTAAATTAAGTGTTAATTTATGTCTGTAAAAAAATTTCGTTGTTAAAATTTACAGTAATTTCAAGATCCTAAAATTTTTGTAATAAATTAATTTAATCGGTAAAGATGTATGGAATGTAAATTAATTAATTAAATTGTGAATTATAGTGTAATATAAAAATGTTACTGTCGAATCACTTATTTCTTCATGGAGGACAACACTCTTCCAAATGCGTGGTGGTGTCCACCTCATTATCAGTACTATTCGCATCAAAACAATCATCAAATTTTTCAACCTCCTTACTCATCATCTTTTCATCCAACAACCCACCATAAACCCCCGATTCCATAATCTTATTCTTATTCGACTTGTCCCGCTTTGCTCGTTTTGCCAACGTTTTTGGAAACCCAATTTGTTCCTCCTCAATAGAAGGCATTGCACTAAAAGCAGCCCCAGTGGAATCACCACAAGTTACAGTGGATTTACTTGTGGACGAATCGTTTCTTCCTTCGCATTGGTGCGTTAAATTAGCGGCATTAGCGTTAGCAATATTCGCAGCTTGTGCGAACTTCACTTGCTCCAATGGTTTTTGCTTACGAGTTTTCGCATAATCCGCCCCATACAAACTTTCACACGTCTCGAATTGAACGAAATCGCCAGTTTTTAACTCACCATTCTTCCTTACAGGACAAATTAAAGTCACTACAGCTCTATAAAAAACGAAATTATTAATTAACTAATTAAAATTGTAGCGACCTTACTTTGGATCGTGCTTTAACGTCATCCTTTGCACACTAATATCTTTAATCGCGATTGATTTCTCACACATAATACACAATTTATGCGACTTATAATTCCACTTCACTTTAGCTTCTTTGATTTTATTTAAACAAGGTGGTGTTGCATAGAAAATAAATGTGTAAGTTTTCCCTGAATCAAATTTTCGTATAACTGGACTGCAATAAAATACTTATTAATTATTAATCTTTAACTCTTGCCAAAATAACTGACATACTTATGTACATTATTCGAGGAATTCGTCACGTGATTGCTTTCATCCACGAGGATCATCTCGAAAAATCCTTCAACTTCACGTGCAGTTGCTTCAGCGAGGATCGTGATATTTACACTATACGAGACCACTGAAAATATCAAGCAAACTTATTTGGAAGATTAGAAGGGTTAGGTATATTTACAACAGAATGGCCTTTTCGCGCTTGTAACCAGGTAGTACGTGTTGTTCTTCGTCGCAGTTGATGGTTGTTCCAAACCAAAAGTTGCACAATTATTTTTTGCACAAGAATTACACCGACCCTACCAAAAAAAATTGTCATCAAATTTTTAGGGGTGTGATTTTGGGTACTTACTTCTAAAAAATGTTTGTAGCTACTACATTTTACTGCAATAAATTGGCAATCATCATCCTCTAGTGCTTCTATATAATATTTAAAACTTCTTTTATGACTGCACGCGGGTAAAATTTTGCCCAATTGTATAGAATCCCTATGCAAATCGATGAAGGAAGGCATATGCGAGGAATCATTACACCCTGGTTGATGTCCAGCATCATTTATCATGAAATCAGCATGCCCATGTGGTACCTTAGTACCTTGGCTTCTATCTAAAACCTGCTATTGTTTATTTTGATAACTCACCAAAAGTATATTTACGGTTGAAAGAATCAGTGTGCAAAATCTCAACGTATTTTGCATCATCAACATCCAAACGCACTTCTTTAGGCATCTTCGCAAAAAAAGGACCTGTAGGATCTAAACCTAAAAAATTATCAAAAAACTAAATTTTTGGGGAAGAAGATTTTGGTCATCAAAATTACCTGTAATGCGTTGTACTCCAGGTATTGCTTTTCCAATATATCCAGCAATATGTGCACCAACACCATGACCAATTAAATGCAGATTTTCAGGCATTTGATTAAAGCAAGACTGTTGGGATCAATAATTTTGGTTAAATATAACCTGTTTACAAATTAAAATACTTACTTTAAGAATTGATACAAAAATTTTGGCTTCTAAAGCTACAACCCTCGCGTTTGATATTGCTTGCAAAAGTGGAGGTTCAGCACCAGCTTGCCAATCAATTGATATTATATTACAATCAGTTTTTTTTAATAATGCTACCACAAGATGCTACAATAAATTTTGTTTAAAACTCGTTTAATAATTTCGGTATAACTTACCTTAACCCAACCGGTATAACCATTACTAGTAAAATCATGAATTACAAAAATTGTACATGTACCTTTCTTAAATCCAGCAACTTCAATCGTATTATGTTTCAAGGACATGACATCATAAATTAAATCACGCTATAAAAAGTTTCTAAATCACTTTTCCTAAAGTGACCTCACATTAAAAACTCACCGTAATATTTTTGGGATTTTTCATCAATAGAAACTCTGTTCTAATTGTGTGCCTGTCGAGTGGTTCTAAATTTTTGGGCCTGTATTTTTCGTGGTACCATTTTTCTGTAAAGTCTATGCAACCAATGTCTTCAAAACAACTGGCAAAAACATCTTAAAAATTAACATTGAATATTTGTAGTTTTAAAAATTAAAGAAACTCACGTGGTTGGTATTTATCCCTTTTAGAACGAAATATAAATTTTGTTTCAGCATTCAGTATTATTGTAAAAATTATTATAAATATTTTCATTTGGGATTACTTCGCTTGACATTTGTTGACATGATTTTTGAGGTTTTGACAGCGAACAGAGCTTTCTACTTAAAATTTTCTGATGCCTCTTAAAAGCTTAGCTTAAACATTATTTTGATTATTAAAAAATCAGAAAGCAAAACACAACAAACGCTGGTTTTGGGTCAAACTTTTGCTATAATATTTTTTAAAAAATATATGATATCTTCTAAGTTATTACCCTAATAGAAACTCTTGATACCTTAAATTTTGACTATACTAACGTTTGTTTATTTCTCCGTCATTTCAGAAATGATTCATGAATTAGATGGCTGACCTTACTGGTTCGTTTAGTACATACAATTGATTTGCTAAAATATTTGAATACACTGATATTCTTTTGCAATATTTCTCACTAAATTGGGTTACTAACTCTTGCACCGAGGGTATTGGGATATCAAGTTCGATAACTTCGATAACCTCCTCTCCAGTTGAATCTTGAGTCCCTAAATACTAAGCATCGTTAACCTGCAATAGCTCACAGTTCTTAATTTTAACGGGCGGGCATGTTTCCCTACCCAATGTAAAGGTGACATGAGTGGATTTGATTTCATTGGAATTGATTGGCCATTTATTTAACCATTGATTTGCAGGTTTTTCGAAGCCAATATTGGATTTGGATGGGAATTGCGGTATCGTCAGCAAATATTGCCGCAATTGTGTCTGCTGTTTTTGGTAAATCGCTTGCATAAAGAACTTAAATGATAAGGTTCAAAAGGCTACCTTGGGGTATACCAGATTGGATAGGGTTGAAATATGAGAATTGATTTTTCCGTTTTACAAGAAAGTGTATTTAATTAGTTGGAAGTGAGATTATGGTAGATGTTTCTTTATTATGTAGTATAAGCCCGTTTGTCAACTTTTCTGAATGCTTGGCTGATATCCAAAAAGGCAGCCGAGCAGTACCTTTTAGCCTTTATTTACTTTGTTGACAATTCTATGAACTTGTTCGATTGTTCCATGCTTTTCTCGTAAACCAAATTGATTCCTTGGTATTATATTCCGTTCCTCTATGATAAGTTTCAATTTTTTATATATATTTTCTCAAAGACTTTTGATAATTACTAGTAAGCTATAAAAAGTAGCCTCAGAGGTCTTCTTGCCTGGTTTCGGTATTATATGTATCTACTTGTGCAACTTTCCATTGGACTGGGAAGTACAGGGTTCGTAGTATTGCGTTGTATATAAATGTTATGAGTTTAAAACATTTGGTGGATAATTCTTGTAATATATTTAACGAATACCTCAATTTCTCCTTGTCATTTCTTGTCCAATTATTCTTTTATCTCTGATTGGTGGATCGATTTGTTGCATCCTTTTTAGTTTTTTAGTTGCCTTCCATAGACATTAGTCTATTAGTTCAGTTGGGGTTAATATTTGCAAATATGCAAAAACTTTCATTTTCTAATTAACCGATTTAAATCAGATATTTATTAAAAATACGTCTGCTTATGATATTAAAATATCAAAATGGTACCGCAATTAGTTTTCAGAGAAGGGCATTTTCGAAAAATTGGGTATTTTCTGGAGAAATGTTAAGAAAAAGGTGAAAATTATAAAATAAAACAAACTGCCTCTAATTTATAATCTATATTTTCAACAATAAAGTGTTTTAAATGACTATATATTACAAATTTGTGATCTATTTAATTTAATTTAAGCCTAAAATTATGTACAATATTTACACGTTTATTCATTAAAATAGTTGAAAATAATCACAAATTCATTCATATAATATATATATATATATTTATAATATTCATATAAGTACTCATTTATAATTCTCATTTATAAATCTTTTAAAATTTATTTAACGTTAATAATAATAAATTTGCTAGGATAGGTTTATAATAGAATTTAAAATTCAAAATAGTCTAACAGGTAGATTTGATGAAGGTTACAAATCACAAATTAATTCTATCATAGGGCTTGTCAATTCCAATAAATTTATTTTAAAATTTTAACAGTAGGATAAGTTTATTTAAAATGTACATTATTTACTATAATATAAAATAGACGGAGAGTAAAATGGTTTAAATTGACGCAATAATTTAATGATTTCAAAAAGTCTTGCTATAAAATTGTATTTTATAACAAATTTTTTGATTTTTAGTTTAACAGTAACATTTATTTATTCTAGTCATCATAAATTCAAATTTCGAAAAAGTTGTATTTATGAAGATTTTTTTTATTTTTACTTTAAATAATTTTCGCATAAGACTTTAATATCACCACTCTACTTTTATCTAAGAATAATTGGCAGTAGATATTATTTAAAATATTTTTATTTTTGATAACTCTAAAAACTAGTTTAGTAAAACAGTGTGAATTTGTAGACATTTTAATTTGATATATTTTAGCGTGATGAATGGAACAAAATTAAAGCTTTTTAAATTTACAGGTCGAAGTGACAAAAATATATATAACTAGAACAGTCCTACGATAAAGGCTTGAGGAAAATCCTCTAACATGAAGGCGACTATAATTTTCTTGCTTCTTGTCTTTAACACTTACTGGTCGTTGGTATTATCACTTACCCTAAAAAATCTAAGGCGTTTATTCAAGAGTTCAAGCACTTTCCGGTCAAGTGCTTGGCCAATTCGAATAAACGACATATAAAAATAATGTTTCGAATGGTAGTGATCTTAACATTAGAAAGAGCACCGCTGAAAATTTTAGATTCCTTAAGAACTTAGACCTAGTTTCAAGGTGGATCAGTCACTTCCTTATCTCTTATTGCCTTTAGTAAATGACTGCGGAGCTCGGATTCAGAACTCCTCCACAGAAGTACAAGCTCATCTTTTGATAATCTTTCCAAGGGCGATTTACCGTTGGAGTTGCGTGGGGAACAATTCGGCGGAGGAGGAGCTGGAGGTAAATTATGTTCTTTACAACGAGGCGATTTTTGTCTTGATTGACTGGGGTTTCCATCTAAACTCTTGGATTGTTCCGATAATTTACTCTTCCTACCATCAGGAAGTTTAGAGGAATCACCTAAACTTTGATGCCGTTTAGTTTTTTTAATCACCTTTGTATTAACTGGATTAGAACTTGATGTAACAGGATTACCCACAGTGGTACCACCAGTAGTTTTATTACAACCTCCATTACTAGAAGTATCCTCAATTTGGATTCTAATATGAGGGTTGTTTTTAGTCAACAACCCCTCTTTTTTGGGAGGTACTGGTGGCTTATTACCTTTATTACCAATCTCCTTGTGAAGCTGCTCAATAGTTAACCTATTCCTCTTCGCAATTTCATCATCAGATAAATTATTTTTACAATCACCTTCTAAAATATTTTGATAACTCCTCGCTGCAGCAACAGGCTCTTCAGGTTTAACAACTGTATTTAAAGCTTCCTCACTTTTACCTACATTAAGACTATACTGCGGCTGCAACTTATTCTTATCGTACCCATCATACCTAGGAAGCGTCGCCAATTTTCTCCCAATACTTTCAGAATCCGACAATTTCCTTTCATGCGAACTGGCCATAGCAACATTTTCAATTGAAAGTACGGGACTTTTACCCCCCAACCTATTTCCGCTACTTATTATCTCTAAATTACTTGATCGCCTACTATTTAAATCAGGTGGACTTGATGTTAAGAATTTTGAAGCATCTTTACTCAACCTTCGTCCAACAGCATTTCTATCAAGCTTTAATGTTTGAGAATTGAAAACGCTGTCGGTACTAAACCTTCTAACATTTAAATTAGACGAGCTTCTAGCTTGATCCTTTGACCTCGGACTAAATAATGGCTTAAAATAAGTCGGCGATTTTCCAGGTTTGGCAGTGTTTTCCATCTTCGGGCTGGTTCGCATAAAAGTCCTCCTGATAATACTCGGACTGTGCTTGACCTTCTTATCATCAGGTGATAACGTGTGCTCGCTATCAACTTCAGTGACACTCTCTAGAGGTTGATCCCGCTCCTCCTGCTGCTGCCTGCGAATTGTACTTATTTTTTACAGTTACTTATAGACGCTACTCGCTATAGTCACTAACTACTTACCTCCTTATCTCTTGTATCATCTCGAAAAATTGCGCTTTACTCTTCCTTCGTCTACGCTGTTCATGTTCCTTCTGAAACAATTAGCATCAAGAATGGCTTTGCAGGCAAATGATAACACAAACCCTTTTTATGCTTTTTTGGAAGAGGCTGGTAATTTGACCTTGCCTGATGGTGTGTACAAGCTCACGAGCTGCATGATGAGGTGAAACTAACTCAACGCAATTGATGAATCTATACAGTTTCTAGATATAAAATGGTTTAATAATTATAAATATTATAAGTTTGTATAAAAAATTAACCTGGCTAAAGAACATGATATTCCTGCTCCTCCAGATGGAACCTTTCGGTTTTTCTCTAAGAATAGGAAGGGTGTATCTAAAAAATAGGTGTTCAACTAGTAAAATGAGTAGTCCCATGATCATTCCAACTCCCAAGAGGATAAAAACGCCTGTAACAGCAGCTACGCCTAAAGGTCTCGGTTGTGCAATTTCTGTAGCTATTGTAAAACATGGTAATCCGCCATACCACTTTTCTTGTAGTATATCCATGTAACCATTATTGGAGTATTTAGCTATGATTGCAGAAATACTATCCTAAAAAAATGGTTTATATTAAAAAGTTGAGAGGAATAATTGTAGGTACTTTTAAAGGGAAGCCTTTACTCATTCCTATAGCATAGGTGTCTTCATTAATGGTGTCGCCTATTTTTTGGAGTTTACAGCCATGATCGGTGGCTCTATAATAATCGAGAATTGGTGTATCAGCAATTAGAATATCAAGTGAACCATTTCGTAGGCTCGCAATTCCAACTTCCAAGTTATCAAGGGAGTATTTACGCATGTGTTCCCATAATAAACGATTAGCTTTTTGTACATAAAATTCCGAAGCTGAGGATCTGGGTGCTCCAACTTTTTGGCTTAACAACTAAATTTTTTGTGTTATTATAATAAATAAAATAGGAGTGCTGTGACTTACGCTTCTATCATGGTAATTGCTAACGGTGTTTTGAAAGAAGAGTCCTGCAATTAAAGCTGCGATGTTGGCGGTGTAACTGGCAACAAAGATTACAGAAAATCCGCCCCAGACGTTTATGAGGAACTTATTGGGCCAACTTTTAGGGGCTTTAAAGGCGACGAGGTGACCGCAGAGGAGTCCCCACATCACCCAAAGTGCTGAGCTCATGCTGAAATTCTTGGACCTTTGCCGTCCCCAAGGATTTAAACCAAATGGGGAAAGCCATTCGTAGATGGCAACAGCAATCGCTGTGATATTAAGGCTCGTGAATATGGCAATCCAAAGCTCGGGAGAAAAAGGAAGCAGGAAGGCCATTAAAGGAATCTCAGATTTCTGCTGAGGGGCTGCGAGGAAGGAGACGCCGCTGAAGAAGTAGGGTACGCTGTAATCTATAACCTCGCTGCGAGCACTTGATACGCTGAGTGGCGCGAAGGACATGTGAGCAGTTCCCGATACTAAATCCCCGACGATTCCGTTCCAAATCACGTCAACCTCGTACTCTTTATCGACAGCATTCGCGTTTATTTGAGAAACATCGTCCTTACTAAACCTATAACTTAAAAATTTCTTCCCAACATCGCGTTTGTGTTTTTTGGTGTTTTTAATAACAGTCTTTGATCCGAAAAAGCCATCAGCTACTATGTATAATCTAAATTCGAATTCTAATTCTTGAGCAACATTCTCTAAAAGATCCATGGATAACCCAAAGCAGCACCGCGTTCGGTGTTTTAATTTATGAAAAGGATGCTCATCTTCACTATAGTCACTCGCATGGCGAGTATCTGAATTCAAATCATCCTCCTCCATCCTAGTCTTGTAATCCATCTCATTAAATACTAGGGTTAAATTATCTTTATCGGATGTTAGAACTCGATGACATGGAAGCCCTAGTGGAAAATTGTTTTAATTTTGCTACAGTTTTTTATCAAAAAATTACCTCGAAGACACTGCCCGTCTTCGTCTAATTCAGTCTCCATTACAAAAGGAGGTGCTAATGCAGTTACTATTCTAAAAACAGTTTTAGATCGCGCTGAAATGGATGCCACTGATAGATCTCCCCCAGGCCATACTATAGCGTCAAGACGCACTGACCTTCCTGATATCATCCCAACCTTCTTCCATCTCAAACCGCCAGACTCTGAAAATCGATTATTTAATTTCAATAATTAAACGTGACCTCAATTTTACCTGAATAATTTCTACTACTACTGGTATTATTTAATTCTAAATCCTTCGATGTGTTGTCAGGAACTAAATTTAATATCTCGAAGTTTGCTACTAATGATTTGTCCACTTTGTCAACGCCAATTTCTTGAGTTTTTTTTCCTGCCTGAGCGTCCGTGCATGCAGCCCTCAACTCACTAAAAAAAGAACAAAAATATAACTCACCACGATCAATAAAACTTAATTGAAAAACTTTTATAACACACATCAAGGATGTATAATTTTATAATGGTAATTAATTCTTTTGGGTGTAATTAATTTCCACAAGGTTTCCTTTAAAAAAAATGTTTTGTATTAATGAAATTTAAAATAAGCAATTCTTAATTAAAAAATAAGCATAGCCCAGACAGAAAATAAACGTCAAAATATTGTTTAAATAATTAAAAATATATTTAAATACAAAGGAGCATGTTATTTTGGTCGTTTATTAAAACAGTGTATACAGATTCCTTATAAATTTAAATTTTCAGTTCTAAAGAAAACTATACATTTTTGTCTTCTACTTTTTATATGCTACCTAAAAGCAGAAAACATTTCTACTAAAAATAAGATAAAGCGGAAAGATGATTTTATTGAAAAAGTTATTGGGAAAGTATCTGTTGGAGATCTTTCTGGTGCAATAAGAATAATTAGGTGTAATGATTCGTTTGGGCTGGTCACGATTTTTCTACATTTGAGTCGCTACTTTCTAAACAACCTACTGCAAATGCATCGAGGGTTATCCTCTCTGACACAAATAACTCAGATCGCTAAAATTGTAACAATTTACCAAAAAGGTAGCTCCGAAGAATATAATAACTACAGACCCTTTGCAGTATTACCCGTATTCTCAAAAATCTTTGAAAGAAGAATTGTTGACTTTTTCGTTACAAATGAACTATTGTTTGATTAATAAAATGGATTTCTAGACATACCTACCATAACTGTATTGGCATCAGTTCTAGAAACCTCCTTAGAATTATATATGATATAATACCTCATGTATGCTCGGAGAGAAAGTCGATTATTTATGGAATCAAATTTATTAAGTCATATCTGTCCAACAGGAAACAGTGTATTGCATAGGATAACGAACTATCTTCCAAGGGATACCCCAGAGATCAATCCTAGGGCTACTACTGTTTTTAATATTCATAAACAATCTTCCATAAAACATAAATAGGTAATTAGTACTATATGCACACGACGCAATAAAGCAACATCAGTCTCGTTCCAAATAAATAAGTTGAAACTGAATATTAGATAAGGCCCAAGTACTTAACTTAAAACAAGCAAAGTGTTTCTGGAAACTACATCAATTCAATAATAATTAAAACTCACATCATTATGATCTAGAAATCTCATGTATTTATTTTATTACTATTTTTTGTTTCTTTTAAAATGAAACATAAATATTTAGACTTACGTAAATTGTAAATATACAGTTACGCATGAATGAATTATTATTATTATCAGCTGGTGGTCTTCATGCCCTAAGACCGTCCCATATCCTGGATATGCTTATTTACCCCTCAGGTTCTTCTGGCGAAAAACTTTTAAATTCTATTACATCTCTTTGCAACCTTATACTGTCTGGTAATGTTAATCCTTATGTTTGAACAATACTATATGGTGTTTCTTTAGGAGCTTTGGAAAATAAGGATGGTGGAATTCTCTCTATCGCTTTTGGAATATTTTTTAAACATTTGGTTGCGAAGATCTATTGCTTCAAAATTAAAAACTCTCTTGGAGACCCTTTTTTATTCCATACAATTTGGTTTTGGATATAAGGCTGGTTGTGATTCATTCAGCAAAAATATACCTTAGTCAACATCCCAATCCATCAAAAAGGGTTTTCCTTAAACTTAATTTCAAGAACGCGTTCAATTTAATATGTAGAAATACCTTTCTTAATTTGGTTTTGGATTATGTTCCCCAAATTTTCCATTTTGTCTGTCAATGTTATACAGGTAACGCTTTCCTTACTTTTGGTGAAGACACAATTATGTCAGAATGTAGTGCTTAGCAGGGAATTCTTCTTGGACCTGCTCTTTTTTATTTGGCTATTGACAAATTTACTAAATCGATTATCTTGATGGTTCTATAGGTGATCAATCAAGAGTTCTAATGAAATTGACCTTGAACTGAATTTTAATAAATGTGAATTATTTTTCTTTGGATAAACCTGATCGGGGAATTATTAATAATTTCGAAATTCTTATCCCAAGTATAAAAGTTTTAAATAAATTAGAATTTCTAGTTGGTACACCCCTTACTCAAACTGCTCTCTATAAGTGCTTTCAAGATAATCCGATTCTTTGGAACTTATGTCGTCACATCTTTTAAAGCTTCCATTGCACATAAATTTCTTCCTTTAAAATAGTTTGGATATTTCAAAACTCATCTATTTATTGAGATGTTGTCCTACTTGTCATTCTTATAGCATCTGTTTGGCCTCTTCTTTATTTTTGCTAGTTTGGTTTTTTTCCTATTATGGTGTTTTTTTATAATATTGATGAAATTTTACTTTCTAGTTTTAAAAAAAAAAACTTGGGACAACCTTGTAATTGAAGGTGACTCTCTATGGTCTAATAAAATCGAGCATTATCTTGGATCATCGCGAAAATTCTATTCAAAAAGTCAGGGATTCTCCTCATTTGGACTTAACTTTAAATAATTTTTCTATCATATGCTGACAGTTTTCATTAGATGTACGTATTTTTGCTTCCTTGTCTAAGGAATCAGGTTCATAGTTCACTGCTCTTCTTGTTGCTTCTTTAGGAACATTACTTGATAATTATTCCTAAAGAATAGCAATTAGCCTTCGGTTTTTCTTGTGTTTTCAACATACTTGCTCATGCGGCTCATTTATCAATGAAGATGGACTTCATGGTTTAAAGTTTAAACCGTAGATTTAGTACAGTAAGATTTTCTCGACACCATGAAGTAAACAATGTTAGAACCGTTAGAACCTTATCTTCCGAAAAAATTCCATCCATTTTAGAGCCTTTGGGAATAAGCAGAGACGATGGAAAAAGGTCTGATGGAATAATGAGCATGATTCCTTGTAGTTCAGGGAAACATGTAGTTTGGGATTTTACTTGCGCTGATACTATTGGGCTCTTTCTCATTTAATAGGAACTTTAATTTCTTCTGGAGCAACTGCATTAACTGAAGAAAAGATTACAATTTCTAAATACAGAAATCTTGATAGTTCGGGGTCCTCTTGTTTTACGTTTTATTGGCGAAATACTAAAACGATTATCTTTTGTAACCAAGGAACCAACATACAGGGTGGTGATAAAGTTTGGAACCAAGGTCATAACTTCCGTAAAATTTTTTTTTGGAAAAATCGCTCGGACAGGTCAATTTTTGTTTTAAAAATGCAATCTTTTGGAATGAAAAAAATATTCATGACGTCACTGATAATTTCACTATGACGTCATCATCAATTTTTTTTAAATGGAAACCCCTACTTTTTTTACACATTTTTCATAGACCTTTTTATCATATTAATGATCACATAAAAATATTTAAAAAAATTTCAACCATTTTTGAAAAAAAATATAAATTTACTCAAAAAAAAAATTATTAATTCTCAATGAAAATATGGCAAGAAAAATAAATTAAACCAATTTTTAGTTTAAAAATAACAAATTATTATTGAAAATATTCGAATTGTTCTTCTTTACACAATTGGAATTTTCTTAAAACTAATTTTAAATAACTTTTAATGAAAAAGGTAATTAAAATAAAATGTTTGAGTAATAATAAACTTTAAATAAAATTGTAATTTATTATAAATTTGAAAAAGCTTTTGATATTCAAAATTTATTGAAATAAAAATTGCCTTTATAAAAGTGCTTTAGTTGACGTTATTTTGTATGGCAAATAAAATTTTAAATCCATTTACCAATGCTTGAATAGCTTACTTCGTTTGTTTAATAATAATCAACAATTATTAAGTTTTGCGAAATTAAAAATGCCTCGTTTAAGCGAACGCGAAAGAATCGAAATTTTAATTATGGTAGGATACGGCGATAGAAAAAGAACCCATGGGGAAGCTTGTGCTTTGTTTAATGAGCAATATCCAAATAGACCGCAAATCTCAAGATCTACAGTAAGTAAGTTAGTTACCAAATTTGCAGAAACAGGATCTGTAGGAGATTTGCCTTGACAAGGACGGCCTCAAGTGAATGAAGAAACCAAATTAAATTTATTACTTGCGATTGAAGAAAATCCCAATATTTCAACAAGAGATATTTCAAGAAATAATAATGTGGATCATTCCTATGTCGCAAAATTATTAAAAAAGGAAAAGTATCTCCCATACAAAATAAAACTCATACAAGTGTTAAATGAAGATGATCCCGATCGCCGACTGCAATTTTGTGAAGAAATGATGGCGCGATGTGATCAAAATCCAAATTTTTTAAGTAGTATAATTTTGTCCGATGAAGCTACCTTTCAATTGAATGGATCAGTGAATCGACATAATTCTAGGTATTTGTCACAGGAAAATCCTCATTGGGCCGTAGAATCCCATAGTCAAAGACAGGGAAAATTAAATGTATGGGTGGGAATGATTGGTAGACGTTTTATAGGACCTTACTTTTTTAATGAAAACCTTACTGCCGAAAGATACTTGAATTTTTTGCGGACTGATTTGCTACCAGTTTTACTTAGTATTTTCCCCAATTATGAAAATCGCAACATTCCTAACCAAAACATTTGGTTTCAACAAGATGGGGCTCCTCCACACTTTGGCAGGGCGGTGCGAGAATTCCTTAACAAATGGATAGGTCGGAGGGGACCAATTGAGTGGCCTCCGCGATCTCCCGACCTAATAATTTACAAGAATTGGAGCTTAGAATTAGGACGGAATTGCAACAAATTGACGAAGAAGCTATTAACAATAGTATTCAGAGTGTCTACACTCGAATGGGACAATGCCAAATGGTCAATGGGGAACAATTTGAACATTTTCGTTAAAATTTGTTACTTGTAAATTAAAAATTTACTTTTTTTTGTAATATTTTCATTGAGAATTAATAATTTTTTTTTTATTAAATTTATTTTTTTTTTCAAAAATGGTTGAAATTTTATTAAATATTTTTATGTGATCATTAATATGATAAAAAGGTCTACGAGAAATGTGTAAAAAAAGTAGGGGTTTTTCATTTAAAAAAATTGACGATGACGTCATAGTGAAGTTATCAGTGACGTCATGAATAATTTTTTCATTCCAAAAGATGGCATTTTTTAAAGAAAAGTTGACCTATCCGAGCGATTTTTACAAAAAAATTTTTTACGGAAGTTATGACCTTGGTTCCAAACTTTATCACCACCGTGTATGTATATCCTTTCTAATACAATGCATTAGTATTGCTATTCAGAGGGGTCTGTTTTAGGTACGCTTCCTAAAAGGAAATCTTTGAATGAAAATTGTACAATTTCGCAGAAAGAAGATGTTTCTAATTTGTGATTTGATAATTCCTTTGTTCCTCCAATAGAGCCAATTATGGGTACATCGGAGATATCAAAACATAAATCGGTCTTTGAATTAATATTTGTCGATCAAAATTAAATAAAAAAGTGTTCTGCTTTAAATCAATATCAAAATAATGTCTCCACAAATTCTTTATTTGAATTTTATTAGGACGATTATTTTTATGATTTTGATGATAGAAGACAAAAGTAGCTGTCACTGCTAGATTTGAAATGTCAGAGCAAGGCAGAAGAGAAGGTCCTTTAATTCTTAATTCCTTAAAATTACAAATAAGTATTTCGGAGGAAGCTGCAGCTGCAACATAGACAAAATCTATGTCTTTCGATAGTTCGAGTAATAAAGAGAATTGATGATTAAAATAAGTACTTCAGAGGCAAATGAACTTATTATATCTACTTCTATAGATTAAATATAATTTAAATATAATTTAAATCTTGAAAGTGAAGCATAAATGACTCCATATAAATTGTTGGGTTAAATTATTATATCCTAAAATTAAATGATAAATGTGGATGTATAAATTTAATTTATTTATGTTAAAATTGGCATAAAACAACGTCTGTTGTAATAAACGAAATATGAATGATTGCATCTTATAAATTTTAATTTAAATAAAAGCTTGGATGCAATTATTCGGTGAGTGCTTTGGGTTTTAAAAAATCGATATGGTGTCGTAACACGAGAAGAGGGAATATTTTTGTGGAAATTCATACTTGATAGAACATTCCTGGCTTAATCCTGGCATGACTGTAATTCGTAACGGCTAGGAAGTCTCTCGAGATTACCCAACTAATGACACCTCTGTGGTTTACAAATGTAAAGAACACGGGTCCATGATCTACGATGGGGTCGTTAGTTTGTTGGGAAACGTGATCCAACTCAAAATACTAAAACTGCAAGCCATTTTTTATTTTTAAATTTAAAACAAAGCAGGATAAAAAGTTTCCTCAGTTTTTCCGATAAAAACAGGTTTAAGTTGTTGAAGGAAAGGGTGCAATGTACGTTGAAGGAGGATGGGGGGATGATCAATGATAGGTTTTTTGTCCTTTTGTTCGGGACGTAAGGCTAGAAAGCATGATAACTGATAACGGTAATTCGATTCTAAATGGTTCGAAGGAAAGCGGAAGGGGAAAACCTCTAGTACCGCCGCCTCCACCGCCTCCACCGCCACCGGGCAGATAAAAACGAGGCTAAAAGAATTACACAATTTGTCCTACTTCACAGGGGTCCAACCAACTATAACCAACCATTACAAATTATGTTACTTTTAATTAGTTTTAGGAGAATTTTTATGGAAATTTCGTTATTCGCACGCGTCGTTAATTTGAGCACACAAATTTATCACTTTTTGTATTCAGCGATGAGAAATGACTTCTGTTGAAAGGTCGCCAATGATTTTATTTGTTTTTAACACACGAAAGTTTATTGATTGCGTCAGAAAAACAACCCCGAGTTTAAACAGATTACGGAAACATGCATTTACGTCGCATCAACTGAAACTCAACATGTTAAATTAATCGCGAGTTTCATAGCATTTGTTCTAAAATTCGCTGAAACTAAATTTATTTTACACAACTTAATCCGCTTATTTATTGCAACTCGAACACAAACAGAAGTTAAACTGTTTAAAATTTGGCTTTATGCTGGCCATTGTTGGAAAACTACAATTTACACTATGGAATTGAATAAACAATATACTAACTTTTTAAATAATTTGTGCGGAAAATTTAATTTAAAGGACATTAATTATTAATTTTCGATTAAACCAATATATGCATCAGAATATTTAAATGTTAAGGCTTTTCATTGGTATTTTCGTAAAAGTTTGAGCAAACTCTATTTTATTAAATGTCAATAAGAGTCTAGCAAAGTAAAACGCTGATACGGGGTGTGGAAAAAGCAGTATATACGTCTTTTTTACAAGTCACGAGTTCACTAAAACATTTAATCCACGTCCAAGATGCCAAATCAAAAGAATGAAGGCGGAAGGGTAAAAAACAAAGAGAAACCCTTATAAGGATCCACTTCTTTTATTTACGGTACAAGAGGAGCGCCGCTTATTACCCCGCCAGGATAATTTATGAATAATATGTCTACATCATGATTTATTAGCAAAGGCGTTTCCTTCTTCCTCCTAGAAGAATTTAAACTCCAGAAATTTAAATAATTAATACATCTCAAGAAAATGTAAATATATACTCTTCCCATTTTATCAAATTCACATCACACAAAAGCAAAGCTTTTTAGACCCTCTTACAAATTTTATTTTTATTACGAAATTTTTATTTATATTACGACAAGCTCGTTTTATGAAGCAGTAAAACCCTGATATCAACACACGCAAAGTGCGTTTTAAGATCGGCCTTAATACCACGAAAGACAATGTGCTGAAGATAACACGATTATTCCACATATTCACAAATAAAACGCTCATTGAAATGATATAAAACATTTAATTAACCAAAAAGATGAAATTAGAATAATAGTTCTTTATGATGTAAGTGTTAAAAATGCATGTTTATAGCACGCGTATGAAAGTTTGTGGAACGAGCAGTTCGACAATTCATACATGTGGGATATTGCATTTTTAACATGCACATCATATGTACAATATTTTTTTACAAACGAATAATATTATAGTACAGTAAAATGTAGCTTAAATCATGTACATTTAGGATTAGTGGGGTACATGCTTCTGGAGTAATGTGCGCAGAAAGGGGGATGAAAATGGGTTATTCCAAATATCTCGGTTTCTATCAATCCTACGATAAAATTATTTATTATCAATCTTATAGAGCATAAAATTTCCTACAACTTCTGTTCGTAACTTTTTTGTAGGGTGAACTTATTTTTTGTTAAAGTAGCGCGAATATCCATACATACTACAGATGAAAGAAAATAGTGTTTCGAAACGGGGAAGGTATTTTTTTTTGTAGAGAGTTGAAATTTTGTATGTATACGGAGGAGAAAATTTTAAGAAAAAAGTTTAAATGTCCCTTTTCGATCGGACTGCCCCGAAAAAAGTTATTCCGCCCCGAACGAAAAATCGAATTCATCTCCTCAGTATCCGAAATTCACCCCGAATCGCATCAAATTTTAGTATATTATGGAGGACCCGATTCTGAAGACGGTGGATTTGACCCGCCCGGATCTATCTATTAAGGGGGTGGAGATACGACCCGTTTTGTATTTTTTCCCCGAATTCGGAGGTTTTCTGCGCAGAGCCACGAAAAGGGTAGATTTTTTCGTCAAATTTTAAAAACTCCAGTTACATCGTGAAGAGGGATGTGGATTCTAAGCTAGGTTCAAATTTCAAACTTTTCAAAGCACTCTAGCACTTTAAATTTTTTTTCCAAAAATCCGATTTTTTTTTACTTTTTTCTGGTTTTCGCCGGCGTCAACTTTAAAAAATCGCAGCCCCGTCCGGTCTTAAAGGGAAGCGACGAAATTTGGCTCCTTTTATTTTCACATCCTGGGGATAGACCGTGGAAATTTTTAAGTCTCCAGGCGCAACCGTGTGGCGCCCCGGCGCCGAGACGCGAAGTGTACAAATTTAGCGTTTTTTCGTGCGGTAAAAGTGCTCGAACTCTACCCCTTACATTTGAGGATCGGAAGGTGCAAAAAAATAGCGGGTTTTTGATTTAAAAAGTAGATACCCGTTATTATGGCCATCAGAACCCCTTTTTTGATATCTTCATTTTTTATATTGAATTGAGGCCTTTAAATTTGCATTTCGTTTTTATTGCTTTTTCGACTCGGACTTTAAATATTCGTAACTTTTGATAGGGGTTGGTTATTATGGAGCGATATTTTTTAATTTACTCACTGCATTAATATTTATAATCATAAAAATCGACACCTCTAAATATTTTCTCCTTTTGCTTCAAAAAAAAATCGACCGTAAAATGTTCAAAAAATCGCACAAATGTGGTCGGAGAGTTGTACCATTGGCGCCCACAATTTTTAAAAAATTTAAAATTTAACTTCATATCCCTTAAAAAGAATAACTTTTACAGCTAATAGGCTGTTTTTTGTTTTTATACTCGAAGGGGTTTTGAAAATAACGCAGAATTTTTAAATAACGAAAAAATAATTTTTTATTGTCCCATTTAAAAAAGTCGCAATTTTTGAAGCTTTTCCGTCTTATCAACCCTTCAAATTCTATTTCACCGTCATGTAATACACCTTCTCTGAAAGCTTTTAAGGAGCGCTTTTCGACAAAAAAGAATCACTTCGCTATCTTTTCGTTATCGAGTTATGACTGAAAATGTAGCAAAATTAAGCAAAATCTCTAGGTATAGGACATTCGCGCTACTTTAACTAAAAATAAGTTTACCCTACAAAAAAAAGTTTTCAACAAAACTTGTAGGTAATTTTATGCTTCATAAGATTGATAATAAATAATTTTATCTTAGGATTGATAGAAACCGAGATATTTGGAAAAAAACATTTTCATCCACTTTTCCACCCCCATAACTCCAGAAGCAGGTACCCCACAACACATTAGATCCTAAATGTACATGATTTAAGTTACAACCAAGCCGAGTTTCATTAACTCCGCAATTTTTTCTTTATTCAGGTTGTTTTTGTCCTAATTTTAATGTACTATTAATACAATTTATGAAAATATTAGTAGTTGTTTACATAGTAATCATGGTTCTGTTATGTACTTTCTGCACTAGTGTAGAAAATAATTTGTTTTCTACACTGGTGTTTATTTCTACACTTGTAAAAATTTCGCTATGAGTGTCAAACGTGCCATTTTTTACACGTTTGTAGAAAAACATTTTTTTACTTCAAATTCCACTAAATTTTAAATCAAAATAAATAAATTTTTTAAACTTTGGTAAATAAACAACAAATACCCTCGGAAAGTCTATTAAATTAGTGATCAAAACAATTTTATTTCAAGCATTTTCGATTTTTGATAAGAAAGTTATGATATTTTAAGTGAAACTCTACACTTTCGTCCTTTGAAACTCGAAGCGTAGAATTATTGTAGAGGTTCACTTAAAGTTACCACAAATGTTTTTCTTACAATAAAATTTTATAAAAATTTGTGCATTTATAGAAAAATGTACGATTTAAATAAATTTTCTTGTTTCGATAAAACCAAACCAAAAGTAACGTTTTTATACTATTTCAAACTTCAATAATTTTGAAATCTAAATAGAAAATATTTCTTTAATTTATTTTTAATAAACTATCATTTTCCTGGGAAAGCCTATTTAATTAGTAATGAAACGAATTTTTTGTCAATTGTTTTCGATTCATTATAAGAAAGTTATGACAATTTCGTCCTTTGACATGCGAAGCACATCTCGTAGATTTATTGTGGAGGCTCACTTAAAGTTACCCCAAATTCTTGCCTTGCAATAAAATTTTATACAAATTTAGACTCCTATAGAAAAATGTATGATTGAACTAAATTTTTTTCTTTCGATAAAATTCGACAAAAAATAAAGGTTTCATATTATTTCAAACTTCACTAATTTTTAAATCTAAATATTTTATAAAAATTTGTAATTAAATTACGGAAAGTCTATTTAATTAGTACCCAAACTATTTTTATTTCAAGTGTTTTTGATATAAGAAGTATATGATATTTTAAGTGAACTTCTGCAATTTTGTCCTTTAAACCGCGAAACACTTCGGGTGGAATTATTCCAGACTCGCTTAAAGTTACCCCAAATTTTTATCTCGCTGTAAAATTTTATAAAAATTTGTACAATTATAAAGATATGTTAGATTTAAAGAAATTTTCTTGTTTTAATAAAATCCGACCAAAATTGTGGGGTTTATATTATTTCAAACTTAACTTATTTTTAAATGTCGGTTTTAATTTTTGGCGTAAATTATATGCACGAAGTGATGTTCAAGAGTTGTCAGTTGCAATTTAAAATATTAACTCTGCACGCGTCGTTTCAATCACTCAACAACAGATTAGACCGACCTCATTGCAACAAAATTTACGTTTCATATAAAATATCAGATTTGTACGTTTCCTAAATAATTTATGAAAATGTTCATTTTAGATAGATGATTCGTTTTATCAGATCAAAAATTATTCCTCCTATTTCATTCCGAATTCTAATTAAGAAAATTGTGTTATCTTAAATTAGAGAACGGCCATTTATTACAAGGGATTAATTCATTATTTAACTGGGTTAAATATTAATTATTAAAATTATGTAGAGTGCCGAATTAAATTTTAGTCTTTGTGTTTTGATTAACCTAAAAATTTTTTCACTTTCGAATAAAGCAATTTTAACAAAAATTTCGATTATAATAGTACCTATATTGTTTTATTAGGAGTAAAAAAAGACGAGCTATTCGAGTCCAGCGGATACATGCGAGCCACAAAAAGTTCTTTTAGTCCGAATAAAACATGCTATTTTTTCTTCAATCGTCGTAATTTTTAAAATAGTAATATAATAAATAATTTTAAAAATTGACATTTAATTTACATACAACACAAAATACAATGTTAGTATATATTGGGTTGCCTAAAATGTATTTCATCTCCGCTTTTCTAATCCTTGTCAATGCAAAGTAGACCCTATTGTAACCGATTTACTTCGGAAATGCACGAATGTGATCATAGAGTCAAGGAACATAAAAATAAATTGTTAAAACCTATCAAGGGTCGCTTAAGGTTCTACTTTAATGACGTTTGAACAAAAAAGGTGTTTATATAGTGGTTGTAATAAAATACTTTGTAAATAAAAGTTTGAAGCACTATTCACAGTAGTTTTGGTATGTAGTAATTGATTTTCAAAAGCTAATAACGATGAATTCCTGAAAAGTTTTAAAAGAAACCTTCTTCCAGGAGTTGTTTGCTTTTTATTTTATAAGCTGTGAAATGCCCATGAAATAACTTGAATGTACAATAAATGCAGTTGAAATAACTTGTGAGAAATACAATTTAACAATAATATATTTTTTGATGGTAAATTGAGGAGTTAATAAATTATGAACAACGTTTTTTAATGCAATTTAATCTGAAACGATTTAAACATTCCCTTCTCTTGTCATAAACTGGTCTTTTTAGGGAAAAGAGTGCTTTAATACACAACGTGACATGATTTTTATTCATAAAAGCTCGCGGTGAATTCCTAAGCAGGGTTGGTGGTTTAAACAATGGAACCCCAGAGTCGTAAGCCTAAAAATAGAAAATTACTTTCCAAATGGCTTCGTTTCAGTAAATAACACTTAAAGGAAAACATTCAAATACCTACCCACTAACAATTAAATTTATTTTCATAATATAATTGAGAAATTTTTAGGATATTAAAAATGTGTGTATTGAATTTCAAATTTATTATATTTAGAAAATACCATAAAATATAAATTTAACATAAATTTAGAAAACGCGGAGCATCGGTGAAAATTGAAAGTTATGTGGAAACTAATTTACTTCCACGTCATCCCATTAGTTCTGGATCGGTCGCAAGAGGGAGATCGTTTAGCTCGGAAAGCCAATAAAATATAACCAAAATATGTTAAACCTACTAAAATTAGGGAGATTAATTGATGACAATAGGTATTCAAGTATCTAGTTTATATTTTATGAAAATAATTTATCAGTAACGGAAATTAGTAAAGCTCAACAAGGCGTGAATTAAATTTATATCAAAGATCATTAATATTTGTATTACTTTTAGTTCGTTAGGTAAGGTAACTACTTGTATTCTTGGAAAACTAAATACAGGCAATCTTAATCAATGAAGGAAATCTAAAAGGTCTTCTCTTAAATTTAGAGATTGTTTGATCTTTATTTTAAATTCCCAATTGAAATTTAATAGATGTGGAAATTAAAAAATGCTTCATTTTTTTTTCTGTACTTCAATTTAAAATATTTTCCATAATTTAATTTCCAGTTGAGTGGTAAAAATAAATTCGTTATTAATTCAACGATCGCGTTGTTACTGGACCTGACAATTGCCCTTTTTTGTGAGTAATAATCATGAACCTAATGCAAATTTATGAACTTGAATGCAAATGGAAATGCAATTAATATCCCATAAAGTAATTAACCAAAGTTGAACAAGAAGTTTGTAACGACGTTGTCTCCACCAAAACTTATAGAAGCTTGTAGGGATAAAATATTGTTGCTTATTATTTCCCGAATTAATTACCCCACTACCCACTACTAAATTTCTTAATTTTTAAATAGCTATAAAATACTTGAATAATTGGCGATTAAAATTAGAAGTAAGCGTAACCTTGGTGACAACTGAAGGTTAGGTGGCAACCATGACAACATGTTGGCAACTGACCTACATTTGACGTCACTCATTAGTTCCGCATTTGGCCGCAAGAAAAAGATTGCTTAGCTTGAATAGTTTAAAAGGGGTTGAATATAGTGTCGATAGATGGCGCAGTTGTTTCTTACCTTGCGAAAGCTGCAGAAAAATTGTTTTCCTTGAAAGGTTTTGGTTTCCAGCAGCTGTTGGCGAGTCTTTCGAAGGCGACGTTCTGAAGAAGCCAGTCAGGTCCTTGCGATATCACAACCTTGAGGGCCGAAATGAGAAGCCTAACGGCGCCCTTAACGAGATGCCTGTCAACCTTAATGGGCAAAGGCCGCAAGCTGAGCAATCCCAACGGCAGTTCGCCCAATTTGTCACTCTTGTCACGCTTCGCGTGCACACTTAAAAGTCTACGCGGTTTAAAGCTCGAACTCTCCGCCTCGTGATGATTGAACAAAAGAAACTGGTCGTTTTTTAACAAATAATGCACGTTCATATCGCTCAACTCGCCTTGCAGGCTTTTCGAGGGAGAACGTCTAAAACGCGCTTTTTCCGATTGTTCTTTGGCACTTAGGTCGGCGGGATTATCGTTTAGGAAAATTAAGTCCTCGCTACTTAGGGTGTAATACGATGCCGAACGAGTGTCGATCCACATCCACACAAAATGACCATCCAACATGTTCAATCGTCTTGCATCATTTAGAATTCGCACTGCTGTATCACGGTTACAAAGCAGCACCACCACCCCACGGGTCGATCTCGAAATATCTCCCAATTTCCTAAAAAACAAACAATTAACTTTATTGACAGCAACCAAAGAAAAATAAACTTAATTGGGTACAAAGACGAAAGAAACAGTAATTGTATATTACATTATGTATAACAAGGGGTAAATATACAGTATTTCAAACAAGGTGTTTTACAGCACGAGGGCACAAGTCCAAGCTACAAATATACTCCGTATTTATATTTGTGCATATTTGCTCCTATAATATACAAATTTTCTATTTTGCGTCTATAATAAAGCTGTATAAAAGCTCGTTTATGGCTATAAACGAAAAGTTTCTAAAATTGCAAACTACAATACTTTATTCGCTTCATAAGTCGACAGTAGCACTTGCTCATTAAAATACACGCCGCTACGCGCCTCGCATTTTACCGCGTGCTATAATAAGCAACTTACGAAACTCGTTAATATATATTTTGCGACACAAAAAATATGTTTAAAATATATATTTATTTATGATTTGCAGTATAATTAATTAAGACCTTGGAATAAAATACGTTTTATTGAAAATTAAATGGGCTCTTAAAAAATATTTAAAAACATTTTCGGTGACGCAAAAAATATTTTATTTTTTCAAGTTTAAATATCGAGCAGGTTTAAAGTAGTCTAAAGTGTAGAATCCTTAAATTTAGTCGAATTTTATTAAAATAACAAAATTTATTTAAATGAAACATATTTTTATTGATGTACATTTTTTTGTTGAAATTAATTGTAAGAAAAAAAATTATAGCAACTTTAAGTACATATATGCTTGCAATTATCCTTCCTCAAAAAGCTCAAAGTTCAAAGAAAAACGTTTTAGTTAAAAAAATTATACATGCCTTACAAAATACCACAAGAACTTGAAATAAAAAATCTTTAGGTAATTGAGAATTCAATAAACTTTTAACAAATATTTAAAAACATTAATATTTTTTATTGATGTTTAAATATTGAGTAAGTTTATAGTAGTGTATTACCCTTAAATTTGGTCGGATTCTCGGATTTTATTGAAACAAGAAAATTTATTTAAATCGAACATATTTTTATTGATGTATAATTTTTTGTTGTAATTCATTCTAAGAAAAAAATTTGTAGTAACTTTAAATAAACGCTTACAATTATCCTTCCACGAAAACCCTAAACTCAAAGAAAAATTTGCAACGTTTTAGTTAAAAAATAAATTATATTTAATTGGGAATTCAATAGGTTTTTAAGAAATATTTAAAAACATTTTTTGTGTAGCAAGAAAGAAATTTTATTAAGGTTTAATGTTGAGTAAGTTTAAAGTAGTATATTATTCTTAGATTTACTCAGTTTTTGTCGAAATGAGAAAATTTATTTAAGCCAAACATACTTTTATGAATTTACAATTTTTTGTTGTATATACATGTAAGAAAAAAAATTGTAGTAAGTTTAAGTTGGCGCTTCCAATTATTATCATGTCGCGAGAAGCTAGAAATTCAAATAAAATAGTTTTAGTTAAAAAACCATAACTTTCTTATAGAATATCTCAAGAACTTGAAATAAAATGCGTTTAATTTGAAATTTAATAAGCTTTTAAAAAATATTCAAAACTATTTCTTGTATTGCAACAAATGAGTTTTATTCAAGTTCAAATATTGAGTAAGTTTTAAGTAGTGTATTATCCTTAAATTTTGTCGGATTTTATTCAAACAAGATAATTTATTTAAAGCGAACATATTTTTATTGATGTACAATTTTTTGTAGTAATTAATTGTAAGAAGAAAATTCTAATAAGTTTAAAAGTGAACGATTGCAAATATCCTGCCGTGAAAAGCCCGCCACTCAAGGAAAATCTGCACCGTTTTAGTTTAATTGGAAATTCAATAGGCTTTTAAAAAATATTTAATTTTTTATGTCACAAGACATATTTTTGATTCAAGTTTAAATATTGAATAAGTTTAAAGTAGTGTATTATCCTTAAATTCAGTCGGATTTTATGGAAATAAGAGCTTCAACATATCAAACTCATTAATTTAAATATACAAGGTGAGTTTAAAGTAACGCATAAAAATCATAACTACTTTATTTTTTGGTATTTTCAAGAACGGTAAAAGAAGTGTCGCATTGTTTCTAAAAAACTTTATTTTGAACTTCGGTTGGAATGACGTCACTGTGACGTCATCATTTTTTTTAATGGTTTGATATGGTTTTTATATCATAAAACAATACCTTATTAAAAGTGTTTTACAACGGTACCAAAAACTTTATACTAATGCCATCTAGATGTCATTAAAATAATATTAAATTTCACCTTAAAGGATACTTTTAAGTAAAGCATAAAATTCATAACTACCTTATTTTTTAGAATTAAAAAAAAAACGGTAAAAGTCTTATCGCGCCGTTTTTGAAGAACTTTATTTTTAACACCACAACAAAAAAATTTTTCGATTGGCATGACGTCACTACGGTGTAATCATTTTTTTTTAAGTAGAACGATATGATTTTTGTATCATATTCGCGATTTCGGAATTCCGCTCGCCCTCTGGTGGAATTTTTTAAACTGCTTAAGAGAGGTAACGTCAAAATGAAAAATTATATTTAAGTTATACATTTGCGCTTATAAAAAGCGATATTTACCTGTTTTATTAGATTTGTGAGAAAAAAATCATTAAATCATTGGGTTTTATGTAATTTATAGATAAAATAGGTAAATTTTTAGCTCATTTGGATCAGCTGTTTCTGTCAAAACAGCGCCCCCTACAGGTAATCGAAATCGCGAATAATAATGACTACGGGCACACCGGAAGGACCAAGCTTTGTCCTCGTTTGGTCCTTTATACTAGCCCCATCTAGATGTCATTAAAAAAAATATTAAATTTCACCTTAAAGTACGGTTTAAAGTCATGTCCACCGAGAAATGTTTTCTGTTGATTTCTTAATAAAGTCTTTCATAAATAATTCGACACGTCCTTTGCGGTTTTTGAAAATTCGAAAAAATAAGGTGGATATGATTTTTATGCGTTACTTTAAATTAAACTAGCGTTTATGAGAAAATTTAATATTTTTTTTAAATACATCTAGATAGCGCTAGTATAAACTTTTTAGTACCATTGCAAAACAATCTTAATAAGGTATTTTTTTATGGTATAAAAACCATATCAATCCATTTAAAAAAAATTTTGATGACGTCGTAGTGATGTCATATTAACCGAGAAATTTTATTTGTTGAGTTCAAAATAAAGTTTTTTAAAAAACAGTGCGATACGTCTTTTACCGTTTTTTAATATTTCAAAAAATAAGGTAGTTAGGAATTTTTTGAGTAACTTAAAACTTTCATTTAATGTGAAATCTAATAATTTTTTTAATGGCATCTAGATGGCATTAGAATAAACTTTGTGGTACCGTTGTAAAACACTCTTAATAAAGTATTGTTTTATGATATGAAAACCATATCAATCCATTTAAAAAAAGAATTATGACGTCATAGTGACGACATGTCAACCGAATTTTTTTTTTATTGATTTCAAAATAAAGTTTTTTAAAAACAAAGCGACACATCTTTTACAGCTTTTAAAAGTTCCAAAAAATAAGGTATTATAATTTTTATGCTTTACTTTAAACTCACCCTGTATGAACCAAGCCACCTTTGAAGAATATCTTTATTGGCAATTGACGATTCAAATAAAAAGAAAATTCCGTAACTTTAAGTGAACGCCTCCCACATATTTATTATTATTTCCACAATTTTAAATTAAATTCTTAATAAGTGTCAAATATGGAATAACAAGTGGTACATAATCCTTAAATGGAGCAGGATTGTATTAAAAAAAATAAAATTTATGTAAATTGAACATATGTATTTTTATTGCTGTATAAAGATATTAAAATGTATGATGAAGTAAAAATTTGCTGCAACTTTGAATCAACGTCTACAAAGACCAACATTTTGGGGGTATATTCTTGAACCACTCGACACGATGTCATGAACGACTTTCATCATTCTATCCATGTCATTTAAACGTAAAAATAAGAGCCTGTCCTTGACATGTCGTTGAGTGATTCCAGAATAACCCCCCAGGATTCCAGTTTATATTATTTATAACCACAACTCGCTTAAATTTAATAAAGGATTAAATACGCTTAGAATTTATTGTAATTTTTTTAAAGTTAAAATACGGTGTTGTATTTTTGAGATAGCATTGGAAAATCTTTTCCTCTCAATACTTTTTTATTAGCATAAAACTATAAAGGGCACAAATATTTTCGGTGTACAAAAAATCGAGGGGATTTAATAGCGTAGCGTAGCATATAAATTGGCTTTCAACAGAGTATAGAAAGTAGGTAGATCTAGAGGGTTGAGTAGAAAAAAGAGTGAAATATCCGTCACTGGTCGAAATTTTATAGACTTAGCAACCTTCTGGCTGCGTTGTCATAGAAACATGTGGAAAACAACGTGTAACGGGATGACAGGACATTTATTAAGCGACAAAGCCTCAATTTAAACCGGAGCGCGACGAAAGTTTGGTGATAAAAATGGGACATGAAAAATACTGCACGGTTATATAAGATTTTCATTAAGATCGTGTCGTTTGCAAGGAACCAAAGGTTTTATTTGGAATATAAAATTGTGCAAGATTCATCTTCGCGTTTAATTTTCTAGGTGGGATTTGTCGTCAAGTCAGATACATCAGCGTCACTTGGGCGAATTTCGAGACTTGGAGCAAAGATGAATTAGCACTGCCCCATTTTACGCCACACTAATTTTATTTAAAGTGCAAGCCCCCGTAATCCTTAAGCGATTTGCACGCCTCAGTCCTCACCTTCAAGGATTTCCTATAATGGGATTTTATTCACTCTCTATTCTCCAAGATGATAACTTTTATCATAAGCTATTTTGTGAATCTAAACACCCGGAAGATATTTGAATCCTATAAAATATTCATACTTTCCCAACATATTTTCATTAGTTTAACAATTTATTTCCTTGCAGGATAAAACATTGATTTCCCAAGGTTGCTTGTTCGTTTTCCGTAACTACCACTTAATCTAAGCTTATCCCAAGGCTCTACTATAATCTAACTGTGTTCTTTTATCACCGTAAACATTTATATAAAACAAATTAATTTACAATTTGTAAAATGAAATCATGATGAAAATTATTACGACTTGGTCTGAATTTTTTGCGCTTTTACTGCCTTTTCTCAAGCAATAACTCTTTGTAATCACAATCGTTTATCACCGTAAATCCACTTGCTTCATTTGTCCTTTTTTAATCGATTACGCTAATGCCTTTATTAATGATCTCGTTAAATTGCATCCATCTACAAAACACATAACTGCAATTTAATTTTTTATCTCTAAAAACTCAATTAACTCAACAATTTGCCAGCCTAAATTGAATAATTTTTAATGTAATGATAATAGCAGTATGGAACTTTTAATTAAATGCAATAATCGAGTTATTCCTACTTCCTGCTTCTATACTCGATACGATACTTCATCGATAATTTAATTTTCCACAAGTAAACTACTCACAGAAATAATTTATGTTAAAACAGGGCATGACAAATTGTGATGCTCGCAAACTTCTCGTAGATTACTAAAATATGCATGCACTCATCGCAGCTAACGATCCAAAAGTAACTAACAGCTGTAAGATAATAAAGGATTAAATTACTGCCCCTCGAGTTCTTTAATGGCTGCAAAAACTTTAATTTTAAAAACTTTGGCCAAGACAAAGAAAATTTATTTTGTTTTTTCGCTGACCTAATTACACTATAATTACACTTATAGTACAAGACAACTATTGTAGTTATATTAATTCAAGTTTCAATTCAATATTATTATTATACTGCTTAATATTGACTTGGTGAAAAGCTAATAAAGTTGTTCATATCGAGTTTGTGGTAATTTTAACGTCGTAGCAATTACTGGTGGTTTAGTATCCTTTTAAAACGTAAATTACAGAAATTTGTTTTGTCCTTACAACAACAATTAAGCTAAGGTATTTAATTATGTTGTGTTTATAACAGTTACGTGGCTTTAAATTAAACTTAATAAATTTACCTGAATATTTGTTGTGCCCTTAAAGGGTTGGGTAGTGGTACAAGGGTTGGATGTAAGGGTTCTGCCGCTAATGGGGCCCAGAGTTCTGAGCGTTGTAGGGCCGTAACGGATGTCCTGTCAGCTAACAAGGTGAAGGTATGCCAGTGAGCCTGAAGTAGGATTCCTCGCAGAGCTTGCACCATTTCCCTTCCTGTAGGCGCTAAATGCACTTCCAGTGAGTGGGATTCCTGCAAATTAACACGTGTTTCATTTAGAACCACTTACTATCTACAAGCATTATCTATTTCAATCCTTATTTGGACATAATCACACATTTTATTATTGATTTCCCAATACAAGGATGATTATCAATTTAATAAAACCTCGTACAACTTGCAAATGTTATCCGATGATTCTAAAAAAATATTTATTTAAACTGAAGTTATTTTTATTAATGTATAAAATTTTGTAAATATAAGTTCTGAAATAAAAATTTGCAGTAACTTTAAGCGAACGCCAACAATCAATACGTCGTGCAAGGACTAAAAGGCTAAAGTATAGGGTTGCAGTAAAGTAATCATAACTTTCCTATAAAAAATCGCACCGACCTGAATTAATTTTTGTTTGATTTGAACTTAAATGAAGTTTAAGCTAGTGTTTGAAAATTCTCGTTTGTTTGTTGAAATATTTTTTATTTAATTATGAAAATTGTGTAACTTTAAACTAGTGCGAAGTCCATATTTTTTATCGGATTTTATTATAAATAGAAAATTTATTTAAATTGGACATATTTTTCTAATTATATAAAATTTTGTAAAGATACGTTATAAAATAAAAACTTGTGATAACTTTAAGCGAGCATCTACAATCACAACATCCCGCAAGGGGTGCTACTCAAAGGACTAAAGTGTAGGATTGTATTAAAAAAATCATCACTTTCTTAGAAAAAATTGCACAGACTTGAAATAATTTCCTATTTGTTTTAAATTAAATAGGCTTTAATCCAGTGTTTGGAAATATTTTCTAGTATAATTAAACAAATTTTTATATAATTGCAAAAATTCGTTAATTTCGAACAAGTGTCAAATCCATATTTTTTATCGGATTTTATTATAAATAGAAAATTTATTTAAATTGGACATATTTTTATTAATATACATAATATTGTAAATATACGTTAAAATATAAAAGTTTGTAGTAAGCGAGCGTCTACAATCCCGACGTCGAGCAAGGAGCGCTACTCAAAGGACTAAACTGTAGGATTTCAGTAAAAAAATCATAACTTTCTTATAAAAAATCGCACAGACTTGAAATAATTTTTTTATTTAAAATTAAATAAGCTTTAATCCAGAATTTGATGAAAATATTTTTTTTGTATAATTCTACATATTTTTTATTTAATTACAACAATTGGTTGCATTCAAACTATCGTGATGTCCATATTTTTTATAGGATTTTATTATAAATAGAAAATTTATTTAAATTGGACACATTTTTAATGATATACAAAGTTTTGTAGATATACATCTTAAAACAAAAATTTGTAGTAACTTTAAGCAAGCGTCTACAATCACAAAGTCGCGCAGGGGGCGCTATTACTCAAAGGAATAAGTGTAGGATTATATTATGAAAATCATAACTTTCTTATTAAATATCGCAAAGACTTGAATTAATTTTTTTATTTGAAAATAAATAAGCTTTAATCCAGTATTTGATGAAAATATTTTTTTGTACAATTCTACATATTTTTTATTTAATTACAACAATTGGTTGCATTCAAACTATCGTGATGTCCATATTTTTTATCGGATTTTACTATAAATAGAAAATTTATTTAAATTAGTCATATTTTTATTGATATACAAAGTTTTGTAGATATAAATCTTAAAACAAAAATTTCTAGTAACTTTAAGCAAGCGTCTACAATCACATAGTCGCGCAGGGGGCGCTACTCAAAGGACTAAGTGTGGGATTGTATTAAGAAAATCATAACTTTTTTATTAAATATCGCACAGACTTGAAATAATTTTTTTATTTGAAACTAAATAAGCTTTAATCCAGTATTTGATGAAAATATTTTTTTGTATAATTCTACATATTTTTTATTTAATTACAACAATTGGTCACATTCAAACTATCATGATGTCCATATTTTTCATCGGATTTTATTATAAATAGAAAATTTATTTAAATTGGACATATTTTTATTGATATACAAAGTTTTGTAGATATACATCTTAAAACAAAAATTTGTAGTAACTTTAAGCAAGCGTCTACAATCACAAAGTCGCGCAGGGGGCGCTACTCAAAGGACTAAGTGTAGGATTGTATTAAGAAAATCATAACTTTCTTATTAAATATTGCACAGACTTGAAATTATTTTTTTATTTGAAATTAAATAAGCTTTAATCCAGTATTTGATGAAAATATTTTTTTGTATAATTCTACATATTTTTATTTAATTACAACAATTGGTTACATTCAAACTATCGTGATATCCATATTTATTATAAATAGATAATTTATTTAAATTGGGCATATTTTTATAATTATACTAAATTTTGTAAATATACGTTATAAAATAAAAATTTGTAGTAACTTTAAGCGAGCATCGACAATCACAACATCGCGCAAATGGGGCGCTACTCAAAGGACTAAGTGTTGGATTGTATTAAGAAAATCATAACTTTCTTATTAAATATCGCACAGACTTGAAATAACTTTCTTATTTGAAATTAAATAAGCTTTAATCCAGTATTTTATGAAAATACTTTTTTGTATTATTCTACATATATTTTATTTAATTACAACAATTGGTTACATTCAAACTATCGTGATGTCCACTTTTTTTATCGGATTTTACTATAAATAGAAAATTTATTTAAATTGGACATATTTTTATTGATATACAAAGTTTTGTAGATATACATCCTAAAACAAAAATTTGTAGTAACTTTAAGCAAGCGTGTACAATCACAAAGTCGCGCAGGGGGCGCTACTCAAAGGACTAAGTGTAGGATTATATTATGAAAATCATAACTTTCTTATTAAATATCGCACAGACTTGAATTAATTTTTTTATTTGAAATTAAATAAGCTTTAATCCAGTATTTGATGAAAATATTTTTTTGTATAATTCTACATATTTTTTATTTAATTACAACAATTGGTTACATTCAAATTATCGTGATGTCCATATTTATTATAGGATTTTATTATAAATAGAAAATTTATTTAAATTTGACATATTTTTATTGATATACAAAGTTTTGTAAATATACATCTTAAAACAAAAATTTGTAGTAACTTTAAGCAAGCGTCTACAATCACAAAGTCGCGCAGGGGGCGCTACTCAAAGGACTAAGTGTAGGATTGTATTAATAAAATCATAACTTTCTTATTAAATATCGCACAGACTTGAAATAATTTTTATATTTGAAACTAAATAAGCTTTAATCCAGTATTTGATGAAAATATTTTTTGTATAATTCTACATATTTTTATTTAATTACAACAATTGGTTACATTCAAACTATCGTGATGTCCATATTTTTTATCGGATTTTATTATAAATAGAAAATTTATTTAAATTGGACATATTTTTATTGATATACAAAGTATTGTAGATATACATCTTAAAACAAAAATTTGTAGTAACTTTGAGCAAGCGTCTACAATCACATAGTCGCGCAGGGGGCGCTACTCAAAGGACTAAGTGTAGGATTGTATTAAGAAAATCATAACTTTCTTATTAAATATCGCACAGACTTAAAATATTTTTTTTATTTGAAACTAAATAAGCTTTAATCCAGTATTTGATGAAAATATTTTTTTGTATAATTCTACATATTTTTTATTTAATTACAACAATTGGTCACATTCAAACTATCGTGATGTCCATATTTTTTATCGGATTTTATTATTAATAGAAAATTTATTTAAATTGGACATATTTTTATTGATATACAAAGTTTTGTAGATATACATCTTAAAACAAAAATTTGTAGTAACTTTAAGCAAGCGTCTACAATCACAAAGTCGCGCAGGGGGCGCCACTCAAAGGACTAAGTGTAGGATTGTATTAATAAAATCATAATTTTCTTATTAAATATCGCACAGACTTGAAATATTTTTTTTATTTGAAATTAAATAAGCTTTAATGCAGTATTTGATGAAAATATTTTTTTGTATAATTTTACATATTTCTTATTTAATTACAACAATTAGCTATATTTAAAGTATCGTGATGTCCATATTTTTTATCGGATTTTATTATAAATAGAAAATTTATTTAAATTGGACATATTTTTATTGATATACAATGTTTTGTAGATATACATCTTAAAACAAAAATTTGTAGTAACTTTAAGCAAGCGTCTACAATCACATAGTCGCGCAGGGGGCGCTACTTAAAGGACTAAGTGTGGGATTGTATTAAGAAAATCATAACTTTCTTATTAAATATCGCACAGACTTGAAATAATTTTTATATTTGAAACTAAATAAGCTTTAATCCAGTATTTGATAAAAATATTTTTTTGTATAATTCTACATATTTTTTATTTAATTACAACAATTGGTTCCATTCAAACTATCGTGATGTCCATATTTTTTTATCGGATTTTACTATAAATAGAAAATTTATTTAAATTGGACATATTTTTATTGATATACAAAGTATTGTAGATATACATCTTAAAACAAAAATTTGTAGTAACTTTGAGCAAGCGTCTACAATCACATAGTCGCGCAGGGGGCGCTACTCAAAGGACTAAGTGTAGGATTGTATTAAGAAAATCATAACTTTCTTATTAAATATCGCACAGACTTGAAATATTTTTTTATTTGAAACTAAATAAGCTTTAATCCAGTATTTGATGAAAATATTTTTTTGTATAATTCTACATATTTTTTATTTAATTACAACAATTGGTCACATTCAAACTATCGTGATGTCCATATTTTTTATCGGATTTTATTATTAATACAAAATTTATTTAAATTGGACATATTTTTATTGATATACAAAGTTTTGTAGATATACATCTTAAAACAAAAATTTGTAGTAACTTTAAGCAAGCGTCTACAATCACAAAGTCGCGCAGGGGGCGCTACTCAAAGGACTAAGTGTAGGATTGTATTAAGAAAATCATAACTTTCTTATTAAATATCGCACAGACTTGAAATATTTTTTTATTTGAAACTAAATAAGCTTTAATCCAGTATTTGATGAAAATATTTTTTGTATAATTCTACATATTTTTATTTAATTACAACAATTGGTTACATTCAAACTATCGTGATGTCCATATTTTTTATCGGATTTTATTATAAATAGAAAATTTATTTAAATTGGACATATTTTTATTGATATACAAAGTTTTGTAGATATACATCTTAAAACAAAAATTTGTAGTAACTTTAAGCAAGCGTCTACAATCACAAAGTCGCGCAGGTGGCGCTACTCAAAGGACTAAGTGTAGGATTGTATTAATAAAATCATAACTTTCTTATTAAATATCGCACAGACTTGCAATAATTTGTTTATTTGAAATTAAACAAGCTTTAATCCAGTATTTGATGCAAATATTTTTTTGTATAATTTTACATATTTTTTATTTAATTACAAAAATTTGTATTAGCAAGCGTCTACAATCACTATTTTTCGCAAGGGACGCCACTCACAGGACTAAAAGTTGGATTGTAGTAATAAAATCATAACTTCCTTATAAAAAATGGGTTTAATTAATTTTTGTTTAATTTGAAATTAAATAAGCTTAAATCAAGGGTTCAGAAATATTTTATTGTATTTTCACAAATATTTTTTATCTAATTTTAAACTAGTATAAAAACCATAAATTTTAGCCGACTGTATTAAAAATGAACATTTTAATTGATTTAAATATATTTTTAAAAATTTTGTAAAAAGGAATTATAAAATAAAAATTTGATTCGAGACTAAAAAGTTTAAATTGGTGGCGTTTTCAACCGAGTTTAAATTATCATGCAAGCATATTATTGTTTATTTGCATAGTTTTAATACCAATTAGTACCAGGATTATTAAATAAAATTGTATAGTGGATCACTCGGTGCGGACATCGATCTTCAATTAACATCATATTCAAGCATGCTCTAAATAATGCTTGTATACATAGGGTAATTGTTTGTTTACAGCTATCACAATATTCTCACTGAATTATAACAATTAGAGCGATCTTACCTGATAATATTGTATCAACAAATCTGTCATCCCTTATACATAATCAACCAAAACTTAGATAACTTGAATTAATTAAATTTAAAGTGTAACGCGATTTAAGTAAATACAATTATCATAAATAAATATGAAAAGAGATTGAAATAAAATCTCGAAGCAATCAATAAACATGTGCAGTCTTTGAATGAAAACAAATATTAGGTTTTAATAATGTGTTCATATTTTTATCATCCAAGCATGTTTATGCTAGTTAAAAATGTCTTCACATGTCACTATTTAATAATGCAAATTGCTTTTCAACAGCGGTTGGGGAAGTAAAACAATTTTAATATTCATGAGGAGCATACATTATTTATAACGAACCACAAGGCTACTTCGCAGCACGTACACAATATTCGCTTTAAGTAAAAATTTATAATATTCAAGAAAAACCAGCAATAAATAATCTACTAAATTTAATTATAAACTTTAACAAACACTAGTAAGTTATTTTTAATTAATACTCTGGAGGAGAATGCCAAAACATGATAAACGAGATAAATATCCGAACTTTTCAAAGTGTCGAAGCGCTTAAAATAATTAGGAGCTTTAAATAATTTCAAAAAGGGAAAAGGGTGAGAAAGCTTGACGTTGAGAAGACAATTCAATTAAACCTGCGAAACTCCCCAACATCTCGCTATTTTAAATTTAGATTTTTTTAAAGGCGTGGAGCACTTTTCGGGTAGCTGCAACCCTGCAAGAAGTTATGGTAATGGCCTTTCTGGACAAATCCCAACGATATTGAAAAAAACGGGGTTGCAACGCAGCGCACCGTTGAAAATATTAGCATTTTTATTTTTACATGGGGATTACGAAAAAGTTTGCAACGATTACGTTTTATTAGGAAAATAGGGGCGGGATTTATTTAAATAACGGTTAATTAAAACAAGCACTTATTTGCGAAAATTAAGCTCGAGCATTACGTTATATTTTTGGTAAAATCAATGATACTGCTTTGTTTCTTATTTAATTAAGATTAAAGCATCGTTTCGTTTATGGTTGTTGGCGTTGGTATCAAGGAATGATAGATTAAAAGGGCTTCAAGGAAGTTTACTCGGTTTTAGTTAAGGAGCTTACTATGTAGCTCTATTCAATAATAAATGGCCTATTACAGGAATAAAAATATAATTTACAATTACTTATCCACCAGTTTAATCCTGAAATAAAACGCGCTTTACGCAAACCCTGGATTTATTGCGTTTATCATAATAATCCCTCATTAAAATATATGTATGATTATTTATTATTATAATGATTTATTAATTATTAAACTTTTTATTCAGTCCTGAATTGCAGGTGAGGATTATTAGAATTCACAAAATTTATTCCTGAGAGGATTGAGGTTCAATTTCATATAAATTGATCGTTTAATATAACAAACGTGTGGTTAAATCAAATCCAATTTATAGGATGAATGTACAGGTCTGATAAAAAAACGTTTTAATTTGTCGCAGATTTTCCATCGCGTTTATAAGCCGCTAAAAAAAGTTAGTCTGTCACTCAAGTGGAGTAAATAAAAGTGTTGAGACAATTAAAATTATTTAGGTGAAAAATCTTATCCAACTGAAGTAGTCACAAGAGTAAAAAATGTTTTTAATTTTAATTTACTTTATTTAAGCTAAAGGAAGCTTGTGAATTTATTACGGCATATTTTTGTCCTGTTACGTGTTGCCGCTTTTTCTGTGCTCTCTGCGCTTTGTATTACTTTATGCACCGCAGGGAAATCTCACCTTACTTCCGTGGGGTATTTATTTCATGCTCTTTTATAAAAAATGGGCGAAGTCATGGACACTTCTAATTTACTATGTTACTGAAATCTACTAATTACACCGCTTTAGTTCATTAAAACTACTATTTCTTCTTTTAGTATTCACTTTATTTAATCAATTTTTTTAAACCAATTAAACTTTTTCATTTCGTGTAGTGAGTTATGATTGTTTTAATGAAATCTTACAATTTCCTCCTTTGAATCGAATATTTTTAATTTTCGGTTTTTATGTGAACTCCAAAACTTTCGTCATTTGAAACGCAACGCAGAAACATTGTAGACGTTTACTAAAAGTTACCCCAAATTTTTACCTTACAATAAAATTTTATAAAAATTTGTACACTTATAAAAATATGTTTAATTTCAATAAATTTTCCTTTTGCATTAAATTCGCACAAAAATTCTGGGTTTTGTATTATTTCAAAAACTTTACTAAACTTTAATATTAAATAAAAAATATTTATTAATTTTTTAAAAGAAACTGTAAACACCTCTAGAAAGCCTACTTAGAGAGTAATCTAACGAATTTTATTTTTAGCCTTTCCGGTATTTTATAAGCAAGTTATGATTTTTTAAGTGAACTTCAGTACTTTCGTCCTTTGAAATGTTACGCACGGGGCGGAATTATTGTAGAGGCTCACTTAAAGTTACCCCAAATTTTTGCCTTATAATAAAATTTTATAAAAATTTGAAAATTTATAAAAAAATGTACGATATAAATAAATCTTCCTGTTTCAATAAAATCCAACCAAAATTATAGGTGTTATATTATATCAAACTAATTTTTATAACTAAATAAAAAATATTTTATAAAAATTTATAAATGAACTATAAGCACACTTAGAAAGCCTAGTAATTTAACGAATTTTATTTAAAGCGTTTTTGATTTTTTCAAGATATTTTAAGTGAACTTCTACTAAACTTTCGTCCTTTCAAACGACACACACTTCATTCGGAATTATTGTAGAGGCTCACTTAAAGTTACCCCAAATTTTTGCCTTTTAATAAAATTTTATAAAAATTTGTACAGTAATAGAAAAATCTATGATTTAAATAAATTTTCTTGTTTTAATGAAATCCGGCCAAAATTAAATGTTTTATATTATTTCAAACTTTACTAATTTTTAAATCTGAATAAAAAATATTTTGTAAATTATTGTAAATAAGAAATAAACATCGTCGAAAAGCCTATTTAATTAGTAATCAAACAAATTTTCTTTTAAGCGTATTTTAATTTTTATAAGAAAGTTACGATATTTTAAGTGATCTTTCGTCCTTTGAAACGCGAAGCACTTCGGGTAGAATTTTTGCAGAAACTCGCCTAAAGTTACCCCAAATTTGCTTATCGAAATAAAATTTTATAAAAATTTGTATACTTATATAAAAATGTCTGATTTAAATAAATTTTCTTATTTGGATAAAATCCGACCAAAATTAAAAGTTTTATATTATTCCAAACTTCACAAATTTTTAAATAAAAAATATTTTATAACTTTCTATAAACACCGTAGAGAAGTTTATTTAATTAGTAATCAAATGAATTTTATTTAAGATATTTTAAGTGAGCTTCTACACTTTCGTCCTTTGAACCGGAAGCACTTCCAGTAGAATTATTGTAATGGATAGTATACTGATAAAAAGATGTTTGATTTAAATAAATTTTCTTGTTTCAATAAAATTTGAGCAAAATTGCAGGTTTTATATTATTTCAAACTTCACCAATTTTTAATTCTAAATAAAAAAATATTTCTGAATTTTTTAAAATAAACTGATAAACACCTTCGGAAAGTCTACTTTTGTTATAATCAACTTTAATAAAAATACTTTTGATTAAAATAAAAATTAATTTAAGGATTGGAGGTCTCTTCAAACTTTTGGATTTTTTTAGTTTTGGTAGCCTTCATTAATTAAAACCTTGTTATTTACAAATTTACGGTACAGAGTAAATTATTACTAAGCAAAACTTGCTTAATTAATGATGTTTCCAATAGTTGGTGCATGTTTGAAGTTCAGCGATGTATGAATTTAGTATCTACTGGATTTTAATCGGAAGCCTGTGTGTAATTTAATCCTCAATTAAGATCTTTGAATAACCTTACCAAATTTTATTAATTAAAACTGATTTACTTCTTACGCACACAAGTAAATTCTAATGAATTAAAATTATCTCGCTATTAATTTAATTAAAATAATTAAAATCATATTAACTGTATAAACTTGAATAAGTTCGTCAATAGTTTCCACTGTTGTGATAAGGACATGTATATTGCACAGAGCTTTTCTCTATAAAATATTCAAGCAAAGTGCTTACCAAGCAGATAACTATCAAATCTTCCCCAGGTTAGAGATTGGCAGTAATTCCATCTATGCAGATTACGACCTCAAATCATCCCTTACTCCTCTAACCTTCATTTAAATAATATTCATAACACTTTTTAATTTATTCAAATTTATGTACATCCACATAATTAATACTTCATCTTCACATTTGTTACAACACAAAAGTGATTATTTTAAGTTATTAAAGCGAACGCAATAAGTTTATTCGTTAAATATTGAAGGAATGTATAAAGAAATAAATAAAAATGTTTCTTTTTAGTTTTGAAATGAAATTTATATCAATTTAAACTTTAAAAAGACAGTACCATTTGAGATTGAAGAAAGCGGAAATTGAGTTTACGAGTTATACGAGTATCGCAAGGATAACTAAATTAGGCGTACTTTATCGATGTAATAAAAATTATACATTTCATTTTTAAGAGGAAAATGATTAATTTAATGACCACAAAAAGTGTTACTCTTGAACTGCAGTGAAAGCTCTGGAAATTTTATGCGGTGTATAAAGTCGGAACTTTATTATAGGTATCCGAGTTATAACTTTTGTGTAATGTGGAATAAATTTAGGTAGAATCCGCAAGATTATGCACTGTACAAGGAGGATTACAGAAATAAAATTTATGAAATGTTTATGGATGAGTGGAGATAAATTTACTGAATCAGTTTATTAAGTGACGCACTTCAACAAATAATTACAGGTGGGTTTATCATCATCATTTAATATTTTATTCTAAGTTACACAAGTTGAAAAAAATGAATTTTTAAAAGAAAACATTAAATTTTGGAAATTATAGCAGTTCTGAGATTGTCTATGAAGCAACGGTTAAATTATAAAAAATAACCATTGACCAAACATAAAATATACGTCAAATAGTATTGGGAATTTTAACTACCAATAGATGGCGCTGTTGGCCCTCTTTGGCAAATTAATGAACTATCGAAGCCAGTATTAAACCTACATTTACATTTCTACGTGCGAATACAGGATAAAGTCATCCTAAGTGTTTTGTTACAATGGATTTAATAAATATTCTTCTAATTTTTATTTAAAATCAATGGGCAAAGTTACTACTAACATTTTATGTTGACAGTTTCACAAATTCGCCGACAGAGGGAGAGCTCTTTCCTAAAATAGCGAATACTAAAAAATGAGTTTCATAAAACATTTTAACCGGCGAGTTAGAAAAAAGCCTTATGAAACGAGTTCTTTATACTATTTTTTCTATTTTGGACTTTTTATATTAATTTTAAATTAATGAGGTGATTCTGAACAAAAATGTTAGCCGTAACAGTGATGTTAAATTTGACAGTCACCCTGATGTAAAAAAAAACGTAATTTTGTAAACTTTACTGCAACTTAACGGTTATTTAAAATAAAATTTTCGTGTTAAAATAACATACAGCAAAGTAATAATAATACATTAATGTATAATTGATCAAAATAATACATTATATTAATGTACAATGCATTTTAATACCGAAAATGTTATTTTATATTGTCGTTAAGTTACACTAAAGTTTACGAGGGCGCGTTCCAGTAATGAACACTAAAGCCCACGACCACGACCACAAAATTTTCCCGTTCCACTAGCTCAAAAGGTCACCATTCAACAAACAACCACGGAAACCCACGAATAAATACGGTCGTTGTGAGCTTCTTACGGTCGCCATCGATGCACGAAAGAAAAAATCGCGGTCTTATGTAGAACGATTTTGCGGGATTTCGTGTTCATTTCTGGAACGCGCCCAGAATAGCGTTTTTTTTGACATCGGGGTGACTGTCAAATTTAACATTGCTGTTACGGCTAACATTTTTTGTTCAGAATTACCCCATAAAATTAACATGTTAAATGTTGGGAAATTTTGGAGTAGTTGGTAGCACGACTATCATCACTGACGTTTATTAGTGTCATTATTCTATTGCATTTTTAAATTTACCTTTTAAGTTAGCCCAAGTTAGCCTGAGTCCATCTAGAGGGCTATTCTGCAACCACACGAAACGAAATTCGCATGCGAAAAAAGAGTCGGAGAATGTCAATAGTACAGTGTAAGATAGAGACAGAAGTTCGCACTCGAAGTTGCAGAATAGGCCACCTAAAGTAATTTTAAAAATGTATGTCCAAGAGAATAATTCAATGGGCCTTTCCACAGTGAAATATTTTTCAATGAATTTTATTCTGTTCATAGCTCTTAAAAAACCTAATTTAATGGGCTGGTTTGTTGTTTGTCTCTATCAACTCTACCAACTCTACCAACTCTAGAGTACGTGATCGGTGATGACAGTTTGCAAATATCAAAAATTTCCTTATTATTATTGACAACCGTCATCTATCAAAACAGAGTTTAACGAGCTTTGCGGTGGACGAGACAATAGGGGATACCAACAACGTTGCCGGACTAGAACTTTTGAACATAATGACGTCACGGATTCATAAATTCAAATTTTTAGCTCTTACACAAAAGATATCAAAAAATTGATTGGATATTATTTTTATTTTAACTTTATCTTTAAGACTAAATAAAAATTAAAAAATCGTAGAAAGGCCCATTTTACTTATTATTTGAGGTTCAGTACTGTACTTTGCGTACTACCAACTTTAAAAAGTAAATTTTACTACTCAGTAATATTATATCGCGCCGCTTTTTTACTAGCCATAGTAACGAACTAAAGTAGAAAAAGGTTGTTTAAATAATTAATAAAATATTTAAAAGAATTGGGTGAAATATTGACAATGCTAATTTTGATTAAAATTAAGTAGGTGAGTAAAACTCCGGTGTAAACTTCTTACATCCAACTTTATTATACAGGGTGTCCCTGAATAACTGTAACAATTTTTTTATGGTGATAGAGGAAGTGAAATTTTTAGCTAAAAATTATAAAATAACAAATGTCTGTCATAATTTTTATTTACAACTTTTATTGGTAATTATTCTGTTTTTATATTTTATATTTTATATTTTGTGTTATTTAGCCATTTGTATTTTAGCCTGATGATGGACGAAAGTCCGAAAGTGCACTAGCTGATATTTTTATTTTATTTCTTTGTTATTTGAAGATTATCCCTATCAAATATATTTTTATTATAAAATCTACTTTTACTCCGAAATGAAGCACCGGAGCGACATACAATAGGAGTATCTTTTCTGTAGAACATTGACCAAGCATTATTTTAGTACTTTTAAAATTATCAAAAACGTAAAGAAACAAAAGATATGATCAAAACAAGTTGATAACACCCCCCCCCCCCACATGTAACGCCCCTGAAAATATTTTTTAAACATTTATTGGCTGAAAATGTGTATCCTTATGTGAAGAAACTGTGGCCAAAATTTCAAATTAATATCTTTTATAATATTTAGTTTATTTACAAAAAATATTTTTTTGAACATTTTTGAAGTGATATAACTTTTTAAGGAAGCATTTCCGGACAATACTTCATAAGTCAAAATTGCTTAGTTTTACTTCCTCTACCACCACAAAAAAATTGTTACAGTTATTCAGGGACACCCTGTATAAAATAATTAGTTTTACCTTAGGTATAAACATGACACGATCGATATCGAGATAATTAAAATTCCATCATCAAGTATATAATAGTCAATGTACAAGAATATAAGCAACGAAAAATAGCACAAACCTCTTATAAAGAGTTACAGGAACATGTTGGAAATACAATTGAATATTTGATTAATTTTTAAAAGAATTCATAGTCAAAATACGAAATAGTTTATAAAAGCACACGCTTAAACAGCTACATTTCTGTTTCTGGTATCATATTCATGGTTATGCCAATTAACTATACCTGGTAAAGTACCCTGTTTCAAGAATTCATAGATGAAGACAGAAGGAAGAGTCATTATGCCAAGTTTCACAAAATGCTTCGTAACGCTATAACTTTGTTTGAAATCTAGGACTGCACTGGGTACCTATTCTCGAAATCACACGCTATTATAGCGTACACGCTTAACGTGTACGCTTTCATATTTGTATTCTCGAACGCCACACGCTATTAAATGTACAGGCCATTTTGAAGGCGTGTGATTAAGTTTGATAACATTGTAAAATATTAGAGTTACCAACGAGATCTAAAAATAATACCTACTTTTAAATTGAAATTAACGATGAATTTTATAGTGGTATTTACGTTTATTTTTTGACAACTGAAGCAGCTGATAGTGACGTTTAAATATTTTATGATGTGATTGTGTGTATCCGCTTATTAGTTTTACTCTTAAATACTATAATGCATCAAGAAAAAAGAGGTTCTAAAATGACTAAAATGAGTATTGCAGAAAAACATAAACTCACTGAGTTTATGACTAATAATCCACGGTTGCGATGTGGAAAATTTTCAAAGGTTTTTATAAAGGCTCAAGACTTGGGGGTCGAAATTTCACAGATTCTCAATGGAATTCTTGGTGCAAAAAAGAAGAAATTATAAAATTTCCTTTGGTGCTGGGTGCCGGGCATCGATCTCCACCTCTTCTAGTAGCTTTATAACGGCTAAATTTATTAAATCGTCCATTTTTAAAAAAAACTGTAACTTGAGGTCAAGACGTTTATTAATTAGAAACAGGAAACAGAGAAACAAACCCAAATGTAGCATCGTAACTCCAACTTTATTAATTATACCTGAATATTATTACATTTATTAATATTTAAAAAAAGTGGCATGTGTCATTGCGCCTAGGCGTGTACACGAAATACAAAACCGTGTGGTCTAGAATCTAGACCCACACGGTCGAGAATAGGTCTCCTGAGAGCTCTTTTCTGCCCATTAACTCTAAACCATACCTTAGCTTATTGTAAGATAAATCTATCACTAAAAGTATCTGCGTTACTGCATTGCATTGTAGTTACAGAGGCAAATCATTTGTTTTTACAATACCATATAAAAGATGTCCAAGAACGGTCCCGTATGGTACCCCATATTGCACCGATAGCTAGCTAGTTATAGAGTTTTTCCACAATATGCATTGTTTCCTTTCCTACAGATAGAACTGAAAGAGACACAATTCAACGCCTCTAGCACCGCAATGTTCTAATTTGTACAGCAATTTCTCATGCGATATGTAATCGAATGATTTTAACAAGTTAAATAGACCAGCCTGCATGTTGGTCTTTTCATCTATGCTTTTTAGTGGTAATTTTATTACATCACAGAGAGCAATTTTAATCGATTTTCCTTTTACGAAGCCATATTATGAATAATAGCTTCAAAGATTTGTGACAAGCATGAAAGGATTGAAATGAAGCGTTAATTCGTTGGATGAGATTTGTCTTCTTTTTTATAGGTCGGACTTTGGCTAATTTTAGCTCATCTGGAAATAATCCTTCGAAGTACATCTATTTATGATGTCCCATAGAATTTTAGGAAGTACATACTATAACAAGTGTGTAGACCAGCCATTCATACATGACTTTAGTATGGTTATCGTTTAGATTGTATGCTTTATTAATAACTTTAATTGGACTTGTGGGTCTAAAAAATCATCATTTCAAACTGTTATTATTTGCTTTGTAGTATTGGCAGCAAAATATGTCTTAGACCAACATTAACTAGCCATATTTATATTCTTAGTGGGGTCCTACCGTCCAATAAACCTACTTCATATAATGTCAAAAGTCTGTTGAAAGCTTAGAATCGCTCCTAATCGCAGGTAAGCTAGTTCCAACCTACCAATGTGGCTTTAGACCTCAACATGCAACCACAGTTCATAGGATATAGGATATACAAAGAAATAAACCAAGCAATAGAGGATAAACTATACTGCTATGTAGCCGTCCTTGATATATCGCCGGCCTTCGATAAAGTATGGCATACTGGTTTCCTATACAAATTGAGAAAAGCCCTATCCTTAAATTACTTCCTAATCCTAAAATCTTACCATTTCGCTTTTTCCTTGTAATACATTAAAACGAGCACGCGAGCACTATATCCAATAAATTCAAGTGTGTCCCAAGTAAACGTCCTTGGACTTTTATTATACCTGATTTATACCTCAGACCTGTTCACATATACAGACGATACAGCAATACTACCAACACACCAAGACCCAAAAATGGCATCTCAGAAATTACAAACTCATCTAAATAAAATACAAAGTAGGTCTATAAAAAGGCGCATTCAACGAAATGAAACAAAGTCAACCCATGTGACCTTCTCCAATCGAAAAGGTATCTGCCCACCATCTTCACGAAATAACCAACAAACCTAATAAAAAGAAGATGTTAAATACATTGGTATGCTCCTGGATCATAAGCTAACCTAGAAAAAACACATTTTCACAAAAATGAAACAACTTGGTATCAAAGTACAGAAACTATACTGGCTTGTTGGACACACATCACAGCTCACAATTCCAAATAAAGCCCTAGTGTACAAAATCAACTTGAAACCAATCTGGAGTTACGGAATCCAACTATGGGGAATGGCATCAGTCCCCAACATCCAGATTCTGGAAAGGTTTCGTGCGGAAATCGGCAATACGTGGACTAAAACGCCATACACCCAGTGACCTACTGTCAAGATTTTAAAGTAATACCCGAAATTTATACAGGGTCCGCCAAAAATCCCGGGACAGCGCTGTATTTTTTGATTGCGTGAATATATTTTTTCAAAAATTTGCATACTTATACAGCATCATAAAAACTATATTCTGAGATGTTTTAGAACTTCCCCATCTTCTGGGGAGGGGGGGGGGGTCACGTGGGGAGAACTACCCAACTTTTTTAAATTGCAACCCATATCGAGTCTTAACTCATTTTAAAGGGAACGAAAAAAGAAACACATTTCTGCAAACAGAGAAGAATAAAATGATTTTCATCTAGTTAGCATTGAAATTTTGCAAAGGTAACTAGATGAAAATCATTATGTTCCACACTTTACACAAAACAGTATAAATTGTATTGACAAATAAATTTTTCTTTGCAAAATATCAATGATAACTAGATTTTCTTCCACGCTGTTTTGATTACTTTAATCCTTAATCCCTGAATAACTGTGCCTTTTATGGGGTGATAGAGGAAGTGAAACTAACCATTATTGATAAATAAAGTATTGTCCGGAAATTTTTCCTTAAAAAATTATACCACTTTAAAAATTTTCTCAAAATAATTATGGCGGTAGTTTTTTTCACTGTTTTATTGGCCTTGGTCTCACTTCCTCTATCATACCAAAAAAATTGTCATAGTTATTCAGGGATTTCCTGTATGTTTACTCCGGGGTAAAATTAAGCCCGCTGCACAATTGACGGTACGGATACGGTACGATTATAAATTGAGAGATTCCCTGAGCATGAGTGAGTGAGCATGCAATTTGTAATTTTCATGCTCACTCACTCACAAGGAACTCGGATGTTCTATCTCTCATCATAATAAGCGCGATGGTATGTGCTGTCCGATTTGCTATTGCTCGATTTTCTATTGCACTCTTACATACTGTAGGCTTAGGAACCGTTCACAAGTGCAAGCGAGAGAATCTTGTTTGCAAAAGGGACGAGCCTTATATTTTTCGCATTCATCTATAATCTATTAAATGTGGCTAATTTTTTCAACCAGTTCCATCAAATCGCAATATTTCCATTTTTATTAGATTTTTCTATCAATAACAAAATATAATTTTCATTTGAAAAAAAATATTATTATTCAAAAATTTGATAAATCAATTGGTATCTACTAAATCTTTATATCATTAAATTAATTAAATGTGAAGCATAAATGACTATATAATTGAAATACACAGAGATTTCATTTCATAAAATTTTTTTGTTAAATTATTAATTGTTAAAATTAAATGATAAATGTGGGTGCATAAATCAATCTTTTTAAACTTTCAAAAAGTCGCATTCTTTATAAAAGTCACCCTAAATTCCACATTAATAATGGAATAATCAAGTAATGCAACTATGATGCATTCCAGTTGTGAGTTATGCAAGTTGGAAAGTTTGAATCGCGGAAATGAAAATAATAATTCTAATTTATTATGTAATTAGGTTAAAATGTGCTTAAAAGGTGTTCGCTTTTATTATAAACCAATTATTTTTGCAATAACTTAAGATGCTTTTAAAAATAATTTAATTAAGGGTCCTTTTAAGTGCTGTTACTTTACTAAACTATTTCCTTTATACAATAAATTTCACTTGATGTTTGTTTTTAAGATTGATTTCAGACTTACCATAGATCTAAATCCTGCAAGGAATCCTCCTTGTCCTTTGGCCCAAAGTACTGGTATCCCCGAATGTGTGGCAGCTAAAGAAACTGTAAACGCGGCTGTGGAATCCCCGATGATTAAAATCGCAACCACATGTTTGCCTTCGAACTTTTGGCAAATAGTCTCAAGCAAAATGGCACTAAAACTACCGTTATCAGGAAGTTCAATGACGAGAGTATCCAACGTTATATTATAATGACTCCTATTACTCTGCAGCGTTAAAATGGACTGGGTTATGTTAAGTAGAGTCTTGTTAAAAGCTCTGCTGTAAGTCTGATCGCTTGCGGGGGCGGCGATAGCGAAAAACATTTTGCTCCCTTGCGGGCGACTTTTGTTGAACATATTCATGACTCTATCAGCTCTAGCTGCTCCGATCATTAATAACACGTCGATTAATAACAAATTCCTTACAAGCAGGCGGATTAACATTTTTAAATTCTAAAGGTGGCGAGGGAGGGATGAATAACGGGAAATTCGGGACTTAAATCATTGTGAATGGTTTTCCAAAATCAATCTCTTCAGCGGGTTCCTCAACAAAACGGTTATCGTATCTAAATCGATAATTAATATCAAAGTTTTCGACATTTTTGATAGTTTTTTTTGTGCGTGAGTATTTTTGAATATTTATTGCTTGAAGTAAGGCTCTGAAAGTTTAAGGGAGTGCTATTTAAATTTTACTCGATGAAATTTAGGTTTGTGCCATTTAGGGTATGTCATGTTCTCCTTATTCTTTGTCTGACCGATCTTTCCACAAAATCTTTAAACACCTGAAACAAACAAAAAATATTTAACATAAAAACAATTACTAAATTAATCAAATTTTATACCTCAATTATTTTAGTTTAACACATTTTATTTATCTGATTTTAAATTATTATTTCAACTGTTTATACTGTTTGAAGTATAATTAATCTTTTTTGTGAATACATCAAAGTGATGTTTTTAACGATTCACTAACTTGCAAAATTAACCACGTTATCCACAAAAAAACAACAACGATATCAAATAGGAGTAATTATTTTTCACTAATTAATTTTTTAATTAAAAATTAGTTTACTACTTTTTTCGTGTATAATTCTTAAAAAAATTTTTTTAGAAGATGAAGCCACTTTAATTTAATTAAGTTACTGCTTTTATAACTAAATTATCAAAAATTCCTTTGTGTTTGATGGCATTTAATGAGTATCCACTTAAGTGATAATCCTTTTTTTCACAAAGAAAATTGCTGGCCATCAATGTATAAAATAACATCTTTTTTAAACCTTTGAGAAGAATTGTGTAAATCTACCTCCGTGCTCGTTTATTCAAGCACTTAATTTTTATTGAAAGTCATAAAGCTGCTGCAAGGATGAATACAAATTAGATTTTCTATGTTAATAAAAGTCGGCGCTCATTTTAAGTTTAATTAAATAATGAATGAAGAAGAAGGCATAAAAATGTTTCTATTTATGAAATTGATCCTGAGACAGTCAAGGACAGGGTGGAAAACATAGGCGCCAAGACAGCGGTGTGTCTTAAACCCCGATATAAAACTCTATTATAAATACCAATAATCCTGGCCCGATCGAACATAACTTTCTAAAACGTTTTTCTTTTATTTCCTCGTAAATCCTCCTTCAAGTTCGAATAAAACATAACTGAACATTCGAGAAAATTGGGAAACAACAGTTTTTTATTTCAACAAATAGGTAAATTTATTGAGCCTAAAATAAATTAAATTAAGGTTGGTTTAAAAAGTATAATTCCTTTTCTCTAAAGACTTTTAATTATCCTTTAATAAGTTTCTTAAGAAACGAATAGTGTTGTTATGAAAATTAAATTGTGCGAACTGGGTAAGGCACTTGAAACTTTTTTTATGGCTTCGATAAAGCGAAAGCCTGCTTCTTCTTAGTGAATGCAGTGGTTCATGAATTATTTACAGTGTACAGAAATGAATAGAAAAGATGTCTAGAAGATCTGTCAGACTGTTTCCTAAGCACCCGCCTTTTTATCTTGACGTAATAATATACTCATTCTTTTTTTAGAGTTTTGTTCGCGCTGTTAATAAATTTACTCGACTGGAACACGTAATAAATTTCTTTCCAATGTACTGCTTATTTCCAGATATATTTTTACCCTTAATGTCTTATTTTATCATTTAACACGAAATTATAAACACAAAATATTTTCGTTTTTCAAAAAATAAAATTTATTACAAAAAATAAACATTTATTTAGAAAAAAATGTAATTTAAACACTCATAAAAATTATTCGATTTTAGTGTACTAAATTTTTTGGTTAATTTTAAAATTTCCCAATGTTTAGTGTTCCATAATGAAGGATTAAGGGTAAACTCAGCTATTGAGTTTGGTTTTCAAGACGTTACCCCCAATCCTACAATAATTTAAATAAAAGTTGATAATTACAAAAATGCGGTAACACTAAAGAACAATTTAGTTAAATAAAGTCTCATAAAATGTTAAAAATACTTGCATTTTATTCTAATAAATAACTATATTTGAATAAAACTTATTAAACTTTTTTGTGGTTTAGTCAAGTTTTTATTAAATTAAGTTAAAATTTATGAAAATTCGGTAACATTAAAATTTTAGTTAAAAGCCTTACAAAAATTATCAGATTTTGCTCTTCTAAGAATTTTCATTTAAATTAATATAACTATATTTTATGGATTTGTAGGTTATTTTATTGAAATAAATTGAAAATTGCTAATATTAAAGACTACGAAATAAAATGGACGAAATTGTAGGGTTTTGATTAAAAACTAATTAAATACATTTAACAAAAATGTAGAAACTTGAAATAAATTTGATTGAAATCGTAATTATTGAGAGTACGAAGTAAGAATTAAAATTTACAAAAATACGGTAATTTTATTATAAGCTCACGCAAAAATGGATAAAAGTTATGTTTAAAATTTCATAAAAAATAGAAAATAAATGAAATTTTAGTCTAGTAAGAATTTTTAGTTAAATTAAGCATATTTCTTGATTTTAAATTGGTATTTGTTGAAATATGGTAAAAATTACAAAAATGCCGTAACATTAAAAAACTCACTACAAAACAAGACAAACGTTTAGTTAAAACCTTATAAAATTGGAAATAAAAATCGGATTTTACTCTACTAAGAATTTTTACTTAAATTAAACATATTTTTATAATTTGTGCCCATTTTTGTAGAAATATGTTGAAAATTACAAAAATGGGGTAACATTAAAGCGCTCCAAATAAAAAGGACGAAAGTGTGGTTTTGATTTAAAATCATTACGCCCGTAATAAAAATCCTAGAAACTTGAATTGAATTTTATTTAAATCAAAATTAATTAGGCTAGAAAATTTGATTGAATTTTTATTGGTGATAAGACCTAAATTAAATTTTATAAAGATACGGTATTTTTATGTTGAGCTCACGCGAAAATGGATAAAAGTAAAATTTAAAATTTCATAAAAAATGGAAAATAAATGAAATTTTAGTCTAGTAAGAATTTTTAGTTAAATTGGGCATATTTCTTGATTCTAAATTGGTTTTTGTTAATATATGGTAAACATTAAAAAAATGCCGTAACATTAAATAACTCACCACAATAAAAGACCATAGTTTAGTAAAAACCTTATAAAATTCGAAATGAAAATCAGATTTTACTCTACTAAGAATTTTTACTTAAATTGAACATATTTTTAGAATTTGCACCTGTTTTTGAGGAAATAAGTTGGAAATTACAAAAATGGGGTAACATTAAAGAGTTCTCTATAAAAAGGACAAAATTATTGGCTTTGATTAAAAATTCATTACGCCGTTAATGAAAATGATAGAAACTTATTTAAATAAATTTTAAGCACAATTATTGAGGCTAGAAATGAAAATTAAATTATACTTTTATTGCTGTTAAAAAATTAATTAAAATTTACAAAAATACGTAATTTAAGATAAGCTCTCGCGAAAAAGGTTATAAGTGAACTTTAAAGTTTAATAAACATTGGAAAATAGATTGAGAAGTCTAATGAGAATTTTTTGTTAAATTAAACATATATTTTGGATTTAAGTTGTTTTTTTTTCAAATATGATAAACATTACAAAAATGCCGTAACATTAAAAATCTCCCTAAAAAAATTCAAAAGTGTAGTTAAAACCTTATAAAACTGAAAATAAAAATGGAATTTTCTTCTACTAGAACTTTTTACTTAAATTGAACATATTTTTATATAATTTGTACCCATTTTTGTGGAATTGGAAAAATGAGGTAACATTAAAGTCGCTATAAAAAGGACGTAATTGTAGGGTTTAGATTAAAAATTCATTACGCCCTTAATAAAAATAATAGACACTTAAAATAAATTTTATTAAAGTCAAATTATTGAGGCTATAAAGGAAACTTTAATTGATTTTTTACCGGTGTTAAAAACTTAATGAAAATTTTCAAAAATACGGTAATTTTATACATATTAATCCCACTCAAAAATGGATAAAAGTGTATTTTAAAATTTCATGAAATTGGACTTTATGGTGCAATTCTGATCGTATCTGTAAGTCCTTACAGGAAAAATCTGTAAGGTTTATTATATGGGGTGTAATGGACGGTTTCCATGGTTACCTTACAGATATCTCCTGTAAGGGTTTACAGACCTATTAGTCTAGTAAAAAAATTTAGTTAAATTGAACAAATTGAATTTAAGTTAGTTTTATTGAAATATGATAAAAATTACAAAAATGCCGTAGTGTAGTAAAGTAAAAAGTGCATTGTGCACTTATTATTAATTAGCATTAATTTATTAGACTAAGCAATTTTACAACTATTAATTGTGCCAACATGTAACTAAACAGGCAGTTCTAATTGATACGTTATGGTGAATAAATGATTGAACCCATATTTAAATCTTTAATTATCAAGAACCCTCACATGGCGATCCTGCCAGTGCCATAATGGTATTGAAAATATAAACCAGAAAAGTATTCAGTGAAAAGTTTAAATAAAAATAAAAGTAAAGTGTAAACCAAAGTGAAAAATACAAAACAACAATGGGTCAACAAAAATCTAAAGAAGTTATTATCGCACAAGCTGGAAATAGTGGTGGTATAACCAACGAAACGTCCTTCATTTCAACCATGTTAAAAGATATTTTTATCGTTATTTTGGTTATCCTATGTGCCATCTTATTAATTGTCTACGGAATGAAGAGGTGCAAAAGAACATTGGAAAAGAAGATAAGAAAAGAGATCTCCAGGAGTACCGAGAACGTTTAGGATGTCATGAGCGATTCAAGTGTTTTCCAAGAAATTTTAGAAGATCTCCAAGTTTTCCATAGAAATTTGAATAAAGACAGCATCAAAAGAAGAAAATGCGCTAGAATAATAAGTAGTAAGTTTAAGAAACTAAATAAATTAGAAAATGAATTTTTAGAAGTAAGAAAATTATTTAATACTAATAAACATGATATAGTTGTAATAAAAGAAGTTAAGTTAATTGTAGAAAACATAATTAAACATATTGAATATATTAAAGAAATTCTAAATGATAGGTTAAGTCAAATAAGTACCGAAAAACTTGAATTAGGTAATAACGATAATATTTTTGATTCTGATTCAGACACTGATTCAAATTTATCGGTAAAAATGGGTGAAAAATTCGATTTGCGAACAGCAGCAAGCCTGCTCCCCATTATGGACGGAAATGAAAATACAACAAAAATGTTAATAGATGCTATTGAGTTATACGATCAGCTTTTAGATGCTGAAGGTAAAAAGTTGTTGACAATCTATATTTTAAAGACTAGAATCTCACAAAATGCTAAAATTAGGTTAAAATCAACATATGAAAGTAATGCCCTGCTATTAGTAGATTTAAAAACTCATTTTTTAACAAAGAAATCTGCGTCTGCAATTTCCACACAGCTAAATTCTGTTAAACAATCAAATAAAAGTATTGATGATTTTGGTAAAACAGTTGAAGAATTATTTGTTAACTTAACAATTTCGCAAGCCGATGGTAATAATGCTGCCATAGAAATTTTACAACAGGTCAACGAAAAAATTGCAATAAATGCGTTTGCAAATGGGTTGCAAAACAGCGAACTCAGAACTATAATAAAGGCTAGAAATTATTCAAAATTAAATGAAGCAATTCGTGGCGCTAAAGATGAGGAATTACCGAAAAGGGACGATCATCGAGTTTTTAATATTAGAGGCAACAATCGTTACAATACATCTAGAGGGTATTCGAACCGCGGAAATAGGCGAGGTCAATTTTCCCCAAATGCTTCTGCAACTTATAATAATAGATTTTATAACAATAGGTTTAATAATAATACCAATAGAGGTAGAGGATTTAACAGAGGTGTACCAAATAATCGGGGACGCGGAAATATAAATCATAGAGGTCAAAATTCCAGAAACAATCCGCGAACTTATTTTATTAATGACAATAATACACAGGAAAATAACGTAGATCCTCAAAACAGTTTAGGTGACGATATGTTTTTTCGCCCCCCCCAATAATGTTAAGTCAGTAATTTTAAATATTAATGGTCTGAATTTTGTACGAATGAATTATGGTGAGAATGAATTTTTATTTTTACTGGACACAGGAGCGTCCGTAAGTGTAGTGTTTTCTGATTGCATTAGCAAAAATCAAAAAGTAAATTATGCAAATAATATTAAAATAAATGGTATATCTGGGTCAACGACATCCCTAGGTTCAGTAACACTTTGCTTAGGTATTAAATGTACAAGTATGAATGTGAATCATGAGTTTTTGCTGATAAATCGTTTTGAAAGTGGTATGCATGGAATTATAGGATCAGACTTTTTAAATAAATATTTAGCTATTATTGATTTTGAAAAATATGAATTATCATTAAATTTAGATTCTAATACTATCAAAATACCAATTGAGTCAAAACACCGATTTTATACAACTTTGCCGCCGCGCTGCGAAGTTATTAAATACTGCAAGGTTGACAAAGTAGAAGATATTGTAATTACTTCCGAAGAAATTGCCGAAGGTATATTTGTAGCGGGAGGAATAGCTACTCCAAAAAATGATAAAATACCAATAAAAATTCTTAACGTTCGAGACGAAGAAGTTACTTTAAAAAATTTTAGGCCAAAAATAGAAAGTCTTCAAAATTTTCAAATTTTAGAATTTAATAAAAACAATTATTCATCTGTCAATAGGGTGGATAAGGTTTTAAATTTACTAAAAACAGAACATCTAAATAAAGACGAAAAATATTCATTGCAAAGGGTCTGTGCAAAATATTCAGATGTTTTCCAATTAGAGGATGACCCACTAACTGTTACAAATATTTACAAACAAAAGATTCAATTGCAAAAATCTGCTACTCCAGTTTACGTAAAACCATATCGCTTACCGCACGCGCAAAAGGAAGAAATTCATAAACAAGTTGAAAAAATGCTACGCGATGATGTAATTGAAGAAGCTCGGTCTAAATGGTCAGCACCAGTTTTAATTGTTCCGAAAAAAGCTGACAATAGCGGAAATAAGAAATGGCGAGCTGTAATTGATTATAGGCTTTTGAACAGACAAATTGAAGATGATAAATTTCCATTGCCATGTATTACTGAAATCCTAGATTCATTATCGGGTGCAATTTATTTTTCACATCTTGATTTATCCCAGGGGTACTATCAAATCGAACTAGAACCAGAAAGTCGCCCTTGTACAGCATTCACAACGGAACGTGGTCAGTATCAATTAAAAAGGCTTCCAATGGGACTCAAAATCAGTCCTAGTGCTTTTTCTCGAGCTATGACTATTGCTATGTCAGGTTTAAATTACGAAAACTGTTTCGTATATTTGGATGAGTTAATTGTATTTGGCAACAATTTAATAAATCACAATCAAAATTTAACCAAAATTTTTCAGAGATTGAGGAATGTAAATTTGAAATTAAATCCCAATAAATGTGACTTTTTAAAGAAAGAAATTTTGTATTTAGGTCATGTTATTTCAGCAAATGGCGTTTCTCCAGATCCTGATAAATTACGGGCAATACAACAATATCCAGTTCCAAAAGATGCAAATGAAACGAAAAGATTTGTTGCATTTGTTAACTATTACCGAAAATATATCCAAAATTTTTCAAAAATTGCCCAACCCCTAAATAATTTATCTAGAAAGGGAATAACATTTAACTGGACTGAAGAATGCCAACAAGCTTTTGAAATTTTAAAACAAAAATTGATTGAACCACCTGTATTGCAATATCCAAATTTTTCTCCAGAAAATAACTTTATTTTAAAAACCGACGCTTCAGGTTTTGCAATAGGAGCAGTTTTATCTAATATTGACGATAAACCGGTGGCATATGCAAGTAGATCATTAAATAAAGCAGAGAAAAATTACTGCACCATAGAAAAAGAGCTTTTGGCCATTGTATGGGCTGTAAAACATTTTAGGCCTTACCTTTACGGTAGAAAATTTACAATTTTTACAGACCACAGACCGTTAATTTATTTATTTGGTATGTCTAATCCATCTAGTAGACTTACAAAATTTCGATTGGTTTTAGAAGAGTACGATTTTACCATTAAATACATTAAAGGCAAGGAAAATGTTACCGCCGATGCATTATCACGTGTAGAAATTTCTTCTAACGAATTAAAGAACATGAATTCGGAAATTTGTCAAACAATACTTGCTGTAACTCGAGCACAAAGTAAAAGTAATCAGGAAAATTTAAAGGTCGATTTTAATAATATTCAAAGCAAAAGGATTGATCACCCTGGTGTGGTTGAACTATTAAAACGTCCAGAAAATTCCACTGAATTACGATTTGTTTCAAAAATTGACTTTGAAGAAATAAATAGAAATAATTTCAATAAAGAAAAAATATATTACGATAAAAGTAATAAAATTATTTACATAATGCAAGAAAACCGATCAACGTTAGCATTAGGTGCATCGTTGAGGTCCTTAGCAGAAATATGTAATAAAGATAATATTCGCGAATTGGTAATTATAAAAAATAATGAGTGCGCACAAATTCTTAATAAAATTGCAAAGGAACTTAAAAAATTAAATATAAAAATTTCTATAATTAAAAATAAGATAAATATCACTGATAATGACACTAAACAATTAATTTTAAACGATTTTCACATGTTACCTACCGGGGGTCATGCTGGAATTAATCGTATGACTAACAATATTAAGAAATATTACTTTTGGTCAGGTCTTCATAAAGACGTTGAAAAATTTATTAAAAACTGTGATGACTGCCAACGTTATAAACACTCAAAACCAAATATCCAACCAATGAAAATAACGACAACAGCATCATCAGCTTTTCAAAAAGTTTATTTAGATATTGTAGGTCCTTTGGAACCTGATTTGTTAGAAAATAAGTATATTCTTACTCTACAATGCGAACTAAGTAAGTATGTTGAAGCTTATCCCTTAATTAATAAGGAAGCTAAGACAGTCGCAAAAGCATTTGTAGAAAATTTTATTCTTCGTTACGGTATTCCAAATGAAATTGTTTCGGATCGGGGTACTGAATTTTTAGCTGCTACATTTTCAGAAACTTGTAAAATATTACAAATTAAACAATTAGCATCAACTGCATATCATCATGAAACACTCGGGTCTTTAGAAAATTCACATAAACATTTAGGGGCATATTTGAGAATCCAAATAGCAAAACATCCAGGTACATGGAGTTCTTGGATACCATACTGGTGTTTTTCTTACAATAATGCTGTTCATACGGAAACGTGTTATACTCCTTATGAGTTAGTTTTCGGCAAAACATGTAATATGCCTTCAAATATTTTAAATACAATAGATCCTTTATATAATTTCGATAATTACCCATTAGAATTAAAATATCGATTGCAACAAGCATCTACTGATGCAAGAAACAACTTAATAGCATCTAAAATAAAAAGAAAAGAAATTTACGATCAAAAATCGAATTGTAAACTAATTGTATTTAATGTAGGTGATAAGATTATGCTTAAGAATAATGCGGGTAATAAAACTGAGGCCTTGTATACAGGTCCATATGTAGTGTTAGAAGATAAGATGCAAAATGTGGTGATTAAACTAGACAAAAAACAAGTGGAAGTTCATAAAAACAGAGTGAAACTATATACTAAGTAGTGAGCGCTTAATAGTGAATATGTGTTATTAAAGTGTAGAATTAGGTAAAATTGGTAAAATGTAGAACAATCTGCTTAGAAAAAAAAAAAGACAAATTATGTTTGATTTTTTTTCTCGCTCCCTTAGGAGGTGTAGTAAAGTAAAAAGTGCATTGTGCACTTATTATTAATTAGCATTAATTTATTAGACTAAGCAATTTTACAACTATTAATTGTGCCAACATGTAACTAAACAGGCAGTTCTAATTGATACGTTATGGTGAATAAATGATTGAACCCATATTTAAATCTTTAATTACACAGTAGCATTAATAATTTATTATTATTAAATAAATTTAATCACAGTAGCATTAAAAAACTCCATTAAAATAAAACAAAAGTTTAATTAAAACTTAAAACCTTATATAATCGGAAATAAAAATTGGATTTTCCTCAATTAATTTTTACTTACATTAAACATAGTTTTATAATTTACACCCCTTTTTATAAAAATAAGTTGATATTTAGAAAAATGAGGTAAAATATTAAAGAAACTCGTTACAGAAAATACAAAAACTTATTAAAACCCCATAAAATGTGAAAAAAAGTACGATTTTATTCCACCAATTTTTTTTACGTAAATTAAACTTAATAAATTTATATTGTGAGTTTGGTCAAGTTTTGTATTAAAATAAGTTGAAATTTATAAAAATGCTGCGGTAACATTAAAACGTTCGCTGCAAAAAGGACGACACAGTTTTTGATTAAAAATTCATTACGTCCTTAATAATAATCATAGAAACGTAAAACGAATTTTATTTAAATCCCGAATAATGAGGCCATAAAAATATAATATTTTTTTGAGCAAAAAATAATTTTTCTTGTTTAATTAAAATATAAAACTAAAATTTACGTTTCTCAAATTATAATTTTATTTTGCTGAAAGCTATTTTAAAAAATGTTTTAATATTCTCATCAATCCATATACAGTTTTACGTTGTAATAAAACAAATGATCCACGAGATATCGGCTTTTAATTTTTAGAGAAGCATTAAATGTACATAAAAAAATCATAGTGTAATAAAAATATGTTTACCTTAGCTAACTTTTATAATCAATTAGGAAAAGTATATCATCCTTGATAAGATTAAAGTTAAGCACAAAGTCAGCTATATTCTAGGTTATTTTTATAATTCTTGACGTAATTTATTTTTATAAATGAGTTATTGCAATATATTTTCCTTCTTTATCATCAAACAAAATTAAGTCCACGAAATAAAATCAAAATCAATTTCTCTTGGTAAAAGCGTCCGTTATGAAGCCGCTATTTTAATTTCACAAAAGGATGTCAATTTACAAAGCAAATTTACCCAAAGTGAAATAAGAAAGTTAATTAAACCTACTTTTAATTTATTACTTAATAAAAAATGAGGCCTTTATAAGCTTTGGTAGATAAATTATTTCATAAATTAATTTAATATTAATGAATAAAAAATTTCTCAATATTTTTATTTCAATTTAAACCTTTGAGGAAGTTATCGAGTTCGTAAAGAAGTTAAAACGACATTTTAACGTTTCGTTGGGTAATGTTTTTCTTCGGTATAAATAATTTAGAGGCTCAACATCTCTTTTTAGCCCACTTTTGGTGAGAGTTTTTCCTCTGAAATGGAGGATGCGGCAAGTTACGTTTCCAAGATAAACAGTCGCTTTAGTGAATTTATTTTCATGGTTTTTTTTTGAAGAATTTTGTAATGATTTGATTTTGAAGTGATGGGGATTTGATTTTAATAAACGCTTTGCCTGAAACTGGCTGTGTTAGTTTAGGATGAATGATAATTGAATTAATATCTAATGATGAGGATTCGAGTTATTGCCGCAAATGTAATAATTTATATTTTACTTAATGGGCCATATATGTACCTGAACCTAATTTATAATTATTACACAATTTTATGTATTTTTAATTCTTTTATGCGTATTTTAACTCTCATAAGCATTTTCCTTTGTAATTTCTTTAAAAATTTAGCCTGGAAAAATGCAGATAAGGTGATTAATTTTCAAACTTGACAAAAACTTCTTTTTAATTAATGGAATAAAGGTTGTTTGTTAAAAAGTTTTAAATTAAAAGTTTTATTATTCAAGATCTTTACAATGCTCTAACGCTTTTAGCTGGTTTGAAAGGTTATAAGTCAAAAAATATTTAGCACAACTTTTTTCATATAAATTCATCGTTTATTAATAACATTTATAATATTTTCCTTGGTTTTCAAGGTAGATAAAATATTTATAAGAAATGTTAAAATTTCAAAAGAATTATCAATTCATGTTTTAATTAAATTTAAATTTGTACTCTTTAATTTCACCTTTTATTTAAATTACCTTTAAAAGTTTACTTAGGTAATTGCTGTTTTATTAAAAGTTGAAAATGAGGTGAAAGATTTAAATTAAATTACTCGTACGTTAAATGTGCTTTAAGAAATAATAGTGGATGAAAAAAGACTAATATTAATTGTTTAATCAAAAGTTTGCTTAGGTAATTTCAGTTTTATCATACGAACACAAGGAAAGAGAAACAGAATAATAGAATATAAGATTAAATATTTTTATTCTTTTAAAATTATGATTATAATTAAATGTTTGCAAGAATTAATAATTGAATTTTCTTCAAAAAAATATCAAAATAATTCAAGAAAAATTTGTAAGTAAAGCTTTATTTAAAAAAATTTAATTAGTATCTACTAAAAATGTTGAAAATTACAAAGAAGTGATAACATCTACTCTAAATCCAGAAAATAAATTTACGGCCTAATAAAACTTTAAAAAAATATTCAGAATTTCCTCTATTAAATTAAATTAAATTAAACATATTTTATGGCTTTATAAAAGTTTTTATTGAAATTAATTGAAAATTGCAAAAATGGGTTAACATTATAGACTTCGCTATAAAAAGGACGTAATTAGAGGGTTTTGTTAAAAAAATCATTACGCCTTTAATAAAAATTCTAGAAACTTGAAATAAATTAAATTTAAATTACAATTATTGAGGCGGAAAAAGAAAATTTTATTGAATGTAGGTGGTAAGAAATTAATTAAAATTTACAAAAATACGGTAATTTTATGTTAGTCTCGCGCGAAAATGGGTATAAGTGAAATTTAAAGTTGAATAAAAATTGGAAAATAAATTTAATTTTAGTCTAGTAAAAATTTTTAGTTAAATTAAACATATTTTTTGGATGAATGTTGGTTTTTGTAGAAATAGGATAAAATTTACAAAAATGCGGTAACATTAAAAAACACACTACAAAAAAGACAAACGTTTCAGTTAAAACCTTTTAAAATTGGAAATGAAAATCAGATTTTACTCTACTAAGAATTTTTACTTAAATGAAACATATTTTTATAATTTGTAGTCATCATTGTACACATAAGTTGCAAATTACAAAAATGGGGTAACATTAAAGCGCTCGTAATAAAAAGGACGAAAGTGTAGAGTTTTGATTAAAAAATCATTACGTCCTTAATAAAAATCGTAGAAACTTGAAATAAATTTTATTTGAATCGCAATTATTGAGGCTACAAATGAAAATTTAATTAAATTTTTATTGGTGTTAAGAAGTTAAAAATTTACAAAACTACGGAAATATTTTGTTAAAATCACGCGAAAATGGATAAAAGTGAACATTTTAAAGTTTATTAAAAATTGGAAAATAAATTGAATTTTAGTCTAGTAAAAATTTTTAGTTAAATTAAACATATTTTTTGAGAGTATGTTAATTTTTGTTGAAATATGATAAAAATTACAAAAATGCCGTAACATTAAAAAACTCACTACAAAAAAGGACAAACGTTTAGTTAAAACGTTATAAAATTGGAAATCAAAATGGTATTTTACTCTACTAAAAATTGTTACTTAAATTAAACATATTTTTATAATTTTTACCCATTTTTGTAGAAATAAGTCGAAAATTACAAAAATGGAATAACATTAAAGCGCTCCTAATAAAAAGGACGAAAGTGTAGAGTTTTGATTTAAAATCATTACGCCTTTAATAAAAATCCTAGAAACTTGAAATCAATTATATTTACATCAAAATTATTTACGCTAGAAAAGAAAATTGAATTGAAGTTTTATTGGTGGTAAGAACGTATTTAAATTTTATTATTAAGATACACTAATTCTATGTTGAGTTCACGCGAAAATGTATAAAAGTGATCTTCAAAGTTTAATAAAAATTGGAAAATAAATTGAATTTTAGTCTACTAAGAATTTTTAGTTAAGTTAAACATGTTTTTTGAATTTAAGTTGGGTTTAATTGTAATATGTTTAAAATTACAAAAATGCAATAACATTAAAAAAGACGAAAGTTTAGTTAAAACCTTATAAAATTTGAAATACAAATCGGATTTGACTCTATTAAGAATTTTTACTTAAATTAAACATATTTTTATAATTTGTACCTACTTTTGTAAAAATAAGTTGAAAATTAAAAAAATAGGGTAACATTAAAGCCCTAGTAATAAAAAGAACGAACGTGTAATTTAAAACTTTATAATGTTGAATTAACCAAAATCACTAGGATAGTGAAAAAATGAGAAAATTAAAATCGAAAAATGTAGAGAATTTGGAAAAACTGAAAAAAAATAGAAAAAACTAAAAAGGCATAAATAAATATATAAACCGTCAAATAACAAATATTTATACTTACGTAATAGAAAGAACCAATAAAAAATTAAAAAAAGGAAATTAACTGAATACGCCCTAGTTATTAAATATAACCTAAAAACCTCTCACTTAACCTTTATGAAGTATAAATGAGGCTAATTAAACTCAAATTACAAATATAAAATTTTATATAAACTTTAAAAACTTTTTAAACTTGAGAATAAAAATTAAAAAAATGTACAGGAATTTTTGATTGTTGATAAAAAAATGGTGAGATAATTAAAATTATTTGTTTCATCAAAAAATGGGGTAAAAGTAAATTAATGTTAAAAACAAGAACTGAATTGTTTTGTTCAGGATAATAATGCGGGGTTATTTAATTGAGTTATAGCGGAAAATCAGATAAAACTAAAATGACAGGATATAAATTTGAAAATTTAATTTTCTGGTCTTGAATTAAAATAAATGAGTTATTAAAAATTGTAATATTACTGATTAAAATATAGTTGGTGACTTACCATGCTGTTGGATTAAATTTTTACTCCACAAGATCACACAAGGACGAGAAAACTGTTTTTAGCATGAACTTAAAAATACTTTTATTTAAATTTAAAACTTTCGCAACAATTTAAGTTTTGATATGCGCGCTTTTAGTAGTAACTTAAAAATATTAAATTTCGATATTTTGTGGTGAATTTTGAGGTTTTTAAGCGATTTTAGTGTATTTTATATTAAAAACTGAATTTCGACGATGTTTTTGAACAAAATCGAGTCCATGTGGATAAGGGGATCGGTTCTTGGTACACTTGAGTCTCGCGGCACAGATGCGACGGACCAGGGAAATGAAACCACGGCGCCTGCGTCCGCCCAGAATCGATGGACCCATCCCTATCCACACTCGGAGACACTTGAATTTTCCACACTTAAATTCCCACACTTAATACATTAAAAATTATTAACACAATAAATTTAATCTTAAGACCTCCCATTCATCACAGCTTAATTTGAAAATATTAATTTCAGGAAATAAATTCTGTTTAATCAGCAAAGTAGGTCGTTAATCAGGAGATTATTTGCATAAATCGATGCAAATCCGGAATGCCAGAATCGGGAGACTTTGGAAGTTATTCAAATGGGAGCGCGGAGCGCATTCCTCCGAGAAATCTTCAATTATTTTTTCACCCCTCGCCCCCCACACTGTTTATCCTATGAAAATATTTTTGGCAGGGTAAAACGATAATTGTGTTTAAATGCTTCAAGGAGTACTACAACAAAGAATCACCAGAATTTTATAATAAACTTCGATTTTTCTTTCTGTTCTCAAGTTTTCACTTTGGTATTTTCAGAACTTTTACTAACACATATTTTTCAACTTGCATCAAAGTTCGTACTCGTCTCGAATCTATGGTCTCTACACTAAATAAACTTTAACATACTAAAAAATCTTTGACAAAATAAGTAATTTGATTATTAAATAGTCTAAAGGTGGATTTATACACCCACATTTATTATTTCATTTTAAGATTTAATAATTTTACCTAAAAATTTTAAGTATTAAATTAGTCATTTATGCTTGAAGTTTAAGATTTAATATTTATTATTTAGAGTTTGGTGACCATTCATCCCGAGTTCAGTGTCCCGCACAAGTAACCGTCCCGAAAAATGTCCCGGAGCAGGGATCACTAAACGTACTCTAAAATTTCCCGGATTTTGTTCCCTGAAGTTTCGAATTTACTTAATTGGGGAGAATTATGCATTCTTTATTTAATCAAAAGGAATTTATCATTTATTTTTATACAATGTGGTCGATGTCCCGGATTTCAGCAAAACAAAAATGGCCACTCTATATATTATGTCATAGATGCCTATAAGTAGGATGAGAGATGAGACTCAGAATAATAAACTGAGTGAAGTCATCATACGTATTTCGTATTTCAAAGAATAGGTACGCATTCTTTGTAAGCAAAAGCTATGACAAAAGGACCTGAAAACAATACTAGGGTAGAAAATCCTGAACTTAATCGAAGTATTAAAGAATTGAAAAACTATGATTGTTCGAATTTGTTCTATATGTTGGTATGAGGTACACTAATCTCTTTCTCGTAAGGACTTCATCGAAAATCTCCAGGAAAACCTATAATATGGTTACATTTATAAATCGAACTCACAGGATAAACTAATAACTGGATAATGTGTTTTGGTCTAAACAATCATGTGTATATAATTTGACCGAAGAGAAAATAGTATATTGTTTTATTTGGAGTAAAAGATGTACTTATTGTGGCGAGCATGCTCGTCCCGCAGATACATGCGAGCCACAAAAAGTTCTTTTACTCCGAATAAAACATGCTATTTTTTCTTCAAACGTCGAAATTTTTAAAATAGTAATACAGGGTGAGCTAAAATGATTGTGGTTTGATATGTAGGCAACCAAATGTGCAGGTTGGTACAACTACAAATTTAAAAAGAAAACCCCCTAGTAAGCCAATGGCATAGCAAATATTTCAAAATGAATACAATATTCATAACAAATCAAGAATTCTAAACAAATATTCAAAATTAAGTTATTTACTAAAGTTTTGTGTTTCTAAAAATAAAAAAAGTAAAATTAGCTCTCGAATTTTACAAGAAATGTCAAATGTTGATAATTATGACCATCATTTTGGAAGCAGATGCTAACACAAATAAAGATTTGTGCAAATTAGTCTTGATAAAAACTGATGTTTATGAAACAGAGGGCACAATAACTAAATACAAAAATCCGAATAATTGACACAACGGTAAAAATTCGACCTACGCCTCTGCTTTTGTGTAGTCTAGTTACTTTGTTATAATTTTGACGTGATTTTGTGTTACTATGAACTTGAAGCATACAAATTCCCCAGATTTTTAGGCGGGAAATTTGATTTGACCACAATCATTTTAGCTCACCCTGTATAATAAATAATTTTAAAATTTGACATTATATTTACATACAACACAGAAAACATGGTAGTGTATATTCGGTTGCCTAAAATTCATTTCTACTTCGCCCTTTTATTCCTTGTCAGTGCAATGTAGACCCAATTATGACCGATTTACTTCGGAAATGTACGAACATGACCATAGAATTAAAGAACATAAAAATTAGTCGTTAAAGCCTCTCAAGCGTCACATAAGGCTGTACTTTAATAACGTTCGAAGAAAAAATAGGTCTACTAAGGGCGCGTTCCAGTAATGAACACTAAAGCCCACGACGACCGCAAAATCGTTCTACATAAGACCGTGATTTTTTCTTTCGTGCATCGATGGCGACCGCAAGAAGCTCACAACGACCGTATTTATTCGTGCGTTTCCGTGGTTGTTTGTTGAATGGCGACCTATTGAGCTAGTGGAACGGGAAAATTTTGCGGTCGTGATCGTGGGCTTTAGTGTTCATTACTGGAACGCGCCCTAAGTGAATGCAAAGGCATAGAATTTCAATGATCAGAAATCCTTAAGAAGCAGAAGCTAACTGAAGAAAAGATGAAAACAATACTGTGGACGAAAATCCAGAACTTCATCAAAATACCAAAGAATTTTTCGGAAATTTTCGACAGGAAACTTTGAAGTCTTCGATGCAGCACAATAATACCACCATCTTCCATTTTTTGGATTTATTATTCCCTTCGTTTTTTCTTTTCATTGAATTTGTAAATACTTCTTTTGACTAGCACATATGAACGGTTCATATACTGTCCTATATCATCTCTCATATTATTAATTTTACCCCTGATATGATGATCAAAAGTTACTGAGCAGTTACCATATTATTGTATGTATTTAGGTGTTGAGTTCAACCGAATAACAAATATATCTATTAGGCTAAAATGTTCTCTTATTGAATCCATATCCCAAAAATCTAGTTCAATTACTGAATTACGTTAAGTATTTGAACAATTTCGTCATTAATACGCGTTGATTCTGTAGTAATTCTATTGAAATCCTTGAGCATCCTGCTGTGCAAAATGTTGAATTCGAAATTTTAAAGACGTTGAATTCTAAAGAATCTTCTGACTACAATTCGTTTATCACTTGCGTGAATGCTTTTATTGAAGCTCCTTCCATTCCAGAGATGGGGTGGTGATGTAACTTACATAAGATTTTTTCTTCAATCGTCATTAAAGTACAGTCTTCTATGACGATTGACAGGCTTTAAAATGTCACTTTTTATGTTGATTCTATAGTCACGTTGTACTGCCTAGGAGTAGAAATTAATTTTCTACTCCGCTTATTCCGCAACCCAATATACATGTCGTATTGAAATTAAACAATGTTAATTATAATTATTAACATTAAATTATAATTTTAAAAAATTAGAAATGAATTTTAGGCAACCCAATATACACTAACATTGTATTGTGTGTTATATGTTAATTAAATGTCAAATTTTAAAATAAGTTTTCATATTACTATTTTAAAAATGTTGACGTTTGAAGAAAAAATATCATGTTTTATTCGGAGTAAAAGAACTTTTTGTGGTTCGTATGTATCTTAATGCTCGCCACAAAAAGTACTTCTTTTACTCCTAATAAATCAATATACTATTTTTAAGATATTTCTAAAGAATGGAATTCATGAAGCAGGTGTTATAAGTATATATATTTTTTTAAATCCCTTAGTCCTATCTGCTTGAAGAGACTAAAACAGTTATTGGGAAATTTCTTTTTCCAATATCATCATGTTTGACCGAATAGTAAAAGTTTCTACATCTAAAGAACGAAACCCTGGGGGAAAGTTCTCAGGGAACCAAGTAGATGTCTTCCAAATAATTTCCTTTAGGAAGTGTTCCAAAAACAGAAACAATATTGCCAATTGTATTGCTAATTGCTATGCCAATTCGTTTATTTAAAAACGAAGTTGATCTTGGGTTTTTGTAACAATTTTTATTTTTCTTCCAAAATCTTTGATAAATTGTAATCCAATGGGTCCCAAAAGTTCTTGAAAGTTTACTATATTTTGAGATTTTTTCTCCAACTAAAGCAACTGCATCAGTGGAACTATACATATAAAGGAGCCGTTTTGTCAATTCAAGTAAACTTCCATATCAATTAGCCCATACTCCAAGGAATCATAGTAATTCCGTCAGGTCTTTTCCCATCATCTCTACTGATTCCTAATGGTCCCAAAATAGTATGAATACCAGAAGAACTCTTTTAAATTTATTTAACCTAAAATAATTTAACGAAAATCAAAAATTGGGGTACATAAATGATACAAAATTAAATATTAAATGTGGGTGAATAAATCCACCTAAAATTTTGTATTGATAATACTCGTTATCTTGAACAATTTGAATGCATGAAATAGTTAATTAAATTTACAAATCCCTTTTGCTTTATTAAATAATATTAAACAGTTGCGAATTAATTGCGCCCTTAATTAATAAGCAAATTATAACCTCATCATCATTCAATGTTTTTCCACATCCATACCCCGCTTATTAAATCTTAACAAAAGCAAATTTGGTATCAAATTGTAACCACAAAGCATGGAAATTTAATTAATTTAATATAAATTTAAAACAGGAATATTTTATTACACACACCGAATATTTGATCGGATCAAATTATTTAAGAAAACCCGATCCTTAAGGATGATTGAATTTTCATGTTTTATTAAACTTTTGTGTTTGTAATTATTTATTCGCAGTTTCAAAGATCAGATATACGAACTTCGGAATCCTCATTTTTAGGGATAAATTATCCTATGGGAAAAAGGTGTGATCAAGTAAAATACTCGTTATTTATTGGTTGTGTTGGGAAATTTCCAAATAAAAAAACCAATAAAAACTCCAAGGACAACAAAGCCTTTAAGGCTGTTTTAGACGGGCACATTTCTTACAACAAATCTTACGTAAGATTTGTTCTAAGAAATTTATGTTACAAATAAAATAGAACCGGTTCTATTTTGGCCACAGATTTGTTGTAAGAAATGTGCCCGTCTAAAACAGCCTTTACTCGCCTTCCTCCATTTTTTTACAAAATTTGTGTCAATAGTAAAGGACATTTTGAAGTACCTGTCATAAATTATTGAAACAAAACCAGTAGGCTTAAAATGATGTTCATTTATCAAATTTCTAGTAAAATCCACCCATCGTTGCAAATAAATTTTGTTGATTTCATGTAGCAAAATTTTTGACGTTATTTCGAGTTATAATTATTTTGGTATACAAAGCATTCAAGCAAAACTAATTCAATCAAAATTACTTTATGTGTTGTATGATCAAAAGATGATGTTTGTTAGAGCTGCGCGGCTGTTAAATCAAGCGCGGATTTTGGTGCAACGAAGATGTTTCGCTGAAGCGGCAAGCTCGGGTGGGGGTGGTACTTCTGAAAGGATAAAAGGATTGGTGCTTGGTGTTTATGAAGGAGAGGATAATGAGCCGATTTTTTCGAAAGAAGCTGAAGCGTTTAATGACAAGCTAGGGGGAAAATTGATGGATTTACTGAAGCAGTCAAAGTATACATTTTCGAAAGGTAGGGGGAAGGTTTTTAATAATATTGATAATGAATTTTGGGCCGTGGCGCTTGTGGGGATGGGGAAGAAAAATATGGGTTATAATGAGTTGGAGGCGATTCATGAAGGAATGGAGGCAGCCAGAACTGGAGCTGCATTGGGAATAAGATTATTACAGAAAGATAAAGTGACACAAGTGTCCGTTGAGAGTCTTGGTTATGCAGAACAAGCAGCTGAGGGTGCGACATTGGCGTTGTGGAGATACCAGGAATTGTTGTCACCAAAAAAATGGAAGGTAGTACCTACATTGGAGTTGTACGGCGATACTAGTGATTCGGATGGATTTCAAAGAGGTGTTTATAAAGCCGACTCGCAGAATTGGGCTAGAAAATTATGTGATACCCCTGCGAATTTGATGACGCCATTAAGATTCGCACAGGAATGCGTTAATGAGTTGTGTCCTTGCGGGATTAAAGTCGAAGTTCATGATCGGGATTGGATTGAGCATAATAAAATGCAAGCTGTCATGGCGGTGGCTAAAGGATCATGCGAACCTCCTGTAGTTCTCGTTGTTTACTACTGCGGAGCTCCTGAGGAACAAAAACCTATCATCATGTGCGGTAAAGGCATTACTTTTGATTCTGGTGGTGTTTGCGTCAAGAAATGTAAAGCAATGGATAAATATCGTGGAGATTTAGCGGGAGCTGCTTCAATAGTAGCAGCCATGCGAACTGTAGCTGCCATGAACTTGCCTATTAATTTAACCGCTATTTTACCAATGTGTGAGAATATGATCAGTGGCATGGCAATGAAGTGTGGTGATATTGTTATGGGGATGAATGGAAAATCGATTATGATTAAAGATACTGATAATGAAGGAAGGTTACTGTTAGCAGACGCGTTATGTTATGCCCAATTGAAGATGAAACCACGTTTACTGATTGATGTTGGAACTCTAACTGATAGCCATAGAGCTGCTTTAGGAAGTGGAGCTAGTGGTGTTTACACCAACTCCCAAACCATGTGGGCGCAAGTTCGTAAAGCAGGCATTTTTACAGGTGATCGAGTCTGGAGGCTACCTTTATGGAAGTACTACAAGAAGAAAGTGACTCTCTTCCGTTCCCATGATGTAGATAATAAAGGAGTGGGAAAGGGGGGGTCGCCTTTAGCCGCAGCGTTCTTGCATGAATTTATTGAATGCGTTGATTGGATTCATTTTGATACAACTGGTGTTGGACTGGTTGCTGAGGATAAGGTTTATCCTTACTACAGGAAGGGAAGAATGACTGGAAGACCTACAAGGACTTTAGTCCAACTTTTGTATCAATTGGCTTGTCCCGAAGAAGGTGCACGTGATTATACTCAGTAATTTTTTGATAAAATATATTTGCAGTAAATTTGATGTAATGTAATGTTCAGATGTATGCAATTAAATGAATGATATTTTCCTTAATTATTTTTTTAGTAAAAACACGTGATAATAACAATTAATGAAAATAAGTTGATAGGAATTTAAATTAACGTTTTATTGTTCTCTATCGATAATAGGTTCGTTGAAATAACGGAAGCTAAAAGGATTGGAAACATGATATCCTCTATAACTACAAAACTGTAAAAATTGTATAGTTGTATTTTTACAAAGCGCTCGGATATTTCATTTTATTTTAATATTCGTTTTGTACTCCACTTTCATTTTACTTTATGCTTCCTTGTAATTGCATTACCTTTTAACTGATGCATTTCACTATCAAACCATCCGACATTACCCTATAACTGAATACACTATTGCCAGAGCAAATAATAACCAGGAGTTTATGATCAACTGCAATTTTCAGTATAGTCAATCATAAAAATATTTTATTGTCTTTAAATTTATTTAATAATGGGGAAGTAAAATAATTCCATGTAATCATTCCGAAGATTTGCCAAAAACCCAAACAATAAAAATATTTAAATTTAACTTCTTATATACATAAATTAAATTTTAGTTTCGTTGAAAATTAATGATTTGGAAAAACATTTTGGTTTTGTCTAACGACGCAGAATATGTTAATAAATAAGCTTATTAATTAAACGCACAGCTGTTCATGTTAAATTATTAATAAAGTGAAACGTTTTGCTTTATTTTGTTAATTAATTCGCACATTTCTGTTTATTAAGTGAACATGCCAAAAGTCCGCTAGTTTAATCAACAATGTATAAATGAATCTTTAAATTTCTTAAATAAATGCAATTTAATGTATAGATATTTGATTTACTCAATTATTGTGGGAAGGTTTTTACGAATTTATGAAAAAACAATATATAAATAAACTGATGTGTTAAATTTTCTTGGAAGTATTTTAAAAAACTGTTTATACTAAAAATAAAATTATGAATGCTGGTGATAGCCTTAAAAACTAGCTAAATTTGGTGTAGTTTATTTGATATAATGACAACAATATTGCAAATTTTCTAAAATACAAAAAAACACTAAAAACTGGTGTTTTCTAAGTTTTTAAAATTATTCATTTACTTTTCAAACTATTAAGTCTAAAAATATCTATGAAAATTAGCTTTGAATTAACTAAAAATATAAAGAAAAAATAGCTGATTTGTTCAAAAGAAAAAAGTCACTAAAGTTATTTCAAGATATTTAAGCTATTTTTAAAATTATTAAATCTGTGAATATCTGCAGAAACTAGCTGCAATTTGGTGTAGTGATTAGAAATTTACTAAAAGTGGGGAGCAAAAATTTGGGTAATTTTCTAAAACACAAAGAAACAAAAAAGCAGAGATTTCTAAAAATATCTTCAAAACTATTCAAGCTATTTTTAAGTTCATTAACTCTGTAGGTGAGTATAAAAACTAGCTCTAATTTGATGTGGTGTTCAGAAATTTAGTAAAAGTAAAAGCTTAAATTTGGACAACTTTATAAAACGTAAAAAAACAATACAAAAAGCAGCGTTTAAGATTTTACAAATGTCTTCAAAATTAATCAATTTATTTTTATGTTTATAGACCTTCAGCTCATCGTAGAAAATTTGGTGCTGATCGTACCCAGTATGCCCTTTAGAGTGTTGCACATTCGGTATGTGCTGATCAATTATCCCTAGATTTTGGATAATTTACCTGAGGACTCTTAGCGCAAGCGCTGAAAGTATGCCAATGATTTTTCGATGAATTATCAATCAAAAATATTGACTAGGAATGAATAACATACTGGGTACGATTGGTCCAAAATGGATTATATTTTGACAAATGTAAGAGTCGATTTCAGCCACACAGATTTTTTCATAATGAATGTTTTGGATTCCTAAAAGGCCCCATACACTATCAAACAGTTTGCACAAACATTTTTGGGCAACATCTTTCGCAAATTATTTCAAACATGTTTGAATTTACACCACAATTTGTGCATCAACTGTCAACATGTTTGCACAACACCCTCTGTTGCGCAAATTCTTTGATAGTGTATGGGGCCTTTAAAGAATACTGGTATTGGTATACGTTCAGCATTTACTCTAAAGATATATATCGGTCCTCGGGTCCATTATCTACGAAAATGACCGGAGTCATTTTTTAAAATCTACGGATAATTGATCAGCAAATGCCGAATGTGCAATACCATAGAGGGCAAACTGATTACGATCAGCACCAATAAATTTCCTACGTTTAGCTGAAGGTCCATTAATTATATCGGGACTGCTGTAATGTGGTGTTTGATGATCAGAAAACCTACTAAAAGTAGGATCATAAATTTGGGCAACTTTCAAAAACATAAAAAACAATGAAAAAGTAGCGGTTAAGATTTTTTTAAATATCTTCAAAAATATTCAAGCTATTTTTAAGTTCATTAACCCTGTGGACAAATATTAGACCTAGCCATAATTTGATGTGGTGATCAGAAATTTCGCGAACAGGTTTCATCAAGCTTAGTACATGAGCTGATAAAATCTGTTACAACTTGATAAAACTTGTTTGAGACTTGTTAAAACTTGATAAAAGCTGTTCAGAAGCTGATAAAAGCTGTTCCTAATATCACCTGATCGTCAGGGTGAGAGTAATCTCTGGTACACGTCCAGACCTTATCTGCTCAAGGTCATTCGCACATTTCGACGACTATCTCGGAATGTTACGGACTTAAAAAAAACAGCTTAATGGTAGAACCCTTATAGCTTATACTACTGGAAGGCTGTAACTGCTTTGATTTGATATTATCAACAATTTGGCCACCAAAAAATCGCACGCTGAAGTGTTCTTCATCATATCTTCTAGACTACTTAAGCTAATTTTGAAATAATTAATTCAGTAAATAGATGAAAACACTAGCTTTAATTTGATGTGGTGGTTAAATAGGGTTCATAATTAATTTTGGAGGTTTTTTGATTTCTGGTGGTGGGTAATTTGGTAGTTGCTCTTAAATTGGTATAATGAAGTGGATTTGTAGAGGAATTTACAAATTAGAGAGTCAGTTATTATGTATAATGTGTGAGGATTTGTTTAGTGGATTAAAAGATTGGAAGGAGAGGCAGTAATTTTATTTGGCATTGTGGCCAAGGGCAAGTAAATCGATATTTTCATTTGGTACAAGCTGCAGAATTGGGTGGATACTCCATAATACAATAAATTAATCCCAATGCTTGTACAGTAATTAATCGAAGTAGATTTATCAGATGGAGCTGGTAGGATAAGGATAAATTTAATAAAATTATTGTTGAAAAGGAAAACATTAGTTTATAATTTATGTGTCCACAAAGCACAAAGGTCCAACGTATGCATGTTTTGTGTTCGATGTGTTCAGTGTTCAGCGGTGAATTCTTGTTATTAAGAGACCCGTATAAATAATCTGCGATATTTATGGGTTTTGGAGGTCGGTTAGGAGGCAATCAAAACCGCACCCGGGGAATCATCCAGGCGTAAGAGGGAGCGGAGAGCTGTCGCCCGAAATCCTCGGAGATGAAAAGGCGTCTTTCGAAATGCGCCTTGTATTATTTATGATCCGAAGACCACATCTGTCCGCACACGCGACAATGAAATTGAAGAGCAAAGACCCAAAACCGACCCATCCAATTGTACGAAATGGACGTTTTGTCTTTCTACATTACGCATTTGTTTCTGGATTATAGGAGCCCCACTCGCGTCAAGGTGTTTGTTCCAAAGATTTTCAAGATTTACGTAAGAATACTTCAAAAACCACGACGAGATTTATTATTTAAGTATTCATAAAAAATCAATATATTCCAGGATTTCAAGTATAAACTTATAAATTTAAGAAAATCTCAGTTTGAAATCTTGGAAAAAACGGTATAGTTATGTAATTGTTGTCATAATTTGAATTGTAATATTTTAGAGTGTGTTATTTCAAAAACACAAAAGCAATTATCGGAAAATATTTATTATGGTTAAATAATTGATTATTAGTTTGTTATTGTGCTATAATTTGGGCTATAATTTCAGAGGGAATAGAAATAAAGATGCAATATAAAAACACTTAAAATGACAATCATATTTTCTTCCCTTAATATTTATTATAAAACTTTTGCTTTGACCCAATTTTGTCTTGATTTTTTGTTTTGCCTCTTCATGTTATTTTATTTGCTTAGTTTGTTGTTGTAACGGGCGATCATATATTTTCCCCAAATCGATACCGAGCATGTTCCTATGGATGAAATCCTACAGAAACTGGAAAAACACGTTGGAATAAAGTTAAACACAAAAGCCTCGATTCCTTCTATTTACCAACACTTAAATTATTTTTACACAAAACCAATTTTAAATAAATAATATACTTTTGAGTAGGACTTTATTACAGCTTATTGAAGTTTGTTTAATTTTTTTAAGGAAATTAGTATTATTTTAATCAAGTTAATTGTGCGCTACGTTTGGTGTTTAAACTAGTTTGAAAATCTAAACTTAAACTGACGCTGATAAAGCGATTCGAGCTAAAGCCAGAACTTCTATTACCCTTACATAACTTTCAGCTAAACTTTTTATTTCCAGGAGGTATTACCACTTCAAATACAATTTGGTTCTGCGTTGTTTTTGTTTCTTTAACTACTTCTATTCAAATCAATAAAAAAATATTATAATTTTATTATTCTTGGCAAATATTTTATTTAAACACTGAAAATCACTAAAAAATAGTGTTAAGTATTTTAAAATATTTCTGAAACTATTTACACTATGATTATACGAGTATTGCTAGAACGCATTTATGTTTTTTTAACAGTAAGAATTTGCATTTCTATAAGTTTACAGGAACTAATGGTCATAATGACAACAAAAATTTAATAGTACATAGGTTTCCTCATTTTCACTATTTAATATTTTTGATTTCATTTACTTCGAGTTTATTACAGTTAAGCCATGCTTTTGCATTATCTAAGTATTTCTCTCCTTTTATTATATTATTTTAAAGGTCTTTGTCTCCAATTATTTGTTGTGTCATCTGCAAAAAAAACATATTATAGAGTCTTGAGGTACCCCTATATTTTTATTTAAATATTCGGACTTGGAATCATTTGCAGATACACATTTAGGTCTGTTTGAAAGATATGATAAAATTATTCTTCATGAACTTGGTAGGATATTGTATGTAGATAATTAGCGCAATAATATTGAGTTCGATACAGACTCAAACACTTAAGATAAATCATCAAATGAAGTTACAAATATGCATGGTTCTCCAGACTTTCTAGAAATCTATCAAGGAAATCAAGTAGAGCACTCAGCGTAGATCTGCCTTGTCAAAATCCTTATTGGTTTATGTGTGGTAATTTCTGTTCTTCAAAATAGTTGCTCAATTGCGATTGTAAAATTTTTTAAAGGATTTTCTCTATTATCGAAAGAAGTGATATTGGCCAATAATTTGAAGGATCCATTTTATCGTTTTTTTCTTGTACACAGGAATAACTGTTGGAACTTTTAGTGTTTTTGGGAAAATATTGTTATTAATGCACTAGTTGAAAGTTAAGAGTATAGTCGGTGTATTCGGTTAAGACTGGTGTTTTTATTCATAAAAATTTTTCTTCTAAAATTTTTTTTTGGTTCCAATATAAAATCTATTGGCTATAATTTTTTGCAATTTTTGTCTTTGTGAATTGCGCGTATTTTAATATTTTCATTAAAAACAAACCCCAGGAAAACTACAAATTATTTTTTATTTTTTCAGTTTATTTAAAACAGGACATTCTAAGGCATATTTTATATTAAATTATAAATAATGCATTTTAACATCACCATAAATAAGTATAAAACAAAAAAATAAGAAAAAAAGGTAATCTCGACATTTTCTTAAATGCCTAAAAAATGTATGTGTAAACCGATTTTGGTTTTCTTGATTGTACTTTGTTTTTAAACAAAATACACCGACTATCCTCTTAATTCAGGAATTAATATATGTTGGACTATCCTCGTAATTAAGGAATCTGTTGGACTGACTAAGGTTAAGTCTCTTGTACTACCTTTTTTAATGGAATTTATTGCATGGCAAACTTTTATTTGAGATACTTCAGAAAGTTCAGAATATTCTGATCTTGTATTGTTTTATACAAGTAGATTTATGGGGTCATCGTCTGTGCATGCAAATCTTGCGGAGAGATCTGAGGGAATATTTACGAAAAAATGTATTGAAATCATCTAGATCACAGTTTGTATCTTTTTTTACTTAGCTAGGTCTATGGTAGTTTAGAACTTTCCAAACGTCTTTTGTACAATTCTCAGATGATAAATTAATCGTTTGGTTTGAATTTAGCGTTTCGCAGAGCATTTCTGTAAGTTCTTCGAAAATTAATCCCTCTGTGATTGTCGGGATTTCATTGTAGTTCAGAATTCAGAGGTGGGTAGTATTTGAAATAATAGTAATTGAAATAATATTTGAAATACTTTTTGTATTTTGCATTTGAACAACTTTCCTAAAAAGTATTTTGTATTTTTAAATACCAAATTGTATTTCAATTACTTTTTAAGTTTTTAAAATCAATCTTTTGTATTACACATTTTGATCCAACCTTTTATATTCAATCTTTAGTTTATTCATATTATGACAAATCGTTAGAATTTACATTCTCAACTATTTATTGTTTACTTTACATCGGTGTTAACTGTTAACTTACAGTAAATAATGAGTAAAGAGCTACCACTAACGTTTTTGTTCAGAATGGCACCAATTAAATGTTATTTAACTTTAAAATTATTTTAAAAATATTTCTGTTATTCCGTATACCTTGAACCTTCATTTTTATTTCAAATAAAAAAGTATTTCAAATAAAGTATTTCAATTACAAAGTATTAGAAATACTTTATAACTAATTATTTTGGTCAAAGTATTTCAAATTAACTTAAAAAATAAAGTTTTTTGTATTTTTTATTTCAAATACTTAAAAAAAGTATTTTGCCCACCTCTGTCAGAATTTAGTAGTTCAAGTGTAAACCGCATATGTTTATGTTTAAACGTTTTTCTGTGAATGCTTTATGCAAAATATTTTCTATAATACTTAAGAGCATATTCCTAGACACCCGCGATAAATTTTCCGTTGGAGATAATTACAAAGAATAGAAAATCCATCCCACTTTTCTGGAGCTTCTTTGCAAATTATGACCAAATAACTGATAATTAATGCGAATCCCTAAAGGGCGCGCGAGTTTGGGGGGAAAAATTGTGAAAAATCATGAAATCGAGCATTAGTTCTGCAGTCATAACTCAAGTTTCCCTCGTTAGATTTTCAATTTTTTTTCAGATTTATAATCTAAATTGATTAGGCTACATCCTGGCAGAAAGTTACCTTCTGTAACCTAGCACAAATTTAATTAGAGGGGTCCAAAGTTAAGGTACTTTTAGATCATGATATTTTTTTTTGTATATTCTCTAATTTTTTTTCCTTCTGGCAAAAATTAAAGAAATGACTTCTAAATCATCTACAAAAAAATTATACAAAAATGTTGTTCGTACTAGCTTTTATGACTGCAGAACTAAACCACTATATTTTCCGTTTAGGAAATTGCTCTTATGTACAATTAGAATTTAATATCTATTTCTGTATTATTAGAATCTAAAAAAGATCATTTTTAGAAATTTGCCCAAAGTTTTGCTCTTACTTTTAGCTAATACTGATCACCATACCAACCTACAGCTTGGTTTTATACCTTAAATATTTTTAAGTTTTAACCTATTGCTTGAATAGATTTGAAAATATTTTTAAAAATCTTGCTTTATATTGTATATTTTGTGTTTTAGAAAGTTGCTCAAATTTTGACTCTTATGGGGTGATTCAGTCACCCCGATGTCAAAAAAATAGCAATTTTGTAAACTTTGCTGTGACTTAACGACCATGTAAAATAACATTTTCGGTGTTAAAATAACATCGATCAAAATAATAATAATACATTAATGTATAATAGATCAAAATAATACATTATGTAGATGTACAATGCATTTTAACACCGAAAATGTTATTTTACACTGCCTTTAAGTTACTGTACAATTTACAGAATAGCGTTTTTTTGACATCAGGGTGACTGTCAAATTTAACATCGCTGTTACGGCTAACATTTTCTGTTCAGAATTACCCAATTAGTCTTCCTTCTGATCACGATACTGAATTAGAGCTATGTTTTTTATATCAATCCACTAAATAAACTTAAAAATAGCAAGAATATTTTTGAAGACACGATTTTTAAAAATATTAAACACTACTTTGTCATTGTTTTTGGGTTGTAAAAAATTGCATAAATTGTTGCTCTTACTTCTAGTAAATTTTTGATTACCACATCAAATTACACCTAGATTTTATACCCGTCCACAGAGTTAATGAACTTAAAAATAGCTTGAATAGTTTTGAAGATATTTTTAAAAACACTGGTTTTTTTTATTGTATTTTTTGTATGTTTTAAAAAGTTGCCCAAGTAACCTTTTGGTAAATTTCCTATCACCGGACCAAAGCTTAGTTTTATACCAATCTATAAAATTAATAAAATTAAAAATGACTTGCTTTTTGAGTTTTAGAAAATTGCCCAAATTAGCCCTTACCTGATAAATTTCTGATACCGGATTTTATAATTTAATTAAATATTAAAAACGCATTGAAAATATTTATACCTCAATAAAATTTTCATTTATATCATTTTAAGCTATTTTATTTATCGATAAAAAAGTTATTTACTTCTTGCAGCGTAACGCTCCAAGGGTGGAAATATAAATTTATGAGCGTTTGTTATTTTTTCGTTTAAAATTCTCAATTTTTTCCTCGCGAATGTGGTTTGCACGTTGTTATTTATCTTTTCCAGTTCTATTAAATAAATTCGTTTCCCGGGATTACAAAGAAATTTTCGCAGTTAAAATAACTTATTACTTTCCTGCTAACAATAAATAACTTTTGTTTACAAAATCGCCAATTTACCTTGTATCAATTTTATTAAATTGTAAAATGTAAAAATATAGAAATAACACAATAAGGAAAGCTTTTAAGTTTCAGGGCTTTATATGCTAGTGTTGAGGCCCATATTTTTATTTTCGATCCGAAACTTATTAAATTGTCTACGCTTTGCTTTCTATAAGGAGCTGCACGCTCAACTAAAACCGCTGGTGAAAATTGTTTGCACTTTGGTCACGCTCTTCAGATCTTGCACCATCAACAAAGAGAACCTATAAATATTTAAACCTACTCTAGTCGTGATATGTGCTGAAAGGTCCTAAATGGTCGACGTATCGACACCGGAACGAATTTCTGTTTCAAACTTTCCAAACGCAGGATACCTGTCAGATAATTCACTTATGTACTTTATAAAGACATATAAATTGATGTATCGATCCTTTACATAAATTTTAAACGAATTTCCATGCTGCTTGCTTCGTTTTAGCAAATTGATAAAAAATTCAAAGAGTCTAAGTGTTAGCAAATATACTAAACCGATTCAAAAAAAAATTTTTATTATTAATAATACAAAAGTATATTCTTTTATTAGGAGCAAAAGTTAAACTTATTGTGGTAGGTACACAAGCTTATTGCCAAATTTTTAAAAAGCTTCGTTTATGTCAAAATTACAAAAATCAAAAACGACACTAAAAATTACGTAATTTAAGTAAAGTGCAAAAATTATTAAAATTTAAGTTGTAACAGTAATTTAAGCTTTGAAGGTCTTTTTTTAATCTAAGCCCTTTCATATTGGATTAAATTGCGATTTGACCTAAAAATTGATAATTATGAAAAATTTTTCAAATATTAAACTTGTTTCTGTTTTAATAATAATTATTAGTATTATTTATTGGTGCTATTATTTTTTCCACGACTTTTATTTAAACGATTCATTACATTTGAATTTTTTGTTAAGTAATTTACTAAATTTTTGACATTGACCGTGTGCAGACCAATCTTAACCACCATTTCTTAACCAATTTTTGATTTTAAACACACATTAAAAATCTACATTTATTGACTTTTTAATGGAATATTAAACATGTTTCTGTTATAAATATTTTAGGTTTTAAGCCAATTTTGTAAGAATAACCCACAAAGCTTTAAAATTACAAAAAATAAAAAGTACAACGAAAAATAAAAATTTAGTTTTCAGAGCTTACCACCTGAGAAAAATTAAAATTTAAAAGAAAAACTTAATAAATCCGCCATTTTTTTAGACAATTTTTCATTTAAAGTTTCTGAATTAAATATTTTCGATTTTATTGCCAATTTTTTAAGAACTTAGAAAATTTTTAAATTTAAAAAGATAACAAAAAACAACCAAAAATTACAATTTAGATTTTATGGCTTACCAAATAAGATAATTTATGATTTTATGCACAAACCTAGAAAAGATTTGTTAAAATTGGTTGATAAACAAATATGTTATGCAAAAATTTCAATTATTAGGACAAAACTTTTTTTCATTTTTGTAGTTTAAAACCATAATGAAATTAAAAATAATTAAAATTACTTAAATTAAAATTGGATCTGTAATTAAAATCTTGTCTGTTTTATTTTTTTAATATTTAAACTATGGTTTAGTTAAAATTATCATTTTTAAGCGAAAATTTCTCGAAAAATATTGACAACTCCGCTATTTAAATCTCCTAAATGTCAAAATTATGGAAAATAGAAATTACAACAAAAAATTGAAAATTATTTTTTTATTTATCACATGCGAAATTAAATGATTTAAACATCAAAAAGGTCAAGAATAATTATAATCGGTTAATAAAATAATAAGTTAGGCAAGAATTAAGTTTGAAGTTTCAAAAAAACATTATTAATTCCGCCAGTCCCATGCTTTTTAATTGTAATAATAATGTTAGATTACAGTATTTTATAATTTTCCTAGGAAAATACTATGTGCCTGGGCATATAGCTTTAATTTCTATTTTCCTAGGCTAATAGTATTTCATGTAATTTTAATTGATCCATTTATAAGGATATTGTTAATGGGTGATAACAAATTTGTACTTTTCCTTATATTATAAGAGTTTATTTAACATTTCACTTGACCGGTTTCGGTCTAGGCCATCTTCAGAAGTGAACTATAAAAAGGAAAGAAGAGTTTAGCGATTCAGTTTGTTAAATTAGACTTAATGTTAAAAGTTATGTATAGATTTAGAAGAATATATAAAATTGTTTGGTTTACATTTTTATAAATTATCGAGATGGAATTATTATTAGAAAAAGTTTTTAAGTAAGTATTAAAATTATTATTATGTTTATATTTTTACAAATTGTCAAATTGGAATTACTATTGGCAAAGTTTTTAACTAACTAAATATTAAAATTATTATTAAGTTTACATATCTATAAATTGTCAAAATGGAATTATATTAGAAAAAGTTTTTAATTAATTAAGTATTAAAATTATTAAAAGTGTTTTAAAATTATTTTAAAATTTTTGCTAAATTTGAATTTTTATCATCATATTTTTGGTTTCTATAATTAAATAATTTAAATTATAATCATTTGGACTATATAAAAATATAAACTTATAAAGTTTTTGTTCTCAAAAAATACATTCTAAAAATATTTTTATACGTGCACAGCAATTCTAACCGTCAATTTAAAAGTTCAGGTGTTTAGAAAATTGTGTCATGACTTTTAGCATGTGGTTTTCGGCCAGTTTTCTTGAATTAATATTGAACAAATTCTTCTTCTACGTGGTAAATTCAGATTAATTTTAATTTTGAAACTTGTGTAAAACAAGGTGAAGTAAAACTTGATGATACATGCGAAAATTTGGACGAAATAATAAAAAATAATGACTCTAAATTACTGAGAAGAATTCTAGTTTCTCTACTAATATGGTGAGATGATGGATGGAAGTTGAGCCGAGACTGAGTAAAATATGCGTCGTTTTTGAAAAATGTGTTGAATGCAAGGACGTCTATTGAGTATTTTGTGTATTATTGTTGTTGGTAAGTGGTGTATCAATACTGGAATATTCTTTTAAACAAGCAAAAATGGGTTTATCATTTAGTTGTAACTGTTAATTTAGGCAGATGTAATTTACGTTATTTTTTAATTTAGTTATTTCTAAAATTTCTAACAGATCAAGTTTTGTACCTTTCTTTTGGTTATGTAATAGTTTTGCATTTTTGTCTGTAAACTGGTGGTTATTATCTTGTAGATGTTTTCCAAAATTAGAGTTTGTATTTTTTCTAGATGCTTTTACATTCTAAAGAATAAACGCCACTTTTGCTGAGTATTGAGGTTTTTGAATTTTTGATGAGTATGTTGCCTATGGTGTTTGGTGATTTGTAAGCTGGTATGATGTTATGTCTTTTGAAAGTCTTTTGAAAGTCTATTATGTGCTTTAATTTACCTGTGTAATTAAAAGCTCTGTAAATATTGTGTGTTTGTTGTGAGTTATGGTTGGGGAATATTTTTGTGTTGATGAATTTTGCTTATGTTTTGTTGATGACTCTATTAATGAATTTTAGTGGAAAATTGTGGTTCTGTGCTATTTGTTTTATTATTGCTATTTCATGATCAAAATCTGGTTTTGTGAGTGGTATTGTGAAGGCTCTATGGATGTAACAGTTGAAGGCACTTATTTTATGTGATTGTGGGTGGAAAGAGTTGAAGTGGATGACGTTATCTGTCTGTGTCGCTTTTCTGTGGATTTGGTACGTGAAATTTGTGTCGGTTTTTGTTATTGTTAAATCCAAGAAGTTTATTTTATTGTTTAATGATAGTTCTGTTGTAAATTTTAGTTTGGTATGATAATTATTGATATAATGTTGGAATTTTTTAAGATCATTGTCTGTACCTTTCCACAAACAGAATAGTATTTAACTAGGCAAATAGTATTTGACTGGATACTTTTTAGGCAAACGGTAAATGGATTAAATTTTATTTTATGCTGTTTTTTCATAACTTTTTTATTACAGTAATTTTTTTCTAAATTCAGTTTGGAAAATTCCAAATCAAAGATATTAAAATAAAGAAAAATTTATAAATAATTTGACAGAAATCTTAATTATGTACAATAAAACAAGATTCAATCCAACTTAAAGTAGAAACTTATTTATTTAAAATTAGATTTAAAATCAGAAAATATTTATGAAATTTTTTATATTTTATTAAACGTTTTTTTAGAAAACTAAAAAATTATAAAAACATCCTACTAAATGTAATTTAAACATATTCTTTAAAAATTGATTCTTCTTACTTCGTAAATGCAACAGTTTGGATAACCTTAGACGTTGCATTTTTGGAGAATTTACTGTATTGAGAATTTTCAAAAATGCTGAAAACGTGTCGAATAGTATTTGAAAAACTTTATTTTGAAGTTATATTTTTTTTACTTTTTTATGAAAATTATAAGTAAATAAAGCATTTATAAATTTTATGCGTAACTTTAATATTATTACCCTGTATAAATTGGGTACCTATGTGTATTTAAAAGATATAGGTAAATTTATTGAAAATAACAGGTGCTTTATAATAAAATGTATATATTTGCAAAAAATAGTATTTAATAATAATTTAACCAATGCTATTAGCCTAAAAACTGTTCCGTCAAATAATATTTGCCTGGGTAAATACTATTAGCCCAGGAAAATAGAAATTAAAGCTATTTGCCCAGGCACATAGTATTTTCCTAGGAAAATGCTATTTGCCTGAAATTTCCATTTGCCTACGACACATACACTTAGAAAGAAAGTAGTATACAGGGTGCGGGAAAAGTCTTGAAAAGTGACTATAACTTTTTTATTTATGGTTTTATTAAAAAAGTTCCAATTAAGATTTCAACGTTGATAGTTTTTTAGCTCAGTTACCTGATGCCAACATGTTTCCAACCACAAAGTCAATTTTTTTAGACCTTGCAACTTTCATAGAAAACTATTTTTCATAAAACCATAAATAAAAAAGTTAAAGCCATTTTGCAGGACTTTTACCGCACCCTGTATGTGTATGGTAGTGTTAGTTAATATGTTTGTCTATATTCTATAAAATGTGTATTTGTTTATCCGAGATTCTAAAGTCGGTTGGGCGTTAAATGGTTAAATTTTATTTGAATGTGTAACGTAAAGGAAAAATTCTAAAAGTGATCAAAATACAATAACTGATTGATAACAGCAGCAAAGTCGTATCCGATTAAAAGAATCTTTTAAATTTAAAGTATTTTTTTCAAATAAAAATTTTTGAGTGTCGCAGTTTGTTAAATCAAAAGTAATTTAAGAATTTCGTCTTTATTGAGGCTATGATCATGCAGCAACCATTGAGTGGTGTAAAATTTTAAATTTTTTTTGTTCATTAAATCAACGATAAACAAAAAGGAAGATTAAAATTTTGGATTTTTATAAAATAGTTGATTAAAGTAGGAGATAAATAGAGTTAAAATTAAAAATGGCTATAATGAAGCAAAAATAAATCTTTAAAATTAAGGAAGTCGTAAGAAAAAGCGTAATGGAAGTTGGTAACTAATGTAAATGATAAAAACTTTGTAAACTTTTATCAGTTACATCTAATTACGTTCCGTAGATTACCTAGAAATATATCAAACCCGACTTCCTACTTAAACTTGATTTATCCTTAACAAGTTCCTGCATAATTCCATTTGAATTCATGCTAAAATTAAACAATATCCCATAAAATGAATGATGGATCAAGACGTATAGCTTTTTCCTATAAAACTGGACAAGCATCTCTATTGTCATCGCCACAGCCACCACCGAAAATCACAAATCTGGCCCAAAAAATGCGCGTTCAATCATACGAATCTGACGGCCGTATTATAGAATTGCAATTTTTATTGTTGTATCGTAACCTTTTCTTTTATTTCCACTAGGGCCCTACGTAAGTTTTAGTATTATTGCCTTGCTCGAAAGGTCGACCCATTTCACTCATCCCAACCGAATAGATACGAATTATTTTTATTCCCAATCTTCCCTTTTTTGGTTTTATAAACTGACCCCACAAGAAGACTAACTTTCTTTTCAGTTAATACAATTAAATTACTCAACCGCACACGTTATAACTATAAGTTGCACAAAAAGTAAGGAATCAAGGAACAACAAATTTTAGTTCATCGAGTACGTGACTCAAATTCAACCCAACCTCAGTTATCCCAAATAAATCATATTCAATAGGGCCTGATTATAGTAAGGAGTTTTTTTCTACTCAACCTTTTGCATTTAAATACATGAATTTATTAGGACCGTGCTTATCAACTCACTATAAACAGGCTTTAGTATAATTTGATCCAGCTAAATTTAGAATTGGGGTTGAAGCAAAAAAAAGTTGTTTGAGTACTTTTTGAAATATTTAAGTTTCGTGCACTAATTGGTGCAAGTGTGTATAGAGGTAATTTTGTAGCGCGTGCATGTTTGCTCGGCGTTTACTTTGGTGAATGTAATTTCGCAAGGATCCTTTAAACTGAATAATTCCTAAAAGGTGTTATAAAGCAAGTAAAATTAAGTAGAGCGCCGACAAACACGGCGTTATTTATCTCTTCTTCAGAGTCCGAAAGGCGAACGCGAGCTGAAAGCTTTCAACACATCCTAATCTGGCAAATACACAAACAATAACACTAGAAGTAGTGTGAAAGTGACATTGTGTCTAATGTTGGACTGTGAAGTGCGCTTGACACGAGGACAAAGGACGAACCCCGATGCGGTACTTTAGAGATCCTCGCTGTACCGCACTAAAGGTACCGCTCAGAATGGAACCCACCAAGTGGATGTAATTTGCTTTACTTACCTTCACCGACAGCACAATGAGAACTATGATCTTTACGGTTGCCGATTCTTTTCGGCAATACCTTTCGGCTTTTTAACTGATCTCTTTTCCACTTCCATTTTATGCTTCTTTCATCCTCATTGACTTATTGAGATATCACAAATCAACTCCCAAAAACGTTACACATTCTTCATCAATTAGAATTAATAAATTCCTTGATAATCCCATCAGATTTGCCAAAATATTGTAGTGGAAGAACAAAAACGACATTTATTAGATTTAAACTCAAAAATTTAGGAAAACTGAAAAAGTATATTTGTTTCCATAAAATGGTAAATTGCTCATGCTGCATAATTTAGAGTGGTGGTTTAATGTGTGTAATTTTTCTTGTTGAAGTTTTTGTAACGAAAAAAAAGAAGGGCATTAATCATGTTTTAATCATATTATTTTTGGGGATGGTTTGGGGTGTTGAGTATTGAGCGTTAACCACAAACTTAATTTTTCAATTTGACAATTCTGGCTCTTCCATTCCATTTGTTCTTTTGAAGGGTAGGTTCCCCGATTCTGTGGAAAGCAAAATGGCGGCAGCTGCACTCCCTTGTTTATGACAGGAGCATTCTAATTTTTGTATCCGTTTAGGAAGCGATGTTAATGTGGTTTCTGGCTGACATAAGTTCATAGTACCGAAGGGGGATGAATTGTGTGTGCGATGGGTGCTCGAGGGGCGTCAAACGGGGTGGGTTTTTAATTGATTCCCTAACGCGCCCTTAGGCTGCTCTCCACACTACAGACCCCTATTGTTTGAAGGGGTCACATGGATTTGCATTATTTCGGCACCGTCAACATACACTCGCCATTAAATTCATTGAAATATGCTCTTTGTTATCAACACCGAAATACTAAGTTTCTCACATTTTCAATTTTTTATGTCACCATATTACAATAAAATATATAAAATCCTAAATATACATTTATACAGGGTGTATCACAATTCAGTTTACAGCCCATATTTATCTCCGTTAGTTGAAATTTCTCTTTACAAAAGTAGGGGATGCTATTGGAAAAAAAAGTTGATGATGGCTTCTTAAGAGTGGTCAAACCCAATAATATTTTAAGGATGGCATTGGAATGCCAATTTAATGGCATTAATATTTTTTTTTATTTGATTATTTTATTCGAAGAGATTTTCGAATAAAATTTCCAAAAAAAAAGTAATGAAAATATCTCCGATTTTGTTCACAAAAGTTTAGTACGAAAATATGAAATTTATTTTTTGATTAATATTTAGCATTTTTCAAAAAAATTACTTTAAAGTCTTTTCAAGGATTAGAAAAAAATGCTGAACAATTTTAAAATCTATAGTCCTATAACTGTAATAACTGGTATTGAATTAGGTGTCATTAAAACAAAATTTATTGAAAAATTAATCTTCTACAGCATTTTTAGAACGCTGAGGCATAAATGTCTAAAGAACTTTTTTTAACCCAGTATACTGATCCATTAATCACAGTTGATTCAGCGATAAATTCTAGTGTACAATTTGCGCCTAAGCGTACCAAAAATCTAAATTTTAATGCCAACGAAATCTTCACAAATTTTGTCAAAAAGTACAATTTAAAAAAAGGCGATTTTGCAGTACTATATGAGCTGGAAAGAACTTATGAACATGAAGGATCCGAATATAGCGTGTGACTATATTTACATTCTAATTTTCTCAAATACAAATATAATAATAGAAGAAACAACAAATATTAATCTTGGTTTACGGAGGAAATGATGTTTCCTAAGGTTCCAATCTAGGGCCACTCTTGTTTACAATTTTTATCAATGATATTTGTTCCATTTTTGATTCCTCACACTTGCTGTTTGTGGATGACTGAAACATTTGATACGCCTAGGGATTGTGAAACCTTACAAAAAAACTTAGAAAAACTGACTAAGTAGTGCGATAAGAAGAAACTCCAACTAAATATTAAAAAGTATAGTATAACAACATATACCAAAAAGAAATAAATACTGTTCGTTGATCTGGAATCCACATTATGAAAACAATGTCAAGCTTTTAGAAAAACTTCAAAAGTTATTCTCAAGATATCTCTACTTAATAAAATACAAGACATATCCTGTTTATTAATCGAATTTAACTTTCAAATCTAGAAGATTATAGAAGGATATCTTCAGTCAAGTTCCTTCATAAATTGATTCACAATAATGTGCATTCTATTCATCTGAGTAAAATTCAAGGTAACCGAGAGTATGTGTCAGAAGTAAACATCAAGTTACCTTCCAATCAAACTTTAATCGCACCAACACCTTCTTTTATAGCCCGTTAAAATTCATGTTTTCTATATTTAATTCAGTGTCCCTTGAAAATCAAGAAATGAGTAATTTAGGTACTCTAGTTCATCATATCAACTGGTTCTTTTATGTGTTGCTATTTTCTTTATCTATATTTAAGTTTTACCATTTGTACCTACCCTGTAATTGGACAACTGTTGTCTGTTGGATTTAGTAATAATAAATTATTCAACGAGCGAGAAATGATAGCCATTATTCACGAGGACAGAAAATCCTACACGAGCCGGGAGGCGGGTGTCGTAATAGGTCTGCGTGAATAACGGTTACTTTCCCACGAGTCTCTACTCGTACTTTACTTTTTCCACTACTTTTTTTATTTTACGGTGCTTTTATGCAACTTTTTTGAGATTATTTTTCGTATTATTGACATTTCTTGATTTCTTCTAGTAAATTTTATTCTGTGGTTGAAATTACCCATAATCCATTGTTTATCACCCAATAGGTTACCCAGTGATCAATGAAATTGCCCTTAATCCATTGGTCATTATCCAATAGTTTGGCAATATTGAAGCTTTGTGATAATTGTGATTGGTAATTGGTCCGGACACGGTCCGAGCATGTTGAATAATGTCATAAATTTAGTAATGAATTTCATTACCTATCAAAAAATCCAAACGAAATGAATCGTTTATTCAATAGTCAATATATACAGGGTGTACAATAAGTTCGGCAACGCCAGTTTATTTTTGAAATGAAGCATTTTTGAAAAAAATGTTTCAAATAAAAGTTGTATTATTCTTAATGACGCAATATCTGCAAATATTACCCATGACCTTGAATAGCAAGATGAAGGTCAGGTGATAATCACTTAACTTTTTTTAAAAGGGTTTAAATTTTATGTATTGTAATTTTAAAACTATTTACTTTACAAAAATAATAAACCTCTGAAAGCAAGCTATAATAATATGCAATAAAAATGGGTTGCCCCTATTTAAAAAAAGTTAAGTGATTATCGCCTGACTTTCATCTTGTTGTTCAAGATCACGGGCAATATTTCCAGATAGTGTGTCATTAAGAATCGTACAACTTTTATTTGAAACATTTTTCTCAAAAATGCTTCCCATCAAGATTATCAGAATCAAAAACTTTGTTAATCTTAGATCAGATACAAACAACTTAAATGTCATATATTCTAATGTTTTAAAAATGATTTGATAATAATTAATTTAATGACACATAGATGACGCTTAACATCCTCGTATTAAGTAAAGACAATAGAACTTAAATAACACAAAAAACAATAACTTCATATCATTGATATTTTGGCTTGCAATAATTTTAATGTGTAATCAGTTAATTGTTATAATAACCAGTGCTGGAAAACCGAACCGAACCCTGGAACCCCGAGAACCCTGTCAAAAATTGAAAACCGGAACCTGAACCCTAACCCTTAATCTAAAATTTTCGGAATCTTAACCGGAACCTTTTAAAAAATGTTGGGTTTTGGGGTTCCAATTGTTATATCATATCGACTATCGACCACTTTATTTTCGGTCTAAAATTTTATTTTGATTCAGGTCGCACGTGTGCGTTTTCTTTTTATTGTACGAGCAGATGCCTGATGTTTTTATTTTTCATAGTGTACGATTTGCGGATACGTCTCAGTCTCAATATCAACTCAAAATAAGTTAGATTGTTTATAATTTATACACTTGGAAGTTAAGAACTTAAGCACCTATATTAAAATCTGGAACCGTTATTTTGTGGAACCGAACTCCAGAACCGGGGTTCCAATTTTATTTGGGAACTTCATTTTTTTTAATAGAACCGAACCCAGAACCGAACCTTTCGAAATTTTTCCAGGACTGATAATAACCACATTATTGTGAAAAATCTACATCGATGAATGTTTCACTTATTTTTAGAAAATAATACAAAGGAAAAAAATTCTTTAAATATTAAGGTAAGTTTATGTTTTGAAAAAAAGCACATATCAAATGTTTTTGTAAAATTGAATTTTTCCCCAAAATCTAAAATTTTTATAGTTTCTATAAGTTATAACTACAGTTTATAATCAAAAATTTTTGGAAAAAAGAAAAAAGTGAAAAAAATGATTATTATGTATTTTCTCCTTTAATATTAGCATTTTTTAAAAAAGCGAGTTTAAAGCCTTTTCAAAAAGGAAAAGAATTCCAGAGAAATTTAAAGTCTACAGTTTTATTACTGTAATAACTGGTGATTAATTTAGTGTAATTAATACAAAATTTACTGAAAAAATAATCTTCATTTCATTATTAAAACGTTGATCATTCATAAGTTTCGAATGAATTTATTTTTTTTTATTAATTTGAAAAACTCCAAAAATACATTAATAATATTTTTTCTTGGAAAATAATTTAAATGATTTTTATGTATTTTATTCAGAAAAGCTTAATAGACGATTCTGGTTAAAATTAAACACCTTTAATTAGAAATAAATAAGATAACCATGGGAATTATCCATTACAGTCCATATAACAAATTTAAAGGTCTTTAAACTTAAATGATTTGACTAGAATCTGGGTGTTAAGCCTATACAAAAAAATCAGAAAAAAAAATGCCCGACATCCGAAAAATTTTAAAATCTACTGTCTTACAACACACAACTTATTACAGTTAATAATTAAACTGGTGATGAATTTTGTGTAATTAAACCTCTGAGCTATTTTTAGAACATTGAATTGTAATCAATTTTATTTTTTTTTATTTTGACATACTCATAAAATAAATTAATTATCTTCTTTAGTGTATATTTTCCAATTTGTAAAAAATATTTGAATTTAATCAATTTTTATGTGTTTTTTCTTTCAATATTAGCATTTTTCAAAAAAGGCCACTTTAAAACTCTTTCAATATACAGGGTGTCCCAAAAAGATCAGAAGAAAATTGTAGAAAACAGTCAAAGTCGGAACACCCCAGTTTTTTTTGTCGTTAATTCGAAATTCTTTTGATAGAAAAACATATATTTCTTTTAAATTTAATGGGTATTTTTCTAACCAGCACTGCTCCTAAATTGAAAGAGATAAAACACTGAATCTTTTTTGAATTGATACGGAGGTAAAAACTGTGATGACTTTATGGGGCTCATTTCAAAGATATGTGTGAAAATATAAAGAAAATAGCCAAAGTGGTATTAATTTTACAGTTTTTTTTTTAATTTAAATTGACTAAATAGTTTATGAATTATAAAAGAATTTCGAATTAACAACATTTTCTGTGGGAATAAAAATCTGGACTGTTCCGACCCTGACAATTTCGTCTATTTTCAACTATTTTTTTCTGATCTGTTCTATTTAGAACACACTGTATAATAGATATAATTATAATTTAATAAAACTAAAGTGCTCAATCTTATAACTGTAATAACTGGTAATTAATTTTATTTAATTAAAACAAAACTTACTGTAAAATTAATCTTTGGTGACATTTTTGATATTTTTTGATTAATTAAATTGCACTCGTAAAGAATCTGGTGAAAATCTAAAATGCGTATAATGTATAATCCAATTAATTTCTAAGCATCTTTGAAAAGTGGGCAAATGATGATCGATAAGGTTTTGCAATTGGAACAACTCGTTAAAAATGAAGGGTTGTCAAAATACGCTGTAAAGGCTGAAGATCGATCATGATTTGTCCTTAATTCATGTCGTACTTGAAGCTTCTTAAAACCGACCTTCTTTATAATTCATTCAATTCTCAAAATTGATTTGTTTAAATTGTACCTATTAATTAACCAAAATTTGAAATTTGAATGCACTTTTGTGTTTTCTTTGAATGTAATAATAATAAGGATTATGTTAATGTTGTAATGATTGTGTAAAGCGCTTAGGAGGTATCAATAAATTTAAATCCTACTTAACGTGTTATTGTTGATGATAAGGATTACAAGTAGGTAATAAAGGGTCTTATAAAGTTAATCCCTTTAAAGGAAAGTTAAATAGGCTCGCGTATGGTAAAATTGGTAATCCCATTGAATGGTTGCAACCCTCGAATTTAAGGCCGAATATCCCGCAAAATACACTAGATCACACAAAAGAGGGTAGTTTTATTGTTACAGTGGCTATCCCCACTTATAGAGCCGGCCCCTTTTGCAAATCTATAAACCCCTCGGAATACTTAAATTTGTTTAGTTACCAATCGAGAAGTCTAGTGCTCAACACTTGATAGTGCCTTAATACAGTGATATGTCGAGCAAAATTTGCAAGTTATCGGACGAGTCGAGTAAGAATGGCAAGATTTTCCGGCCATGGGATGCAGTAGGAGATCAGGATGCGACAATTTCGACCACGAGTGAGCCGGAAGAGATTGTAGTTGATGGAGGTATGGGATTGAAAACGCCAGCAACAAATTACGAGTTTTATCCCCCGTATCCAGATTATAGTTCACTCGCGCAAAGCTTGGGTCTTCCAGGAAATGACCCCGTGTTTTTGGAGTCGTTAAGCCACGGATACGCTCTCGAAGAATACGCCCGAGTCCTTAGCCAGGAGCACCAGGCGAAGCTTTTGAGTTCCAGGAAGCAACGTCCTAAAAAGTACAAGTGCCCGCACTGCGACGTCGGCTTCTCCAACAATGGCCAATTAAAAGGTCATATTCGGATCCATACCGGCGAACGACCTTTCAAGTGCGAAGAGAAAAACTGCGGGAAAACGTTTACAAGGAATGAAGAGTTAACGCGGCATAAAAGGATTCATAGTGGGCTCCGGCCGTTTCCTTGTCCGCAGTGTGGAAAACGCTTCGGGCGGAAGGATCATCTTAAAAAACACTCCAGGACTCACATGCAACCCAGAGGATTATACGCCGTTCCCGTCATGCTACCCTTTGATACGTGGACTGCCGCCGCTGCTAACTACCCCTATATTCCCATGTTTGGATACTAAAACAGCAAAATTCTAAATTAAATGCTCTATTTATTTTTATATAACGCAATATTTTTGTACATATTTTGTAAATATTTGTAAATACCATAACGTGTATATTTTTTATACAAAGATTTTAAATATATATTTTAAATTTATCAATCAAATCCATCATGTTTTATTAAACAATCATCAGAACTAACCTATTTTCAACAATAAAATACACGAAAAAGTAAGTACCTTATAAATTTTATTTTTCAATAAATTTATCCTTAAAAGTTACAAATTGCAAGAAATTTATTCACCAACGCTTTCAAAAAGATGATTTATTGTCAGTTCTTTCAGATACAAATATATTAGGATTTGAAATCATCAGAGATTTTTTAGGAGGTTTTAAAATCGTTTTTTTAAATATATTTGATAACATTTTTATTTGTTGTTCCCAGGAAAGTTTTGAATCAATTTGATCAATTGATATATTCTCATTAATTTTATAAAAATTCTTTATTAGATCCTGAATATAAAAGAGCAATATATCATCAGCAAAAATAGAATAATTTGCGTTTAATCTACATATATTATTAATAAATTAAAAATACAAAAGGACCAGGAACTGATCCTTGAGGAACATCAGATTTTAAGTTTATTACTTGAAGTTTTATTAATATAAGTATATATTGATCTATCACTTAAAAAAGATGCTAAAAAATAATGTATTTTACCCCTTATGCTATAGTTTTTCAAAAAATATATAAGTAGTTTATGATTAACCGAGTCAAATCTTATATCAATAAATACAGGGTGATGATAAAGTTTGGAACCTTATTCATAACTGCCGTATTTAATTGTTTTGAGAAAATCGCTGGTACAGGTTAATTTTAGTTTTTAAAATGCCATCTCTTGATATAAAAAAAATATTAATGACGTCACTGGTGCTTTAACAATGACGTCATCAGCGATTTTTTTAAATGGAAGCCCCCACCTTCTTTACTCATTATCGATAGAAATTCATGTCACTTAAACAATGATATAAAAAACAATTAAATTTTTAATCAAATTTTTGAATAAAAAATCTTTTTATTACAAAAAAGGAAATTTTTATTTTAACGAAAAAGGTATTATAAAAATAAATTAAAATGAATTTGAAGTTACCAATAATAACAAAAGAAAGTAAATGCTTAAATAATGCGCATTCTAATGCAAATTTTTAAATGTATTTAACAAAATTTAACAAATAGTCTTGAAAAACTAATTTTTTGATTCCATTTAAATGAAAGGAAGTTTACAAAAAATAAAATTTTAAATTTACCATTTATTGAAATCGGCCAAAATAAATCTTATACAACATTCAAATTTTTCAAATTAAATAGTACAAATTAATTTTAAGTTTATATTAAAAAATTTTTAAACGAAAATTTGTTTACAAATGCAACAATTTTTTTATATCATCGTTTAAGTGACCTAAATGTCTATCAAAAACCAGTGAAAAAAGTAGGGGCTTCCATTTAAAAAAATCGATGATGACGTCTTTGCTAAATCACCAATGACGTCATTAATATTTTTATTATACCAAGAGATGGGATTTTAAAAACTAAAATTGACCTGTCCGAGCGATTTTCTCAAAAAAAATAAATACGGCAGTTATGAATTAGGTTCCAAACTTTATCATCACCCCGTATATTCCTACCGTATAGTTTGTTAATAAATAAAATTTAATACATGTGTTATTGCAGATTGAGTATTCTTTTGTTTAAAAATCCAAATTGGGTCAAAAATATTATTTGTTTCAAAATAATTAATTAGTCTATATCGACTTAATATTTTTTTCCCAAAGTAAGTTACCATATTTTCTTTACTATGTACCATTTTTAAATATAGGTATAATTTTTGATAAGTTAAAATATTATAAGTTTCAGTTTTTTTAAGCCATAAAATATTTTTAAAAAAGGAATTTTCATTTTAATAGAATACATTTGCTAAACTAGCTCAAATTGAATAATTTTATTCAAAAATTTATGAAAGTTGAGTTTTGTTTATAATACTTTATTCGATATTTCTTTATGAAAGTACAAACTAAATTTTGGATATTTTTATTTGCATTAATTGATTTTTATATATTTTTAGTCATTTTTTTGCCTTGTTAGAGATTCGGTCCATAAAAGGGCTAAAAATTAAATAAACTCAACCAAACTGGGTTATTTTATTCAAAATCACTTATTTGAATTTATGAAAATTAAAGATATTTTTTAAATTGTCGTTTTGATAATTTTTTATACAGGTTCAAAGTGAATTTTTGATATTTTCGAAAAAACTCAATCCAATTTGGTATGTTTATTTAAACATTTTGAAAATTGAAAAGTTTAAACGAAATTTATAATAACTCCAATTCGTTTTTTTTTAATACAGGTCTAAAATTTTTTAATGATTTTAATCATTTTTTTCTCTGATTAGAGATTTATAAACCCAGAAAAGGGCTAATAATTAAATAAATTGGATTATTTTATACAACACTGTTAGAATTGATGAAAATTAAAGATATTTTTAAAAATACCAAATTCAAAATTTTTTCATGCAAGTTTAAAGTGAATTTTTAATATTTGTATTTGCACCGAGTTGAGTTTTTTAATCCAAAACAATTAATAACCGAAAAAAACTCAATCAAATTCGGTAAGCTTATTTAAACTTCAAAAATTGAAAACAAATTATAAAATCTCCTATTGGAATTTTATGCAGGTCTAAAAAGTTTTTTTTAATATTTTTTATGATTTTTTCCATTGATAAAGATTCATAGACTCAGAAAAGGGCTAATATTTAATAATTAATAAACTTGCCCAAACCTGGTTATTTTATACAAAACTATTTGAATTTATGAACATCAAAGATATTTTTCAAAATGATTCATAATATTTTGATGCAGGTTTAAATTGAATATTTGATTTTTTTGTTTGCACCGAGTAGATTTTTTTAGTCCAAAACAATTAATAACCGAAAAGCCTTAATAAAATTTAGTACGTTTATTTAAACCTGTTGAAACTTAAAAAATTTAAAATAAATTTATAAAAAAACTCCTATTGGAATGTTTTTATGCAGGTCTACAGTGTTTGTTTTTTAATATTTTTAATGATTTTTTTCATTGATTTAGAGATTTATAGACCCATAAAAGGGCTAATAATTAAATAAACTCGCAAAAACTGGGTTATTTTATACAAAACTATTTGAATTTATGAAAATTAAAGATATTTTTTAAATGCCTTATTCATAATATTTTATACAGGTTTAAATTAAATATTTGATATTTTTATTTGCACCAAGTTGATTATTTTTTTGGTCCAAAATAGTTAATAACCGAAAAATTCAATCAAATTTAGTATGTTTATTTAAACCTGTTGAAACTTAAAAAATTTAATAGAAATTTATAAAAAAAACTTTTTTTTAAATTGTGTTTCGTCCTCGTCTCTTTAATAAAGGGTGTTTCTGAACAAGTATCGAATAATCTAGGAATGGGTTTTTGGACCAATTTTAAGACAAAAAGGAAGAGTTATTTTTTTCGCTAAAATGCTCCATATCGCAAATGCAGAACTTTGAAGTTTACTCACTTTTTTCAATTTTTTAACATAAAATCTACATTTTTGCTAATAAATGGCTCAAATTTTGCACATACCTTACTATTGGCAGCCGCCTTGAGATGAATTAGCAAATTAAAAAAAAATTAGGGTGGAGTTTTTTGGGAGAATTAACCCTTTGAACCCTCTTTAACTTTTTTGTACAACATCATAATAATGAAAAAAATTAAGTATTCACTTTTTTACACATTTTTTTTAACTTTTTGCTCTCTTTAACCTTTTTGATAACTTGTTGCGTTTAGAAGTTATGGGATAAAATAAACCACTTCAAATGTCTACAAAATTAAATTAAATTATTTTATTTCTGTGCAAAATTAGATAAAATTAGGAATGTTTTGAAGAATACAAGTTTAATTAAGAGTCTGAAAAAAATATGCAAAAAAAATGAAAAAAAAATTATGAAAAAAATGAGTAAACTTCAATACCCTGCATGTTCGAAATGGAACATTTTAGCGAAAAAAATAATTCTTACTTTTTGTCTTATAATTGGTCCAAAAACCCATTCCTGAATTATTCGACAGTTGTACAGAAACACCCTGTATATCGGGTAAAATTAGACCACTAATTAAGAAACTTCTTTTTAGTATTGTGCTGACCCGTTTCGTTATAACTTTATTACGTAATATATCCTTAGAACTCAAAATTAACACTAATTGCATTCACAATTAAAACTTATTTCCTAATTAAGATACAACAATTCATAAATTAATACATACAGAATATTTTCGAGATATTTTAAAAATATATAAAACCTTATTCGATTTTTTCCTGAAGGTCTGAAGTGATTTTAATTTATTTTTAGTCATTCTTTTGCCTTGATTATAGTTCTATAGGCCCTGAAATGGCTGATAAATAAACCATTTGAATTTATGAGCTTCAAGGATTTTTTTATAATACCTTTTCTTTATTTCAAAAATTAATTTTTTTATACTTTTATTTGTATCAAGTAGACTTTTTCAAGAATCAAAGGGATTTCGATACATTTTTAATCAGTTTTCTAGATATAACTAAGAATTTCAATCGACTATAATAGTGATTTTTTTTGACAAAACAAGATTGTTTTTTTGAAAAAGGCAAAAATTGTTATGGCTATTTCAAATTTTGTAGGGTAATCCATTATTTAAAGTAGAACATTTAGACATATCATGCCTTTCTTTGAGAATAAACTTGTGTATCGTAAAATAAATGGTAATCACAAATCACCAATGCTTTTATTGTGATAACGACTGGACAGAGGTCGAATTGTGCGTTGGTCATTACGTCCCAGCAGGATACGAGGGTGTTGAGTATAAACTATAATTGAAGTGAAACTTCCGTTTGGTCACATTGTCAAAACAAACGTATTTTCGTCCGTGGATGCACAATTGCATTCTTTACCTAAGAACTTTCGATTGCCAATAACTGCGTTCGTCTTTGCTTTCAAACTCTCGCTATTCTTTTGAGGTGTTTACAAATGGATTTTAAACAGTCGCCTCCAGAATTTCTGTCAACAAACTCCACATTTTCAACTTCCAATTTTAGAAACCCCAGCGGCTGCAATTGAATTATTCAACTCAAACAAAAGTCTTAGTCCTTTTATTATTAATTTTACCACTCTAACAACTCTAAACTCAACTTTTTATGAATTAAATATTTTTAATTTAAAAACCAAATAATAATAATTTTTCCCAACACCTAAATTGACCCATTTACGGATACAATCACCCAATTCTTGACCGTTATTTGACTCGTAAAAGGTTTTATGTGCTCTACACGCCCTCGCAACAAGCTAACAATTACCTATTGTCCTGCAGGTATTTTGAGAGACACCTGTAAACTGACACAAATCGTGAGAACTTACGCAATGCACCAGTTAAAGTCGAAATTTATACACCCGAAAAAATCCATTCATAAACTAAATTCACATCAAATCAATCCTAAAATGACATAAATTTCTTTCAGGAGTCTTTTAAAAATAGCTTGATTTTTAAAGCTTTAATGGAGCATGGAAAAGAAAAGGATCAAAAATATAAAAAATGCTTGATACCCGTATAACGCGATTAATTATTCCTAAATTTCGGGTTTATTAAATTTGGAGGAAAGCAATCAAACTTTTCGTATTTTAGGGCGGTTGTAATTATGATGGATGAACTTTCGGCATATTACACGTGTAAGAAGTGCTTTATCAATGGGTGAAATACAACGTGGTTTAATCTTTTAACACCGATGCTTTTTTTACACCCAATTGAACATTTTACCAAGATGGCAACCACTTTGATTTAATATTATTCCGAGGGGGATGCCCATGATTCCGCCTTATTCCTCCCCTCATGACTCATACCAACTATTTTTCAACGAACAAATAATCATCATCCTTAAGGGTTTATATGATTTGTTACCAATGGGAATATTTTTCCAATTTAAATGTAAGAAAAATCGATCCAACTTTTTAAATATCACTTTATTACCTCAAAATAATTCACATAAAATTTTTTGTTTAATTTTGAGTAAACACATCCTTAACCCCTCGAGATATGTTTTTATTCCACACTTATTCTTTCGAATATCGATTTCCTTTAAGTTTTAAAATATAAAAGCATGGAAAAGTGGAAAGCACTTAAACTTTTTATAACAAAAGGTGAAAAACTTTATTTTTAATAGTTAACATTTAAACGGTTTTTCTGCACTTTGAGCAGGAAATGAACGTAAAATGCATAAAGTTAAAACACAAAAACACAGCTTCAGTTTAATGAAACTCATGTAAATAAAACCTTTGAAGTTAGAAACATTTGATAAAATTAACCCCAAAGTATTTGAATCTTGTTAATATAAGTTAGAAGAAAATACCTAATTGCTTGTATTAAAATTTAGATTTGTACTAAATGTTTATTCAGATTGAAAATGAATATTTAAACTTGAAAAATTTTAAAGAAATTTTTAAAAATACCTATTTGAATTTTATTATGTAGGTCTAAAGTGATCTTTATACAGGGTGTTCCAACGCTACGAGGAAGTAACATAACTCTGAAATAAAAAAGATATTGACATGCGGTTTTCGACAGAATATACAATACTTTTAGGCGCACATTCTAAAAATATTTTAATAATATACCATTACAAGATGGTGAACCTAAAGTGCGTTGTTTTAAATGGAACACCCAGTATATTATGACATTTTTGGATTCCTTATCAAAAAATAATCATAATTTGTAAAAGCGTTTATGGTTGTATCTTTACTCGATTTGCTTATATTTGCCATTTAAAGGAAAATTTTAAAGAAATCTTTAAAAATACCTATTTGAATTTTGTTATGTAGGTCTAAAGTTATCTTTATACAGGGTGTCCCAACGCTGCGAGGAAGTAACATAATTCTGAAATAAAAAAGATATTGACATGCGGTTTTCAACAGAATATACAATACTTTTAGACGCACATTCTAAAAATATTTTAATAATATACCATTACAAGATGGTGAACCCAAAGTGCGTTGTTTTAAATGGAACACCCAGTATATTATGACATTTTTGGATTCCTTATCAAAAAATAATCATAATTTGTAAAACCGTTTATGGTTGTATTTTTACTCGATTTGCTTATATTTGCCATTTAAAGGAAAAAAGATCCACTTTTGAAAAATCATTGACAAATCTGTCAATTTTGATCACGAGACACATAAAGTACAAATAAACGTCTGACATTATTAAGAATATTCGGTGTGTTAGATTGAAATGCTCGTCTTATCGGTCTTCCATGCCATCAAATGTTTTGGGTTGAGTCTCATGCACTAAACATTTTATATGGCCCCAAAGAAAAAAACTATTGGGGTTAAGTTGGGAGATCCCGCTACCCAGTTTACGGGCCCATGTTTGCCAATCCAGTATCCAGGTAGCCATTTATTTAAATATTGTCTAACAAGTCGAGGTTAGTGTTCCATCAAAAAAATGAGGGCCAATAACATGCTGGTTACCTACAGTTACCTAGTATTCCTCCTCAAACCTTTTAGGACCATTTATTTTGATAATCAATATTGCGCACCCAGTGCGGATTTTCCGTTGCATAATAGAGCATCTAATGGTACATTGTTTTTAAAAGTGGTTTCGTCACTTAACAATTTTTTTTTAATAAATTGACAACTGCGGCTATCTTGCTTCGTATCAAGACTGAAAATCCTACTCTCTTCTCGAAGTCATTAGCACACATTCTCTTGTGCAATTCCATATGATATGGATGAAATCAATGTTTTTTTCAAAATGCGGTTGTGTGAAGATTTTGAAACTAATTGATGGATTTTCGTCAACCATCAATAAAACATCCAGAACAAAATTCGGGCTAATACTTTGATTAGTCAATTGTTTTTTATTGTACACCACACAGCCTGATTTTTCAAAGGGGTACATCAATTTTCTCATTGTTTCAGTTCTTGGTTGTCTGGGGTTTGTAAATTCTGATAGCCAGAAAAGGATTTCTTTCAACTTCACCAAGCGCATACACTATATTTACCATTTTTTTTAGAAAACTTCATTTTTTTGAATAAAAAACAGCTTTTTGTCTTATTCGCCACTTTTTATTGTTTTTCTTTAATACATTAGAAAACGTTTCGGCTCTATTTTTGAGGCATCATTAGTTTTATAACTATGTCCTAGATGGCGTGGGAGGACCTCTTCTTTCTTGTACCTTTTTAAAAAAACCAGTTGGTTTTTTGCATTTACCAATTTTTTGTTGGAATTTTACCATTGTTTAAGTTGATTAACAGCATTTTCACCATGAATGTTTCTCAGATCTTCGTAAAAACCTATTGTTGTAACTTTTTGCCGTTGGAGTAATTGATTAAAAAACAGCTTTTTGTCTTATTCGGCACTTTTTATTGTTTTTCTTTATTATATTAGAAAACTTCATTTTATTGGTTTAGCTATTATCAAAAGTACACAAAAGAGCGAAAAACCTAAATTCTACAAAATAAAGGTTTTCTTGGTAACATTAAGTAACATCAGTTGTTAAATTTTCAACACATACTGAGAATTAGGAAACCAAAATTTACAATGGTGAGTTTGGATTTCTTGTGTCTTGTAAAACAACAAAAACTACTATGTAATAAAGCAACTTGCAATATTATTAATAAAGCAAGATAGAGAAAGACATTTAAAAAAAATCACTTTTTTCTGTTATATTATATATTAATACTCGTATCTCTTATACCATTAACATGCGACCCTACAAACATGGCATCAATAGAAAGCCTGTAAAACATGCCATATTTGATGTTAAAATATACAGGGTATTCATCCATTTAAAAATTTCGTTTAATTGGTTAATTTGCGTTTCATGAAGCATCCTGATAAAAGCTTATCACAAATTTCAATTTGACGCGATTGTTGTAAACTATAAACTAGACGAACTTTTTTGTCAAAATTGCAACCCAAAATTGTCATTTCTTTCAGTGCAGTAATATTTCTAAATTATTTTTTCGCTTAAATTGCAAATACTATCAAAATGAGTGAAGAGACTCATAAAAGGTTATATAAAATATGATTATTTTTTCATAAGAAATCCATAAATTTTATAATATACCGAGTGTTCCATTTAAAAAAACGTATCCTTGGTCCGCCATCTTGGAATGGACACTCGGTATATTGTATATTCTTTCGAAACTAATCAAGTAATATTATCCACTGGCCGATACAGAGGAGGGTGATGGATAAACCTACCCCCCCCCCTCCTTAGAAACCCGAAAAATATGCAATTTTATTTCTCTTGAGTTCTAGAATTCTTAGGGGGCAGATTCTGGTCAAAATTAAAGGCCTTTACTTAGACACAAATAATATAACCATGGAAATTGTCCATTACAACCCATGTAATAAATTTAAATTTAAAGGCCTTTAAACTTAAATGATTTGACCAGAATCTGGGTATTAATATTTAAAGTTTTTAACTGTCAAATTTTTTATGTTTTTTGCTAATATTTCTAGTTTATTTAAGAAAACGTTTCCATAGCTAGAAAGTTCATCCAACTTTTATTAAAAATTCCAAGAATCTAAAGACTTTTTAGATCAGCGCGCAATTATTCATAAATTTGGGCGCCATGCAACAGTAGGTTTTTCAAAATTATTAAGAAAGTTACTGGAAACTTTTTAATTAGGCTATGAGAGCGTTTGTGTAAACCATAAAAACAAGAAATATTAGAAAAAACGTAAACATTTTGACAGTTAAAAACTTTGAAGGTTGAAAATGTAAAACAAAATGTAGGAAGAACAATTTTATATTATACAGAGGGATTTACTCTAGATTCACCCCTGGTATTACCGCGATCCAATTAAAAATTGGTATAATTAAGAAAATTTTATAAACTTGTTGTCACTTAATTTTTTATGCAGGTCCTAGATAATTTATTATCCTTTGAATTGCGTGTACAAATAGTAATCCATATGAATTACTAAAAGCACCACTACTATAAAACCGTGAGAATGACCACATTTTTATTGTCCACCATTCATCCTTTCATCAAACAACCCATCGTAACGTAAACACACCTTCACACAAAATCATCAATCAATCAAAAAATTCTATATTTTATTAAGCTACTTTTTAATTCATAATTTGGTTGTTACGCCCACGCCTCATGGATTGTGACTTCTGCCACCCATTAAAGGACCCAAAAAGTGTCAATTTCTATAATTTACACGATTTTTATACAGTGGTTGTCATTGAGGTTTGTGGATTGTGAAAGAGCATTGAAGAGAGTTTATAATTTGGACGTGCGAAACAGCGGACGCTTTATTTTTTCGTGGGTGGCATTCATAAAATTTATGTGATGCGTGCTGACCGCAGAGGTATTATTTCCTTGGACCTCCCTCTTAAAGCTTCTTTACATTGGTATTAATTTATAGCACTTAAATTCGCAAGGAATTTCATTCATGGCTGCCTTTAAATCTTTAGTTACGCCGTGATTATGTTATTACTATGAGATTTTAATTAAATAAATTTCATTAGGGTAAAAATTCAACTGTGATACTTGTTTTTGCACAGTACATTTGTAATTTAAACTTTTCGGTAAAGTTGGGTGGACGCAATCAAATTTGGGTTTTAATAATTAATTTAAAACTTGTGTGCTTTTAGTTAAATCAATTTAAATCCGTGTTCCTTTAAATCAATTTGTTTAACAGCGAACAACAAAACCCACAACGCTTTGAAAAATCACTTTGATATAAAATGGAATATATTGATAAATGAATGCTTGACAAATCCAACATATCCTGTGAGCTTTTATGGAAGGAATAAGGAATGACGAAAAATGAAAAATGAGCTAAGCGCAATTTCGTGCGGTGCATGCAATAAGGGTGCAAGGGTGTAGTCTTTGTGGCTTTTCATGCAAAGGGATGCAAGGACACCCTGCAGCGTTTTACTAACTATCGTGTCAGTGGTTGCGGATGAACTCCAGGGTGCATTACTCCATGGAAATTGCATAGACACAAGCAATAAATTCTTTTATTTATCCCACAACAATAGCTCATCCTAATATTATGATAATGAGGTAGATTTTCTTTTTTAAACAATCAAAACTTTCAAAAGTAACAAATTCCTCTGGAACTTCCAAATAAAATGGAGAGAGGAATAAGACCTATTGCTGTTGGCACTTTTTTTCGTCATTTAGTTGCAAAGCTATGTTGTTATGAAAATAAAGATGAACCTAGGATACTCTTTAGGCCAATACAAGTTGGTTTTGGTTGTAAATGTGGTTGGGAAGCTGATGTGATTCGTTCAGCCTGAAACATCCAAACCTTTTAAACAACGTATTCCTAAAAATTGTTCCGCATAACAATGCAGATTATACAGGGTGTACCGTAATTATGTGGATAGACATGGTGGAAAAGGTTTATCACCTCAAGTTAAGGTGACAAGTATCCTTTGCCGAAAAATGCTGAAAATAGTACTATCCAACTTTGATTATTCTGAAACTTTATCCGAATTCTGCCTTGATAAGCGGAATAGTACAAAAATTCAAATAGTCCAAAACTCCTCTGTGTAAGACTAATATAGGGCTTACGCAGAAGAGATAGAGTTTATTCAAAAATCTTGGATTTACATTGGCTCAATATCGAAGAATATTGCAAGCCTGCTGCTTCTATTATAATATTCTACACACTACACTCTCATACACCTCCATATTTATATAATAACATTTCTTTCAGCTTTCAGGACGGATGTTCACAATATACAAATACAAAATTTGTTGACCAATCCCAAACATAAAACCGAACTTTTCAATAGAAGATTTTCTTATAATATATCGAACCTTGCGTTTCTAGTTCATTAATATATTCTATGTTGTATGCATTTTTAAGTTACTTAATGATTTATTATTATAATTATTATTCTCCACCAAATAGAGTGCTTGATATCTTGATAGGTTCAGTGGGAGATGAAGTTGGATTAGAATGAAATTTCACGATTTTTTTTTTGATAAAATAAAGCAAATATTATTTATGATTTCAATTGTCTTGCATCAGGTATTAGGATTTTAGAAAAGCCAGATTGGTTTCTAATTGGTGCTCCTCTAACAGACGGTGCTCCTATACATTCCTTGAAAAAAAAATCAAACAGTTTGGAACTAAGTCATATGAAACTACCATCACATGTTGCCTTTTTCTGCTAAAAAATTTCTTAGCAATACCAAAGTTAATTTATTTGTTATGCCCTACTTATCCTTCTGGAATTAATTGCTTTGATGAAATTTTAAAATGTTTTTTAGAAAAATTGACCAACAATATTTTTTTTGAAGATTTTTCGAGTTTTTGCTTCCTATCAAAAAATGTTCGGAATTCGCTTGAATTCTTCTTTATCTTTGCCAAATTTTCTTTCATCTTTCTACGGATCTATTAAGAAAATTGAAGAGATTTTGCCTCCAAGTTTCGCTTCTACTACTGATCATAATCCCAATACTGGTCTTCAAAAATAAATTTAATTTTAAAATCTTCAAAATAAAGTATTTAGATGTCATGGAATCTCCCTCTTTTTTCTTTGAAGTTTAATTACTTTATTTCTTCTTAAAATAATAATTTAATAAAGAGATCTCGTATTTATTATCTAAAGAATCTGGTAGTTACTTAGCTTGGGGGGTACTTGGGTACTTTACTGGATGATAACTCTTTTAGAATACCCATTGATGGAGATGGCGGAAAAATACCTGATATGGGACTTTCCTTGTGTTGATATAATTGGCTCCTTGATATTTAAAATCTTCATCAAATTGTACTGGCGCAGTTGCTTTAATTTAATTTTTAAACAAATCAAAAAAAACGTGGCTCTTGGATCAAGTTTGATCCTATAATTCAAATTAAGATAGCAAATTGTATGCACATTAAATTTTAAAAAAGTTGTTGAAATATATTTTTTATGAATAATTTCTCATTTGGTAAAGTTGCTCCCAGTTGGAAGTAGGACAAAGAATACGCGATCGTGATTACTTTTGTCCTACTTTCAGCTGGGACCAACTGTACCTAAGCCGTAAGTTTTACATTAATAGAATTCTTTTTATTTTATTAACATTTCTTTCGTTCTCATTAGAACCAGTGCTCTTGTAAAATATGCGTTTTTTGACTGAATCCAATCGTATAGAAATCTTGATAATGATAAGTTACGGGGATAAGATCAGAACTCAAAATGAAGTGGTTAATTTATTTGGACAGAAGTACCCTGATTTACCACTCATTCCTCAAAGCACTGTAAGTAGGATTGAGGCTCAATTTCGTGAAAATGGACATGTTAGACACACAAAAAGTAAACGTCAAAGTAGACTAACTGATAAAGTTAAACTTAATGTTTTGTTAAGTGTGAAGGACAACCCTCATATTTCAATTAGCCTGAGAAAATGACATCAGCCAAAGTTCAACGGCAAGGATTCTAAAAGAAGAAAACTATCATCCTTATAAAATTCAAATGTTACAGCAATTGACAGAAGACGATTCAGACCATAGATAAAAATTCAGACAAACGAGTTGAATTTTTGACCAAATGATGATTCTAATTTACAGAAATGAATTCAATACAGAAAATATTCTGTTTTCGGACGAAGCAAGCAGGGTTACCTTAAATGGAAACGTAAATAGACAGAACGCAGAACTGTCTTTACTGGGCCCATAATAATCCCCACTGGATCAGAGAATCCCACACTTAATGGCTACAAAAAATCAATGTCTGGTGTGGAATTATTGGTAACCGCATTATAGGTCCAAAATTTTTTGAAAATAATTTAAATGAAGAAAGATATTTAGAATTTCTGCAAGAGGAACTCGTTCCAAATCTTGCCGTTGTTTCCAAATCCTCAAGAACAAAATCTACCAAGCGAAAATATCTGGTTTCAGCGCCTCCACACCTGTTCGTAATTATCTGGACCGAGTTTTTCCAGGCAGATGGATAGGAAGAACGGGGGGCCATGGAATGGCCATCGAGGTCTTCTGACCTCACTCCATTTGATTACTTTTTGTGGAGTTATTTAAAGAGCAAGGTTTATACGACGATGTCGGAAAATTTGCTGCAGCTAAAATACAGATAACACTTAAATGTGGATTAATTTCAGAAGCTATATTGAGTAATGTGCGAAATGCATTTTACGTTCGCTTAGGGCACTGCCAACTACAAACTGGAGAACACTTTGAACATTTACTTTGACTAGTTTTTCTAAATAAATCTTCTTTGTTGGTAAATACATTAATGTATTACGTTTATCTGAAAATTATTAATTTCTTAATTTTGTGGTTTTTTATTTAAAAAAGTACAATAAAGTTTACTTAAAATTAAAGGTTTCCATTAAAAAAAATTGATAACGTCACGGGACCGTTACACAATGACGTCACTTAAATTTTAAATAGCGCGATATCTTCGCAATTAGTAATATTATTTGACTCAATTAAATTTGCAATTTTTGATTGACCATTTCTTCGGATCGGATGGTGATAAGTGAATGAAATTTTGCATGGATATCCAAGTTAAGATACCCTTTTAATTGGAGGTTTCTATTAAAAAAAAATTGATGACGTCACATAGATTTTTAGTAGATCAAAATGTCCGCAATTAAAAACATCAATTTGACCTGTTCAGCCGTTTTTCTGAAAATCGTACCGTTCTTGACTTATTGACTTTATTCGTTTTTACAGATTCGCCCTGTTTTTGAAAAATCAGTTATTTTCAAAAAATAATAAAAAACACCATTTTTGACGGCAAGCACAGTATGTATGTCTTACAAAAAATGATTAGAACATGAATTGTAGGCAATTAGCTCCTCTTTATTTTACTACCGGATCACTTTTTAAGTAAGTACTTTGCAAGCGAAAATCAAAAAAAATCTCTGATTTTTAGTGTTTTTTTATGATTACTAATCTTGGCGGAAAAAATTTTAATGGACAACTTCAGATTTATGTCGAGCACCCTAAAAAATATAAGGTAAGCCACTAAAAGCACTTACACCAAAACTTTCCACTTTAAAGACTGGATTATTTGGTGTTTTAGGTCAATTGGATTGTAATTTATCAAAGATATGGAAACAATAAAAAGTGTAACTAAAGATCCAAGATCAACTTCTTTTCTGAAAGAATTAGCATAGCAATACAAAGAAGGAATGCTGCATCTGTTTTTGGAACACGTCCCAAAGAAGACATTTACTTTCCTCCAACACTTAATTTTCACCCAGAGCTTCTTCAGTTTTCAATAATTTAACATCTTTTTCAAGATTAAGTTGTTCACCAATATCTCAAAATGCAACTAACACCGAAAGTTTTCAGCAAAATTCTTTAGATAAAGATTATGGAAAATTAAGTGATTCGCAGAATGAGATCGAGTTTTTGAAAAGTAATTTAATACGAGAAATTTCCAAGCTAGAAGATATTTTTATTGTTCAATTAAAGTTAACTCTTGAATGTAACCACTGTGGTCACTCTGCTCAATAACATTTTATTCTTTCTGATAACTTATCACTTCGAAATACCTCAAATCACAGGGCGCGTACTTCATGATACTTCTATATTCTCAGTGCCTTGACAGTTTTACAAGTGAGGAAACTTTGAATTATGATGAGAATAAGCTGCTCAAAGAGCAAAATACCAAGAAAATGTACAAAGTTCTATAAGATTCTTGAAATTTTAGTTATTCATTTGAAAAGGTTTTCACCTACAGAACACTTTAGAACTAAATTGGATATGAATATTGATTATCCTCTGGAAGGATTAGATATGACAAATTACTCTGACGATCCAGAAATACGATGTAGATATAACTTACTCACACACATGGCATAAATTCAACGATTCAGGAGTGACAACGATTTCTGTAAGAAGTACAGTTAGTTTCATGTTTATGTACTATATTATGAGGTAAAGCAAGGAAAATTACCACATAGTATTTTTGCAAAAAACATATAAAATCAAGGTAATTTTTTATATTTCTTTTCATTGAGAAATTTTTAGCTTCACTGCTAGCAATAAATCGAATTTTACTGAAGAATATTTTTGAAAATCGTTAGTAAAAATATAAAAATAAAATTTTATTTATTAGCATTTAAAATTTGGTGAATGGATGGATGATTTAATTTATGAGGACCACACAAATAGAAGAGGATCTGAGAGTTCCCAAATGATTTCGCAATAAGTCAATCCATTTGAAATGTATCACTTTCGATGCCTTTGTACTCCTATCCGCAACAATAATTGCATTCAAGTCATCCCCTATTTAAAGCATTTTTGGAGGTATCTCCGCTTCTTTCAGTAAGCCATTTATAAAACCACAAATAAGGGACAAGATAATTTCTGCAGTTCACTTTCAACGAAATTATTTCAGTTTCAAATAGTGATAGATTGCTGAGCGTTTTATAAGCCACTTGTTAAAACCAGTAATTTTCATTAATATGGGCTTAATTAGTCGGGATCCTATTTAGCAACCCTCCTACTAATTGTCCGATGAAGTTCTAATTATAACTTCCCAAATTGCGGAATAATGTAATACGCTTTTGTTTAAGATTGTTAACTTTTGCGCCACGTCAATTTTATTCTTGAATACCAAATGCTCAATTATCTTCTCAACATTCACACATCCTTACGGGTAATAAAATAATATAATTTACATCCGCCAAATAATCTTATTAATAACTTTAATTCTATTAAAAACTTTTTGATATATGAAGTAAAAATCCTACCGCAATATTTTTTATAAAAATAAAAACCATTAATACTACACTCGTGAGAGTTAATTTTAATTTAAAACACTGATGTGTGATGTTGTAATTTACAATAAAACTGCATGTTTTTCATTTAAATTATTCATACAAACGGTGTACTAATATACACTTTATTTAATTTAATTGTATTTACTCTTCACATATTTTTAAATTAAACCCCTTGTTTTAATAATTTTAATTAAAATCGCTACTCAATTATTTTATGAATACGTCCTGAAGATGGTTTTTAATTATTCGAAACAATTTAGTATTTAAATCTTGCGACTTTAATTCTATTGATTCTATAAAACGGCACCACGAAGTTTCCCCTCCAGGATTAAACAGATATACAACTTATAACACCAGTACAAAACACGATGACATTTTAAATCGCGCACAAGGAATCGATATCACTAATTGCGGCAGTTGCTATAGAAATAAAACAAAAACCTTTAAACCCTCGCGACAATCAGTGACAATTTTTGGGTCAGTTCTTTCAAATCTTCCAGTCACAATGCACAACGTTGAAGTGATCCTAGACTATTCCAAGTTGGAATTAAATGAAGTTCCTCAAAGAATTTTAGAGATAACCAATTTAAAAATATTATACCTCAATCAAAATAGATTAGAATTTTTACCTGACGATTTTTTCGAAAAATTACCAAATCTATATTGGTTGGATTTGAGGGAAAATGCGTTAACAACTTTACCACCATCAATAGCTTACCACAGATGTTTAGAGAATTTATTATTACAGAATAATAAGTTTCAAAAATTACCGGCGGAATTAGGTAAGTTTAATTACGGTTTAATTTAAATTTTGTTATTTTTAATGTTTATTATAGGGACAGTTCCTAATTTAAAAGTACTGCAATTGGCAGGTAATCCTTTAATCCATCCACCACAAACTGTCATTGATCGTGGTCCTGATGATATATGTATTTTCTTGAAATCTGAATATTACAAAGATCGCCACGCTGCACCTCCTCATTCCTACCTCAATCATATCAGCTCAATGAGTGGTTTAACCACGAAACTTAGTTCTTCCTTACCTCTTGATTCAACCACCGGAAGTGCTTCCGCCGTTTCAGCAAGCACCACCACCAAAGATTCCGCTCCAAATTTGATAAAAACTGAGGACGTGCCTTCAATTACAATCAAAAGCTTAAATAAACGTTTAAGCCAGGCCGAAAAACGAAACTCAATCTCCAAAATTTGCCCCAAAGATAAAAAAGTACATAGAGTTATTAAAAGCCCTTCAAAACTATCAGTACTATCGCATTGTAACGTCAAATATTTAACTGATGAAAAGCGATTAGAAAATAACCAATTAAAACAAGTTTGGTTGGAAAAATTAAAAGACCTAATTCATGACCAGGAAAAAATTATACAACAAGAAAAGTGAGTATTGTAGTAATTTAGAAAAAGCAGGAATTTATCGCACTCTTTTTACGAAGGAAAGTCGTCCTCGCTCACGAAAAGGCTCTAAAATTACGGCTTAATATAATGGCGTTACATTTATGTCATGTTTAACGAACTTGTGAGCCGCTATAGCATGGCTTTAGGATTTATCACTTCGTCATCACTGAAATTACAACACGTTTTTATTATTAAAATTTAACGATTTAACAATTTTATTATAGGCAAGTGATTTACAGAACGTGAGATAATTGGGCTGCATATATATTTAATTTATCAAACGACTTGTAGTTTTTTAAAAAAACTGCACAAAAATGTAATATATTATTTGTTTTTTTTAAATACATAAATCTGAATTTATTTTTGTTAAGGACTTTAGGAGCTTTATCAAGTTGGAGGAGGAGTAAAAAAGAGGAGCGTAATCGGCCGGTAATGGATTCTCTGGCGAAAATTCCTGAAGCTCCTTACGACACTGAACCCGAGTATAACAAATTAATGTCTCGCAGGGATTTGACCCACGAAATTGAAAAACTATTAGCCACGAAAAAGGCCAACGAAAGCAATAAAAACATTGATCAACTTTTATGTGAAGTTATCTCGAAATTAAAGGAAATGGAGGTGACCATGCAGAAGGATATGACACCAGCGGAAAAAATACAAAGCAGCGAAAATGAAATTCGAACGGTAAGATTTTTATTATTCAGGATTATCGCGCTTTTTCACCCGTAAAGTAAAAAAGATACATATCTTTTTCCTAATTAAAAAGGGCTTTAAAAAGAGACAGAAAACGGATGGTGTTAAGTGACTGAAAAAATTTATATTTTCACTCATTAAACCCACATTTTACCTAAACGCGATTTTTCAGGAAAAAATTCCTGGGGTAAAAGGTAAAAGTTCCGGACTTATTGTTGTAAATTTGTTTTTTTTTTTAGATTGTTGATCTTCACAAGAAAATATCTTCATTGCAAACAGCGAATAATGTATTAATAAACTGAATTATGTAAATATTTGTATATTTAAATGAATATAATACATAACATGACTTTTTTATAATTATACATAATATAGAACAATAATTATCCATAATTATATTTTAAAAAAATTACGAAATAGACATATTTTGTAATTTATATCACAACTAAGTAAAAAAAAAGAAAAAAATATTAAAAATTAGAAAAATTAATGTCAGTCAATAATTTTTTTAACTTATGGCGTATAAAATGTGATATTAATTTTGTTTAAAGTAATTACTAAAATGTGCGACCCATCACAATTTTTCCAGGTATTACTTCTTGAGTATTTTCTACAAATCCAAGCTTTCCATAAAACGCATGTGTGTAACTATCGGCTGTATTCATCACAACATGAACACCAAAAGATCCTAAAAAAATATTGAATCAACTCTCAATACCATTAATTTAAAAATATAATTTATATTAGGTTGTAAATAGGGGAAATAAATAAATATTTAAAATGTTGGTGTTGATAAATATTCTAGTTTTCAAAAAAATTATTAAAATCTAAAACTTGGAAAATATTTAAATAATAAAATCTAAAAAAAAAACCTTTAAATTCACTAATTAAGTTTTATAAGATTTTGGAAAGGGCTGTAGATGAGTTTTCAGCCAAAAAAAAATCATTTTGTTATCACTTCATTTTTAGTTCTGGACAAAAATATGTAAAATTCCACTTTCAAGTCAAATTTAGTCCAGAAATTATAGATTTTTCAGAAAAAAGTTTATTGCTTAAAAACTATATGGGGTACAAAAACGTTTAAGGGCTCAAAATTTAAGGAATGAATTGTATTTTCCAATCATTCTAATAAAATGTTTGAAAGTCTTCAAATAAACTCTCCAGGGACGGATTTGTGTCCAAATTTTAGCACACATTTTGCGATTTTATTATGGCAAAAATAATCGACCAATTTTCACCAAATATTTTTTAAAATACACCTAGTAGCTATACGTTTCTGGCATAAAATTTTGCTATTGATAACTTTAATAGTTTTAAAGAAAATGATTGAAATCGTATACTTGGAAAAATTTAAATAATAAATTCTTAAAATAACTTTAAATTTACTAATTAAACTAAAGTTTTATGTTTTTTACTTTTAGTTTTTGAGTTCTGTACTAACTAATTTGAACTGGAATACGAAATTTGCCCGAATTTGCTTCTTTTATATTGGATTTTAAAGTTAAGCCATCTCCCTCTTGTGGCCAAAAGCGAATCTAATGACTTAAAGACTAACCTACTTCTGAAAGTAGTACATTGACCTATTTCTGACGTCATATTTGGCGGGAAAAATTAATTTGAATTGCCAATAGTACCTAAAGTGCCAAAAACGTCCTTTACAACCTAATAAATAAAAAACGTGAATTTTTGACTTACCATTGGCTCTTAAAGCTGCTAATAAACAAGTAACCAAACGTTTACTAACAGACTGATCCAATACTGTGGGTAAAATACTACAAACCATGCTGCTGGGATGCGTAGGGCTTGTAACGTAAACGTCATCATTATAAGCATGAAAATATGAAACACAATCCCTAGCAAATTTAGATAATTCCTTACTATCGGTGACTGGATATTTCTGGCACATCTCTGGAATCCAAGCCAGCTCCTGTTTCACCCTGAATTTTTTATAATCGGGCGACGCAAAAGCAAAAGCGACGATTTCAGACTCGTCTTCGACCACCATGCAAAATTCAGGGTGTAAAGTTAAGTAAGGACCCACTATTTTATCAGCAGTCACATTTTTATATTGTTCCGGGTAAGGATGACAGTCTTCTAAGCCATCTTTACAAGTTCTTAAGCAAACGGAGTAAACTTGCTCTTCATCACTCGGGAGGTAAGGACGGATGGTGTAAACACGACATGTCGGCACCTCAGGAGCTTTGTAAACGAATAAATCATTACCAGAATCAACTGGTATTAATCTCTGAAAATTAATTGTATTAATTTTTTCAAACATAAAATTTAAATAAAGAATATTCAGCAAAAAACTAAAATTTTAGAGTTTGAGGATTTAAAACTATGATTTTACAAGTCGCAAATTTCAAAATTGAACAACCAAAGATAATCCATGACACTTCCAAATGGATTGGGTAGATGAATGCAATCCGACATGTATATTTCGGAAAAAAATCGCTATTCAATCCGATCCGGATCAAGTTACGCGAAATAAACGTAGTCCATAAGTATTTATTTTCATAAATAAACATATTGGCTTTTCAAACGAAGCGATCACCCTCTTGCGGCCGAATGCGGAACTAAAGAAATGACGTGTAAGTAGGTTAACATAAGTTTCAGTTTTCACTGAAGTTACGCGTTTTGCACTGACCTACTTCTGACGTCATTTTTGGCATGAAAAATTAATTTGAATCTCCAATAATCCAATTTACATGACTTGAGTAGTTCGCGTTCGAATTTGATCGTAATAAACGCTAAATTTATGATTTCTTGTTCGATAAGAAAATAATTATAAATCCTCAAACTTGTATGTAAAAATTACTTGTAAATCAGCTGTTAGGCCACCTCTGAATACCCACGGTTCCTGATCGCCACTCATAAAGGTTTCTTTCCAACCTTTGGAGAACCCTAGAGTAATAAGAATAGTGATTATAAAAGGGTAGTGCAAAAAACGCATGCGCTTAACAAGTTCGCGTAGCAAATTTACGCCGAATGCATTTAATTGTAATAGAAACAACTTGAAAAGCGATGAAATTCAATAATTGGACGCCCTAATTGCAATTATTTTTAATTAACGCTAGTTTTACGCCAAGCAAGCACTTCTTAACACTATTTCCTGGATGCATACATGTGTAGGTTCCCTGGGTGAACGATGGCATAGAAGCAGGAAACTGGCCGCCAGCTTAAGAAAATAAATAAACGATTAATTAGAATGAAATAACATTTATTTCTACGAATTAGCGTTGTTACATCAAACATTTTGATAATTTATTTGATGTAACACCACTATACTTTTATTATTAACTACAAAAACCTCCTTCTTTAAATTTAAAGTTTCGTTTAAAAATTCTTTCCATAAGATATTTTTAATTGTATAATTACGCCCTAGAATTACGCAAGCGCAGTACCTGAAAACCTGAAAAAGAGCTGAAATAAAAGGCAGCAGCTGCTGCTACAATTGTTGTCTTCAATGGAAAGCACCTAATATTTACTTATTAGTCGCCAAAATTAAAATACCAAAAAAGAAATCGCAAGGCAAGAAAATCTACGCAAATTTTGGCTATTTAAATTACGCCACAATAAAAATCTCTTATGAAAACGAATTTTAAACCACTAAAAAGTAGATTATTCTTTTTGATACTTACCCAACCATTTAATGTAAGAATTAAGTAATGAAATAACCCCGCGAATATCCCAAACATATGCGTACAAATCATATAATAACTCCCTATTATTACAGGAGGATAAATGTTGGAAGAGTTTATTAACACCATCAGACATTTCATTCATTTTAGCGGACCGTTCAAACCACTCCTGCACCTAAAATAAACCGTGTCAAAATGACCAAAATAATTTTATAAATATTTACTTTTTCCTGTTCTTCTTGTCTTACCTCAGGTTGGGATTTTTCACCAGTTTGATTAGCCTTGATTACTACATGCGCGTTTGTTTTTAACCAATTAAATTCCTGCAGTAATTGCAAGGCTTGACCACCGTGTTCGAACGGTAAATAAAATAAATCACAAAGTAAATGGAGATCTTCAAATGTTAATAAATTAGCTTTACTACTGAAATTAATAAAATTATAATGGGTTTGGAAATTTTAAGTATTAAATACCGCTCGGTTTCGTTTTGATTTTCAACCTGCATTTGATCAACGTTTTCAACTTGCATACTCGCACTGGAAGCCTATAAAATTGTATTAGTTTAAATTATTTGTGGATTAATTAATTTACCGAAGTTTCACTCATCGCGACGTCCTCATTAGACTCGCCTTCTTTTCTAATATGAGCAGGGGAGATATTAGGAGTGCTATTGCAATCCATTGGCTCGGATGGGCTCAAACTACTCTCATTACTTAAATTACTATCAGTATTCATTTCTTCCTTATTTTGTGCTATACTAGGTTCTTTTGAAATATCTTTTACTTCTTTTTCCCTATTTAAAGTACCATTTACCAGTGACATATTTGAAGCACCATTATCTTCAGATGGAATCACTTTTACAGGAATTGGAACTGGAGTAATTGGATTTGGGATTGAATCGTTGCATACCACCTTAGTTTCAGACACTAATGAATTCATTACAGGGCCAGGGAGTGGATTAATTAAAGTTTCAGTACCTGTTACCTAAAAATTTAAATAAAATATTTTGAAGAAACCAAATTTCATGTATATAAAAATTACTTACACTAACAGTGCTGCATACTTCTGCTAAAGCTTGTAACTGAGTTGAGTTTACAACTGGTGTTGTTATTGTTCCAACTGAAATAGTTGAAGTAGTTGTAGTTAAACTCATGCAAGTATTAATGGATGGTATTATTGGAACAGGAACTATTGTTATAGCCGGTTGTGGTTTTACTATTGGACCCCAAGCACTTTTATGTCTCGAAAATTCAGGCAACCACTCACTTATAGCATTTCTCAATGCTTGCCTTGGATGGTACATATTTGGTGATAAGGTTGTTGGCACATCTTCACCTGATAAACCATCTTCAGTTTCAGTCTCCAACTTGATATCAGCACTTACACTGTCATCTAAAAAAATCAAAAATTATGCTAAAAAGTTCAATTTTATTTTTTTACATTTATATCACGATAATAAACATTTATGTACAAAATAAAAAAACAATTATTAAAATCCAAGGATAATTAAAAAAGTTATGCAAGAATTTCAATTTTCAGGACACAAAAGTCAATTTGAACTAAAAAAATGGTTTAAAATCAAAATGTTATTTAGTAAAAGGCAAAAATTATTTAAATATAAGTTGGAACTGTACTTTAAGCTTTGTCGATGTTTCTTACTAAGTCTTTTCGTTTTGGAATAAATTGCGATTTAATCTAAAAATTGATAATTGACATTAAAACTTTTTCAAAAAACGTAAATAACTCCACCAATTATTAACCATTTTTTGATTTTAAACACACATTAATAATCTACATTTGTTTACTTTTTAATGAAATATTAAACTTGTTTGTGTTTTAAATATTTTAGATTTTATCACCAATTTTTTAACAACCTACAAAATTTTAAATTACAAAAAAAAATTAAAATTTATTTTTTTCTTGACTTATAAGGTAACAAAATTAAGGGTCCTAGGAACAAATTTAAATAAGAATTATTGAAATCAGTTGATAAACAAGTGTGTAGCGTTTCAAATTAAAAATTTGAAAGTTAATAATTTTGGGTTGTAGTATAAAGAAATAAGAAAAAAATAAAAAAAAAATCAAGGCAGTACAACTTTTTGTTCAAAAGATATGAATTTTTATGTAAAATATGGCATTCTGATAAATGAGTAAATGTGTATTGTCAAAAATTCATATTTCGCTTAATAACTAAAATTAAGAAACAATAATATGTACAGATAAGTTTCTAAAAATTGTCGTTATTATCTTATTAATTTTTTTTAAATTTAATTATTTTTTAAGGTACATTACCTAAAAAAATTTTGATTTTGGGCGAAGAGGGCAAGTGACGGAATTTGGTGGGGGAGATGCCGTTGCGAATTTTAAGCTATCAATCGTCCTGATGATTTTAATAGTTTCGAAGATATTAATTATTTTGTGAAAAGTGAAAAATTTCAGACCGCAATTTTGGTTCCAAACGGAGATTTTGCATGTTTTTGCTACATTTTCGGCTATAACTTGATAACGAAAAGATATAGCGAAGTTATTCTTCTTTTGTCGTAAAGTGGGCATTGAAAGCTTTCAGAAAATGTACATTACGTTGGGGCTAAATAAAATTTGAGCGGTTGATTAGACCGAAACGCGGAAAAATTACTACTTTTTTAAATGCGATCTTAAAAAAAATACTTTTTCGTTGTTTTCGAAATTTAAAAAACCGTATGCGTGGGCGATTTTGGTTCCGGAAGTAGATTCGACTGAATCTTTAAAATTGAAAATCGGTTAAAAAATGGCCCGACGGGAGCCACTCCCCCCAAAATTCAAAATTTCGAGTTTATTTAGGCATAACTTCCGAACCCCTTCGAAAATAAAAATTTCCTCCACGCTACCGCTTGTAGAAATTATGCTTTTATAAGGCAGTGTAGAAAAATTTATTGATTTTTAGAAACTGTGGGTTCAGTGGTAGAACCAATCGGCCGCGCTTGGCGAATTTTTTTGAACATTTTACGTTAGATTTTTTTCTGAAGCAAAGGCTGAACATTTTACGGTGTTGATTTTTTTGCTCATAAATATGAATGTAATAAGCAAAATAAAAAATATTCGACCTTAATAGCCGACCCCTCTCAAAAATTAAGAATTTTCAAAGTCCGCGTCGAAAAAGCATGAAAAACGATGTGCGATTTGGAGAGCGCCAAAAGTACATAAAAAATAAGATATGAAAACGGGCACCCGCCTATGCAACAATAAATGCAATGCTGATCACGAATCAAAAAACCGCGATTTTTTCACATCCGTGGATGTCGAGATGAGAGTCGTATAGATGTGGTACTTTTGCCGCCCGAAAAAACGCAAAATCTTTACACTTTGCGTCTCCGAGTCGTGGCGCCACACGGTTGCGCCTGGAGACTTAAAAATGGCCAGGGTCAATCCTAAGGATGTGAGAATAAAAGGGACCAAATTTCGTCGCTTCCCTTAAAAACCGGACGGGGGTGCGATTTTTCAAAGTTGACGCCGACGAAAACCGGAAAAAAAGCAAGAAAAATCGACCATTTTCGAGAATTTTTTTTAGAGTGTTAGAGTGCTTGGAAAAATTTAAAATTCGAACCCCGCTTAGAATCCGCATCCCTCTTCACGATGCAACTGAAATTTTTAAAAACTGACCAAAAAAACTGCTCTTTTCGCGACTTGTCGCAAAAAACGTCCGATTTTGGAGTAAAAATTCAAATGGGGTCTAATCTCCGCCCCCTTAGGTTCGGAAGAGTCAAAACCTTCATGTTCAGAATTTGGTCCTCTATAACATACTAAAATTTGATGCGATTCGGGGTGAATTTCGAGGGGATGAATTCGACTTTTCGTTCGGGGCGGAATAACTTTTTTCGGGGCGGTCCGATCGAAATGGGACATTTAAACTTTTTTCTTAAAATTTTCTCCTCCTTCCACATACAAAATTTCAACTCGATACGAAAAAATACCTTCCCCGTTTCTTACGGTTTTAATATTATAGAAGACAAAAAAGTTTCAATCTTAAAAGAGGAATTTTTTTAATTTTAATTTAAAAAATTGTTTAAAATCATAATTTAATTTAAAAGAAAATTTAAATGACTTAAATGTGAACTCCAAATAAAATCTTTCGTTTATTTTGGGTAATATTTGGCTTCAGCTATGATTTATGGAGCGCTTTTAAATTTGACAGTCACCCCCATGTCAAAAAAATCGCTATTCTGTAAACTTTACTGTAACTTAACGGCGATGTAAAATATTATTTTCAGGGTTAAAATAACGTCGATCAAAATAATAATTTTACAATAATGTATAATTGATCAAAATAATAACATTACATTGATGTAAAATCTATTTTAAGACCGAAAATGTTATTTTACATCGCTGTTAAGTTACAGTAAAGTTTACAGAATAGCGTTTTTTCTGACATCAGGGTGACTCAAATTTAACAGCGATGTTATGGCTATAATTTTTGTTCAGAATTACTCCATTAGTTTAAAAATTGTGAATTTCAAGCCAAAATTTCTCGAAAAGTATTATAACTCCGCCATTTAATAATCAACATTTTATTTCAAAAACACATTAAAATCATGAAACTATCGACATTACTGAGGAAGATAAAGTTTGTTTGAGTTTTAATTTTTTATCCTCATTTTTTTAGAATCTCTAAAATTCACAAAATTACATAAATTGGAAATTATTTTTTTAAATTTATTATATGAGAAGTATTTAAATTTTAAACACAAAATAAAACAAGAATGTCAAATTTTTGATTTTTAGGACATAAAACGAACAATTTAATTCAAAAAAAAATTGTTTAAGATTTCAAATCTGAGGGATTTTCTAGATTTTTGAATTTTTAATTAAAACACATTTAAATAAAATGCCAAAATTATTGAAATTAAAGCTTGAACTATAACTTAAGCCATAATTGTAGTTTTTGAAATTTTGGCCATGTTTTAGAACTTTAAAATCAAGATTAAAACTAAATAATTAATTTTGCATCAATTTCCATCATTTTTTAAACCAATTTTTTAATTTAAGAAATAGATTTAAAAACAATAGGGGTTTCAGGTGTTCTTTAAATTTTTGATAAAATTTTGAAATCAATTCCTTAAAAATTGTGGATGTCCGAAAATATAAAAAACGAGAACGATTAATAAATGAATTGGAATCAATCAATTAAATTACAAATTCAAAATACTTACTTAATGATAAGTCTCTTTGTCCATCAACATTACACCTAGACCATTGAGCTAAAGTATGTATAGCGATAAAATTAGCGCCATACTCACAATTAGGGTTAGTCAAAACCCCCCTTAACTTGGGAATTAAATCAGGTGATCTTCCTGAGTAAGGACCTAAAAAGACGCGCTTCTGATCATAATCATTTGCGTGTAAATTATCCCAAATAACCGGTGGTCGCCTCAATACATCTGTAATCTCCTGTATGGACTCTTTAGTCAATAACCGTGAAATGACCTTTGGTCCAGTCCACATAATATCAATTTCCTTAGCTAATTTTGAACCTAAAGTATTCAAATATTCAGAATTTGACACATTAGGAACAGCTCGTGTGGAACAATACTGTGTTGGACATAACAAGAACTTGGGTTGTCCTAAATGTTGATAAACGTCGTTAGTTACGGATACTTGAGCTTGCGCGAACGATTGGAAAACCTCCTTATCAGCTTCGGACATTTCTGGCTCAATATCATCAAATAAAAGGGCAAAAGCAACACAGCCGAATTGAGAGACTTGTTCAAGCTTGCGTTTGAGAGATAAAATTTCTTTTGATGAACTATAAGTTATGTCTAAACCAGGAGATAATGCATAGTAAAATGTTACGTTTTGATCCTTCGCAGCACTTATTAAACCAGTGAGATGTTCTGCTTCTTCAACCGTGTAGAGTTCACGCCAGTAAGCCCTATGCTTGTAATCATCCTTCGGGGCATAAACGTAGGATTCCATTCCCCATTTTTTCATCCTTAAATCAATCAATTAAAAATTGAATTTAAATAATTTCATTAATACTTTTGGAATAACTCCTTTCGTTGCTCCGTCGTCCATGGTCTTCCATAAAAACCTGCATTTTTATATAATGAATTATTTATGTTAATAAATTGCTTGAGCTAACACCTACATGGTTTGTTTTAGTAGGGTTTTTACAAGCTTTGATTTAATTAAATTTTATGAAACTTGGGGAAATTATAGCGGGCACTTACCTTCAACAACTCCACATATAAAATTTCCATTTTTTGTATTCAAATTTTCAGAAACTGGCAGTTTTGGTGCATCTGCCATTTTTCTAGTCCTAGAAAATAATAAATGTCAAACGTCAAAAGTGACAAGTGACTATAGAATTAATTTTTATTAGAGGGGGGTTTGTTGCGGAGTGTACTTAATTACAGTGTTGCCGTTTATATGTACGTTTGGTTGCATACATTCAGTTTCATTTTAAAAATTATTTTTATTAAATTATTTACAAAAAAATATATCTTATCTATTTATATAATATAAATAAAACGTGTATCTTAAAATATTTTTAAACATTATATCGGCACAATTTATTTGATAAAAATACTTAAATCATAAAAATATAATAAATATAAATAATGCGCTCAGCCTTTTGTTTGTAAAATCAAGGTTTATTAGCATCATTGTGTGCCTTATTTTTGTACTTTCTGCTTCCACAAATATTGAGGATAAATCCAATGCACCCAATTATAAGGCAGACGACGTAAAATAAAATCATTGCAATTAAAGGGTTGTTGTAATTAAAAAATAATTTTTGCGATTCCAAATAACCGAAACTTAATAAAACTTGCGTCCCATTTGGTGGTGGACAAGGAAGTTGTACTATAATATCCTGATGTTGCACCTAAAATTTAAAAAAAAAATCAAAAGATTTAAATTAATTATATCTAATAATATACAAAAAATAGTAATAAAATCTTAAAAAATGATAAAAATATACTTCATTTTTTCATGTAACATCCTTATAATTATAACTATTTAACAAAATGAACAAAGATTAATATATTTGGCATTTTTTTGGCTGTTACAGCGCTTCAAACTTAAAAATTCTTGAAAATGCAGGAAAGATGCGAAGAAAAAATCATAAAGAAAAATAAAATTATTATAATTATAACTAATAATCAAATTGAGCAATGAAATATATTTTTGGTATTTATTGTTTGGCCGTTACAATGCTTCAATCTTAAAAATTCTAGAAAATTCAGCAAAAATCATAAAAGATTAAATATAATTATTTTTTATGTAAAATCCTTATAATTATAACTAATTAACAAAATGAGCGAAAAAATATATTTTTGATATTTTTTGTTTGGCCGTTACAATGCTTTAAACTTAAAAGTTCTTAAAAATGTAGTAAAAAGTTAAATAAAAAATAATTTTTTTATGTACCTGTTTATTTCTACATAAAGTTGTTGCTGAGCTACTGGAAATTGATTCTTGTGAATATTCTCTTCCTAATAAATAGGGGAATAACCATGCTTGGGGATTGATATAATGTATCCATTTTGTATAAAACGCTAGGTCTTTAAAGTGAATCATATACCCAGAAGATAAACAACAAAGAATTATAAAAATTGCTCCAAATATTGTGGATACTGTCGAGTTTGGAAGGAGATAAATAAATGCTGTTAATAAAATTTGGGTACAACTTAAAAAAATTAGCATGAAACCTACAAAAATTGTTTAAATCATAATATAGTAACAAATACATATATTTGGTTATTACCCAAATAAATGTAAAATCCATTGTAGTTTGTCGTGCTTTGCATGTATAATCCACTCATTGAGTAGCTAGGCACTAAATACACAAGCCAAACAAAAAGTGATGGTAATAAACCAACAATTGACTAAAAACAAAATTAATAAATACAATTATATGTAAATTAAATAATAAAATACTTTAGTAACGATATAATTCATGCGTCCATACAATCCATCAGCAATATCCCTTTCTACAGTTTTCCTATTTGCTCTAATATCGAGTAAAGTTAGGGCTAAAAGTATAGGCCAGCACCCTAAACACATGGTTGAATAATGGTACCCTAGCCTATCATTAAGATTTAATTGAGAATCGGTATTAGGCACATCCCAAAAAATAGCTCCCATTATTAAAGACATGCTTACAGACATTACTATCATCGTCAACCATTTTACAAATGTGGTTGGTTGGGTATAAAACATGGATTTCCTAAAAATGTTTGGTTAAAATTAAGGAAAAAGAAGTAGTTGACTCTTACATGAATAAAATAAACGATTGTTTTAAGAAATTTGATTTTTTGACCGTTAATGGGAGATTCGAAGGTGGTCCTGGATCCGACATGGGTTGTAACTTTTGTCTAAATAGTTCTGCTAGTTGTTCTATCCTCTGTGATGATTCTAGCATGGCTTCCGCTGATAAATCATCTAAAGTTACTAAATCAACTACAAAAAAAAATACTTATAAGTATATTTAATATTTTTATGATTAGAAGTTATTACGGTAGTAATCTGAAGGATTTTTGTATGAAGGACAGGGATAATCCACTAAAGTAAAGTACGGCAACATATCTCTCCTTCGTCCACTGAACATGGTACGTCCTGCTGATATCAGTAGAATTCTTGAAAGCATTGTAAAAATTTCGTACGTAGGAGGATGCATTGTTAAAACTACTATTCGACCTAAAGCGTTGCCACTTCCGCCATTAGCCCATTCACGTAAATACTCCACTAAGAAGAAGGTGTCAAAAATATCCATCCCACGCGTAGGTTGGTCTAGAACTACAATATCCGTATCTAGCAGTAAATGGCAGGCCACATTAAGTCTTCTTCGTTCCGATATAGTCATTGCTGATACTTTAGAGTTACGAACTTGCTCCAAACCTAAATCTTCAATAAGTATACTAATCTGCAAATTTTAAAATAATTTATTGTAATTTTTCTGGATAAATACTAACTCTATCCATCGCATCAATTTTGAGGTGTTCAAGCTTCGCGGTGGGTTTCTTAAGATCATAATGAAACCTAAGAGTTTGTATCACCGTCATGTCCTTGCATAAATGCGCGTCGCATTGTACATAAGCCACTCTATTTTCCAATTTATTTTTATCAATATTTTGGCCGTTTAGAAGAATATCTCCCATGATAGGTTTAGTCCTTCCAGCAATAACGTCCAGAATTGCCGTACCTTCATCCTCATCAGTAGCCATAACTGCTAAAACCTCACCTCCTCGGACTTCAAAAGAAACATCGTTGATTAAAAGGTGCTGCCGCGATCTTAATGCAGGATTTGAGCTACTACTTGGAAGAACACCTAAACCATGAACCTAAAATTGGGTTAAATTAATTTATGAACCAAATTTAAATTAACTAACCTGAAGATGTGGATAAATATAAGAAGGACCTATATCCTCATCATGCGCGATAAGATAATCGCCTCTAATTATAGATGGTCCTCTTCTTGAAACGGGTACTGATAAATGACTCTCAGCTTTCGACATAGGGCGTAGAGGATGGCTAAAACAAACATTTTAACTCCAATTTTTAAATCTAAAATATTTACCTGTGATCAACGACGTCATTGTGGTGATTAAAATCAGCTACACTATTCCTTCTAGGATCTCTAATGATGTGATTATGAGGTATGTATGATTTAGTATATTCTCCACTCAATAAATTAGCCTCTGATATGCTTTTATTTCTATTCCAATGCGAGCTTCTTACTCCACCTTGCTGCATTGCAGCTAAAGGCACACCCGGATTTTGTATTGTCTGCAAAAATGTGACAAGAAATGAGAATGTTATACTTAGCTGTAAATAAAATTAGTGCGTTCAGTGGCGCATTTAATTCCATGTGTTTGCAGAACAAATCTTTTAATGAAGCGTGAAATGTGGGAATTTAACCTCACCCCTTGATGGTATGATGGGTGTACATTTTGCATCCGGAAATCAGGATCGGAGCGGTACTTCCTGTTATGCTTGTATTGATTTGATGTTTCGTTGTCTGAACTATCATAACCGGAACTGCCATCTCTAGGGCCGCGATTTCCGCCTTTATGGCCCCTATTAAAAACGAATTTAATACCCAACAACTAATTACGAAATACAAACCTCGGGTGTGGTCTTGTTGAAGTTCCTCTTTGAAAATTCTGGGGTGTGACTGGAGTGTTAGATCTATTCGATCCGTTATGATTCGGTGGAAAAACTCGTGGTAATCCAAACTTTAGGTAAGTATACATATTTGAACCAAGCGCAGATCTATTAAATCATATTAATAAAAATTGAAGATTTATGAGGTTTACTTACTTAGGACCGTAACGTGGATGAGCTAAAATTGATTGAACGGTAGTATCTCTTAACTGAAAGTTTCCGTAAGGTAACGGGCTTTTATCTGTCGAACCTAGGGCGCTATCGGTGAAATCTGAATTCAAATTTTGCCTACAAATTTAAATTTATTTAAAATATTAAAATAATTTTTTTGGGGAACCTGTAGATAGACCATGCGTGTAAGTCTTCACTTGCGGTGCCCGAAAATGCTCGGGAATCAGGGTTTGAAGGTACTGAATACTTTCGTTCCATTTCGAAACCTTGAGAACCACCGCTGTGGGATGGAGTCCTACTTCTTACCATTTTACTTCACATTTGTGGTCTACTGCAAAAAAGATTTACCGTAAGTAGCTTCTAAAATTAAAAAATAAATTATATCGTACATTTCAATGAAGAAAGAAAGAAAAACAAAATTTATATCATTATTTAAAGGAGAATTGACTGTGAATTTGAATTTCTCAAAATTTAAATAAATCAAATTTTAAGCCTTATAGAGGTGTAAACATGCCTTCGTGTAAAATTCCTATATAAAAAAAATGATGCCATCCACGCTGAATTTTAGCCATCCACGCTGAATTTTAGTGATTTTACTAGAAGGCTGTATACGCCTCCAAAATAGTGCGTTTATAGCTATAAACGAACTGTTTTGAGTGCGGTTATAGCAGGGGAATGTATTTTTTCAAAGTTGGTAGCACTGAAGTTTGTTGATTTTTAAATGGCAGATGCCAAGCGATTTGCAGGTTATTTGAAGATTTGATAAACTTGACATTAGAGTTGTAAAATAGAAAAAATAGTATAAAATACTCATAAGTTGATAGTAGACTTGTTCATTAAAGTACTCGCCGCTAAGCGGCTCGTATTTTAAAATTATGAAACTTATGAAACTCATTTTTTAATATACTATAGAAAAATATAATTTATATTATTATTTAAAGAGCTGAATTGACTGTAAATATTGCATTTTTCAGAATTAGAGAAACTCAAATTTTAAGCCTTGTAGTCTAAAAGTGCCCCCTTATAAAATCCATACATAAAACAATTGATGCGAACCACTTTCACTTTTAATGATTTTAGTAGGTTTATAAAATTTTAAGAAAAACAAAATTTGTATCACTTGATAAAGCAAGGTTGATCGTAAATATACCATTTTTCAAAATTTAAATAACTCAAAGTTTAAACCTTGTAAAGGTCTAAAACTGCCCCCATGTAAAATCCAAACATAAAAAAATTAATGTGGTGGACGCCTACAATTGACTCTACATACTGCATTTTTTGAAATTTAAATAACTTAAATTTTAAGTCTTCAAGAGGTCTAAAAGTGCCCCCATGTAAAATTCATATAAAAAAATGATGCGGTTCTTACTTTTGGTAATTTTAGTAGGTTAATAAAATTTTAAGAAAAACAAAATTTATATCATTATTTAAAGTAGACTCTAAATATTGCAATGACTCTAAATATTGCATAGAGTTTTAAAAATGCTTCCATGTAAAACCCAAACGTAATAAAATTGTGGTCGACATCTCACATTTGGTGAATTTACTAAGCTAATAAAATTTTAAGAAAAACAAAATCTATATCATTATTTAAAACAAAATTGACTCTACATAATGCATTTTTCGAAATTTAAATAACTTAAATTTTAAGCCTTGAAGAGGTCGAAAAGTGCCCCCATGTAAAATCCATATAAAAAAACGATGCGGTTCTTACTTTTTGTAATTTTAATAGGTTTATAAAATTTTAAGAAAAACAAAATTTATATCATCATTTAAAGGAGAATTTACTCTAAAGAATGCATTTTACAAAATTTAAATAATTCAAATTTTAAGCCTTGTGGAGGTCTAATAATGCGCTCCCATGTAAAACCCAAATATAAATAAATAATGTGATCGATGCCTCACATTTGCTAATTTTACTAAGCAATTAAAATTTTGAGAAAAAAAAAATTATACCATTATTTAAAGCAGAATTCACTCTAAATAATGCATTTTTCAAAATTTAAATAACTTAAAGTTTAAGCCTTCTAAAGGTCTTAGAGTGCCCCCATGTAAAATATATATAAAAAAATGATGCGGTTCACGCCATATTTTTGGTGATTTTACTAGGTTTATAAAATTTAAGAAAAACAAAATTTATACCATTTAATAAAGCAGGGTTGAGCATATATGCAACATTTTTCAAAATTTAAATAACTCAAATTTTAAGCCTTTTAGATGCCTCCATGTAAAATCCATGCATAAAATTGATGTGGTCGCCACCTCTCTTTTGGTCATTTTACTAAGTTAATAAAATTTTAAGAAAAACAAAATTTAGATCATTATTTAAAGCGAAGGCGACTGTAAGTACTTAATTTTTCAAAATTTAAATAACTCAAATTTTAAGCCTTGTAGACGTCTAAAAATGCCCCCATGTAAAATTCATACATAAAAATTTTTGCGGTCGACGTCTTTTAATGATTTTACTAGGTTTATAAAATATTTAGAAAAATCTAATTTATATTATTGTTTAAAGCGAAGTTGACTCTAAATATTACATTTTTCAAAATTTAAATAACTAAAGTTTTAAGCCTTGTAGAGGTATAAATGTGATCCCATAAAAACTTCCATATATAAAAAAAATAATGCGGTCTACGCCTCACTTTTGATGATTTTAAATCATTTTACTAAGGTAATAAAATTTTAAGAATAACAAAATTTTTTAAGTCTGTAGAGGGTTAATCTAGGGGCTTCGTAAAATTGCTATATAAAAAAATTACAATTAGATTTTTTGTGATGGTATTTTTGTAGTTCATGATAATAAAGCCTTTCACAAGAGTTGGTCGCATATAAATTTTGTTTTTAAACGGTTTATTAATTACGGGCCGGAAGCATTTTTAAAATTTATTGTTTTTTCATTTAACCTTAATATAAATTACGTGAAAACACAATAAATTTAAAATAAAGCCGTTAAATAAATAAGACAATGATGATTGTTTAAGAAACTCATTATGAACTACTTTCGTTTAATGTTATTACCCATTAGAACATATTTTCGAATATTTTTTCTAAAAATAAAATTAATTTTTATTTAAAAAAAAATTAAAATTAGGAGCTAATCTTCGCAAATTTGTTATATCATCGTCTTTTTTCTTATAATTTGCAATATTTAGAGATCAAAAAATGTTAAAACGTAATCTTGTATAAGTCGCGTATAATCACTGTAATCGATCCATAAAATGTGATATTTATGCGTGCATAAGGTTGTAATTTATTTTAGTTATAGTTATATCAATATTCATTCCAGTTAATTTGCATGAAGGAAATGAATAATTGTTATTTAAAAATAATACTAATTATTCCATAAAAGCAAATCATCTTCATATAATCCCGTTTTAATGCACTTATTATTAATGCAGATTTTTTTATAATTAAAATAAACCATGCATATCTTGGAATAAACTTGAATCTTAAGAAATTTAAATGCAATTATTATGATAATAAAAAATAACAACAAGAATCTGGAAGGAATCATAAAATTAAATAAACAACATGCAACATTTAATTTTTAAATTAGAATTAGACGATTGATAATACAGGGTGGAACAAAAAATACGGGCAAGCCATAACTTTTTTATTCCTTGTCCGATTGTTGAGAAATAAAAAGCATCTATAATTATTTGCTTTGTAGGAAAACTGTGTTCAATACAATTTCCCAATCCGCTGTCATTTTTGACAAGTGTATATCAACTTTTGTTTTACAAATGGAACTGTCAATTTTTCTTTCTATGATTTAATAAAAGGTTTTTTTTCTAAATACAGTGGTGTATAACATTATTTTTATTATTATTCAAAAAAAACGAAAAAAAAATTATTTAATTTTTTTTATTTTTACAATGAGGTAAAAAACGATTTTTTTATTTATGAAAGAGGACCCCTCCACATGAATTTTGCAGTTTGATTTTTTTCTGTAGCACTTCAATTGGCTTCACAATTAATTTCCAAAGTTGGGCAAAAAGTTTTCTATTGAATTGAAATAAACACGAATGTATTTCTAAAAATGAACTATAACACATTATGAATAAAAACACCAATTTTATTTTTCGTTTTCCAACCTCATTGCTAGATATTGATTAAAATGTGTCCCTTTGAATTTTGTAACAAAGCTTGCCATGAAATTAAAACAAAATGCGAATGTTTGGTAAGTAAAAAGTTTACATTCTTTAAATGAGAGTATTGTTCCGTGTAGTCAAAATAGTTATCATTTAATTATAAATACCTACAGTCAAATTACTGATATGATTCAAATTTACTTTGAATGTAGAAAACATAGTTATGAAGCAGTACGACTCTATCGCCAACGTTTTCCGAATAGAGATCCACCAAAACCTCAAAAGTTTGCTAGACTTGAAGCAAATTTTCGGGAATTTGGTGCTTTCAAGAAACCCAAGAAGCCTAAAGGTCAGTATAATAATGAAGAAATGGAGTTAAATGTTTTACTAATGGTAGAAGAAAATTCAAGCACATCCATTCGCGAAATGGCTTATAACTTTGGAATATCGCATACAGAAGTACTTAGAATATTAAAAAACACAAACCAAAATCGTTTATCTCCCAGAAAGTACAAGCTCTTGAAGAAAATGACTTACAACGAAGACAAGTATTTTGTAATATTTATTTAAATAAAATAAATGAAAACCGAAATTTTTATCGGCAAGTAATATGGTCTGATGAATGTCATTTTAACAAAAATGGCATGTTTAATCGAAGTATTCATCGAAACTGGAGTCTAGAAAATCCAAGAAAGATAATCGAATGTAATTATCAAAGAAGATTCAGCTTAAATGTTTGGTGCGGCATTTTGGGAGATACTTTAATTGGACCAATTTTTATTGATCGGATTTTAAATCAACAAAAATATCATGAACATTTTTTAGATAATTTACCACTCGCCGAAGAAATTCGGATATTTTTTCAACAAGATGGAGCTACGCCACATAATGCAAGAATGAATGTTGAATTTTTAAATGCACAATTTGGAAGAAAGTGGATTGGAACACATGGACCAATTCGATGGCCGGCGTTCCCCTGATCTGACACCGTTAGATTTTTTGTTTTGGGGGTATATTCGAGATAAGGTATATTTAACTACCTCTAATACTGTTGAAATTTTACGACAAAAATTTATCGACGCTTGTCACTCTATACCACCGGGAATGATTTTGAATGCAACCTCAAGCGTAGCAAGAAGATGTCAGATTTGTCTTGACCACTATGGAGCCCACATTGAACAATTTGTATAAATTTCTTTTTTAATTTAATTTCGTATGTAACTAAAATACTAATAAACTTTGATTATTTTTGTGATATACGTAAATGAGAAAAATAAAAAAAAATTAAATCATTTTCTTTTCGTTTTTTTAATAATAATAAAAATAATGTATTCAGAAAAATACCCTTTATTAAATCATAGAAAAAAAATTTACAGTTCCATTTTAAAAACAAAAGTTAATATACACCTGTCAAAAATGACACCGGTTTGGGAAATTGTATTTAACACAGTTTTTCCTACAAAGCAAAGATGCTTTTCATTTCTCAACAATCGGACAAGGAATAAGAACGTTATGGCTTGCTCCGTTTTTTTTTGTTCCACCCTGTATATGAAATAAATTGAGGTTTAATTTTTAAAATTAAAAAAACATAATTAAAATTTAAAAAATTTTGATTGAAATTTTAAGTACTTTAATTATATTTTAGTTAGTGGTTATTAAAAAAAAATTTTGCAATTTTTTGCTAATTATACAGAATGAGGAGTTAAGAACGAGTTTACTTACAAATTAAAAAAAAGTATTGTAAATAAAGATATTATTAAGCCTTTCCCACATTTACTTGCGAACAATCAAAGGGGCTTTAATAGTTAATTTATTTCCGAGATCAACGCCCTATTAAATGCAAATTTATTCAAATTATGAAGTAATTTTAACGTTTAATCAAAAACAAGAAAAAAATACAAAATTTTAAATATTTTCAACGAAAATTGTGAAGCAACTCGAGCTCGACTTGAAGCTCTACTTTCTAAAATTTAATAATTTACAAGCGTTGCTAAATTTGTCGTGTTAATTGCTACACTATTTTACCTAAATTTACATGCAAGCTATATAATTGCTTCTACTTTATATGCAAGTAATTAATAATTTGTCACGAGAGACCCAATAATTATGAGAAAACAATAAAAAATATTAATTGAAAAAATTTCTGCAAGAATTTTTTAATAATGTTGTTAAGTTTATTAGCACAAGTCGAGATGAATTAACCGCTAGGAACAACGAAAATAACTGAACATGCTTTAAACAATAACCCGTTTAAAAAAACCTTGTGAAACTAGATTAAGTTATTGAGATTAAATAACAAATGTGGGAAATGTATGACATTTTAAATATATTTTAACACAAAATTTGCTTATAATCATAGCTTCACACTTAAAGATTCTTGAAAATGCATTAAACTATTATTACAATTATAACTAATAAAATGAGCAACCAAATATATTTTTGGTATTTTTTGTCGTTAAAACGCTCCAAACTTAAAAATTCTTGAAAATGCAAAAAATGAAAAAAAAAATATAAACTTTTTTTTAATGTAAAATCCTTCGAAATATAAGTAAAAAATAAAACGGTCAAAGAAACTTATTTTTGATATTTTTTATTTGGCCCTTACAACGCTTCAAACTAGAAAAAAAATCTTAAATATGCGAAAAAAATTATAAAAAATGAAAAAAATCTTTTTTTAAAAATGAAGCTTTTGTGAGGAGGGCTATAATAAGAGAGCTGATCATAAGGCACCGATAAAAACACCCAAAAACGTGTTTTTAGTTATTTTAATGTGTTTGGATTCTTGCATATTTTAAAATAATGCTCAGAGCGAGGTGTGCCAGTATTGTCCTACTGACCATTTTTTCGAGATAATTACGTGTTGTTTTTTATGGAGGTGCACTCATAAATTATGAGATAGTCTGAGCACGTTTAACGCGTGATCAGGGTAAAACTTTCTTAATAACTATGTAAGTTTATGTGGAGTATGTGTAGTATGTGGATTATTTAGGTTTGCAGATACACACAAGAGAGTTAAAAACACATTTCTATTTCTAGTTTCTCTCTTTATTTGTTAGAATGTCACAAAAAGTTTTTATTAGTATTTCATTCACTACCATACGAAGAGTAAACCAGTTTTTTATTTTAATTACCTAAAACAGCAGCTCTTTACTACAAAATTAATTAATTAACTTGGAAAAAAGTAGATAATCATTTCTACTTTACATCGTTTGACACTTTTATAAAATTCAAATTTTCGATTTTTTTTGGTTGATTTCTCTACTAGATTTTTTATAGTACCAAGGATCAAAAGTATTGTTTCCTGCACTTCGAGCTTTGTCTATATTTACAAATTTATAAAGGTCATTTTATACGTTGAAGATGTTGAATAGATAATGAATGAGTCAGGGATGAGACAATTCCTGATGAGAATCTGTTAATTGAATTTGCAATGTTCGTCACATCCGCCTAATGAATCGCTCACCTTCGCCGCATTTTAAAAGCTGGCTTAATGCTTGATTAAATCACAGTCGATTAACTTAGTAATGTCGGTTGCTCAACTTGAAAACCAGTAATAGGAAAACTATTTATTACAAAATGGTAATTTGTTGCGGCATTTCGACTATTTCAGACAATAAATTAGCTCGATTTTATTGATTCGAACCATTTTATCATTTTTTACACAATTTTTTTTTTGCGGGATTATCTTAATACCACGATTGAAATTCAAATTTATTAAATGTGAATGGTTATTGGCCTTAGGATCCAAAATTAAGTAAATCAATAACCATTCACATTTAAGCTATTGATTGGGATAATAATTTTTTGGAGTATTTAAATTTATTCATAACGATTATACAGGGTGCTTCTGAAATGGTGATATCGGCTGAACGAAAAAAAAATAAAATTTTACAGGTATTTTTCATGGGTAGACACCTTTAGCTATTACTTTTGTCTTAATTTAACAATCTACGGGTCAAAGTGCCCCATTTTTTTGAATGAATTTGGTACGCCATTTTACAGTTTTATTTGAATTTTTAAAATCTTCATTCACTTTAAAAGTTTGATTTTATCAAGTTCACTGGACCAGAAAATTTGAAAGTACAGAAATACACTAATCCTATCAACATTTGATAGATCTTTTTTGTGGCAAATTGAATGAAAATTTTAAAAATTCAAACAAAACTAAAATTTGCAGTGACGTACCAAATACATTCGAAAAAGGGGGCACCTAAACCTGTCTCTACGCCACCGGATTGTTAAATTAAGTCAAAAGTAATATCGCAAGATATATCTTTTATTTGAGAAATAGGGAAAAACTTTACGAATGCGCATAACCAGAAATTATTTTTGTCTATACTGGGTGTTTCGTAATGAAATTGAAGCGCAAGCTATTCCACCTTTTTTTTAATGGAACACCCTGAATATTTTTTGATATTTGGATTAACACCAACTTAAAGAATACAACGATATTTTTTGTTTTTTAAAAATTTGAAAGCGCATTTTTTTACATTTTCTATAAAATTTAAAAATTCCGACATATTATTACAAAATTTTAGCCAAAAGTGATTTGTATAAAAGTTAAAGAACACTTAAAGAGGAACAATATTTTGTAAAAAAATACAGGGTGTTCCATTAAAAAAATTAAAATACAGTCTATAGCAAAAAAAGTGGACAAGGAAATTTGAGCTGTGTAAAACGTACTTTCAGGACGTCTTGATTAAATTTTGGGAAATGTAACTGTCAGAAATTGGGGTTCATTTCAATTGAAGAAAATGCAAACATTTTACTTGTCATAAAACACTATTTGAATCTGCTATAATATTCACCTTGGTTTCTTCATTTATTAACAACATATTAAAAATAATTTCATACAAGATTTGATATTGTCAATTTTGATAGCTTCCAAATTTTTGAATTTGAATGGTTCTCAATAAAGTTCTATTTACATGATATTTTTTTGGGAAAATATAATTACAGGAAACTGTTTTTGTCTTCTTTTTTTGCAATCGACTGTACATCCACATTGAATTTTCATATTTCACACCTCCATAGCTGCCACCATTTTTATAATAAAATTCGAAAAAAAAGTACTAAAAATACATCAAAATCAATATTACAAAATGTCATAAAAATTGTTTTTTTAATGTTTATATATCAATATCAATTTCTAAAAACATCTCTAAATGTAATAAATTTTATTGAAAATTTCCGATAAAAAATTAAGGGTACACTTAAATTTTCAAAAAAATATCATTGTATTCTTTAAACCTAGTGTTAATGCAAATATCAAAAAATATATAGGGTGTTCCATTAAAAAAAAGATGGAATACATTTTTATAATAAAATTCGAAAAAAAGTACTAAAAATACATCAAAATCAATATTACAAAATATCATAAAAATTGTTTTTTTAATGTTTATAATAAGGCCAATATTAATTTCTAAAAACAACTCTAAATGTAATAAATTTTATAGAAAATTTCAGATAAAAAGTTAAGGGCACACTTAAATTTTCAAAAAAAATATCATTATATTTTTTAAACCTAGTGTTAATGCAAATATCAAAAAATATATAGGGTGTTCCATTAAAAAAAAGATGGAATAGCTTGCGCTCCAATTACGAAACACCCAGTATAGACAAAAATAATTTTTGGCTATGCGCTTACATAAACCATGCAATTTTGTAATTTAAGTTTTTTCCTATCTCTTAAAATAAAAAATGTATTTTCTGATTTCGCCCTAAAATCTCATCCTGTATTTTTACTTGTAGTATAAGCACACGATGCCGGAACCACCATTTCAAAAACACCCTATAACTGTAAAGAATTAAATAAATTGGATATTTTACAAAAATTTTCTTTAAATCATTTTTATTTATACAATTTACTTTAAAAAATAGCTTTTGCGGTCAATAAAAAAATATCAAAAACGTCCTCCCATGATTTTCGATTTAATTTTATCAAATTAAATATTTATTTAAACAAATAAGCTGTTTTTATTTAAAAATTCTATGTTTTAACCTGAAATAAACTTGAAAAACGAAAATTATGCACTCTAAAAAAAGGTGAAAAGCAATAATTATGTACCCTTTTAGTTACAGAAATGAAAACCCATGGTTTGGCAATGTATTAAAAATATAAAAAAATGGTATTTTGATTTCAATTTTTATTTTTTAATCAATTAGCTGTATTAATCAATCGTTTTAATATAACAAATCTGATACAAAATGTAAGAAAATTGAATAGATCACAATTTAGTGTAAAAAATGAGCTTTTCCGGCAAATAAAAAATTACCAAAAATTTGTTGCCATAATTTAATTAAATTAAATATTAATTTAAACAAATAAGGAATTTTTATTGAACTATTCGATGTTTTAGCCCGAAAAAATGTGAAAAATCATAATTATACATATATTTTTTTAGTTTCAGAGAAATAAGAAAAACCATAGTTTGGGAACAAATTACAAATATATCACTATTATTTATTGTCTTGGTTATCATTTCTTATTATTGTTTGTATTGTTATATTGGGCTGTTCCCGTTAGTAAGTAAATAAATAAATAAAAAAATAAATAAATAAATATAAAAAACATACTAAAAATAGTACTTCGATTTCAATTTTTATTACTTAATCGACTGGCTGTATTACTCAATCATTTTAATAAAAAAAATCTGATACAAATTGTAAGAAAATTCAATTGACCAAAATTTAGTACAAAAACTGAGCTTTTCCGGTAAATAAAAAATTACCAAAAAGGTCTTACCATACGTTTCGATATAATTTGATTAAATTGAATATTAATTTCGAGATTAATTTAAACAAATAGCAGTTTTTATTGAAATATTCGCTGTTTTAGCCCGAAAAATGGTGATAAACCATAATTATATATCTCATTTTTAGTTACAGAGAAATGGAAAACAACAAATTAAATACATAAATATACCAAAAATACTATTTTGATTTATATTTTATTAGTCATTCTACTAGCTGTATTAATCAAACATTTTTGTAAAAAAATCTGATATAAAATCTAATAAAATTGAATTGGTGAAATTTTATTGTAAAAAACGAGCTTTTCCGGTAAATAACAAAAAATCAAAAATTTCCTGCCATACTTTTCTATTTAATTTGAGTAAATTGAATATTAATTTAAACAAATAAAAAGTCCGAAAAAGGTGAAAAACCATAATTATGTACCTTTTTAGTTACAGAGAAATGGAAAACCATAGTTTAACAACAAATTAAAAATATACGAAATACCAATAATGGTATTTTGATTTTCATTTTTTTATTATTCATTCATATAGCTATATTAATCAACTATTTTTATAAAAAAAATCTCATATAAAATCTAATAACATTGAATTGGTCACATTTTATTGTAAAAAACGAGCTTTTCCGGTAAATAAAAGATTATCAAAAATTTCCTGCCATACTTTTCAATTTAATTTGAGTAAATTGAATATTAATCGATATTAATATTAACAAATAAGGAGCTTTTTTGGAAATATTTGATGTTTTATCCCGAAAAAGATGAAAAACCATAATTATGTACCTTTTTAGTTACAGAGAAATGGAAAACCATAGTTTAACAGCAAATTAAAAATATACGAAATACCAAAAATAGTATTTTGATTTCCCTTTTTTTATTATTCATCTAGATAGCTAAATTAATCAATTATTCTTATAAAAAAATCTGATATAAAATCTAATAAAATTGTATAGGTCTCATTTTATTGAAAAAAACGAGCTTTTCCGGCAAATAAAAGATTATCAAAAATTTCCTGCCATACTTTTCAATTTAATTTGAGTAAATTGAATATTAATCGATATTAATATTAACAAATAAGGAGCTTTTTTGGAAATATTTGATGTTTTATCCCGAAAAAGATGAAAAACCATAATTATGTACCTTTTTAGTTACAGAGAAATGGAAAACCATAGTTTAACAGCAAATTAAAAATATACGAAATACCAAAAATAGTATTTTGATTTCCCTTTTTTTATTATTCATCTAGATAGCTAAATTAATCAATTATTCTTATAAAAAAATCTGATATAAAATCTAATAAAATTGTATAGGTCTCATTTTATTGAAAAAAACGAGCTTTTCCGGCAAATAAAAGATTATCAAAAATTTCCTGCCATACTTTTCAATTTAATTTGAGTAAATTGAATATTAATCGATATTAATTTTAACAAATAAGGAGCTTTTTTGGAAATATTCCATGTTTTAGTCCGAAAAAGGTGAAAAACCATAATTATGTACCTTTTTAGTTACAGAGAAATGGAAAACCATAGTTTAACAGCAAATTAAAAATATACGAAATACCAAAAATAGTATTTTGATTTCCCTTTTTTTTATTTATCCAGATAGCTAAATTAATTAATTATTCTTATAAAAAAATCTGATATAAAATCTAATAAAATTGTATTGGTCACATTTTATTGAAAAAAAACGAGCTTTTTCGGCAAATAAAAGATTATCAAAAATTTCCTGCCATACTTTTCAATTTAATTTGAGTAAATTGAATATTAATCGATATTAATATTAACAAATAAGGAGCTTTTTTGGAAATATTCGATGTTTTAACCCGGAAATGGTGAAAAACCATAATAACGTACCTTTTTAGTTACAGAGAAATGGAAAACCATAGTTTAACAGCAAATTAAAAATATACGAAATACCAAAAATAGTATTTTGATTTCCCTTTTTTTATTATTTATCCAGATAGCTAAATTAATCAATTATTCTTATAAAAAAATCTGATATAAAATCTAATAAAATTGTATTGGTCACATTTTATTGAAAAAACGAGCTTTTCCGGCAAATAAAAGATTATAAAAAATTTCCTGCCATACTTTTCAATTTAATTTGAGTAAATTGAATATTAATCGATATTAATATTAACAAATAAGGAGCTTTTTTGGAAATATTCGATGTTTTAGCCCGAAAAAGGTGAAAAACCATAATAATGTACGTTTTTAGCTACAGAGAAATGGAAAACAACAAATTAAGAATATAAAAAATACCAAAAATAGTATTTTAATTTCCCTTTTTTATTATTCATCCAGATAGCTAAATTAATCAATTATTCTTATAAAAAAATCTAATATAAAATCTAATAAAATTGAATTGGTCACATAAATAAAAAATTATCAAAAATTTCCTACCATAATTTTCGATTTAATTTGATTATATTAAATATTAATTTAAACAAGTATGGAGTTTTTATTAAAATATACGATGTTTGGGCCGAAAAAAGGTGAAAACCATAGATAATCATGAACCTTTTTAGTTACAGAAATGGAAATTTAAAAATTTCAACATTTTAACGATTTTTTGTGATACCCTGTATAATTTTTCTTTCTTATTTTATTTAAAAGATTTATGTTTTGGATTTTGTCTTTCCCAAGTTGGCCTTTTGAACATTATTGGCTGTTTTTAAATAAGTTTTACAATGATTTTTACAATTTGGTTCATGTATTATTATAAGTATCTGATTCGTTGTATTTTTATTATGTGGAGTGAAACATGAAATTGGATTTATCATTATTTAATAATAAATAATTACAGTTTAGCCAGTCTTTAATTTCTTTCATTTTACAGTTAATTTTGTTAAAAATATCATTCCTGAAAAATAAATCACTGTGTCATCCGCATAGCAAATAATATCTATATTTTCTTCAGCTAAATTTAATAAATCATTAATATAAATATTGAAAAGCAATGGTCCTAGTACGCTACCTTGCGGAACCCCACAATTAATTTCTTGTTTTTTACTATAGTATCCATTTACTTCCACAATTTGAAATCTTTTTTTTAAGTAATTTTCCATTAAAGATTTAGATAAACCCCTTATACCATAAAATTCCATTTTTTTAAATAAAATATCATGATTTACGCAATCAAATGCTTTTTGTAAATCAAGAAATAGTCCAACAGATAATTTTGATTTATTAAAATTATTATAAATTTTATTCATTAAATAGGCTAAAGCATCATTTGTATTTGAAGTTTTAACAAATCCAAATTGATTTTTATGAAGAATATTGTATCTTTTAAAAAAGCTTATAAACTGTTCATATATATGTTTTTCAAATAATTTCGATAGATTTGATAAAATTGAAGAGACACCCTGTATATGCATTTGATGAGTAGCTTTTTAATAAAAATTTCGAGTTTTGCATAAATCGTCAATTGTTAAAAAAATATACTATTTTTGTACCAATATTTTCATAAAAGACCACCATAAACTAATAAAAACTCCAGTAAATAAATTATTATTTTATTACCACATTGGTATAGCTTCTAGGGTATTTTATGTTTAAAGTGGATAAACAATTTTATATAAAAATTAACTTCGTGAAAATTCTCACCACAATCACAATCGCACAAAGACATTTATGACTTTTAAATTTATTGAACAATAAAAGTTGATTTCTCTGTTTGCTTGCGATTGTTCTTTTTCTTGGTACTATGGCTGTTTTAATACTAATCACACGTTTTATTATTGTCTTTAACTAACAGTAAATCAGAATTAGTTCCAAATTAAACTTCCACCAACAACAGTAAACATTTCATATTTAAATTTGACTTATTTAAATTACAATAAACTTTTTCTAAAAAAATAGTAAACCAAATGCAAAAATATTAAAATAAAATTGGTTGCATTTGCACACGTGCATGGGATGGGAGATTATTCAAATTTATTGGTAAATACATGGTGATAAAAATGTGGTAGGTAGGTGTTTTTTGAATTAAATAAATAAAGAGTAGCACTTTCGATTTCATGAGGAATATGCAAATGGAAGTCAGTAGACTGTAAAGCGCGTTATTACTAGATACGAAATCTAACCACCTTAACCACCTACCACCTACCATCCTCTTTTTTAATCTTATTTTATGCGGTGGCCATTTCGTTACCACTGGAGCGAGACGAGTCAGTGTCCCGTCATCAACCTCTCCAAGGTCCCCTATTTCAAAATCCTTCCTTGAATGGTAATAACAATTATTTGGCCTGGCGCAAATTACATACATCAATACCTTGTGCCTGAACACTTCTTCTTTATTGGGCATTAATCCATTACGTCTAAACCATGTCAATACTTGCTTTGTTCAAATATTTGCACATTCATTATTTATTCTAATTTTATACAGAAATATTATTGTAGGTTGTCAATTACCATCATCGCCTTACAAAATTTTCATTATGCAACTTATTGGTTCACATTTTTTATATTGAGAAATTTTAGGATTGTCAACATCATGATGAAATCTTACTTTTCTTATTCAAAATATTCTGACGTTTTCAACAAAAATTGTCATAATTTTTAAACTTTTGCTAATGATGCTACATCAATCATAGAGTTTATAATCTTTCAACCATCAACTCCTAATAATTTAAGAAAATTACGTTTTGTTCTCGATTCTTCAATGCGGAAGGAGTTCACTTGTGAATACTTGTGAACTTTCAAGGTAATAAATAATTTGCGATCACATTTTTCTTGAAGAAGAGTTAACAAGGCATGCTCTTGAAGATTTTGATCGTTATATGGCTCTGCATGGAATTTCTTAGTGGTGAGGTCGAGATGTAAATGAATTTGTTTGACCGAACGCGTAATGAAATGCGCTCAAGATGCACGCCATCACAGGATTACAGGATTTCGTGCCTAGTCTCAACTTTTTTATAAAATAATTGATTTAATTAATTGGAATAATGGGCTTAAGCATGTAATTTGAGAAAAGAAAATTGTTTAGGAGTTGTTATTAAAGTGTCTACATAATTTAGAAATTTTTCGTTTAAACCTCATAATTAATGTTCATGAAAATTTAATCAACTTACATTTTTATTAAAGTAAAACGAAAATACATTCTCTATAATGAGAGCCGAAACTTCAATAGGCCGACGTAAACAAAAGCCCAAAAAAAATCCGAAGGATAAAAGGTCTACTAGGAAAAAAGACAAAGGAGAAAAGGCCGAATGGCAACAGGTCTATAGAAGAAAAAAAAAAGAATAATAAACGTTGATATGTACAAAATTTAAAAAAAAAATGTTTAATTTCTAAAATTTGTATAATTTTTAAAATAAAATGTAAATGATAACTTGGAACCTGATAAAGAATAACAGTATATTTTTTGGCAAAAATGTCATAATTTTCCAAGAAACGGAAACTTCAAAATTTACTTAAAAAATGTGGATACCATTAAATTTAATTTGTTCATTCTGTTTCTCCGTTAAAAACAAACATGTTTTATTTGAAAGATTTTTTCATACAATCCTTAGTTTCGGAAATATTTTCACCTTTTAGCTTGAGTTAGGTTAGGTCAGGTTAGGTTAAGTTAGATTAAGTTAGTTTGCACATAAACATCTTACAGCCTTTTCTCTTCATCTTAACTTTGCGTTGGCCTTTTATCGTTCGACTTTTTTTCTTTCTGCCTTCTGCCTTTTGGCATTTGGCCTTATCTCCTTCGGCCTATTAGTCCTATTAGAAGGCCTTCTATCCCTTTTATCCCTTTCGTTCTTTAGTTATTCGGCCTTTTGCGGTAGACTCCTCTATAATATAAATTAATCATTGAAGTAGTCCCGCATTAATGAAAAACTGAACAAAAATATAAAAAAAAAATCAACCTATCCTTTCTCGTTCTATTTTACTAAATTCATTAAACTTTTACAAAACCAAGCAGTTTTTATTAGAAAATTCCATGTTTTAGCTAGATAAAGCATAAAATATAAAAAGAAACGTGAATGAATCATTAATTAATGTAAAAAACAAGCTTTCCCGGTGTATACAAAAATACAAAAAAATTTTGGGCATACTTTTCGATTTAATTTTATTATTTTAAATATTTATTCAAACAAATACGCTGTTTTTATTGAAAAATTCTACGTTTTAACCTGAAATAAACTTGAAAAACGAAAATTATGCACCTTTTCAGTTACAGAAATGAAAATCCATAGTTTAGTAACAAATTAAAAATGTTAAAAATGGTGTTTTGATTTTAACATTTATTTAATCAACCAACTATCAATTATTTTTATTAAAAAAATCTGATATAAAATGTTATAAAAGTGAATTAGTCACAATTTAGTATAAACTAATAAGCTTTTCCGTAAAATTAAAAATTGCCAACCATTTCCTGGCCTACTTTTCGATTTAATTTTATTAAATTGAATATTTGTTTAAAGAAATATGCAGCTACAAAATTGACAAATATTGTACCTTTTAAGTTACAGAAATGAAAAACCATGATTTAGGAAAAAATTAAAAATATAAAAAATACTAAAAATGGAATTTACATTTTTAGTTTTTATTATTCGATCAACTAGCTGCATTAATCAATCATTTTTATAAAAAAAAAATCTGATATAAAATGTAATAAAATTGATTTGGTCACAATTTAGGGAAAAAAATAAGCTTTTCCGGCAAATAAAAAAATACTAAAAATTTCCTGCGATAATCTTTGATTGAATTTTATTAAATTGAATATTTATTTAAACAAATAAGCAGTATTTATTGAAAAATTCGTTGTTTTAGCCTGAAAAAAGTGAAAAATATTAATTATGTACCTTTATAATTACAGAAATGGAAAGCCATAGTTTACAAATTAAATACAGGGTGTCCCTGAAAGGTCTGAACAAAACAATACCTCATACTCCTGAGACCAAAATAAGACGATTTAACTAAACTTATCTTTATCCAAAAGTTCTTCGTTAAGGCGCTACAGACCATTAAAGTTCTTAAAACTGTTTTGTTTTTTTTTAATTACTAAAAATTGGTTAATACGATCTTAACAAACTTTGGTATGTGGCTATGTAATGAAAAAAGGTATTTGTAGACAATTTGGTTTTACTTTTTCACGTTATGTAAGTGGTCAAAAATATCATCGACATGCAAATTTTCTTCTAACTTTTTAATGGCTGAATAAAAATTCATAAAACTTTACTTGTAGCTAAACAGTATAATTATAAACTTTTTTTGTCTCTTATACAATTTTCCTAACTCCTTTAGTATAGGCAGAAAAAAATATTTCTATGTGGTGCATAACCTAACGTTAGAAAAATATTTAAATTTATCGCCAAATGGTCTGTACAAAGTAACACCACATATTCTTGAGACCAAAATAAAATGATAAAACCAAACTTATTTTAATCGAAAAGTTCGTTAAGTGTCTAGCGACCTTAAAAAATCTAATTTTTTTAAATAATTTTCATGATCAATAGAGGCTTAAGAAAGCACTTTTGGATAAAGATAAAATTAGTTAAATCGTTCCATTTTGTTCTCAGGAATATACTGTGTTTGTACAGACCTTTTAACGAAAAATTTAAATATTTTTTCAAAGTTAGGTTATGTACCACATGGAAATAATTTTTTTCTGCTTAAAATAAAGGAGATAGAAAACTTTTGTAAGAGACAAAAAAAGTTTATAATTACACTGTTTAGCTACAAGTAAAGTTTTATGAATTTGTATTTGGCCACTAAAAAGTTATAAGAAATTTTGCATGTCGATGACCTATTTTTGACCACTTACATATCGCGAAAAAGTAAAAACGAATTGTCTAGAAATACTTTTTTCCATTACATACCTACATACCAAATTATGTTATGATCGTATAAGCCAATTTTTAGTAATTAAAAAAAAAACAAAATAGTTTTAAAAACTTTAAGGGTCAGCAGCACCTTAACGAAGCACTTTTGGATAGAGATAAGTTTGGTTAAATCGTCTTATTTAGGTCTCAGGAGTATGTGGTATTATTTTGTACAGGCCTTTTAAGGACACCCTGTATATAAAAAATTCTAAAGTTTTTATTTTGATTTCAATTTTTATTACTTAATTAACCAGCTGTATTAATAAATCGTTTATATAAAAAAAATCTTATATAAAATATAATGAAATTGAATTGTACAGTTTAGTGCAAAAATGAGCTTTTCCGGAAAATAAAAAATAACTAAAAATTTCGTGACGTACTTTTCGATTTAATTTTATTAAATTGAATATTAATTTAAAGAAATAAGCAGTTTTTATTGAAAAATGCGATGTTTTATTGTGAAAAAATGTAAAAACACGAACGTCATTTATTTTTTTATAAAAAGTAAAAAGTAAACAATGGAACACCACAGTTAAAAAATCAAAAAAATAGTAAATAAGTAGTTTTCATTTAAAAAAAATTTAAAGTTATTTTTGAAATCACAAAAAATGTAAATACCATATTTTAACATCAACCAAATATAGCAAAGTAAATATCAAAAATTAAATTAAAATTTATCAATAATTTAATAATTCTATATTTTTTGCAAGTTTCATTAAGTTGTACTAATAAAAAGTAATGTTATTGGAGGTAAAAAAATCGTGGTAATAAATTGAGTTTTATTTGATTACAAAATTAGATCAAAGCACAAATTACACTTTCAAACCAAGTTGTCAATGCCATTTGTGCAATAAGCGTTTCCTGCATACTCATATCGCACTAAAATTTTAAATAATTGGATGTTCCATTTCCTTAAATTAAAATTACACATGTTTGATTTATTAATCAATAAATTTACTCCATTAATCATAAAAAATTAACTTGCATCGACTAGAAATTAGTTATTTATAATTTTTTTTTAAACCTATTATTTTAATTGAATATAACTGAAGTTGTTTGCAAAATTTTTAGATTAAAAATACATGTTTATAAACTCCAGGTATTTAATTTAATTAAATTAAAATTATTAAAACCGTTATCATAATTATTTAAGTTGAGAAGTAATACCCACTGTTGGTGACTTGAATTAAAGATCAGACAAGTAACCTAAATGACGATATCAATGCTGAATTATAGTTAAAATCCCAGTAATTAAACGATTTCTATTTGTTTATTTATAATCCATAATAAAGTTATTCATTTAAAATTATTTCCACAACCAGTCATAAAGTTATTCAAAGCAATAACAATAAAAACAAACAGCTTTATAATTTAAGTATAAATTATTAATTACAAAGTATTAATGCAAAATTTTTAGAAAATAAAAAAATGGGTTATTTATTTTTTAAATTATAAAATTTTACTTACCATTAATTCATTTTAGATTTATCCTGTTGCGATACATAAATTTAATCTTCATAAAAATATATCACAGTTATTATTAATAATGAATATTAAAACACTATTTTTTTAAAGCTAAAGTGAACATAACTTAAGTTTTTTTAATAAAACTTTGTTTTAACACGAATAATTTGTTTATTGTTTAATTAAACAACAATAGTGATTTAATAAAAGCAGTGTTATGCTACTTCTACCTTCTGCCGTTTAGTACTGGTGTATAAACCAACTGACGTGCTAAAGAATTCGTTGCCAACGTGACGAACGCTATTTACTGCTATGCAAAGCTCCCAACTTAAAACTTAAGCTCCAAGCTTAAATCGTACTAACTACCACATCAATTTTAAAAAAATCGCTTAAGCTATTTTTGATATTTAAGTGATTTAAGCTTAAGCTGCGCTGAGCTAACATGACTTAAGTCACGTTAAGTGACGCATCTTGAAATTCCATCAATTAGCAAAAATTACATCATAAATTTCTTCTAATGATTTATCTAAAAATAGCTAAATTTATGGTTAAATCGCGCCTACCATCAATTTTTCATTTCCAAGTTCCACGCGCGCATATTTTTTTCAATTCTTGTTGGTATGAACATAGTGTGAACCAGTGAACAGTTATGGAAGGTAGTTTCGTCTTCAACCAAAAAATCTGTTGAAACAAGCTCGAAACTAGTTTCTGAGCAGTTTCACTGGGTCTGAAATGGTTCCGAGGTTTACCAGTAACCAGTGCTTATACTCCCATCATGTATATCGTTCGATTTAACTGCATTTTCTGCACATAAATAAAGAAAACATGATTTCGAGCGACTACACTCTCGAGCTGAGCAATGTTTATCATTCAGGACAAGTAAGTTTTTAATTTTTTGTAGAGCCAATTCCATAAAGTAATGCTTGAATTGGAGTAAAAGTAAAAGGACTAATTATTGTCATTAATGAATGAATGAATTGGATAATTTAATTGTTCCAGGTTATTAATTTTTTACTATTTAATTACGTCTTTTCAATTTTTAACTTACATCATTTGTTACAAATATTTGGTTTTTTGTTGATTCAGATTCCTTAAATATTTTTTAACCAATTAAATTTAACTTTTGTGTATTTGTAAACCTGTGTAAATGTTTTAATTTCAGCGCGTTTCTAAATGAGCTTTTTTACTATATTTTTTTAATGAAACATGAGAATGAAACAGCCTTACTGATACTTAAAATACGTTATTTAGTAAAGCTGATTAAATTTTGCATAATCCACAATAGTTCAAAATTTAAATTTTTGTATATTTTGACTGTTATTAGAAGCTACACCTAATAAATAGTTTTTAACGTTTTTTTTTGAGAAACTTTCATCATAACTTTGTTATAAAACCTAACAGAACCATCAAAATAAATTTTTATTTAAGCTGATTAAATTTTATATAATGCTCAATATCTAAGAATTACAACTCTCGAGTTTTTGTCTCTTAACTTACAAATAAAACATGATAGAAACATCAAAATAAGATTATTTAAAAGCGGATTAAATTTTATTTAACGTGCAATAGTTAAGAATTAAAATTTTCCTGTATTTTGACTGTCAAACCTAAGCTAAAAAAATAGTTTTTAACGTTTTTTTGAAAATCGTACGCTTGAGCTTTTCATCATAACTTGCTAATAAAATATGATAAAACTATCAAAATACATTTTTTTAAAGCTGATTAAATTTTCTATAATGAGCAATAGTTAATAATTTAAATTTTCAGATAGTTTGTCTGTTATTAGAAGCTAAACCCAAAAAATATTATTTTACATTTATTTTAGAGAAACTTACGCTTGAGATTTTCATTATAACTTACTACTAAAACATGATAGGATCATCAAAATACATTTTTATTAAAGCTGATTAAATTTTACATAATGTACAATAGTTTAGAATTAAAATTTACGAGTATTTTGATAGTTATTGAAAGCTAAACCTAGAAAACATAACAGAACCATCAAAATACATTTTTATTAAAACTGATTAAATTTTATATCATGTACAAAAGTTAAAGAATAAAATATTCGTGTATTTTCAACCTTATTAGAAGCTGAACCTACAAAAATTGTTTTTAACGTTATTTTTTAGAAACGAACGCTTGAGCTTTTCATCATAACTTACAAATAAAACATGATAGAACCATCAAAATACATTTTTCTTAAAGCTAATGAAATTTGATGTAATCTACAGAAGTTAAGAATTTAAATTTTCGAGTATATTGACTGTTTTTAGAAGCTAAACCTAAAAAAATATTTTTTTACGTTTTTTTAGGAAATGTACGCTTGCGCTTTTCATCTTAACTTAATAATAAAACAAGACAGAACCATTAACATTTGTAAATTAATTAATTAATATATGTTCAAATTTGTTTTCTAATAAATTTATTCATATTAAATATCAATTCCATAAACAAATTATCAATACATATGCTTTTTAATAGAAAATTAATCAAAAGCTTATAAATTGGTATTGACTTTTATGATGTATAATGGAGAAACTTATTGCAAAAGATGCAAATATTTTGTGATAAGTACCTGCATAATAACATTAACTATTTTGCATCTTCCTACATTCAAATCCTTAATTATAATAAATCATTAAATCTTTAATAATTGCATGGACATAAAATTTTGGTACAAAAAATTCAATTTAAATTCAGTTTAAAAAAACAATATTTATTTTTATCAGGTTGAGCCAGGATCATGTACTCAACGATTACTGGGAAGCATAAAAACTGGAGTAATTCTAAAAGATGTTTCATTAACAGTTCATTCTGGAGAAGTTTTAGCCGTCCTAGGATCTAAAGGTAGTTAATTTTGTTTCTCAATTATTTCGATTTTAATTTTGTATCATTTGTAGGCAGTGGTAAAAAAGCTCTTCTCGATGTAATCTCGAGGCGTGTTCAAGGACCTACAAGGGGTCAAATTTTGTTAAACAATCAACCTATCAGTATATCCTTATTTCAGCAAAGATGTGGTTATGTCACCCATAAATGTGACCTCATCCAAGGCCTTACGGTTGAGCAAACCTTATTTTTAACACCAACAAAAGTGAGATTAATAAAAATACTGTACAAGATTTGATTTTATTATTATCATTTTAGCTAACAGGATATTTGAAGAAATCCAAAGTTAAACAAGTTATGGCTGATATGGCTTTATCGCAAGTCTCTAACAGATGTACGGAAAATTTAACGAAAAGCGAGTATAGGCGTTTGATGATTGGTGTGCAATTAATTAAAGATCCTGTAATATTATTGCTGGATGAACCAACATGGGATTTGGATCCTTTAAATACTTACCTGGTGATATCCATTCTTTCAAATGCTTCCAAAAAATATGGTACGGCCATAATTTTAACGATGGAAAAACCACGATCTGATGTTTTTCCATTTTTGGAAAGGGTGTTATACTTGTGTCTAGGAGACGTGGTGTATACAGGAGGCACCAGGCAAATGTTGGAATATTTCACAGCTATTGGTTTTCCTTGCCCGCAACTAGAAAATCCTTTAATGTACTATCGTAAGTTCTAACATAAACATTTTTTAGTTTATTAAAATTTATTGTTTTTTTTTTAGTTTGTTTATCAACTGTTGATAGGCGATCAAGGGAGAGATTCATAGAAAGCAACAACCAAATAGCAGCGCTAGTTGAGAAATTTAAGATTGAAGGTGGTGTCTATCGAAAATCTTCAGTTATAGGCCCACACCATAACATGGATCATGGTACTATCATGGCACATGGCAATAAAGTTCCTTTATTACAAGGAAAACCATCATCTTTTCAAGTTGGATGGTTACTCTACATGTAAGTCTTCAAAAAATAGCATCAGAATTTTTAACGATTTTCGATTTTATTCCTTTTTCTTTTATAAAATTTCCACCTAAAGTTTCTCCTAATTTTTAGGCGATTAATAGTGGCGACATTTAGTTTTCGAAAAGCTGGATTTAAGCAGTTATTCCTACGGTTGGCTTTACTACCATTATATTTTACCTTGTTGTGGATATTCTACAGGGAGATGCAAAATTATCAACACACTTTTATTACAAAAAGTGGGCTGGTATTTAATTGCCTTGCTGGGGCTTACTTTTTAGGAATTGTAAACACAATAGTTTTATGTAAATATAACTTTAACTAAACCATACCATAAATAATTATTTGTTATATTTTTTAGTTCCATCGTATAGAACTCGATATTATCAAGAATCACAGGAGGGTACTTATGGTGGGTTGCTTTTCTTGATAACCCACAACCTGGTTTCTTTACCATTTTCATTATTTTCAATGGCTGCGGCTTCTGCAATTATTTACCCGTAAGTAACTCTTAAAACATTAAAATTTGGGTCACAAAAAGCAAAAAATGACGTCAGAAGTAGGTCAGTGCAAAGTACCGTCGGTGACAACTGAACGTATATGACAACCATGACAACTAACCAACTTTTGACGTCATCCAATTAATTCCGCATTCAGGTGCAAGAAGGATGAGATTTCTTAATGAGGAGGTACACCCAAATTTTGTTTATTTTTAGACTATTGGGAAGTTTTCATAACCCATTACAGTATGTTTACTTCTTTGTGGTGCTATGGGCTTGTTATATCTTCAGTGAACAGCAAACTATGGCTATTTTAATGGTGGTTAAAGACTCCCTTAAAGCAGCAATCTTTAGCATCTACATCACTTCAATTTACATCACTTTAAGCAGCGGAATCTTACGGTTTGTACTAAATCACAAATTTTACCAATTTTCAATTTTTTTTATTTTTAGATCAATCAAAGGTCTTCAAGATTGGCTTTTCTATTTGACCTACGCTACTCAAACACGTTACGCTTCAGTTTTCTTAAATAGACAAGTGTTTTTGAGCCCCGACATGCTCCAAACTCTCTCGTATGATCTCAAAACGAACTGCACAACCACGAATATTCTCGAAACAAATTTCGTGGCTAATGTTGTAAATCCTTACTGTTTGCACAAAAATGGACAATCTTTTCTGACAGAACGTTATAGTAGGGATAGTACTGATCTAATTTTTAATGGAGGGATTCTGGATTTTGATATGAATTTAGGAATGACTTTTGCTTTCGCCTTGGGAATGATTATTTTTAATTGTTTTTTGTACTTGATTCCTTTACCTACTTTTGTTAAGGATAAATTTAGGGAGTGAGCTGAGTTACTTTTGAATGCCTGAGTGTGGTTATATAGTTTTAAAAGTGCAATTATTTATTATTTAATTAAAAATATTATGACATCACTAAAATAATATAGAGTTGTTTTGTTATTGATTGTTTTTACCTAATTTCTAATTTAATTATAAGAATTTCAGGTTAAACTTAGAGCATAATATACAAAGATAAGAAATTTTTTTGGAGGTATTTTGACTGTTATTAGAAACTTTAATATAAAAAAAACTTGTTAATTTAAGAAAGTACACTTGAGATTTTTTTCATAAAATTAAGTAGGTAATTAAACATGATAGAACCATAAAAATACATTTTTATTAAAGCTGATTAAATTTGATATAATATACAATAGTTAAGAAATATTTTTTTTTGGTATTTTGACTGTTATTAGAAGCTAAACCTACAAACAAAGCATTTAACTTTTTTTAACTTTTCATCTTTCATCATAACTTACAAATAAAACTTGATAGAAGCATCACATTACATTTTTATTTAAGCTGATTAAATTTTATATAATGTACAATAGGTAAGAATTAAAATTTTCAGGTACTTTCACTTTTGTTGGAAGCTGAACCTAAAAAAAGTCTAACGTTATTTTAAGAACCTACGAGAGTAAGCTTTTCATCATAACTTACTAATTAAACATGAAAGAATCATTAAAATATATTTTTATTAAAGCCGATTAAGTTTTTTATAATGCACAATAGTTAAAAATCTGGTATTTTGACTGCTAATAGAAGCTAAACTTAAAAAATAGTTTGCACCAACTTTTAAGAAACGAACACTTGAGCTTTTTTTCATAAATCCCAATAAAACATGATAGAACCATCAAAATACATTTTTATTAAAGCTGATTAAATTCTATACATATAATATACAATAGTTAGGAAGTAAAATTTTTAAGTATTTTTACTGTTACTGGAAGCTTATCCTAAAAAAATGTTTTTAACCTTTTTTAAGAAACGTAAGTACGATTGAGCTTTTTATCATATCTTACTATGAAAAAATGGTATTACCATCAAATACATTTTTATTAAAGCTGATTAAATTTTTTTATAATGTATATTAGTTAGGACTTAAAACGTTTGGATATTTTGACTGTTATTAGAAGCTAAACCTACAAGAATAGTGTATAACGCTTTTTGAGAAACGTATTATTTAGCTTTTCGTCATAACTTACTGATGAAACATAATAGAACCATCAAAATACATTTTTGTTAAAGCTGATTAAATTTAAGATAATTTACAATAATTAGGAATTAAAATATTTGGGTATTTTGGCTATAATTGGAAAGATAATCCCAATAAAAAAATTTAATAGTTTTTTAAGAAACATACGCTAGAGCTTTTCGTCATGAGTTACTTTGGAACTCTGTATGTGAATGGTTAAGTGTATTTTTCTCGAAAAGGGTGCATTTTATTTAGTTGGTATAAGAGTACCACTTTTGTTAAAAAATAAATAAAAAATAATATTATCAAAACAAATATTATGTTATGTTAACCGTAAAAAAGTTAACGCCATTTTTAAATTTAATCCTCCTCAAAACTACTCTTTCAGAGGATTTAACAAATCTGAAAAAACCATAAAATTATATTTTCAGTGTATTATTATGATTCACACCAAATTTCAAATCACTACTACAATCCGTTTTCAAAAGAATGATGAAAAGCCTACTTTTAGGCATAATATTTAAAAGGCTGTACCGCCCTTGAGGTGCTTACACATCAAAATTGTTACAATAACATGTTGGCAGCAAAACATGTTTGCAGCAAGAATGTTTTCAACATTCATTAAGCCTGTGTAAATAAATGCTGCTATCCACATTTCAGAAAAAATGTTGATAACTTAAATAACATGCGGTTAGTAACATGTATTTTCATAGGTTTAATGAATGTTGATAACATATTTGCTGCTGATATGTTTTGCTGTCAACATGTTATCAACATCCTTTTATCTGGACCGCTTCCAGAGTGATCCCCAAAATTTGTGATGCCAATAATGCTGACAACATTGTTGTTAACATGTTATTGAAAATAATAACAAATGCTGAAAACATATGTTGGCAGCAAAAATTTTACTAACATTTTATAATAGAATTGTAACATATTGATAAAAATTGTTGTCAGCAAATGTTGACGACAGATGCTGTCAACATATCTGCGTCCAAAATTTTAAATTTGTCGCTAACATTGTTAGAAACATACATATGTTATCAGCAAAGTTACCTCTGGTGTGCAAAGGTCTTTAGGAAGGGAAACCGGACATAATATGTTAGTGGAAAGTTTTTTTCTTAGTTGTGGAATAGCCTAATTTTTGGACACTCTGTATAATGTACAATAGTTAGAAAATAAAATGTTCGGGTATTTTGACTGTTAAGCCTCATTTTCACGGTGATAGTACTATCATGAAAGCACTGTCATGATAGTCACCGCGAAAGTGCTATCATATGATACGATAGCGATTTTCAACTTGTCTATTGTCTACACTGCGACAGCTGTGTCAGGCATATTAACAAGAAAAAACAAAACTATACATATTATTCGGTGCATATTTCATGGGAAACAATTACAATGTTAAAAGAATTAATATATAAGTAATAATAATAATCTAGTATGTAACTTAGTACACAGATATTTAACCTGTTCATGTGTTTACAAGTACAATATTTACAAGTCGTTGTGATATGCAAAATAACGACCATAGAATACGATTGAAGAATTTTTATAATATATAATTAGGCACATTCAAATTTCCCTAAAATTTATGGTCTTCCTAAAATACTTAGGAACAACCACCCATTAAGACCAGTAGTAGCTTGTATCCAGACACCATCAGTAAATCTGGCAAAATTAATACACGAACCTCACTCACATTATGCTAATAACTTTACGTTCGAAATTAAGAACTCTTTAGAACTAATTGAAGTTCTGAGAGACTTTGAGGTTCCTGAAGACTATATTTTAGCTTCCTTTAAAAATTGATTTTTGGGCATTTGTAATCAAAAATTTAACAAAAACGATGCCTAGTGCCATTCCAATTGAATTTAGTTTTCATATAGAATTTCTGTTTTTCATGTAGACTCTATGATAGGGGCGTACTTTTTGAACAATGATAAAAAAATGCGTTTTTATTTTTATTCAAAAAGTATACCCCTATCATAGACTCTACATGAAAACAAAGATTCTAAATGAAAACTAAATTAAATTTGTATGGCACTAGTCATCGTTTTTGTTAAATTTTTGATTACAAATGCCAAAAAATCAATTTTTACTAGCGAAAAGTACGCTTTTCAAACATTTCGCCGAGTATCTTCTTAAGGGCTGACGAAGCTAAGGGGACCAATATCGTGCAATAAAAAATAAGAAAATTTGTGCCATTAAAAACAAAACTTCTATGAAAATATCATACATTGAATACAATTTTTTTAATTTTAAATTTTAACATAATAAATTACCTTTCTACATTATGACTCTTTTAAAAGGCGAAAACAAAATAGGTCTAAAATGACCGAAATATTAAAAACCAAACGATAAGACGCCGAGTTGGACAAATGGTCGAACGTTAAATAGCCGAATAGAATAAAAGGCCGACTGAAAAATGGACGAATTCGATAAAAAACACTATGATAAAGTGCCGAGAAGGACAAAAATTACAAAATATCGATATTAAAAAACAGAAAATTTATTTTATAAAAAAACCTAGATGCAATTAAATAACTATGTCCATTATTTGCCCTTTAAACTCTTTAATTGAGATTGATTGAGATGTTTAGTTTTACTCTTTCGGCATTTTACCATACATGCTTGTACAAAATTGTGTAAATTTTATAAAAATAAAAAAGTTCTTTATTTATTTTTTAAGGTTCTTCTTGGAATTTTCGGGCGAAAAATGTACGACTGATAAATGATACCGTACCATACACGATTGCATAAAATTTTGTAAAAATATTTATAAGAATAAAAAAGTAATTGAGTTTTTTCCAACTAAAGTCCCAAAAACATGATTAAAATACAAAATAATTCAAGAAATCAATGATTTTCAGAAGTTTTCATTGGAATTTTCCGGCGAAAATTGTAATACTGATAAGTGATACTACACCATATACGATTGTACAAAATTTTCTAAAAATGTTTATAAAAATAAAAAAGTTATTAAGTTTTTTCCAACTAAAGTCCCAAAAAAGGTGAATAAAATACAAAATAATTCAAGAAATCGACGATTTTCTCCAGTTTTTCTCTTAATTATCCGGCGAAAATTGTACCAATGATATATTTATCACACACGATTTTGGCAAAATATTTATAAAAATAAAAAAGTAATTAAATTTTTTTCAACTAAAGCCTCAAAAAAGGTGACTAAAATTCAAAAATGAGTTTTGTAATTCGCTTATTTTCTTTCGGCCTTTTGAATGCTTCGGGTTTTCGTCCAATTTGCTCTATTGTCTTTCCTCTCTTTCTCAATCAATGTCAGCATTTTGGTTGAGGTTGAGGTTGAGGCCTATTTTATAAACTAGCTTAAGGGCCAAAAATTACTAGTTACGCCTCTGCGTCGACATTACTTCATTGTTCACAAATATACCGAAAAACTAATATTGGAAATTATTAACTCAGAGTGGGACATATACTGAAATAAGTAAATCCAACTTTGTCGACATCATAAAGTTCACTTTCGACTCCAGCTACTTCTCATACAATGACCAGTTCTATCAACAAAAAGATGGTACAGCGATGGGTAATCCGTCCTCGCCAATTTTAGCGGAACTAGCAATGAACTACATCTTAACAAAAGCAGTTGAAAAGTTGGATTTTATTATACCACTTTGGAAAATATATGTGGATGACATACGAGTACTGTTGTTGTTCCCTAAAGATAGAGTAGAATATACCCTTGGAATATTCATATGTAATATCACGAGTGGTTAAATTTGAGTCGAATATTTTTCACTGTCATTACCACGAATGTCATTTGGGGTTCAGTTTTAATTTTTAACCCCAAAAGACATGAGTGGTAATGTATGAAAAATGTTCGACTTATAATTTGAACAAGAGAGTTAAGTTTAACGGACTATTTAACGAACATTTCCACTTTTTTGTGCAAAATTTGACAGCCCACTTCAAACTTTTTGAAATTTGACATTAACGTCACAAAATAATCGCTGATATTTTTGACGTTTTGCTTGTCAGAAAAAATAATCACTTGTGAGTTGAATAGTCAATAATATTCATAATAACTTAAAGTTTACGGTTGAGATAGAAACTAATAACAAGTTGCCTTTTCTAGATTTACTGTTAATTAGAAATGAGAAATATATTGACATCAATTGGTCCAGTAAGTCTATCAACGCCAATAGATGTTTAAACTATAAGTCAATCCATCCAATGTTTCAAAAGATTGGTATATTTAACAATTTAAAAATAAAATCTTAACAATCAGCAATGAAAAATTCCGCCGTGAAAACTTCGAAATAGCAAAAAACATCATAATAATTATCGAATAAAGTTAATTAATAGCGTATTTTTCAGTACTCGTCCTCCGGTTTCTGTCACAGAACTGAGAAAATAACAAGGAAATGAGAGATTCAGTAGATTTATTAATTTACCTGGTATTACGAGTAGGATTCCAAAAAGCCTCAATAAATACTTAAATACAACATCAAATTAACCCCTTATAACTTCATTACCATTGGGACAATATACACGAAACTCAAAGATAAAACTACACCCCCAATAATGTCAAACGTGATATATGTACAAGATTCCTTGTAGTATGCAAGAATTTGGATAAACCTATTGAGGGTCATACGGCATTGGTTGAACACGTAAATTCAAAAAACCATCGATTTAATTTTGATAACGCTAAAATATTAGAAACAGAAAACAACTAACAAAAAAGATTAATTGGTGAAATGCTTCACATAAAAACCAACTGAAAGCTAAACAGGAAAAATAGTTTTTAATGTTCACGTACGCTTGAGCTTTCCATCATAACTTACTAACACAACATAATAATACCATCAAAATACATTTTTCTTAAAGCTGATTAAATTTGATGCGGATGTACATCAGTACAGTATTTAAGAATTCGAAGCTAAACCAACAAAAATAGTTGTTAACGTTATGATGAAAAACTTTTACTAATAAAACCCGATAGAAACATCAAAATAAGATTTTTTAGAAGCTGATATTGTCATGGGGGTAGTGACTGGGTAGAAGGTAGAGGTTTTAATGATAACAAACATATTTATTAATTACTAAATTTTACAAATACAAAAATAAATATGGAATTATCGTTTAATATTTTATTTAACAATTAGCTTTTCTTATATTAGAATCTTTCTATATTTTCTTACATAATAATATTCTTCTACATCTAATCTGTTGGTGTTTCAATCTTGGTTTACTTTGTTAAAATTCTACATTTGAATTCTCGCCAGAAAACCGTACAACTGTTCAGCACCGTTGTCCGAACTCGAATTTCCTTTTCTTAAAGTAATTAGCGATTTCGTGGTTCTGTGTTTAGACCTACTGACTTCATTCCTGGATAAAAGGAAATTCTACATCCATATGAATAACAAGAAATCCAACATCTTCGAAGTCACAGATGGGGTAGCTCAGGGATCAACATTGGGTCCGCTAATTTTTAATTTATTTATAAACGACCTTATATGATTTTGTCAATTGTGGAGATATGATCAATTATGCGGATGATACTAGTGTAATAGTTGCTGCAAAAAATTTAAATAATTTATCAGAAAAAATTAACACTGTCAATAGCCATGTAACTGATTGGTGCCAGAGAAATAAATTATTAATAAATCACTCAAAAGCAATTTTAGTGCAATTTTTTAACAGGAAACCACAAGACCAAACATTAACTCGTGCATCGGAATTTACAAAATTTCTAGGCATATTTATTGATAATAATTTATCCTGGGGAAAGCAAATTGATCATGTCTCCTCAAAATTAAATTCAGCTCATTATGCAGTATTAAAACTAAAAAGTGTAATCCATACATCATACATCCTCACTATTAGATGTCTACTATGCACTGGCATATTCCTATACATATCAGTTATATGTAACATGGGGAAAGGCTGTGAGTATTAACAGAATCTTTGTTACACAAAAACGAATTATTAGGCGCATATTCAATCTAGGATATCTAGACTCATTCCGAGAGCTTTAAGACAAATAATATTATGACTGTTGTATGCATCTACATTGTGTAAATGTGCCACATATGTGTATTAACATTTTAATGAATTTAAAAAAATTGTGACAATCATGAACACCACACAAGAAATAAAACAAATCTAATTATCCCACAACATTCAACAGTATTGTATCAAAAATCACCGAAGTACAATTGTATTAGAATTTATCATCTTTTGCCAAAACCCATGAAAAATATATAGGTCTTTAATACTTTCAAAAAACAACTACTAAATGTTTCCATACACTCAAAGAATTTGAAGATGAATGTCAGAGTCACATGTTTTAACCTAAATTTTAAGAACACTATATTTTATCTAATTTAATACTTAATTATTTTAATTTACTGACTATTCATGTCCATTAAATGTAAATGTGCTGTATTGTACTTTATATGTAATAATGGCTACGTGAATAAAGATGATTGATTGATCGGTTTGTCAGCAATATTCTTTGTTTGGCAGTTTCGAAAATGATACATGTTTAGTTGCAATGGGTCCAAAGTTAACCATTGCCGATTGCAACAATCATGCTCAGCCCTACTTACTCAATGATTATTATTAAATGATAATTTGGAAAAAGATACTTTTAAATGTTAATTAGTTATAAATAATAAATTTGGAAAAATCTTGCCTATGTGACAATAAAACGTGAAATGGATTAAAATTTTCGGATATTTTTGGTATTAGAAGCTAAACCCAAAAAATACTTTCTAATGTTTTTTAGAAACTTACGCTGGAGCTTTTCATCATAACTTACAAATAAAACATGATTAAACCATCAAATTACATTATAATCAAAGCTGATTAAATTTTACCTAATATACAGAAGTTAGGAATTAATATTTTCGAGTATTTCAAGTTAATAGTTGAAAAAGTTATTTATGCAATTTTGGTGTAAATGAAAAAATGGATATGATTTTTAAACAATTTTATTAAATAAAATAAAGCTAAAATAATATACAAAAATGATATACCTATAATAAAAACTATAATTACATTAAATAATTTAATATTCACATTTAATAAACAATAGTATAATACACAAGTAATTACAAATTACGTAGTCACTTAATTATCAAGAAGCAGTTTAGAAAAAACAAACCTATCACATGGAATTATAGAAGGAAATTATAACTTAAATCTAAATGACAATAATCGTTCATGATCTTTCAAATAAAAAATACTAATTACTTCTTAATGGCACAAATAAGAACTTGAATAATCACAATTAGTTCTAATTAATGCCTAAATAGTTCCAATTAGTACTAATTATTAGAGATTGATAAAGAAAATATCCAACTCATAGTTTTACTTCGAAATAAACAAAAAAATAATTTCTGTACTTAAATTCATGAAACTGATTAAAGTTTGAGTAATTAAGATCCAACCCAATAAATAAAGATCGTGAACGATTTTTGAGTCCGTTGGAGTGAAACAACATAGATATGTAGTAGTAAAAAGTTTTGGGTAAGAAAATATTCAAGTTCGTAGTCTAACTTTTTGATTTTACTTGGAATCGGATCTGGTTTTTAATTTTGCTCGCATCTGCAAAAATTCTTTGTTCAGACCTTTTTCCTCTTCATTCTAAAACAGAAAAATTAAAAATAACAATTGATACTTCATTTATAATTTCAAAAATTGGTGACCCCAAAATAAAACTAGTCTAAAATTTAGTCGTGATGAACCCAATTTTCTTAATGATTTTAAAAATTATACAAAAAAATTAAAATAACAATTGTTTTTAAAAATTTACCTGTGTGGGTAGATGGTTTTCTTCTAAACGTCTCGCCCTTTCGGCTAGAACTTTTTTGAATTCAGGAGTTTTGGTAGCTTTGCTAGTTTCGATTTCCCTTCTAGCGATATTGTCTTTGTGCTTTTCTAAGGCCCTTTGTAGTTCAGACTTTTGATTTAAAACATTTTTACCTCTAAAAAAATGGTGTTAAAAAAGTGTAATCTAGGTAAATGTTTTTAGGGTAGTAAAAAGTGATAATTTTGTGTAAAATCAGCAGAATTCGCTCGCTTTTATTGTATTTTCGCTCTTATTAACGTCATAGGCATGCAGAGTGTACTTTTGTTTCGTGATGTAGTGGTGCTTACATTTTTTGATTGAAAAGGAGCTCCTTGTGCAAGTTTTGTCGCTCTGCATTGTCAAGCACCGGGTTCTGAAGCTTACGGGGTATAATAAGTCCTTGCTCGCTTAAATGCGGGGGTGGCGGGGGCAGAGGGACACCTCTTTGCGTTTCAGGAATCATCGCTTCCGTTTCCTCAGCTTCCGCTACAAAAAACATGTAATTATTAAATTATCACCGAACAAATGAAGTAACACAAATAATGCTTGCCCCGCTTGAGGAAACTTTCGAAAAATTGAATTTTCCCCGTCACCATGTTTCCACGGTGGAAAAACTACCTGTTATAAGGGCTGCACTTACTGAATTTCTGCAATGAAACCTTACAGGGTGGTGTGGGTGGAGGCAAAGGCGTGTTACGCCACATGCAACCAGTTTCCATCAAAATTAGCTCTATAAAAGCTACTAATCAGTTCAATAGTTCAAGGCAATTTCAAGTTTAATGCCTCTGGGTCAAGTGCAACATCGCACTCTTTTTTCATCAATTAATACCACCTGTGCTTAAGCACTATTTTGTTGATACCTTAAATGATTCTAGGTGAAGGCTGCTTTTCATAACGAGATTAATGCCAAACACGTTTCGACTTAAACCAATTACTTTATTTTCTTAACACAAATAGTTGCAATACAAACTTTTGATATAAAAAAAACCCACATATTTGATATTTCTACTAACACCAAGGACCCAATTTTTATGCCCAAATTTTTGTATTCAATAATAAGAAAGTAATAATTTCATAAACACCCTTAAAACCTTCGAATTAATCATTAGGAAACATTTTTACTAACACCAAGGAACCAATTCCTATGCGCAAATTTTTTAAAATAAATAATAAGAAAGTAATATTACATCAACATCCTTAAAATCTTCGAAGTAATCAATAGGAAGTGTTTTTATCAAAACCAATGATAATTTAGTTTTATGAATTTTTAGTAGTGATTAAAGTTTTCCTAGTAGTTTCTCTTGTTGTAGGTTTGTAGAAGATTTCATGATTGTTGTAAATAAAAATGACTTTATTAGCCATTCATTTGAGGAAAAAAGATTGCACTCTGTTGGTGTAACGAATTTAATTGACAGTGAAAGTATAAACTTTCCCTGGTGTAATAGAAGCTGATCATCTGTGGCCATTGCTGCATGCTGTATGTTCTATACTCCACAAGGTAATTAAAATTGCGAAATAAGCATTCGCATTGTAATTTTCTTATTAAATTATTAATACTTACAATTACGCCACGCTACTTCATTAATGCGTTATAATAATTATACGCAATTTAAACAGATTTATATTACGGAAGTGCGAATATAAGTATACATTAGTAATTTTATACCAACCTGTTTCTTTTACTACCAATTTTAATTTCAGCTCTTCTATTGTCGTGTTCCCTATCGGATTCTCTTTCGTCAAATCCTAGAAAGAGAAGAATTATTAGTTTTTTTTTTAAATTTTAGACCTTACAATTTTTTTTAACAAAGTTTAGAGGAAATCAAGTTATGCTTTTAATTAATCAATTTTTAGGTGAACCACAGCAAACATTGAGGACCACAACATTTGGGTGTAGTTTGAGGCACTTTAATGAAAATTCGTACAAAATTACAATTACAAAAAAAATCATAAAAAATGAAAAACAAAATATACCTAAATTTAATTTTTGTATATAAAATCCCTACAATTTTAACTCATAAACAAAATGATCAGAGAAATATATTTTTGGTATTTTTGTTTGGTCGTCACAATGCTTCAAACTTAAAAATTCTTGAAAATACAGCCAAAGAATTTGAAAAAAATAATAAAAAATAAAGAAAAAAATATAAACTGATTTTTTTTATGTAAACTCCTTACAATTATAACTAAGTATAGTTAATGAACAAAATTAGCAAATAAACTTATTTACGGTATTTTTTGTTTGCCCTTACACCTTACACTTTAAACGAAAGAATCTTGAAAATACAGCAAAACATAGGAAAAAAATCATAAGAAATTTGAAAAAATATACAGGGTGAGTCGGGAGGAGTGCGTCAAACTTGGGGAGGTAAAAAAACGAACAAGGTAAAAAACGAAAATGTTGTTATTCAATTTTTATTAGTTTTTGAGTTATAGTGTTTTAAAAACTAAAGTTGGTAATACTTGAATACCTCTTTTCTTGGACCATGGATTGGTCGGGGTGGTTTTGACTTGCTCTCAAGGTCTTCAATTATTAGATTTTTGCTTGAATAACTGGTTAAAAATTAAGGTTTATAAAGAAAAGGCTGGATTTGGGAATGTACTAATTCGAAGTACTTTTTAAACTGCAGCTCTAAAAAACAAACTATAAGAACTTAAAAGAGCAATGGCTAGTGTTCATCGAAGAGCATAAAAATGTTTACAGATACTAAGTTTTTAAGCAGCTATTGATCATTTACTGATTTCTGGCAAAAACAGTCGATGCCAAATTCAAACCCCTGTAACTTTCAAACCATAAAAGATAGACTCCTACTTTTTTGGTTTTTTCTTGATAAAATTTGCTCTACTTTCTAACATTGACGTTTGGTGAACCACGAACGGGACACCCTGTATATTTCAAAATGTTCTATGAATTAAAAATAAGCTAAATGTATAGCTTTAGCTGAGCCTACTTAAATTTTTAAAACGCCATAACTTGAAAATTGGATAACAACATTGTGGTTTTTATATAAACTTCATTTTTTCTCTAAAATCCTTACTATTATATCCAACGATCAAAATGGGCAAGGAAATATATTTTTGGTATATTTCGTTTGGTTATATTACAACACCTTAATCTTAAATTTTTTGAAAATGCCCAAAAAGATTAAAAAAAATCATAAAAAATTAAAAAAAAAAAGTAAAATCCTTACAATTATAACTAATAAAGAAATTGAGTAAAGAAATATATTTTTGGTATTTTTTGTTTGGTCATCACAATACATCAAACTTAAAAATTCCTGAAAATACAGCAAAAGGATATGAAAAAAAATCATAAAAAGTGAAAAAGAATATAACCTTCATTTTATTATGTAGAATCCTTACAATTATAACTAATGAACAAAATTAATAAACAAATATATTTCTGGTAATTTTTGTTTGGCCGTCATAATGCTTCAAATTTAAAAAAACCTTGAAAATACAGTAAACATATGCAAAAAAATATCCTTACAATTATAAGTAATGAACAAAATTAGCAAAGAAACATATTTTTGATATTTTTTGTTTGGTCCTTACAGCCCTTTAAACGAAAACATTTTGAAAATGCAACAAAAATATGGGAAAAAATCAAAAGAAATAAAAATAAATATGAACTTCATTTTTTGACGAAAATATTTACAATAAGCAAAATGGACAAGGAAATTTATTTTTGGTATATTTTGATTGGTCGTTACTACACTTTAAACTTAAAATTCTTGAAAATGCACCAAAAAGATGAGAAAAAAATCATAAAAAATGCAAAAATAACTAATAAACAAATTGAGCAAAAAAATATATTTTTGGTATTTTTTGTTTGGTCATCACAATGATTCAAACTTAAAATTTCTTAAAAATACAGAAAAAGGATATGAAAAAAAATCATAAAAAGTGAAAAAGAATATAACCTTCAATTTATTATGTAGAATCCTTACAATTATAACTAATGAACAAAATTAATAAACAAATATATTTTTGGTAATTTTTGTTTGGCCGTCACAATGCTTCAAACTTTAAAAACCTTGAAAATACAGTAAACACATACAAAAAAATTCCTTACAATTATAACTTATGAATAAAATTAGCAAAGAATCATATTTTTAGTATTTTTTGTTTGGTCCTTACATACAGCCCTTTAAACGAAAACATCTTGAAAATGCAGCAAAAATATGGAAAAAAAATCAAAAGAAATAAAAATAAATATGAACTTAATTTTTTGTCGAAAATCCTTACAATAAGCAAAATGGGCAAGGTAATTTATTTTTGGTATATTTCGATTGGTCGTTACTACACTTTAAACTTAAAATTCTTGAAAATGCACCAAAAAGATGAGAAAAAAATCATAAAAAATGAAAAAATAACTAATAAACAAATTGAGCAAAAAAATATATTTTTGGTATTTTTTGTTTAGTCATCACAATGATTCAAACTTAAAATTCTTGAAAATGCAGAAAAAGGATATGAAAAAAAAATCAGAAAAAGTGAAAAAGAATATAACTTTCAATTATGTAGAATCCATACAATTATAACTAATGAACAAAATTAATAAACAAATATATTTTTGGTAATTTTTGTTTGGCCTTCACAATGCTTCAAACTTAAAAAACCTTGAAAATGCAGTAAACACATGCAAAAAAATTCCTTACATTTTAACCAATGAACAAAATTTGCAAAAAAACATATTTTTGGTAGTTTTTATTTGGTCCTTACAGCACTTTAAACAAAAACATCTCAAAAATGCAGCATAAACATGAGAAAAAAATCATAAGAAATAAAAAAATATATGAACTTCATTTTTACAATAAGCAAAATGGGCAAGCAAATTTATTTTTGATATATTTCGATTGGTCGTTAGTCGTTACTACATTTAAAAAATCATAAAAAAATTAAAAAAGGGTTAATTTATTATTTTTTATGTAGAATCCTTACAATTATAACTAATAAACAAATTTACAAATTGAGCTAAGAAATACATTTTTGGTATTTTTTGTTTGGCCGTAACAACGCTTCAAACTTAAAAATTCTTGAAAGTGCAGCAAAAGGTTTCGAGAAATATCATAAAATTTTTTTAAAAAAATGTATACTTCATTTTTTTATCTAAAATCCTTACAATTATATCCAATAAGCAAAATGGGCAAGGAAATATATTTTTGGTATATTTCGTTTGGTCGTTACAACACTCAAACTTCAAATTCTTGAAAATGCAGCAAAAAATGAGAAAAAAAATCATAAATTAAAAAAACATGATAACTTTTTTTATGTAGAATCCTTGCAATAACTGATAAACAAAATGAGCAAAGAATATATTTTTGGTACTTTTTGTTTGGTCAAACTAAAAATTCTTGAAAATACAGCAAAGGAATGTGAAAAAAAATCATAAAAAATGAAAAAGAATATAACCTTCATTTTATTATGTAGAATCCTTACAATTATAACAAATAAACAAATATATTTTTGGTAATTTTTGTTTGGCCGTCACAATGCTTCAAATTTAAAAAAAAACTGAAAATACAGTAAACGCAAAAAAATCCTTACAATTATAACTAATGAAAAAAATTAGCAAAGAAACAAATTTTTGGTATTTTTTGTTTGGTCCTTACAGCACTTTAAACGAAAACATCTTGAAAATACAGCAAAAATATGGGAAAAAAATAATAAGAAATAAAAATAAATATGAACTTCATTTTTTATCTGAAATCCTTACAATAAGCAAAATGGGCAAAAAAAATTATTTTCTGGTATATTTCGATTGGTCGTTACTACATTAAAAAAATCATCAAAAATTAAAAAAATGTGTTAATTTTTTTTATGTAGAATCCTTACAATTATAACTAATAAATAAATTAAGCTAAGAAATACAATTTTGGTATTTTTTGTTTGGCCGTAACAACGCTTCAAACTTCAAACTTAAAAATTCTTGAAAGTGCAGCAAAAAGTTTCGAGAAAAAACCATAAAAAAATTAAAAAAAAATGTAAACTTCATTTTTTTAACTAAAATCCTTATAATTATATCCAATAAGCAAAATGGGCAAAGAAATATATTTTTGGTATATTTTGTTTGGTCGTTACAACACTTCAAACTTCAAATACTTGAAAATGCAGTAAAAATGAGAAAAGAATCATAAAAAATTTAAAAAAAAAACATGTTAACTTTTCTTATGTAGAATACTTGCAATAACTGATAAACAAAATGAGCAAAGCATATATTTTTGGTATTTTTTGTTTGGTCATCACAATGCTTCAAACTAAAGAATCTTGAAAATACAGCAAAGGAATGTGAAAAAAAAATGAAAAAGAATATAATCTTCATTTTATTATGTAGAATCCTTACAATTATAATAATTATAACTAATAAACAAAATTAATAAACAAATATATTTTTGGTAATTTTTGTTTGGCCGTCACAATGCTTCAAACTTAATAAACCTTGAAAATACAGTAAACACATGCAAAAAAAATCCTTACAATTTAACCAATGAACAAAATTTGCAAAGAAACATATTTTTGGTATTTTTTATTTGGTCCTTACAGCACATTAAACGAAAACATCTCAAAAATGCAGCAAAAACATTGGAAAAAAATCATAAGAAATAAAAAAAATATGAACTTCATTTTTTTTATCTAAAATCCTTACAATAAGCAAAATGGGCAAAGAAATTTATTTTCTGGTATATTTCGATTTGTCGTTACTACATAAAAAAAATCACCAAGAATTAAAAAAAGGTGTTAATTTTTTTTATGTAGAATCCTTACAATTATAACTAATAAACAAATTGAGCAAAGAAATACATTTTTAGTATTTTTTGTTTCGCCGTAACAACGCTTCAAACTTAAAAATTCTTGAAAGTGCAGCAAAAGGTTTCGAAAAAAAACCATAAAAAATTTTTAAAAAAATGTAAACTTCATTTTTTATCTAAAATCCTTACAATTATATCAAATAAGCAAAATGGGCAAGGAAATATATTTTTGGTATATTTCGTTTGGTTGTTACAACACTTCAAACTTCAAATTCTTGAAAATGCAGCAAAAAAATCATAAAAAATTTAAAAAACATGTTAACTTTTTTATGTAGAATCCTTGCAATAACTGATAAACAAAATGTGCTAAGAATATGTTTTTGGAATTTTTTGTTTGGGCGTTACATTGCTTCAAACTTAAAAAATCTTGAAAGTGCAGCAAAAAGATGCGAAAAAATATCATAAAACATGAAAAAAATATATTAACTTCATTTTTTAGGTAGGATCATTGCAATTATAACTGATAAACAAAATGAGCAAAGAAATATATTTTTGATATTTTTTTGTATGGCCGTTACAACGCTTCAAACTTAAAAATTCTTGAAAATGCAGCAAAAAGTCCCAAAAAAAATCATAAATAATTAAAAAAGTATATAAACTTTTTTCGTACTTAGTTAAACACTTACATCATAATTTTCTGCCATTGCACCAAAAAAATCAAATCACTCCATTCACATCAGAACCGTCTTATTACAGTAAAATCACCTTCGTTTTTTCCATTAATTTTAAAGCGTGAGTGACTAAACAAAGCTTTTAACGAAAGGAGCGCCATTGATGGGTAAGTAAACAAAATTCCTGGCGATAACAAGTGCCGCTATTATCATATAACAACTTACAGACTTTGATAATTACGTTAACTGTAATTAAAGAAAATTAGTGACGAGTCGCGACCTTCACCAGTAAAAACAACATAAATATTATTTTAAAAAAACCAAAAAAAGTAGGATCAAATTTTTAGTTGTAATTTTTGACCACCAAATAAAACCAGAATTTTTGGTGTTTAAAGCGAATTTTTAGAGAAATCATTTTTTAGGGTTGATGATTATAGTTTAATGAAAGCTTTAATCATCTAGAAATTTTAATGAACGACTAATTTTCAATTGAAAAAAATGAAAAAGTCATTTGCTAATGAACTTTCTCCATTAGAAACAAAAACTGTAGCTAATTTTAAAATTGCAAGTCTTGGTGATTGATTTGTATTTTCGAGTGGAATTGGCGGAAATGATATTATTTCCCGTTTGAGCTTATTCACGATTTTCACAAATCAATTTTGGAAAAATATTTTTTCATACTAAAAGCAGGAAGTGTTTCGTTGCAAGTTTATTAAAACATTTACATACCGGGATTTTAGATTGCTTTGATAGAACACACTCTACTTTTAGTAGATACAGGATGTGTTGAGGATGGTAGTCAGGTTGGAACTAATTAGGGATGCATGATGTAGGACTACGCGGATTGTTGTCGATAGCAGGATTTTACAATGAAGCAAGTTGGCAAGTGTCGTTTTGTTAGTTTCGAGGACCTAAAAGCGCACAATCGGCACAAACTTTTTCTATTCAATGCGTACACTATTTTATTTTATCTCTCGAATTCTAATGAGAAATGACATAACTGCGCGCGACTAAATTCCGAAGAGTGCCCCACATTTTCTACCTTTTTAGGTTTGCTACTTTGTACATATTTATCTAGGCGTGGTAATTGCATTGCTTTAATTAATCTCAAGACCCAAGGCTGGCAATTAAAAATTTATGCGAGGAACTTCTCTCACTCATTAGTCATTACCACAACACGATTCAATTTTTATAACAAATTTCTAGCCTCATCAAATTATTTGATTGGACTCAATTTTTTAACAATCCAATTACTTCATGACATTTAAACCCAATTTCCATCACGTAATAACCACCTTCAGCAAGTTTCCACCGAAAATTTATTGGATTTCAAACCTAAACAATCTCCCTCTTGCGCCCGAATTCGAAACTAATGGGATGACGTCAAAAGTAGGTTAGTTTTCATCACGTTGTCATGATTGCCACATAACTCTAAGATGTCACCGAGATTACACCGCCTTGCACTGACCTTCTCTAACGTTATTTTGGGGGGAAATAATTTGAAACGAAAATTTACGCTCCATACCTTCCAAAAAATCATGTAAATTTCCTTTAATCACTTAAAATTTAGTATAGTTTTTATTACACTTTTTTTATAGTATAATTGAGACGATGTAGGTGTTTTAAACATGTAAATAAAGATGTTAAATAAACATTTCCCACATAATTTGAATAAACAATCACCAAAAAAAAAACAATAATAAAGTTATTAAAATGTTAATTAATGCAAACACGTAATAAAAATTTTTACACCTCACTTTTCTGGTGACTTCCTTTATATTTGTTAAAAATTAAAGTAAACTATGTGGGTGGTGTTTTAGTTGGTTGATTAAAAAGGTGTTAAGAGAGTAATTTGTAGGAAAATTTTTATATTTATAATAGAAAGTTAAACGTGAAAATTATGGAAGTAACAATTTTAGGAAAGTTTAATTAATTATTTTATTAAAGTAAACGTCTTGGAAATTAAACGTACTTCATGGTTAAAGTGCTTAAATAAATTATTATAATAATTTCTGGTTAATAACTGTAATTTAATATTAAAGTTTTTGCAAACATGAAAAATTTATCTATCAAACAATAATTTAAATAATTTCGTTGGCAATAAAATAAATTTTAATTAATTTTGGAAATAATCATAAAAATTTGACATCATGATGAAGTTTATTGCTTTAGTGGTATGCGTATAAAATTTTTCAAATTACCAACAAATTGCGTTAAAACGTTCATTCGAGCATTGAAACGCATAAAAGAAATTAAATTAACGGCAACTTTAAAGTTGGTTAACCTGTGCATGCATTCATTGCCTCTAATCCTTTTTTATTTTTATGATTTTTATAAATAAATAATAATTTACAGCACCACAAGTCAATTTATTTCGTTTTTTAACTCGAAGTTAACCTAAATTTTAGCATTTACAATTTTTAGCGTAAAACAAAATGGTATTTTCAAAACTCATTTGAATTTTTAAAACTTTAAAAGTATTCCTGGAGTTATTTTAATTGTATATATTCTTTTAATCCGGTTAAAAAAAACCTCATTTTTTTAAAATCATGCATTCAATATTGGCATGCGCTTAATATTTTTGATATTAGTCAATTTTTAAAAATGGTACAAAATTGATAATTGATTTTTCTGAAAGCTCACTAAATTCCGAAAAAGGTCGTACCATTAGATTTTTTCTTTAAAATGTTTTAAGTTAATTATACAACGTCAAACAAGAATGTTTAGTTTTATAAAATACACATATGCTTAATATTTTTAATATAAATCAGTTTTTAAAAACCATACAAAATTGTAAGTCGATTTTTCTTAAAGGAAATTAAATACTAAATAAGGCTGTGCTAGTGAATTTTTTTTTTTAAGTTGTTAGTTAATTATAGAGCGTCAAACAAGAAATATTTAGTTTTACAAAATTATATCATGCGGTTAATATTTTTAATATAAATCAATTTTTAAAAATAATACGAAGTTGGTAATTGATTTTACTTGAAGCTAAATAAATTTTGAATAAGGGTGTACTATCAGAAGTTTTAAAAAAAAATTGTAAGATAATTATAAAGCGTCAAACATGAAATATTTAGTTTTATAAATTATTCATTATTGCATGCACCTAACATTTTTGATATAAATTTATTTTTAAAAATGTTACAATATTGGTGATTGATTTTCCTAAAAGCTAATTCATTTCTGAAGAAGCCAGTACTATTAGAAGTTTTTGATAAAAGTTTGTAATTTAATTATAGACCGTCAAACAAGAAATATTTAGTTTAATAAAATACTCAATATATCATTATTATTATAAATCAATTTTTAAGAATGATACGAAGTTGGTAATTGATTTTTCTTGAAGCTGGTTAAATTTTAAACGAGGCTGTATATTTAGCAGTTTTTGAAAAAAAATTGTAAGTTAATTATAGAGCATCAAACATGAAATATTTAGTTTTATAAAATACTCATTATTGGATGCGCCTTAAATTTTTGATATAAATCAATTTTTAAAAATGGTATGAATTTAGTAATTGATTTTTCTTAAAACTAATTAAATTCTGAATAAGGCTGGACTATTGAAAGTATTTCAAAAAAATGTGTAAGTTAATTATACCGGGTGGAAACGAAACATGGGTCACTTCTATAACTTCTTTATTTATGTAAATAAAAATTTGAAATTTGACTATGTTGTATGATTTAAGAAAACACATTTTAGGCACTAAAAAGTTTTTCCGGAAGTGACATGACTTTATTTTTTTAAATGTAACACCTAATTTTTTGTTCATAATTTAAGAGAAAAGCAGTATGTTTGTAATACATTTTTTATTTTTTTTTTGAAATTTGGAAAAATCCCGAGTACAAAAAATATGAAAAACTGGTACAAGTAAATTGATTACACCCTACATATGGGATACCAAAATAATCGTATTAAAATCTTCTTTTTGAAAAACCAAGTGACCCGACATCTTTCCATAAAAAAAGAGTAATCTGCAAAAACGTTACTCAAAAAAGTTCATAAATTAATATCACAAAAACTGCATAAATAATTTTACAAAATACAATTTTCCTTAGGTATTTGTATTATTTGGAATGAGTTTTTGCAGTTTTTATCAACTTCGGATGAAGAAAAAAAAACTTTTTTTTTTCGAAATTTCAAAAAAAATTAAAAAATTTATTACAAATTTACTCTTTCTAAAATAATTTCATATTTTGAACAAAATAAAATGGGTGTTACATTTAAAAACATAATGTTGATGTCACTTCCGGTTAAACCAGAAGTCATATTGAAAAAACTTTCAGTGCCTAAAATGGGTTTTCTTGAATTATGATTGTTTGCAACATAGTCAAATTTCAAATTTTTATTTTCATTAATAAAGAACTAAAGAAGTGATAAAGGTGTTTCGTTTCCACCCAATATTTAGTTTTATAAAATACTCAATATATTGCATGCGCTTAATATTTTTGATATTAATCAATTTTTAAAAATAATACAAAATTAGAAATTGGAAAGCTGATTAAATTCTGAAAATTATTACATATATAAGACTTTTAAAAAAAAATGTTTTATGTTAATTACTGAGCGTTAAACAAGAATGTTTAGTTTTATAGAATACACATGTGCTTAATATTTTTGATATAAATCACTTTCTAAAAATGGTAAAAAATTGGTAATTGATTTTTCTTAAAGCTAATTAAATTCTGAAGAAGGATGGACTATTGGAAATTTTTAAAAAAATACTAAATTTTAATTATAAAGCATTAGATAAGAAATGTTATTTAGTTTCATGAAATACTCAGTATTGCATGCGCCTAATATTTTTGATATAAATCATTTTAAAAAAATGGTACAAAGTTGGTAATTGATTTTTCTTAAAGCTAGTTGAATACCAAACAATGGTATACTATTAAAAGTTTTTGAAAAATTTTTTGTAAGTTAATTATTGCGTGTCAAAGACGAAATATTTTGTTTTATAAAAAAAATCATTATTAGAGCCGCCTAATATTTTTGATATAAATCAATTTAAAAAAAGCAAAAATGTCAAAAGCTGATTAACCTAAAATTCTGAACAAAGCAACAGTATCATTATCGAATTTTGAAAAAAAAAAAAAAATTTTTTCACAATTTTTGAATCAATTGACATTTTTTCGAAATTTGTACCGAATGAGTTTTGGGCAACTTTTTCCATGTTTGATTAAAATTGATTGAAGTAACTTACTTATTATTTTTTTGGGTGTTGAATTGAAGTTTCTTCTGGGATGTTTGAAGAAGTACTGGTTCCCAGATGCGTCATTGAGCGACTAGTTTACACATTTAACCTCTGATAAGTCTTTTTATAGCACGAATTGTTTAAAAATTATGCTCGTATAAATACGGGCTGTTTATTCTCGCCCGCATAAAACAAGCCAAAGCCAATTACAGGTTCAGTTTCTAGCATGTACTCGTTTATTTTCCTTAAAACTTAAAACACTTTAACTGTTAAAGCTGCAACCAAGTGCAGAAAGCTTCTTTCAACTACATTCTACAGTCTCGAGGGTGAATGTATTTAAGAATAATTTGTTTGAGCAATTTTCTAATACCGTTAAAAGGAGTACCATAAGTGCTACTACTGGAATATTTGAGGAAGAAATAAATTGAAGAAAAAAGTTCATTGCCTTTACAATATTACAAATATCACACATGTTTTCTTATTTCATAATTCAAGAAATATTTTTTAATGGTGTAGTAAAATGATTAATTGATTGAAAATTAGGTGGCATTTTCATAATTTTTGCTCTACTTTCTAATTTTTTTTCTTGAAATGACGAAGATTTAGCCGAAATAATGAAATCACGCTTAATGTAAGTTGTAACCGCAAAAAGAGGTCGTGTTATGTAAATATAGTTAAATGCTTGCTCAAAATAAACTAATGGATGTAGGTTATTAAAATATCATAAAATTTAGTGATGATTTTTTCGTTGTGCAATTCCTTCAGGTGATATTTAGAAATATTCAAGTATTTTATAAATACCCAAATAAATATAAGCTATTTTAGTTGAAAGCTTATGTACATAGTATATTTCTAGATCGTTAGACCTTGATTGCACAATTTTTTACGCCTATGTTGGTTTTATGTATAAGTCGATCAACCTTGATGCATTTTACGAATGCACAATATTAAGTCGCTTGACTATATCCTCATTTAAAAATATAAAATTCTACGACTAAAATGCGTCTTGTAAGTTATTTTTTTGTTTTGAGATAATTTATATAGAAAGTGAAAAATGGAATAAAACAATAAACAGGAGAACAATGTTGAAGTTGTAATTAACACCTAAAAGCACTTCCCTGAGAAATGATGAGGATTATTATTTATCGCGACATCTTGCACGGATGTTATGAAAAGCTTTCTTTTTTTTAGATTAAATTTATATGAAAGCAAAATTAAATTATTCGCTTAACTCCCATTGATTTCTTGAAATATCAATTGAAACCTTGCCTAAAGCTGCACCCTCTGGCATTTCCTTAAATAGAATTAATTACGCCTAATTGTTTTGACGCTAATATAGACGTCAATATTCTAAAAGGAAAAAGTAATAAGTAAGTTCATTTTGAACTAAATTATTTATAAAAATTTTTAAATTACTAATTATTATTGCATCACTTCATTGCACTAATTGAGTAATAAGTAGGAATGACAGATGGCGACAGCAGCAGGAAGAATATTTTCACATAAATTTAATAATTAAGAAATGCATTGTTTACTTGTTGATTGTTGATAATGAAGCAAGTTGCGTGCAAAAGTTTTGCATTGTTAACGCGGTGTTTGGTAATTTGTTTGCGTCACATTTATCGCCTCTGCTCCATTCCGCAATTCAATCTATTAATTAGGAAAGAGGTGGATGTCATTTCTAACCAATTTACGAAAGATCATTAAAAATCTTGAGTAATTAATGTGAAATTGACCTCAAACCTACAATTAATTATGCCAGTTGCAAAAAATTTATTGCTTATCCCATTATGAAATTATAAAAATTAGTGCAGAATTTACATTTTTTTTTACTTTCATACATCACTTATTTTATTATCAAATACAAATAACGATAATATGCAAAATGCAACATAATTATCTAACCTTCCCAAAATTCTAAATTTCAATTTAATCCCTTCAATTTCTTTTATGTTTATTAATTTTAAAAGTGCTAAAAAATTAAAAAAATTTTGAAAATATTTGGTCAATTTTAGATCATCAAACAAAAAATATTTAGTTTCATAAAATATTTTTGATATAAATTAATTTTTTAAAAATCTACAAAATTGTTAATTAATTTCTGAAGAAGGCTGTACCATTAGAAGGTTTTAAAAAAAATCGTAAGGTAATTGGAAAGCATCAAAAAATAAATATTTAATTTTATAAAAAATGTGACTAATACTTTTGATAAATAAATCATTTTTTTTTTAAATGGTACAAAATTAATAATCGTTTTTTCATACGCCTAATATTTTTGATTTGAATCAATTTTTAAAAATGATACAAAAAGCTAATTAATTTCTGAAGAAGGCTTTACCTACTATTAGAAGTTTTTGAAAAAAAATCGTATATTAATTATTGTCCGCTTAGTATTTTTGATATCAATTAATTTTTAAAAATTGTTCAAAATTGGTAATTGATTTTCCTGAAAGCTAATTAATTTCTGAAGAAAGTTGTACTATTAGAAGTTTTTGAAAAAAATTCGTAAGTTAATTGTAGAGTCTCAAAAAAGAAATATTTTATAAAAATACTCATAATTGCATGCGTCTAATATTTTTGATATAAATTGATTTAAAAAAAAAGGCAAAAGGATCATAATCGATTTTTCTTAAAGCTAATTAAATTCTTAACAAAGTTGTACTATTAGAAGTTTTCGGAAAAAAATCGTAAGTTATTTTATAAAAATACTCATTATAGCATGCGCTTAATATTTTTGATATAATTGATTTAAAAAAAAATGTCAAAAAGATCATAATCGATTTTTCTTAAAGCCAATTAAATTCTAAACAAGGTTGTACTATTAGAAGTTTTTGAAAAGAAATAGTAAGTTAATTGTAGAGCCTCAAAGAAGAAATATTTTATTTTATAAAAATACTCGTTATTGCATGCGTCTAATATTTTTGATGTATATTGATTTAAAAAAAATGGCAAAAAGATCATAATCGATTTTTCTTAAAGCCAATTAAATTCTAAACAAAGTTGTACTATTAGAAGTTTTTGAAAAGAAATAGTAAGATAATTGTAGAGCCTCAAAGAAGAAACATTTTATTTTATAAAAATACTCATTATTGCATGCGTCTAATATTTTTGATGTAAATTGAATTTAAAAAAAATGGCAAAAAGATCATAATCGATTTTTCTTAAAGCTAATTAAATTCTAAAGAAGGTGGTACTATTAGAAGTTTTTGAAAAGAAATAGTAAGTTAATTGTAGAGCCAGAAAGAAGAAATATTTTATTTTATAAAAATACTCGTTATTGCATGCGCCTAATATTTTTGATATAAATTGATTTAAAAAATGGCAAAAAGATCATAATCGATTTTTCTTAAAGCTAATTAAATTCTAAACAAGGTTGTACTATTGGAAGTTTTTGAAAAAAAATCGTAAGTTAATTGTAGAGCCTCAAAGAAGAAATATTTTATTTTATAAAAATACTCGTTATTGCATGCGCCTAATATTTTAGATATAAATTGATTTAAAAAAAAATGTCAAAAAGATCATAATCGATTTTTCTTAAAGCTAAATAAATTCTAAACAAGGTTGTACTATTAGAAGTTTTTGAAAAAAAATCGTAAGTTAATTGTAGAGCCTCAAAGAAGACATATTTTAGTTTATAAAAATACTCATTATTGCATGCGTCTAATATTTTTGATATAAATTGATTTAAAAAAAATGTCAAAAAGATCATAATCGATTTTTCTTAAAGCTAATTAAATTCTAAACAAGGTTGTACTATTAGAAGTTTTTGAAAAAAAATCGTAAGTTAATTGTAGAGCCTCAAAGAAGACATATTTTAGTTTATAAAAATACTCATTATTGCATGCGTCTAATATTTTTGATATAAATTGATTTAAAAAAAATGTCAAAAAGATCATAATCGATTTTTCTTAAAGCTAATTAAATTCTAAACAAGGTTGTACTATTAGAAGTTTTTGAAAAAAAATCGTAAGTTAATTGTAGAGCCTCAAAGAAGACATATTTTAGTTTATAAAAATACTCATTATTGCATGCGTCTAATATTTTTGATATAAATTGATTTAAAAAAAATGTCAAAAAGATCATAATCGATTTTTCTTAAAGCTAATTAAATTCTAAACAAGGTTGTACTATTAAAAGTTTTTGCAAAAAAAAAAGCGTAAGTTAATTGTAGAGCCTCAAAGATGACATATTTTATTTTATAAAAATACTCATTATTGCATGCGCCTAATATTTTTGATATAAATTGATTTAAAAAAATGGCAAAAAGATCATAATCGATTTTTCTTAAAGCTAATTAAATTCTAAACAAGGTTGTACTATTAGAAGTTTTTGAAAAGAAATAGTAAGTTAATTGTAGAGCCTCAAAGAAGAAATATTTTATTTTATAAAAATACTCGTTATTGCATGCGCCTAATATTTTTGATATAAATCCATTTTTAAAAATGACACAAAATTATAAAACTATTTTTCATAAAGCTAATTAAATTCTGAATAAGGCTGTACTAGTGAATTTTTTTGAAAAAGGTAATTATAGAGCGTCAAACAAAAATATTTAGTTTCATAAATTACTCATTATAGCAATATTCATATAAATCAATTTTTAAGAATGATACGAAGTTGGTAATTGATTTTTCTCGAAGCTAATTAAATTTTAAACAAGGCTGTATATTTAGCAGTTTTTGAAAAAATATGGTAGGTTAATTATATAGCGTCAAACTTGAAATATTTAGTTTTATAAAATACTCATTATTGCATCTTTTGATCTATATTATTTTTTTAAATGTTACCAAATAGGTAATTAATTTCTGAAAAGGCTACACCATTAGAAAATTTTGAAAAAAAATCGTAAGTTAATTGTAGAGCCTCAAAGAAGAAATATTTTATTTTATAAAAATACTCATTATTGCAAGCGCCTAATATTTTTGGTATAAATTAATCTTAAAAAATGGCAAAAAGATGATAATCGATTTTTCTTATAGCTAATTAAATTGAAAACAAGGCTGTAATATTTGAAGTTTTTGAAAAAAAATTGTAAATTAATTGTAGAGCGTCAAACAAGAAATATTTAGTTTTATAAAAAGCTCATTATTGCATGCGCTTAATATTTGTGATATAAATTCATTTTTTAAAATGGTACAAAATTGGTAATTGATTTTCTTAAAAGCTAATTAATTTCTAAAGAAGACTGTACTCTTAGAAGTTCTTTAAAAAAAATTCGTAATTAATTGTAAAACGTCAAAGAAGAAATATTTAATTTGATAAAAATACTATTAAATTAACTATTGCATGCGTCTAATATTTTTGATATAATTTTTTAGAAATGGTACAAAATTGGAAATTGATTTTTCTTAAAGCTCTTTGAATTCTGAACAAGGATGTACAATTAAGAGTTTTTGAAAAAATTGTAAGTTAATTGTAGATCGTCAAAGACATTTAAATTTATACAATACTCATTATTGCATGTGCCTAATATTTTTGATATAAGTCATTTTTAAAAAGGGTACAAAATTGGTTATTGAATTTTCTTAAAGCCAATTAAATTCTGAACAAGGCTGTACTATTGGAAGTTTTTGAAAAAAAAATTCATAAGTTAATTATAGATCATTAAACAAGAAATATTTAGTTTTATAAAATACTCATTATTGCATGCACCTAATATTTTTGATATAAATCAAAATAGGACCAATTGGTAATTGATTTTTCTTAAAGCTAATTAAATTTTGAATAAGGCAGTACTATTAGAGGTTTTTGGAAAACTGTTTTAAGTTTATTATACAGCGTAAACAAGAAATATTTATGTTTATAAAATACTCATTATTGCATGCACCCAATACTTTTGAAAAAATCATTTTTTTTTTAAATAATTAATCGGTAATTGATTTTTCTTAAAGTTAAAATTCTGAACAAGGGTGTACTATTAAAAGTGTTTGAAAAAAATTTGACAAAGTCACTTATAGAGCACCAAACAAGAAATTTAAAAAAAAAAATCGAGCACTGATTTTCCTAAAGCTCATTAAATTCTGAGCAAAATTATATAATTAGGGATTTAAAAAAATATTAGTAAATTATCAGGTGTTCCTTTTTTCGAACTGTTGGTTTGTATTTAAACTTTTAAGGGAGTCGACGTTTCGAAAAAAACAGGTTACTTTACTCTTCAGAAATACATCAAAATGGTTTTATTACATTAATTATCACTTAACAAGCATAAAATTAATTAAAACTGGATTATTTAACATAATAATTATTAACGACAAATAATAATTTTCTGATGGAATTATAACAATAATTATTAAAAATGTAGCATTATCCAAAAGTAAGAACGAAAGCGTTTCTTTCCTAAAAGTTTAACCCTAGTCATCATCTTTTATTATAAAAATGGTCACGAGTCTTCAAAAATCTTCGATGGGACTTTCATATACAGGGTGTTTCTGAACAAGTGTCGAATAATTTAGGAATGGATTTTTGGACCAATTTTAAGACAAAAAGTAAGAATAATTTTTTTCGCTAAAATATGCTCCATTTCGGAAATGCAGGACATTGAAGTTTACTCATTTTTTTCAATGTTTTTAATTTTTTTTCAGATTCTTAATTAAACTTATATTCTTCAAAACATTCCTAATTTTATCTAATTTTGCACAGAAATAAAACAATTTTATTTAATTTTGTAGACATTTAGAAATATCAAGTGGTTTATTTTATCCCATAACTTCTAAACGCAGCAAGTTATCAAAAAGTTTAAAGCGAGTAAAAAGTTAAAAAAAATGTGTAAAGAAGTGAATAATTAATTTTTTTCATTACTATGATGTTGTACAAAAAAGTTACAGAGGGTTCAAAGGGTTAAATCACCCGAAAAACTTCACCCTAACTTTTTTTGAAAATTTGCTAATTCATCTCAAGGGGGCTGCCAATATTAAGTTATGTGCAAAATTTGAGCCAATTATTATTAAAAATATAGATTTTATGTTAAAAAATAGAAAAAAACTTCAATGCCCTGCATTTCCGAAATGAAGCATTTTAGCGAAAAAAATATTCTTACTTATTGTCTTAAAATTGGTCCAAAAACCCTTTCCTAGATTATTCGACACTTGTTCAGAAACCAGAAACACCCTATACAGGGTGTCCCGTTCGTGGTTCACCAAACGTCAAGGTTAGAAAGTAGAGCAAATTTTATCAAGAAAAAACCCCAAAAAAGTAGGGGTCTATCTTTTATGGTTTGAAAGTTACAGGGGTTTGAATTTGGCATCGCCCGTTTCTGCCAGAAATCAGTAAATGATCAATAGCTGCTTAAAAACTTGGTAAAAAGATTTTAAAAAAATATAATTTTAAAGCTGAAAGTATTCTCTTTCCATTGGTAACAATGATAAAACACAAATCGTTTATCAAGTATTAAAAAAATAGAAAAGAAAAAAAATCCAGAAAAAAATTGTTTTTTTAGCAATTTTTGAAGATTTTCTCCAAGACTTATTAAAGGTGTGTTTTTTTAATTTTCTAAAAATTCGTTATATTCTCTAGAAACTATGAAAAATTTTGAAACCCCAACTATTTTTATGCACTCACTAGAGCCTTCTAAACTTACTCCTATGAGAATTAATTCTAAGCATAGTTAGTTATAATTGAGGTTATTTATTAATACAACTGTTTCAAAAGCCATCAAAATTTAACTTTTGCTTATCAAAATTGATCATTTACTGATTTCTGTCAAAAACGGGCGATGCCAAATTCTGTAACTTTGAAACCTTCCCCTACTTTTTTGGTTTTTTCTTGATAAAATTTGCTCTACTTTCTAACCTTGACGTTTGGTGAACCACGAACGGGACACCCTGTATATTTGCCATTTTTTTATAAATGGTTTTACATGTTGTATTTTATCTTCATAATTCAACTTTTTGGTGCGGTTCTTCTGAATTAGGTTAGGAATCTTAACTATTGAGTTACCGAAATAATTAGCAAAAAATACAGGTTTTCTGAATTGCCTGTATTTTGTTTATCATTGATTCTATTTTCATCTGAAAGCAACCTGCTTTCAAAACGTGAACTCCCTTAAAAGTTTAAATAAAAACCAATAGTTTGAAAAAAACGCTTTTAATACATCGACCTCTCACAAATATTTTTGTGTTGTTCAAAAATTATTATTTTGATTGTGTGATTGAAGATGCGTGATGTAAAAATAAACAAAACTAGCCCAATTTTTAAAATTCAAATTTCGTACTGGTTTAGATAATAGAAAAATGAGGTAATACATATAATTTAAAATCCGTTAAAAAGTTAATTAAGTTAAAAGCAGAATCAAATGAAAAAAAGTAGTGATATAACTGGTGGAATAAATTAAAATTCATGTTTTCTCAAGGTTAGCTATAAAATGTGATTATGCACAAGAACGTCGTGATTGCTCGAGTTAAATAAAATTACCAACAATTAATTAATGAATTAATTAAATTTAGTAGAATTTCGGTTATAATTCATGACTTACGTTGTTGTTGCATAAATTAGTATTTTTCCGATAATAATCATCGTTATCATCGTCGTTACGATTTTTACAACAAAAGCACCACGTCATGGTTTTTCTAATAAAAAATAAAACGCGGCACTCAAATCTGAGTTAACAAATCTACTGAGAGGTAAATAAAACCACTTGCATATCGCTAGACTAAGTAAGTAAAACTGCGGGAATTATAAATAAATCTGACATACCAACTCATGATAATGACCAGAAGTTCGGATAAATGTTTACGTCTTAAAGTCCAGGATGCGTTATCAGTTCTTGTAATTTCGTGAAATTCGACACTATCACTTGAAATTGCCGAATCAGCTCGAAGTTAAGCACACTTTGCGCAGATTTAAATATTTTAAATAAAGCGTTCGCGCAGCGAGAAAGCCAACGACTGTTTTGTTGAATTCGTTGAATTGTTGATTACTACATGCTTTTGCTTTGGTGAATGTGGAAGGAGCAATTTGCTCGTTAATTGTGGAACATGGTACATGTTCCATCCCACTGGAAATATTGCAAGACAGGTGACCCAGGCAGGTATAAAATACCTGGAAGATTCTACACTTTTTAATTCCAATCTTTTACCTGATGTCTACCATACATCACAGACAACCAAATTTTTTGTATCATCAAATCAGTTGATTTTTTCCAAATTTCATGATTTTTCAATCAAACTAACCCAACATTTTGTGGAAACATTTTACTTGGAATTTTGGAGGAACGTTACAAATTCAAAAAATTAAAAAAAAATTAAGTATAAACTTAATTTTCTTATGTAAAATACTTACAATAATAACATGATGAGGTAAGAAACATATTTTTGATACCTATTTTTTGTTTAGCCGTTACAATGCTTCTATCTTGAAAATACAGCAAAAAGATGCGAAAAAAATCATAAAAAAATCTACTCACTTTTCCAGTTAATTTGAAGTCAGTTTTATTTCCAAACAAATAATAAATAAAATTACAACCCGCATAGTGGTTTTACTTAAATGGAATTGAAAATACCCATCTTATTCATGAAAGCAAGTTGTAAAATTAATAAATTTATTGATAAACCTTATCAGTGATGAGTGATCAAATGGGACGTAGTAATAATTTATCAGGAATGTCAGGTATTTATATCAGAGCTTTTCTCGTAAGCATAACAAACAAAAAACATTAATCACAAATAATGGGAAATAATAAAAAGAAAAAATGTTTCAATCAAAAAATCGTAAAAAGGGCATTACCCCGCAGCTTTAAGAAGTAGCTCAAAAAATTAAAATGATTGAATATAACATAATAAAACCAATTATGCCATTTATTATTACATTAACAACAAAATCGTGCTTTTATCTCCAGATTTTCATGTAATAAATCTACTCGCTGCCTTGTTATGATATTTAAATAATTAAATATTCAAATTCCTACATTTCTCAATAATTCCAATATAAACCCAAAAATTATAATAAAATATTCAGGTATTAATTAATAATATTAATTTTCTTGCAAAACATTTGCCTAAGTGGTAAGAAAGTTTAAAACCTGCACAAGTTCTTATGCACTTTCGCTGGCCATTTTTATGTCATAATACTTTCGATTATATTGGAAACAAGATTTATTATTAATGTGATCTCACAATTCACATTTTTATTTACAATTTTATCTCATATCCACTCAAACAATTTATTATTCATACCCAACATAAATAAATAAACACTTATCATTCATTTTAAATAAAATTAATAATTATGAACATCAATAAAAATATAATAATACGAAAAATAAATTAATAATAAAAAATATCTGGAACACCCTGTATATTGATTTAAAAAATTAATAAAAAAAATAAAAATAAATTATATAAAATAAAAGCAGGAATTTTAAATATTAATTTATACATTACATGTATTAAAAATAAACATATAGTTTATATAAATAATTTTAATAATTAAATGTGCTCTGCAACCAAACATACACAAAAAAGATAATTTGGTTGCGAACAAACTTAACATGCAAACTAATATAATTGCGCACATTAACAAGAAAATAAATTTAAATTAATTTAATAAACAATATATTACATCTATTATTACTAAAAAATAAAATACGAGTACACTAAAAAATTATTTACCTCTTCTTGATTTTCAGGAATAGCAGGTTCGCAAGGAGTGTTGTTTTCAGGTGAACTGGGCATTTTGTATAAACAAATAACATGCCGGTTTCGCGTCCTTAATAATTATTTAACCCCTTCGCAGCGAGGTTAAGTTACACCCTCTTTTAAAACAGACAAATTTATCTAAATATACAACGATAAAAAGGTTTAATTAATTTTAAAGGCAAGGCAAAAGCGTAATTAATGCCCTCATTGAAATTTTTAACCACTTTTATGTTATAAAAAACGATTTTTCACACCCTCTTTTCATTTAAACCGCTGCTTCGAACGCCATTTGTAAACTAAAATCAGCCGGTAAGGGTTGAATTGAATTAGGGGAGGATGCATGACTTTTTTTAAAAAATACGCAAAATGAAACGTTAAATATATTAAAATCTTTAAAAAAAATTCTGTATTATTATTATCAATTATATTGAAGTTTTAAAATATTATTGATATTCGTAAGTTTGTTGTAGGCAACTTAATTTACACCAAATAGCTGCTTTTCATTTGAATATTATTGGAATGTCATTTACAGAACGCTGTATTATCGGCTTGGAAATTTGATTTATTTTTTAAAATTTTTAAACAATTTTACTGATAAAATTACAGATTGGCAGTAATTTTTTCTAATTTTTTTCAGATGAAAAACTTTAAACAATTTATTAGAAATTAGAAAATAATGTTTTGAGAAATTAAAGTATACACAGGGTGTCCCAATAGAACTTTCGCAAATATCTAAAAAAAAAAGTATACAGGGTGAGTTTTTAGTGCGAAATCGGAAGATATATCTTTTATTTTAAGAGATAGGAAAAAACGTAAATTACAAAATTGCATGGTTTATGGATGCGCATATCAAAAAATTATTTTTGTCTATACTGGGTGTTTCGTAACTGTAGCGTAGGTTATTCCATCTTTTTTTAATGGAACACCCTATATATTTTTTGATATTTGGATAAACATATAGCTAAAGAATACAACGATATTTTTTTGAAATTTTGAGTGTGTCCTTAATTTTTTATCGGAAATTTTCTATAAAATTTATCACATTTAGACATATTTTTAGAAATTTATACTGACCTTATTATTAACATTTAAAAAACAATTTTTATGTCATTTTGAAACATGGACTTTGATGTATTTTTAGTACATTTTTTTTTCGAATTTTATTATAAATGGCGGCAGCTATGGAGGTGTAAAAAATGAAAACTAGATAGGGATGTATTTTAATTTTTTTAAATGGAACACCCAGCATTTTTTTACAAAATATTGTTCCTCTTTAAGTGTGCTTTAACTTTTATACAAATCATTTTTCGCTAAAATTTTCTAAAATTATGTCGAAATTTGATAAATTTTATAGAAAATGCCCGAAAAAAATTAAGTGCACGTTCAAATTTTCAAAAAACAAAAAATATCGTGGTATTCTTTAAATTAGTGTTAAACCAAATATGAAAAAATATACAGGGTGTCCCATTAAAAAAAGCGAAATAGCTTTTGCGCTTCAGTTACGAAACACCCAGTATAGACAAAAATAATTTCTGGTTATTCAGATCATAAACCATGCAATTTTGTAATTTAAGTTTTTTCCCATCTCTTAAAATAAAAGATATATCTTCCGATTTCGCATTAAAACCCTGTATAATTTTGTAAAATAATCCTGCATTTTTATTAAAAATTGTGTATATTTAATTTATGCAAAGAAGTAAACAAAAAAATAGTTTTATCGCAAATACTTATTAAACTTATCAGCTAAAATCCATGCGATTTTAATTTACATAATGTCTGGCAAGAAATTTCAGGTACTTAAGATAATATTTCTGACGCAACAAAACTTGCTTTTACTGCAAAAACTTCCAAAAAGATAAGATATTATTTCTAATCACATAAAGTGTGACCTTTAGATAAGAGCAAATAATATTTGTGTTCAAAACTTCATTTCCCGGATCCCACACATAAATAAAACAAATGATGTAATTTAAATTTTATTTATAATATAGTTAATTTAATTAATATAAATAAATTTCTTAGTCCTGCTAAGAAGTATTTTTTGATAAAACTAACATGAAACCAAAAAAACCTTGAAATAAAATAATACTGAACCCAATTAAGTGCAGCTAAATTTAAAAGTGCAAATTATATTTTAAGAATAATTTATTAAACATATTTAAGTGGCAAGGAGTATAAAATCTTTGCTACTTAGCAATGTAAAAAATGCAATAATACATTCCAAAAAGCCGGGATTGTTGTATTTATCTAAAAATCGTGCAAAAATATTAATAGTTTGATGGTAGTAAATTTAAATTTTCTTGGGTTACAGCTTAAAACTAAGAATAATATAACAGTAAATGATTATAATTATATGTAAACAGAGTAAAACCAATTAATTTTGGAATGTATTATATAACGGGAATAATTAGGATATTGCAGGTGGTGTCCCATTAGAATCCTAAAAATAGCAAATTTAATCACACAAATTTTATGCAATATTAATTAATTACATTTCCATTTCCGTTTTGGGGTTTATTTAAAGGATTTTCGCCACTTCTTCGATTTTGAATTAACCAAGAATGTATGAAAAATCCAATAGCCAAAAAAATTGTCATGAATATATAAAAATCAGCAGAGGAGTCATTTTGTTGTTGAGTATTTCCTGGAAATTTTTGTAATAATCACAAAAAAAATATTCAGAATCAGACGCCAAAAAATTAGAAAAATATATTTTATTTTCAATTCTTTTGAATTCAGGTTTGATTTTGAAAAAAAAAATTATGTAGTTTTATCAAGGACTGTATGTGTAACGAAATATTAAAAAATTAAAATTTTTTGTTTTCAATTAAAAAAATAAAATCTGAAAAAGTGACCAACTATTTTCAATTTTTTTCTAATATTTCGACTCTGGCTCTGATTTTGAAAAATTTTTGACATGTGTAGTTTTACTTAGTACTCTATGTGTAAAGGAACATAAAAAAATACAATTTTTTGTTATCATTTAAAGAAATAAAATCTGAAAAACTAGTGTTCTTTTTATTTTTTTTTTCCTAATTTTTTGAGTTTCAATAAACTTTTTTATTCTTTTACTGAGAACTGTATGTACTTTTATTTTAATACAGGGTGTCACATTTGACGTTGAACTGTATGGGTATCTTTATTATTATTGGAGATAGAAAATCGGTTAAATGGACAAAGTAGTAGAGATTTTTTCGAATATTAATAATTCATTTACAAAAAATTTGAATATCGCATCGTTCCAACGCTATCTTAAAAAAACAAGAAAATGTGATTTTTAAAATATGGCTATAACTTCTTTATTTTCTGTGGTACCAAAAAAGTTTTTTGACATAATACAGACAATTTTTTGTGTGCAATGGAGTAAAACAAATGAATATTTTTTTTCGCTAACGGATTGACCGGAAATTAACAAAACTTATTTATTCTTATGGCAGCCATATTGGATTTACACATATTCGGAATCAGTATTTTTTCTGAGTAATTTGGTATGCCATATGTTATATTTAAAAAAAATTTAATTATTTGATTTTACAAACTAACATTAGACTTTAAGAGATGTAAATTGTCAATAACATAAATGTAACTATTTAAAATATTAAATGTAAAATAAATCTTAACACATGTATTGACAGTTTATATCTATTCAAGGCCATTTTTGGTTAGTAAAATAAAATTATTTCTATTTTTCTTAAAATATTACCTATAATATATCAAATTACTCAGAAAAATACACTACACATAAGAAAAAAATAAGTTTGGTTCATTTCCGGTCAATCCGTTGGCGAAAAAAACTATTCATTTGTTTTACTACATTGTACACAAAAATTATTGTTATTGCCATATTTTGAAAATCGCTTTTTCTTGTTTTTTCAAGATAGCGTTGAAACGATGTGATATTAAAATTTTTTAATTTATTAATATTTGAAAAAATCTCAACTACTTTGTCCATTTAACTGACTTTCTATCTCCAATAATAACAAAGATACCCATACAGTCCAATGTCAAATGGGACACCCTGTATAATGAAAATTAAAATTTTGCCCCTAAATGTAAAAAATTAACAAAAACCACTTTGTACTGCCTTAACATGGATAATTCATTATTCATCGAAATTATATTATGGTTTTATTACATTAATAAACATTTATCTAAGATAATTTTTTTTGTGGAATTACTGATTAGACAATAGTAATTTATAGGAGGTCAAAAAAATTATGTGGGTTTGTAATACGAAGTAATAGCATATTTTAACTATTAGCTTTAAGCTACATTATCATTTTTGGCATTATTTTGATAAATCATACCTTCAACGAAACATTCGTTATCTGTACAGTGGTTTTGCGATTGTCTTAGCTGAAAATACATGAATATAAACAAAACGTAAATGAACTTGTGATTAGTAATATTACCATCGATAGAAGCCTTCGCATGGACAGCTCATGCCCCCAAACATACTCACACAGGTCGAAATTTTCATCACCCATATTTTGGAATATTATTGAGCACTTAAATAATCTAAACAACAAAAATCAATCAAAAGTAGTCCAATTTTATCTTGACCTACCTACCACCTTAAAAATCACAGCTAATTTGTCTCACTTATCATGCATTCATTTTCTAGTAACTTTGAACGCAAATATGTTATGGAAGTTTACTTGATAATTACACTTTTTATAACATATTTATCAACAATAAAGTGACATGTAAATACACTATTGGTCAAGTCAAAAACAGTCAAAACTTGAACTGTATGAAGTTAGTCATATAAAAATGAGGATACGGTGCTTTCAAAATTAAATATAATTTTATTCCTCTCGCGGTAAAACCCAGAACTTCCTTCAGCGTCCTCTAGAGTTAAAATCGCGAACTTCGCTTCACGCACATATTTAGCAGCGCCTCTTAGTGGAATAACTATGAACTTTCATAGATGACGCCACCGCCAACTGATTTTAAGAAGGGCTCCTAGCGGTGGAACGTATTAACTACCGCAGTTCAGCTATTTACTGCTTGAGCGCTGTTAAAAATTCAAACTTCACCCTTTTCTCCATAGAGGGAGCTTCAAAAAAAATATAACACTGAAGTTAACAACGAAACGACTACAGAATTATAGGAATTTTAAATAATATAAATTAATTATTGTATTTAATTTTAAATAAAATAATTAAATAAAACGATTTAATTTTTTATATCAACAAATTCTCAAACATGTGATTAGAAGTTATGCTACCTTTCCAACCTCTTAGCTATTGACATTTGAAGATAAGGTTCTAATTTAAAATGAAAACCATAATAATTTTCAGCTTATTTATAATAAAAATAGATAGCTTACACACATATTCAAGCTATTTTTCATTTAAAGATCAGTGCAAAGATGTGTGCTCCGATAGTTTTTTCATATTACCTCAGGTATAAATTTTTTCAATAATTATTTTATTATAAACTTAATAAATTGCAGGATAAAGAAGCACAGAGCATTTGTGAGAGAGGATGTAGGTTTTTTAACTTAATTTCGTTAACAGATAATTATAATATAACTATTACAACAGAAAAATGCGAATCATGTAGGTGTAAAATAAGAAGAATTATTAAAGTTTAAATTGTAAATTTTAGCATGTGAAGAAGCGTATGATAATAATTTAAAAAACACCTGCAATATCGGGTGTTCGATGATGTCAAAAAAACGTATATTGGATGAAGAAAGTTTTAATATATTAATGTCGATGGATGGTGTTGCAGATTTAAAATTGGTCGAACCTGAATTTTCCGTTTTCAGCTCTGAATTTAGGAGTGGAGAAAATGAGTTGGTTTATAAAATTCCTGAAACCAATATTAGGACAATGCCAATTCAAGAATTTATCGAGTTTGCACAAGAACGGCATAGGGATGATTGGTTGGATTGCGCTGCGAGGAATTCAGGAGTACCGAAATGGGCTTTACTTGGAGGGATAATGGCTGGAAGTTTTCTTGCTCTCTGGTTGACTCTAACAAGCGAGAAGAAAGTCGAGGAACTCGATGATCAGGTTTTAGTTGAAAAAGATTTTGATTATAAACATGGTTTTTATTACGATGCAGGTAATGATTTTGACATTACCAAAACTAAAATATCTGATAATTTGGAATTTAAAAATGAAAACGTTGAAAAATCATTACAAGTTATTTAAATTTAAGTCTTGGGTCAAGTTAATTTATTTTTAATGCCAAAAAGTAGTTATAATTTTAATTGCACTGTAAAGTTTTGTTTATAACAAAAAATATGGCTAAAATAATTTAATTTATAATTTTTTAAGTGCACAATTTTTTTTTTTAATTCAAGCATGGGTGCAATATTAATTTTATTAAATGTAAATAAATAATACCAATATTCTATTTAAACTAAAATATTTTTATGACTATTTAAAATATGTTCTTAATGTACATTTAAACCCTATTATCCTAACCAATGTATTTATTAAAAGTTCCAATTTATTATTAAATGTATGAAATATATAGTTAAATCATGAAACCAGGCTATTTTATATTGCGAATCAACCGAATTTTGGTATTAAAATTCCTAAGATTTTACATGTTTTGTGATCTCACTGTATATTTAAAAATTCTTGTAGTTAAATGTTCATTAATAGAATATTCAGTAGAATCAAAATTAAAAACCCCAAAAAAGTGTATTATAAATATTTTAATTGTATTTTAAGTACCCTACATTCCAATGAGTGTAAAATCACAATTTAATTATCTTATTAAAGTGGACTAAAAATCTCGAGTTAAAAAGCAATTTGTGATGTTGAAAATGTATTTTTCTGAATTTTTGAGTCTTATATTTATTGTAAACGTTTGAAGAATAAAAAAAATCACAAAAAAACTAGTATTATTTAATAATCTGCTGCAGTATTCGCTAAATAATCCCGCCTACCAATATTTGATGCTTGCTTAGTTTGTAACGCCTCCAATTTTGGACAGTCGGTAATTCTATGACCCAAACCACCACAATAAGCGCAACCTTTATCATCTAAAAAATTAAAATTAATAATTTTATAAACTAATACGTTAACATTACCTCCTAAATTAAGATATTTCTCGTTTTCTGAGAATAATTCGGCCAAAAATTGGGGCACTTTTTGATTTGCTTCCATTAACAAGTGTTTGAGATCAAGAAGTACGGATTCGTCATTCGATTTGTTTATAAAAGTTGTGGCCATTCCACCTTTCCCAGATCGACCTGTTCTTCCTATTCTATGAACGTAATTTTCTACATCGTCAGGCATGTCATAGTTAATAACATGTTGCACATCCGAAAAATCTAAACCTTTAGAGGCAACATCTGTGGCTACCAAAACATCTTTTTGATGTTTTCTGAAAGCTTCGACTGAACGCGATCTTTCCTCCTGATCTATAAAATTTATAATTATAAATCCCATTATATCACAAACAATAAACTAAAATCATATATAACTACAACAAAGACAAAATATATATTAAATTAATACAATGATAAAGAAATATATGTGATACATCGAGTGCAGCAGGGCTAAGTTGGCTTGAGAATACAGTGAAGTATTAGCAGACCGTTTTGAATAAATTGAAAGTAGCTTCAACATCGTTCACTGACTTGGAAATTCTTTGGATCACAGAGGTTGCACCATAATTGGCGGAATAAAAGGAAATACTAAAGGTAGTGCTGTCCAAAAATTTCTTAAAATTTTACTTTTTTTTGGGATGCTGTAAAAATTATAAAAATATACTTGAAACAAAAAACGTTTATACCTTAACTTATTGCTAGCGTTGGAAAAAAAAATATTATTTTAATTAGTTTCCTATTTTTGGGGAAAGCGCCGCTAAGCGACCGTTTTACAGCTGCCATATGGGTATTTGGTTTGACTATTTTTACCCCAAATTCGGACTTTTTTTGCGCCTAGCCGCGAAAAGGGCAGTTTTTTGGTCAGATTTTAAAAATTACGGTTGCATCATGAAGAGTGATGCGGATTCTAAGCGGGGTTCGAATTTTAAATTTTTCCAAGCATTCTAACATTCTGAAAAAAATTCTCCAAAATGGTCGATTTTTCTTGCTTTTTTTCCGGTTTTCGCCGGCGCCAACTTTGAAAAATCGCACCCCCGTTCGGTTTTAAAGAGTAGCGACGAAATTTGGCCCCTTTTATTCTCACATCCTGGGGATGGACCATGGCCATTTTTAAGTCTCCAGGCGCGACGGTGGAGCGTCGCGGTGCCGGCACGCCGATTGTACAAATTTAGCGTTTTCTCGGGCGGCAAAAGTGCTCAAACTGTGCGGCTTCGCTAAGATGATCGGCAGGTGAAAAAAAATCGCGGTTTTTTTACTCCTAATCTACATACAATACTTTGCCTTGAAACGGGCGCTTTTTTTTGATATCTCAATTTTTTCTCTACTTTTGGCACCCTCAAATTTGTGGTTTGAAATTAGTGCTTTTTTGACGCCGATTTTGAAAATTCTTAACTTTTGATTTAAACCTCCTAGAGACACCGAATATTTTTTATTCGCCTCCCCACTTTGTTCTTTATAACTCAAAAAATCAACATATTTCAATTTTACTCCTGGACTTTGAAAACAAATCACGAGTAAAATGTTCAAAAAATGGGGTTAAACGCGGTAAGTTGGGTGTACCACTTTTGGCCCCCAGTTTCCAAAAATGACTACATTTTTCTACACTATCCTATAAAGGAATAAGTTCTACATCCGGTAGCACGTAGGGATTTTCTATTTTCGACGGGGTTCGGAAGTTAAGTCGAATTAAATTCGAAATTTTGAATTTAGGGGTTGGCGGCTACAGTCGGGCTATTTTTTAACCGATTTCGTATTTCAAAAGCTCAATCGAATGTACATTTGGATCTGAAACCGCCCACGCGTAGGGTTTTTTGAATTTCGATAAAATAACGAAAAAATATTTTTTTTAAGATCGCATTTAAAAATGTCGCGATTTATGACGCGTTTCGGTCTCATCGACCCCTCAAAATCTATTTCACCCCCACTTTATATACCTTCTCTGAAAGCTTTCAATGTACACTTTACGACAAAGAAAGAGTCACTTCGCTGTCTCTTTCCGTTTTCGAGTTATCACTAAGAATGTAGCTACAATAAGCAAAATCTCCGTTTGGAGCCAAAATTTCGGTCTGAAATTTTTCACTTTTCACAAAATAATTAATATCTTCGAAACTATTAGCACCACCGAGATGTTAAATAGCTTAAAATTCGCACCGTCACCTCATCCACCAAATTCCGCGAATATTTTAATTTTCGACTTAAAATTGCGCCGTCCAGAGCCGTATATGTACCAAAATTGTCCCAAAACTTTGCAAACTTTTTCCAAAAAAACTATATAACCGATTTTAACCAAATATTTTTTAAAACACGTCTGTACACGGTGTTTATTTTTGGAAAAAAATTGAAACCGGTAACTTTTAGTTTTCGAGAAAAAAAATAAAAACCGCTTTCCATTAAAAATTTCAAGCCCGTAAAAATATCTCAAAATTTTTTTTTTCGAATTTTTTCAAAATAGACCCTGCAAATGAAAGATAATAAAAAATGAATGAAATGTAGGGGTTCATTTGCCCTGTACACCGCCCCCCCAAAATTTTACTCCCCAAAAACTCAAAAAAATCAATTATTTTTTTAGGTAATGTATCTCAAAAATAAATTAAATTTAAAAAAATATAATATTTTAATATCAGTAATTTTTAGAAATTTATCTGTACGAATTTTTGTTTCTTAATTTTAGTTATTAAGCGAAATAATAATTTTTCAAAATACACCTTTACCAGAATGCTATATTTTTTATAAAAAGTCATAACTTTTGAACGAAACATCGTAGAGACTTGAATTTTTTTTATTTTTTTCTTATTTATACTGCAACCTAAAATTATTAAGTTTAACGCTGCACCCTTGTAATGGTTACTATTTTGATTAATAAAGATTTGTGTAGCCAAATTAATATGATGACTTGAAAGTGACCAAAAATATACCTTTCCCTCCATGTATTGCAACAGCTTCAACGCCTTTTAATAAAAGGTACTCGTGTATTGCATCGACATCTTGTTTTTTTTCAGCAAAAATTAATACGGGTGGTTGTGTTTTTTGCAAGCATTCCAAGAGGTAAACAATTTTAGTTTCTTGATTAACATATTCAACTTCTTGAATGACGTTCATTGAAGCAGCCCCAGCTCTTCCTACATTAATAGTTATTGGCTTAACAAGAGCGGAACGCGCAAAATTTTGAATTTTTTTAGGCATAGTTGCTGAAAATAGCAGCGTTTGTCTTTGGCCCTAAAAATTAAAAATAAAACCATGTTTTATAAAAATTGATAAATTTACGTTAAAATATGAGAAAATAGTTCGAACATCCTCTTCAAATCCTAAATCAATCATGCGATCGGCTTCATCCATACACAAGTATCTGCAAACACCTAAACGAACCGTTTTTTTCTCCAACATATCCATTAACCTCCCAGGTGTAGCTACCATTATATGAACACCCCTAAAATAAATTAAAATTCACAAATGATTAAATGAAATACGGAAATTACTTTTGAATAACTTCAACGCATTCAGACACGGGCACTCCACCAATTGCTAAACAACACCTAATTTGTGGCATTCCACATTTCAATAAAGTATTTGAAAAATCCTGTATGATATCATAAGTTTGTTTGGCTAACTCCCGTGATGGGCAAATAATTAAACCGTATGGACCTTCATTTTTAATAAAAGGTAATTTTACTTCTTGTTCCAAACAAAACATTATAAGAGGTAAGACGAAAACTAAAGTTTTGCCTGATCCTGTAAAAGCTATTCCTATCATATCTCTTCCTGATAAACTAAAATAATAAACAAAAATTATTTAAATCAATGGAGTTTAATTGTTATTTACACTGTAGGAATTCCTTGTACTTGAATTGGTGTAGGTTTTTTAATTTTTTTCGCTTCTAATGCTGAAATTATTCCTTTATGTAGCTTCATTTCTTTGAAAGACTTTAAAGGTGCAGGAATGTCATCTCCTTCAACAAGAATCCTTAAATCAAGCCTTATTTTATCATGCCTGCTTTCTGGGAGATTAAGAATGTATCTCGGTGGTTTCCAACTACAAAAAAACTTAATTTAAGATAATTCATTGTAACAAGAAACAATACACTTTGTTATTTCATGATTTGATTGAACGAAATTGATAAAAAGAACACTATAATGCTGGATACACATCAAGAGACCGAGAACGAATCGTCAATTATATTGTTCATTCGTTTTCGATAAAGTTTCAAAGTTCGCTTGTTAACGATCATTCACTCTTGTTCACTTGGTGTGTACCAGGCTTAATAATACCTTGTTTTTATGGGTTCACTGTATTGAATACCTTTAGCGAGCTCTGAAACACCCATTAGGGCCTTTTTTTCGGCCACACTTTCTAAAATTTCTTCTTCTTTTCGTAACTGCTTTTCTACAGCACTCACTTTTTTTGCTACAACAAAAAGTATTCAATTAATATAATAATAAAAATTTGTTAAATTTTTTATTAAAAATGCCCTAAAATCAATTTTTCCTAGCGAAACAAACGTCGTGTATGATTAAAATATTACTTGATTATACCTTCTGCAATTTTTTTTAGTTCTGTGTGTTGATCCAATAAAGAAATATTGTAACGTCGACCCCAAACTTCATCATCGTCATCTTCATTAGTTTCGTTTTCACTTGATGATTTAGGTTTAAATTCTTCATCCTTTAACTAATTAAAAAAATTATAATTTTGAGTGTTAAAGCAGTGATAATATTGTTACCTGCCCAAGACGTCCTAATTTCAAGAGTTGTTGCTTTTTTCTTTCCTTAACGGGTATATACGGAACGTAATCATCTTCAGATTCATCACTTTTGTTTTCATCATTTTTTCTATACCTCTAAAGAGCAATAATTTTATAAATACTCTAAGAAATATTTGAATAATTAAAATTTACCTTCACTGGAGGTTCTTTGTCGTTCATTATTTATTTATTTTGATTTTTCAAAAATATAACCTACAAAAACATGATTGTCAAACCATAGAATACAAATTTTGTAGATTCACTAATTTATTTATTTAAATAAAGTGTGTTTTTATAATTAAAAAATTCGTTTTATTTTTTTAGTTAATTTGATGATGTAAATATAGCGTTTCTTATTGTTCATAATTGCTCTTAATATAATCTTTCGCAATTAAATGGAAAACTATACGAATCTTAAATGTCGACAACCAAACTACCACCAATATGCAACCAAATTAGCTTCTAAATTAAAATTTTTTTGTATTTTTTAATTTTAAGTTAATTAAAACAATAATTGATTTAAATAATTTATTTTTAAATTCTACACTTTATGATACATTTTAAAAACTAACTATTTAAAAAGGCAGTAAAGCTTACTTGTAATGATAGTGTATACGATAAGGCACACTCCTTAATTTTAATGAAGGATAAAATTTTATACAAAAAACAGTAATAAATGCTAAATTTGAAAACTTTTAAAACGTTTTATCATTAATTATTATTACAAATCAATGTATTAAAATATTAATTAATTGGCACTTTATAGTAGATTTATATTTTATTTAAGACGCCTGGCGTCTGTTATAGCCCCCCATAACTCTATGATTAAATCATCTGTAAAACCAAGTTCTTCTAAATCTGAGTTATCAATTGCTTCGGCGAAAACCATGGAATTCGTTTTTCCTACGCCTTTTTCCCAAATTTCTGTCGCCAATTCCGTATCATTAATACCTAAAAAGCTTTCTAAAATTGCATTGATTTTTTCTACACCTAAATCCATCACATCATCCTAAAATAATATGAATGAAATTACTGAAAGTTTGGTAAATTTATATACTTTTTCTTCAATTTCTATTTTGCCTCCAGCTTTAAATCGCAAGGTTTCTTTTCCTGAGCCATAACTTTTTGATTTTCCTGACCTCGATTTTGGTGCAATATTTGTGAAGCCTGATTTTAAAGGCTCGACTAATCTTATTGTAAAAGCTTCACCAACAGGAATTTCCTTTAAAATTCGAGCAACCTCGTGATGTCTTTTCCCGACCATATTTTCACCATTTAATTTTTCTATGTGATCACCAATCTACGCCAAAAATTATCATGATTTTTTGATGAATTCGTTATAATTTCTTACCATGATGTGAGGAATTCTATCGATAACTGATCCTTCTTTGATTCTTTTAATGAACGCATATCCTGCTCCATTATCAGTGATTGTAAGTCCTAAAGCTTCTTCTGATTTCACCAACTCCACTTCTTTAGGCCGCCCTGGATCAAAATAACGTACTTCAATCATTTTTTACAACCAAAAACATTGATAAAATACTACTTTGTTATTCGATTTACTTCAATACTGCATTTTTAAACAGATTTATTTAATAATCACCTGATAACTGTATTGATTACATTTTTATCATGCGTGGGTTTTAAATATGACTCAGATTTTTACTAAAGGCGAAAATTTTTAACTTACTTAGAATTTATTACATAAAATCACTTATTAATAAAATTTTCCTACTATTATTATAATTCTTATCTTTTAATACCTATCTACAAATTCCTTGTTTAAATAGTAATTTAAAATAAATAAATTGACATAGAAACTATTCACTTTTTAATTCAAATGTACTATCAATTTTAAGATAAAATTTGAAACTATTAAATCAATGGGTTTTTAAGGTTTCAAATATTTCTTTTAAGTATTAAATTAAAGTTTGTGTTAATTTAACGTAGTGTGTGATTTAATTACCTTTTCTGTGAGCGAAAATAAAGTCTTCCAATCCAATTTGTCCTGCTAGAAGTTGTTTCATGTCGATTTTATAGGTATTAAGGGTACAAAAGAGGATCTAAAACAAAAATTGTAAAAGTTAAAAATTGAAAATACATCAAAAATATGCCAAATAAAATAATTTTTATATCTAGTATCCATACAATTACAACTAATACACAAAATGAGCAAGGAAATATATTTTTGGTATTTTTTGTTTGGCCTTTATAACACTTCAAACTTAAAAATCTTGAAGATGCAGCGAAAAGTTGCAAAAAAATTTATCAAAAATGAGAAAAAAATATAAACTTCATTTTTTTTATGTAAAATCCTTACAATTATAACTAATAAATTAAATGAGCTAAGAAATATATTTTTGGTATTTTTCGTTTGGCCGTTACAACGCTTCAAACTTAAAAATATCTTGAAAATGCAGGAAAAATATGCAAAAAAAATCATAAAAAATTTAGAAAAATATAAAATCTATTTACTTATGTAACATCCTTACAATTTTAACTGATAGACAAAATGGGCATATTTTTGTATTCTTTTATTTTTGTAATCTTGAAAATGTAGTCAAAAGGTGCAAAAGAATCATCCGCCAGTTTTTTCACCTCCCATCGCTTCTAAAATCGTATATTTTTTGATAAAAGATACATTATATTAAAATAATGGTATGTAATTTAAACTTATGATTTTTACGGTATGATGGGTTTAATAACTTTTTTTGCTTTTTGCTTACTGTTATGATAATAAGGTCAATTTTGTCACCCTGCGCGGGGCAAATACAACTGAATACAATTTCCGGCTTAGGCATAAACCATACTTCCTGTTACAATTGCCTATGATAATAAAAAATTAAAATAAAACTACTCTGAATTTTATTTTGAAAGCTTTATTTTTCTCATCTTAAAACTTGCCCAAAAGCTTTTAAACGTGAAAAATTATTAAAGTAAAATATGTTGATAATTTTAGTTTAACAACGTGCTTTATGTCAAACAAGGTCAGTTTATAAAAAGAATTAAGCAAATAGTACTAATTAATGACAAACAGAATTAAATTTATCAAAAACTGTAGTGGAACAACAATACAATACAATTAAAAATTCTATGAAAAGTAAGCTATTATTTTTTTCAAGGAATAATTGCAATAAAAAAGTGTAAATACAGTCGTTAAAAATAAGTAATTGCTTCAGGGCAGAGGAATGATAACATCGTTAAGGAATTTGAAACAAATTACTTTAAATAAGCAAACACGATAGTAAGTAATGGTAAAAATGAAACTTTTAATTTTTAAAAAGCAAATGAATGAATAATTCATGTTTTATTTAATAATTAATTAATAATTAGTGAATTCATAACATAACACGCGCTTATTATCATTAAGTTTTGATAAAGAGTGCATTTTAATAGATTTCTTAAAAATGCTTTCACTTTTCTTTTTCGTTTCTGAAAGCGCCTCACGAGTTTCACGAGCGTTCACGACAGTGAATTTGTATGAACTTTTGAAATGTCAGACAGAACAATGAAGGGAATTATGAGAAAATAAAAACATTATAAAATCCTTAACATTGCTGTTTGAAATTTAAATGATTACAAGGCAATTAACATTAAAATTTTATTCTCGAGTCTTCAGGCAGCACTAATTGGACAACCTGTTATTTAAACATTATTGTGTAGTAATTTGTCAAAATTATTTTTAACTATCACAAAATAATACCACTTTTATTTTATCAAATCAAAACTTTTAATCGTATAATATAGAAGTAAGTAAAGGCTCTAAAATATTTTTTGGTTGGGATGAATGTAAAATAACCGTTATTAATTGATAGGTTTTGAAAAAACTTTAATGAGTTATTTAATAATTTTATAGTAGTTGCATTAAAATCTGCAGTCATTACTGTAAATTGTGATTCAATATCACCTCGTTAACCATATGGTGCTTAGTATTGAAATATAAATTATAAAATTATAGCCAGTAATTTAAATGATAAAAAATCAAAAGCAGTTGCGTTTCGCATAATTACAATATTTTGTAGTTTATGTTGTACGTTTTTTAACACAATCGTTTTTATAGCCGAAATTTTAAATTGTGTAAAAAATGACCTTTTCCGCCAAATAAAAAATTACAAAAAATTTCTTGTCTTACTTTTCAATTTAATTTTATTAAATTGAATATTTGAGCAGATTATTTTGAAAGTGACCTAAGTCCACTTATATTTAAATTGAAATATTTAAAAGTTTCCTTAATGTTTTTGTACCAAATTTTGGTAGCATCAAAAAATATGTATAATGAACAAAATCGGAGAAAAGAATTAAAAAATATTAACAGTAAGTGTGTTTTTAAGGTCCGTAAAGTACTCCTACTTTTCAGTAAAATTACTCAATAACCAATTAAAGCTCTATGTTACACTTCTCCCAATTTGTTAAGCCATAAAATATGAATCGATTGGTACCATAAACATGACAATCAACAATTTCTTTGACCAGTTATTACCTCGTCACGAAACGTTGTTTTTGAACAAAAGTTGCCCAATTTAAACTCAGCAACAAAAAAAGTCATAAAAATAAATTATATGTACAATAACAATAGTTTTCAATTATTATGTAAAACTGTGTATATTGTTGTTTAAGCCACTTTCAAAATTAACATTTGTAAAGTTGGTAAGAGCCAAGTCCATTTTATATGGTTTAAATTGCTTCAAATTGAAAAAACAATACTAAATTTATTTAACATTTTCTTACAAAACACTTCAAAAATTTATACAATTCAGAAATCTGCTAACTAAAAACCTATTTAAGTTGCATACTGCTCATCTAAATTTTGGGTACCGGAAGGGATTTGAAGAAGTCATGGTGCTCAAGTGGTATACAAGGTGATTCAAACCACCCGTTAATCTCGATAACGCGTTATTTTCCGGTACAACCTGCAACTATATCCGAAACTGGAAGTATAGCTTATTTGATTTTTTAAATTGCAGCTGAGGTCGAGTTTGGTATTGTTTGATAGGTCTTTTAAAAAGAACCAACTATTACTAAAATATTTTTTAATTTGCACATTTACAACTTTATACAGGGTGATTATAAAGTTTGGAAAAAAATCATAATAGCCGTGTTTAGTTTTTTTGAGAAAATCGCTCAGACACATCAATTTCAGTTTTTAAAATGTCATCTTTTGGCAAAAAAAAATTTGAAGATTCGCACTTTATGCCATTATTAATAATAAAATGGACTTAGGTCACTTTCAAAATAATGTTTTTAATTATTGATCGAAGTGTGATAATTTATGTGTCCAAAAATATATTTTATTTTGAATATTGATAAACAATAATTGTGGTTTATGAGTTTATGATACCTCAAATTATAAACGTTCCTACAGTCAATAAAAAATGGACAAATGGGCTTAGGCCACTTCAAAAATAAACGGATCATTTATTGAAACAAATAAGCAGTTTTTATTGAAAAAGTCAATGTTTAGCCTGAAAATTTTTGAAAATCAACGGTTTTCCTTTTTATTTACAGAAATGGAATAACAAAAATGGTCTATATATACAGGGTGAGTTTAAAGTAAGGAATAAAAATCATAACTACGTTATCTTTTGGAATTTTTAAAAACCGTAAAATAAGTATCGCATTGTTTTTGAAAACCTTTATTTTGAACCCAACAATATTTTTTTTTCAGTTGACATGACGTCACTATGACGTCATCATTTTTTTAATGGATTGATATGATTTTTATACCATAAAATAATACCTTATTAAGACTGTTTTACAACGGTACCAAAAAGATTATACCAGCACCATCTTTTTTAAAAAAATTATTAAATTTCCCCTTAAGCATTAGTTTAAAGTAACGCATAAAATCATAACTACGTTATTTTTTGGAATTTTAAAAAACCGTAAAAGAAGTGTCGCATTGTTTTTGAAAACCTTTATTTTGAACCCAACAATATTTATGCGTTACTTTAAGAGGATATGGAGTCTACAAAATTATATGCGTTTTTCCCTGTTTTTATATTTCAAACTACGCGAATATTTATTGAGCTATATACAAAATTGGAATATCATATGAAAGTGAAAGCTCTGCTTAAAACTTGTGTGCGGCAGTTTTTTAATATATTATATCCAAAATAAAATAATTAAAAATTCGTAAAAGTTGGCCTATTTTAAACTTATTTTTTTGGACTTAATAATTTAATTTTTCAAAAAGTCGTCGTATAGAAGTCTAGCCTTGAATGTTATTTAAACTATGCAATTATAAAACTTAATGTTATTTACAAAATATGGTTGTAGTTTGAAAAATTTGCAAGGGATATTTCGTAAATTTTGAACGCGCATTTTAACTGTAAAAGCAGCAAATACCTTCGTAGTCTAGGTGATACAAAATTAAAAATATAACAGAAATGAAGATTTTTATTGGTACTTTCAGCCTAATTATGTGGGATGTACCTTGGGTCAAAATTTCTTCCCCAAATTCAAGAAGAACCTCAAAATATACGTTTACTATCGGAGCGCGGTTCTACTTAGACTCCCAATCCTCTTATGGCCGATCTCACCGACACGGCTTAGGCCCCTAAGTAGTACTTAAATTTTGAATTGACAGATTTTGTATTGTGATCCTGTCAATTTAGGCATTAAAGTATTTCTTAAATATTAAGTCGTGTCGGTGAGATCGGCCATTAAACTATCCTTTAAGGCAAAAGTTAATAATTTTTTTAATTACATCTAGATGGCGCTAGTATTAACTTTTTGATACCGTTGTAAACCGCTCGTAATAAGGTATTGTTTTATGAAATAAAAACTATTTATATCAATCCATTACAAAATGATCATGTCATAGTGACTTTATGTCAATGGAAAAAAATTTTAGAGTTCAAAATAAAGTTTTTCAAAAACAATGCGACACGTCTATTACGGTTTTTAAAAATTCCAAAAAATAACGTAGTTATGATTTTTATGCGTTACTTTAAACTAATGCTTAAGGGGAAATTAAATGATTTTTTTTAAAACCGGAAAATGGCGCTGCTGTAATCTTTATGGTACTGTTGTAAAACAGTTTTAATAAGGTATTATTTTATGAAATAAAAACCATATTAATATTATGACGTCATAGTGACGTCGTGTCAACTGAGAAAAAATATTGCTGGGTTCAAAATAAAGGTTTTCAAAAACAATGCGACAGGTCTTTTACGGTTTTTAAAAATTCCAAAAGGTAACGTAGTTATGATTTTTATTCCTTACTTTAAGCTCACCCTGTATTTATTCCAGAAACATATAGCACCTAGATGGTCAGCAATAGATGAATTTTAAAAAATATTTGGCGAAAATCAGTCAATTAATCTTTCTTTAATAATAGAGCAAAATATTTGCTAAAATTTGGGCACAAATCCGACCCTCGAGACTTTCAAACATTTTATTAGAATAATCGGAAAATACAATTCATTCCTTAAATTTTCAGCCCTTAAACATTATTGTACCCCGTATAGTTTTCGAGCAATTAACTTTTTTCTAAAAAATTTAAAATTTCAGGACTAAATTTGATTCTAAAGTGAGAAATTGCACACTTTTGTCCAGAACTCAAAAACGAAATGTGATAACAATAAACTTATCTAAAGCTATTTCCAAAAACAAGTATTTTCCAAGTTTTCGATTTTACTAATAAAACTACTAAAGTGATCAACTTCGTGATCAACACCAAAATTTTATACCAGAAACATGTATAGCACCTAGATGTATTTTCAAAAATATTTCGTGTAAATAACTCGAATAGTTTTTCCCAAGGTTTTTCCTTAATAAAATCGCAAAATATTTGCTAAAAGTTGTGCACAAATCCGGCCCTATAGAGTTTATTTGAATAGTTTCAAACATTTTATTAGAATGATCGGAAAATACAATTAATTCCTTAAATTTTCATCCCTTAAACGTTTTTGTACCTCGTATAGTTTTTGAGCAATCAACTTTTTTCTGAAAAATCTTAAATTTCTCTACTAAATTTGACTTGAATGTAGAATTTTACATATTTTTGTTCAGAACTCAAAAACGAAATGTGATTTTGAGTAAAAACTCATCTAAAGTCCTTTCCAAAAACCTAAAAAACTTTAATTATTTAGTGAATTTTAAGTTTTTTTCAAGATTTTTTTATTTAAATATTTACCAAGATTTAGATTTTAATAATTTTCTTTAAAACTACTAAAGTTATCATGCCAAAATTTTATACTAGAAACATGTAGTACCTAGAAGTGTTTTAAAAAATATTTGGTGTAAATCGGTCAATTAGATTTACCATAATATAATCGCAATGTATTTGCTAAAAAAATAGGCTCAAATGATAGTTTATTTGGATACTTTCATACATTTTATTAAAATATTTGAAAAGAACAATTCATACCTTAAATTTTGAGCTCTTAACTATTTTTCCATTTTTGTACCCTATATGTATAGTTTTCAAGGAATTAACTTATTTCTAAAAAATCTAACTGGACTAAATTTGAGACAAAATCTGACTCGAAAGTGAGATTTTAGTGTTTTGTTCAAAACTCAAAAACCAAAAGTTATAACAAAATTATTTTTGTCTTGGCTGAAAACTTATTATTTAAACCCCTTTCCAAAAATATAAAACTTTTATTTAATTAGTAAATTTAAAGTTTTTTTTAAGATTTTATTATTTAAAAATTTTCCAAGATTTAGGTTTTATAAATTTTCTTGAAAACTACAAAAGTTATCAACACCAAAATTTCAAATTTTTATTTATTTCCCATAATAATAAATTAATAATGGAATTTTGATCTATTTAATAACATGCTGATGTCCTAGGATTGCCACTGCCAAGAAGCCATATAATTTATTTAATTTTCTGCATTTAAACTATTTACTATTATATTCCTCGAGATATTCCCATTATACATATTTACATATTACTTAAATACCACACTGATATGTAATAAACTAACAAGGGGTATCAGGTTTTTACCGCTTCTCTTGAAGTATTTATTTACTTAATTAGATATTAAAATTTAAAAAACTTAAATCTTGTAAATTAACCTTAATTTGAAACTCGCATGATATTTTTCAAGAAAAACCTCCAGGATGTAAGCTCTTATAGTAAAGTAAAACGTAATTAATGCAGCGTTTAAATTAATTGTCTTTTTTGGACAAAACGAGTTTTCATGTCAAGTTGAATGATATCGAAATAAAATCGTTGAAAGACGTCCTTAATTCCTGGCACATTGCTTCAAACTATATTTTCACAAAACGTGTTTTTTATGAATTAATAGAAAGCTCTTATGCAAGAGGTAAATGACCACTAAAATTTAGACTTAACATTTTTAACTTTTTCAGTACATTTGTTAAAAAAATATTCTAATAATACAGTGTCATCAGCAAAAACTGAGTAGTTTGCTTTAATTAAATAAAGAAGTGGTCCTACAACCGAACCTTGAGGAACACCATTTAATTTATCACTTGAAAATTGTTATATTAGGTCTGTTTGATAAATATGATGTAACTAATTTACAAACAATTCCGGTATAAAATCTGAAACCTTGCTTTTCTTGTAACTTTCAGATGCTTCAGAAATATTATGTACCTACTTTGAGTTTGATGGGAAAAGATAAAAACGACCCCCTCAAGTTTTTATCATAAATTGATAAGATCCTCTGTTTTTTTATTTACATAAATAAGATTTACAGATAAGATAAGATTTTTTATGTTGTTTTGGGGTCTTTAAATTTGCTCTTCGTTTTTTGCCCTTTTTCGACGGGAAAACAGCATTTTTTAATTTTCACCCTGGGCTTCAGAAAAAAATCGAACGTTAAATGTACAAAAAACCGTTGTTGTAGCTCTAATGGCCACAGTTTTTCAAAATTTTTAAACATTACTTCATTTTCCTTATGAGGATAGTTTGAAAGTTATGCACAATTAAAGTAGAATTTTTAATTTTAGTGGTAACCGACTCTTATCAGGCCATTATTTAACAGATTTTCAATTTTAAAAATTCTGTAGGATACAGACTTTGTACCAAAAAAAACCACACATCGCTTTTTTAAAATTTCGGAAAAACATCGAAAATAAAATTTTCTTAAATCGCAGGTCTTAGCGCGTTTCGGTGACATCAACCCCAAAAATTCAATTTCACCCCCATGTACTGCATCTCCCCAAAAAATTTTTAAGGTTCACTTCACTATAAAAAGGAATAATTTTGTTTTCACTTTTCGCGTTATGCTAAAACATGCGAGAATCTAGTTTTGACCCAAATTTTTGCTCTAATTTTTTTAAGTAAAATATCTTCGAAACTGTGACCACTGATGGTTTAAAATTTGCTTGGTCGCTTCTTCCACGAAAATCCACATGAACAATAATTTTCGCCAGATTTGTACCAAAAGTTCTCTAATCTTGGTGATTTTTTCTCGAAAAAAAAAACTATTCAATTGATTTTACCCAAATATTTTTAAAAAGCGTCTAAGCACGCTGTTTACCTTCGGTAAACATTTGAAATCGATAACTTTTGTAGTCTTGGTGAAAAAAAGATAAACCAAGAATTTGTCTCTAACTTTATGAAGCTTTTACCAAAGTTTAGGACCATTTCTTAATAATTTCTAATCACAAAAGTGCCCAAAAAAGGTACCTATGTGATTTAAGTAAGTAGTAATATAAGTAAATTTTTAAGGTGAAAAGTTAGTTACCTCAGATGTAGGTAAATCCAATTCATCAGCGATTTTGGCATACAACTCCCTGACATTGGAAAAGCCTGAGACAAAAACCGTGGGACTTCCATGAGCTAATTGGCAATGAAAGACGAGTTGTGTCCCTTTAATTTCCGACACTGTGTTGTTATCACTTCTAATCCCTTTTTTGGTCACGTTGTTGTTATCAGGCTCCAGAGGAGGCGCACTGGGCTTATTCCTATTCTTTTTGAACATGTTTTACCTGTCTGCTGATAAGTATCAAGCCTACTAAACTAAAGCGGCCTAAAACCTTCAACTAGCACATTATCGAATCACAATTACAGCCAATTTTATCAACGTTATCGCATTTTTCAAGCCTGCCGCACGATTAGAGCATTTTGCTTTTAGCCACGCAACTCGAAGCTCGGCACCGACACAAACTTTGCTTACCTGGGGGTATCAGTCGTGGAAAGCAGTTTAGATCGGAATTATAACTATACTTTTCAACATGAACAGGTGTAATTAGGTGCAATTTTGATCCCAACCTTTTGTCTATATTTATTTCCTTTTAAGCTATACTGTTTCATTTATACTTTTATTCCAAAGTCAGGATCTGCAGCTTTTACCACGCAACCTATAATTACTACCCAGTATTTAAATTTCCCTATCATCCCATGAGATATTTTAAAATTTATTTAATTATCCAACATTTCATTACACTTTTAAATTAATATTTCAAGGTTTTCCGCCAGATTTAAAGAGGTTTCAAATAGAGCCTATTTTTATAGAATTGCAAATTTTGGGTCCCAATTCCCGTTATGAATGTACTAAGTTAATTTAAGTTTACCAACGGCTTTTCTTCTTGGTAGGTACTTATTTTTTTCTTCTGATTTTTATAATAGTGTACGTTTGGTATTTACTAGACCGGGGCCCGAGCCTAATGGAAAAAATAGGCCCTGGTTTAAACCCTCACAATTTAAATAAGCTCCTTTTACCGGTAAATATGTTGAGGTTAAAATTAAAATATAAGTTTTTAGTAAATTAACAGTTTATTTGTAAAATATTAGCGTTTTTAAAATCAAATTAAACCCGCTTAAATCATAGAAGCGCGATTGATTGTGATTGGCCATTTAAAGCGGCGGCCATCATGGAAAACCCGAGCGTTCACGAAGATCCGTTCGGGTTTCATGCATTTTTGGTTACCTACGCTTTGTTTATATTTGAAAATTAGTAAAACTAATTTATTTTATAATAAATAAGGAATAAACAAAATGAAAGTTGATTTCTAGTATTAGAAGATGATTATAGTCCACTTCATCAAAAAAGAAACCTCCAATTTATTAGTTCAGCCTAGATGAAATAGATAGCGCATTAAAATGTCTTCAGATTTAGTTCTAATTCCACGTTATTATGTAATACAAGTGTGTTGCGTTTCAAATTCAAAATGTGAAACCTAATTTTCGAAAATCATAAAACTAATAAATCACGTTTATAGATTTTGGCCTAGTAATTACAGTGAGTCAAACAAATTTTCTTACGGAGTTCACGCTTGTTACCAGTAGATAGCGCTGTACGCGTTTGAATGGTTCCATGAAAAAAGCACACTTCAAAAAACGCGCGCTAAAAATGTCCACAGAAAAAAGCGCATACAGTAAAAAGCGCACAAGGGAAAAAGGGTTCCATGAAAAATGCGCACACGAAAAATGCTCAGAGAAAAAAGTGCACAGCCACAAATGGGCACATCGAAAAAAGCGCACACAAGAAAAAACGCACATTGAAAAAAGCGCACACGGAATAAACGCACAGTGGAAAAAAACGCACAGTGGAAAAAAACGCACATGGAATAATTTTTATAAAATTTATGCCCGTATACAGGGTGTCCCATTTGACGTTGGACTGTAATATTAATAATTCGTTGTCAAAACATTTGAACATCCCATCGTTCCTGCGCTATCTTGAAAAAACAAGAAAATGCGATTCTTTTGTTTTTGGTGGTACCGAAACAGTGTTTTGACATTATTTAGGCACTTTTTTGTGTACATCAATGCAATAAGATAAATAAATATTTTTTTTGAAAACGGATTGACCGAAAATATCCCAAACTTAGTTTTTTCTTATGGTCATATCGGATTTACACATATTTGGAATCAGTGGCCATTTTTGGTTATAAAGTAAAATAATATATATTTTTCTTAAAATATTACATATGATATTCCAAATTACTGATTCCGAATATGTATAAATCCAGTATGGCCGCTATAAAAAAATAATTTTGGGTTATTTTCGGTCAATTCGTTGGCGAAAAAAAATATTCTTTTATCTTTCTGCATTTTCTATCTCCAATAATAACAAAAAGATACCCATAATGTACAACTGTGGTTTGATTGAAAAAGTTATTCAAACGTTTTTCTAACCTAACCCGAATCAAAATAACGTATATGTATAATTAAATTTTACCAAAACAAAAAAAATGAAAAAAGCAAAATTAATTGCGCTATAAGAAATAAACAACAAACTAGTCATTTATTTGATAACGTGTTTTAATAGTTTTCGAAATCAAATCTAATCTAACTCGGATCTTCATCTGAACATTGTGGAGTTGCGTTGCATATGATCTTACGTAAGATTTGTTGTAAGAAATATGATCTCAGTTTTGAAAACGAATTGAATACGCCAATCCTAATTCTGATTGGCTTTCTAATTAAATCGTTCAATCAGAAATAAGTATAAATGTATAGCATTTTCAAATTGATTTCCAACACTATACCTGAAAACGTGAAGGTGTTCTTCCCTTTAACTCATCGCTAGCTGATACTGCAATCTTGTATTTTATTGGCAATTCAAATTAATTTTTTTGCGCCAAAAATGACATCACAAGTAGGTCAGTGATGGCAAGTAACCTATTTCTGACGTCATCATCCCATTAGTTCAACATTCGGCGCATTAGCTTTAAAATTAAGTAATTCGAGTGACATTCGAGATGAGCTATCAAAATTTTGTGTGAGGGTCGAGGTACAGGACTTCGAAAATCTTAAACAATTCCTAGAAGAGGTTTCAATCACTAAAAACTATTTCCAACACATTGGGCAACAACAACAGCAAAGAGCTGGCGAAGAGACCCAAAACTTCAGAATACTCTGCTAATATTAGTGTATACAAGCTCACCTCATCTTTACGAGTAAATAATTCAGCTCTCTTGCATTAGCAGAGAGAGGAAAATTTGTGACAGATCACAATCTCTGAAGAAACTGCATAAGTCACAATAAAGCACAAAAATGTCATAGTACCATAAAATATCGTACCTGGAAAATACCTCACCATATACTACTTCACAATAACAATTGGAAGCCTTTTCATAAAACAGTAAACAAAGGGTCACAGAAACTCTAAAAAAAGGTGCCACGATGCCTCTAAAAACGCGTGATTATTATTTCTTGGAACAGCATTGATATTATTGACCTGCACAACATCAGGGAAGGGTGAGTTATTCCGTGTTTTAATAGATCCTGGATCTCAGCTATCGCTAATCACCGAAGAAGCGGCACAAGTATAGGTAGGATCAAGTGATAAAATAGACGATACAATATCTGGTATAGAAGATACCACTCTAAAAACGTCAAAATGAAATACGCAAGCAACAATAAAACTGAGATTCCCGAACAATTTCAGGATCAACGTTGATCTAATCATCCTGGGAAAACTCACAGAATCCAGATCAACAGTACCACGTGAAATCAGATGTATGGCCAAACTGCATATTAGCCGAGTCTACCTTCAATTTACCTGGTACAATCCACATGATACTCGGCGCATAAGAATATGAAATGAATCTGCGTGAAGGTATTCGTAAAATTGATGACAGAGGATTTTTGCGCAAAATACGGAATTAGGATGGATTTAAATCAAGAAACGTCTGGGTAGACGTCGAACTACCACGCCAGCTCAGTGGAGATGATGAGATGTGTGAGAAATTTTTCTAGAATACAACAAGAAATGAAAATGGATCATACATAGTAAGAATACCATTTAAAACAATCGTCCATGATTTGGGAAATTCTAGCCATGTCTAGGTTTCTGAAATGTTAATTTTTATCAAATTCCTCTCTGATGTTACAACATTGTTGCGAAATCCATAAGGACAATTAGTTTTTTAATAAAGATAGTAACAACTTTCTTTTGATTTTTTTTTGGCTACATGTGAAGTCCTTACCTTTTCCATCTAACACACTACATGTCAACCCAATTTGGCGATTTCGGCACTACGTTCTCTTTTTTTACAATTTTTCATCATTTAAGTTTAAAAGATCTGTTGAAAATAAGACAAAAAATTGGGGGGTTGTCGTTTAAAAAATTGATGATGAAGTCATTATGTTAACATTCATGACGTCGCGTCGGACGCAATCAATAAAACTTTGACATCAAAAGATGCCACTTTAAAAATTCCGAACGATTTTCTGAAACACATTAAACACAAAAAATTTTAACCCGTTTCGGAACTTTAGTATCATCCTGTACAAAGAATACCCACGTAATGCAACTTAAATTGATACACATAAATACATGAATCATGAGTAAATTCATTGTTCGCTTTATGAAAACATAAATTTACTAAAAATTAAATACACAATTATAACGGTAAGTATTTACAAATTTATTTTCAGTTCATTTTTTTATCAATTATCTAGACAAATATATTCGGAAAAGAAAGTATAGTTAATAATTCTATTATAGTACGATTAGAACTTTTGTAAATTAATACTATAAATAATATAAAATTACAATTCAATATTTGATAAATTACACTTTGAGGAAATACAATCGAAATTATTATTTACAACAGTTTAAAGCTATTGATAATTTTAGCTAACTTGTGCCAGTTAGAGGTTGATTGTAATAGTAATTGCACTTTTTGTAATACGATTTTTGTTTTCACATTATAATCCATCATTTCCCACTGTAATGACTTCCTATATGCGAAGGTGGCCCTCTATGTTTGTATCTACTTCCAGGACGAGAGTGAACAATGGCATAATGGTCACTGTGAGACGAAATTGATCGAGTGGAGTTCATAGTTGATCCTCCGGAAGTATAACCTTTGGGATGTTGTGGAGCGCCGTTTAAGGAATATCTAAATAATAAAACAAAATGAATTTTTTTTCTAGTTTTGTATGATTAAAATTACCTTGATCCATACTGACTACCGTGCCATGATCTATATGGATCGTAGTCTTCAATAATACTGGGTTCCTTCTCAATAATTTCTGTCCTGGCACAGGCGCAAGTCATTGCAGAACAAAGGAAGATGTTGATGATCAACATTATGAGGAATAGGATACCAAGAGCAACACAAAGCCACAGTAACCAGGCTGGGTGAACACCTCCTTCATCGCATAATTCTTGAACGAGGGGAGCTTCACCTGGGTCCAAAACAAATACACTAGTAGCTGCCATAAGAACACCTTCATCTGTTATCAAAGCTTTACTCTGGGACCCATCAGATAAGCAGTTGGCTTCCGGACATGGGCCTTTACACAGACCAACATCACACTATAAAAATTACCAAAAATTCTTAATATGCACAACTAAATAGTATAATCACAGAGAAGTATTGATTTATTTGATAAGGTCAAACAGATTTTTCTGCTTCACTAAATCAAATATTTAAAAGAAAACCTTTTAACTCACTTGAAAGTGCACTTCTGAGCTCTCAGGAAATCGAAACATCGATTGTAACTGGGCATCGGCGACGCCTTTCGTTTCATCATACGTGAAGGTTTTGATAACGTCTGGGTTAATAGGACAACCCCTATCATCGACGAGAGGGACACTGCTGTTGAGTTTATTGAAGGCGAAACAGCTTTTCACTCTAAAACCGTAAGTCCCATCCGGCCTGGATATTTCAGCCCTAAGCGTGTAAGGTCTGCTATACACCGCTTGAGTAACTTTCCTATTTCCATCCAGGAGGCGTAAAGAGACCAGAGAGGTTTCGTTTTTTGCGTTTTTAAATCCTGCCTTTCCGCAAGTGATTACGTAGAATTTATCATCGGCCAATTCCAATGTTCGGTGAATTCGGACCGCTATGGGTACTGATCGTTCTTCGGTTTTCTAAAAAAAATAAATTTTTTTTAGTATATTTAATGATTGCTGTATACCAGCTATTATATTTTTTCTTGTTCAAAACCTAATGCATTAATTATTTAAGTAATTGAAAATAATAAAATCTGGTATCATTAATCACGGTTTGATAATAAAATTATAATGGTTAACAGGTGTAGCGTGCAGCATGATTTTAGCTTTAAGCTGTTACTAAAACTAATGGAAGTAACGTCACTCTTCGTGCGTAGATCGTTGATGGTAATGTCAACACAACCTTGTAACAAATTCTGCATTCCTTGGCAGAATAATAGCAACAGTTACGTACTGTTGTCGTTAAATTATTCATGTAATCTGTGTGTGAGTACGCATAACACTGCAACGAAATGAAGTTATAAAAATATCCATAGAAGTACCGCTCAACGAATTAAACTCATCAATGATTATGATTAAAATAAAAAGTAACTGTTGTTGAAGTTAAATAATTGAGGTAATATTACTTTCAAGTTTAAATAAAAGGTCTAGGTTTTTATGAGCACTAGTTTGTTCTGCAGAAAATATCTCAAGAAAGAATCATTTTTGAAACGAAACTTATACAGTGTGTTCCAGAAAGAAGGGATTAAAAAATCGTAGAAACTAAACCAAATTTCATCGAAAAAAAAGTGGTGAAGGTTAGAACTTGCTTCACTAGGCTGAAATCACTCGTGCAGGGTATATTTCTTACCATCACTGCTCCTGAAGTGAAAGAGATAGTATAAAGAAACTTTTCTTAATTGATAGGGGTTCTGATCATTCCATTTTTGTACATATACAGGGTGTTTCTGAACAAGTGTCGAATAATGTAGAAATCGGTTTTTGGACCAATTTTAAGACAAAAAGTTAGAATAATTTTATCAAAAAGTTTAAAGAGAGCAAAAGTAAAAAAAACGTGTAAAAACGTGAATATTTATTTTTTTTTCATTACTATGATGTACAAGAAAGTTAAAGAAGGTTGAAAGGGTTAATTCACCTAAAAAACTTCACCCTAACATTTTTTGAAAATTTGCTAATTCATCGCAAGGCGGCTACATAATAGTAAGGTATATGCAAAATTTGAGCCAATTATTATTAAAAAAGTAGTAAAAATGAGTAAACGTCAATACCCTGCATTTCCGAAATGGAGTATTTTAGCGAAAAAAGTATTCGACACTTGTTCAGAAACACCCTGTATACCGGGTGGAAATGAAACTAGGGCCACCCCTGGCATTTCTTTATTTATGAAAATAAAAAATTAGAACTAGTATCTTATATGATCTAAGATAACAAAGGACCTTATCGGGTTTTGGGAGCATTTTGTACAAGAATGAAACTTATGCCACATATAAATAAGAAATAAATATACAATTGTGTAAAATATTTCGCGAATTAGGAGACCGCTTTCGCCAAAAAACGCAATTGAAATTAATTAATTTTTGCACATTTAGACAACGATGCTAGTGTTTTCCTCGGTGTTTCTAACAAACAAAGTAGTTTGGTTGCCTATGCCATTTATTTACTATGATTTATTGACTTTAATAGTATAAAAATTATACAATTAAGTACATATTTGTTATGACTTGATTAGAAATTAATTTTTAAGTGTTTATTTTATTCAAATAAACTTATAATCTAAGAATATATTTTTTACAATTAAACAATTTTTACACAGTTGTCGTTTTTTTGCAATTTTTAAAATATTTGATAAAAAATGACTTTTCCAGTTCCCTGGAGCTCTGAAACTTTTACTGTAAATTCAATGGCTATAGTTTTAATAGTTGTAATAAGATTTGTAATATTACGGCGTCAATTAAAAATAAAATATCTTTTACAGGTTATTGTAAGAATTTATTGCACAATCAGGCAACATTGAAATTATTACCTCTCAAACGAAACGTCCAAATTAAATGCAGAATAATTATGCAGAATAATTATTAGTAAAAAGTAGAACTGAAAAGGGACCTCGGTGGCGGCAAAGGGCTTGTAAATTCCTTCTATTTTTGTAGGACACATCCTGTGGCCTGTGGCACTTCTAAGCACCTCCTATCAAGTAGGCAAGATACTATTTACGACATTCGGCAAGTTATTTCTCCTTTGCTAGAATGTTTCATTCCAGTCTGTTACATGAGCGCGTACCGGATTTCTTTTTATGTGTACGCGCCGGTTTTAGCTGTTTTTATAAATAAACGTATGAACGCAAGCAATGTGTGCGCATGACAATAACACCCAATGTGGGAAACATTTCAATCCAGTGTGAGTCACAGTGAGTCAGTCGCCAGATACCTTTGTAAAGCGCGTACGAATTTGTTAGCCCGGGCATTACTTCTTGTTTGTAACAGTAACCATTGTTCTAAAGTGCCTTATAATAAAGGTCATTTGTATCTACCATCAGGTTAATCCTTTTGGCAATTGTATTCGATTATTAACATAGGTTCCACAAGGAAAACACCCTATTAGTTTTAAGTGTCATTTGCTTTCAATTTAAACGTAAATGAAAGGTAATTAAAATTTATCTGACAGTACTTGTCAAAATTTGAATTTTAAAATCCGCTGTTGTCGTGTTAATAAATATTTTTTTAAATAATGTAAAATCTCATAAATGTATTTATAATTCATATTTATTGAAGAAATTAGAAATATAATTAATATTGGGGGTATTTTAGTTAATTTTTGTAGGTTTAACTTATTTTTCATGTTTGCCCAAAAACACCTAGGAAAACGATAAGGTCCTTTTATGAATCGAATAAGTCTTTCATTTTACTTCCGGTTTATCAGGAAATGGCACCCACTTTCTTATTTTAAATGTAACCCCCTGATTTTTTCTACGTAAAATCAAACATTGGTTAGTTTTAAGTATGTTTATGACAAAAAAAGTTTTTTTTTCAAAACTTTAAGAAAAAATGTGGAATTTTTTTTTGGTAAAAAATTTGAGTAAAACCTACAAAAAGTATTTTTAAATAATACAAATACGTAAAATAAATTGTAATTTATAAAATTTATTTCACCGTTCTTGAGATATTATTTTTTTTAATTTTCAAGAAGCGTTTTTTGGAAATATCTTTACTTTTTTAAATAGGATGATATAAGGGCCACCCCCTAATTAAATAGAGGGTTTTTTTCCCGTAACTGTGATATCCCATATGTATGTTTTTGTAGGTTTTACTCAAATTTTTTACCAAAAAAAAATTCAAATTTTTTTCTTCAAGTTTTGAAAAAAAATATTTTTTTGTCATAAACATACTTAAAATTAACCAATGTTGAGATTTTACGTTAAAAAAATCAGGGGGTTATATTTAAAATAAGAAAGTGGATGCCATTTCCTGATAAACCGGAAGTAAAATTAAAAATTTATTCGTTCCATAAGATTTATTTTCTTAGATCATATAATATACTAAAATTTTAATTTTTTATTTCCATAAATAAAGAAATGCCAGGGGTGGCCCTAGTTTCATTTCCACCCGGTAGGTATATTATGCAGGTTTCCACCGAACGGACAAAGTGCAAACAAAACAAAAACTAATGTCATAAAAACAGAACTATGTCTCTCCCGAAAGCGAAAATTCCAAAAGGTTTCGACATGTTTGTAATTCCGGTTTTCCACCAAACGGACAAAATGGAAACAAAACTGCAACTTTTTACAAACTTTTTGGAGACTTGCGTGTTTTGCGACTGTTTCAGTTGTGTTTTCATTTCCCATTCGGAAGCGGTAATTTCAAAAATTTTCAACATGTTTCAAAACTCAAGTTTCCTGTGTGGAAACAGAAAGTTGATGTTTTGTTCGCGTTTTGTATCACTTTTTTGTAGAATATGTGTGAAGAAAAAATAAAGTGGACCACTGAAGATATCGGTACTCTGATAGATATCTTCAGAGATCATAAAAAATTGGAGGACCCAGAAACAAAAAATCTTCCTCCCGAAACATTGTTGCACTTTCTCGGCTATGACTCAATTGAAAATGACTGGAAACAAAAACAAAACCGCAACACTATTCTGTTCGCTCAATTTGTTTGTGTTTTGTTTGTTTTCCGACTTGCAAAATTTAGAGACAAAACTGAAACTCGACTAGACCGTTTGGTGAAAAAGTGGCATAAACTCAGTGTTCTCAGGAAACAAAACAGAAACTTTTCTGCCCAAAAAAAATCTAAAGTGCGACTTTTTACAAACTTTTTGAAGATTTGTGTTTTTGGCGACTGTTGCTTTTGTGTTTTTTTTCTCATATCAAGCTCTAGACTGCAAATAAATCAGAAATTGAAAGAACATTGAAGAACGTAATTTTTCAGTAGCAGTTGGAAAGAAGAAAATTGAAGCTGGTCATCAGTCTTTTAAGGCAAAATTATTTGGGCACAACGCTATAAATTTTATAACCCCAAACCCCAGAAACCTTTCTTTAGTTCCTAGACTACTATACAAACCTACCAAAAGCAAGGAATAAGAAATCTTCCTCGTAAAACATAATTGTAGTTTTTCGACTTCAATCAATTGAAAATTACTGGAAATCAAAACAGAACAAGAACACTCCGCTCAGTGGAAATAGAGTTTTGGATCGACTAGTCTGTTTGGTCGAAAGCCGGCATAAGATTTTCTTCCGATCACTTCTTTTTAGGAAAGACTAATATTATACCGATTTTCCACCAAACAAAGTGGAAACAAAACTCGAAATAACAACAAAACTGTAACTTTTTCAAGACTTGTGTTTTTGGTGACTGTTTTTCTTTGTTTTTCGTGTCCCACTCGAAAGAGGTAACTTCCAAAGGTTTCGACATGGTTTCTAAACTTATAGGTAGATTCTGGTCAAAATTAAAGGCCTTTAAATCGAAACAAATAAGGTAACTATGAAAATTACGCATAATATAACAAATTTAAATTTAAAGGCCTTTAAACTTAAGGCGGTAGAGAGTCAAATGTGACGAGAAATATTAGTTTCTAATCCCCGCAAGTTAGCAGACTTTATTCACTCCTAAAATGATGTCCCAAACAATGGAAAAAAGAATCTATCATTAATAAGCAAATTCTTTAAACGTTGAAGCGAATATCAGTAAATTTTACTGTAAAAATGGGTATCATTTTACACAAATTACAACCGCATCTTTGACATTTTTTTAAGTTTTCATTTTGCATTAGTTAAATAATAGTATATTCTAGGGCCCTCGAAGCAGAAAATTTAAAATCATAACATTTTAGCTGTTAAAATGAAACGTTAAAAACTCAGTTATTTTGCATTATTGGAGATTTTATTTTGGGGTGTTTAAATTTAAAATACAAAAAATATCGCTTTCTACGGCCCTTAAGAAATAATTGTACTTTCAAATTCAATTTTTCTTTTTTTGTATCTGTACCCATATTGATACAATCCTTGCAAAATAAACCGCTAAATTTGCTGCAATTTAATTTGACTCTTTATCCTCTTAAATGATTTGACCAGAATCTGGGTATTAATCAGCTTTGAGGAAACATTCAGTTTAAGTTTCATTAAGATGGTGTTTTCATCACTGTTCTATCGTATTAACTTCTTAATTACCAGTAAATAATATCAAAGAAATTGCGGCCATTTTTGGGATAAGCTTGTCAGAATTAAAAGAACATCCAAGAACGTAATCTGTCATTGTCAGCGAGAAAGAAGTAGCTTCAAGAAAATAAATTCCGGCAAAGTAGTTTGGGTACAACGCTATGAACTTTAAGAACGACCAAAATAAGCCCAGAAACCTTTCTTTACACCTCAGACCACAGCGCAAACCAACCAAAAGTAAGAAATAAGAAATCTGTCAAAACATATTGTAGTTTTTCGACTTCAACTTAATTCAAAATGATTAAAAACAAAAACAGAACTACACCTTTTCCAGTTGTATTTCAGATAAGATCAATTCTTTCAAGAATAGTTTTTCGAACAGATTATTTCAATTGGTGAATAAAGACCTAAATTTAATATTGTTACTGGTGTAATGTAAAATTGCCAAAGCACATTTTTGATAAATTGTAAGAGTCTGCTGTGGTTCACGTGATGCACAATCACCGCCAAAAACTCTTGGCCTCCTCATTGTTTTACAATTGTTTCTTTCTGAAATACAACTGATGGTTTCTGAAAAACAACTGATACTTTCTAAAATACAATTGATGATTCTGAAATCAAATTGATTTATCTAAAAGATGCTTGATTTACCTATTTAAATTATTGACACTCTCTGAAATTAAATTGATTTATCTAAAATACAATTGAAGCTTGCTTGTAGTTTTAAAAGTTTCCAAAGAAAATGTTTGGAAAACATGGAATTTTTAATCATCTTGCACCATCTGGGATTTAGTTCAAATTACTTGAACAAAAAAACCCAACGGAAAATAGTTCCCATACATTTTGGCTTGGTGCAAATGACTCTAGAGCTGTTGGAATTAGGCAGCGTAAAATTAAACAAAAGTACCTACCAATATTTTGGAGTTAAACTAGCAGTTTTTTAGCCAACTAAATTTTATGGTAATCACATTGTCTCGGTTTTTAGACGAAAATCTATAAAATTATCAAATTGCCAGATAGCCCAAAAAAGAAATCACAGAATGTCAAAAAAGAACGTTAGACCAATGTGTAACGACTGTATCTGCCCAAAATCGATGGAGTTTAGTTTCTGCAAGATGATTTAAAATTGTAGAGTTTCTTTGGAAAATTTTAAAACCACTAGCCAGCGAATTTTTTGGTACTTTTTATACACTTTTTTCTATTACTGGCTCCTGAACTAACTAGGAATTATTGACCTAGACATAGATAAATAATTTTTCGTTGATGGTTTTATTAATATTCTCTAGGGTAAAAATTTCTTCTAAATGTTGTTGAAAAATTTATTATTTTAGTGTCTTACGTAATGAATACATTGTAAAAAGTTTAAATTATTTACTTTGAGCATTAGCAGAAAAATTATTGTAATTGTAAAATTAATTTTGATTACACAATATTATTCAACGAACTGCATTCTCCAATCTTTTTAATGCAATACAAACAAAATATTGATGATTTTACCTCAATTAATAACCGCTGAAAATCCACACATCATAAACAACCTCTTTCAAATCCTGTTGAAAATTCAAAATTAATTACGTATCAAAATCTGAGTTTATAAGAGCTAATAAGTGATTCTTCTGATGAAATTTGATTCATAAATCACTCAGCATTCTCCACAAGTATGCGGCGTTATATGTTACCTCACATCTCACATTATTATTTATCTAGTCATAAGTAATTTAGTCAGTTTGTGTGGTTAGTGGTGGCATTCAAAGCTGCTTGGAATTCTTTTGATGATGAAACAGTTTTGTTTACCCATTAACTAATGCCTTTGTAGAGAAATATACATTTTTGGTGGGATGGTTTTTAAGTAGAATAACTTAGACCAAAGGAGTTTTCATAAAAAAATTCTCATCAAAATTAATAAGAAAAGTAATAATTTTCCATAATTAAACCCAAAATTGGAAACTACAGTTAGTAGGTTTGATGCATATTTCTTGAAAAGGTTTTGTAATTAATGAAGGTGTATTATAAAATGTAAATTATCTTCAGATGCATTTAAAAACCAGATGGTTGCTTTGTTTTGCAAGGTCGACAACCAAATTTAGATGACACTATTTTTCTTATGAATTATTAAAGAGGAGATTTATTGCGTCACACTCCACACCTACGTTTATTGCATATTTTAACGAAAGTTTCCTGCTCACAGTTAACAGAAAAATAAATAAAAATAAACGAGTTCAAAATTTAATAATTTAAATATACAGGGTGGTGATAAAGTTTGGAACCAAGGTCATAACTTCCGTAAAAATTTTTTTTGTAAAAATCGCTCGGACAGGTCAATTTTTGTTTTAAAAATGCCATCTTTTGGAATGAAAAAAATATTCATGACGTCACTGATAACTTCACTATGACGTCATCATCAATTTTTTTAAATGGAAACCCCTACTTTTTTTACACATTTTTCATAGACCTTTTTATCATATTAATGATCACATAAAAATATTTAAAAAAATTTCAACCATTTTTGAAAAAAAAAATAAATTTATTAAAAAAAAAATTATTCAATCTCAATGAAAATATTACAAAAAAAAGTAAATTTTTAATTTACAAGTAACAAATTTTAACGAAAATGTTCAAATTGTTTCCCATTGACCATTTGGCATTGTCCCATTCGAGTGTAAACACTCTGAATACTATTGTTAATAGCTTCTTCGTCAATTTGTTGAAATTCCGTCCTAATTCTAAGCTCCAATTCTTGTAAATTATTAGGTCTATTGAAATAAACTTTTGATTTTAAATGTCCCCACAAAAAAAATCTAAGGGCGTTGGGTCGGGAGATCGCGGAGGCCACTCAATTGGTCCCCTCCGACCTATCCATTTGTTGGGAAACGTGGAGGAGCCCCATCTTGTTGAAACCAAATGTTTTGGTTAGGAATGTTGCGATTTTCATAATTGGGGAAAATACGAAGTAAAACTGGTAGCAAATCAGTCCGCAAAAAATTAAAGTATCTTTCGGCAGTAAGGTTTTCATTAAAAAAGTAAGGTCCTATAAAACGTCTGCCAATCATTCCCACCCATACATTTAACTTTCCCTGTCTTTGACTATGGGATTCTACGGCCCAATGAGGATTTTCCTGTGACCAATACCTACAATTATGTCGATTAACTGATCCATTCAATTGAAAGGTAGCTTCATCGGAGAAAATTATACTACTTAAAAAATTTGGATTTTGATCACATAGCGCCATCATTTCTTCACAAAATTGCAGTCGGCGATCGGGATCATCTTCATTTAACTCTTGTATGAGTTTTATTTTGTATGGGTGATACTTTTCCTTTTTTAATAATTTTGCGACATAGGAATGATCCACATTATTATTTCTTGAAATATCTCTTGTTGAAATATTGGGATATTCTTCAATCGCAAGTAATAAATTTAATTTGGTTTCTTCATTCACTTGAGGCCGTCCTTGTCGAGGCAAATCTCCTACAGATCCTGTTTCTGCAAATTTGGTAACTAACTTACTTACTGCAGATCTTGAGATTTGCGGTCTATTTGGATATTGCTCATTAAACAAAGCACAAGCTTCCCCATGGGTTCTTTTTATATCGCCGTATCCTACCATAATTAAAATTTCGATTCTTTCGCTTAAACGAGGCATTTTTAATTTCGCAAAACTTAATAATTGTTGATTATTATTAAACAAACGAAGTAAGCTATTCAAGCATTGGTAAATGGATTTAAAATTTTATTTGCCATACAAAATAACGTCAACTAAAGCACTTTTATAAAGGCAATTTTTATTTCAATAAATTTTGAATATCAAAATTTTTTTCAAATTTATAATAAATTACAATTTTATTTAAAGTTTATTATTACTCAAAAATTTTATTTTAATTACCTTTTTCATTAAAAGTTATTTAAAATTAGTTTTAAGAAAATTCCAATTGTGTAAAGAAGAACAATTCGAATATTTTCAATAATAATTGGTTATTTTTAAACTAAAAATTAGTTTAATTTATTTCTTGCCATATTTTCATTGAGAATTAATAAATTTTTTTTGAGTAAATTTATTTTTTTTTTCAAAAATGGTTGAAATTTTTTTAAATATTTTTATGTGATCATTAATATGATAAAAAGGTCTATGAAAAATGTGTAAAAAAAGTAGGGGTTTCCATTTAAAAAAATTGATGATGACGTCATAGTGAAGTTATCAGTGACGTCATGAATATTTTTTTCATTCCAAAAGATGGCATTTTTAAAACAAAAATTGACCTGTCCGAGCGATTTTTACAAAAAAAATTTTTACGGAAGTTATGACCTTGGTTCCAAACTTTATCACCACCCTGTATAAATGTTAGTATCTAAAACTCAAATAAAAAAATAACCAAAAATTCTAAATTAATGTTCTATTGATAATATTTTGGTAGTAAATATTAAAAATCACCAAAAAATAAATTTTTATAGTTCATAATTAAGCAATTATTTTTAAAAAATGTTTATAGTCGGCATTAAGTTTATTTTGTTTTAACGTAGTCGTAAATAAAACTGTTTAAATTCTGGAGCAATTCAATGGGGGAAGTAATGGTTTATAAAGTTGCAATTTTATCACCAAGTGCTACAAGTGTTGCAAAACAACTACTACAGCTTAGCATATTTATTGCTCAATAGTGATTAATTTTAAACGCAGTTCACATATTTTACAATCCTGAAATCGACATCTACAATCTACGATACTATGTTTTAAACTATGAAAATTCTTCACTTTTTTTTATTAAAAGTGTATTTTCAAAAAATCCTTACACAATGAAATTAGTTTTTCGCCTCAAACGCCTTATTACGAAAATTATCTGGCGGCTATTGTCGTAAATATGTATGTTAACGTACCACTTATACAGGGTGTCCCAGCGTTGCGAGGAAGTAACTTTAAATTAAAGAACATTATAATACTTTTAGGTTTTTTAAGTATATTATGACATTTTTGGTTTCCTTATAAAAACTAATCGTCCTTTGTATAAGCATTTCCTCTGTTTGGATATTAATATCTCCTAAACTAATAACCATACAAACATTATATCGATGGAAAGGTAGTAAAATACAGGGTGTTCTGTGTTCTATTTGAAAATTTTGTTTAATTGGTCAATTTCCGTTTCTTGAGGCACTGTGATAAAACCTTATCATAAATTGTGATTTATTTTAAAGCAGTGATTTTCGCTGAAATAGCAAATATCAGCAGAACGAGTGAGGATGGACCCATAAATAATATTCTGGGTATTCCATTTTAGATTAATGTTACTTCCACGCAGCGCTGGGACACCCTGTATATCTTTCCTTTGAGAGGTAACTTTTGCAAACTTCGAAAGAAAAAGAACGTGTTATAATGAGTGCAATCTAAAGAGATAAGAGATTCACCCAGTTTTCTCCACCAGGATGCGAACAGAATTTTGAAATAGCGAATTTATTTCATTGAAATAATTAAATAAATCCTTCGGGTGTAACAAGAGTAGCTTACAAAGTTGATATTATTATGAACGGAAAAATTAAGTTCATTGCGATACGAGTACAATTATTCCTGGAAACTCAAACTTTTCGAAAAAGTCCTGAAATATTTTGCAAAGTTGTAGGAAATTTAATATAGTTATTTGGCCTGACATATAGCACAATGGTAGTCTACCACTACAATTTTTTGCAAAAATTCAACAATTGATACATTTTTTGTTCTTCCTGTTGGGGGTAAATGAGCTTCAACTTCATAGAATAGTTGAGATAACATAATTCCCTGGGAAGTAGGTTTAATTGATGAAAAATGTTTTCTAGTAATTCAAAAGAGTTCGTACTATCCTTCACTAGTTTTCTGAAATTCCTAGATTTTTTCCTAAAGAAAATATTGAATTAAATTTAGTTAAAATAGATCCTAATTCATAATAAAAAAATCGAGGGGATCTACCTTAGTGATTTATTTCTTCCGATGATTATTTAAGGGATAGTTTACTACTATTACACTGGGGAACAAAAAAAAATTTTTCTGCGGCGTTATAGAAGTCAAATTAGATAATATAGACATAATTATTTTGTTTGAATTGACTCTAATACTTCTTATGATAAACCTTAAACCGTACTATCCAAAATGATAAAATTTTAGTAATTTATTCTTCTTTACGTGCTTTATTGCAAGTATATCGTAACAAATACGCATTTTTCTCTGCGAATCTACATATCTCTTGTGTTTCATCAGTTTTGATTGCTAAACTATAGTTGCTTCATCGAGTGCTTCCAGATTGTAAAAAATATGAGTTCTTCATCCAATTCTAGTGTTACTGATATTTAAGCTGGGTCTTATAAAATACTATGTCAAAGTTTTGGATAAGATATATCTCAGTATGGAAAAAATAATGGACTACAAATCCGTACACTTGTAAAAGGCAATGATTCGACAAATTACAAAACTCAGATTGAATTGGAAGCCTGGATCTGTTTTGAATCTATAATCAAAATTTTTTGGAGAACCACAAAGTACCATAATATGCCATACTACTGAATAATTTTGAAAAACTTATAGCTAATATGATATTTTTGCATAGTCATTAAGATAGGTTAGGGATTAGGGGAACGGTTCCACCAGGATATCAAGATAATGGCGGAAAGATATCAAAGCCACGATCGTATAAATATTGATTTCCATAATTTAATCAACCCTTAAAACGCCGGAAGATCACTGTTCCTCAGTGTTATTTATGTAATCTTTAATCAGATTACTAGACCATCGCAAATCAATGAAACAATCTTCGATATTCAAGTGTTTGAGCGAAATTACATTAAATGCAACTTTTAAGTCCCGCTAGGTGGTCGTTCAAATGAGAAAAATAAAGATCGTGGAAAGTGGAGCAGTGAAAATTTTTAAAATTGTTAAGATTAAATTTCCAAGCTACAACTTTGTACTGCAACAAGTAGTTAGCAGAATCGGTTCAAGTTCAACTAACTATCAGGGTTTTATGCTTGCTGCAATTAAAAATGAATTACATTTAAAAACCGTAAGTTCCAATTACTCTACCACTTGTATAAAAAAATCTCTTAAAGAAAATATTTCATTGCTTTTTTTTTGATTCGTAAAATTTTACTTCTATAAAGTTATAATAACTTTTACTCAGATTTTAATTAATCTTAAAACTTAATTTACAACCAAACCGGAGATTTTTGAGGATTTACGAGCTAATGCTTCTAACTGTTTTATCTACTTTATAATAACAATAAAGTGTAACTAATGTTGCTTGAATTTATTGCGGAGATTTCAAGTGTTGCGGATATTAAATACATTGTACACACCTTTACGTAATTATGATCATTAAGGAACATTTGTATGTTTAAAATAAAACACACCGAATAAACTGTTGGGAATCCATCTCTTCAATCTCAGGAAAAAGCACCTTCCACACAGTGGCGTAGAAAGGAATTTTGGTGAGCAGGGTACAATTTTTTTGAGACTCAAAATACACAATACTGATTCTAATATAACACTTCTTATAAAAACACCAATTTTTAAAAAATTTTGGTTGTTAAAACGTTATCTTTTTTATTGAATTAACTAAAAAATATTTTATTTATCAAAGCCTTGGTTTTCTAAGGCCGCATTTATGCTGTAGCCTCGCTGCTCGCTGCTTGCATATCGCTAAAAAATACTCGCTGCTCGCATATGAAACAAACATAATATTCATTTCTATTGATGCATTCATCCTGCAGCCCAAATGCTCGCCAGGATTCGCGCCTCAACGGGCGCCGCGTCGATCATCGCCAAACGTCTTCAAAGTGATTTGTTCCTTGAAGCTCGCTCTCACTCTCTGTATAATTACTGTACTATTTCATGCTAGAAGCAAACTTTCTATGGAGCATTGCAGCTGCAGCATAAATGTACAGTTGGTCCCAGCTGGAAGTAGGACAAAAGTAATCACGATCGCGTATTCTTTGTCCTACTTCGAGCTGGGAGCAACTTTACATGACGAGCAGTCGGCGATGTGCGAGCACCGAGCATCTTTGGGGAGGCTGGATACTAAATGCGGCCTAAAGAAAATAACTTTGATAAATAAAATATTTTTAGTTAATTCAATAAAAAAAGATAAGATATAATAAAGTTTATACAAGGACATAAAAATATTTTACAACAATGTATACCGAGTGTAAACGCAACATGGGTCACCTCTATAATTGTTTTATTTATGAAAATAAACATTTGAAAATTGTCTAAGTTATACGGTTCAAGAAAACACATTTTAGGTACTAAATTTTAGGTTTTACCGGAAATAACATCAACTTTTTTTTTTAAATGTAACCCAATGTTTTTGTTCATAGTTTAAATTAATTTTCGAAAATAAGTATGTTTTTGATAATTTTTTTTTTGTTTTTCCAAAATTAGAAAATATTTTTTTTCTTCATCCGAAGTTGATAAAAATTACCAAAAATCATTTTAATAAATAGCACAAATACCTAAACAAAAATATAGTTTGTAAAACTATTCAAGTAGTTTTTGAGTTAACCTTTTTTAAATGCAAAGAGGTCGAGTCACTCGGTTTTTTTAAAAAGTGGATTTTATTACGATTATTATTTTTGTACCTCATATGTAGTATTAAATAATTTTGCATATACCGGGTGGAAATGAAAACCGGGTCACCTCGATAACTTTTTTATTTATGAATAAAAAAATTTGAAATTGGCTATGTTCTATGGTTCAAAAAAACAAATTTTATGTGCATTTTTTATTTTCGAAATCACTTCCGGTTTCACCGGAAACACCATGTACTTTGTTTTTTTAAATGTAACATCCCATATTTTTATTCATGGCTTAAAATACTTTTAAAAAAGAAGTATTTTTGAGATATTAGTTTTTATTTTTTTTGTAACAAAAATTTTTTTCAAAAAAAAAAAAGGTTTTCGAAGTCGGTGAAAAGTACCAAAACTAATTTTAAATAATTCAAATACCTAAATAAAATTGTAATTTGAAAAAAAATTAAGTGGTTTTTGAACTATTAATTTTTAAACTTAGTTAATGAAGATTTTATCAAATATCTCACTTTTTTAAATGCAATGATGCCGGGTCATTCGACTTTTAAAAAGAGGATTTTATAACGATTATTTTGGTACCCCATATGTAGGGGTATTATTTTGCATGTGCCTGTAATAAAGATACTTAATAGCTAGTATTTTCCAACTTAAGAAATAAATAATTTTACAGGCACATGCAAAATAATACTCCTACATATGGGGTACCAAAATAATCGTTATAAAATCCTCTTTTTAAAAAGTCGAATGACCCGGCATCATTGCATTTAAAAAAGTGAGATATTTGATAAAATCTTCATTAACTAAGTTTAAAAATTAATAGTTCAAAAACCACTTAAATTTTTTTTCAAATTACAATTTTATTTAGGTATTTGAATTATTTAGAATTAGTTTTGGTACTTTTCACCGACTTCGAAAACCTTTTTTTTTTTTTTGAAAAAAATTTTTTTTACAAAAAAAATAAAAACTAATATCTCAAAAATACTTCTTTTTTAAAAGTATTTTAAGCCATGAATAAAAATATGGGATGTTACATTAAAAAAACAAAGTTCATGGTGTTTCCGATGAAACCGGAAGTGATTTCGAAAATAAAAAATGCACATAAAATTTGTTTTTTAGAACCATAGAACATAGCCAAATTTCAAATTTTTCCATTCATAAATAAAAAAGTTATAGAGGTGGACCCGGTTTTCATTTCCACCCGGTATGCCTGTTTTTCATATTTTTTTAAACTCGAAATACTTATTTTTATAGTTTTAAAAAAATCTCACAAACATACTATTTTTCAAAAAATATTTTAGTGTGGACAAAAAATGTGGTGTTGCATTTAAAAAAATGAAGTTGACGTAATTTCCGGAACGAATATTGGAAAAAAAACGTTTAGTGCATAAAACGTTTTTATTTTCAAAAATAAAAAAAATTAGAGATGACGTATGTTTAGTTTACACCCGGTGTTCATGGTGCCTCACTTTTTTCCAGCAAATTTTTTTATAGGTAGTAAATGTCATTCTGAACCAAAAATTTCGTATGAACTAATATTTTTTGGGTCATGATTTTTATAAGGCAACCATCATAATTTTCTTATTTACATTCTTTTCTGATTAAATCAATACTCTGAAGTTTGGTAAAAGTTGTTTAAGTCAGGGTTCTTGAGTTTTGCTGCAGAGTTTTTATTTTTATTTTGTTATACCATTTCAAGCACAAAAGACAAAAATACAATATTTATTTTATTTAACATTTTATGGCACAATTTCGAACTTTTATTTTCAATTTCTGATTGACTTTGACTTAAACTCCCGCCACTAAAATTAATTTATCTGATGGGCTTGATTTAAATAAAAAAAAAATCAAAACAAAATGGAATTTATACAGGCCTGTACGCGGATGTCCTACTAAAAGTTTAAAATTTATTTTAACTAAGTCCTAATCCCAATCAATCGAGTAATAAAATTAGTTCGTATCTATTTTTTGTTCAGAAATACATTAATGGTCGTCTCAACGACTTAAAATTTAAGATCAGCTATAATGGCTATAAGTAGAACTTATTGGTCTCTCCGCCAATGGGATTATAATTCGAGAAGAAATTTAATTATAATTCCTGATTTCCTCTTTTTTTTTAATATTTTCTTTTAAAAAAAGACTTCAATCTGTAGTTTCTATTTCAAATATAAGAGTAGATAAAACGCAATAACTATAAAAACTTTATAGGTATATTATAAGAGATTATCTAGTACATTGAATTCAAATTATGGAACCAAACCAACAGTTTTTTTCAAAACTAAAATTAGTGCAGCTAAGATATTCGCGATGGTATTTTTACGGGAGCTCAACACATTAATTTCGAAGTAACCAACTGTGGAAAATTTAGTTTTTTTATCATGCAATCTCACCAGTATCAGTTTTTTTAAGACCGTGTATATTCTAAGATTATAATGTGATACTGTGGTAAAATTATAAAATATCATGAATAAAATAATATAACACGACGGAAGCCGAACGAATACGAATACCAACCGAACACCAAAATCTAATCTCTACTAAGTATTCGATTTAGATGACGTCTTATGGCCGATCTCACCAACAGTGCTTAAAGAAAAACTTAACAAGGTCTTACTTACACTTAAGTTCTTCTTAAAATTTTAAGACGTCTCTCCAGTCATATAAAACGAATACTTACGCTAAGTTTAGTATAGAGATTGGATTTTGGTGTTCGGTTGGTATTCGGGCGTCGTTCGGATTCCGTCGCGTCGTTATATTCTATGATTTTTTTTTATTTTATCACAGATGTCAAAAGAATATAAGAAAAATACATTAAAACTTATGTCCAATTTCGCCTCAAAAGGGAGCTACAGTTCTTTAAAGATGTTGTTAAAAAGTAGGTTTTTGCTCGATTATGTCAAAACAAATTGGAGTAGAGATTTGAAATTTGGTGTGAATCATAATACACCTAGGATACATTTTTGTGAATTTTTTCAAATTTTTTGCTTGCTTTGAAAGGATAGATTCGGGGAGAGCTGATTTTAAAAATTGTCATAACTTTTTTGTAGTTAACTTTTACAACATTTTTTCTTAAAATTAATGTTACCCATTTAATTCATAACAAAAAAGGTACTCTTATTTAAAGTCGGTAGAAGCCCCCGTTTTCGAAGAAATGCATTTTATTATTTTATTGATGGTCAACACAATTTAAATTGAAAAAATCATGTTAGCCATGGAATATTTTATTTTATTGTATTACCCAAAACTGTTTAAGAAATTGAAAAAAATCACGAAAACGTATCCTAACTGTATTATGATTCATACCAAATATCAAATCTGTTAATTTTTACTTCAATTTGTTTTGAAATAAACAGAAAAAAATACCTACTTTTTAACAACACCTTTAAGGTGATAGCGAGTCAAATGTTGAAAAACCGATGTTTTTATCTTTCCTGAATTTTTTTAAAGTGTTTCAAATTGGAAACTAAAAAAAATAATTAAATACCGAACTTAAGTAAGAATTGCACTTTTATGTGCAATTTTTATTTTTCATTTATCTAGATTTATACGAGCATAGTTTTGCAAAAATTAAAATATAAATGTAGAAGTTTTTCTTGCAAAATTACACAAATGTAATTATAGATACATAAATATCAAAAATTATAAATGAAAGTAAAATTCTTAATTTAGTTTGGTATTTTTTTATTTTTTCGACTTTCCAATTCGAAACACTTTTAAAAAAATCATAAAAGGTAAAAACGTCGGTTTTTCAACATTTGGCTCCGTATCACCTTAAAGAGCGTAGCACCTTATGAGGCGAAATTGGACATAAGTTTATATGAACTTTTCTTATTCTCTTGACATCTACTACCCACCCTAGAAGTGGGTCCCACCTATTATGGGACACCCTGTATATAAAATTTTATAATTATGTGTTTTACCCACTGTCTTATATTTGAAATAAAAACTGTAGAAATGTGTCCTTTTTAAACGAAAATATTGAAAAAACATGGGAATTTGACATGGTTTTAAAATGGTCATTTCTAGTGTAAACTTATATTAATATTAATTATATAAATTATAATTAAATTGCTTTTGGAATTATAATGCCATTTGCTAGTTTATTTCACGAGAAATTGTAATTTTTAGGTTAAGTTGAGTCCTAAGTCGCCGATATCGACGACTTAATTTTAAGTTCAACTTAGGCTTTAAGTTCGTCTTTCCAATGACGGTGATACCCGATAAGGACTACTTAGACATTAAAGTAGTTCTTAAAGTTTAAGTCGTGTCGGTGAGATCGGCCATTAAAAATTTAAGAAGTAAGCAGGACGTTTTTCTTTAAGCACTGTCGATGAGGTCGGCCATTACTACTTAAAATATACTGGAATAAAGTGGGACACCATGTGTATCTTCTTATTTAAAAAATATTTAGTGCCAAAAAGGTGCCATAAACTGGATTTGGGCATCAGGGGTTCAAAATTACCCCCCGACCCCACCTCGTGGGTACGCCTCTGCTACCACACCACCAGAGGAAGATAAATTATTGTAGAAGATCGTTGGTGTCTACGTCGCGTTCTAGGACGAAACGCAAACCCGCATGTCTAATTTTCATCCTCATTATACCACATAACGTTTATTTACAGTTACTCTAATCAATTTGAATACCTATCCTATCAAATAAATGTAAACACTTCAATGTACTATAATAGAATTTCTTAATTAATAACGCCAGGTTTTGAAACGTTTAAGTCGGTTAATTTGCGAAGCTAAAAGCTAAGAAGATGAGTGGTTATTTTATTATACAATGGCATGCTCGGATGGTTTACATAAATCTTAAACGTCATGTAAATAACGCTTTTTTATTGCAAATTATAAATAAAACCTGAGTTAATTATATTTTTACGCACGTGTGTGCCTAATTAGGTGAACATTCTATGGATATTTAAAGGTTTTATTCTTATTTTCAAGGAATTTCAGTTTCGCTAAATTTTAGAAAAAGGAATTAAAGTCAAGATCTTAATTCTAGATACAAGAGTATTTAGGCTTGGACCTCTTCTTGGTCGAGAATACAAGACCGCCGGCGGTACTATTTTGTAAACTAAAAAATCCAGCGGACGGCGGTATTATCATCATTGTAATGTAATCAAAAAACCGCCGAAAGATCAAGTCTTTTGAGCAGAAGGTACTTTAGGCGGTCTTACAATATTTATAGCAAAAATCCGCCTTATGAATTTAAGTTTAAGAGTATAAGTTTTCGTAACCTAACCTAACCTTGTCCGAATCAAAATCACCTTTTTATAATTAAATGTCACTAAAACAAAAAAAATGACAGAAGAGCAAAATTAATAGCTTGAAGAAAACCTATACCGCTGCGCATGCCCACCATTTTCGGTTTTCCGGCGGTTTTTGATTGCACCGATAATAATACCGCCGGCGGCCATTGAGACACTTCATTTTAATTTTTTCTGTTGCCTACTTATGAAAGCGAAAGTAAAAAAAAAAGAAGAATCCTGCTCCTGTTTACCTTGTGATGATGATAATAAAGCGACAATAAAAGGAAAGTAATCGTTTAGCGTTTCTCACTCTTCACTTTCACGAAGAATCTTTGAGATTGGTGATTCTGCGCTGGTGGAAGATACATTACAATTTTAAATACGAGATTTTTACTTACATTATTGACGAGTAATCCACAGTAATCTGGAGCTGAATGTACTGCTAGGAGGTTTATGTCCAACATGACCAATTTACTGCCGTCCCCGTGGGTCATGCAGGCGGGTGTTCTGTAATCTCTCGCGTGTATTGCTCCATAAAAACTGCTATTGAAAGCAACTCTGATGCTCATATGTCCTGCTTTGCATGTGGCCGTTACTTGAGGGATGAATTCCGTATCGACTAGTTGAGAAATAACCTGAAATTATAATAAGGGAGTTGAGACTTGTTATGTTATTTATGTACAACTCGGTACGAAGTTACAACTTGGATAAATATTACCTGTCGGGGATTGTTTACTACAAACTACAACCATCATTAAATTTAAGTATTATACTATGAGTACATCTAATCATATCATTAATAATCCATTTCATCCAAATGCTAAACGGTACTTCCTTAGAGTTAGAATATAATAATAATAAACCGTCTTCTATTCATCATTCTAAATTTATAATACATAATTACAAAAAAGAACTTGGCTTATATGAGATATGATATTTCTAAAAATCAGTATAAGATATACGTTTTGAGCTTTTTGTATACGATGAGAGTAGTACTGGTCCAAGAAATTACAACCTAGAGAATTACTGACTCACCCAAAATAATTTTGGGATTTTTGGTAAGAAACTCTATATTTGAGTATATTAATTTTAGAGCAAGATATGATTTTTGCAAGTATGTAGTTATGTGAGTTGTAAACATTAGCCTCCACCCAATAGTTACCTAAATTTTTACTTCGTCTTTATTTTGTAAAGGAACACCATCTACAATTATATTTAGTTTTTTTGGATTTTTTATCAGCTGATGAGTTTACACAAAGCTTTTTAGATTAGCAAGATTGGTAAATACCGAATACTAATTAGTTGGATGGCATTATAGAAACATAATTTTCTTCAAAGCTCAGATAAATTTGTGTATCGTCCGCATAAGAGTGATATTTGGAAGATTCCGAGTATTGAGCCTGACAAGACATTAGATAATTTCACTCTTTGACGCACCTATTCAATAAGTAGGAGATAAAAATTAGCCCCTTTGTATCCATACGGATCGATTTTAATACACCCAGGAGAAGTTTGTGTTCAATGATATCAAAGGCCTTGCTGAAGTCAATTAATAGTAAAGCAGTTAATATTCCTGTGTAGTTTTGCTTGCGATATCATCTATAATATTAGTTAAATCAGTTTCACAACTGTGACCTTTCTAAATCCGGATTGAGAAGGAAGAGTTGGAATTCACAAATATTTCCAACAATTCCGGAAAAATTGGGATTGGATGACTGATGACGGGTTGCAAACTTTGGGTACAGGAATTTACTATATTTATAATATACTTTAGAATGTAAGGACAACATAACGTTAAACATTGATGGATATTCCACCAAATCCAGATGACTTTGTTATTAATGACATAATGACTTTATAAAGGTCTTCTTCTGTCTCTACGAAAAAACTGAAAGTTGTTTATTTGGGTAAAGCTGTTATGGTATCCTAGTATCTTACGGCGTCAATTGAGGAAACTAGCGATTTAGGTATAGACATAGTTAAAAATACTTTAATGTTATTGGATTCCAAGGCTTTAAAAGTAGACTAACTTTATTGTGGAGAACGATGTTAAAGTCTCTTAACGTTGACCATAAAATGCTAGTGTTCTTTTAACATTATTTGTTCTATATTCAATGTATGCCAGTTTTTCTCTTTGTGTTGCAAAATTTAATAGATCAGACAGGAGACTAGTCATTAAAACCACTTTTTCGATTATATTTGATTTATAGAAAAGTTCGTCCAATCTCAAGTCATTCAAGAATTTTTCATATTCTATTTTTTGTGCTTCTGTATGAAAAGTATTTTTTAATTTTGATAATGATAGACTATACAGTGACATATACTAATTCATAATCTGAGTAGCATTCAACCGAGAGTGTCCCTGAGCCAATGACGAAATCACAACTGGACATATATGTGATCCAAGCGTGTTGAAAATTTTGAGTTTTCTAGAGCAACAATGTTGTTTAAATCAATATAGTATAACCATCTAGGATAAGGCTTCTATCGTTGCAAGCACTAACATTCAGAATAGATTCTTCAAAATTATCTATGACAAAGGACCTTATCGTTTTCCTATGTGTTTTTGGGCAAACATGAAAAATAAGTTAAACCTACAAAAATTAACTAAAATACCCCCAATATTAATAATATTTCCAATTTCTTCAATAAATATGAATTATAAATACATTTATGAGATTTTACATTATTTAAAAAAATATTTATTAACACGACAACAGCGGATTTTAAAATTCAAATTTTGACAAGTACTGTCAGATAAATTTTAATTACCTTTCATTTTCGTTTAAATTGAAAGCAAATGACAGTTAAAACTAATAGGGTGTTTTCCTTGTGGAACCTATGTTAATAATCGAATACAATGGCCAAAAGGATTAACCTGATGGTAGATACAAATGACCTTTATTATAAGGCACTTTAGAACAATGGTTACTGTTACAAACAAGAAGTAATGCCCGGACTAACAAATTCGTATGCGCTTTACAGAGGTATCTGGCGACTGACTCACTGTGACTCACACCTCACGCTGGATGGAAATGTTTCCCACATTGGGTGTTATTGTCATGCGCACACATTGCTTGGGTTCATATGTAACATACTGGAATGAAACATTCTAGCAAAGGAGAAATAACTTGCCGAATGTCGTAAAAAGTATCTTGCTTACTTGACAGGAGGTGCTTAGAAGTGCCAGAGGGTGTCCTACAAAAATAGAAGGAATTTGCAAGCCGTTTGCCGCCACCGAGGTCCCTTATCGGTTCTACTTTTTACTAATAATTATTGTGCATTTAATTTGGACGTTTCGTTTGAGAGGTAATAATTTCAATGTTGCCTGATTGTGCAATAAAGTCTTACGATAACCTGTAAAAGATATTTTATTTTTAATTGACGCCGTAATATTACAAATCTTATTACAACTATTAAAACTATAGCCATTGAATTTACAGTAAAAGTTTCAGAGCTCTAGGGAACTGGAAAAGTCATTTTTTATCAAATATTTTAAAAATTGCAAAAAAACGAAATACTTAAAAATTAATTTCTAATCAAGTCATAACAAATATGTACTTAATTGTATAATTTTTATACTATTAAAGTCAATAAATCATAGTAAATAAATGGCATAGGCAACCAAACTACTTTGTTTGTTAGAAACACCGAGGAAAACACCAGCATCGTTGTCTAATTGTGCAAAAATTAATTAATTTCAATTGCGTTTTTTGGCGAAAGCGGTCTCCTAGAGAGCGAAATATTTTACACAATTGTATATTTATTTCTTATTTATATGTGGCATAAGTTTCATTCTTGTACAAAATGCTCCCAAAACCCGATAAGGTCCTTTGGGGGTTTTTAGCAAACACCGACACAGTAAGAATTTTTATTCAATTTAAATGAAACCCGGCATTTTTCAACATTTTGATTAGAGTTAATACATTTATATGTACCAATAATTTTACACAAGCCAAGTATTTTCCAGTTATAAACATATGTTTTTTTTCTCGATTTTTTTCATTGAGATCTTCTTGAGATAGTAAATGTGCCCCGTCAGATGAGGAAGCTTCTTGAAAGGATCTAGCATTAGTGATCTTCTTCTGATCCAAAAGACACATTGAAGCTTTGAGTTGGTTTTGGTATAGGTATAGTTTATAGATGGTACCGTCAGGACACTTAACTTTTTTTAGTTTTTATTGTAATAGGTAGGTACCGTTTGTATCTTCTTCTTCTCGTGTCATCTCTTGTCGGAGGTTAGCTATTCTACTTTTCGAAGCTGCAGCTCTAAATGTTTCTGGTTTCTGTTGATGTTTTTCCGTACCATTCTCAGCGGTTCTTCAACCAGGACATTCTGCGGCGCCCTACAAATCTCTTTCCCTTATCTATCCCTGCAAAATAAGTTAGAGAGTTGAGTATCTCGCTCCACGAGTAATATGTCCCAAGTACTCGAGTTTTCTTTTCTTGATGGTTAGTAACAGTTCGTTTTCTTTATCCATCCTTCTCAAAACTTCTTCATTTTGATGAAGGTTGATCTTGTATCTCTATTCGTTTATTAAGTTCCATGCTATAATCTTTATTGTCATCTATTCGTGTTCCCAAGTATTGGTTGCTTCTCACTCGTTTCATTATAGTATCCTCTATTGATACGGCTGGGATATTATTATTGTCACGGTTCTCTCTAAATACCATAATTTTTGTCATCTTTACATTCATTCTTAACCCATAGAATAGGCTAACAGTATTTATGTCTACCATCATTTTCTGGAGGTCTTCCATGGTTCTTGCTATTATCGCGGTATCATCTGCGTATCGCGCGTTATTTAAAGTTTGTCCGTTTATAACTTTTCCCCTAGAGTTCCCACAAATGGCTTCTCTAAATATACGCTCTGAATACATATTAAATACAATTGGCGACAGTATGCGCAGCCTTGTCGCATTCCTCGATGGATATCTAACTCCTCCGAGTCATGGCCTTCCACGTTTATCTGGCCTTTCTGATTCCAGTAGAAGTTTTTTTTAATATTCTGATGTCATTATAGTTAAGGCATTTTTGATGTGCTATTTGCTATGTCCAATTAATTTTTCGTGTTTAACTTTATTGAACACTTTTTCGTTGTCGATAAATCCGATGTATAGGTCAACGATTTTGTAAAGACAACGTTGTATTATGCTAGTACCACATTCATTCTAAATAATGCATCTCGTGTACCCAACTTTTCACGAAATTCAAACTGTGTGTCGCTGATATCCGCCTCATATGCGGTTATGAATAAATTTTAGGAATACTTTTAACATATGGCTTATCATACTAATAGACCTGTAATCGGAGCACTCCTTTGGGTTCTACCTTTTCGATATTGGAATTAGGATTCATTTTACCCACTCTTAAGGTATGATTCCAGTCTTATAAGTGGTATTGTATAGAGTTACTAGGATGTTCAATTTATCATCATCGATTAGTGTGAGGATATCTACTGGAATCTCATCTGGGCCTACCGTTTTTCTATCTTTTTAGTTTTTAATAGCATGGATTACCTCTTCGGCCGTTATTAGTTTCTTCCATAGTATTTTCTATATCTATTTCATTTCTAGTGTCATTAAATAGTTGTATATATTCCTACCACCTTTTGATTTTTTCTGTAAAATCATTCCGTCCATATTCTTTATTAAACCATTTTGCTTTTCCTTCCGATGCCAGTAAATTCTTTGACCTTTTTATGGATATTAAAAGAATCATATATCGTTTGTTTCATTAAGGCAAAAATAACAATTTGATAAATGGTCTATAGGTTCCATCCAAATCATAAGAATTTCGATAGATCGAGATCTTTTGTCCATCCACTAAAAGACGTAATGCAGGTCTAAATTCTAGAACATTCTGGAGTATTCCATTCGTACTCAATAACCTTCCAAAAGCTTTAATTAAAAAACCGACAAACACACAGTTTACTAGTAGTTGCTATATCAAAAAAAAAACTAGATCTGATCGAATCAAAATAAATATGGCTTTATAATGTGGGTAGACAGGTATTTCAATATTAGTAAACAACTTTCTTGTTCCAAATTTTGTTGACCAGTTTTATTAGTAAAACCAAAACAGTGGAAGCTCGCCAATTGAATATTTTGCATTATTAAACTTTAAAGTTCTTGAAACATAAATCGCGAATGAAATTATTTAATAAAAGAATGCAGCATGCAAAGGCTGGTATTAAAGACGAACGCAAATGCATTATTATTTACTTACTCGAATGCAATTTGTAATAAATTCGTTTTAATTATCTCGTGATATTTGCCTATTATTTCTGCATGGGACTTAAAAATCTCAGTGAGAAATAAATTTAAGAATATTTATTTATTACACCTACTTTCTACATAAATATAATACTTTTAAAATATAATTCCTTGCAGATACATACAGAACGCTTACAATTAATAACGAGCTTAAAAATTGGAAAATATGTAGGTATACCTACACGTTGCCTCCATTACCATTAATAAATATTATAGCATATTTTTAATCAATTATGAATGTATGGGAAATACATATATTTAGCCCTGAAATGGTAGCAGCGTCGTTAATTTTCTTTTCTTGCAAGAATAGTTTACTTGGTGTCGCTTGAAAAAGTTGTCACTTGTGATTTATAAGCTCCTTGAATTGTATAGCTTTTTACAGGTGCTTGGTATTTTATAAATGAAAAAATATCATTAAAAACGATCATTATATCCACTTGAGAAATTAAACGCATTAATAATAATTTAGATCAATTTTTCTAATATGTTTTCTACTTTTAATTTCATAAAAATCAGCAAATTGCATCTTTTGATGATATTTTCTTATTTAAATTGACGAATAGTTTATGGCACAATTTTGAATTAATGACACTTTTTGAAGAAAAAATTATCAAAGACCGGAAAAAAAACTTCTATAATAATAATATCTATTTTGGACCAAAAATACACGTTTTACAATTATTGTCAAAATATAAATAGGTACACCAAATATACAAATAGTATCATGCAACACAATTTTAACAACATTATGAGTTTTTAACAACTTTCAAAAAACAGTTCAATTGTACAATTGCGCGCAAAGATATCGAGGACACAAAAGAAATATTTTGACCTAATAGCAAGCGATTGCAGAAACGAGATGACACGAAATTTGAAAGAAATTAATACCTCTAATATGCGGAGGGGATCCTTTCAAATTTCGTGTTATCTTGTGTTTGCGAAGGCTTGTTATTGGGTCAGAATATTTCTATTATGTCCTCGATATCTTTGCGCGTGATTGTACATTATTTATAGTTTACATTTTAAAGTCGTGATATTAAATTCTTGATGATAGTAAAAGTGGTGCATTAATAATTTACCAGAATGGGACATTTGTTTATTCTTTTAAAATCTATTTGGAACTGCTTTCTCTGCCATATGCCGAGGTTGTAAATTTCATCCCTTATAATGTAGTTATCGCTATTTTCTTTCATATAAATTAAGCTCTGCTAAATAATTAATATACAGGGCAAAGTTCGTCTTTGGACCTTAATTTTTTTGTGATTGCAAGAATAGCGCCAAGTTAAAATTGCTTAATTAATATGGGACCCTATTATACTATGATAGGCTATTAATAGTACATTAGCGTTAACCATATCTTCTAGATTCCTTATTAGAAGGTTTGAGGAAATTATTTTGGCTACCATATTAAAATGTTCTTCCCAAATAAGAACCTATTTATTTGTACACCTAGAAACGTTTTTTTGTATTGGTTCTAAAAAATTTTTGTGGAAAATATTAGTGTTTCCGATTTTTTCCTCGTTAAGTTTGAGTAGATTAGAGCTGAACTACTCCAAACCTTACGACTGCGCTTTTTGCATTTATACATATAACTTATTTTTATTTTATTGTTTAGTGATTATCGTGATATCATCGGCATATTGCAAAACGACTGACGATTCACATGGATGAGAGTGGTCCCAGTACATAGACATGTGGAACCACACATTCTGTAGTTTTTGGGGAAGAAATGGTATCATTAAACAATACTAACCGTTGCCTATTGATGTATATACTATGTTCATCAAAATTGTACACTTTTTAACTTTATTTAAAAGAATATCATAGGAGACACAGTCGAAGGCTTTGGAGAGGTCACAAAACTGTGCCCAAATATAATCCTCGTTTTCGAAACCATTTTATTTAATGGCAGAATTGCGCGCGATTTTATATCGCCTTCTAATATTTTTGACAAAACCGGCACTAGTGAAATAGGTCTGTGCAAGGTTTATTTATTTTTTAATTTAAAAAAAGTTGCAATTTAGCTTTTTGAACAGCCCTATTAGCCCGTGTATAAATCCGTCCCTGTTCTGCCCGAAATAAATCCGAGTTTATTGTAAAATTCCAAGGGGAACATTAAAGAAATTAAGATTTTGTAAAAATTGCACTATTTTACTAGTTGAAGTTGTAAGATTCAAAGTTTCTTAAAAAAATATCCATGAGGGATACAATTAATTTTGAGGTTGATTTGAATAAATTAAATAATTCTGCAAAAAATGAAACCGAGTTTATTGAAAAATTGTAAGGGGAACATTAAAAAAAATGAGATTTTCTAAAATTCACACTATTTAAGAGGATACTCGGTGAAATGTGTAACTACGGATGTCGCCCGCAAAAGTATTGAAAAATGGTGGTTTTTCAAACCATTTGGTGAGATTACTAATTGAGCAAAATGAAGAATTTTAATTGCATTAGAAAGAACGTTTATAGTATTAGTACGATAGAAGACGCTTTTTTCTATTTTTTTACTCAAAATTGTGCTAAAAAGGTCTAAAAGAAGCATATTTTTGCACATTTCAAGATTTTTTTTTTACAAATTTGAGCAAAAAGTTGTAATTTCACCAAATGGTTTGAAAAATCACCATTTTTCAATACTTTTGCAGGCGAAATGCGAAGTTACACATTTCACCGAGTATCCTCTTTTTGAAACTGCAAGATGATTCTAAACATGAGCACCTACCAGCGTAGGAAATATTCGTAGAAGGGATAGACTCATGAATATTTTTGCTATGGTGCTGTAATAGTCATTGTGTTACATTTACTTCTATTACCACCGTTTCTTACTGCATCTTTTATATCCCACATTGATCTTAATCAATGTCCATAGACAGAATTTGTTTTTTTATTAAATAATTTGAATTTGCCTCTTTACAATAGTGGGGTATCTACTATAGTATTCTGTGATTAAGTTTTTATTTCATCTCTATTTTGTTGCTTTTTATAAAAATCCCTTTTTGTAGAAAAGATAACTTGGAGCACTCATATAATAATCTGTATCAAACATAGGAATTTTTCAATAATGGAAAATGTATCGGATTTAATAAAATTAAAATCAATGTTTCCTATGAAATTATAAAAATTTACTAACCCATTTGGTGTCATCGGTCTAGTCATCTCTTTGAGACACGCGGTATGAAGTTGTCCCTTTTTAGCAATTCAAAAAAGACAATCAGTAACTTAAATTGCAGATTCGCTATACGCTACAAGGCCGAAAGCTAGAATAAATTTAGTTTCAATTTGAAATTGTTAAACAAGGTAAAAACCCCTCGTACGTAATATTATGTGGCTTTCATTACTTCAAAGAGCCTGAAGATTTAAATACTTCTTTGAAATTCCTAAACAAAAAAGGCATGCATTTGTAATTATGCTAATATTTTTATAACTTATACATGATTAAACAAGACCAAACACCAACGCCCGTAATTTAAAAGTTGTTAAGAAATTAATACTAAATCCTTCTAAGAGAGTGCCAATCCTTGAAGTAGTGAATGAGTAAATAAAATTAATTCCGGATCACGAATGTTTATTTCCAAGGATTCAAGTGCCATCGCCTAACACCTGATTGGACTTTCCCAAGAATCAAGCGGTTTATGAAAAATTTCTACAATGCTATCAATCAAAAAATTCTTCAGCATTGTTGCAAGTTTATTTCAAGTAATTTAAGTTAAGCTTTATAGCTTAGAATTATTTTTAGTTTTATTTCTTTAATGGGTACCATATGTGGAGTTGAGAAATTTAAAAATATTTTTGATTGAAATTTTAAAGCGGTAAATAAATTACAATAAGCCGAGTATAAATTAAGTGAGTTGGTTGTAATTACCTCCTACCTTCAGCATTGAAGGTATGTTTAGAGTTAGAGGAATACGATACTATCCCTAAGGCCAATCGGTTTTTAAACGTATTGAAATATTTATTGGACTTTGTTGATTTATAAGATGTAAGTGGGTCTTAAAACTCCTGGAAGACTATTGGTACAATATCCATATGGTATATGTTATACATATACCTAGATATGTAGTATATATACCGAGGATCAGGGTTGATTTATAGCTTACATCTGTAATTTATTTATGCGTTTGATTTTCAACTTATCCAATGAGATTTTTTACTAATTTTTTTCACAATTATAATGCTCTAACTTATTAATTTGAAACAGAAATGGTATTTATATTAATTTTTAGATGTAAAGTGTAAAGTTTAATTCCGCAACAACGCATAATAGTACACCGGATGTCCGCTTTAATAATCCCACTTACAATTTGCATATTCAAAATCGCGGAAGCTGCAACACTTGCAATACAGGATTAATCCGTTATGTGATAGACATGTCAATATTTCAGTTAATTTAATTTGCATAATTTTGAAGTAAATACATCATATTATACAGGGCATATCCCTTATTTTCCAGCAAAAAAATTTTTAGATAGTAAATTCCAGTCTGAACAAACACTTTCCTATGAACGTATTTTCGACACCACAAAAAGTATAAATTTCATTTTATTTTGAATTCATTTATTTAGATTAATTGATTTTATCGAGGGAAATTTAAAATGGTTCACTTCGTTTAAAAACAGCCAATAATGTTCAAAAATGCAATTTGGCAAAGACAAAACTGAAGTTATAATAATAACTTTATTAATAATAATAACAACTTTATTACCCAATAGATAAAAGCCAATTACAGGGGAACATATGTAAGTAATAATGACTGTTGTACATTATACATACAGGGTGGGCCAACGAAAACGAAACAGACGAGTTTTAAAATAGTTAATAAAAAATTTTGAAAAAACGCTCGGACAGGTCAACTTTGGTTTCGAGGGGGACATATTTTGCAATAGAAGTGATTCAAAAATCCATTCACCCCTGTGCCCTATGGACACAACCCTAAAATTTTAATAGGGATGGTAGGGTAAGTAATACCTTGTTAGAAAGATCTTTTTACTCAGAGTAACATACAAAAAAAAAGTTAAATCGATCGATTCGTTTTAAAGATATTCAAAATTTAGCAAGTAGAGATTTCATGTCTTTTAAAATTGTGCTATGAACACCACACCTTCAATTTTAAGTGTTTTGATAGGGTAAGTAATATCGTTTCGAGGGGGACATATTTTGCAATAGACCTGATTCAAAAATCCATTCATCCCTCGCCCTTTGGACACAACCCCTAAAAATTTAATAGGGATGGTGGGGTAGGTAATACCTCGTTAAAAAGATCTTTTTAGCCAGAGTAATATGCCAAAAAAAAGCTAAATCCTTCGATTCGCTTTGAAGATATTCAAAATTTAACATGTAGAGTTTTCATGCCATTAAAATTGTGCTATGAACACCGTGGCTTCAATTTTAAGTGTTTTGATAGGGTAAGTAATACCTCCTGGGAAATATCTTTTAACCCAAAGTAACATACATAAACATGTAAAACGCAATTTATTTTCATTTTCTACAAAAGAGAGATTTTAAAAAACAAATTTAAATTTATTCGAGGAATTGTTTAAAATTTTGTAACATCTGGAACAAAACAATGCAAAACATAAAACGATTTATAACCACATTCAGATTCTTTTTATCAGTTGTATTTTGTATTAATGTTGATTTTCATCGTGTTAAAACTGTTTATGACTAATTATTAGAAATCAACATTTAAAATTTTGTGAACTTCTGTAAAAGCTTCTGCTAGCAATGGTTTATACAATTCCAGAAAGGGTTGAATTAATCACTTTTTATTTTAAAAACGATGAGAATGCTCATCGTGCAGCTAATTTATTTAATGAACAACATCCAAACAAACATTGTAACCGAAAATACGTTCTGGAGTTGGTTGCAAAATTTAAAAATACTGGTTCTATTGGTAATAAGAAACGCTATACTGGTAATGTTCGCCCAATAAGAAATGAGGTCGTTGAAATAGGTGTTTTGGGACAAGTTGCTGCAGATCCAACTTTTAGCACAAGAAAACTGGAGACTGTGACTAACATCAGCAGAACAACCATTCGCCGAATATTGAAAGGTCACAAATATCATCCCTATAAAATTCATTTAATTCATGAGTTAAATGAAGATGATTTTGATAGGCGACTGCAATTTTGTGAGGTGATGACGGAACGGATGATTGCTTATGAAAATTATCTTTATAATATCTGTTTTTCTGATGAGTGCACTTTTTTCTTAAACTCAACCGTTAATCGTCATAATTGTCGATATTGGTCAGATGAGAATCCTAGGGTATTTCATGAAGTTCACACTCAAACTCCTCAAAAATTGAATGTGTGGGTTGGAATTTTTGGAGACCGTCTTATTGGTCCTTATTTTCTAGATGGCAATCTAACAGGGGATATGTACTTGGGTCTACTTCAAAACTTTGTTCATCCATTTCTTGACGATATTATCGAAAATGACGATCGTTATTTAGAAGACCATCTGATTTTCCAACAAGACGGAGCCCCTCCTCATTACACACGGCCTGTTAGGGAATTCTTGGATACGACGTTTCCTGGGCAATGGATTGGGCGTAGAGGACCTTTGGAGTGGCCGCCGCGATCTCCCGATCTTACTCCCCTTGATTTTTTCCTTTGGGGGCATTTAAAAAGTAAGATTTACGCAACGGAATCAGGATCTCTAGCAGAGTTACGACAGAGAATTATTAATGAATGCCGAGAAATTACTGCTGAAATGTTACAAAATGTAAGAATTCGCTTTGAGCAAAATTTGTACGTTTGCATGGAGGTTGGTGGAACTCAATTCGAACCTTTAATAAAATAATAAAAACATCCTTGAAAGTGTCGGGATCGATGGAATTCTTTAAAGTGTTAAGTTTTCTTCAAAAAGATTAGTTAAGTTTAGTTTGGTTAAATAAAAAATAATGTGCAATACTGTTTTATTTTGAATTCTTTAAAACAAACCAATCGATTTCACTTTTGGTTTTTTGTATGTTACTTGTGGTAAAAAGAACTTTCCAACGAGGTATTACTTACCCTACCATCCCTATTAAAATTTTAGGGGTTGTGTCCAAAGGGCGAGGGATGAATGGATTTTTGAATCAACTCTATTGCAAAGTATGTCCCTCTCGAAACGGTATTAGTTACATTATCAAAACACTTAAAATTGAAGGTGTGGTGTTCATGGCACAATTTTAAAAGGCATGAAATCTCTACTTGCTAAATTTTGAATATCTTTAAAACGAATCGATCGATTTAACTTTTTTTGTTGTATGTTATTCTGGATAAAAAGATCTTTCCAACGAGGTATTACTTACCCCACCATCCCTATTAAAATTTAAGGGGTTGTGTCCATAGGGCGCAGGGATGAATGGATTTTTGTATCAGCTCTATTGCAACATATGTCCCCCTCGAAACTAAAGTTGACCTGTCCGAGCATTTTTTCAAATTTTTTTATTAACTATTTCAAAACTCGTCTGTTTCGTTTTCGTTGGCCCAATTATAATTATACATATAGAATTCAAAGAAATAGTACGATAAAGTAAGATTTATAGTTGATTCAATAAAAAAATGACAATAAGAAAGAAAAATACTGGGTATACCACAAAAATGCTGGAAAAATTTATTACACAAAATTAAACGAGCTAAGAAATTATTGCTGATTTGAAAAAAAAAACAATTTCAACAATTTTCTAATGTTTCATAAAGACGGATCACGCTATCGTAAAATAAAAAAATTATACTCTATAATAAAACGATTTCTATACACTAATGGTGAGGTGTAATTTAATTTGAACAAATTAATATCGCCAAGCAATGATTAGAGAACTAATTTTATGCCAAAAACGTTTTGAAGGGGAGTAACTTAATTTAAAATTATATTCAAGCTCAAATTTTGCAGCACGGAAATTTAATCTCGGTTTATTAATTTTCTTTATATACTTACTTCGTATTTAATTAAAATTTAGTATAGCACTGATAAATACATTTATTTACTAACTTTCTCCTGTTATATTTTTATGTGAATTTTAATTAAATTAATTTAATAAATCACCCAATAGAGAATAAAGAAAATTAATGATTAAATAATTACTTAAGATTTTCTATGTTTTTTCAGAAGAATTAATCGTGTAACGGTCGACCCCCTGAGGGATGAAATTTAGCAGGTGGTTGGATCGCAAAAAAAGAATTTGAAAGTCGTCGAAAGCTTTCACCATTGGAGCTTTGGTTAAACAGTTACGGATCTTCAAAATGTTAAACCCGAATAACTTTTTTCCCAATTATCCCTCTTCAAAACTCTGGTCGCTTCTTAAAGAGGTTCTTTTGGGTTCTTCTTACCCAAAGAACGGAATCAGAAATTTCTTGAACCACTGGAACACTTTCAAAAACGCCCTGCAAAATTTGATTTTGTACGTGTTATTTACTTTGAATAATCGCAGCGTTGCTGGATTTTCAAAATTACCTTTTAAGGGCCAAAGTTACCTCAACCTCAGTTTACGTTGCGAGAGTTTTGCCACTTCCCGGGAGTGTCGCCGAATATTTCTTTTTTAGCGGAAAAACGGAAACAGTTTTATGAACTAATAATGGGAAACCTGGGCCGAAGGAAAATTCTCGTTCGTGACATTTTTATTTTAAATGAGAAACGTGCGGAGTTGGCGTTGGCGCGTTTTTATCTCTAAAAATTAGTTTTTACTCTTCTTCGGGCTCTGACTTTTTGTCGATCTGCGTAAGGCTATTTTTGAGCGAATTTCCGATCAGCATGTATTTAAAAGCATTTTAAGGGCTTTTAGCCTCTATGCATGGGATTCTCAAATTTTGGTTTAAAAATATAAAATCTTACCATCTTAAGATTCTGTAAAATGAGGAAATTTCTAGAAAAGAATTACTGCATTCACTCTAGGTGCATTTAAAAGCTGTTTGGCTCATATGAAAGCTCGTCGATTTTTTTTAATCTGCAAGAAGATTTGTGTCGATATCTTTATTCGTTCCGGAGTTATGGCCCGAAATGTGTGAAATTCCCGAAAATTTCAGTTCTTGGGTGGAATTTTGATCGGAAACTACTTGACTACTCACGACATGTGAAAACTTTAATTTCGCAAGCTTCTCCACTGGAAAGTTGGAAGATAATTTCAATGGGGCCGAAAATGCGAACTTCAAGGCGGGATTTGATTTTCAAATTTTCAAAAACTTTGGATTTTTTCAAAGAAACCACTTAATTGATTTTTATTATAAATAACTTAAAAAGTATTTTAGCTAGCTTCTCCACTGGAAAATTGGAAGATAATTTCAATGGGACCGAAAATGCGAACTTCAAGGCGGGATTTGTTCTTCAAATTTTCAGAAACTATATCAATGGGGCCGAAAATGCGAACTTCAAGGCGGGATTTGTTCTTCAAATTTTCAAAAACTTTGGATTTTTTTCAAAGAAACGACTTAATTGATTTTTAATATAAATAATTTAAAAAGTATTTTAGTTAGCTTCTCCACTGGAAAATTGGAAGATAATTTCAATGGGGCCGAAAAAGCGAACTTCAAGGCGGGATTTGTTCTTCAAATTTTCAAAAACTGTGGATTTTTTTCAAAGAAACGACTTAATTGATTTTTATTATAAATAACTTAAAAAGTATTTTAGCTAGCTTCTCCACTGGAAAATTGGAAGATATTTTCAATGGGACCGAAAATGCGAACTTCAAGGCGGGATTTGTTCTTCAAATTTTCAAAAACTATTGATTTTTTTCAAAGAAACCACTTAATTGATTTTTATTATAAATAATTTAAAAAGTATTTTAGTTAGCTTCTCCACTGGAAAATTGGAAGATAATTTCAATGAGGCCGAAAATGCAAACTTCAAGGCGGGATTTGTTCTTCAAATTTACAAAAACTTTGGATTTTTTTCAAAGAAACCACTTAATTGATTTTTATTATAAATAACTTAAAAAGTATTTTAGTTAGCTTCTCCACTGGAAAATTGGAAGATAATTTCAATGGGGCCGAAAATGCGAACTTCAAGGCGGGATTTGTTCTTCAAATTTTCAAAAACTATTGATTTTTTTCAAAGAAACCACTTAATTGATTTTTATTATAAGTAACTTAAAAAGTATTTTAGTTAGCTTCTCCACTGGAAAATTGGAAGATAATTTCAAAGAGGCCGAAAATGCAAACTTCAAGGCGGGATTTGTTCTTCAAATTTACAAAAACTTTGGATTTTTTTCAAAGAAACCACTTAATTGATTTTTATTATAAATACCTTAAAAAGTATCTTAGTTAGCTTCTCCACTGGAAAATTGGAAGATAATTTCAATGGGGCAGAAAATGCGAACTTCAAGGCGGGATTTGATCTTCAAATTTTCAAAAACTTTGGATTTTTGTCAAAGAAACCACTTAATTGATTTTTATTATAAATACCTTAAAAAGTATTTTAGTTAGCTTCTCCACTGGAAAATTGGAAGATAATTTCAATGGGGGCGAAAATGCGAACTTCAAGGCGGGATTTGTTCTTCAAATTTTCAAAAACTTTGGATTTTTTTTCAAAGAAACCACTTAATTGATTTTTATTGTAAATACCTTAAAAAGTATTTTAGTTAGCTTCTCCACTGGAAAATTGGAAGATATTTTCAATGGGGCCTAAAATGCGAACTTCAAGGCGGGATTTGTTCTTCAATTTTTCAAAAATTTTGGATTTTTTTCAAAGAAACCACTTAATTGATTTTTATTATAAATAACTTAAAAAGTATTTTAAGAGAAGCTTCCCATGCATTTGCAATTGAAGTTTCACATGTCGCGATTGGTCAAGTTCTAAAGTAGTAACTTAACTAAACCTTTATTTTTCATAAAAGCTCATTTTTCGTTGCCATTAATACCTACTTTTTAGAAATTTTATAAAAACGAAATTCATAAAAAATTTAAAGCCTTATCAAAATCTTTATTTTTATTTTTAGAAAAACGAGTAAATAAACGAAAGATAATTAAAAACTGATTAAAATTGTCCAACCAGTTCTTTTACAGATCCATTATTTTTTTCAACGCTCGCCCAAAAATTCCAATATTTTTGAAATCGCAGGATTTAAGTTTTAGCTCGCTATTATTTTAATACATTGTAGTTTAGTTAAAAACGCTTCGAGTCTTCATCATTGTAAAATTACAAAATCATTGCAATCAGACAAAAAAGGGCCCGATTTTTTTTCCGAAAATACTAATTAATCAATTCTCATAAAATTCTATTTAAAATATTACTATTCTTCGGTAAAAATTTCAATTTACTAGAGTTATTACTTTTTAAGAATTTATAAAAAATTTAATTTCGAATAAAAATTTAAACATCTAAGCCTTCACTTTCACTCTAAGGAGTTGGACTATGCAGGAAATTTTCTTTAATAAAAAGTGAATTCCATTTTTAAATTCAATTTGAAAACGTTAAAAAACTCGTTTCGTTGAATTAAAGCCAGAAAAACGACTCCTCGAAATTTCATCCTAAAGAATTGTTTGTTGTAGATGGATGCAACGCAAAAAAGTCAAACTCGTCGAAAATATTTTTTGGCACCTCGCTTATAAATGCACTACTTAGTTATTTTTCAGGTGCCTTATTTTTTACCAGCACACAAAAATACCAAAATTTTGAAAAGTATGAGATTTTATTCTTCTGAAATACCCAAAAAATAATAGTATTATGGGCCCAAATGTGTCAATCTTTTGGACAATTTAGTTTTGTGCAAGAATTAAGATAAAAAATTATACAAAAAAAATCGACCTATCATGGTACGTCTTAAACTTTGCAGGAGATGATTCTTTACTGGAAATAAAGAAATATGCACTTTCAAAAACGTTGGATTTATTTATGACAAAAATAATTAACTGATTTTCATCAAATACGACTTAAAATACTCTTACTCTGGATGTTCACACTTGGTTAAATTATCTTTTAGCTGCCATTAATGCTTTTTGAGAATTTTAAAAAAACGAACAGACATGGAAAGTCATTAAAATTTATGAAAATATGAGAATACTAATGTCAAAGTTTTGTCGTTGGATTTTTGTAGAGTTGTTTATTTGCTCTTAACGATGAAGCTTTCAAACAGGCTGGAGTTGTGAGGATCTGTAGGTGTGCAAATAAAATTTTACTGACCACTTACAGGCACCACAATAAAAAAGTTGAAGAATGTGCAAGCAGCACCAATAGAAAAAGGTGAAATGATATAACCAAAGGCGTGCCCTGATTAATAAAAGTTGGTTTACAATTATTTTGAATAATAGGTGTGTATCATATTCTTACACAAACGTAACGTGCGAGATTAATACTAGAAGATTTTAATTAAGATATTGCGAAAGTTTATGAAGAAAATTGCGAGTTTTATATTTTTTTTAATTAAAAAAATAATTATTATAGAAAAGATGACCTTACATATCTTGCAATTTATCGTAAATAAACATAACTTTGAAAATCTCAGTGTTGTTTTGCAATAATTTGTTTTGTTTATTGGTTGATTTCGAAGAAATTTGGTTACAACATAATTGTAATATTTAAGTTTGTTGGCGATAAACGTGGAGAGTAAAATGAGAGAAATCTGTGGACGAAGGATATGTAGCTGGCAAACAACACACGTACAAGTCGTTGCAAGGAGCTCCTCCATAAAAGGTGTGCCAGTGAGAGTGCTTTACCAAGATATCGGCCCACACTTAGCCCTGGTCCGATGGTCGAGTGCTTGAATGGTCCAATAGTCCAATGTCCAATACACACCACGTTTTATGTTTTCTATCCATTTAAAACACTAAACGAGATTAAGATTACGCACCTTGAGCAAATATTATTATTATTGTGCGCTTAAATTTATGAAGCAATTTCGCAATTCTGCCATTCCTGAAGCCAATTAGGCTTAAGTTACTAAAAAACAAGAAAACGTTTATAGCTAATGCAATCCAATTTTTATTATCGTCATTTACTTCAAACAATAGAAATAATTCACCAACCTTATTATTAATTAATTAAATAATTAAAATTTAATTATTGATGACCTTTAACTAGCACGTTGTTTCACGTGGTTTTACACTCTACAACAGTCTAAGCTCTAGTGAATTTACTCTTCGAAAATTTAGTTTTACCCATTCCTGTTAAAATTCCATATGCATCCTCTGGCTATCATTTTAAAGTATGTTTTACTTTGCAATTTCAGGAATGTCCTTGTGCCGAAGAAACAGAGAAGCGCATTCCTCGAACGACTTTATGATAAATCTTTTATTATTGATTTATTTTTTCTCTTTATATTCCGAGGTAATAATATAAAATTCCTTAACCCTTAATCGGCCGCTGTATCTCAAGAGATACATAAACACAAAAAAATCCTAAAGGATTGTTATGAAAATTTAATTGAACCGGTATACTATATGTACTCATTTACTCAACAATTTATCAGAAAATTATTTGTTTCGTTTAATTTAGGAAGACTTTGATGAAATTTACCTGCAACATCTACCCATGATTACGATGATGACTGGGATTTAGATGATTGTCTAGGATTGATAGAAAAGTAATATACAAAAAGGACCAAATTACAAATGTCTTCCAACATACGCAACTTCCAATAGTCAACAAATACGATGCTCCTCCTAAAATCCTTACAACATTCAAAGATTTCCAAAAATTCTTTGATGATTTGGTTATTCGATATATTTCTGATCAAATACTTCACCCTGACCACTAGCTCTTCTTATCAATACTACTCCATCTGAAATAAAGTCTTTTAATGGGAATAGTAACGATGCCAAAATTTGAAAGTTACTTGATTACACGATACAGTCTTATACCTGATGTAATGCCTATGAAAGGATTCAAGAAGCTGCGTAGACTGTTGAATTTCCAGAACAACTGTGCCCATGGAGCTGGAGATCGTTTATTCAAAATAACCCCTCTTCTTGAGAAGATTAGATTAAATTGGACTAGAATTCAAAATAAAAAAAAATGTGCTCCATAGATGAAATAATCATTTTGTACAAAGGAACCAAAGTAGGAAATCTCCTGCAGTACAAACCAAAAGAAATGGGCTTCAAAATGTTTGTGAGAGCTGGAGTCTCTGGTATAGTAAATGACTTCATTGACACAGGAGCCACGACTGTCGACAAATTGAAGGTAAAATTGTAATTCAGCTTTGCAAATCAATACCAGATCCCCGAAAATTTACAATGCACTTGATCTTCACTTCTTTGGAACTTATCACATTGTTGAAAAAGGAATACGCTATAAATAGCTTGAGAAATATTAGAAACAACCGCTGTAATTTGGGGCAAAAAAAAAGTCGTGGAAGTTATGACTGCAAGATTGATAATAATGCTGGGATTACAGTTGTAAGATGGGCACATACAAAATGCATTATAATGCTACTGTATATCTAATAATCCTGTGGTTCGGTTAAAACGTTGTAGTAAAGTTCGAGTTAATTTGATCAATATTTTAACTGCCCTATATAAAACCTTAACAAATCAAAAAGATGGTATTTTGGCATATTTAGTCAGCTTATTGACATTTTTGTAAATAATGCTTTGTTACTTTAAAATGTGGAAGCTTTGGGAAATAAAAAAAACAACAAAGTTTATCAGTTACATTTATGATTATCAGTTATAAAAGCTGAAAATGTTAACAAAGATTAGAAAGGGGCATTTTGAAAACGGATAACATCCGATTTGATTATGTACGTCAACATTTGTGAAAAACGGAATATGTAACAACTTTTTTTTGTCAAAAATACAATCAACGTTTGTGCATTGTAGCAACGACTAACTCCCGAAATTGTTTAACTCTTTATCAATTAAAGGAACTTTTGTGGAGATATTAAATGAAATGAATGTTTTCCCAACAAATCCAGAATCTATAAAAAATATATTGACCCTAATGTATTTTAAATAAGGGTGAATTTAGGGCCTTATAATTAATTTTGCATATAATTGCAAAACATAAATAACTGTAGAAAATCTTACGAGAAAATCTTGAGATACAGCGGCAGACGATTTAAGGAATTTTCACGATTTTTCTTGCCAGACTCGCGCGTGTTCTAGCGGTCCGCATTCATTATCATTGATTTGCAAAGAAGCTTGAGAAAAGTGTGGTTGAGTTTAATCCTCCCTTAGGATCTCCGACAAAAATTAAACAATCGTTTGTTTTAATATTTTAGAATAAATCGTGTTATTATTTTTTTATTTATTGTATTTCCCTATTATTTAATTTAAACATTCTTAATGGTAGTTTTCATGATGCGGGTTTAAAAGCAATAAAATTGTTGCTTTTTTTAGCGTGGATAATGAGTCAAACACTCCTTACTAATCTTCACGAATAACAGTTATTTATGCAAATAAAGTTTTGTTTTAAAGGAAAAAGTATTAATAAATATTCGTTTTAATATTTGCACGATAAAATATAACCTACAATAATTGCAAAAAAATCGTTGGCCGTTAAAATGGCCTCAGGCCAAGGTAAAATCTAATACGAATTCCCTGAATGGTGCATTGTTGTAAAATTATTACCATGTATATTGTATATTTAAATTACACGAGAATGCAAGATATTTTTCTTGCATCTGACATTGATGCCCAAAGCTCATTAGCGTTTCGCTAACTGATCGAACGAAAGGAAAACTGAAATAAATGTGTTTGCTAAACTGGACTTGCATATAGTATTTGCATATAACATTTCAGAGGAGAGGGGAGGCGATTTGTATAAAGACACACTTTACATCATAAATAACTTGTTAATAGAATTTTTTTCTTGATTAAATCCAATCCATTTTTTATTTTGAAATATAAAGGCTGTCCCACTTTTTGTAATTTTGATAAAAAAATAATAAATTAAACGTATCTGATTGGCATAAATTCAGAGATAAAATATTAAAATTTTGAAATTTTACTTTGGAACAGATATGCTTTATAGTAAAATCTTCTGAAACTCATTTAAAGTTAATGACAACAGTTATGATACTTTCTTACACCAAACATTAGCCGTATGCAAGACGTCCGTAATACTTGAATTCTTTTTTTGTTAAGAATCAAATAGAATATCATAAAAATTTAAATGAGACAAAACTATGTGATGCAGCAAAGTTTTAATTTGTTTGCTGAAACTTTTTCTATTTTGAAAAATCATCTTTAGATTGCCGGAAAAGAAAGATGTATTAGCAAATAATCATCATATATGTGGTATTGAAAATGTTTTAGGCAACTATAACGTTTTGAGCGATATACCAAAAACAGCAGAGGTCCAAAGGTTGAACCCTGCGGGAACTCTTGTGAAACTACAACCTTACTTGATGATATATTCTAAACAGTAGTCATTTGTGTTCTAAATGACAGATATGATCCAAAAGGATTGACAACAGAAGAATCCAAGCCAACATATAGTGTCAAATGCTCTAGAAAAATTAACGACATAGTATCAATATAAGTTGTTGTTCTTTTTAGCAAAATTTGACTGATTTGCTCTAGAAAATCATTTTCCTCTCTTTTTAGTTCTATGGTAGAAAATGAGATAGAATATTATTTTTTTCGAGAAAAGCTGGTAAAAATAACACAACCACTGTAGTTTTATTTATGATTTATTTTGATCACAATTTCTTATGAAGTTGTCAGTAACATCAAATCAAGTTGTAGCACAACTGGAATGTAGGTAAGGTATTGGTTTTATTTAAATATTCCAATAGCTGAGGTTCAATAAATTTCTCAAATATTTTTGAGAGGCTAATTCTGATGGGCCTAAGGTCAATATAGGTTTCAATCTTAGATTTTTTAAGTATTGGAACGATAACTAAGGTTAAGTGGAAGAACTTCTGAACTTCGCCTAGATTAACTTATTAGAATATATGTTTTCTCTTTTTATTTTTTAGTTTCTGATTTGTAACAAAATGTAACTATTAAGTTAAATAATAAAATTTATTATTATTATTAACGCATTTATCCAGGTATTAGGAAATACCAAGCTCTTTAAACAACAATTAAAAATGTGAACTAAATAAGGTAATACAAAAGGTGTAGAAAGTTTCAACATCTTAGAACTTAATACATCAACAAGAATTTCTATTTCTTTTGTAATATTATTAAATATATCTCTGGTCATTTATAAAATTATAATGACATTTATAAACTAAAAAAATGTTGGAAAAGAAGTGGGACACCCTGTATAGCTTGTTGATTACTGCACAAAATGCTCTTAATTTATTTACATTTGATCGATTTAAAATAGTTACCAACATGCAAATTATAGCGGTTAAAATTAATTTTATGATAATTACCAGTTCAGTTGTTCAAGGACAAGTTACATTTGCAGCTACTAGCCAAAAATCATAAATAACGTGATTAAAACAAAGGAACTTGATGGCAAGGTGAACGAATTTAATTGCAGTTTTAATTGTTGCAACTTTTTTGGGCAAAAATCGACAATAAAGTTTTTAGCGAACGAAAAAAATAACGGATGTATGAATTAATAATATTTGGAACTAAAGCATGAGTAACATAAGATTAAAGTTGTGTAAATATTAAGTACCGTACTGAAATTACATCCGTTTAATAAATTTTTAACGCTTAATGTAATTGTAATAATTGTGGGAAAAATATTGCAGAATTTAGTTTAATTAATCAAAAATTCAGTTCTTGTACGCATTAATTCATTTTGCTATTATTTACTACTACTTTTCATTCAAAAATTCGAACTTCAAAATACTTCGAACGGTTCGAAAATTGCGCAGAAGTTCAAATTCAAAAGTAGTTCGAGTTCGAAAGAAGTTAGAGTCCGAAAAAAGTTCAAGTTCGAAAGAATATACATAGATTTCCGAAGAATTTAGAGATCAAAAATAAGTCCATTATAAAGAAAATTTGAACTCGGAAACTTTCATTGAATTTTAAGCTCTGAAATTATATTAAAAGTAATTTTTAATAAATATTATAAAAAAGTAAACTTTCTTAATTTTGCGCAGTTTTTTAAATCATTGTTTAAACTCAAAACTAATTGCTTTAAAATGGTAATTTTTCAAGTCTTAAAGTCTATTTATGCTCAAAGATTTAAGATTTTTGGAAAATTAAGGCACTTATGCACCCGGGTTTAAGAAATTGTAAATCATAAATTTTAAATCTTAAATCCTAAGTCTTTAATCTTAGAGCATAAATAGACTTTAGAGATTTATTTCTATATATCTTAAATCATAAATCTTAAGTCATATTGAGGATAAATATACCTTTAAAGATCAAAATTAATCATTTACTTCCTAAAGTTTGAACTTTCTTAGGTTCGACCTTTCTCAAGTTAGAACTTGATCACATTCGAATTTCCTGAAATTCGGATTTTATCGAGCTCGAAATATCCGAGTTAAACAGGTTTAAAGTAGACATTACCATCTTTATTGTATTTAGTAAAAAAATGTTTATGTAATAGCTATTTTTTAATTTCCTTTTTGAAAGTTTCAAGAGCTAGGGTTATTAAGTTGACAGGTATCATATTATACAATGATGTTATAGAATATGAGCACCGATATTGAAATAAACTGGATTTGTGCTGAAGTACACTTAGTAATCACTTGAATCTAACATTGAGGCTATGCACATTTGTTCGAAATGTATTTTTTTAAAGGCAGGTTCTCTGTAGTTATTATTTAAGTACGGAAAAAGAGTTACGGAATGATGAACTCATCTATTTGTCATATTTAACCAGCATAACTCCTCTAGTTTATGAGAGATATCAAATTTCAGGATGCCAAAGATTAATCTGAGACTTAAGAATTTTGGACTTTTTGAATGTGACAGGAATTATACTGAAGAACTTAAGCATTAATATATCATCCAAATTAATTTCAAAAGTGCCAGAACTCACGATTAGGGAACGTTTGTTTTTAAGACCAAAACAAATGAGCTCAGTTTTATTTGAATTAATGATATGTTGTGAGTTTTGGCACAATTCCTTAGGTTATTCAGACCCAAATTCATTTTTTGAATAACATTACTTCAGTTGTTCTCTTCAAAGGCAAGAAATATTTGAGTATCATCTGCATAAGAACGATACTCGCAAAATTGAAAGGAAGATTTGAGATAACTTGTATAGATAACTTTACTTTTTGACACTTATTCGTTAGTTATGGGGTGAAAATTTTGACTCCAATCCAATTGACTTTAATATAGTTAGAAGCAGTCCAAGATTTAGGATGTAAAATTTTTGTATAAGCACTAATGCGATTATTTTACCCTGATCAATGAACTGGGATGCCGCTATTTTTTCAAGTATTTTCGAGAAAACTGGAAGAAGGATTATAGGTCTCAGATCTTTATTAGAGGAGGGATTGTGAGTTATAGCTACAAAAATCACTAAAGCTTCCTTCCAAATCTCAGGAAATATTCCTTCCACCAAACAGGAGTTGACCAAGTATTTTATATCGAATTATAAAGAAATGGTTGGAAGTGTATGTTTTAAAGTTCCCACATCAAAAATTAAATACCACACAGTTTTAGTACATAGATAATAGTTGATTTAATAAAATCGAAGGTTGTAAAAATAATTTATACCTTTAGGATTAAGTAAATTTAATGCCAAAAATTTGTAATAATCATTAGTAAAATGAAGGATCATCAAATAACGCCGCAAAAACAAATTTAGTGACCATGAACTAGTGAAACAGTGTGTAAAAATTGTGTAATTCAAAGTCGTGTACTCTCAACAACATTAAAATATTCAATTTATTGTTAATCGGATTAAATGAAACAAATAGAGTTGGGCATACGAGATGAGATGAAAGTTAGCGTGCTGAGAGATACGAATCGCTTTATGCATGTGTATAACATTTTCCCATGTCATATTTTAGCATTATGTATTAACAGTATGTGTACGTCAGACGTCAGCGAAAGCTGGAGGATTTGTATTTTTCTAATGCATATTTTACTAGAATTGCTCTTTACATAAATTATATGATTTGCCATCGTAAATTTTAAACTATAAAAACGGGTGTTATAATTATTATACCACAATTGTATGTGTTATTTGTTATAGAACTTATGCAAATTTCCTTTATGGGTGTTAAATTACGTCACGTATTTCCTACGAAATTTATGACACACATTACATTAAAAACATGAATCATCTAACTTTAACGAATAATTCCTCTTATTTTATTCATCGCCACAACTTAAACTTGAAAACTCTAAAAAATTATAAATATGTCTAAAAAGGTCTATCTCTGCAATTAAAAAAATGACATGCATAAAGCTATAGTAGCTTTCACTTTTTGCAGCAATTTATATTGAATCAAGCAATGTCGCATGTCCAAACACAATAAAATCGAAAGTAAAAAAGCACAAGTTCAGTCGTCAGTCCGATTTAAAACCTTTAAATAAATGATTAAAACTTGTTTAAAAAAAGAAAGTTTTAAATGAAGGAAAGAAATGAAGTAACCGGCAATTTAAAAACGTAATTTATTTACATATTAACGCGGTGAAGTGCAATGATAACTCCTTTCTGGAAAACTGGGAACATAAACATATTTGAAAGTTAAATTTGATAGCAACCTGTGAAATAAATTATACCGACAGGAATTTTACTCGTATGTCGGCTTTATTTCCTCACTGGGAAATGAAATGAATATTTTAGAAATAGTTATATTCACACCTTGAAGTACAAAAAAACGTGGAAATGTAAAAATCAATAGGATTTCATTTTAGATAATGATTCAAATATTCGTGGTTAGACAGGCATGAAAATGTTATAAAACGCTTAGCATTCCATAAGGTGTCACTCACAATCTACCATAACTTTTTCAATTGTATTTCAGAAATCATCAATTGTATTTCAGAAAAACCAATTTAATTTCCGAAAGTATTGTAGAATCATCAATTGTATTTCAGACAGGATCAGTTGTTTTCCAGAAAAATCAATATAATTTTAGAAAGCACCAATAAAAAATGAGGAAGCCAAGAGTTTCCGGTGGTGATTGTGCACGTGAACCACAACAGACACATCATACAATTCATCAAAAATGGGCTTTGCCAATTTAACAATACACCAGTAACAATATTAGGTACTTATTCACCAATTAAAGCCAATTGAAATAATCTATTCCAAGATTAAAGAAGTATTGTTAAAAGACCACTTCGGATTTCTTCAATTATAGCTCCTGGTATCTTGGACCAAAAGTTGGTTTACTTAGAAACTTGGTGATGATTATAGCAATGGAGAACATGGTGTTAGTGATTTCTGAAATTGAATTTATCTTTTCTGAAATACAACTGGAGATGGTTCCTGAGTTTAGTAAACTACGAACGAAACACACTTTATAAATCTTCCATAAATTTTCCATTTCATCAGAAAATTATCACCTATTTTAAGAAAACTGTAAATCAATAGTTTCTACTGTTGAAGTTGTCTGTATTTTTCGAATTCTTATTTTTACAACCACTTATCCTGTATCCCATATAGTCGTCTTAAAATAAGTTTACTCAAGTCTCGACATAAATTTTAAATTACTGTTAGGTCATAAAATAGTAAATATGTTCTTTCCTCTTTTCAATTTATTAATCTAGCGAAACACTTTAATTAATAATGAAATTAATGGGGAAATAGTTATTTGTTGGAAAATTAAGTTAAAGCCATTAATTATAGTGCGTGTTTATCTTGACGTATTAATAATGAAATTATTGCGTATTTCCGAAATGAAACTCCAACTTTGCTTGTGACATATTACTAACTAAAAAATAGTGTGATTGTAACCTTGCGACTTTCAAAGCGATTTTACTGGGTATTTTATTAGCTTGGATGATTTGAGTGAGTTGATATTTAGAATTATTTATAATTAATATTGCATTAAAATTTGCGGAAGTGAGTCATGGTTATCGTTTAAAATGTAAGCAATTAAAAATAATACTATTGAAATTTAAAACCTTATGAATTTTTGGAATTCTCGTTTTTTTAACAACCTTGTCAAAATCATTGGACCCAAGAAAAATTCAGTTCATTTAACAGCTGGAAGTCTTCTCCTAAGAGGTATTCTGAGCAAGAAACGTTTTTTTATACACTGTGTCCCAAAACTGTCCATTGGTAGAATACTGGAAAATACTGGTGTATGCACCCCACTTGCAGGAACGGATTTCTCAATAAATACAATATTGGTTTTCATAAAATAGTAAAATAGTAGTAAATATCTAATGTTTTGTTAAATACATATACAGAATGTTCATAATATCTCCTCTGACGGAACCAAGAATTTTGAATGGGGGATGCATTGAGCAGCAAAATTCAAATTCAATACGAAACGACTTCGACTCGGATTTCGGTTAATGTATTTTTAAAAAACGATTTTGGTTAATATTTTTTTAATTGTTTTGTTTCCGGTTTTAAAAATTAGATAAACGGTACCGGTTTCAGTTCGGGTTAACCAAAAATAGAGTTTAAAGATTGTTTTGTCTAGTTTTTTTTTATTTTTAAAAACGTGTTAGTAAACAGTTTTGGTTTCGGTTTCGGTTACCTAAACTTATTTTTTTTTCAGTTTCGTTTACTCAAACAGTTCGGTTAGAATTCCTGGTTACAATTCATATGTATAATATATACAGGGTGTCCCGTCAGCGAACGATCAATCTTCGGGTAAGTCGATCAAATTTCATAGTCAAAGCTAAAAATGGAAGGGCTATATGTTGTTTTGAAGTTCCAAGGTTTTGAATTTTAGGTCATTGATTTTTGCTACCTACAACGCTAATAACAATTTAATCAATGTACATAGAGTTTTAAATGAATAGCACCAGGGAGCTAAAACTATCATCCTCTTTAATTGGTAACAATTGCAATAGTGTTAAAAAAATAAACTATATTTTAGTTTTTTGATAATTATCTAAAACAACATTATTATCACTACAAATCAAGAAAATTTTGAGTTCCTAGTTATTTCCTTTACGTACCAAAACATTCCGAAATTAAGTACTTTAATGAAATTTTTTAAATAATTTTGGTTGATTATAAATAGGTTGCTTTAATATACACCACATTTGTTTCATAGAATTTTCTTTTGTGTTTCGGTACTTGAAGAAAAAGAACTAAGAAGTCAAAATTTTCATGATTTGTAGTGATTATCATGTAGTTTCAAAAAACAAAAAACACCCTCTTAATTAGCACTTTTAAGAAATAATCGAAAAACTGTAAAGAAATAAAATTTTCAATTAGTCTTCTTCGAGGTTTTTTTCTGTAATAGTCTTTTTTAATTAGTAACAGTTACACAGAAATCATTACCAAAATGTTGAAAAAAAAATCGCAAGGAAATCAATAATAAATTTTTTTTTCTCAGTTTTTCGATTACTTCTCAAAAAAATGGGATGTTTTTTGTCTTCTGAAACCAAATACTACAAATCACTACAAATCATGAAAATTTTGGCTTCCTAGTTAATTTCTTTCAGTTACAACATATTGAAAAAATCATCCAAAAATTGAGTAAAACAATTAATTAATGTTTAGGTAACTGAAGAAAAATATTTGGTAACTCAAAATTTTCATGAGATAATAGGTAGTTTTAGAAACAAAACACTCTTAATTGGATTTTTAAAAATAAAGGAAAAACTGGAAAAACATTGTTTTTTTATATCTGTATTACTATTGTTACCAATTGAAGAGGATGGTTTTAGTATTATGGTGATAGTTTTTTTAAATCTCTAGCAAAAATGGCTGACCTAAATTTCAAAACTAAAAAATATAGACCCCTAGTTTTTTAATTTTTTGACGATAAAATTTGATGTATTTTAGAACAGTCAAGTTTGATCATTCACGGACTGGCATATGTAACATATTATAATATGTAAAAAATATAATTGAAAGAAGTATTTTGCAGCTCTATGCACCCCCATTTAAAATTCCTAGTTGCGCCACTGAGGAGGAGTAAAAAGGACAGCCAGTTTTACACTATAAAAGTGTATAAAAATTGGCAGAAAATAACCAAACAGGTTTTGGCAGAAATTTTAGATTATTTTGGCTTTTTAATGACATAATATGTACAGAAACAAAATTAATTCCTAATTTGAATGTTATGTGACATATTTTGAGGTTATACATATGTGAATTATCCAAATTAATTCTTGCTGATTTTTTACCAATCAGAGATGGTGATCGTTGATTTTAGGCATTTAGCGCGGGAAATTTAAAACGTTCCACCTAGTATTATTTATTTCAAAGAAGGAAATTTAGCATTTATTTACTTTATTATACGTTTAGTGAGAGAGCGATATTTAAATTTAAAAGTCAGTGTCGTGATTCTCAAACGATAGTTGTGAGAAAAACGTTTAGTATAATGTTTATTATTATTATACTTAAATACAATTGTGCAATATTTTTGTTAAATTTTTATAAATAATGAAAAATTTACTATTGTATTAATGAATACTGTAGTTTTTTCATAAAGACTAATTTTTGATTTTTGAACTTTGGAATAATTATGCTAGTTCACAAAATAAATTAAATTTTGTGAAAAAAAATTCTGAAAACTTAAAAATGCAGAATCTTCAGTAGTTTTAATATATTTGCAAGTAAACTGTTGCTAACAATCGATTATTTATTACTTTTATGAAAATACTTGGAAAATCTCTTAAATTATGTAAGGAATTTTTGGCATAACCATAATTTTTTGGCGGAATTGTCCTTTCTTTAAATTTTCAATTGTTAATTGTTTTAGATTTTTTTAGGAATGATCTAAACCAAAACTTGCCTCTTGAATTCCTCCAAATAGTGCATAGAACAGCACAAAAACACACCCGTTTTTCCTAAACCTATTTACACCAATAACAGCCATGGTACCAAAACAGAAACGCGCGATTTCAATCCACGAAGAGTTCAAAAAATCACATGGTACGTTAAAAAGTTAATAATGATTACAGCGAACACTCGATTCCACGGACAACAAGCCAACTCGAATGTGTCTAAATCTAAATGAAAGTTGTTACTTGCTGCTGCTACCATTGAAATCAACGAAAGGTAGTATCGAGTTGTCGGTGGGAACCCAAGTGGTACTCTTGGCACGTGGGATGCCATGCGAAACAACAAAATTTATTTCCACATGGCAAATACCACGAAAATGAACCTTATACCTGTTTTAACTTGAGTACCATTTTGCTTCACTAAGGTATCGGTACCTAGTACCTCTATTAGACCTCGCTCCGCGCTACTTTCAAATGGGTGTCGGGTGCGATATTCCTGATTGATAATTGAAGTGACAAAACTGGGTTTCTAAAAAGACCAGCAGGGGTTTTCCAAAAAAATGGTAGCAGCATGATTTAGTAGCAATAAAATTATTTAATTAAAAGTGAAAGCCTTCTACGGCCACAATAACTCTCGCTTTTCAGACACAAATGGGATTTGGTAGTAAAAAATCAGCTTTGAAAATTAAATACTCGCTGGGCTTATTAATTGCTACCCATAAATACGCTTTGGTTTCACGTGAAAGTAATACAATGACAGATGACTTAAATATGGTAGAAGAAGTTCCACTGAAGATAAACGATTTCATAATGTATTCGTTTTGAAGTTATGACCGAAATAATGCCCAAACAACTGTGTTCCTTAGGAAAATTCACGAAAAACTTTTTTGCGGTGAAAAGAATGATACATGATTTAAAATTAGTAGAGGAAGTTCCTCCACAAGAAAACGATATGACATCTTTATTTGGTTTAAAGTTATGACGCAAAATAATGCCTAAAAAGTGTGAAAATTCAGAATTTTTTTAAACCTACTGCAACGAAAAGAATGACACAAGATTTAAGATTTGTAATAGAGGAAGTTGCTCTACAAGCAAACCATTTGACATCTTTATTCGTTTTGAAGTTAAGACTCAAAATAATGCCTAAAAACTATGTTCTTTAGTAAAATTTATAAAGAAATATTTCTTAAAATCTACTGCGGCGATAAGATTGACACATGATTAAAAATTAGCAGAGAAAGTTCCTCTAAAAAAACCATTTTATTCGTTTTGAAGTTATGACACAAAATATTGCCTAAAAAAGTGTGCTCTATAGGAAAATGCACTAAAAATATTTTTTAAAAACTTACTAAGGTGAAAGGAATGACACATGATTAAAAATTAGCAGTGGATGTTCCTCTAAAAAAAAACGATTTGATATCTTTATACGATTTGAAGCTATGACCCAAAATATTGCCTAAAAAATGTGTTCTTTAGGAAAATGCACTAAAAAATATTTTTTAAAAACCTACTGAGGTGAAAAGAATGACACATGATTTAAAATTGGTAGAGGAAATTCCTCTACCAAAAATCGATTTGACATCTTTATTCATTTTGAAGTTATGACCCAAAATAATGCCTAAAAAAGTGCCTTCTTGAGGAATATTTATAATATTTTTTTTTAAACTAACTGCGGCGAAATGAATAGCACCTGATTTATAATTAGTAATGGAAGTTCCTCTACAAGAAAACAGAAAACGATTTGATTTTTTTATTCGTTTTGAAGTTATGACCTAAAATATTGCCTAAAAATGTGTGTTCTTGAGGAAAAATTACAAAAAATAATTTTTTAAAATCTGCTCCGGCGAAGAAAATAACATATGATTTGAAATTAGTTGAAATTCCTCTACAAGAAAATAATTTGATATCTTTATTCGTATTGAATTTATGACCCAAAATTCAAAATAATGCCTAAACTAAATTGTGATTCTTGAGGAAAATTCACAAGAAAATATTTTTTTTAAACCTAATGCAGAGGAAGTTCCTCTATAAGAAAACTACTTGATATATTTATTAGTTTTGACCCAAAATAATGCCTAAAAAGTGCGTTCTTAAAAAAAATTCACAAAAATATTTTTTTGAAACCTACCTACGGCGATAAGAATGGCACACATGATTAAAAATTAGCAGAGGAAGTTCCACTACAAAAAAACAATTTGATATCCTTATTAGTTGTGAAGTTATGACCCAAAATAATGCTTAATAAAGTGCGTTCTTTGGGAAAATTCACCAAAAAATATTTTTTTAAAACCTACTGCGGCGAAAAGAATGATGCATGATTTAAAATTAGTAGAGGTTCCTCTACAAGAAAACGATGTGTAAATCACAAACCAACATAAAAAATATTGGTACCTCTTATGTATAATTCAAAATGAATATAATAATCATAACAACTTAAAAATTCGCAAATTTGAGAGCTTGATTTTGAAATTTGCGGTTTTGGTCATAACTTTTTTTCCAGAGGAGCTTTTTTAAAATTTCTTTTTTGGGATATGAGTTTTGTGGGTACCAATTTCCTCATTTTTTGTTTTCCAAACTAATTGAAATATTTTTTTTGCAACGCTAGCAATAAGTTAAGGTATAAACGAAGAGTTCGACGTTTCGTTTTTTGTTTTAAGTATGCCGTATGAGTATTTGGTTTGACTTACTAAAACAAAAAAGAAGAAATTGGTAGCCACAAAACTCTTCTGTGTACCAAAAAAAGAAATTTTAAAAAAGCGAATCAAGCGAATTTCAAAATCAAGCGCTCACATTAGCAGACTATCCTCTTAATTCGGTATTATCAGTTTTGAAAACTAATTGAATATTTAAATAAAAATTAAATAATGTTTTTTTTTTCATCAATTTTAAACCTCTTAATATTTTAATTTTAACATAACTTCTAAATTAAATTTACATTTCTTTATATTAAATAATTTTTCGAAACTTATAAGTTACTTTTTAATTCAAGACATAATACTACAAAGCTAAAATATAAAATGTTTCAAATAACTTTCACAAAAATTCCTCATAAAATGCTTCAAGCTGAAAATTTTTTACGATCGGATGCTTAGCAAGCTCCTAACGTTTGGAGCAAATTTCTTGCAATTCCCAGAGGATAAAAATCCACGGCCCTTGGAGTTTTGAGTATCGTCAGTTCTCGTCCCTTAAAAACTTACAAGTGACTTTCAAACAAAATCACTTTTAAAGTATTACAAATTACACGAATATGTGATAATTGATTTTCTGAAAAAAGGTTTTTATTAACTAAAAATATATAAAGTTCTCGTTCGTAAAATATTATTGTTAAATAAATGTATCAGCCAAAAACGAACTCCAAAAATCTTTACTATGAAATAATTGCTGACGTTTCGACTATCAATGTAGTCTTAATCATGGCTACAAAACAACAAATTATAAAATTAATTAGGTACAAGACAAAATACAAAGTTAAATAACCGATACATGAAATTAACGCATATTAAAATTTTATCAAATAATCTCACCTTATTTTGTTAAAGAAAAAATATCAAATATCAAAAATATAAATATTAATATACAAAAGAACTGATTATAATGACATAATATGACAAAATCTTTCAGAGATAACAATCTTGATATTAATTTACATATACAAATTAATAAACAATTTAACAAACCACTGTGTGTCTAGTAATCAAAATAAAATATAGAAGAAACCGACTTAATGTTGTAATCTGTAAAATTCCACTCTAATATCAACTATCATCCATAATTAGAAAATGATAAATTTTACTTAAATTATCACACACTTTTCAAATTAACCGATTTATCAGCTATTCTTTTTATATGAAACATTTCACTCAGCAATCTTTTCAAATATACAGATTCAGTATCAAGGATCCGAACTTTCTCAAAATCAAAGATATGAGAGGTATCAAAGTAGTGGCTGTTTTGTTTGGTTTAACTATATTTAACAGACAACAATCATACTCATGATTATACAACCTTTTTTTCAATATCTGACGGGTTTGGCCTATATAAGATTTTTCACAACTTTTACACGGAATTTCATAAACTAAATTCTTCTGCTCTTCTGGTTTTAACTTCGATTTTAACTTCGTAAATAACTTCTCATTTGCAATCAAATTATAAAAAGTAATATTAGATTTATCCGTTGACAACTCCTTTTTTTTAATCTCTGTGACAATCCTTGTATAATTGGAATCTTATAATATGCGTTAGATTTGATTACATCTTCTTCTGCCCTATTTCTTACATTTAACATGTTATCTTCATTCCATACATTAATGTTGTAAAAAAATTTATTAATTAAGTTAGCTGGATAATTGTTCATCATAAGTTTATTCCTTAGGTCTTTTATGTTACTTGGTTGGAATTTTTTATCTAAAAACCTTAAAAAATTTTTGCAACACTTTACAATTATATTAATTTTCTGATGTAGGGGGTGGTTAGATTTGTAATTCAACATCCTATTAGAATCAGGTGATTTTGAGTAAATATTCATTAAAATTCTGTTATCATCATGATTATTATATAACAATAAATCAAGAAAAGTAGAAAAGATAACATCCCTTCTTTCTCTGTTTCAATGGTGAATTGAATATCACTACTCACTGAATTGAATATCTCCAACATATGACCAATATTTTCTTTTGGAGCAATAGTTAGGTAATCATCCACAAAAATTACGAAAAACTTAGGATCAAAACTCAATTTAGATAAAGCTGTGTCAATAACACCATCCATTACCAAGCTCGCCAAAATTGGGCTCAATGGTGCACCCATGGGACAACCAAAACTTTGTAGAAAAAATTTATCATCATATAAAAAGTAAGTACTGTCAAAAATAACTTCAATAATCTCCCTAAATAGCAAAAACTCAATCTTTGTGAAATCTTTTATATAATTCCAGTTTTTTCTAAGGCTAACAAAACGGCTTCTTTGCTTACATTTGTAAAAAGAGATTTTACGTCCAATGATACTAATAACTCATTTTTTTAAATGTCAATATTATCTAACTTCCCTTTTACTTCAAAGGTATTTTTAATATTAAATCTTAAAAAGGAAAGAATATTAGTTAAAATTTTGCTTAAAAACTTCTGCAAGTTATAAGAAATCGAGTCAATACAAGACACAATTCTATTTTCCTTATGAATCTTAGGTAATCCATAAATCCTAGGCGGTAATGGATTAACGGAAATTAGTTTTTTACGATTTTCGTCATCAATATAATTATTGTCAAACAATTTATGGATCAGTCACACAATTTTCTTGTTAAATCTGTTAGTAGGATCACTTTTTAACAATGAGTAATATTTGTCATCCAAAACGATGTCATTCAACTTCTCTAAGTACTCTTTTTTCTCTAAAATCACAGTTTTCTTACCCTTATCAGCTTTAGTAATGATCAATTCCGGATTGCCTTTTAAAAACTTTTTTGTGCTAGCAAAATTAATCTGTTGGACCGTCAATTTTCTGTTTTTACTGTTAGTTTTAAAATTTGTTACAATATTCGTGCACTTTGCCCTTAGCCTATATTTCTCTTCTCTTCATTAGTATTATTAATAATAACCTCAATATCCTTAATTAATGGTAAAATTGGAAACTTATCCAATTTGATAGGATCCACTCCAAATTTTGGTCCCATTCCTAAATTACTCATTACATCAGGTGGAATAATTTTTTCTGTTGTGTTAACAACAAATTCTTCTACATTAACAAATCCATTATTCAAGTTCAGTTTCTTAATATGGTTTAATTTAACTTCATTGAACAAATTAACGCCAAATAAAAAATTTTCAAGGGTAATATTATAATACCACGAGATGTGTTGGAAAGAAAATGGTGTTAAACAAATCAACTGTCGATGTAACACTTGACATTAACTAGTAGGTATTCAGTGTATTTATTAAAAAAAAATGAGCGTGGTATTGTCAGCGAGGTATGTCAGTATGGTATTGTCAGAAATTAATAAGTTGAAATCGCTAAAATTTTGTCTGTTTAGGTAAAACCCAAATTATCGCAATAATACAACGGCAAATGGACCAATTAAATCGCTTATCAGGTTGATGGCACCAAATAACCAAATTAATAATAGAAGTGTTGACTTTTTATTTTCAAAAAATTATCTTCTTCGTTTTGAGAGTGGAATATTATCGTCAGGCAAATAAATGATTTAATTTATTTAAGATTCTTGTAATGAAAATTTCGATAAAAAAAGATTAACTACATGAATTATCTTCGATAAAATGTGTAATGGTGAAAATGAAATGAAATTCCATTAAACTGTAACTAAAATTTAGTTATCTTCATTAAATTGTAAGGAGTTGGATTAAATTATGAGCGTCGTCTTACAAAAGTTAAATTAAAACTTGAAAGGTGTAGTTGTAGTGTAACTATATTTTCCACTTTTCCGACTGGTTAATGGATATAAAAACATCAGCAGGTCTGAGGCATTAAAGAAAAACGCCACCAGAGGCTCTGTTGTTGTTATCGACCCTTTAGTAACACATCTGATCGTAGTTGAGCGCTGCAATCGCCGCCCTATAATAGTCTTGTGCCGAGAGCTCCGTAAAATACCAACAAAAATTTTTAAAATACAAAAAAAATTAACACCATATAAATCACATTTCGTGCTTTAATAGGGTAAGTAATATTTAAATCAATAGTACAACCATATTTTTATTTATTATAAAAACTAGTCGTTCCCAAATAAACCCGGCGCTTACACCACCATAAAAACTATTAAAAATTTAATTTAATTTTTTTTAATATTTAATTTTATTATTTAATGAATCAACTAGTTTATAAGTAGACTTATTCTAACAGGGGGATCGATACCCGCGCGAGTTCAAAGCGCGTGGGTTTGAGGACCCCTTAATAAGTTGGGGGTCAATAATAATCACCAAAGAAATTTTACAATGTAAATAAAAAAAAACAAGTATATTTACATTAAAAGTATTCACTATTTACCATTTACGAGCATCAATTAGAGCTTTGACATTATCGATTAGCCTCACATGTAACTACTACCAATAGTATTTTACTCGTTTCATGAAAATATTTATAAAGTTTAATTAAAAATAAATATATAAAAATGTGTGTGATAATTTTCGAATTAATTAATTTACGAATTAGTTTTATTATTCAGAAGATTTTTTGACATAAATTGCGTTAGTTACTTTGGATATTTAAAATCAATAAATGAATAATTAAAAAAATCTAAATTTTTTATTTAAAATGTAAATTTATTTGGGTTTTACCCTTTGCGTGATTTTTTTTTAAATGAAAATACGTAATAGGATTAAGTTTTCATTGAAGAAAAATCACGCGATATTTAAATACATTACAACATTTCCATCCCTAATCATAGTTTTCATTCTTACAACTACTAAAACTGTCAAACAAAATAATTCTATTTTTTTCTCAATAAATTGGAATTAAAGTATGCTTACAAAGCATACGTAGACATTTTAAATTTGGTTGAAAATTTGGCAAAAACTCACTTAAGGATGGAAGAAACACAAATGAAAATTCGAGTTGTGATGAAAAATAGTAAAAATTAAAAAAAAAGAATCAATTAAAATTATTGCAAAGTAAAAAATTGCAATTGTATTTAAATTGTACGTTATTATAGAGAAATAATATATTTCAAATCTTCCTATATCATACCAATTATATTATATCCATTCAGCAAAGGGTTTCCGAAATAATATGATTGGACACCCTGTATATAGGGTAAATCATTTATTTGAGTAAAAGTAAGTATCTGAGAAACTAAATGGTTTAGAGAAAAAAAGTTTCACATAAAAGTTGTTAGGTTTAAAAGAGGGAATAACGAAGGTCTTTGTTATTTTTTAATTAAGGACGGTCCTTTTATTAATTTCAATGATAACCAAGATTTTTAAATAAAAACTTACAATTTATAGCAGCTTCAAAATCTACTCAAAAAACAACTAAATAAACCTCATATTTTATTTGGCACATTTTAATTTAAAAAAATTCTATAAATTTTTTTTTGACAAAAAATAGTTATGAGCAGAGTAATAAGTCCGGTGTAAGTTTTACCACTGTGGCTTTATAAATTATAACTATATTTCTGATGTTCGGTCACGTAATTTGTCATATCTATTGTTTCTAGAGGAAAACCAACTCACGCTACATTCATTTTTCTTCTATACCTTTGTGTTTAATATCTCTTAAAATGCATAACTAAAATTTTAGGGAACTTATGAATCTTACTGTTCTTTATCCATTTTATTCGTTTTTTGCACTTTGAATAGCCAGGCCTTTCATTTTTCACGACCATCCAACATTTTCTCTCTAGTAAAGCTGTCGAGGCACTGAGAAAGTTGAAAAGGACCTGTTTTTTGAGGTAGTCTAAGTGAAAGGTCGCAGAATGGATCAAATGTTACTGAATAGTAACAAAGTGATTCCATTTTACAATTTTTTTACTATAATAATTTTATATAAATAATAGACTATAGTTATTCCAATGATTATTCTAATTTGCTTATTGCACTATGTTCAGCACTTGAAATTTATCATTCACACTAGTTTAAAAGGTTTGGTTCGTTTTAATTTTTTAACTAATCCATCATTTTCCAGGAGCTGGGTAGCCTTAGGTTTTATGTGACTAAAGAGTCTTGATTCATGTTTGCCAGCAAATAGATTGATTTTGCTAGCAACACAAGGAGCAAAACAAAGAGTCTCTGTGAATATCACTCTTTCGTACATACCATGACGCGTTCACGATATTACGAATGACTTTATTGTGGAAAGTTTGAATTTGTTTAATATGGCATTCCTTGGCACTTCTCCAGAGTTGTATGCCATACAGCTATATTGGTTTTAAGGTCTGGTTGTAAATTAACGCTTTATTGCCAATAGACAGCTTTGTTTCTACCCAGGAGCCAGTACATTTTCTATATTTCTTATTTAGACCTTCCCTTTGCTTTTTTACATGCTCCTTTCAACGTTGTTTCGTGTCCAATCATACCATGTGACTGGTGGCTGCCTATTTATGTTTTTATTAGTGAAGTCTATATGTGTAAATTTTGCATCATTTAGTATGATTTTCTAGTTTTTAGTTCATTTAACTACTGTATTACAGACACTCTGAAGTTTTTCGATCGATTTAACTTCATTTTCTCCTAGTGCCAGAATTCTAGTATCATCCGCAAAAGTGATAGTAATAGCGTCTTTTGTCTCTGGTATGTCACTCGTATATAACAAAAACAGCAACAGCCCTAGTACGGTGCCCTGAGGTACCCCGTACCCCCGACTTTATTTCCTTGAGTTGAGAATACTGTTCTTCCAGTTTAATTCTAAATACCCTATTAGAGATGTATGACTTTAGCACTTCGACATACTGTTTTGGAAGAGTTTATCCAATAAGCTCTCTCGTGACAGACCTTGTCGAACGCTGCTGCGACGTCAAGAAACATTGCTGAATCCACTTGTTTTTCTTCCAGTCCTTTTTCTGTTATGCTGGTAATTCTTTGTACCTGGTCAATGGTCTAGAGCCAGTGGCATAGCTAGGGCCTCGCAGACAGTGTGGTCCGGGGGCGTTGAAATTTTGGGGAACAAGCCGACTGATTAAAGGCATACAAAAGGAATTATGGGGATTATTACTGAATCACCCGACAAAATTTCGTATACGCCATATCCGATCGATACGTGTGTTTCGAGAATATGCATCCAGGACCGCGTCAAAACCTTTTTGGCCTCTATTGGGCAATTATGATTTCAAAGACCTTTTCAAAAATTATGTATCAATTTTATTAACTCTATTACATATTTCCTTTTGATATCTGTTCTTCTCCAAAACGATTAATTTTAAAGAAACACTTATGTTGTTAACAGTTTTTTCCATTGCTATAAAATTCAAAATTTGACGCTACGCCACTGTCTAGTGCTTAATTCTAAATCCAAATTGGTGGTTAGGAATCAGCTGTTTTAATTCTATTATTGGTGTTATTGTTTTGAGAAAAAGTTTTTCACATAATTTTGAAATTAGAGGCAACTGGGTACTATTATCACTTCTGCCTCAATCCAACACATTGGTGCATGTTTTAATTTTAGGTAGCTATTTCATCAGTAATCGGATCAAATCCAGAGGTTTTCTTTGGATTTAGATTGAGTTTTATTTCATTAGCCACTTCTGCGGGAATGACTAGCTATGCTTTCCTTTCATTTTTCAGTATTTCATGTAGGTTTGAGGTTGGTTGCACGTCATTAAGTTTGAATGTTTCTTCAACGTGGTTGGGAAATAGTTGTGCCTTCTCTTTATTGCTTTTTGCAAATCTGCCATTTTGGTATTCTTATGAGCGGTATATGAGAGAGCGATTTTAGAGCTGACTTAAATTGACCAACAAAAATATCTACCATCTTGGAATTAAGTCAAAATTATTGATTTACTTAAGGACGATTCACTCGTTGTATGCAACTTTATATTGAGAAAGACCGAAAAGTTGAAGAAGAGATGGGAATAGTAAGAAGCATCAAGAATCATACGTTTTAGATATACATATAAGCCCTATGTCACCGTAGGATTTGATTTTCAGCAGGAATGTCGACTAAAATCAGGTCTCCAATAGTTCGACCAAAGGGCCTTAACAATCAAACGAATACCACATTGTTTTGTGGTAATTAAGGCCACCAAATTACTGTTTTTCGACCGAGTTTTTTTTTTCACCCGATTGCTGATGTTATACAAAGACCTACACTGTTCTTGCCTGTTATCCTGCGAAGCAGATCGCAAGACATCTACATCCAATACTTTGAACCCGCAAGCTAAATAGTGCAGGTGTCATACGGGTTTTACAAACAATAATTCACTTAATCGTACGGGTTTACCCAAATGAAAACATTAAATATTTTGTATTTCAAAATAGAATGTAGATAAAGAATATATTAAATATAGAAGACAAATGCTAAGATCAAGCAACAAAGCAGGTAAACGGATTAAAAATCTGAACCGCGAGAAAGAAATAAGCGAACACTAGTTGATTCAGGCGAAATGCTCCTGCTAAATATCACCTCCTAAGGTGACATGGACAATATTTTAAATTCTTGGCTTGAACTGTGGATTATGCCGTTAAAACTTGCAAATTTGATTTTATATTATATGGTATTTATTATAAAAGTGGTTGAGTATTGGACCTTGCCGGAGATAGGCACATTCACCCTATAATATTTCAAGAAATTGGTATAAATTTATAGATAAAATCTAGGTGATTATATTGTTTTAATAGTTAATATTTTTGCAACATTCCTGATGGTTGCGGCAGGTCACAAAGAGCTCAAAACACGCGTTATCTATCCTCACGCAGTGTCTGGTTTATAAATTTTAACAAGATCATAAATAAGATATTGATCTAACATTTTTCTATTTTATATTAGAATCTTACATTCCTCTGTCTTAATTTATCGCATAATTATTACTTCAGCAAAGATTTAAAAAATAACCTCTTATAATAATATTAGAAACCGTATTTCATACAAATTTTTCTAATGTATCCTAAAAACCGTCATCGGTTAAATTATTTCAAACATTAATAAAATCATAAAATAATTTAAAATAGACAAGCAAATATAATCAATACCTCGTTTTATGTCTATATTTTACGAGACCTATTATAAAACCACCAACGATGAACGTACACAGTTATATTCTAATAAAAATGGTCTGCGAAGTGCCCACTTTAAAAATTCGACCCTTCCAACAAATTATAAACCCGGCTATAAATTATTCCATACTTAAAGCTTTTCAGTGTAATTTTTTGACAGCGACTAAAATTCATTTTTCATCACTCTTCACTCTAATTTATATTCTAAACTTATATATTCTAGATGCGTTTTGATTGTTAATGTTTTTAATTATTTTTGGGGTATGAGGTATGATCATGACTTCAAATTTTAACCAAGGAACATTTTCTTTAATAATACAATTTTGTTAGTACCCATGCGTTTTTATAGAAGATTTCAAAGTCATTCTACTAAACTGAAAAAAAATCACAATGCACGAAAAAAAATATAATCACCTAAATGTACCTTGGGTCCTTCTAATTTTTTCTGCATAAAGTTGCAAAACCTAATAATCTATTAAATAATAGACTAATTTAGCTGTCACATCCGAAAAAAATTGGTAGGTTGTTTGAGGAAACTATAAACGGCTCGAATAATCCTATTTTGGAAAAACAGCTTGAGTTGAGTGTATCACCTTCATAATTTTAAGTAGTGGAGAAACATTATGACCATCAAGTTTACTTGGTTTTACCTAAAAATTTAGTAAAGCAAAGTTTTGGTGTGTAAATTTAAAATTTGGGGTTGTAATTGAGTCCCCACATCTCATTCATTTTTTATGTTTCATTTGCTAGGTCAATTTTGCAAAAATTAATTGTACCATTTATATGTAAGTGAAAATGAATTGATGAAAATTTTATTTTTTGCAGTGTGCCGAAATTGTTTGCGTGGGGGTGGCTAAAAGTTAGCCAGCAAGATTTCCGAGTGTGGTAAATATTGCGGCCCAGCGACCGCAAACGGCCCAACCATTTCGTTCAGCAGCTTTCGGCAGTCTTTTACCACCAATGTCAATTACCTGAAACGAAGATTCAGCTCCGGGGACCTGTCCTCGGAGTGTGAAGAAAATGAATCTCAGATTGATCCATACACCAAGACTCCTCCGGTTACCTCACAACCCCAGGTAAGAAGCATGAATAATTTAATAAGACTACTTTAATATTCTCACCAAATACCTCGTTTGTCCAAATCTCCAAATAATACAACAACAAGTTGGCAGTAATTTCAACTAAGTTTCAACAAAAGCTTTGAACTGTGACCGGATTATTAACCCCAGGGAAATTTTCTCTTTTTTAACTAAATTTTCAATACAAAATACAGAAATAAAATGTTACATACAACTCGGGAGTTTCATTACTTGAAAACTGGGATAAGAGAAAAGACAAAAATTCAAATATTTTATCAACATTTTTTAAAGGTCCATTTTTTGTGAAGCCAAGTGTAATTTCTATTAGCTGCTCCATTTAAAAACACGACTTCCATTATAAGCACGATGTTTATCAGCACTTAACCCTTTTTCGCAACCTACAAACCAGGAAAACGTGAGATTTAAACCCCATATGGATTTCCTGTAACATCCACACATAGAGCTTTCATTTCGTTTATGTCTCCTTTGAGAAAATGGATATCCTAATATTTCTCTAAATGTGGTAAAACTAAACTGAAACTACTATTAAAATAACACTCAGTTATTCCTCTAGAAATTTTTATTCATATTAGATTTGAATTTCTTTGTGAATCAGTCCAAAAGTTTTATATGCGAAAATCACGCTAACGCTAATACAAACAACTTTCGTCTTTTAATCAAGGTAATTCTTAAAGTTAATATATGTACATCCAGGTAACTAAAATTTCAAATTTAATGCAAATAAATAATCATTTTTATAATAAGTAGAATAATTTTTATTGTTGTTAATATCATGTAAGAAAATATGATAAAAATGTGGTAATAAAAGAAAATCGTGGTGTGTTATAGTAGTGCTACTGGAAAAATAATCTGATATTTCATTCGCACATTAATTTAATGTCGCGGCCATTACGGCTCATGAGATTTTATGGAATGTTATCTACATCTTCGAATCATTTATTACTGTCGCATGAAACGCTTTCATTTAATAGATGAATTTTATCACCGTTTATATCCTAAAAATAAATAAAACGAGCGACGCTTCAAGTTTTTTCCACGATTTCCACTTGTTTTCATATGCAAACTGTTGTTTTTTAACTTGAGCCTCATCCAAGTCTCAAGTGTTGTTCCTGCAAATGCACATCATTACTCAAAAAAACTCTCAAAACGATAAAATTTCGGAATATTTTTTTCTTCAATTATTGATTTTGAATTTGTTATTTTTCAAGGCTCCATCGTCTCAAACATCGGCACAAAGTACGGCAGCTCCATCTCCATCGCCATCTGTGGGAGGTTCGACGACGACAGTAGGGGCAACTGGTGCAACAGGATCAACTGGAAGCTCAGGTGATTTATCCTTAAACCTTCGTCCTGGCTCAAAGACAACAAGTGCTCCTAGTAGTCCTGCAAAATCGAGAGAATCTCTTCTACAACGGGTTCAATCGTTGACGGGTCAGGCTAGAGATCAAGGAGGTTCGATATTGGGAGCAGTTGTCTCCAGCGCAAGCAGGGTCACTTCTTCGGTTTCCTCAGGAAGACATCTCACACTCCTCGTGATCGATGATCAGAACACTGACTGGTCCAAGTATTTCCGCGGCAAGAAAATATGGGATTATGATATTCGAGTGGAACAAGCCGAATTTAAAGAAATCAATGTGACGGCTAATAGCGATGGGGCTAATGTCTCCATGGCGGTGTATAGGGGAGGAACGAGGGTTGGAAGATCATTTAGACCAGATTTCCTTTTGGTGAGATCATTACTTACAATTTATACTTATTGTACATTATTAATTAATTTTCAGGTTCGACAAAACTTGAAAGATGCTGGAGAGAATTACAAAAAATTACTGTTAGCACTCAAATTTGGCGGTGTTCCCAGTATTAATAATCTTAATGCTATCTACAACTTCCAGGTAATTTCATATTTTCTCTTTTACACTTTATTTTCCTAAATATCAAATATTACGATATGCTTGAGTTGTTCTTTGGGGGTGCTAAATCCGAATCTTATATTTGATAACAACATTAAAAAAATTGTATTCGGAATCTACCAACTTTTCGTAAATAACCTTTTTATTCAAAATGAAAGTGGGTACATAAAATTTCCCACAAATTTTACAATTTAGGTACGAAGCGTTCGGGCTCAGAGGTAGTTGAAAATTGGCGTATTTTGTCTGTTCTCTCTACTAAAACGATAATGAAACGGTTAGTTAGTTTTATGGGAAGAGAGTTGAAATTTTTTGGGTGGATGGAAGAGAAAATATGACGAAACGTTTTTTTTTTGTCCAAAATTCACCCTGAATCAAACAAACTTTTAGAATATTATGGAAATCAAATTCTAAAGATGGTGGTTTTGACCCACTTGGACCTATCTTTTAATGGGGCAGAGATGCCACCCCTTTTTTACCCCGAAATCGGACGCATTTAGCGCAAAGCCTCGAAAAGTGTGAAATTTCCAGAAAATGGTCGATTTTTCTTACTTTTATTTCAGTCGTTGGCGGCGTCAATTTTGAAAAATAATGGCTCCGTCGGATTTTTAAAGGAAGCGACTAAATTGGGCATTTTTATTCTCACATATTTTTATTTTACTTTCTTAGAAAGTTAATAAAGTTTTTGAGTTTAAAATCTCAATTGAATGTATTCCTCGAATCAACACCACCCACTTACAGGGTTTTTTTGAATTTCGAAAAAATAACAAAAATATTTTTTTAGGATTCCATTTCCTCTCCACGTCCCGCACCACCCCTAAAAGCTTTGATGATCCACTTTACGACAAAATAAAGAATCACTTTGGTATCTCTTTCCGTTTCATTTTGAATAGAATGGTTATTTACGAAAAGTTGATAGTTATAAGCAAAATAAATCCAAATAAATGAGATTTTTTACCTTTTTTGCAATTTACTTGATGAGTGTATTTTGATATTCGCTTGAGATTTGCGGTTTTGGTGATAATTTCTTTTTCCGTGGAGCTTTTTTAAAATTTCTTTTTTTGGTACACACAAGACTTTGTGGCTTATAATTTTTTCTTTTTTGATTTAGTTAGTCAAACCAAATAGTTGTAAGGAAGCAGTGCTCTTTACAAAAAACGTAATAGAAAAGTAACATTTTGTCTTGGTCTCATACACGAGTTGCTTCATAAAAATAGAGCGTGTACTGAAGTGTTAAAAAGTGGAACACATTGGGTCCAATAAAGCCCCTTTTAACCATTGGGCGAAGTGGGCTGCAGCTCATGGGCGCCAAGGTCCCGAAGGGCGCCAGGCTGCCTTCTGTGTACAGTGGCGCACCCAGGGGAATGTATTTTATTAACAAAGTTTTAATAAAATTAATAAAAATGAGAAAATTCTTACTTTAATTATTGAAATTATGTAATTATTATTTTTGGGGAAAATTCTCGTGGACAAAAATTTTGTCGGACCCCCCCCCCATCACGGTTTTTTGGCTTTCATCTCCGTCGGCCCCCCAAAAAATAATCCTGGGTGCGCCACTGTCTGTGTACTAAAAAAGAAATTAGAAAAAAAACTCCAATGAAAAAAAAATTACCCCTAAAAAAGTTAACGGTCTGAAATTCGCCCCGAATCGCACAAAATTTTTTATCTTGTAGGGGACGAAATTCTAATACCATACTTTAGACCCGTATGAAAAATTTTTAACCCGAAATCAGACGCGAAAGGGGTGGTTCTTTAGTCCGATTTCGAAAGTTGATGTACCCGAAACTAGGGCCACCCCTGTCATTTCTTTATTTATGAAAATAAAAAATTAAATAGAATTGTAAATAAATAAGTTGGATAAAAGGAATACTTTATTTTTTAAACATTTATATTCCAATATCCAAATCTTTGCAAGAATTTTTATTTTATTTAAAAAAATTAAAATGTTATACGGGCTAAGAAAACACATTTATCAAACTAAACAAAAATCCATATCACTTCCGCTTCCACCGGAATTTGCAACAAGTTTCTTACTTTAAACGTGTTACACCATATTTTTTATGTTTTTTTAAAATACATTTTTTATCTTTTCAACAATAAATTTAAACATTCTACCGGTTTCATCAATAAAACAGGAACCCTTCCAAAAAAACTATTTAATAATTGAGGCCAATTTAAAATTCAGAAGATATTAATTATTTATAGCGATAGGGGGTTGTTAATATTTGCGTACTTTAAACTTTATAAATTATAAAATTGTATATGGGAGCATGTTATATTATGAAACCAACATGTGTTCACAGCTTATTTGGTTGCTGTTTCTATAAAATCCGTGATTTATACGGATATCAGGAAAACTAAAAATAATGGATGTATTAAATACATTTTGATGCCTAATTAGTTACAATATAAACTGGAATAAACTTTACACCATAAAAACTTTAATGAAAGAATATTACTGCAAAAAACGAAGCAACTATTTAACTTACTTACAATTAGCTTTAAAGTTTTGTTTAAAGACCTTATTTAAAGTTGTTTTAACTTTAAATTGCGCTTTTCCAGGGTTTCATAAAATAAATAAATCTTAAAAAAATATTTTTAATAATATTAAAATATACATGAAGTATTTATAATACAAACAAAATTTATTTACAAAAGGTTCACCTTACAGGACAAATATTTGTTAATTTCTTTATTTTATTTTCTTAAAAAAGGATTTCTAAAGAATTTTTTGGTATCTTAGGTCAATTAATTTGTTAGAACACAGAACAAAATGAAAAGTTATTGTAGTTAATTAATTTTAAACAAAATTCAGTGTAAATTGAAGGAAATATATTAAGGTGAAAGAATATTAAAATTTATAGTATAATCCATGTCACGAACAAGTTAGCATTTTTATCTCGCTCTTACTCACTACAGGTATAGGACGCACTCTTGAGTTGGAGTGAGATGGTAGCGTGACTTACTCTTTACATGTATTTTAGTTAAAAATTTTAATTTTACTGTTTAATAAGTTTTTAATTTATAAAAATATTTTTGTACAAAAGAATTAATATTACATTAAGAAATATTTAGAAAATTAATTTGCCAGCAAATTTTAAAAATGTAAACTGGGTGTTACATTAATTTTTCATAATTATATTTTATTTACAAACATTCACTCTATGTACAAACATTTTACAAAATCAACATTTTTTGCAGGACAAGCCTTGGGTGTTCGGGCACCTGGTGCAACTGCAGAGGAGGATCGGAAAGGATTCATTTCCTCTCATTGACCAAACTTTTTATCCCGACCATCGCGAAATGGTAAGTTATAAACCTTTTGGGGCTTCATCTTGGGTTGATAATGCATCACTGTCGCATTTTTCGAACACGCTGCAAGTGATGAGCTTTTAGACCACAAACATTGTTTGCTCGCAGACCGCAGGCATATACCCTACAAACAAATAAACGGTTTAAAAAAATGAGAACCAATTTTACGAGAAAACGTGATGTGTTTGATTTCTTTTAAAGTAGTAAAGAAGGTTCAATAAAATAATGGTTTTTAGTAGTTTAGTTCCAAGTAATTTATTGATTTTACCTCATTCCTTTGACAGTCCTTCTTCTTATCAGGATGCCAGCTGTCCCAGTTACACGCGTCTTTAGTTCTAGTGCATCTTCTGTGGGGAGGACAGAACTTTATTTGGCACGTGCAGCCCTGCTTATACATCAACTTCAACCCTTTTCTTTGCCTTTTGCTCAGATCCTGCCACTTCTCCCACAATCCACAGTAGTTAACCCGGGCCTGAAGGCTTAACACTTTTCCTGAAATGGCGTATATTTTTCCAACCTCCAACCTTATCCCGCAAAGATTCTCGTCGAGGGCAGTTAACAACCTACCGTACTTAAGGGCCACGTAGGACTTTTCAGACATTTTATATTCTTTTCGGATTTTTATCTTGTATTCTCTTGTTGTATTCGTCACATGCTCACGTCTTATTCGAGCCAAAATTACTGAAAATTTAATATATAAATAAAATTTGACCAAAATTAAAAAAAAAACAATCATACTGATAATCAAACTTTTATGATTGTAATGAATTATTTTCATTGTTCTTTTGTACTTAAAAACTGGTTTTGTTAAGGCGGAAATATCTCAATTTTTTTATTTATTGTTTCATTTTTTAATTTGTGTTATATTGATTTTAATTTGCCTCGTATCCAAGTAATAATCATTAACATATGCAATGAATTCCCTTAACAATTTTTCATAATTATGAGTTTACTACAGCAATATTATAAAATTGTAAGGTGTCATTAAAAGCAAATGTGGTAAACTGAAACTGTTTCTTATCTGCAATTACTGATTTAATACGCAGCGTAATTTTTCCTTCCTATGCAAATATTAAATTCACTTAAACAGAAAATTACATCATGTGTTTACTGAAAATGTTAAAATAATCACCTATTAAATTTCCAATACCAGATTTATTAATAATCGACTCAGTAAACATTTATTTAAGCCAGTTTTCCAACACGTGTAATCAAACCAATGAAAGATGAAAACTAGAAAATTTGTTTAATTAAATAATCCAATAATTATATTACGCTTTGTGATATATAATTAATAAAATCCAATCACGAAATTGCATTTTAATAAAATACGCGATATTTTAAATATTTATTTCAATTATAAAATTAATTATAATTTATTTGTTAAAATAATTTATTTTATTATTGTTGGTACGTGTATTTGGCAGGGGAATTACGATTTCGCCGATGATAAGCTAATTTATTTTGCCACCTAATAATGTCAAAATGCTAAATTAACCCCTTTACTCCCAGCAGTCACAATTGTACATATTAAATTTACATTAGGGGAAATTCATTTTTTTGTATACAATAATTAAAAAATAAGGAATTTTTAATTTAGATTAGCAGTAAAAAAAAATTTCCAAAAAATAAAAATTCGGGAGTGAAAGAATTAAGTACCTATTCAAAATAGTTATTTATGCAACAAGTTCAAAAAGTTGATAATATTTGAACGCGACGTAAAATATGTACAATGAGACCGTAGGTCGAGTTGGACAATACGTTAAGTCCTTTTTGCACGAATTGCTTACACTATTTTTTCTACGATCGATGATCATCAACCATTCAGAATAATATTTCATAAAACATAAAATCAATGACAGATATTGACATTTCTATATTTATATCATTTATGATCAGTTGTCAGTGCATAAATTCATGCGTTTTTGCACTAGTGCAGAAAAACATTACTTACACGAGTGCACAAAAGAGTGACTTTATGCACTGACAACTGATCATAAATTTCCTACTTTTTGCACGATCGTAGAAAAATAGTTTTTTGCGAAGAGAGTTGATATTTTGTATGTGAATGGAACAAAATTCTAAGATCCAAGTTGTCGAAAAGTTTCTTTCGTCGACCATCCCGAAAAAAGTTATTCGACCTCGAAGGTTTCTTCGGTTTCGTCTCCCAAATTGTCCGAAATCCACTCGGAATTACGCCAAATTTTAAATCGCGTTTTTTTTATTTGCCAACTTCAGGAAACGAGCGATTTTTTTTTTAATTTGGGTCAAACCCAAAAGGTCGAATCTTTAAAAGCCCACATGGGCAAAATACCGACAGGGACATTAGGTCGATTAGGACAAAATGGCTTAACGAAAAAGAGGTCTAATTAAACAAGAAGCTGAATGAAAAATGCCCGAAAGATAAAAAGCGACCTGGACAAAAGGCCGATGAAGAGATAAGGCCGAAAGATGTTTATGTCCAAACTAACCTAACCTCATCTGACCCAAGCTGAAAGATGAAAATATTTCCGAAACTAAGGATTGCATGAGGAAATGTTTCAAATAAAAACTGTTTGTTTTCAAAGGAGAAATAGAATGAACAAATTTGATTTATGATATCCATTTTTTAAATAAATTTTGAAGTTTCCGTTTCTTAGAAAATTATGGCATTTTTGTCATAAAATACATCGTTAACTATAACTTTTACTATTCGGTTTTTTTGTATAGGCCTTTTTCCGCGTCAACCTTTTATTTTTCGACCTTTTGTCCGCGTTGGCCTTTAGACTCGTTCGGACTTTGTCCTACTAAAACTTTTGCCGAAGTCGACCTATCGTTCGTCTTTTTTGTTTCGGCATTTTGTTCACGTCTGCCTTTTATCCATGTCGGCATTATGTCGTTCGGCCTTTTGTCTCCCTCAAATTAGTGGTTTTTCGTGCTTTTTTCAAGATCAACCCCTCAATATTAAAAAATAGATGAAATGTCAGTTACACCCACACCTCTAAATTTTTTTTGGCCGCCCAAAAAATCTGGTGGTAATTTTGATATTATAATCATATGTAATATCACGAGCGGTCAAATTTGAGTCGAATATTTTTCAGTGTCATTACCACGAATGTCATTTGGGGTTAAGTCTTAATTTTTAACCCCAAATGACATGAGTCGTAATTTATGAGAAATATTCGAGTCATAATTTGAACAAGAGTGCATATTTAAGGGACTATTTAACGAACATTTTTCACTTTTTGGTGCAAAATTTGACAGCCAAATTCAAACTTATTGAAATTAACGTCACAAAATAATCGATGATATTTTAGACGTTTTGTTTGTCAAAAAAAAATAATCACTTGTGAGTTGAATAGTCTTTACTATTATTATTACCCTCACCAGTGATTATTTTTTGTGACAAGTAAAACGTCAAAAATATCAGCGATTATTTTGTGACTTTAATGTCAAATTTCAATAAGTTTGAAGTTTGCTGTCAACTTATGCACAAAAAATTTCCTTAAATCGTCCCTATACACTCTTGTTCAAATTATAAGTCGAATATTTTTCATACATTACCACTCACGTCATTTGGGGTTAAGATTAAAACTTAACCCCAAACATTCGTGGTAATGTGGTAATGACAGTGAAAAATATTCTACTAAAATTTGACCACTTAATCTTAAATGTATGTCACATAAACTTAAAAAATTGGATTTTGTTAGAACTCTTTAATATTTATAAAAAGTTAATAATATCTTTTCCTTATGACCGAACTTAACCTTAAAAAAATGCTTCTAACGCAAGATCAACGAGTTTTATAAAAAAATTATTTCTACAAAAGTTTATTCAAATTAATCGCAGAATCCAAAAATATAAAAATATCCAGGGTGTTGCATTTAAAAAACGAAACTTAGGTGCCGTATCACTAATAAAACAAACACCCTGTATAATAAAAATATGTTTTAATGGTAGCTTGTATAAATTGAATTTTGTATAAACTTTTTTTAATTCAATACGGTTCAAAAATTTTTTTTGGCGGACCCTGTATATTTTTATAATCGAATTGTAAAGAAACGCTATTTACTTATGATTTATGTTTGTTTTTATCTTATTTTCCGAATAGTTTGTAAATCATAAAAATGCAATAATTTTCTTGAAATTTAAGTAGGCATCTCATAATGTTTATTTCTACATATATCACTACACGAAGATGTATGAATATACAGGGTGACCCAGTCATATGCCCACGGTCTATGGTCTATAGCTTCTTTGCTATAAAACATATCGACTTGCGATTTTCACCAACATATAGATACATGCATGCCCCACAATTTAAAAATATTTTCGATATATACAGGGTGTCCCATCATGGCCTACTGAACCAAAGTTATATTTTTTTAAATGGAACACCCAGTATATTAAGACATTTTTGGATTCCTTATCAAAAAATAAGTATACTTTGTAAAAACTTTTATGTGTCTATCATCACTCGTTTTGCTGATACTTGCCATTTAAGCCAAAAAAAGATCAATTTAAGAAAAATCACATGTTGGGTTGAAATTTTGTCAAAAATTTTTCGACATCGTCTAGTCTACAACTATCATGTCAAATTTAAGTTTGTGATATTTTTTTATCAGGGTGCCTTATAAAACGCAAATTGAACAGTTACACGAAATTTTCAAATGGACCACCCTGTATATTTTAACGTCAGTTGATGGCATTTTTTACAAGTTTTCTATTGATATAATGTTTGAATGGTCGCTTATCAATGGTTTAGGAGATATTGATATCCAAACTGAGAAACAGTGAAAATAGACAAAATAGCACTCTTGGTGAATTTTTTTCAGGATTTTTTTTAATTTGCCTAAAACTTATTTGTGCAGTTTTTGTTACTTTACAACACAAATAAAATCGAAACTTGCAATTATCAATTTTGGTTTTCTAAATTTCAGTATGTTTTGAAAATGTAACTACTGGTGTTACCAAGGAAACCCCTATTTTGTTGAATTTCGTTTTTACGCTCTCTTCTGATAGCTAGAAGCGGATTTCTTTCAGCTTCCCCAAGCGCTTACACCATATTTGCCATTTCTTCTTTAGAAGAGTTCACGATATCGGTTTAGTTATTGCCAAAAGTACAGAAAAAGGCGTTAAAACAAAACTCAACAAAATAAGGGTTTCCCTGGTAACAACAGTTGCTAAATTTTCAAAGCATACTGAGACTTAGAAAACCAAAATTGATAATTGCAAATTTCGATTTTATTTTTTTTATAAAACAACAAGAACTTCTATTGAAATGAAACAACATTATAAAAAAAGAAAAATAGAGAAAGACAGACAAGAGCACTATTTTGTCTATTTTTCACTGTTTCTCAGTTTGGATATTAATATCTCCTAAATCTTTGATAAGCGACCATACAAATATTATATCAATAGAAAGCTTGTAAAAAATGCCATCGATTGATGTTAAAATATACAGGGTGTTCCATTTGAAAATTTCGTTTAATTGTTCAATTTGCGTTTCATAAGGCACCCTGATAAAAAATATCACAAACTTAAATTTGACATGATAGTTGTAGACTAGACGATGTTGAAAAATTTTTGACAACATTTCAAGCCAACATGTTCTTCTGTTTTAGAGTAGTGATTTTTCAAAAATTGATCTTTTTTTGGCTTAAATGGCAAATATCAGCAAAACGAGTGATGATAGACCCATAAAAGTTTATACAAAGTTTATATATTGATAAGGAATCCAAAAATGTCATAATATACTGGGTGTTCCATTTAAAAAAATATAACTTTGGTTCAGTAGGCCATGATAGGACACCCTGTATATATCGAAAATATTTTGAAATTGTGGGGCATGCATGTATCTACATATGTATATGTTGGTGAAAACCGCAAGTCCATATGTTTTATAGCACAGAAGCCTATGCATATGCCGTGGGCATATGACTGGGTCACCCTGTATTTTTCAATTTTAAGTGAATTTGTATTGAATTTTAAAATGTCGTGTAAAAATAATTAAATTTTTATTTGCCATGTTAAATTATAAAATCTATAAATAATGCAGCGTTAATGTAATTGAATAAAAACGAGTTTCCTTGTTTTTCAAAGGTATTATTTTACAATAACAACGCATTTATTATCAGCTTATTTATGTTTAAATATTTTAATAAATTCTTACCAAAATCAGCATTGCAGTAATGTTGCTGTGGGTGGGAAAGAAGACAAGAGCAAGAATTGGCGAATCCCATGTATGCGAATATAATTGCAAGACTCCAAATTAAAGTCCCCATTTTGTGGGTATCTAAAATAAAAAATTAAATTAAATGAAGATAAATGGACGTTTATAAGACCTTAATTAACGTATGTTACGGTCGAAAAATCCAACCGCTTTTTATTTGATAAATTGCGCAAGTTTTCTGGAAGAAGTTTCATGGCTTGTTTTACGAGTTTAATAAAATAAAATTTAAAAAAATAACATATTTAGTGGAATTGTGTAGGTTTTTAAAAATAATTTATAAAAATCTGTACATCATTAAAACTAAATTATTCCCTATATTTAAAAAAGCAATAAAAATTAAAGCAAATAATAAAATTTAACGTCGGCAACATTTAAAGGTAATTGACGACAAGTTATTTGTCAAGTTAATACACCAACAGGGATACACGTGTAATTAAGCGCTATGTAAATGACGTCTCTTCTTGCAGATAAATTATTGCTTTACTTTACTCTCCATAGTTTTATATGTAAAAATAATTGTTTGAGCTTCAACGCTGCTCACCGCCAGGTTTTACTTTTAATTGCTTTCGGAGGTACAAACTTTGCGCGTGCCAGAGGATGTCGTCCACTAATTACCTCGATTATTTATAAAGTCCAAGTCCTGGAATTTCTTTACGGATTTTATTAGGACTAATTACTGATTTAAAACTTGATCAAGGTTGCTATTTTCAAGTTTCAAGCAAATAACTAACTTAAATTATTGTGATTGTGTGGAATATTTAATTTTTTTGATGCTGGAAAAAACTTAGTGCCAGGAGCATGTGGTTTTTTTTGGTACTAAATTTTTCCACTCACTTAACATTGGTAATTTTAAATAAAAAATCTTATATTTTATATAATGGTTTCCGGTGGTTTGGGTCAAAAAATGCCTTGAAAAATATAAATGCGTTCCAATCCCGTAACGTCGTAGGCGTTTGAAATTTTGCAGGTGTGTGGTCAACAAAAATACAAGATAAAAGTGGTCGATGGGTTTTTGGGTTTTTCGTAGCTGTACCACGAAAAAAGTTATCACCCCGGAAGGGAGAAACCAGTACTCCATAATAACTTTTTTTCAAAATGATCCAACGGTTTTCAACTTTCAGCCGTGTAGAATTGAAAACTGAAAATTTTGAGCTCGGTTTGTCCATATCGAACTCTTGAAACGGCCTCGTTATCGCCGAAATTCGTTTTTAGGCGTCAAATCGGCGCGAATATGGTTTTATCGCGACAGCGGGTACATTTTCGGCATATTTTAAAAATTTCGGTCGCGTCTTAAATATGATTGATTTTTTTAAAACCTGACTGAATTTGAGTATTTTTGGGTCAAAGAAAGGCTTTTAAAAGCGCTTCCAAAAAAGTCGTTTTTTCGAGCAACTTTGAAAAATCGGACCTCCTTTTTTCCTACATCCTCATTTACAAGATCCACCAGTTTCGACCTTCCTCGGTCAACCCAGCGGCGAGGGCGAATTATTCTTCGAAAACATTAAAATGACGCCTATTTGGCGGAAAAACGAAAAAAAACATGTACTTTTGGTAAACATTTTGAGACTTAGGATGACCTGAAAAAATCGCAAATGCAATTTTCGTAAACTAGATACATGAAAAAGTGCAATAGACACGTTTTTTTTCGAATAGGTTAACCCCTTTTCCGGCAAGGTTAACCCCTTTTCCGGCGATTTAAAAATGATGTTTTGGACATTTTTTTCATGAAATTTAAAAATTCTACGCTACCAAACGACGGGACCGATTTTAACGCCACTCGGCTTATCTTGTGGCTAAAAGCACCTTTAATAGGCAGAAAATTACTCGGGTTAATCCTACCTGTTCAGCGGCATCAGGATTTCGTAAAATTATTACGATAAATATCGGTGCTTCGAACAATCTCCAAAACAGGATCAAATATCGCAAATTGCTACACGTTATTTGAAATTGTACAGTTGGTCCCAGCTGGAAGTAGGACAAAAGTAACCACGATCGTGTATTCTCTGTCCTACTTCCAGCTGAGAGCAACTTTACCAATTCTTAAATTCAACTCTCTACTCTAACGTTTCATTTAGGCCCAAACCGTCAAAATTGTTTTTTTTTCAACCCCCTGAGACCCAAAATTATCGCTGAAAGGTATCGACACATCGTATCGACGAACTAAAATGAGCATTGGAAACGGTTTTATAAGCATCACGACGGGACGTTTAATCAAAATTATAACCTCCCAAAAAACTCTGTGAAAATTCGATTTAGACAATTTTTATACCCCGCAAGTCCTTCCTCAATTTTAACGATCTTCATTTTAAAGGTCTTCATGTGAGTTTTAATACGAAACAAAATTCGTCTCTCTATCTCTTTTCGTCTAGAAGTTATAACCGAATAACTGGTAAAAATTTGAAAATCTTACTTTCGGTCGAAAAACCTTTCTATGAAATTTTTGATTGATCGCAAAATAAATAATTTTGGCACAACTACTTGGCCAATAAGACAATTTATGGTAGTGGTGTTCACCGAACCCGAACTATTGGAGTTTCGAACTTAGTTCGAACTTTAAAAAATAAAAAGTTCGAACCCATTCGATATACTAATAAAAGTTCGAACTCGATAAAGTTAGAATTCAGTAAGATTCTAACTCGATATTGTTCGAACTCGATATTGTTCGAACTCGATAAAGTTCGAACTAGATAAAGTTCGAACTCTATAAACTTCGAACTCGATAATGTCCGAACCTACATGTTGAGTATCAGTGTAATCAGAAAACCTCCTCTATCTAAATAGGGGTGGCCTCCACTATCAAGCCATTTGAAAAAATAAAGATATTTGCAAAAAAAAACGCATTTTCAAAATTATAGAAATTAGTTTCTCAAAAACGGCCAAATGAATCATAATTTACAATTTATTTTATGTATTTAAATTATTTAAGAGTAGTTTTAATAATGTGATTAAAAAATTACCAAAAAAAAAATCCAAAATTTTTTTAGAAAGTTCAGAAAAAAATTTTTTTGTCTCAATCATACTTACAATTTACCAATGTTTAATAATAACTTTAAAAATAGGGCAATTTCTTATGCCATATAAAATGGTAAAATTTCACTTTTTCATTTTCATAAATAAAGAAATTACAGAAGAGGCCCTAGTTTCGCGGACACCCGGTATATGTTATACTCAATTGCAGAAATCGGCCAGTGGCCGAAATTTAAGATTATCGAACTTTTTTTGAACTCGAACTTTTTCCGAACTCGAACTATTTTCGAACCCAAACTTTGTGCGAACACGAACTTTATCCGAACCCGAACTTTTTCCGAACCCGAACTTTTCCGAATCCGAACTTTTTTCGAAACCGAACATTTTTCTAACTTTTTCATAATGTTCGAACGGTTCGAACTATTTCAACTATTTAAAAAATATGAAGTTCGTACAGCACTAATTTATGGGTTAACATTTGCAGCATAGAAGAACTAAAAATCGGTTCGTGTGGTATCAAAAATACGTTCTCCAGTACCGAATTTGTACTTGAAATTTACAAGACTTTGGAATTTTTTTCGAAAAAATTATTTAGCCGATTTTTATAAAGCGGGTCTTAAAATACTCCTATTTTTAGTCTTTAAATTCAGGTTACTAGTATGAATACTTCTTGAAAACATTAATAGAAACATAAATCCAAAGATAAAATCAAATTCAAAAATAATTAAAAATTTTTTTTTCGAATTTCTGGAAAAACGATGATTGATTATTAAAAGATGATTAAAACTGATAACTCAGTTTTAGGTGCCTTATGTCTTTTCTACTAGCTCCAAAAGCGTTGCAATTTTGGATATCCTTGAATTACCTTGCAACTATGTATTTTAACGTTTCATAGCTCATTTAAAAGTTAAAATTTCAAACATTTTGAATATTTGTTTCGAAAAAAAAAACGAATTAACCGATTTCCGTCAACTCGCTGCCCAAATAGTAAATTTTTGCACAGAAAATTTTCTTATTTCTGTATTTTTAATAAAAAAGTGAGTTCTGTTTTTAAAATTTAATTTGAAAATGCTTTTGTTATTTTGCCACTAATGAAAATGATTTTACTAATTTGTCAGACACTAAAACAAAAATTATTCTTCAATTTATTTTTCTTTATGAATTTTTTATTCGACATATTGTAAGCGGTTTCTGTTGTATTGTTATTACTAATTAAAAGAATGGTTTTTGACTTCTGTTGATAAATTTTTAAATCTCTACTCACATTGGATAAATTGATATTAATACTGATGGGTGGCAAAAATATGTGACCTATAATTCAAAACGCAATACCCTGTATTCAGCGACCGTGATGAAAATTTTAGAGATGTCGTTAACGTTAATCACATGTTCAACGTTAACGTCGTCTCTACATTTTTCATCATGGTCGCTGAATACAGACTTATAACTCCAAAACTACAAATGATAGACCCATCCTTTTTTGGTATTTTATTCTACCTTCTAACTCTGAAGTTTTATATGTTATCTACCACGAACGGTACATCCCGAAAGCCATGTTTTTGTTCAAACGTCAATAAAGTACCACCAATAAATACATTTTCATTTGCCCAAACGTGAGGTTCAGTTACAAATAAATTAAAAAAAGTACATTTTTTTTTATTTACTATATTAAGTGAGTCTATGCCCATGTTCGGGAAGTGTTCGTACAATTCCGACGTAAATAATAAATCGGGTATACTTTTTACGAGACTTTTTATATCTAGGCGAAAAAGTACCTACGTTTTCCCTGCGTTAAGAAAATTATTATAATTAACGATTCATAAATGTTGGGGTTTAAAGAAAAAATAGCATGTTTTATTTTGAATTTAATTGATTAGGATCACTAACAAAATAATTCTAGTAGAGTTGATTATCTGAAAAAAATAGTAGGTACCAAAAAATCATTAGTTCCTGGACCAACACTAACGTATTTTTTAAATTTTAATCTAATCTTTGAAATGAGATAATGTAAATATTGATGTGATTCACAGAGATATTTTGAGAATTAACCATAAAAAAATGTTTATTAACATAGCGTTTATTTATACATAAAATTTAAATGATTCATGGCTGCAATAAAGGCTTGACGATTGGCGTCAAGAACCAATATGTAATCGTAATAACTTGAAATAGTTTTAGTATTGTTTTTAGAGTAGGTGGATGTAAGCAAATTTCTAAACGAAATGAGAACCAAACGGTCGCATTAATAAGCTTCCTACGAATAAAATACGAACTTGGAACTAATAAGATTAAATTATCGCTTATCGCACAAGTAGCGCATTAGTAGGAATGTAGAAAAATGTTGCATTTCCCTAACTTAGCACTTAAATAATGTAATGAAGAAAATCTTAAAATGGCTTACTTTGTGATTAGCACACATTAATTTTTGTATTTGGTCATTTGGTATCTTGAAGCCGAAATTGAAGTGAAAGCAAAATAACAAGTGCCTGATGCCTGAGGCAGTTTATTGTACGGCTGCGTGCCTTATACTTTTGTAATTCGATATGAATCTTAGATACGCACTTAAACACCTACAGACTACAGTCATAAGACATAAAAAGCTTAATAATTTCATTTGAATTCTTCCATAATTTATTGGATCCGGATGTGTCTTTAATATCACCTACGTTGTTGAGTAATGTTGGTTGTAATACTCAAAATGGTATTAAGTTAATCCTAATATATTGTGGTAGTAAACGTATTGAATAACCGTGAATTGTATTACATTGAGGTATTTTCTATTATTTATTTTATTACAATTTTTTTAATCTTTCATACAAACGTATAGTAATAATACTATTATGCAACGTTAACCCTAAAACGTTTATTAAAATCTTAAAATTTTACTTAATTTTTGGAGAGCTATAAAAAATTTAAAAATATACTTAAAACAAAAAACTTTTTTTATAAATATCTTAAAGGCCGCAATACGAACGTTTTTTGTAAAGAGTCTGTTTTACTTTAAGTATTTGGTTTGACTTAAAAAAAACAAAAAAAAAAGTAGAAATTGGAAGCAATAATAATCTTCTGTATACCAAAAAAGAAATTTTCAAAAAAGCTCCAATGGGAAATAAATTATGACCCTTTGCTTACTGTCGCCTTTAATTTTAAAAAAATCATTGATTATTTCACACAAAATGGTATAAGTTTTTATTTGAAACTTGAGCTTAATATACTTGTAATAATTAATTTCGATAACTAAAGACACTTAAATTGTAATTTGCGCAATTTTGCCGTCCGAATGGACGAATTATTATATAATTTATTGTTATGAACGAGGCCAAGTAATTAAAATTAATTAACTGTTAAGCTATTTTTAATGAATAAATAAAAAGTGCGGTGCTAAAGAAAGTGATAATTTAATTATTACCAACTTCTTTGCTCAACTCAACTTTTAAAACCATCAATTATCCTTTTTTGTGATTTTTTAATTAATACCAAATAAAATTAAAACAATCCAATTTAAAATTTCCACGTTTAAATCTAACTATTAATTATTTTATTTCCATTAGTGTTTAGCTGCAAGAGATAATTTTATTTTAATTAGCAACATGTTCTCGTTTAAATATTTGCATTCATTACATAATTATAAACAACTGGCGGTTCTAAATTTGTTAACCATCTTTAGAATTATAGAATTATTTTAGATAAAATTATAGTCTAGGAGGTTTTTTTAGAACTATTTTTTCAGTTGTCTACTAATGATAACAATCAACAAATGCTGAGTCTATCAAAATTAATTCAATGGGTTTTTGGACGGAAAATGCAAATGAGTTTACTTATTTTTTTATCATCGTAGAAAAAATTTATAATAACAAATTAAATATAAAGATAAATACAGATAAATGACATAAATAAAAAAGAACAATTATTATAAAGATAACAGAAAACAAATAAAAAATAAAAAAATATATTCATCATAAATGTGGCAATTCCCTGCCAACTCACAAAAAAAACAAAAAACATATGCCTCACAACTAACTGTGATTTTTCGGAAATTGTTATCTTGTTTGGCAGAGTAGTTTATCAAATCTAATCCCTCCAGATGAAAAACAACCATCATTTTTTTCCTTATTTTAAAAGAAATCCTTTTCAAATGAGTAACTAAAATTTTAGGACTTTGTAGATTCTCTTCGGTCTTTAGACTGGAATTTATTAAATCCTTATCCCAAAAATCTATATCAATTTCTGAATCATTTAATTTTTGAACAATTTTGGCATTAATAGGCGTTGGTTTGGTAGTAATCCTATTGTAATCTTCACATAAACCTTCCAATGAATCCTTGAGCATCCCGCTGTCAACTATCAATAAAGCGTGATACAAAATGATGAAGTTGTAATTTTAAAGATGTTGTATTTACGACATATTCTAAAGAATCTTCTGACCTCAATTATTTTATCACTTGTGTGAATGCTTTTATTAAAGCTCCTTCCATTCCAGAAGTGTTGATATCACTTACATAATTTTTTAAAAGATATTCTAAAGGGGCTTTGTGTTGAAGAGGCACTGAATCAGGAGTTTCCGGTATTTTTTAAACTCCTACTTCTTTATCTAGAAAATTTCGCATAAAACTTTCGGTGCATTTTGAGCCATCAGTGAACAATTTAAACTTGAAGAAGCTTTGAAGAAACTTTGGGTGAAAATTGTGAGGGTACCTAATAAATGTCTTGTAGAGAATTTCCTTTAGGAAGTGTTCCATAAATACGAGCAACATAACCTCTTCTTATTCTTATGCTAATTTGTTGAAAAAAGTTAATCTTAGATCTTTGGTAACACTTTTTATTTTTCTTCCCAAATCTTTGATAAGTATATTTTAATCCAATGGATTGAAAACTATACAGGTTGTCCAGAAAATAAGCGGCCAAACTTTAGGAGGCGATTCTACAACTAATTTTAAGAAAAAAACTTCCTATAAACATGTGTCCGATATCGCTTCCTAAGGGAGCTACAGCCCTTTAACTGTTGTGACTAAAACTAGGTTTTTTGTCATTTATTTGAAAACGGTTAGTAATAAAGATTTGAAATTTTGTGTGAAGACTAATACGTTTAAGATATAATTTCTCAATTTTTTTCAGATTTATGGAAAGCTAAAAAAAAGTAAAAAAGTAAAGCGAAATCAGACACATGTTTATAGGAAGTTTTTTTCTTAAAATTAGTTGTAGAATCGCCTCGTAAATTTTGGCCGCTTATTTAGATATTTTATTTTTTCTCCAATTAAACCAATTTTAAAGGGGCAAACAAGTAAAATCTCATATATCAAAAATTTGCCTATACTCCAAGAAATTATAGTCATTCCGTTAGGTCTCTTCCCATCATCTCTACTGGTTCCTAATGGTTCCAAAATATAATGAATACCAGAAGAACTTTTAATTAAATTATTAATTTCATGATGTCTAGAAAATCTTCCTGCACTATATTTGCAGCTTAAACCATTCTTTTGATTTAATAAAAAATTTATAAAAATTGCAGAAAAAGCAGTTTGACTTATCTCCAGTAGAAGAAAGTAAGTCTGGACATAGTGTTCAAAAAACTCTACTGATCGGAAATTAGCTGGATTTCTGAGATACGTTACCCTTGCTTTTACATGTTTGAAAGTTATTATACAAATTGATATTATCATGGAATATGCCTCAAAAGATTTGGGTCTAGCGGCATATCAAAATCCGGAGAAATAGAAAATTATTACCTTTATTTCCTGAAAATATATAATTCCATGAAAATGAAATAAATGAAGCGATTATTTAACCCTCTCCAAACTCCCGCTATTTTAAATAGTACGCACTCGTTCGGTATGTTCTGAAGTTCTTAAATACTTTTTGGTCAATTTTGAATTATAAGCTTTTAAATTTATTTTCAGAATGGAAAATGGTATTTTTTCTTCAAACGGCAAAATTTAAGAATCGTTAATTCTAATAATTTTTAAAGCAGCAAAAAAGTACCTAGTTTTTCGTCTAGGCATGAAAAGTTTCGCAACAAGTATACCCGTTTTACACCGAAAATGTATGAACTCAGTACGAACATGACCATAGACTCACCTAAAGAGTAAAAAGCGATGTTCCCCAGGGGTCAATCCTAGGAACACTTCTATACATTATTTACGTCAACGATTGTATAAATTGCGAAGTACAAATTTCACCATGTACCTGCCACATTAATATTAACCTAGGTAGGCTCGAGAATGATATGATGAACAGAATCGAAGCCAATGGACTGATACAATGCCAATAATTTAACACTCAATAGGGAGAAATGTACAAAGATTATGAGAACCCTAAAAACAGAATTTATGATGAAAACTCCTACCAAAAAAGTTCACGTTTTTTAGGAGTCCTCTTGGATTCTAAACAGGGGACTTATTTTTGAAAACATGTTACATGTCGCTATTCCTATCACATGCAACATATATGCTATTATGCGCCCTTGTCGTACAGACATGATACTATAATCACTTCTCCAAATTAGCTTTGCTGACTATCCCTTCGATACACATACTAAAGTGCATTACTTGGTGCATTGCCTACATAAAGGATAATATTTCCGATCATGAGGTTCATAATAACATAAGTACTTGTAATGAGTTTACATATAGAAGTCGAATGTACGCAAATCTATAAAAGAGATTACAGTTACTACTTTGCTACCATGGCCCTTATTCTTTAATAAGTTGTCTGATAATGTAAAATTACTAAAGAGAATAGTATTTTATTAGGTCTTGAATATAAAATTAAAATAATACATATCTAATATCCAATCAATTTTGTCATAACTTTTGTCTCAGGGTTAAAAGTTTAAATCTTTGAATTTTCAAATGTTCTGGTCCGACAACATTGTTGGTGTTCTGCTATCATTTGTCAAATATTGAGGATTACCAAAATATAGATATAGATATAGCTACAAACTAGAACCATTTTCCTTTTGTATTTACCAAGACATTTTCTGACTTAAAATATACAGAATATAAGGTTTTTATTTAAAACTACTAAATGAAAAATTTTGTCGATGTTCACTGGAAAAATTAGTACCAAATACCAAAAAAATGCATCATTCACTAGCTAATATGAAATATCCTGAAATTCCAATGTCTAGGAAAAATTATAAATTGTACTCGACTCCACCTAAAATTTAGTATTGTCGTTTAATATAAATAATGTAAAATGTTATTTACGACCATTTTTATAGCTGCTTCATAGCATCGTATTTACTGCTCACTGCAGAAATCCCATAAAATAGGATAACAGTCGACAATATGCTTTATTTCAAAATAATCTCTAAGAAATTCAATTGTATTTTTATAAAAAAATGATAAATTACAAGTTTAACTAAAAAATAATTTAGGTGGTGATTTTATTTTAAACCAAATTAATAAAATCAACCAAGAAATTTTTATTGTCGTTTATAGTATTTCTGGATGAAAGTAATTCAAGTGGAAACATATTTTAATTAAATTACACGAAAAGCTCCAGTAGAAAAAATTATTATTTATACTTTCATAGAAAGGTATCATTTACACGTCAGTTGTGTTTATCTAAAATAATAACGGAAGTATCACATGATCCCCAAGGCACACCGATTTCAGTGCACGCCATGAAAACCGTTATTTTCTAAAATAATTTTAATCTATAATTTAAATAACTTTTTGTAGTTTATGAAACGTTTAATGCACTTTAATCGTGTTAACACGACATTTTTACCATTAAAAACTTGATGATCACCTATGAATCACCTAGTTTTCAAGTAAATACTTTCTACTAAAAAGTAATTCACGTGATAATAAAAATGATTAAATTCCTGGAAACATAAATTAATTAAAATCCTTATCAGGCCATTTCAACAAATAAATTCGGAACAAGATCTACGTTCTGGTGTTGCTAACAATTTCGTACACAAATTCGGATTTGAAAAAGCGCCAAATTGCTAGATTTGTATTGCATCACGTACCATTCGTAAAGTACTAGAGCTTTCCTGAATACTTAAGCGGAATTTAAATTGCGATCAGTAGGAACGACTATTAAACTCATTTTATCCTGATTGCAGCTGACATTTTATTCATAAAGCTTTGTGCTATGTTCTTAATCTTACGTAAATTTGATCAAATCAAATTTCATTCAACGGATTTAAAAAAAAAACTACAAAATAAGATTTTTTAAATCAAATAATTGAAGTTGAAGTTTTTTTCTCGATTTCGTTTTTGATTATCCTTCATATTTTTGTTTGTCCTTTATATCACATCCGAAAACTTGTTTATAACTTAAGTTATAGTTCAGGTCCTAATAGGTATCCGCAAACAACAAACTTTGTTAAAACTTCTGCAAACTTCATAACTTATGTACATGGGCATAGAAAAGTTTTAAACCAAAGAAAATTGGACAACTTAAATAACTGATGTTATTTTTATCAACTCGAAGCTTATTTAAAAGATACTTTTTATGATTAATATTGATGAAACAATAACGTGTTCGTGTTTTATTATACAGGGTGCGACAAAAGTATTGCACCAAACGCACCAGTGTCAAAGCAGCTTTGAATAAAAATATGAAAATTAAGGAATATATATATATTTATTATCCAACTGACTAATTATTAATACTACGAGTAGGTGCATAACATAATATTTAAACTTAGCAAACGGATTCACATATTGAGTTCCTTGATCGTTGTAGTTGATACAGAAATGATTTTAAAATCAAATTCGGCAAGCAAACTTTCGTAACTTATTCTATAGTCTGGGTGTATATGGTATTATGTGTAGAATAGTATAAATATTTTAGAAAGCGTTTTTGTACTGATTCTAATAATTTTAAATGATTTTGTTGATATGGGGACCAAACAATACAGCAATATTCAAACGAGACTATACACTAATACAGTAAGAGATAGTTTCAATTAAATTAAAAATATTACAATTTCTTAGTATGATGAATCCAAGTAATTTGAAACATTCACTTATGAGATAATTAATGTGTTGGTCAAATTTTGATTTTCGTATCCCTTCTTAGATACTCATTATTTATTCTATAATCATATTCGATTTTGTTTTGTTTTCTTGAGTAAGATACTATAAAACACTTTCTGATATTTAATTATAAGTCTGCCCAATGATGAACTGCTTCAAGGTCTCTTGGTATAATCTACAATCTTCTTCCGAAGTGATGTTCTTAAAAATGTTTAAGTCATCAGCATGTATTCGGTGTGGTGATTGAAATAAATCAAAAATAAAAGAGGTCCCAGGTTGGAACACTGAGGAACCCAACTGAGTGCTAGGTAACCATAAGAATTGACCTGGACTACAACATACTAGCCTATATTCAGCGACCGTGATAAAAAATTTAGAGACGTCGTTAACGTTAAACACACTGAATACAGGGTAATGAGTTCTATTGTTTAGATATGATATTATAACATTTACAATTGCATTGTTTACTCCTAGTTCGGCGAGTCTTCCTTTAAATAGTTTATGAGATATCAAGTCAAACGTATCTAATGCATCTGATATACATATATTGCGAGACATTACTGAGATTGGTACACGTAGATTTTTTTGGAAGAAATCCATGTTACTATGGCGATAGCTCGGATTTAACTGTAGCTGTAGCTAAAATATGTTCTTATAGAATCATTTCTGTAAGAAAAATTACTCAGAGGAGTTATTCTCGAGTCACACGACACGATATCGTATATGACATGACCAGGACATACTCTTATTTTTAGATTTGAATAACAAACATCATATCGTGTGATTCGAGAATAACCCCCTGAATTGCAATCGGACGATAATTATATACCTCATATTTACTCCCTTTTTTTAAAATTAGGCATATTTTTATTTCTTTCCATTTGTCAGAAAAAGTTGAAAAGTTTTGTATTAAATTGTACAGTTAGCAGAGATGTGCATATAAAACCGGAGCACATTCCTTCAGTAGAAAAGATGGAACTTTATCGAAACCCACTGTAAAGTTTTTTGGCTAATTTTATGATTCTTTAAAACGGAAATCTCCTAAGTAGCCCAGACAAATTAGCGTTTTACCTCGGAATGAGAGATAATAAGCTGGAAAATCGTATACACCTTCATTTTGGTGTTCTAAAAACTGTCTCAAAAGTCTTATAAAATCTCGTGTCTGCGTCGTCAGTTATTGAAGGCCAAAGGTCACAAAAATCGGTATTTAGCGATTATCTAGGTTTCTATATCTCAAATGATGTTAACATTTATTATAAAAATTGTAGAGCATAAAATTTGTGACAAATTTTGTTTGAATCATTTTTTCATGCGCTCAACCGTTTTTGAGATAAATGTTGGAGAGCAATAGAGAGCAAATTGTGCATGCTCACTCTCTCACTCACAAGGAACTCGGATGATTTGTCTCTGTTTTTCATAACCCTAACGTAAACGTTCCATCAATTGTGCAGCCGCCTTCACAGTTTACCTTGCATTAAGGGCATGGGATGCTAGGGATTTTTTGCCAGAACTCTGGTGCTGCCAGATTGTCAAAGTCTTGTAAACCCATGACAAAGCGACTGCGAGAGTGAGAAAAAGCATCTGGTATAGTGCTTTTCCTCACTCTGGCAGTCACTTTGTCATGGGTTTACACAATCTCTGGCAGCTCTGGCAAAAAAACTCTAGCGTGTCCCAAACCCTTTACAGAATGTATGGCTGAGCGTTGCGCGCTCTCCCCCATCTATCTCAAAAACGGTCTATTGCATGAAAAAATGTTTGGAACAAAATTTATCACAAATTTTATGCTCTACAATTTTTATAATAGATGTCAACATCGTTGGAGTTCTAGAAACCTAGATAATCACGAAAAACCGATTTTTGTGACCTTTGACCTTAAATAACTGACGACGCAGACACGAGATTTTATGAGACTTTTGAGACAACTTGTAAAACGCCAAAATGAGGGTGTATACGAGTTTTCAGCTTATTATCTCTCATTCCGAGGTTGGCCTCATTTTTTTGCTTAATTGACTGAGCTAAAACAATTATCAATAGGTGAATTTACATTACCCAGGTTCTTATAAACTGATAACCATTCCTATGGATTATCAGTCGATATCTGATTATAATTCATGATTCCGGGAATGGTAGTGGTATTCCCTAAAGAGTTTATATAGTACCAAATCTTTTCGGGATTAAACTTTATTTTATTTCATATTCAGATTTCCTTGCAAATTCTTTTCTTGCTTGATTTGTTAATTTTTTGACTACTTCTCTTGATCGCGAGAATTGGATCTTATCTTCTTCCCTGCGGTATATCTTATAATACTTCCTACAGATTTCCTTCTCTTTTATCGCTTTTATGGATGTATTGATCCAACGTGGATTATTAGCTTGGCTTCCAGTTCTCTTAGTTTTGTAAAGATCTTGTACGTAGCATCGTTAAGTTTAATAAAGTCTGCTTTCTTGAAATTGTAGTTTTCTGTAATGCCACTAAATTTGGGAGGTAACGTATTTTTTACTGAAATCGTCTTGAATAATGTAGGATGATAATATAGTCTACTTTCGCAGGAGTTTCGTATTAGTATTCTACCTTTCAAAGCAAATTTTCTGAAGCAATGACTAAGTCCAAATTTTTTTTATCAATATTGTCTTTGGAATTGAGCTGAAGATATTTTCATCAAATTTTTAGTACCTATGGTTCACGAATGATGGCACCATATGCGTTTTTTTTTAATGACAAAATAAATCATTGGAAATGTAATTATAGGAAAGTATAGGTACTAAAAATTTAAGAATATGGTAAATATGCTGTGTAAAATGGCATTCACTCTCCTTGATTTTCATCTTTCTATTCACAGGAACGTTTGTTGCAAAACTTTTGACGGACCCTGTATAATGCATTAAATATTAAAAACGTGATAAATTGAATTTTTTGACAAATCTGCTACAACACGAGCTTTTTCAATAAGTAAATTCATTAATTATCTAAATACACAATAAGAGTAACTATCACAAAATCGATGATAAGTCCATTAAGTAGTATAACGAATAAGGTTTATAAATATTTCGTTTATTACTTTTTTGTCGACAATTTTAATAGAAAATGAGTAAAAACCTATTTTGAGTTTATCTAAACAACCCATTTTCCTAATTAATATTATGCAACGTCAAAAAAACATAATCTTTTATTAGCTCGGAATTTTCTTTTAACTTGACGCAACTTGTTTTGAAAAAAAATCCATTAATGCTGAATGATATAATATCAAAACACACGGCCTTTTTGGTGCTTATATTTAGTTTATTTATCGCTCAAGGCGTTTTTTAATCTAATTTATTTTCGTACGTAAGCCATTTCTTTATACGTGCGTCCAATCTTAAGGAGTAAGGCACTCTAAACCTAAAAACGACTTGAAACAATAAAAAAGAGGATCTTTTTAAGTTATGGGAAATAAGTTGGGGAATTATCTAGCTACGTTTATAATCCAAAAGACGAAGTTTTCAAAAACACGTGTTGGAGATGATAAATTAGTTTATTGGCTCTATCCCAAGTTTAAAAATATGAAAATACATTAAAAACTAGTTATAGTATGATTACAAAATCGTTGTTTACCAACAAACTTTTAAATATTGAAATTTAAAAAAAAAATCCATTAAATTCAAATGAAAACAAATAAATATTACATTGCAATAAGAAATCACTAAAAGACTCATTATTAACCGCTTACTGACTGTAAACTATGTTCAATTATTGTTAATAGAACATTGCCATGATTTATTGCCCTATTGTCATCAAACTAGGAAATATTTTCATAACATGTATGTATTTCGAAAATATGTGTTTGGCGTAATCGTGGGAAGGAATTAATGAATCGATTGCTTTGCAGATTCTTAACTGACATTAGGTTTTAATTTTAATGTCAACAAGTTTGCAAGTTTTTAACTAAAAATACTCAATTTTTTCCATGTCTTGTTTTCAGAACGATATTTATCATTAATTATTTATATTTTGGAAATAATAGCATAAATTTGTCCCATTAATAAGTTAGCCTTGATTTATTTCTTGATTTATTCTAGGAATGCCACTATTTTAAGATTTATTTTACGAAAATAATTAACACGAATATTTCTGAAGGAATAATCGAATATCAACATGGATTAAACGGTAAAAACAAAAATAAAATAAAATTTGCATGAGGATAATCTTATTATTACGGTCACGTCAGTTTAAATTTTTTGAACATGCATTTCGTTGGAACCCATAGAGGACATGGGACAGGGCGGACAATGGAAGCAGATGCGAAAAAATGGCGGAATTAATATATTCATTATATCAACCCATACATATATTTAGATGAATTTTTATGATATCACGAGGAAGAAGTGAATAATCAAGGCGCGATTCACGCGAAAAACAAGACGTAATTTGACACGCTTTTGCCCACCCAAAAGGTTCTTGCTTCTATTCAAACCAAATTCGCTCCAACTTTTTTAATACGAAAATTTAAACAACAAAAATAATAGTGTATTTACCTACACCATAACTTGGTTGGGCTTGTTATCAAACATGAAAGACTAAACAAAAATTTGCATTGATAACACTAAATGTTCGTGGTATAACCTTGGCATGGATGAAAGTTTTAGAGATTGCTCAAAATTTAATAATATTCTCAAAACAGCTTTAAAAAGCTTGCAACATCGGCCTTGGGAAGGACAAAATAAGATAATTGAGAAAATCAACCGATCGACCATGATTAAAATAATCAAAATCGTAAATTATTTTAAAACCATTTATTCATCAACAAAAATTACACAAGGATTTTAATTATTCAAAATCATACGTTATTTTTAGAAAATGTATCACAACTGAAAACAATGTTGTAGACTTCCTTGTAGTTTCCCTTAAATAAACATAAAAGAAATTTCTATTGTAATTATCTGGGGCACATGATGTTAGATAAAACGTTAACTTCAATAATTTAAATAAGGCACTTACTTAGATTTTTTTAGATTTTCTTCTAAGATATCTATATCTATTGCTACATATTATGGATTTTCAAAATTACTTAAATATTAAGTATAAAATATCTTGTCCTACTTATTTTTTTTATATTAAATCATTAAAGAAATTGATTTTTCTCCAAATCCTTACGTATAATATGTAACTGAAGCTGGAAGACCACTATAGTTCAAACCAAGGGCGTTGCCGAATTATTTTTTTTAAACGTTGGGTTTAACGTGTAGCGTGTTTTGGTAGAGAAATTTAAAAACACAGCAAGCTTCACCGAAAGTTTTGCCAAAAGAAAAAAAATATCTTTCAACTGTTTCATAAATACAGGGTGGTGATAAAGTTTGGAACCTTATTCATAACTGCCGTATTTATTTTTTTTTAGAAAATCGCTCGGACAGGTCAATTTTAGTTTTTAAAATCCCATCTCTTGGTATAATAAAAATATTAATGGCGTCACTAGTGATTTAGCAATGACGTCATCATCGATTTTATTAAATGGAAACCCCCATTTTTTTCACTGGTTTTTGATAGACATTTATGTCACTTAAACAATGATATAAAAAAATTTTTGCACTTGTTAACAAATTTTCGTTTAAAATTTTTTTAATATAAACTTAAAATTAATTTGTACTATTAAATTTGAAAAATTTGAATGTTGTATATGATTTATTTTGGCCGATTTAAATAAACGGTAAATTTAAAATTTTATTTTTTGTAAATTGCCTTACATTTAAATGGAATCAAAAAATTAGTTTTTCAAGACTATTTATTAAATTTTTTTAAATACATTTAACATTTTACATTCGCATTAGAATGCGCATTATTTAAACATTTACTATCTTTTGTTATTATTGGTAACTTCAAATTCATTTTAATTTATTTTTATAAAACCTTTTTCGTTAAAATAAAAAATTCCTTTTTTGAATTAAAAAGATTTTTTACTCAAAAATTTGTTTAAAAATTGAATTGTTTTTTATATCATTGTTTAAGTGACATAAATGTCTATCAAAAACCAGTGAAAAAAGTGGGGGTTTCCATTTAAAAAAATCGACTATGACGTCATTGCCAAATCACCAGTGACGCCATTAATATTTTTATTATACCAAGAGATGGGATTTTAAAAACTAAAATTGACCTGTCCAAGCGATTTTCTAAAAAAAAAAATACGGCAGTTATGAATTAGGTTCCAAACTTTATCACCACCCTGTATATCTAAATTAACTGAAATATGTACTTAAAAACTTTCAACTTTTAAATTATATTTCCTTTGGTGCCTCCTTTTCCAAAATTTCAAATTAATATCTCTTATAATATTTATTTTATTTACAAAAAAATATTATTTTTGAAAATTTTTGAAGTGGTATAACTTTTTAAGGAAGCATTTCCGGACAATACTTTATAAGTGAAAAATGCTTAGTTTTACTTCCTAGTTTTAGATATCTTTACATCTTTCTTTTCTATAAGAACGATATTCAATAAAACCCGAAATAATACTCAAAATACGTACTTTACATTAATTTAAGATATACCGCTAATGCATCTCAAAAATGATTTTTTTCGAAAAAAAAATTATATCGTTGGTCCACCTAATGTTATGTCTAACTGTATACATAATTTGAACAAAATTGTTAGGGGGCCTATTTTACATATAAAAAGTGTGGTGTCCTTTAAGGTAACTTTTTCGTAATACTTTTTAAGGCCAACTTTGAAAATTTTTAACCAAAAATGAGCTAACCTGGAATTATTTGTAGAGCACATTACTCTCAGTTTGCCAAAAAATATTTCTTGCAATACGTTTAATCATGTGGAGTGTATTTTTCTCAAAAACGTAAAAAACGTTTAAAATGGCATATGGCCAAATTTCTGCGTGATGGCTTGAAAAAAATCGGACATAAACCTAAGATTCACTACACGTGGCTATTTTGCCAAGTGTCCAAGAAGTACAAGTTGAAATTTTGAAATTGATATCTCTTTATTTGATTCTACATCAACCTTCCAAACTCAAAATGTATTTTTTTTTACTTTGTGGCCGTTATTTACAGATGAATCGAAAATCTTAAATCCCCATTTTAATGATCATTCCTGACACCTGATACCTCAAGGCTACATAGGGTTTTTTGATTTTGATTTTTCTTTAATATAATAATTTCACCAGGATATTTTATGTTAATCAAATAAGAATTCATTTTAAATTTAATGCGAAATTTTTCCACCGAAAAAAAATTTAAATTTTTAAAAGAATGCGCCCACGGCTAAATTTATACCCAAAATTTTTAAAGACTATGCTATTTTTTTAGGGAAACAAATCAACCAATATAAAAAAAATAATTAAAAATACTCTTAATCAGTACCTTTTTGTGTAGAGTAAAAATTTCAAATTTCAAATTGCTACTATTAATACTTTCATAAAAATAAATTAAAACCAAAATTTCGAAACAAAATTAAGCTTTCAAAATTGCCAAAAAATTTTTTTTATAAAATTACCTGACCTGTCAAACGAAAGATAAATAAAAACTTATATATTTACCACTAATTTATTTTCCAAGTCCCCTATTTCTTATTAGCATCAAAATAATGGCAAAATCTTGAAAATCCTGGAATTTTAAAAATATTTTAGACCTTCTTTAGCTTTCAAAAGTTTCTAGCTCATTTTAACGCCCTTTGATTCCTCTCAAATGCCCAAAAAGATTCGTTAATCAATCAAAATCACTTGACCATAATACTTATGATCAAAAATCTCAACATTTCAAAAAATAGTTAATATCTCATAAACTTTGGAGGGAAGGCTTTTAAACGAGAAATTCTAAAATAATTTTATCGAACAATTAATAATCAAAAATTTTGGTTCTTTTTAAGACAAACCAAATAACTGATTTTCAACAAATATACAGGGTGTAACAAAATTATGGAATAAACGATTAATTTTTTTATTTTGAAGAGTTACAAAAAAAGTTTAGGACAAAAGTTTTTTGATTTTTTTTTCGATGCATATTTTGACATATTTTGTTTTTTCTCATTTGTTTTTGTTTCTATGCTATGGCAACTTTGTTTTTTTAAGACGATAGTCAGCAAATGTGAGAGCTTGATTTTGAAATTCGCTTGATATTTGCGGTTTTGGCCATAATTTTTTTTCTATTGAAGCTTTTTTAAAATTTCTTTTTTCGGTACACAGAAGAGTCTTATGGCTACCAATTTCTTCTGATTTTGTTTTTGTAAGTCAAACCAAATACTCATACAGCAGCAGTAAAACGGGCTCTTTTACAAAAACGTTTGCTTAACGGCGCTTTCCCCAAAAATAAGAAACTAATTATAATAATATTTTTTTCCAACGTTAGCAATAAGTTAAGGTATAAAAGAAGAGTTCGACGTTGCGTTTTTTGTTTTAAGTATATTTTTCAACTTTTTACAGATGTCCAAAAATTTCTTAAAATGTTACTTAATTTTTGGGATGTTGTAAAAAGTTTAAAAATATACTTGAAACAAAAAAGCGTCGGAGAAAAATATTAAAAAATAGTAGTTGGTTTGACTTACAAAAACAAAACCAGAAGAAATTGGTAGCCATAAGACTCTTCTGTGTATCAAAAAAATAAATTATAAAATAGCTTCAATAGAAAAAAAAATTATGAACAAAACCGCAAATATCAAGCGAATCTCAAAATCAAACGCTCATATTTGCCGACTATGCTCTTAAGTAGCAACCATATATTTTTTTTCGATTTTTAAAAAGTGTATATTTTTCTGAATATCGGGATGGTATTTTATCACAACAAAAAAAATTAAAATTTTTAAAAAAATATTTTTAGAAAAACAAAGCAAAAAATATTTTCTGTTTATACAAATATCTAAACCCAAAACAATTTTAAATACTACACCCATAACTACCTAATATTAAATTTGATTTTCAAATTGATCTCCATTTACTGCCAGCCTAATCTGTGTTTAAAATCTGTGTTTAGAATTTACAATTGTTCTTACTAACATGTCATAAGGTAGTTTACGCATTTTGGCTGTTATTCGGTCCTTTAAGTATTCCAAAAAAAAAAAAAAGTTGGTTGCCATAGCAAAGAAACAAAAAGAAATGTGAAAAAAACAAAATATGTCAAAATATGCATCGAAAAAAGCAAAAAACTTTTGTCTTAAACTTTTTTCATAACTCAATATAAGAAAATAAATCGAATATTCCATACTTTGGTTACACCCTGTATGTATTTCTGTTAAAGACCTTTATTTCAGTACAAATTTCGGGACTACAGAAAAATATGCAAAATTCCAATTTACTCCAGAAACTTTAGATTTTTTAGAAAAAAGTTGATTTCTCTAAAACTGTATGGGGTACAAAAACGTTAAAGGGCTAAAAATTTAAGGAATAAATTTTATTTTCCAACCATTCTAATGAAACGTTTGAAGGTCTTCGAATAAACTCTCCATAGCCAGATTTTTGCCCAAATTTCAGCACATACATCTATCAAATATATGTTTCTGGTATAAAATTTTGGTATTGATAACTTAAGTAGTTTTCAAGAAAATTATTGAAACGTATATCATAAACTTGGAAAATATTTGAATAATAAATTCTCAAAAAAACTTTAAATTTATTAACCAAAATAAATAATAAAGGACTTTAGATAAGTTTTTAGTAAAAAAAAAAGAATCATTTTGTTATCTATTTTTGTTTTTTAGTTCTAGACAAAATCTAATTTTAAAGTCAAATTAACGTCTGAAATTTTAGATTTTGAAAAAGGTTAATTTCTCGAAAAATATACGGGGTACAAATTAAATTAATTAATTTATATCTTGAAAAATCAGTTAATATATCTTTGGATCCGCCACTGTATGAGCCGAAATGTGTCAATCTCTTAGAAAATGTTGACCAGAATAATTATGATTTTAATCGAACAGGGCTGAATTTATACTGAGAAAGATCAAAAATTTTGGTACTTTTTCAAAAAAGGAAATAATTTTTTTCAAAATTTATTTTGAAACCGTATTTTATTACTGATATTTGATCAAATTATAAAACAATTGTTTTAAAAAAAATGTCAATTAAAAAAAGAGCGTGGATCCAATTAACGTTCATCATAAAACTGTATGGTGTTTATTTCTCTTTGGAAATGAAAAATATTCCTGCAGCGCCGACAATAAAAATTGATTGCTAATAAAATATGGTATTCTCACAAGCGTACTTCTAATTTTAAAACGCAAATTGCTCCAATTTGTGGTGATATTAAAAAGTTATTATTTGAAGCGTGTATTTTTACGTCTCTTAACTATAAATTTTTATGGGAAGGAATTAATCTTGTGTTATAAAAGACGAAATATTATCCCATTCCGAATACTATATTATAAATAAGCCTTATTTAAAAATTCTAAATAAAGAGTATGTATATTGTCTTAACTGGAACACTTGGAGCATTTTGAGCAGGACCTCTTCCTTGCAAATGTTTTTCGCGCAAACATGGCTAAAAATAAAACCGCGTAACCACCAATTTATAAATAATTCATTTTTTGCCCTATAAATTAACGAATTCCCGAAAGTCACTCCTAATTATATGACGTCACTCTAAATCCTACATAATCACGTCATTATTACCTTTTTCATTTTTGAACCGGAGCAGTTTCCTTTTTTATTCATCGAAAGGATAAAATAAAATGACGAACGTTGATGCTATTAAACATGACATTTGTGGTTATTTATGTAATTAAATACTGTAATTAGAAATCATATTAAGTGAAAATTGTTATTTTCAGAAATTGCTATGATTAAGTTTTCTTTAAATTCCTTATTTCACAAATTATTATATCAAAATACTCAAATAATTATGTCAAAAAATTTGACAATTAATTTAGACAAATTTATTTAGAATTTTTATACCCAGATTCTGGTCAAATCATTTAAGTTTAAAGGCCTTTAAATTTAAATTTGTTATATGGGTTGTAATGGACAATTTCCATGGATACATTATTTGTTTTAAATTAAAGGCCTTTAATTTTGACCAGAATCTCCCCATTATTCTAAATTATTTATCAGTTTAAATTTTAATGAAAATAGGCCCAATACTGCTGAAATCATCCCTTCTGTATACTTTGGAACTGAGATAACAATGATTAAACTTTGAAATACATTTTGCTTCGTATCTGAAGTAGCTCTTGACCTATTCCCTCCCTAGTTACAAGAAAATTTATTTAAAGTAAAAATAACATTTAGTATTTCAAAAAAATCAATATTATTTTTGATTACACAGATACCTTCAATGCTTAAACTACTTTTAGACAATTTCAAATAATTGTTTTAATTAAAACAAGGCCAAACTAACAATGAGTTATTAAACTGCATCACGCCACAAGAAATTCGCTGATAATGAAATATTATTGTTAGAATTGAACTGGCTAACGGTGATATAAAAATATCAAATTCCAAAAATTTTATGACGTAGCAAAAGCCATAAAAATGTTTATTACACCATTCGTAACTACGAAATGTTGCACTTACACCCAAGCTTGTAAATAAATTTGCTTTTTTAAAATTTAAATTACGGCATTGTACATCGCTTAGTTTTGATAGGGTCAAAAATTAACATAAAAACTACATTATAATGTATTATAACGACGTAATAAATTTTTGTTTTATCAAATTTTAGTAACCTATCCAGACTCAATATTTAATACTTTAATTTAAAAAAATGGTGAGCTTGTTTAATAAAATAATTGTAATAGGGAAAGTTATTAATTTAAAATTATATTATCCTTTCTCTTTCGTTTTATATAATTTTACCCAAACGTACTGAATTTTAAGACAATTATTTATAATTTAATTAACTAAAAGCTTTTACAATTAAATTTTAGAATTTTAATAACCAAAGTCACTCAATGTTAATTATTCTATTAATTAATTAATAGAATGTCCTCATTTATTAAGAGCATTTCTGTGGAGCTTCCTTGAAAATTATCAGGGAATTACGGATTAACGCAATTAATGTGGACCGCTAAAGAGCGCACGAGTTCAGGAAGAAAAAGCACGAGATCTCCAGTTTGTTATATCAGATTTTCAATTTTTTTTTATATATAAGCTAAATTAATTAGGCTACCATTTGACAACTATTTATGTGTTTAAACTTTATGCAGAAATAATTAGAAGGGTCAAAAATTTTTAAGTCATAAAATTTTTTTCATGAATTGTTAACTTTTTTTCAGTTATCAGAATTTATTAGAAAGACTTCTCTAAAAATTTTTTTGCAATATTTACCTTTTGGAAAATTGCTTTTAATAAACCAGACAATGTAAAATATTTATAGGAAGATTTATATATTATAATTTGTGATTAATTTTTGCTGAGTACCACAAATATTTTATTACCTACGTACTAACGTACTTACATTAAATTAGTCGTTAAGTTTTAGTAATACGTTTTAAAACATAATTCACTTTACAACCACCCATTATAAATAATTTAAAGTTTAATAAATTACGATTATTGATCGTCAATTTATAAATTAGCTACCTTTATTTTTTTCCAGAAAATACTCGAGTGATTAAATTTTATTTTTTTTTTTTTTGAATTATCTACAATAGTGCCTATATTAAAATATAGACTCCTACTAGAATTATTAAAAATTCGAAAATTTAAAAATTGAGGTGAATTACCGCCACTTTTCTGTGAAAAAAAAATGTTAATACTTACTTTCCTTGATAAAATTGTCACTTAAGATCACTTTTGTTAATTATCATAAAGATAATCTTTAGCGGCGCCCGGTATCCGGCAAATAATACTAAAATGTAGGTTATATCGATTCAAGAACAAACTCGAAACTCGCGCGCGGCTCGCGGATTTAAACCGACTTAACAGTTTGGTTACTTTAGAAATACTGGCGCGTCGAATTGACTCAACTGACTTGGCTTCAGGTACATACATGAAATACAGTACAGTTTAAAGCAAACAAGCCGCTTTAGCAGTTGCACGAGTGTATCATTTGCAAATATTCAATAGCAAATGCGAAATTTTCAAGTAGGATGATTCATGAATCATATCATGTGTAGAGCGAATAGGGTTCGGGGTTCTTAATGAGAAAGGGGACTTTCCAACTTGCATTATTTATTGGTTTTGAGATAAGCGATTTGCAGTGTGTTCATCATTTAAAACTCCACCGGCGCCTTTTTATTAGCCACAACACACTAAATTAATTACCAAGATAACTTATTGGACTAATTTTAATTGCTCGTTCAAATTTAAAATTCTTACAAAATTTTTTGTTTTTCCAGATGAGCGCTCCTCGTTTTCCAGTGGTGCTAAAACTAGGTCACGCACATGGGGGTTTAGGAAAAGTAAAAGTGGATAATATTAATGACTTCCAAGATATGGCCAGCGTGGTAGCCGTATCTCAAACTTACTGCACAGTGGAGCCCTACATCGATTCAAAGTACGACATTCATGTCCAAAAAATCGGAACCAACTACAAAGCCTTCATGCGCAAATCTATTTCCGGTTGCTGGAAGACCAACACCGGCTCTGCAATGCTCGAACAAATTACCATGCCTGAAAGGTACCGTTCTTGGGTCGATGAAGTCTCCGATTTGTTTGGTGGTTTGGAGATCTGCGCTTTGGAAGTGGTCGTAGGGAAGGATGGGAAGGAGTATATTATCGAAGTTAACGATAGCGCGCTGACCTTATTAGGAGATTCCCAAGAGGAAGACAGGCGTCACATTGCTGAATTAGTAGTCAGCAGGATGCAGTCTATGTGTAGACCTAGAACGCCACCTAGTGAGGAACCGATTCCACCTCCAGTAGGTCCTAGGGGTATTTTGGGTAGTTTGACCAGTTTAACTTCCTCCATTTCGTCCGAACCACCGCCACAACCACCACCATCGGAACATCCTTCGCTATCAAGCGTTGGAAGACGAGATAGCCAAGGTAATACCCAAAATTTGCAAGATTTTTTTTTATCAAATTAACTTCTTTATAAATTTCGTAGAGAGCTTTTAAGTTGGAGATTCACTCGCTTGCTTTTTAGCAAAGTGGTGTAAATGCAAGGAGATGCATATTGTCGAGTGGAATGTTTTAAAGAGCTTTTAGAAGTAGAAATTTTCTCACTAGACACGAAACATAATACTTTTTATTTGCATAAAAAATGAATCAATCAATAGTATTCTTTTAAATAAAAGGCATTTCATTTATAAATAGCTTTTTACAAAAAAATACGTTTATAGCCTCGTATATCAAAATAAATTTATAATACTAGTGGGAGAGTCTAAAATAAAATGATATAAAATCAATGCGAGATAAGGCTCTTTATTTGCGTTGCAGAAGTCGGCAAGGCAAATTGATTTGTGGTTGTGATCGATAACCGATGACCATAAAATATAAACTTTCATTAATTTGATGTTTCTCATGTTTGAAGGCTGTACTCTGTGATTTATGTGAGCAGCAATTTCTTTTATGCGCGAGGTCAAGATCAATGACAACCACCATATGATAAGATCAGTATTTATAGGTCATTTTATTGAATTGTAATAAATTGTATCTCACATTTTTAGTTCCCACCTATCATCGAAATTTTACGACGTGGAACTCAAATTCTTAAAGGGACCAAATTTTCTCCCTTCCCTTTTAAACCGATGCAAGCTGCGGACGATCAAAACAAAACCAAGAAAAAGTGTTCTCGTACTCCAAAAAATTTTATATTTGTTTAGAATCACCCTTTATGATACACTTGAAATTTTTGAAATCTGTCGAAAAAAATACTCTCTCGGGGCGATTTCGGACACGTTCTACATTTTTACGTTCGGCACGTTTACGTTTAGTCCAGTCAAATTGTGTTTTTACCAGGAAACTTGTGGGATACTTTTGATTTCTTCCATTTAACATGTTCTTTGGGGTGCTGACTATCAACTATCAACTTTTCATAAATAACCTATTCAAAATGAAGGTATAAAGGACCCCGCATTTTTATGGGAAAAAATGGTTTCAGTCCCAAGGTCTAATTTTTGGTGGAAAAAGTAGATCTCAACAAAAAAGCTAATGCTCACAAAAAAATCTACCTAAGATCGGCACCTGGGTTTTCAGGTGTCAGGTTATTTTTATCAAAAAAGAGCTTGTTCAGTGGCCGATTATGGAGACATGCATACAGGGTGTATAAGACCACCCGTCCCACCCATTTATCTCGAAAACCACTATAAAAAAGCTAATATTTAAAAATATCATACTTGTCCATATTTCAACAAAATTCCTCAAAATATACAATAATTTTTACTTACTTTTTTTAACAATTTTTTTTGTTTTTCGAATTATTAAACTATGATAAATATTAAGAAAATATTTTAATAAAAGTTTGTTTTTAAAAGACCTATCAAACCATACCAAACTCGACCGGTTGTTCCGGGTTGTTCCGAAAAAAAATAAGTTCACCAATGGATTCTTTAGGTTCACTTTGGTAATTAATTTTTTTATTTCAGTCATCTACGATAACGCGTTCTCGAGATACATGGGTGGGACGGGTGATCTGATACACCCTGTAGAAATAGTACGTTTTCACTCCAACACACCTCCAGGCATGCATGTCTCCATAATCGGCCACTGAACAAGCTCTTTTTTGATAAAAATAACCTGACACCTGAAAACCCAGGTGCCGACATTTTATGGGTCGTAGCGGAAAATCCTAAAGGTAGATTTTTTGGGACCATTAGTTTTTTTATTCAGGATGTTGAGATCTAACTTTTGTACCAAAAATTAGACCATGGGACTGAAACCATTTTTTCCCATAAAAAGTGCGGGGTCCTTTCACTATTTAGGTTTCTTTCTCCGATCAACTATCCGGGCTGAAGCTAGTTGAACATTGGTGTATTTTGTCTGTGTGTCTCCTAAAACCACAAGGAAAGGGGTAGTTTTATGGGTGGAGAATTGAAATTTTGTGGGTGGATGGAAGAAAAAATTCTAAGATTAACCGCGTTGAGTTTTTTTCAGCGTATCACCGAAAAAATGTATCAACTCTTTACCCAAAATCGCTTACGACGTTCACCAAAATTCACCCCGAATTGCACAAAATTTTAGTATATTATGGGGGACCAAATTCTAAAGATGGTGGTTTTGACTCACCTCGACCTATCTCTTAAGGGAGCTAAGATACAACCCCTTGTGTATTTCATCCCAAAATCGGACCCTTTTACCACGAAGCCTTGAAAAGGGCGATTTTTTCGTCCGATCTAAAATAATTCGAGTTGCGTCGTATATTCTAACAGGCGTACGAATTTTTCCAAGCACTCTGAAAAAATAATCCCGAAAATGGTCGATTTTCTTGTTTTTTTTTCGCTCGTCGGCGGCGTCAAATTTGGAAAATCGCAGCTCCGTCGGGTTTTAAATGGAAGCGATGAAATTTGGCCCTTTTTATTCTCACATCCTGGGGATACCCCAGAACCATATTTTAGTCTCCAGGTGTCATGGCGTTGAGATGTGAAGAGTGCACTTTTAGAGGTTTTTTGAGAGGCTAAAGTAGCAAAACTTTTCGGCCTTCATCTCAATATCTACCAATGAAAACAAACCGGGAACTTTTATTTGAAATTGGCACTCGTTATTAGCGCCTTCCTGGAGTTCTTCTTGATATCTTATTTTTGTATGTCGTGTTAGAGGCCTTAAAGTCGCCCTTTGCTTTTATGCTTTTTCGACGCTGATTTCGAAAATTTGTAATTTTTGATGAGAGCCAGCTATGACAGACGAATATTTTTTATTTTCCTCCTGTCTACATTAATAAATAAAAAAATCAACAATTATTCACCCGGGACTTAAAAAAAATCGAGCGTACAATTTAAAAAAAAAATCGCATAAAACGCGGTCCGATGATTGGCGCCCAGTTTTTAAGGAACTTCAAATTTGACATTTTCCTTAAAAAGAATAATTGCTATATGTAATAGGATATTTTTTATTTTTATACTTGAAGAGGGTTGGAAAGTTATGCGTAAATAAACTTAAAATTTTAATTTTATGGTGTAGGGGATAGTGGTGAAAAAAAAAATTTAGGACCGATTTTAAAAAGGTCGCAATTTTGACGCGTTTTGGTGTAATATATTTCTCAATTTCCATTCCATACACTCGTTACGCACCTAAAAGGTTTTAAGTCCACTCTACGTCAAAAAAAGAAAAATTTCTTTTTGAGGTAATTTTCTTTGTCCGTTGTATTGTGTAATATTGGGAAAAACAACTTTTGCCTTAGTTACGGAAGAGTTTATTGTCATCTACATAAGAATTTTACATGTGGAAAACGTTTCGAACCTCAGTTTGGTTCATCTTCAGTTCCTTCGTACTTCGTAATGGGATTTGTAGATATGTAGGTGTAGTCATCAGTGGTTCTTTTGGTATTGTATCACAGTTACTCGATCTGCTAACAGTATCCCAACTTATGTTTTTTCAGGTTTTTCACCAATTTTATTTGCTTAGTACACACATAAGATATGTTAACTTACCTTTAATCAATGCTCATAAACACTCGAGCCTTGTATACATATAGTCATTTTTCAATCCAAACCCAGCTACAATACCAAAAGAACCACTGACTACATCTACATATATCATTACGAAGGAACTGAAGATGAACCAAACTGAGGTTCGAAACGTTTTCCACATGTAAAATTCTTATGTAGATGACAATAAACTCTTCCGTAACCAAGGCAAAAGATGTTTTTCCCAATCTCTTTTTGTTTCCGAGTTATGACTGAAAATGTAGCTAAAATAAAAAAACGGGTTTTTGCGAAGACAGCTGAAATATGCCGATTTTCAACTAGCGCTTAAGCCCGAACGGCTCGTAACCAAAATTAAATTTGTGGGAACTTGTAGGTACTTTAATTTAATTAGTGAGGATATTTACGAAAAGTTGATAGTTTCCGAGTTATAAGAAAATTTTTTCAAGGTTGCAAACCTCAGATTCAGTACCTCAAAAACATACAATATGGAAGAAATCAAAGTAAATTTCCCGCTATGAGCCTCATCGACCACATTTTGACTAATTAAAGCTACTAATGATTAATTTTTGGTTTTAAAAAAATAATAATGAATGATATTTTTTAGTGTCTCAGACTAGCACAGTGAGCAGTGGTGCTCCAACTTCAGCACGTTTACCAGATCCTCCGCCACGGCCAGGATTCCAACGTCAGGGGAGCCAATCACAAGCGGTCTCTGAAGATGCTGAGGACACAATGAAAAATTTGAGGAAAACTTTTGCAGGAATTTTCGGGGATATGTAATAATTTCAGGATGCTCTTTTATTATTTGCGGTTTGATTTTATCGAAAAATTATGTCTTCATCAATAATTTTGTTTTAGAAAATAAAATTATTTGGCATTTTTGTTACGGCGGTAATTATTATTGATGAAATTAACGTTTTTAATTGTTGAAGTGGTATATCAGAAAAGGTCCGTAAAGCAATACGTTTTGTTAATAATATGTTATCCACTGCCTCTGGCTAGGTACATATTTTTCAAAATATGTACCTTTGTTATTCTAGTCTAGTTGTTATAAAATAAGTGTATGTTATTTGGTGTCGTTGATAGGACATTTTGTTAAATGCTAGATTTAAAAATTAAATTAAAACAAAATAAAAAACACATAAAAATAATTTTCCTGTTCCATCTCTCAGCGTATGTGTTTTTATCAAGTAACAAGTAGTAATATCATATTATGTACGAGTATAATGTAAAATGACAATATTTTAACTGTTGTATATGAATATTTAATACACTATGTTAATTCACTGAATTTAATGAATGCAAGAACATGTTTATCATAAATATGATTATACACAATTGTTATTACCTAATAAAGTTGTTCATCGATAATTGGAGCAACGAAAATGATTGTAAATCTCATTAATTAAATCAGCAAAATATTGGTTTACAATTTTAAAACTCACGTTCATCATCATTAGCGTACATTAGAGTGCACCAGCTGTATCATAAATTTTAATCCCAATATTTTGCTGATAATTAGTTTTCATTTAAGAAGTAGTGGGCGTAATTTATTTCGAAAAAGTGCAAATTTTACAACTTTTTCGATAAAAATACCCGCTTTCTTTTAATATCACTGATTATGATCACAAAAATGAAGAAATCTTAAAAGTGCTAAAGAAACCAAAGAATTAATTAAAAGAATGTCATTTTTGGTAGATTTTACATGAATAAAAAGGGTAGTATTGTAGTGACAGTTGGCGCCTTTTTGAAATAAGTGTTACTGGATAGGTGTTGCTTTTATTATGCGCAGGTTTTACGAAATCCAAATTTTTGATCCAGGCGTTTACTGTCAATTGTTTAGCGCAGCTTGCTCTTTGTTTATAAACTGTATAGCGTTATGTGAATGGAAATACAATAAAGCATTACGTATTTTGTTGGGCGAAATAATTTTTATCATTACCTATAACACCACAAGTTTCAAAATTTAGAATAAAATCAAGTAAGAAATTATGAAGTATTCAAATTAATTTTTACCACCAAAAATGACGTCAGAATTAGGTCATTGCAAAGCGGCGTAACCTTGGTGACAACTGAAAGTTATGTGGCAATCATGACAACGATATGGCAACTAACCTATTTTTGACGTAATTCCACTAGTTCCACATTAGGCCGCAAGAGGAAAATAGGATTAAATAAAACTGCCTAATTTTTTGTTAACCAATTTTTATTCAAAATTCAAAAAACTAATATCCTACAAACAAAAGTTTGTATAATTCATTTTCTATGGGTCATTTCTTTTAAGACTACAACATACGATCCAGCTGACCTGAAAATCTGCAATAATAAAAATGTGGTTAAAAATAGTTTTTTTTATTAAGAATTTTTCAATTCAATCAGCAACAGACACAATATTTTCATTTACTATTTTCTTTTTTACCTACCATTGCATAAGTTGCTAATGTGATAGGAATATAATCTCCAGCCCTTATAAAACTAGTTTTGAAAATACTAGTGGTTATTTGCAAAAATATTCGACGAATTTTCACATTCTTACAAATGTACCAAGGACACTCGCAGAGTTTATGAAATAATTTGTCTTTCTAAAAAATACAAACAGTAAAAATTTCAGTAATTATTGTTTCTTCTTTGAAATGGATACTTCTGCTGAAATCCTATATTATTTTTTCATTAAACTGGGACTTATGAGGGTGAGATTTTTTAGTTTCTGATCGTAACCGAATCTAAGTAGGTAGAATAGAATCGAAAACTGGACCTCAACTTGCCTTCATCGATTTCTGAAAACGGCGGATTTAACGCCACTATACTGTTTTAAGTATTCTTTTCCCGCCGATTTTCAAAATTTCGAGAAAGTGCAAATATTAAAAAATTACTGACCGGTTGTAATGGTCTGAAAAATGGGGTCTCCAGAGCCTGAATTTTTCTCAAAATTAAAAAAAAAAAATGCGTTTTTATTGAGAAAAGTAAGGCATTGCTTATAGCGCTAGTTGAAAAATGAGAAGAGTCACTTTAACTTTAAATTATTAAAAATGTAAATTACTTCAGTGGTAACAATTTGTCCAATAAGAAAGACAAATAAACCATTCCCGGCACTAGCAATGCAGTAGATCACCATTTGAACAGCTGTTGTGTTGTCGTCCTAAAAATGCGATTCTTTTATTTGTAATTTTGTATTTGGTAGGAATAAAATCATTACCGCTACTATTAAGGCATAAGGAATGAAAACTAAAGCAAATTCAATACATCCCAAATAAAAGATTAAGAAAGAAGAGAAAAAATTACTAAGCTCGTTCATTATTTCCATTATCTTTAAATAATTTCTGAAACTTCTTTTCATATTATTTTCCAAAATTATTTGATACCTTCTACTATTAATTATACTTAAAATGTGTTCATATTTCATTCCTTCAATGTTTCCAAATTTCAAATCATTGTTATTAAAAAAATTACTGAACAAAATTGTGTCTTCTTTTGATACACCAAAATACTTTAATGGTGTATAAAAAAAATTCTTCATTTCCCAACCTTAAAAAAATATTTTTTTCTCTTTTATTGTAAACTATCATTTTCATAGGATAATCACCTATAATTTTAAATTGCCCCGAAAGGTTTATTAAAGTGGTTGCGAAAAAGACTTCCGGAACCATATAAGAAAATGATATTACCAAATGAGCAAAACCTTGGACCGCTATGATTATCACGTAATATTCAGTTTTTCTCCAATCAAACGGGTACCAAGCTGGTAAAATCAGTTGTCTACAAATTATAATGTTTTAAATTGGATGATTTAAAATTTTCTTTAGTCTTACTTTCCCTTAAAAGGAATCAGGGAAATTGTCGCTATTATGGGCAAAAATGCCGAACCTACAGCCATTATAGACCATAGCAAACACAATTTATTTGTGGTTGAAATTGTTTCGGACATGGTAATGTCATTTAAAGAGGTAGATGATTTGTATTGAAAATGTTTTTCCATTTTTTGGACTAGTGAATGTACTTCATAGCATTTTATGTAAAAATATATTATTCGTAAAATACACATTGAACCAATTCCTAAAACACAAAATTTCAATTAGAAAATAAAAAAAAATTTAAAACTGTCTCTTACCCACTACTATAACGTGGAATGAAATTTCTTTAAAAAATATTTTTTCTCGAAAAATAATGTCTAAAAATGAAAAAAGTACGAGGCTTGTTAATCCTAAGATTTGAGCGATTCTTATGAAGTAACACCAAAATTTTGTAAAAAAATGTGAATTTGGATCCAAGTAAACTCCGAGGTATTTATTAAGAAAATTGCTGATTTTAAAGTACATTTAAAAGCACTATAGTACAGATTCTTTTTGATTTTATTTGATTATCATTGGAAACAAAACTAAAGATTATTATTGATGAAATATTTGAGTGGGCTTATTTAATTCCCATAATTCGTGGTTACAAACTCAAGTTCTACATAATTTTAGAAATTATTAGTTGTAACATGTCATGAAGATTAATTTAACTTAATTTTAGAGTAAGTAATTTTTGAGTATCGAAATTATACTGCTTTTAAGTAGATTCATTTATTAATAATATTAATTTCATGGCTGGAATTTGTCATTTGTGTCAACTGTAATAAAAGTTGCCTACGTTAAGTTTGTTCCAAACATTAATTTACCAATTTTGATTAAAATGGAACACTACAAACATAATTATTTGAAACAGCTTGTACTTTTTTCATTACTTAGTTTGATTGGGAATATTTTTCGGTTTACCATTTATACATTATTGGCCCGCCGAAAATGACGTCAGAAGTAGTTCAGTGCAAAGCGACGTAAACTTGGTGACAACCGAATGTTATGTGGTAACCATGACAACATTATGGAAACTAACCTACTTCTGACGTTATCCCATTAGTTTCGCATTCGATCACAAGAGTGATGTCGTTTAGCTTTTGAGACGAAAACAATAACAAAAAAATTTTACAGGATTTTCTCAACGTCTGACAGTCTGACATTGGCATATTAGTAATGATAATAACATTGATGACACCATGAGTGAGGTTTTTTAGAATTCGCTACAAAAAATACAAACATAAAGAAAACTGCAATTTTAACATTATATTTATGCGGGTAATAAATGAATTCGTTAACTTCACCTCCAATAAACTTGGCATTTTAGTTTTCACAGTTGCTGGTAGCTCTAAAGAAGAAATAATTCCACATATGAGTACTTCACAATTCTTCATTAAATAAGGTGTAGCATATTTATATCTATAATTACCGGATATATTTTATCGCTGGAATTAAAAACGCCTACAGTTCATTATGCATACTCGAGTGCAGCACATTCAGCGGTTAGAACTACGTGATTCCTCATTATTCGGAAAAATTATAGTTTCAAGCAGCATAAGGTCGATGGAAAACCCGAGAATAAAATCAGCGGTATGGGCTAATTTGAGGGTGAGGAGTGTCGAGGAAGACCTCAAGGATTTCGAAAAACGACGCACTTCGGTGCTGGTAGACCAACTTTTACTCGAAATTTATTCAAATTACAGCAATGGGATTAGTGATTACAATTCAGCCACCTCAAGCAAATCCAATAGGAAGACTTGCTATAACATGAATCAGCTGAAAGAAGCAGGTATAAATTATTTTATCATAAATTTATCAGTTAAATTACAAAATTGTGTTTGTTTATTTGTTGGGGTTTATCATTGGTATCGATTTTACCATGCCACAAAAGTTTCATCATTGTTTTAATCATGCCTAATTTAAAAATTAATTAAATTTATACATACTGGTTTTGTTTACCATTTTATGAGCAGGTGGAATGAAACAAAAAAAGTGAAGGTGCTCGAACGACTTTTCCCGCGGAATTACTAGAATTTTCTTTACACAGATTCTTATCCCGAAAATTTGATTTTTCCTCCTTTTTCGTAGGGTTTGAATTTGAGCTACTGTTTTTGAAAAAAATTTTAAGGAATTTTAAGGAATTACCCGATTATAGACAAATTAAACTCAAATAGTGTGTTAGGACAATTCCAGAGTGTCACAGTATTATTCCCCTAAAACTTTGAAAAAAGCCACTAATTCGGACAGTTTTATGGAGCAAGCTTGGCCGAAAGAGTACAAACAATAAATAATTACTACGCGTCTTAAAAAATCGTTTGAACCAACTATCGGTTAAATTTTTAAATATCCATGTTTTTATCAACCGTTAATACTCAAATTTTTGTTTTTTGGCCCTTGCTCGAAGATAATGGTCGGTGTATACAGGATGTCCCACTTTTTTTCAGCAAAAATTTTTTTTAAATAGTAAATGTCATTCTGAACAATAATTTCCCTATGAACTATTGTGCTTTTTCGACTCCTTAAAAAAATTTTATGACTCTATAAATTTCATTTTATTTTAATATTTTTTATTTAAATCAAGTATGCCTTAGATTTTGTATATTTAAATAAACAAATTTTACAAAGGGAAATTTAACCTCGTCGTTCACTTATTTTAAATACAGCCAATTATGTTCAAAAAAAAAATCCAAATAATAATTAATTTAAATAAAAAAAATATAATAAGAAAGAATACAGTGTGTTCCACAAAAATCATGAAAATTTATCAATTTTAAAATTGCTGTAAAGTCGAAAAAACTTAATAGTTCATAGGAACATTTTTGTTCAGAATTACATTTACTATCTAAAAAAAATCTTTGCTCTAAAAAAATTGGGGCACCATGTACAACAAAAGTTGAAGATGAGTTCCTTGTTTTATTAAGTTTTTTTTTTTAGTTTTGAGTTATGGCTTTTTTGTTAATAACAGTATTACAATATTAAAGGATTTTTATTCTTAACAACATTTTGAAAACATCGCAAAGAAATGACGAATTGATTTTTTTCCAGTTCTTAGATTATTTTTAAAAATGCCAATTGAGAAAGTGTTATTATATTATTATCCTTGCAGAACATGAAAATTTTGAGATCCTAGTTCTTTTTTCCTTCGTTTGCTAAAGTAGGAAAATAAAATGAAACAACTTTGTTGTATTTTAATTTCCAATCTATTGAAAGAATATCCAAAATTGTTTAAAAAAATCATTAACGGAGTTAATTTCAATTTCAGAATGTTTTGGTAATTGAAGAAAAAAAAACTAGAAACTCAAAATGTTCTTGATAATAATGTAGTTAATGTACAAGTGAAAAAACATTCTCATAATAGACTTTTTTTTGAAAAAAACAAAAAACTAAAAAAAAAATAATTTTTTTATCATTTTTTCAACCATATTTTTTAGTTTTGGAGTTCCAGTGTTTCAAAACTAAAAAATATAGATTCTATTTCTTTGGTTTTGACGATGAAATTTGATATATTCTTACTCTAAAAATTGATCATTAGCTAACTGGAACCCCTGCATGTATATACAGGGTGGTGATAAAGTTTGGAACCAAGGTCATAACTTCCGTAAAAATTTTTTTTGTAAAAATCGCTCGGACAGGTCAATTTTTGTTTTAAAAATGCCATCTTTTGGAATGAAAAAAATATTCATGACGTCACTGATAACTTCACTATGACGTCATCATCAATTTTTTTAAATGGAAACCCCTACTTTTTTTACACATTTTTCATAGACCTTTTTATCATATTAATGATCACATAAAAATATTTAAAAAAATTTCAACCATTTTTGAAAAAAAAAATAAATTTACTCAAAAAAAAAATTATTAATTCTCAATGAAAATATGGCAAGAAAAATAAATTAAACTAATTTTTAGTTTAAAAATAACAAATTATTATTGAAAATATTCGAATTGTTCTTCTTTACACAATTGGAATTTTCTTAAAACTAATTTTAAATAACTTTTAATGAAAAAGGTAATTAAAATAAAATGTTTGAGTAATAATAAACTTTAAATAAAATTGTAATTTATTATAAATTTGAAAAAGCTTTTGATATTCAAAATTTATTGAAATAAAAATTGCCTTTATAAAAGTGCTTTAGTTGACGCTATTTTGTATGGCAAATAAAATTTTAAATCCATTTACCAATGCTTGAATAGCTTACTTTGTTTGTTTAATAATAATCAACAATTATTAAGTTTTGCGAAAATAAAAATGCCTCGTTTAAGCGAACGCGAAAGAATCGAAATTTTAATTATGGTAGGATACGGCGATAGAAAAAGAACCCATGGGGAAGCTTGTGCTTTGTTTAATGAGCAATATCCAAATAGACCGCAAATCTCAAGATCCACAGTAAGTTAGTTACCAAATTTGCAGAAACAGGATCTGTAGGAGATTTGCCTCGACAAGGACGGCCTCAAGTGAATGAAGAAACCGAATTAAATTTATTACTTGCGATTGAAGAAAATCCCAATATTTCAACAAGAGATATTTCAAGAAATAATAATGAGGATCATTCCTATGTCGCAAAATTATTAAAAAAGGAAAAGTATCACCCATACAAAATAAAACTCATACAAGAGTTAAATGAAGATGATCCCGATCGCCGACTGCAATTTTGTGAAGAAATGATGGCGCGATGTGATCAAAATCCAAATTTTTTAAGTAGTATAATTTTCTCCGATGAAGCTACCTTTCAATTGAATGGATCAGTGAATCGACATAATTGTAGGTATTGGTCACAGGAAAATCCTCATTGGGCCGAAGAATCCCATAGTCAAAGACAGTGAAAGTTAAATGTATGGGTGGGAATGATTGGCAGACGTTTTATAGGACCTTACTTTTTTAATAAAAACCTTACTGCCGAAAGATACTTGAATTTTTTGCGGACTGATTTGCTACCAGTTTTACTTCGTATTTTCCCCAATTATGAAAATCGCAACATTCCTAACCAAAACATTTGGTTTCAACAAGATGGCGCTCCTCCACACTTTGGCAGGGCGGTGCGAGAATTCCTTAACACCACGTTTCCCAACAAATGGATAGGTCGGAGGGGACCAATTGAGTGACCTCCGCGATCTCCCGACCTAACGCCCTTAGGTTTTTTTTTGTGGGGACATTTAAAATCAAAAGTTTATTTCAATAGACCTAATAATTTACAAGAATTGGAGCTTAGAATTGGGACGGAATTGCAACAAATTGACGAAGAAGCTATTAACAATAGTATTCAGAGTATCTACACTCGAATGGGACAATGCCAAATGGTCAATTGGGGAACAATTTGAACATTTTCGTTAAAATTTGTTACTTGTAAATTAAAAATTTACTTTTTTTTGTAATATTTTCATTGAGAATTAATAATTTTTTTTTGAGTAAATTTATTTTTTTTTTCAAAAATGGTTGAATTTTTTTTAAATATTTTTATGTGATCATGGTCTATGAAAAATGTGTAAAAAAAAGTAGGGGTTTCCATTTAAAAAAATTGATGATGACGTCATAGTGAAGTTATCAGTGATGTCATGAATATTGTTTTCATTCCAAAAGATGGCATTTTTAAAACAAAAATTGACCTATTCGAGCGATTTTTACAAACAATTTTTTTTCGGAAGTTATGACCTTGGTTCCAAACTTTATCACCACCCTGTATTGTAATAATAATTAAAATTAATGTTTTTTGGTAACAAAATTGATAGAAATATTTTGCTTCTCTATCCGCCTTCCTTTTAAAATTCTTAGTTACGCAACTGCAAGTGACAGCTTGCTTCGAAGATTTTTGGGAGTATGTCATTTTTTTTATAATTTTGTTTAACATTTTTGGGTAAATTGGAAAGTATATAGTATAATTTTGTGAAAACTACTTAACCGATGGAGACGCTTGATGACTTAAAATTTGCAAGATCCTCTTCTCCATCAAATAACAAATAACGATTGAGATTTCGAAAAAATACGCCATCCAAAGCCGGTTTTGAAGATCAAACTTATGATTTCTTTTCAGAAAAATGTAATTAACCGATTTTTACAAAACAAGACATAAATTACTTAAAAATCATAAAAACATTGTTTTCGAAATTTAAAACAGTTACCACTAAAAGGAAAGATACTATAAAAAAATTATATAAATTGACCACTTACTTGTATTTCAGAAACCATAAATTTAATTTCAGAAATCATCAATTCAGAAACGTGAATTGTATTTTAGAAAGTGTCAAATGTATTTCAGAAAATCCAATATAATTTTAGAAAGTATTAATTATATTTCAGAATCTTCAATTGTATTTCAGATAGCATTTTATGGTTTAGCCTACAGGCAACTGTCGTAATAAAGCGCTTGAAGCGATAAATAGATTTTTTAAATAATTTCAAAAACAAAACTGAAAAAAGTTTTCAAAATTAATATTGAATACCTGATTATATTTTTTATTAAAAATTTTGAAAGCTCAAAGTGCATAAATATTTCATAGAAGGATCTAAAAAATCCAATTTCATTTTTAATCGAGAATATGAATAAATGCATGATTGACTAGGGGAATCAATCAGAAAGAACCTTCGGGACAATAAAAGCTGAATAAATTTTTGATGAATAAGGAGCTTTTAGGTTTGTAAATAATCTTTTGATTAAAATTTTTCTAATGTACTATTTCTAACTATAAAGTTAATGGCTAAAAATATGATTCAGATATACTATAAAATACGTTTAATATTGAGGAATAATAAATGCCGGATTGGAAAGATTTATCACAGGATTATTTACATGATATATTATGTTATTTGGTGCAATAATCCTCTTTGAGGAAGCCGGAAAGAGCTTTTGTACATTATAATTTTCTAGTTTTAAATTTAATTAAACAACTGTGAAGCTTCTGCTTGTTTTTAATTAAATAAGAAAACTTTCATCAAATTTTAAATCGAAATTTTCATTTCATTAAATTTAAAATATTTTAAAATTTTACAGTTTACATGAATACATTTCTTTGCTAAAGATAACAAAATCGATAACCTAATTTTCCTGGTTACTGCGTCTTTAAGTGAATTTTCTACATACTGTTTTACGCGCTAAGCGATTTACGTCTTGCGGTCGAACTAATGAGATGACGTCAAAATTAGGTACAGTTGTCGCTGACATACAGCTGACATCATTTTTGGCGAGAATAATTAGTTTGAATCGCGAATCGCTAATTATCTTTCAAATATTTTTCGTATCGGTAATTTTTTTAATAATATTGGAAAAACTTTAAGGGTCACTCCATCGTTAAATTAGCGTAAACTAATCGGTATATACAAACCCCAAAGCTCAAAGGTAAATCCAATTACATATCAAATCCTAGTGTTGACATTCATAAACTATGAATTAATAGCCCAGGGGGATTATTCTCGAATCACACGACACGATGTCTTATACGAGTTTCATCATTCTATCCTTGTCATTCAAATGCAAAAATAAGAGTCTGTCCTTGTCATGCCGTATACGACATCGTGTTGTGTCATTCGAGAATAACCTCCCAAGAACATACTCTTATTTTTTCAAGTAAATGAAAAGGAAATAATGATGATAATCGAATGCGAGATCGTGTCGAGCAGGGGGCATATTCTTGAACCACTCGACGTATACGACTTGCATGATTCTATTCGTTCAAATGCCAGAGTCGTATACGATGGAGATTAATTGCTCGTTGTTGATTGGATCACAAAAACTATTTAGTGTAGTACCAAAATTAATAACAATATATTACTGGTTTTTTTATTTGATTATGTTTCCTTTTGTAGACATGATTAAATTCCGTCCCTTTTCAATTTCGCTTGAGGAAAATGTGTTTTGCATATGTACACATGTTAACATGTACAAATTGACATTAATGGGATAACATTTGGTTGTATAATAACTTGTCCTTTATTTAACTTTAGATTTCCTCCAACTGCACGGGGTTATTGGAAGTTTGGAGGCTCATGTGATACGATTCGGGGGTATCTTGGTGCGTCGACTGAAGCGTCGCGAAGCCCTGCGCCGTCAGAGGGACGCACGATGTGACGTCATAACTTGCCTCCTTCGTAAACGTGAGTATAAAATCAATATTATTCTCTATCCTTTGATACCAAATCCTGAACGTAGTATGTTGAGTATTTCCTTCTTTATCCCGACAACATGCGTTAAACAAGCGTGGAAAATTCTAACGAACGTATCATTTTCACAACACGAGATAACACCTGATCAGAGTCGTGGAGTGTAGACGCACTAGACGCAGTGTCATTTGTGTCGTATGGAGTCGAGTATGTGCCAGTGCCTGCAATATTTTGTTATGTTCTACTCATGAGTGGAATAATTAATTCTATCAAAAAAGTCGCTTCTTCAAGCACCCTCCAGAGGAATGCAGGTACTAGATTTTCATTCATAATTTCAGAAAAAAACCAAAAATAATATTTTTCCATTCCCTAATTAAATTTAGCCAAAACCGCTCTTTACCTAATTTAATTACCCTAATGGAATAAGGCTTAAAAATCGAAAAAATTTGAAATTTTTTCTTCCAACATATCCAGCAATATTAGTGCTATCCAACGAATACTTCTTAAAAATTAGTAAAAATGCTGATTTCGATTAAATAAAAACTTTGCTCTGCGACCAGTGGTTTGGAAGTTATTGGTATTTTTGTAATACTTAAAAAATCATATAAAACTGTGCTTATAAATCGAAAAATGTTAATATTTTTTAGCCATATCTTAAAGATTTGGATTTGCTGATAACGAATAATGCAATATTGGATCGGTATCAGAAAGATGTACCGATTTTTTAAGATATTTGACAGTGTTAATCAGAAACTACTCATGGCTAATAGGTCTTCTTTAGGTTTGTCTCTTAACGTCATTAAGTGGCATCCAAACTTTTTAACAGAAAGGTACCAAACTGAAAATTGAAGTTTACTCCGATGTACCGCAGGGTTCCCACATGGGTCCTATATTATGTTTTCTTTTCGATAATGATATCGGATCATACATTGGGAACAGTAAATTCCTTCATTTCCAAGGTACAAAATGTCAATGCTATAATTCACTAGTTAGAATGTCATTCAATTACATTTGAACAAAAACATTTCCTATTTATATCACATGAATCAACAAATGATGGTAATATTTGTTAATTGAATTCAAAGAGCTAGGAGTAACATTTGATGCAAAATTAAACTTTTATAGTCACATTACTCAAATTTCTAATAACGCGCACTAAGAACTCTTGGATTTATCAATAGAACGAGTCGAGTTTTTTGTATTGGCATTTATGTATTACTTTACAAAACTTTCGTAAGAATTTGGAATCCGCCATATTCTAACTTCAAGTATGTCGTTGCAAAGGTTCAATACAAATAGCTAATGAAAAAGGTTTGCAAGTAATAAAGTTTGGTATCTGTTTTTCGGATTATCCGCAAACTGCAAACTTAATAAAATCCCCGTTTCGTTCTAGTATCAATAACTGCCACAAGATAAACAAAACTTTCATTAAAATCTACTTTGCGTCTTTTTTAGATTTTTGAAAAATAATTAATTTCAATTTTAAATCCGCCAATTTTCCCAAAACATTTTCAAAAAGAACTTTTCAACAAAAGTTGGTTTTAAATTTGTTTTATATATAAATAAAAGAATGAGTTTATTTTTTACGAAAAAGCAATAAATTCATTAAGGGTTGACAAGTTCATTTCTCTAGGTACTTAATTTTTCCCTAGCGTGTATTGTTTTACTGTTATGTTGACACTAATAATTATACACCACTGTTCCATACTTTTATTATAAATTTTGCTCAACACACAATTGAGTAGCTAGTAAAAAATGAGGGCAAAATAGTTATATTCTACTTTTCTTCATTTATGAAATATGAGTGTAGATTTTATAAAATTCGCACTAGTCTAAAGTTTGTATCTTGTAACAACAAGAATATCAGTAAACATTTTTCACATCAATTCTACACAATATTTGAAGATATTAGAGATCACAAACGTGACTCAATTACATTCCTATACACTATATACCATTTTTATTGAATCTAAAATAAATAAACTGCTGCGAATTCCGCTCTGAACCACAAATGAGTTTCATCAAGTTATGAAATTACTAAAAACTAATTCTTAAAAAAAATTAATTTCATTTAAATTTAATAAATAAACACGACAAAAATACTTATTTTTTAAGAAATTCTTTGTTGTAAAAGCGAGGCTTGAATATCGTAATAAAACACTATTACACATGAAAAATGGCTTTTGCAAATTTTCCTTAGACAAGGGCAGTTCTTTACAAGGAGAAAGCTTTTAGACTGAAACACCCCATTAACCTACTTAACAACATCATATTCGTATAAATGATTTTTCCACTTTTTAACCTTGCGAAGCTAATTTTCCTTTGTTTAAAATAATTTAAGACAATTTAGTTTGCTTAATTAATTAAAAACTACACATTTTTTATTACATTTCAGATAGTATAAATTTAAGAAAAATCAATTTAATTTTGGAAAGTATCGATTGTATTTCATATTAATCAATTGTATTTCAGAAAGCATCAATTGTGTGTTAGATTGGATCAATTGTATTTCAGAAAGCTTCAATTGTATTTCAGAAAAATTAATTTTATTTCAGAAAGAACCAATTGTAAAAATTGAGTTTGAGTTTTTGGAGGTGATTGTGCATTGTGCATATGTTGGGTCCTGGTATCATGGAGTAAATATTGGTTTACAATGAAACGATTATCGATGAAGCCAAAAATACTATTGTTGGAAGTGATTGTGCTCGTGCAGCACACACACAACACACTAAAATCGATCATACAGCTGCTTAAGCAATGGAAGACATGGATGTTAGTGGCTACAATATTATATTTAGGTAATTCTCCTGGTATTATGGAATAAATGTTGGTTTACTTAGAAACAATAATTATTAATGAAGTCAAAAATATATCGATCAAGTAGCTGCTTTAGGAATACATGGCCTAAAATAGTATATGTTCTAAAATTTCAGCGTCAAATTTTACTTTGAATGAAACACAATGATTCTTACTAAAGTACAATTGATTACTTTTGAAATATAAATCATACTTTCTGAAATTGACGAATTCTGATTAACTAATGATGTTATCTGAAATACTATTGATACTTTCTGAAATTTTATTGGTTTTTCTGAATTATAATTGATGCTTTCTGAAATGCAGTTCTCGTTTCAGAACTATAAAATTGATGATTTCTGATTTCTGAAATTGAATTAATCTTTTCTGAAATACTATCGTGTAGAAGGAGATTGTACTTTTTATTAAATAAATTCTTTTTCAACCGGTTTTTAATATTACGAGAGGAGGAAAAATATTGTGGGAAATTTATTTACTCATGAAAGTCGCATAAGTCAGACGTAATACATAAATAATACATGGCACTCATGAAATATCATTGTGCCTTGGGCTGCATTGCCTGGTTAGAAGCAATTAGGCTGACAACAAATGGGATAAGTGTACAAAGTTGACTACAATAAAAGTTGCTTCTTCGGGAATGATAAGCAACACAAGTTATTTATACTCCAACAAAACCCATTTTCACTGAAAATGAAAACTGAAATAATGAATTGATAAATTACTTAGAAGCTAGGAGTGAAATGATTATATTGGACTAAAACAAATTGAAAAAAATAAATTCTTTCTACTAGAGTTGATGTATTTAATATTTTAAGCGACAAAGGCCTAAGAAAATACTTTTCCAGATCAATAAATCCGAGATGAATCTATTTTGTACAATTGTTGCGTCGCTTTTCATTTGTATAAATTTGAGATGGACGCTTTTAAAATGGAAAATGCGTGTGGTTTTCTTCTTAAATTTATCTCACTTTTTCGTTTATCAATAAAGGCTTTCAAATACAATACTGTTCAAAGGTATTATTGGAAGTATACAACAAATCATAGGTGGCGTATGTCATGATAAGTCAATCTTGACGAAAAAAAGCAAAAAGGAAGTTGTTAAGTTCGTGTAAAAGTTATATGAGAATATTTTTCCGAATTTAAGATGAAGTTTAATGTCATTGATTTTTTATTTTCTCAAGTGATATGTTTGAAGATTAGAAAGTAACAAGTACTGCGAGCCACAAAAGTTCTTTTACTCCGAATAAAACATGCTATTTTTTCTTCAAACTTCTAAATTTTTAAAGTAGTAATATAAAACTTATTTTAAAATTTTACATTTAATTTATATACAATTGACAATACAATGTTAGTGTATTTTGGGTTGGCTAAAATGCATTTCTACTCCGCCTTTCTAATCCTTGTCAATGTAAAGTATACAAAGTATACCCGATTGTAACCGATTTACTTCGGAAATGCACGAACATGATCAAAGAATCATGGAACATAAAAATGACTTGTTAAAGCATGTTTTAAGCATGTCAAGCGTCACATAAGGCTGTACTTTAAATACGTTTGAAGGAAAAGATTTTTTAAGTATATACCAGTTAGGTTCAAAGACATGAATCGACCACGTCATTTAACCAATGAAGTATGCGTTATGTGCCCAATCTGCGAGGAATCAATCATTCAACAGTTAGTCGGTTCATTAGAAGAGTTTTAGGAAGCAGAAAAGTATTGAGCCCAGCAATGAACTCAAAATCGTCAGAAATTTTACAATTTCCGCACTAACTCTCAGAAGAAGACCAAGGAAAGCGGGATTACTTAGTAGGAAGCTTGTAATTGTACCATTGCTTACCGCAACATACATAGTACGAGAATCAAAATTCGCTAGAAATCATGGGAATTGATCTATCGACGACAGGAACCGAGTTATGTTTAAATATGAAACCAAGGTAAGCTTGAAATGTCCAGATGACTGTGATAGAGTTTATGGAAGACTTGGAGAAAGGTTTGCTGCATGTACTATCTCTCCAAGGAAACCCTTTGGGGGAATGTGCTAGGAAGGAATTTGTTTCGATGCTCGCAAAGAATACATCCCTATTCGTCCGGGTCAATGAAAAGCTCAGTTCTCATATCGCAAGACCGGTCATGGATTACTTATAGATTCAGGTGATGGACGATGGAGTGGCCACCACAAAGTCCAGAGGTGGAAGTCTGTAAGCTATACGATTATTTTCGTACAATGAGAAAATCGTTTGTTGAATATGTTGCTATAGTGACGGATTTTGTCTTCTTCCAATCAATACAAAACGTGCATAAGGAAGAGATATAGAAAATCTGTTACCAAGCAACTTAGTCAACAAACGGTTTTTTCGTTGTACGAAAACTATCGTATAGCTTTACAGACTTCCACCTCAGACCCGAATGCAATAGAGCATCATTACGATGTTCGGAAGAAATCAGTAAGGCGCCATTTACCTGCACCCAGGAATCACAAAGAACTCGAATTCTTTTAGAATGGGAGAAGTCCATGAAGTTGTCTGACTTAAAGTACCATAAAGACCTAAGCAACATTAATTTAAGCAGTTTTTATGGGATGATCTAAAATATTTGGTGTTTATAAACAAAAGGTAAAAATTCCACCTAATTTATTATACCCAAAAAATATAAATTCATTGTTTTCTCTTTATGAAAAATTCTTCCGTTGATCCGGTATTAATTACATTTTATTCCAATCACACTAAGCTAAAGTTCATGGATAAATTGCACTTTCAATAGGTTAATGAACATTACGTGGCCGAGCTCTTATCTAAATTAAAGTCTTGTATTTCCAGCAGCGATGGTATAGATAGCAAAATTGTCAATATTTGTTCTCCTTTATTTTTGGAATACATTACATACATCTTTAATTCTTGTATTAAATAAAACCAAGTTCCAGTCTGTTGGATGCTCGCAGTAGTAACTCCTAGAGCTAAAAAATCAAATCCATCTGATCTGTCTGACATATTACATTCTATTAGTATTTTACCGCCTTTTTCCACGGTGTTTGTAATTATTGTAAAGAAACAAATTCAAGAACATGTTAACAAATTCTACATATATTTTACCTAAGTTTCAATTTGGGTTTCGAGCGGACTACAGTTCCAGCTCTGCTGACAACACTTTTCCAATTGTATTTCAGAAATTTCAATTCAAATTCAGAAATCATGAATTCAGAATAGTTAATTGTATTTCAGAAAGCATCTATTGTATTTCAGAATAATCAATTTAATTTCAGAAAGTATCAAAAGTATCAATTTTATTTTAGAAAAATCAATTCAATTTCAGAAGGGACCAATTGTAAAAAAATTGAGGAAGCTTAAGAGTTTTTGGCGGGATTGCGTTCGGAATCACAACAGCACATACAATTCATCAAAAATGTGCTTTGGCAATTTAACATTACAGCAGTAACCAATAACAACGTTAGGCTTAGGTCCTTATTCACCAATGTTAAACCCAAATTAAATAATCTGTTCTAAGATTAATACCCAGATTCTGGTCAAATCATTTAAGTTTAAAGGCCTTTAAATTTAAATTTGTTATATGGGCTGTAATGGACAATTTCCATGGATACATTATTTGTTTTAAATTAAAGGCCTTTAATTCTGACCAGAATCTGCCCACAAAGCAGTATTGTTAAAATACAACTTCGGAATTCTCATGTTAATGGCTCCTCTACCGTCAATTTAATTTCAGGACGTATGATTTGTATTTCAAAAATAGTCAATTGTATTACAGAAAGAATTATTTGAGATTCATTCAAAGTAAATTTTGCCGCAGAAATTTTAGAACATATACTATTTTAGGCCATGTAATCCTAAAGTAGCTACTTGTCCGATGTATTTTTGACTTCATTAATAAAATTATTGTTTCTAAGTAAACCAACATTTATTCTATAATACCAGGAGCCATAACAGGAGAATTCCGAAGTTGTCTTTTAATAATACTGCATTAATCCTAGAACAGATTATTTCATTTGGGTTTAACATTGGTGAATAAGGATCTAAGTCTAATATTGTTACTAGTGCAATAATTGCCAAAGCACATTTTTGATGAATATTATGGACTGTTATGGATGTTCATGATGACGTGCAGAATCATCACCAAAAACTCTTGGCTTCCTCATTTTTTTATACAATTCGTCTTTTCTGAAATTAAATTGATATTTCTAAAATACAATTGATCTTTTCTGAAATACAATTGACTATTCTGAAATACAATTGATGCTTTCTGAAATACCATTGACTATTTTAAAATACAATTGATACTTTCTGAAGTTAAATTGATATTTTCTGAAATACAATTGATGATTTCTGAAATACAATTCCAAAATATGTAGAGTATTGTTGATAATATTGTAAAGGGTTCAGATGATAATCGTGTGTACATTTTGCTGTTACTTGATTATAATAAAGCTTTTGATGCAATTTAGTCACATGTTTCTCTCTTCTATTTTGCAGTATATTGGATTTAGTGATTCTGCTTGTAATTTAATTACATCATATTTATCTGTCAGGAGTCAGATATTTAATTGTGGCAATTCACTATCTTCTGTGATGAATATATATTCAGAGGTTTCCCAAGGCTGGGACCACTTTTGTTCACTATTTATACAAACAACACTATGGCAACAAATGCTCTTATCATTTGTATGCGGACGATACCCAATTGATGTATTCATTTGATCTAACGTATTTTAAATGATGAACTTAGTTCTGTTGTCCAATAATTCTGAAAAACATTGGTTAAGACCTACGCTCTAGCTTTTGGTCCCAAAAAGAGTAGAAATTTTGTTATGCAGTATTTTAAAATAAATATCAAAGGATATCGTATCGAATTTAGCAATACTGACAGAGATTTAGGCGTAATTGTCGATTTACGATTTTGTGATAATTCCACCTTACTATTACGTTGACCTTTTGCTATTGACCAAATTACGAATTCAAAAAATTCAAAATAGTTGTGCTCCTCTAATTTTTGTATCAGAGGACGAGATTCAATCTATCATAAAATACTTAAGTTAAATTGGATACGCGAGTCTCATAAATTATTTTAAAATGTTTATCTTGTTGTTTTGTAGTTGTAGTAAGTAGATACATGTCTACTCGTTTTATTAGTTTTAAATTTTACTATAGGGTCTAATGGAAGATCAACTGTTTTTGTAACCAAAGCTGAATTAGGCACTTTTGGCGTTCATTGTATATTTGTGTTCTGTATATTGTTATGCCAATAAACGATTTGTTATTATTATAAGAAACTATACGAAACTTGATAATAAGTTTACCACAACGAATATGGGGAGCTATAAAATCTAGAGGTGCCATTACACATTATTAAGTTTTACCAGTTTTACTAACTTTCAGATTTCAGATTGGATTGAATAGCGATTGACTCATTCCGCATATTTATTTGAAATAAAACATGTCAAATTGGATTCATCAATCCAATCCGATGTAGGTATTGATTTCGGAAAATAATCGGATTGAGTCAATCGCTATTCAATCCAATCCGGATCGCGTTACACAAGATAAACGTAGTCCACTACTTTAATTTTGAACAGTAGTATATTTTAATTTAGACCCGTTGTTTAATGTAGATTTTAAATAATATTTTAGGTTTATTTACAGAATTGATTGATTTAATGTAATTTAAAGCAAAATAAATGCATTATCAGATTTTAGAGATAGTAGCAACACACTATTTTAGACTAAAACTGGTGCCGCTTGTGCAATTAGTACGCTACATTAATTTCCATTAAGATTTATTATAGTCTATTTGGGAACATGCGAGCTTGAACTTTATGAGAAAAAGACCTTAAAAATTGAAATAATAGGAGCATCCGATATTGTATATCAGTTTTGAATATTTGTAACAAAATATGATGTTTCTACTTTCAATTCATTATTATTCAATTCATAAACGGCAAAAGTGAGCAGCAAGCATAACAACACCAAGAGCTAAATATAGGTACCATTTCAAAAGCTCATTTGTGTGTTATCTTTGCTTTAATAAATTAAATGCCAGTGGTGTGAGGGTATAAAGCTCAAATTTGATGTGTCTAAAATTATAAAATCCAAACGAATGTGAAACTATTTCCTACCTTTATACTTAATGTTATTTTTAGAAATTGCGACTTTATTTCAACATTATTTTTATATTTTCGATAGGTGATCAATACTTTATTGTGCTATAAAATAACAGGATGCCCTTTTTATTAATATTTTTATAACAAAAATATAAAATTGTTACCTGTTTTTTTTGTTTTTATTAAATATTTTTAGAATGAGGAAAATTTTTCTCCGCTCAAATTTACTCCCAGATAAGTAATTGTAAGCTTTATTTACAAAGGGCAGCTCTTTTTAATATTTCCATATTTATAAAAGGACCTCGCTTTATTCGATTTAACTTTCTGGCCACGCTCAAAACTAATTATCCATCACCGAAAGCTCTAGATAATATCATTAATAATTCACGCAAATTAAATTTTACAAACATTACAGTGCTTATCTATATATTACACTATTTTTTCTTAAATTATTTAATCATTTTCCAGGTGTTCCTGAATTCTCACCAGAAATGCGATTTTCAATAGAACCTCTACCGGGGGATTCGGGGTTTTCGCAATGGCATTCTGCTATGAAGATGGTTTCTCAACTTCCAGAAGGAATTCCTCTAGAGTTTCGGAAACGCCTATGGTTATCTTTAGCAGATAAACACTTAACGGCGAAAGGAATTAATTGGTCTTCGGTGGAAAGGAACTGCTTCAGCGAATGGTCACATCCTTCCGATGCGGAACTTGGTGTTCAAATAGTAAAGGATCTCCACAGGACTGGGTGTAGCCTATTCTGTGGGGAAAATGGACAAGAAAATCAAGCCTTACTTAAACGAGTTCTTCTAGCGTACGCGAGATGGAATAAAGCTGTTGGTTAGTATATTTTAGCTCTATTATTAAATTTAATACATGGGGATTTATTTAATTAATTCGTTTACAGCGTCTTTTGTGCTCTTATTTTCATCAATTTCAACTTTTTCTGTTTTTAATTTAATTTATTTTCGCATTCTTTTAGTTTATTACATAAGAAAAGCTTCTTAAAGATAAAGGTTTTTTAAATGGTCGATGTTCGACCAATAATACAACACTTTTACGAGTTCACATTAAAAGGCAAAATGACTCAAAGTTATTAAAGTTGACCAAGTTCTCCTTAATCCCACATCAATTATTTACCTTCAAGCGGAGGTTTAATATTTCGTTTAAAAAATATTTTAAACCCTTTATAACTTCGATTGAAAGACGATATTTTATTGATATATGATATCACAACAAAAATCCTCGAAGATGACAGACAATTTTTTGATTACCTTTAGGGAATTTATCAATATTCTGTTAAGAGGGATTGAATCGAATATAGTTAGTACATGGAATTTCCATGTAAACGCCGGACATTATAATGGTAAAACTGTAATAGTTATTTAAAAACGATTTTTTAATTTCAAAATATTGCCCATTAAGCTCGTCGAGATTTTTTACTTATTATTTTTTAATAAGGTAATAATACCTCATTAAATACGGTAAAATTAGATGTTTCTATAGTCATTTTTACCCATTTATTAAAACGACAAAATCTCTTCGAGAGTACTTTTTATCGTATTCTTCAAATTTAGAAAAGAATTTTCAAATTTCGTTATTTGATTATTTAAATATTGTGTCCAGAAAAGAGAGCAACTATTTCTACCAAAAGTATCTGAAATGTGATGCCACCTGCCATGAACTTAAAAATAATATACAGGGTGGCCCAGATTTTACTTCCCAGGAAATATCTCGGTTATTTGAAGAGATATAAATATAAATCAAAAAGTGCTTTGAATGGCAGCACTTATATCTTATAATTTCATTCTAAAAAAATTATTTTTATTTACCACTCTTAAGATGCCATCATCATCTTTTTTTTCTTTAATGGAACACCCTATTTTTTATAACTGTTAGTTCATCTAAAATTTATTCTAGAAACAGTGATATGCTACACTTAGTATTTGAAGTACATTTGGTGAATAAAAAAAATTAAAATATTGATCGAAATAGTATGCAAAATTATTTATTTACTTTTTTTTAAGAAAATTTTTTAAATCTAAACTAACTTAACTTAACCTAATCTAACTGAACCTAACTGTAAATTACAAATTTTGTTAAAAAAAACTAAATAAACAATTTTCCATAATACATACTTCGATCAATATTTTAATTTTTTTATTCACAAAATGTACTTAAAATACTAAATGTAGCATATCACTGTTGCTAGAATAAATTGTAGATGCAATATCAATTATAAAAAATAGGGTGTCCCATTAAAGAAAAAAAAATGATGATGGCATCTTAAGAGTGGTAAATACCAATATTTTTTTTTGGAATGAAATTTTGAAGTATGAGTGCTGCCATTCAAAGCACTTTTTGATTTATATTTTTATCTCTTCAAATAACTGAGATATTTCCTAGGAAGTAAAATCTGGGCCACCCTGTATTCTGCGCTTTGATTGGATATCTAAATATATGATTCTTGGTGCGTCTTACTATTCTCATGTCTTCTTGAACTTTGCGGCCTTTCTCAATAAAAACTTGCATGCAACGAGTAAATCCCTCTTAATAGACATTTTTTTTAATTTTAGGATATTGTCAAGGTTTCAATATGTTAGCAGCGCTGATGCTTCAAGTAACAGAAAAATGCGAATCTGATGCATTAAAACTGATGATCTACTTGATTGAAGGTGTACTTCCAGAATCTTACTTTGCTGATAGTCTACGTGGGTTGTCAGTGGATATGGCAGTTTTTAGGGAGTTGCTTAGAACGAAGCTACCAAAATTAAGCAGGCATTTGGATAATTTGCAAGCAGCTGCGAAAGAAGGTACTACAAGTTACGAACCACCACTAACAAACGTCTTCACTATGCAATGGTAAGATGTAATATACAACCGTCTGCATTAATTAACACCTAATTTTTAGGTTCCTAACATTATTTTGTAATTGCTTGCCTCAACCTACAGTATTGAGAGTTTGGGATTTGATACTTTTAGAAGGTAACGAGATATTATTAAGGACATCATTAGCTATTTGGCAAGTTTTGGCCGAACGCATTATGACGGTGAAAAGCGCTGACGAGTTTTATTGTTTAATGGGAGTCCTCATGAGGGAAATTTTGGAGTATGACTTGATTGATGCTAATACTCTAGTTAAAGGAATTGTTAGTATTGGGCCTTTAACGGAATTAAAAACTCTGCGTGAGCACTATTTATACAACATAAACCCCTGGGGGAGTTCTGTTACATCAGTTGATCCCAACAAGAGCATGAAGCTCTATCATAAAGACAAACTACTTTTGGATATTGGTGTTTTGAAAAAGCAGTATACGAGATTGAAGCAACGACAAAGACAAGCTCATATAATCTTTAATTCTGCAGTTGCTCGACAGACTACAAGACCAGCACCTGTAGCGATGAATCATTTACTTTTGGGAAGAAGGGCGTTGGTTCCAGCGAAACGATTAGGACCTCCTAAAGGGGCAGTACCACCAGCCCGACAACCTATTCCAAAAACCATCCACTGGAAGGACACCAGACGAGATTCTTCTTCTTCGTCTTCCTCCTCTTCAGATACTGAACTATGCGATGATCCTGGACATAATTCGTCAGACGATGAGAAATATCAGTTGCCATATGACAATCCAAGCGAACCCGGTGATACAACTCTTATGAACAAAGACAATATCGTTAAAACTTGTAATGATGACAGTGACTTACTAGCTGATGGTGTTAATACGAGTGATGAAAACCAAATCTCTAGTGTTGATATTTTTGATGCCCAAGAGAATACTAGTGAAGTTTTCGATTTTAATGATGAATTGCGAGTTATTGAACGGTCGGATAGTATACCTTCAGAATCGGAGGAGTTAAGCTTTGATTTCGAGCGATTTCTTCAAGAACGCGTTCAGACTATAAAGGATAAATCTTCCGATGATACTAGTCCGGACGATAGTTCGGAGCAGGAAAGGGTCAAGTACGCCAGAAAGAATAGTCAGCGGGCTTTGCAGATTATACAAGAGAATTCATTGATTTTACATAGGATTCTTCAGTGCCAATCGCGATACAGCCCAAGTCCTCCACCGTTAGAAGACGATTTGTTTTTAGATAACGGAGGTGATTTTGAAAGTTTGGAAAATCGGTTGGATGAGAGTGATGTTACTCCAACTAATGATGAGAAGGTGGATTATGAGGAAATTTGCAGTGTTAAGTGCGATAAGTATAAAGAGTTTTCTTTAATTGATTTTGATGAGGTTTCTGGAGATGATTATTATTGTGGGGAAGTTGAAAAAGCTAGCAGTTTAGAAGATTTGATTGAAAAGTACAAAGATTTAGAAACTCAAGAAGATATTGCCGTTAAAGAAAAGACTGAAATTGAACACGTTGATTTTGATTTGATTAAGTACAGGCAAAAATTGGGTTCTCCTATAAGTGAAAGTGGTGAGCCAGCAATGATTGAAGTAGCTAAAAATTCGAAATATAATAGTATTTTGGAATATAGTAAAAATTTAGATGAAAAATTTAATAACCTAATCCTTAATAAAAGCTGTTTTAAATTTAAAGATGCATCAAGGCTTAACTGTAGTTTAGATGTACCGGAAAGAGAAAATACTGAATTCCCAACTTCTTCAAGTAGTTTACTATCGAGGCCCAAATCAAGTGAAAATATCAATTTTCAGGTGATCGATAATCCCGAAGAATCACAAAAATCGCCTGATCAGTTTTTAAGTGCTTTATTACCGAAAGAAAATAGCGAATCGGAAGAATTTTCGGCTGTAAAATCACCAAATCGAGCGTACAACCCGTTTCCAGTAAGCATAAGTTCCAGACAAAATAAGGAAGTTGCCTTGAAATTAGGATTGTATAAAAAGTGACAAATTTATTTAAATTTGGCTTTTAATATTTACAAAAGACTGCTTTAATTTATAAAATAAATCAGGCAGTTATAAATCAGGTTACAATTAATATTTACAAAATAAAGCTTTGTATAATTTGCATTAAATCGTCGCTCTTAAAAAAATAAAAAATTATACTGTGATGAGTTTTCAAGAGCACAGAATTGTTGTACTTATTTATTTATAAACATAAATTTTAGAAAAATCTGTGCCACGTCCTATTCATAAAATAAGTAGGAAATAAATTATATATTTACATTTGCCTAAAAAAATTGTTAATTCCAGTTAAATAAATGTTGTTTTTATTATATCCGTTTTTTAATATTCGTACTCGGGTAAAATTGGGGGACAAGTACAAACCAAATGTTTATCGCCGTAAATGTCGTCAATTCTCGAAACGGTGGGCCAAATTTTCGTCTCGGCCTTCACGAATGGCGCAGGAAAAGCAGCTTGTTCTCTGGTGTAAGGTCGTTCCCAATTACTAGAAATAACTTGTTCCTGTGTATGAGGCGCCATTTTAAGAGGGTTAACCCTAACATCCATTTTTCCATCCTCGATTTCCTTAATTTCAGCTCTAATGCTAACCAAAGCTTCGCAAAACTTATCAAGCTCGTGCTTATCTTCAGATTCCGTAGGCTCAATCATCAATGTTCCAGCAACAGGCCAGGACATGGTTGGAGCATGAAAACCGTAATCCATCAATCTTTTCGCAATATCCACCGCTTCAATATTTGCACTCTTTTTTAAATCCCTTATGTCTATAATAAACTCGTGCGCGACCAACTTCGAAGTGGGACTTTTAAATAAAGTAGTGTAATGCTTCTCAAGTTTCTTGGACATGTAGTTCGCGTTTAGAATCGCCACTTGAGTTGCTCTTTTTAACCCCCTGGGCCCCATCATTTTGATATAAGCCCAAGAAATCGGTAAGATTGCTGAAGATCCGTACGGAGCAGCACTCACGACTCCATACGAAGTGGAACCTTTCCCCAGAGGATTAACTACCGGATGTCCAGGAAGGAAAGGAGCGAGGTGCGATTTAACCCCAATAGGACCCATTCCAGGTCCACCTCCACCATGTGGAATACAAAACGTTTTATGTAAATTCAAATGCGATACATCGCTTCCGTAATCCCCAGGTCTACATAAACCAACTTGAGCATTCATATTGGCTCCATCCAAATAAACCTGGCCCCCATGTTTATGAATAATATCGCACACGTCAGCTACAGTTTCTTCAAAAACCCCATTCGTAGAAGGATACGTTATCATCAAGCAAGATAATCTGTTCCTAAATTTCTCCGCCTTTTCCTTTAAATCGTTCATGTCAATAGAACCATCCTGACGCACCCTAATAGGCTCAACCCTCATCCCGGCCATTTGTGCGCTAGCAGGATTTGTCCCGTGCGCACTTACCGGAATTAAACAAACGTCCCTGTGCTTGTCACCTTTAGCTTCATGATAACATTGAATCGCTCGCAAGCCGGCGTATTCGCCCTGAGCTCCACTATTCGGTTGAAAACTAATTTTATCGTACCCCGTTATAGCGCACAAATCACGTTCCAATTCCGCAAACAATTGGTGATAGCCCAAAGTTTGCTCCAACGGCGCAAAGGGATGAATATCCGTGATATGCTTAAACGAGCAAGGCATCATCTCGGTCGTTGAATTTAATTTCATCGTACAAGATCCCAGAGGAATCATTGAATGCACAAGGGAAATATCCTTGTTTTCCAATATTTTCATATAACGCACTAGTCTTGTTTCCGAATGGTGGGAATTGAAAACATGATGGGTTAAATAAGGCGACGTCCTATTAAAACTAGTGCGCGCTATAGCATCCTTACGAACGTCATCAGGATTATCTGCAATAACCCCAGCCGTTTGAGAAGACCCGAACACGTAAAACAAATCGTCTAAATCTTCCATCGTCGTAGTTTCATCCAACGAAACACCAATCGCACCATCATCAAAATAACGAACATTTATTTTCTTTTCGTGAGCTCTAGTTTCAACCTCTTCAGCTCCAATTTTTGGCTCTATACGTAAAGTATCAAAAAATACCTGATTAGTTAACTTATTCCCATCTTTCTCTAAACCATGTTTGAGTATCTGCAATTAATCGTTTAAGCGTTGGAAAAAATGTTGGAAAAGCAAAACTTACGAGTGTTAAATGATGAACTTTAGTGGCGATATCTTTAAGCCCTTCGGGTCCATGATAAACCGCGAACATAGCAGACATATTAGCCAATAAAGCTTGGGCCGTGCAAATATTGCTGGTCGCTTTATCGCGCCTGATGTGCTGCTCGCGAGTTTGCAATGCCAGGCGATAAGCATCTCTGCCATTAGCGTCTCTAGTGACCCCAATCATACGTCCAGGCATCAACCGCACATAATTCTGGTTGCAAGCAAAAAAACCGGCGTGGGGACCACCATAACCCAAAGGAACCCCGAATCTCTGCGAAGTACCCACAGCAATATCCACTCCGAATTCTGCAGGGGGTCTCAAAAGCGTCAAACTCAACAAATCTGTAGCGCAACAAACCATAGTCCCATTTTTATGCGCATCCTTTGTTAAATCAGTAAAGTCCAGGACATTCCCCTCCGTATCGGGGTACTGAAACAAAATCCCCGCAACATCCCTGTTCGAAAAATCAGCTTCCATAATATTAATAACGTCCACCCCTAAAGCTAGAGACTTTAACCGCGTTTCCACCACAGAAATAGTCTGCGGGTGCAGCTTATCAGAAATCAACATCCTTCTCCGCTTATTTTGCCTAAAACATAAGGAGAGTGCCTCAGCCGCCGCGGTACCTTCATCAAGCAACGAGGCGTTCGCCACATCCAGCCCAGTAAGCTCTGAAACCATCGTTTGGTAATTTAATAAACCTTCCAATCTTCCTTGCGCAACTTCTGGCTGATACGGTGTGTACTGCGTCGTCCATCCAGGATTTTCGAAAATGTTACGCATTATCGTATGAGGAACGCAGCAATTGTGGTAACCCATTCCTATATAACTCCGCCATATTTGATTACGTTCGGATACTTTCCGAATTCGGTTGATTAACTCGTACTCGCCTGAAATTAATTAGACCCCCTATAGCTTTGACTTTACGACCTGTCTACTTGATAAGATTTTATTAAAGTCATTCATGATTGATTACAAAATCGGGATAAGTACCAAGAAAAATAGTTTATAATGGTTTTAGTTTTTATGAAAATTTTAAATTTGAAACTTACTTGTTGGTTCTTCGATCTCCAATTCGTTGTTAAGTTTAATATTTTTTGGTACCGCATTATCTGTCAATTCATCCAAACTCTGAAAAAATTTTTATAGAAATAGAATCACCTAGTAATTTTGATGAGTGTAGATACCTTATATCCTAAAAGATCCAACATTGCAACGACTTCAGTTTTTCTTGGACCAATGTGCCTGCTGGGAAAGTCATCTTTTCTAGGAAAAAGTGCTTCTTTGGGCTTAGCAGCACTGCTCATGTACCTTATTAGAGCATTATTAGTTTTTGGAAATACGGGGCGAATTCTGGAAAAACTCCGGTACATTTTTCTTAGCGAAAATTTTTGAGCGCTCTTTTAAAAACAGTGGTGAAGAGCAAATTCATTACTACGATTTTCGCTCCAAGATTAATTTTAAGAAATACATTATTTATGTCAGAGGCCAGTGATAAGATTTGATAGTGTTTAGCGTTACAAAATTATTTTTTAACCCAATCAAGCGATTAAACATTTACGTCATTTACCTTTTTATAATAAAATTGATTGCATTTTGTAAGCTTGTAATTTTAACGTATTTAAAAAAGGCCTTAATAATGGTTATTTCTCTATTTTTGAACTTTGAAAAAAATAAACAGCAACCAAATATACATATTAAAGTTAGTTTAGTCATAGACTTAAATGTAAGGTTGGTTGTTTAATTACCTTGTAATTTTAAAAAAAAACTAATTTTTAAACATTTTATTATAATTTATTTGCTTCAATATCTTAATTTATTAACAACAACAACAATAAGTAAAAAAATATACATATTACAATATAAAAATTAATCAATCAGGCAGATAAAATCTGGTTTAAGATTGCATGATTAATGTAAAATAAAAAAAGATAAAAATTAAAGTATATAGGAAGAATTATATATGAATAATGAATATAGAAAAAAAAAATGAAACGTTAGATTCTTCTTCTATTTAAAATTAAGTCATGTACGTAAACTTTTTAATTTTACAATTGATTTTTCTTTCCTGATAACATCTGGTAAATTATTGAAGTCCTTAAATGCATTGAAGTTTATAATACATTTCCCATATTTGTTCTTGGATTATCCAAATGAATTTTATTTAATTTATAATTTATATTATGTTTTTGTTTATTATGTACGATTTTATGAGCCAAAATACAATATATATATCTAATAAATTTAAATTGGAATCTCAAATTCATCATAATTAAAATCATGATTGGTAGAAATTATATGTTCCGCAAAATTTGATTTATTTGGATGATTCAATCTAATTGCTGATAAATGTTCCTTAAATCTAATTTCAAAATTCCTCTTTGTTTTAGATTATTGTTTTGTCTGACGATGCCGATAAGGCGAAACATGTAACAAAGTTAGGGTGACCAACCGTCCGGATTTCCGAGGACATGTCTTTTTTAGGGTGTCCTCCTACGTCCTCGCGGGTTTTTTTATATTGTCCTAGTTTCGTATATTTAACGAAGGAAAATGAAAAATGCGATTTTTAACGTTTTTTTGTTGTGAGCTTTGAACATTACTGTGATTTTTTTGTATATTTTTTGTGGAAAATAAATGAGTTTTAATGTCCTCGTTTTGTCCTCTTTTACAAAATAGAAAGTGTCCTCGTTTTGCCCTCTTTTACAAAATGGGAATTGTCCTAGTTTTCTCGTCCTTTGTCCTAGTTGTTCTGAAAAATAATTGGTCACCCTAAACAAAGTGAATAAATAAAGGTGGATTTAAAAGAATTATTTAATTATTCTATTAATATAATTAACAATTCACATCATCAATCAATGTTTATTCTTAAATATTATATATTTTATTATAAAACAAATTATAGAATAAATTTTTAAGAGTTCAACCAAGACAGTGTTAAATGTTTAACTTGTCCTTCTTTAACAGTGGATAGTACGACTTGCTTTTTAACCGAAGACCCCAGGCGACCCCAAGCCACAAGTTCCCTTAAACTAATTTTTTCTGATTGGTTTAAACAGTGGATGATGAACGAGGCGTGGTAAATTAAGGGATGTCCTTTATATCCAAGATAATTCCCTCCGAATTGATTTCCTCGAGTTAAATACAACCTCCGATCCCATAAATCTTGAAATATCTCACAAAATCTTGTATTTAAATTTGTTAAAGCTTTAAATTGATTTAAAGTTATCGTATTTATAGATCTTTCCTTTTTAAGTTCTTCGGGAATTTGAGTTAAAACCGGCCAAATCATATTATCCGATTTAATTTCTTCCACAGCTTTATCAACCACTTCATCAAGTATTTCAACCGCCGACCTTAAATCGCCTTTTTTTCTTTTCCCTGCAACAATATTGTTGATATAACTTTCTAGTTGATCTTTTTTTAAGGTTTTATGCATAGCTTTTTCGGCCTCCAAAAGTTTCTTTTCTATGCCATTAAAGTAGTCAACGTGCAATTCTGAAACCTCTTGTTCATATTGAACTAAAACGGCTAAATTTCTACTAATTAATGAAAAAACCTCTTCCGGCAGCAACTTTAAAGGCAAAGCTGGAGCGGTTTGATAACGTAAGCCTAAAAACTCTCCAACAATTCTGTTGTGCCTTAATAATGTCCATGCTTTAACATCAAAAACAAAAACATTTCCGTTTTGATAAACTAATTCAATTATTCCTTTGTATTCAATTGTTTTTGTGCTGTTATCTTGGGTAAAACGGTCCTGCTCACAAGCCAACAACATTCTTCAATAAAAGTTCTCCTTCTTCTTAATTCGCTCTTCTCGAAGCCCTGGTGACCAGTTCAATAAAAGTTAATGGAAATATGGATAATATTCTCTTATTTAAAATAATTTAAGGTTAGGATTCTTAACGGTTACGGGCGTTTAAATTTCGTTTTAAGTAAACTTTCTGTAAAAGTACGTTCCACAAAGCACTCACAACGACCATGCCCACTATAGAGTTCTAGCGTAGGGTATTTTTTTATCATCACTGCTCTTAAAGTGGAAGAGATAGAACAATGAATCTTTTTTAATAGAGAGAGTTTACTGTGAAGTTTTACGGAGGTACAAAAAATGGTATAACCCATAGGAAGATCGCTTAGCTTGAATCGCCAATGGTCGCAATATTTCAGTTGTGTCTGATGGATACCTCAAGAACGCAGCGAAGAAAAGTACCAAGAGTTCAGAAAGGTCAGGAACTCACAGAGTTTTCTAGACATGGTGTTTATTGTATGTGTCGTTATTGTAGAAGAGGACACAGATCTTCTGGTTCTAGTCAGAAGTTTGTCCCCGGGAGTGGAAAACATTAATTTTCAGAAAACTGGGTAAAATGATATTGATTGCAGTGGTATACTGTACTCCACGAGTACAATTAAGCACAGTTCTACTGATCCAACTATTTTCCTCAATGCGTTCAGAGGTTGTGATACCAGATCCGGTCTTTTCGGGTATATATGGTATGGGAATAAATTAATTTGTCCCAACTTTGAGAATTCTCCAAAGTTACAAGAAAGTTTATGAATTACTACCAAGTTGGGAGTTACAAAAAATTCGGTGGAATGGAGCAGGATATCCTCACTTAAAAATTTTTATATCAAATAAAGAATAGCAATAATCTTCTATAGTAGGACCGGCCAGCAAACAGGAATTCCAACCTAGCTGACATTGAATGAAATCACCGAGCTATTAGCAACCATTCGCAAACACGAGATCACACGAAATTTGAAAGAAACAGTCGTGTTTATTTCCATTACATTTGAATGTTTAAACAAAAGTCAATTTTCTTTTATCGCTGTTAATCTGCGCTTTGCGCCTTTTTACCTTTCATAAGATTCTCCAGGAAATTTATAAAATTTTATATCTCTGTTTGTATTGAAATAGTTTTTTTGGCATCCAACAACAGGACAAGAAGTATGAGATGCTCTCTTATTGTTATTTGTAGTATTCGTAACAAGAATTTTGAATAAATTCACAAAACTTTAAATTCAAATATTTGACGTCCCTGTATTTTTTGCAAATTACTGCCGCAGGGGGCGCTGCAGTAAAATTCGCTCGTCGCCTATAATATAATATAATTTTTCTTCAAACGTCATTAAGACCAATCCTCCTTTCGTGACGTCGTAGGAATCGCAAATAGCGAAAACTGATTATTTGCACTCAAATTTCAATATTTTGATAGTAAAAATCATTCATATGATTTTGGGACTGTATTGGGCACTAATCCACTAAGGGCGCGTTCCACTAAAGACTCGCAATGCCCACGACGACCGAAAAGTCGTTCCACATACGACCGCGGTTATTTCTTTCGTGCATAAAAACGTCATCGATGGCGACCGCAAGAAGCTCACAACGACCGTATTTATTCGTGGGTTTCTGTGGTCGTTTGTTGTATGGTGACATTTTGAGCTACTGGAATGGGAAAATTTTGCGGTCGTAGTCGTGGGCTTTAGTTTTCTTAGTTAATGTCTCGAACAGCCTCAATACGAAAGCTAGGCTAGCCATAGTCATTTCAAAGCGAAAATTTAGTGTTCATTAGTGGAACGCACCCTAAGGCACACCCCCACTCTCTGTGCAGGAGCGCTTACAGCTTCCACGCTTAAGCAAAATTTACCTTTAAAAAGTCCCCTGTAACTTTGTTAATAATAAACAAAAAAAAATGAAATTTTGCACATACTAAGTTGAATATATGCTCCTACGAACGGACAGACTCTTTTTTTTGATATTTTGATTTATAGTCTCTTTAATTGTGTGTAAAATTAACACTTATCTAACATAATTTTAACTTATTCAAAAATTAAGTCTGTCCGTTCGAAAGGTTGACGAATGTACTTTACTATAAAAAGAAGAAAATGAAAAAAATATTAAGAAATAACGCGTCCAAGGGTCCCTAAGCAAACGTCTAAAAATGCACTGGGATGATTGCTCTTAAAGTACAGTCTTCTGTGACGTTTGACAGGCTTTAGTTTAGAATGTCACTTTTTATATTCGTTGATTCTCTGGTCACTTATTTGTACTGCCTAGGAGTAGAAAGTAGAAATGTATCCGCGGTACTCGCAAAGCTCGTCCCTCAAACCTACATGCTCGCCACAAAAAGTATATCTTTTTCTCCTAATACAACAATATATGTACTAATAAACTTGAAATTTACTTTTACTCCACTACTCAGTTCATAAAAATTCAGTCAGAGGGCGACTAGATTCTAATAATTGCCAATAGGTTGTGCGCATGCACATGACTGATGTAAATTACCCGCGAAAAGTTTTATGGTTATGTCAGGTTCAAAGTCAGGTTATGTTTCATTTGGTTTCATTTCGCGTTTCATTTCCGTAATGTAAGTACATTAAATTTTATTCAGCATTTAAAAACACTTTACCTCATTAAAGAATGGCATCTTTTAAATTAAAATTTAATTATGGCTGCAAATTTCCAAATTGTGATAACAAATCCTATAATTTACCTAACAATAAAAGATTTTTTAAATTTCCCACCAATGATGTTATTTTAAATAAATGGCAAGAAGTTTGTAATTTAAACGATGTTAACTGTAAAAATTTTAAAATTTGCGAAGATCATTTTAACTCAACAGATTTTATTCCTCCATTAAATTTTAAACTAAAACCTGATTCCGTTCCAAAACTTGCTTTCTATGGCTTTGAAGTGGACAGAATTTCTAAATCTTGTATTAGGGACGATGCTCAAAAAGATGAAATTGTTGAGTGTAGTGAATTATCAAATGATAGTGTTTTCGTTGAGGATAATTCTCGGGATAATTGTAAAGTAGGAGTTGGTTTTCTTGAGGATAGAGATGATATAAGTGTAGGTCTTGATTCAGTTGATATCCCAAATAACATTGAAGGTGAGGTTGATTGTAGTAATTTTTCATCACTTTCTGAAAATGACGAGGAAGATAGTGTTTTTTTGAGGAAATTAAGTACTTCGAAGCGTAATTTGACTCCAAGGGAAGAAAAAGTGTATGCTATTTATCGGTCAACAACTAGTAAGGTTTGTACTCGGGTTTGTATGTAAAATAGTGTTTTATTAAATTCTATAAGTTATTAATACAGTATGTTTTAAAATAATTTAGTATAAATTTTAAAGCATCAAGTGAATATGCGGTTTTAAATTTTATTCTAAATTATTACTACAAAGTATTTGTACTGGAATCAACACGTAGTTTAAATTTCGCTGCATTCTAATCTGATTTTCTCCAAAGATCCACGATCGCTCACGATCTGGATTGGAGTGAATTGGCGTAAAACCACCTGATGTACTTCAGGTTGGTTAAAATTTGTTTCCTCGGATTTAAGCCTACTTTACATTGTATGAATTATCACATGACTAGTCTGGACTAGTCATATGATTTTGATTTTGTCACATATAAAATCACACAAACATTTTGGTTTATGATTTTTAAGATTATTAGTTTACACTAAAACATGTGACCGCTTTATGTGATTACTTGTGACTTGTGTAGTACATATTGAAGGTTTCATGGAAAAGGGGTGTATGAGCCAATTTCAAAATTTTATCGGAACAACAGAAAGCCTCTGAAAATTTAATATTAAACATTCTGCTTATCCTCCTCAATGATTTTTGGGATATCATTAATGAAAATTATTAACATCACAGGCCCTGTGGCAACCCCATAACAACATCCAATGCCCCGACCGCACCTTGCCAGATTTTATAGGAAGTTCAATAGTTTATTTTCTTCTTTCGAAATAAGTTTTAAACCAATTATAGGCATTACCTTGAACTCCATAAAGTCAAAAGTGTTGGACATTTCAGAAAGATCCCACAGGACATTTTGCCTCCGTCCAATGCCGTAAGAACTTCATTTACAAAATCAAAAATTGATGTTTCAGTATGTCTTTTTAAAAATCCATGTTGGCTACCCGAGAATAACTGATGTCTTTCAAAAAAATTTACTAATTGTCTTGCCAATGCTGTTTCAAAAATCTTTGAGAAACTAGATAGGATACTAATAGGCCTTCACTATACAGTTCTTATCACCCTTTTTGTATAATGGAATTATTTTTGCACAGACCCACGTTGAAGGAGTCATTGATTAGAGTTGCAAGAGGAGATGCGATTCCTCGGATGCAACCTTTTATTACATTCATAGGTACCTACCTCATCAAGTCCCGAGCTTTTTTTATTCTTTATACAGTCAACAATATCAATAACATATTGTTCTGAAACATGGTTCAGAAAAATGGACTTATCGAACATAGGTGGAAAATGCTATTTGTCACATTTGCATTGATATTATTAACTATACATGAAGCTGAATTATTGAAGTAGACATTAAAACTTACAGACTTCCACCTCTGTTCTGTATGATAAATCATACAATGTGAACGTAAAAATCTATGCTTATGATAAAATCAAATGAAAAATCATGTAAAAATCATACTATATAAACTAGCCTTTACAAGGCATTGATACTTCTAATGAGTATTATTATTCTGTGGTTTTCTACTGGGAGATAGACACATGTGCATATAAACATATCATAGCATGATCATTTGTTATTGTGGTTTGTAGTTGATTATTATAGTTATAACTCCTTTGGACAAAACCCAGAAATATTTAAAATTACAGAATCAAATGGACTCCCCTATAAATTTATCTGATGACGAAGAAGGCGGTAAAACAACAATCAATGCATCAAACTCTAAGGGTAATACAAAGTATTTCATCCTAATCTAATCTGAAACTAATCCCATTTTCTATACTTAGACGTAAAATCTGAAATTGAAGCAATTGAATCGGAAATAAAACTTCTGACAAGAAAACGAGATTCTCTAACATCACAAATAAGCAGATTAAAAGAAAAACATAAATCACTAAGTGAAAGCTATAACTTAAAAAAGGGATTATTTGTGGATGATTCTTACTCAAAAACTAACTTCACTTGGTCTACAAAGGTTCAAGAAATTCTAGAAAATGTGTTTAAACTCAAATCATTTCGTTCGAAACAATTAACTGCTATAAACTTAACTTTATCAAAAGAAGATGTTATACTTCTAATGCCTACAGGTGGAGGTAAAACGTTATGTTATCAATTGCCGGCAATTATGAATTCTGGCATGACTTTGGTTATTTCACCTTTGTTAGCTTTGATAGAAGATCAATTAATTAAGCTACGCGAGCTTAATATTAATGCCATGGCTATGTCTTCAGGAACGTCAAAAGAATCAAAGCTTAAAGGATTTCATTACATGACTAAAGGTGTAGGAGAGCCGATTAAAGTCATGTATGTTACTCCTGAGTGGTTGTCGAAGAGCAAAAAGTTTATGTCTTCACTTCAAAAATTACACGAAGCTAAGAAGCTCAACCAAATTGCTATTGGTAAGAAATATAATCAAACCAGATAACTTTAGTATATTATTGGGAATTTTAAAATTCCGCTAGCCCTCTTGTGGCAAAAATATGAACTTTTATATTCGGTACATACTTTTTTGATATAACGCATGGTACATGTGTGGTTTTTCCAAAATTAATAATTTTTCAAAATCATTTAAAAATATAGCAAGTTAATAATAGCTTTGTTACAACAACGAGTTTTCTGGTCTTAACTGCTTAACCAGCGTTAACTTTTTACCGTCCAAAGTTAATCTCACAAGATAGCGTTGTTGGTACATGATCCCATGAACGTCTAAATTCGGTTTACTTTAGTTTAGTTTAGTAACACAAACTTAGACTGTCCTACGGACCTCAGAGGTGGAAGTCTGTAAGCTATACGATACTTTTCGTACAACGAAAAAAATCGTTTGTTTACTAAGTTGCTTGGTGACCGATTTTCTATCACCCTTCCTTATGCACGTTTTGTATTTGTTGAAAGAAGACAAAATGCGTTACCTTAGCAACATATTCAACAAACGATTTTTTTCGTTGTACGAAAACAATCGTATAGCTTACAGACTTCCACCTCTGAGGTGGAAGTCTGTAAGCCATACGAAACTTTTCGTACAACGAAAAAAATCGTTTGTTTACTAAGTTGCTTGGTGACCGATTTTCTATCACCCTTCCTTATGCACGTTTTGTATTTGTTGAAAGAAGAAAAAATACGTTACCTTAGCAACATATTCAACAAACGGTTTTTTCGTTGTACGAAAACTATCGTATAGCTTACAGACTTCCACCTCAGGTCTCTGATGGAACGTATTTTATCAATTGCGCATGACCATGATCGTCAATGTACGGTTTTTCTAGCTGTTGGAACTAACCTATTAGTTTTGAGTGGGATTGAAATTATGTTTTTTTTTGTTTTGTCATAGAAAAAAACTTTTTCACTATTTTTTTACTTTTTTTCGTATTCCTTCCACCAGCAAAATTTCACCCACCTAAGACAAAATCTCTTTACTTATTTTAGATGAAGTTCACTGTTGTTCGCAATGGGGACATGATTTTAGGCCTGATTATAAGTTTTTGGGGCTTTTAAAAGGAATGTTTCCCGATGTTCCTATTTTAGGAGTCACAGCAACTGCAACTACGGCAGTTTTGTTGGATATTCAGGATATGTTGGATATACAGGGATGTAAAATTGTTCGGGACAGATTTGATAGACCAAATTTACATTACAAGGTAAAAAGATGTTCAGTTCAACAATATGTGTATTTTTTTTTTTTTATTTATTCAATGCACCATCAAACTTTCCTTCTCTACTAAAAATGCTATCCTTTTTTTTCTTGCTTATAATAAATGATCTTATTTTATTTTGATCTTTCACCACCCTTCACGTGTTTTGGGCTGTGCTAAATACTCATCAGAGCGCGTAGGGGGTATTCTAATCGGCTATTTTAATTTTTATATCGTCTACTGCTCAGAACGCTTTCTGGGTAAATTAACAAAACCCACAAGATATGACGGTGAAAATCGACATGCACGATGTTTGTGGGTAAAGAATTGTACACGTACAGAGCATTTAGCAAAGTCCAAAACGCGTTGTCGGTATAAATGTCGGCCACTGGCCGAATTCGGCAATTGAGTCCGATATAAAAAAGAATTTGTTTTTACAAACGCCCGGCGCATTCGCCACATGTGACGTCGCTGCTTTTATTTTAACCCTCCTCGAAAGCACTTCAATATTTTTATTCAAAAATAATGCTAAAAACTAAATAATTGAACTAAAATCCGTTACATTATTAACTCTTACCTTTAACCTACTATTGACATGAAGAGTCATGGTACCGATTAAACTGAAACACTACTGTTTACCCTAATCCTAATGTTCTAGTCTCTAGTCTACTTATTAGTTCATCCAGCAAGCCTCAAAACTTAAGGCTCTCCTTTTTTCCTGGTTTAGTAATTAAGTGTGGGAAACTTGTGATAATTGAAAATGAGTTTTCAACTTGTTTAAATTTTATAGGTAGTTCCTAAACAAGATAAATTGGAAGATAATGCTGAGTACCTTATGAGGTTACTTAAGACAAAGTTTGAAAATAAAGTAGGAATAATTTACACTACAACAATTAAAGACTGTGAAACTCTTACGAAAGTATTACGAGAAAAAGGTTTATCCGTGCAACCTTATCACGCCGATTTAGCTGATGAAGTAAAGACAAAGATTCACAGAAAATGGATAGATAATAAATTACAAGCAGTTATAGCTACTGTTGCTTTTGGAATGGGGATAGGTAAATGATTAAACAAATTTTTATTAATTAAATTTCATGATTTTGTTCTTAGATAAGTTAAATGTGCATTTTGTGATACATTATGCAGTACCTAAAAGCATGGAAACTTTGTATCAAGAAGCTGGGAGAGCAGGAAGAGACGGGAAGTATGCCCAATGTATAGTAATGTACAAATTAGGAGATTATTTAAAAAATAGTGGATATGCCCGATCCAAAACAGAAGTTAAGAACGCCTTGTCTGTTTTAGAGTATTGCTTAAATCTTGAAACGTAAGTCGTCATACAACATTTATGAATTAAATGACCTCAGAAGTAGGTTAGTTGCCATCACATTGTCATGGTTAACATTTAGTTGTTATCGAGGTTACGTGCTTTGCACTGACCTACTTATGACGTCATTTTTAGCGAATTAATTTGAATCGTAAAAATAACATGATTGGTATTATAAAGTGTTGCATACTTTCGAGATTCCACTTATTTTGTTTTCATCAAAAAAATTATTTTTTTAGGTGCCGTCATCAATTAATAGGTGTTCACTTTGAGGATACAGAAATTCCGCCTTGTAAAGAAACGTGCGACAACTGCTTTTCAAGCAAAAAACTTAAAAAATATGACGCCAAATCCGCATGTGAGGATATTTATAAAATAATCGATCACGGCTTAGCTTCAGACACTAATTTGACTCTTTCTAAATTAGTTGATTTATGGTTGAATCCTAAAATTAAAATCAAGAAGCCCAGTATTAGCAGAAGACAAGCAGAGAATATTATAGGAAATTTATTAATAAAAAAATGTATACGGGAAGAGAAGAGTTACACAGCTTACTCTGTCAATTGTTATTTACGTAAGAATAGTTTAAGTGAAACAATTGTGATAACTTTAAAGGACGAGAATGAGTTCAATAATTATTTACAAAGCTACAATAAAAAAAGAAAAGTTAAAGACGAACATGATAGTGTCCTAAATAAAAAAATTAATTCTACGATTAGCATAGATTAAATTTTTATAAGAGTTCATTAATTTATTCTACATATGTATGTATTTATTTCAATAAAGTACTTATACCAAGTCGAAAATTTGTTATAATTTAGCTTTCTCTCTGCTTTAAAATGGGTTGTCACAATAAAATAAAATTTTATGGTTTAAAAACGTCTATATTTACAACAGTTTAGTAATACATTTATGTACAATAATTTACTAAAAAATAATAAGATATTTACTAATGGACCATGTTTTTAATCTTCAAATTTAGTTAACGTTCTAGTAAGGATAATAAATAAAAATATTCCATACACAATCAAACCCAATTTAAGGGGTACCCTTAAAAGATAAATCGGATTAAAATAATACTTAATCACAAAATCATCATAATGGTCTTCAACTATTGAATTTGCAGTCAAAACAACGGTGGGTCGACCATAAGATGAAAGTAAAGTTAAAGTATTCTCATCTTTTTCTTGTTTTAAATAGAATGAAGGAACATAAATATAATAATAATGCGAATTCTCTGGTAATATAAGTTTTGTTTTTAAATTATCAATTATGACATCACCAAGTACATGATCCACGATGGGCATTTCAAGCCTATAGTTGTAAGTATCGATTTTCTTTAAATATCCATAGCAGGGCAATGAGTATTTTATTGTGTACTTTGTTTTCCAACCCCCATAAAGAGGATATCTTGTTTTAAATTTGAATGTTTTGTAAGAAATATAATTGATGATACTCCAATCGTATTTAGCACCTAGTTCGTCATAAACTTGCACATTTTCGGCTAGCAGTGGAAGGCTTGTGTAGATCCACTTGTCTAAAATTGAAGGTTTGAATGGTCCATAAACTTTTGCACCTAAAATAATTTAGAAACAAAAAAATTAAAGCTATAAAAAAACCAGGAATTGAAAAATTAAATTACCTGTATTTTTAATTTCAATTTCTTCAGTTATAATAATTTTTCCAAAATGTGAAACATCGATAACCCTTTCCAAATTTAAAACGTGTAAAAGCGGTTTATTGAAAATGTAAGAAATTATAATTTCGTCAAAGGAATATGGTTTTAAGTTTTTAAAGTGGTAATATGATGAATTTGTTTTTTCTGGAGAAATAATTCGAACATTGTGATTATTGCCGTAGTAATAAGAAACAGAACTTTTCTTAGTTTTATAAATCGAGCAATATTTTGTATTACCGGTGTACCGGACTAAATCAGGATCATCAAATTTCTTTTTTGCATAAAATGGTGTTACCTTATTAACATGCGTTTCTTGAACGCCTAGCAAAATTTTTTCACCTACCATAAAACTATTGGGGTATGTTACGTTGAAAGCTATATAATCTGTGTTATTGTATGAAATTAAAGCTTTGGTAAAATTTAGATTCCTCCCATTTAAATCTAAGAACTTTATGTAGAAATCTTTTACATTACGATCAATCAAGTAGGTATAATTGTTTGTGTCATCATTTTTAACAAACGTTATGTCTGTGTAAACTTTTATCAGCTGTGTATCTAAACGCACATTTCTTTCCACAAAAACGTTAAGTAATTCTGGTTTTGATTGTATGATCACATGAAATAAAGTCAGCGCAATTAAAAACATTTTTGATAAAGCCATTTTTGTTACAATTGCATCATCTATTAAAAATGACAGCAGATAACTCTTGATTATTGGGATGAACAAGAGTTCTTGATTTTATAACAAAAAATGTAAACAATTGCTATTATGAGTATTTTTAAGGAAAATTTATTGTGTTCAAAAGTAACTTTGATAAATATTTGTTGAGAAAAATGTCGATGAACTTAAAACTGGATGTACAGGTAAATTATTTAAAATTAAATTTTATTCTTACCTAATAATTCCTAAACAAGAAGTGTAGACTTTGGGGTAAGCTTGCGAAGAATGATAAAAATAGTAGTGAAAAATTTCGCTTGTACCACTCCACGTTGTATTTCATATGACAGCTCCAATTTTGGTCCAAGAACTTCTTATAAAACTCACTCATTTCATCAGCCGTCAGGGCATTATTATCTGAACAATTACTTTTAAAGTTTTTAACATAAACTGCCTTTTCCTGAAAGTTATGAAATGTTAAAATTGTGAAATTAAATTTTAATTAGATCACTGGGCATGCGCCTACAACCTTTATGTTTTGTTATATTGCCCTTTTCCTCCTTAATACATTTACATTTATTTATGATTTTAATAGATTTACAACTAGCACTGTTAAAATGTATCTTCAAAAATTCAAATATCAACCTGATTTCAAATTTAACTCCTTACATTTATCGGTTACCCACATAAAGCTTGAAAATTCAGTGCATTACGGTTAATCGAACCACATCGTGACCCTAAGCTTTTGGTCTGATAAAGCTCCGGGTCCAAAAAACCAAAGATGCATTCTATTCATTGAATGGGATCGGATCTTTATATGTTTGTACAAATAGTCGGCAATTAAGCAGACTATGTGTAACCAAATGATTTGATTTGATTCTGATTTAGGATTGTATGTGTATAAAAAAATTGTGCCCTGAAATTTTTTTGTTTTCGAATAAAAACAAAATCTGAAAAAGGGACATTTTTCTCTAATTTTTTGACCCAGAGTTTGATTTCCAATGAACTTTTTGTATACCATTACTGAGAACTATCTATTTTATTTTAATATTATAAAAATCAAAATTTTGCCAATTAAATTTAAAAATGAATGCATTTAATTGTGTAACTTCAGTATGGTAAAAATTTATTATTTCATTAAACAAATAACAAAATTATGGCCAAACTGTTGATTCTTCGTAGCAGTAGGTTTTAAATTTAAAATTTCAAATAAACCAAAAAAATAGAAAAATAATTAAAATTTTTATGTTAATTTTTTAAATCATAGAATTTGTAATTTTTTAAAATTTAAGAGAAATAATTTTTCAAGTAAATCCTCCCAAAATACCCTGGAATGAGAGTCTAAGTCTTAGGAAAAACTTTCAGCCCGACCATTTTTAATAAATTTTCTCCTATACAGGGTGTCCAACAAAAATCATTAAATTTATGAAATTTTAAAATGGCTATAACTTTTTAAGGAGTCAAAATGTTCAGAATGACATTAAGTATCTAAAAAAAAAATTTGCTGGAAAAAAAGTGAGACACCCTGTATAATAGAAATTTATGGTATAAATTTACAAAATAAATAGTTTTTCAAACAGGGTAGTATAAACATTTGAGAAATAAACTAATAAGCATTCAACAAATTAAATACCTTTATAAATCTCGTGTTATGCTCTGCCCAAAACTTTTGATTCCAAGCATGCGTTTCATCTTGAAGATTTCTTAACTTTTCTTGTAAATAAGTTTGATTTAAATGTTGCTTGCGGATTATTGGGCGTAGATTAGAAATGGGATCGGGTGGCCCTATCATATCCACACTTTTTCCTTCGTTAACCACAATAACAGGCACCTCTAAAACTTTTTCAATAAAAACTGCTTCACTCGATCTCGTGGTGTGTGAAACAGATACTATATTAGAACCCTATAATTAAAAAATTAAATCAGCAAGACTTATAATTTAATAAAATCGATTTTAAAATTTCTAAAAATTAAAACTACTTACCAGTTTTGCATAACGATTAATATTTAAGAGTTTGCAACTATTTTTGTACATATTTTTGAATTATTATTCAAAAAACTTGCAAAAACTGTATTTTAAAGGTGACATAACCACAACATAACCTTGCTTAAACCGAACACCATAGAACAATAATTTTAAAGAACTTTCTAAACTGTGTTTTAACAACTTTTGTATAGATGGCGCTGTAAGATTTGCGTTTTGCTGCCATCTACATGTTAGGAATCGAAGTTGGTATTTTAAACGCGTTTACGCATCTGCGGGTCTTTCATCTTTCTTGTTACAAGAGAAAGATTGGATGCTGTCGGTTGGCGCCTTGGTTCACACACCGACGCGAGCAGTAGCCGAACAATAAATTCGGTGTTGCCTTTTATTAGCCTTTTATAATGGTATGCGGTATGCGATGATGCGATGTGAAAAGTAGTGAAGGGCAGAACGCCTAGCGTCCGCCATTTTGATATTTCTATGCGTCACTCGAGGCAAACGATAAACATGAATTTGAACCAAGTTAATATAGTTGTTTGACGGAAAATACTTTAAAAATATTATAAATTGTGATTTTCTAAACGTAAGAAGTGTGTGTTTATTAGCGGATGGGTGCAGATTACGTGGATAAAGTTTGATTTCATTATGGTAAGTCTCTCCTCGACCAAACTAAAATGGCGTAGGTTCCAAGCTCACCTCCTTTGTCTCGATTTAAAAAATATTAATTTAATCGCCTTTTTTGGGCTTTATACTCAAGTAAACACATTAATTAAAGATTTTTGTTTTAATATTTATTCATGAATTTTTTTTTTTTCGTAATTAAATTTTCTAACCAAGTTATTGATTTGTTTGATTCTAAGTATTGCACTATGTTTTTAAACTTTTCTATGTTTATTTAGGTTTGTTTCTTTTTTCAGAGTTTATCCTTTTTGCGATGGGATAAACAAACCTTATAACCTTATTATAGTAGGCGATGAGCGATGAAACTCTGGGGGCAGGACAAGGTGCCTTGCCCCCAAGAGAGGGTATACGGCAGGCAACTACTCGTGTCACTCAAGTGGGCAGCGGACAGTATCTTCTTACCACTCAAACCACTCCAAGTTCATTTACTCAGGTCAGTCTTTATAACAAACGTTTAATTAAAAAATTAGCTTGTTTCGGAATAATCGAAAAAGTCTGTATTGTAATATCTCACTGTAGGTAAAGAGTTTTACTCAAATCGGTACTCCCCAATAGTGACAGATAAGATATACCTATTAACTGATGATGCCCTTTTCAAGATATAAATTAATTGATTTCGTTTCTACCCTGTATATTTTTCGAGAAATCGACCTTTTTCTAAAATTTCTAGACTAAATTTGAGTGCAAAGTAGGATTTTGCAAAACTCAAACGAAAAGGCCCTTTTCAAAAACATAAAAATTTGGTTTAATTAGTAAATCGTTTTTTCAGAATTTATTATTTAAATTTTATACCAGAAACATGTAGCAGCTAGATGCATTTTAAAAAATATTTGATATAAATCGGTCTATTAGTTTTCCCATAATAAAATTGCAATGTATTTTCTAAAATTTTCGCACAAATGCGGCCCTGGAAAGTTCATTTGAAGACTTGTTTTATTAGAATATTCGTAAAAAACAATTCATTCCTAAAATTTTGAGCTCTTAACCAGTTTTGTATCCTGAATAGTTTTCGAGAAATTTACTTTCTTTCTGAAAATTTTAAAATTTCAGAAGTCAACCAAAAGTGATAACATAATTTCGCGTTCCAAAAAATATAAAACTTTGGTTTAATTAGTAAATTTAAAGTTTTTTGAAGATTTCATTATTTACATAAGTATTTTCCAATTTTAGAATTTAATAATTTTCTAACTAAAATTTTAATTTATTTCCAATATTAATTAATGGATTGTGCGGCGTCATTTTGATCAATCTAATACCCTGCTGATGGAAAATCCTGAGTTTGCCACCAGTTTTTATTTTTACTTTTTATCCATAAATTATAATTTCCTCATAAACGGGAAAAATGTATTCACTCGAATGGAACAAGATTAAGGACTGGATAAATGATTCTTTATTTAACAGAAACTTCCTCATTGTAATTATTATTGGTTATATTATTTTTGTAGCCAGTAACAAATAGGAAGTATATTAGAAGAATAAGGGTGTGGATAAAGAAAGTCAATTTTTTTAATCCTCAATACTTATTCGTACAAATATTATAATTTTTTTAAACTAGATGTAGTCAAATACAAAACCAGGCAACGTTAGGTTGCCACTCTGACTGTTTTAAGATTTCCACATTTACAAAATCAGTGATAGAAAATGTGAATTTTCCATAACAACATAATGGACTCTTTCAAATTTTAAAAGATTTCAAAGTAAATGTTCCATACACAAAATTTAGATAAATTATTATTTGCAGATTGGAAGCACCAACTTAACAACACAGCAATGTGGAGTAACGCGAATTGTAAGTATAAGTCCTGCAAGATCAGGACAGATTTCACCTTTGAGGCCGAGCTTATCCAACCAATCAATAGTAGATGCTTTAAAAAAATCTCGACCTAATGCAAATGTACGACTGCAATTGTTTCCCACGGGGGAAACCATTGCTACATCAAGAACACCTCTTAAGCGCTCACTACCACCCACCCCCGAAAAAAAAGACAATTATGCAGCGAAATTGCAGAGAGTGATGAATCATAGAAATGTCCGTTCGAAAATCCTTAAAGAAAAGTATAATGATAATCTATTAGAGAGTTTTCATTTAGATATGGGTGGCAATATATTAGATTTATATCAATTTGCAAAACGGCCAAAAACTCAACAATACATCAGCTATGTGAAAGAAAACTCGATAGATCCTAAAGATAACGTTCCTGAAGTTACTAATACCATTAAAGCAACAACAACCCCTGCAATTACAACTACAGCAACAACAGCTTCTCTACCATCAAAAAGCACAACACCCTTGGAAACAAACAGTATGGAAACCACTTTGGAAAATGCAATACCAAAAAATAGTACTAATAAAATTAAAACACCCAATACCCCATGTGTTAATGGTAGCAATCAAGAACAAATTGTAGAAAAAGCAAAACAAGAAGCTTACGTAGTCCAAAGAATTAACGATCTTCAAAAAGAAGGTCTTTGGAGTGAGAAACGGCTTCCTAAAGTACAAGAAATTCCCCGCATTAAAACCCATTGGGATTTCCTTTTAGAAGAAATGGTATGGCTAGCTGCTGATTTTGCACAGGAGCGAAAGTGGAAAAAAGCTGCTGCAAAAAAGTGTGCTAGGATGGTCCAAAAGTATTTCCAGGATAAAGCATTAGCGGCTCAAAGAGCTGAAAAAGCACATGAACAACATATTCGAAGATTAGCTGCTTTTTGTGCAAAGGAAATTAAAACTTTCTGGGGTAATGTTGAGAAATTGGTAGAGTATAAGCAAAATACCAGATTGGAGGAGAAGAGAAAAAAGGCTTTAGATCAACAGTTGAGTTTTATCGTTGACCAAACTGAGAAGTATTCGAGGTTACTAGCCGAAGGAATGAACAAGTATGAAAATACCCCAGTGGAAAGTCCTAATTCTATGGAAGTTGGAGATAAAACCATGTCTGATGGTAAGGTTTTTTTCTTTCTTAATAGTTTAATTTTTGAAACTTCAATTGATTTGTAATAAAACTTCTTTTAATAAAAATTAAACTAGTTACGTATTATTTTTATAACTAGTCAATAAAAAGAAGGATATTAGAAGGGTAAGGGTGTGGATAAAGAAACTTGATTTTTTTAAGCCTCAATACTTGTCCGTACAAATTTTCATATCACATTTGAACATGATGTTTTAAATTTATCAACAAGGTGGTAAACACTTCTTTTTGTATTTTAGATGAATTTAGGCCAAACAGTGAAGTTAGTAGTGATGATGAAGAAACCATAGAGCAGGAAGAAGCAGTAGGATCACAAGAACAGAGTGAAGAAATAGCAGCTTTAAAAAGAGAGTCTCAAATGGATTTGGAGGATTTCTTAAACGAGCTTCCTAAGGATTATTTAGAAAATAGGGATAAAATTAAATTAAGTGATGAAGAAAACTCGGTAAGTTAAAATGTTCTCTTAATTGAAGACAGTTTTTACAGTAATATTAATACTGTAGGATGATGAAATTGTTGAGAAAGCTAGTACAAAAGATGATGAAGAATTCAAAGTAGACTCAAGCAGTGATGATGATGAAGATACAATACAAGAACAAGAAACAGCAGAAGGGTCTCAAGACCATGAGGAGGAAATTAATGATTTAAATGCTGAAGCAGAAATGGATATTGAAGAACTTAGGAGAAAATATTCTGGGCTGCCGCCTTCTGTTGAAGATGAAGATTCTAGAATGTCAGCTGAAAGTACTTTAAATTCTGAAAATGATAATGATCTATCTGAATCACAAGATGAGACTGAGAATGATTTATCAGAGGAGGAGGAGGAAGTTAAGGATAGTACTGAAGTTGGCTTAAAATCGTTACTAGATGATTCTAAAGAGGGAGATGAAACAAAGACTGATAATAATACACTTATCAATGATGCCGCCGCTATTGCTGAAAGTATACAACCCAAAGGAAATACTTTGTCTTCCACACAAGTAAGTTTAATCTTGTTGGGTTAAAAAAATTAAAATCAATTTATTACATTTGATCAACGCAGTATTTGTTTTGTATTTAATTTTGTTTTTTTTAAAGGTTGTAACTCCAATCCCACATTTATTAAAATATCCATTGAGAGAGTATCAGCACATTGGTCTAGACTGGCTTGTAACAATGTTTGAAAGGAAATTAAATGGAATTTTAGCTGATGAAATGGGTCTTGGTAAAACCATCCAAACTATTGCGCTTTTAGCCCATTTAGCTTGCGAAAAAGGTAAACCACTTCAAAATTATTTCAATTTGAAATTAAACATTAATTTTTCTAGAAAATTGGGGACCTCATTTAATAGTAGTCCCAACATCTGTGATGCTCAACTGGGAAATGGAGTGTAAAAAATGGTGCCCAGCTTTCAAAATTTTGACCTACTACGGCTCGCAAAAAGAACGCAAATTAAAGCGGACTGGATGGACAAAACCTAATGCCTTCCACATATGTATAACATCCTACAAACTAGTCATTCAAGATCACCAAAGTTTCAGAAGAAAAAAGTGGAAATACTTAATTCTTGATGAAGCTCAGAATATTAAAAATTTTAAATCACAAAGGTGGCAGTTGCTGTTGAATTTTCAAACACAGCAGAGATTGTTACTTACAGGAACACCACTACAAAATAATTTAATGGAGTTGTGGTCACTCATGCACTTTTTAATGCCCAATGTTTTTCAATCACATCGAGAGTTCAAAGAGTGGTTTTCCAATCCTGTTACTGGAATGATTGAAGGAAATTCTGAATATAATGAAAATATTATTAAAAGGCTGCATAAGGTAAGATTTATCATAAAAATTATTCATTATTTGTATCTTCTTAGATAACTGATTAAATCTTATTTTAATTCAGTGATTCAAATATATTTTAAAGAGAAGAATATTAATTTGTGTGATTATGGGTGAGGAAAAGATGCATTCTTTATTTTATTCCTCAATTATAGTCTCCACATTTACTGTAAATCCAAAAATTCATGAACTTTATTCAAATTGCAATAGTGGGTGTCCAGAATTTTAAGATTTACTCTTGTTTTAGGTGCTTCGACCGTTTTTATTGCGTAGGTTAAAGTGTGAAGTGGAAAAGCAGATGCCAAGAAAATATGAGCATGTAGTTATGTGTAGATTATCAAAACGGCAGAGGTTTTTATATGATGATTACATGTCTCGAGCAAAGTGAGTTTCTGAATCAATTTAGAGGCCTTAAAAATTTTTTCATGGTGATTTTTTAGAACAAAAGAGGTTCTTGCAGGTGGAAATTTACTCCATGTTATTAATGTACTAATGCAATTAAGAAAAGTGTGCAATCACCCCAATTTATTTGAAGTCCGACCTACAGTTTCTCCATTTCGTTGTGAAGGTGTTATTGCTCATATTCCTTCAGTGATTTATTCTTTATTGGAATATGACATCTGGAATGTAAGAATTTATTTAATTTACTTCTCGAATAACTGATAAATTTTTAACTATTGTTTATTTAGTTTATTCCTGTAGAAGTATATTATTTTGTGTGATTATGGGTGAGGATAAAATGATTGTTTATTTTGATCCACAATGATAATCTCCACATTTCTTATAAAATTTATAATAAGATATGTTAATTTAAAAAATACTGAAGATATTTTTGTTTTAGCATGTCAACTTGGAGTCTTTGAATCTCGATTTCGTAAAATTAGAATTAAGCAATAGTTCATATCAATGTTACCGTTTACGTCAGTATTGCGCGCCTAGAAAGCTTATAGAAGAGTTGGATGTAATTTCTTCAGACCTATCACCTTTTTGTCCGCCTTCAAGATTAAGTCTAAAGGTTCATAGGCATAAACCAGTAAAAAGTGAGCCAGAATTGCCACCTAATCACTCCCAAAAAATGAAATTCCTGCCAACACCAAGGGGTAAAATTAAGCCAATCTTAGTGATTTGTCTAAAATTTATGTATTGATTTTTAGGTTTACAACTCACCAACTCTGCAAACCAAAACCTTAACACTTCAGTGAATCTTTCTACCGTGTTAAAACCTTCAGTTCCTGGTTATGCTCAATTAGTTCAAACTTCTACGGGAAAACACATATTGCTAACACCTACATGTAATCTTAATGCGAATAGTATAGGATTATCTAATACTACAACAGGTAACTAAAGTTTAAAACTTACTTTTTTATGCAACATTAGAACTTTTAATAATGATAATTAAAAAGAAAACTAAAAAAATATTGTTAGTTTGTTTATTTTTAATTGATATTTAATGATTATTAAATTTTCTTTTTTGTTGTTGTCACATCAAAACGGGTTTGTTTGATATATCCAAAAAGTGGATATTGAATAAATCAATTTATATTATTATTATCTTTATTTTCTATTCAAAAGACTAACTTTACATTACAAGCTTCTTGATTATCATCACACAGACATTATCAACATTGCTAATACATGGCAACAATGTCCTTTATTTTCTCTTTTCCAAGCTTACGATTTCAATAATTTTCTTAAAACTTCTAAAGTTCTCAATACCAAATTTTATACCAGAAACAAATTTGGACACAAACATTTTATTAGAATATTCGGAAAGAACAATTCATTCCTTAAATTTTGACCTCTTGACCATTTTCCTACCCCATATAGTTTTTAAGAAATTAAGTTTTTTTCTGAAAAATTTAAAATTTCTGGACTAAATTTGACTTGAAAGTGAGATTTTCAATATTCAAAAACCAAAAGCGATAACAATATTATTGTTTTTTTAGCTAAAAACTTAGTTAAAACCTTTTCCAAAAAATATAAGACTTTGGTTTAGTTAGCAAATTTAAAGTTTTTTGATTTCATTTCCCAAGTTTTAGATTTTAATAATTTTCTTGAAATCCGCAAAAGCTATCAATACCAAAAATTTTAATTTTTTGATCAATCTTATACCCTGCTTATGGAAAATCCTGGGGTTTCCATCAGCTTTTATTCATACTTTTTATCCATAAATTATAATTTCCTCCGAAACTGGAAAAATGTATTCACTCAAATGGAATAATATATTTAAGGATTGGATATATTTTAATCCCTAAACTATTCTTTATTTAACATAAACTTCCTCATTGTAATTTATACTGGTTACATTATTTTTGCAGTCAGTGACTAAGAGGAAGAATATTAGAAGAATAAGGGTGTGGATAAAGAAAGTCAATTTTTTTAAGCCTCAATACTTATTCGTACAAATTTTTTTAAACTAGCTGTAGAGAAATACAAAACAGACAACATTGCCACATTTACAAATTCAGTGATTAGTTTGTTAATTGTATTTAATGATTATTAAATATTATTTTCTTTTGTCGCATTAAAATGGGTTTGTTTGATATTTCCAAAAAGTGCATATTGGGGGCCCATAGATTGGAGTTCTTTCCTGCATTCTTTCTGTCATTTTTCCTATCATTTCATTTGCTATTTGCTGTGTTCAAAAGAAGTTATTTATTGAACTCTGAAGACTTGGTGCCAAAATAATTTTGAATATTTTGAACGACAGGATATCCATGGAAGGAAAGACTAAAAGGAAAAAATGACTGGAATAATTATCATTTCATGTGCAACTATCTTGCGTTCTTTCCTTCAGAATTTGACTTTCCCGTGTCTTTGGGTCGCTATTGAATAAATCAATTTATTTTCACTTTTCATTTCTTCCTTTTAATTAAAGTTTTTATTTTTAGTAATGACTTCAAGTGGTCAACGCTTAACTGTCTTTTCCAAACAACCTGTTCAAACATCAAATGCACCTGCTATGGCGAAAGCTGTTGTAAAAGTTCAACTAACCTCTATTTCACCAACATCGCCTATGGTAAATAATTATTTTAAATAATAAATGTATTAGCACCTTAATTTCTGTATTACGATAGTTATATGAATTTAAGTTCAAATTTTTTATTTTAGAATTCAGTACCGAATGAAAAGGAAGAAAAAAAAACTGTAGGAACAAAATTTATAGATAAATTATATACAAATACATCTTCAAAATCAAAAAGTTTGGATGTGCGATGGCCGTATGATTTTAATCAAGAAATTAACAACTGTGATTCTAAAGAAGATACTAAAAACCATAAACTTAGTAATATTGAGTCATTTGTGAGAATAAACAACACCAGATGTAATGCACTGCCTATTTATGGAAAAGATTTTATAGGGAAGATGGAAATGATGTCGCTCGCATCAAAAATACCATGGGTTAATGGTAGAAAGCATTGCTTAGACGTGCAATACAGTAAAAGTATAGGGACATGTCTTAGTGATATGATTTACACTCCTGATAAAATCGTGAACAACTTATCTGATATTTTTAATAGGTAATAATTATTATAATTGATAAAAGTAATACTTAATTTAATTTTGTTTGATTTTATAGGTATTTAGTTTATGTTCCTGCTGCACAAGCTCCAGAAGCAGTGATGCAAGTTTCTAATCCCGATCCAAGCATTTATTGGGGCCACGTTAATAAGAAAACCACGCTCGTTCAAGAATTAGCAGAACCTACCGAAATTCTTCACACAATTGCCACTTATATGACTACCCAATTCCCACATCCTAGGCTTATACAATATGACTGTGGAAAATTACAAACTTTAGATGTGCTTTTAAGAAAATTAAAATATGGAGGTCATAGAGTATTAATATTCACTCAAATGACAAAAATGTTGGATGTTTTAGAAGCGTTTTTAAATTTTCATGGACATATTTATTTAAGACTTGATGGATCTACTAAAATCGATCAGAGACAGGTAAATACATACATCAAATTAACAAGTGCTGGATATTTTAATTCTTACTTTTGTGATGTTTTACAACAAAATTTGTTTAAATGCATTGCCGATCAGTTGATAGTACAATACTATCATACTTTTGCATCAATGCAATATTAAAATCATCTTAAACTTACTCCTTTTAGAATAATGTTTATTCTTTAAGTTATTAATTTAAGATACATCATTTATTTCATTAAAATATAATGTAAATTTTAAAACTTACAGTGTAAATGAGTGTCTTATATTTTTAAATTTATAGATTCTTATGGAAAGATTCAATGGCGATACTAGAATATTTGTATTTATTTTATCAACAAGATCTGGTGGTGTTGGAGTTAATTTGACAGGGGCTGATACTGTGATATTTTATGATTCGGATTGGAATCCTACCATGGATGCACAAGCTCAAGACAGATGCCATCGGATAGGTCAAACCAGAGATGTACATATTTACAGGTACATAATTAATAAAAGAATAGTTGCCAAATCTAATAATTTTGAAATGCGTTGATACTTGCATTTTTGGTCAAAAAAAGAAATTTAAAAAAAGCCTGATCAGAAAAAAAATTATGATTAAAAGGGTAAGTATCGACGAATTTTAAAATCAACCACTTAAATTTGTTGAGTACCCACTTAAATAATTTAATGTACTGACTACTAAACAACTAATAATTTTTGTTTTTTTTTAAAGACTTGTGAGCGAAATGACCATTGAAGAAAACATCCTTAAAAAAGCCAATCAAAAACGCCTACTTGGTGATCTTGCAATTGAAGGCGGTAATTTCACCACAGCTTATTTCAAAAGTGTAAGTGATAGTTTAATATCCCAATAATTGATTTTTTATGTGTATATTTCTTGTAGACGACTATACAAGATCTCTTTAAAGTCGATTCAAATGAAAACAAAGAAAAACCTGTGGAAAAAATGGATGTAGTAATTGAAGATGTAAATGAATCTAATGTAAATGTACCTACGAATGAAGAAAAGCTGGCCATTGGTAATCTCGAAAGTCTACTAGCAACTAGTGAAGATGATCAAGATGTCAAAGCTGCTTGTTCTGCTAAAGCTGAAGCAGTTGCTGATTTAGCCGAGTTTGATGAAAACATTCCAATTGAAGAACAAGAAAGGGAAAAGGAGCCTGAAATTAGTAAAGCAGAACAAGAAGTGGAACATCTTATAAAACAGGTAATTTTTACAGAACTTAATTATTTAAGAAGTTTGTGAATATCATCTTCCATTTTGATTTTATTAAGACATCATAATAAGTTGGTAATTTTTTTCTTCTCTTTTTTAGTTAACACCTATTGAAAAGTATGCGATGAGGTTTATTGAAGAAACTGAAGCGGCGTGGTCGGCGGAGCAATTAGCCGCAGCGGAAAGAGAAATTGAAGAAAAGAAACGCGAGTGGGAGGAGAATAGAATAGCAGCCATGCATGAAGAAAACGAGCGGAGGAAACGGGAATTAGAAGAGGAAAGCGAAATATTAACATTTTCTCGAGAAGATGCCACAAATCAGGTCAGCAAAAATAAAAAGTTTAATTCTGATTGCAGAAAAACGTTGTTAAAACGTTCTTTGAACAATAAGTTAGGTAAATCTGATAACGTTAAGTTAGGGGTTTTGAATAAGGTTAACAGAAGGACTTCAAAAAGGTCACAATTTAAAGATGAAAAAAGTGAGGACGATTTAACAGAAGATGATAGTAGTAATTTAAGTAGTGAAAATTTAGAACAAAAGTCTGAGGATGATTCCTCAGTAAGCGATTTGTCAGAAGTTGAATCTGATGTGAAATCAACTCCGGTTATTAATCGATTAGATCATAATTCACCTCGAACGCGATCTAGAGGAACTGTCGCTATAAATTTATGGACATTAGATGTTAGCCCAATTTTACCAGGGGTAAAACCAGTGAAATGTTTAAAAAGAACAGGTGATGATCATGAAAAGAATGAGAAAGAAAATATTAAATGCAATATTAAAAAACGGTTTAAAAAAATCATTGAAGAAGCTAATGCAAAATCGAAAAAGTTAAATAACCGCCGCAAAAACAAAAGTAATCAAATTGTTTTTTCTAGTGATAGTTTAGAAAGGAGCGAATTGATAATATCTAATACCAGTGATGCGGTTGATAATAATCATGAAGCAAATCATAAAAAGAATTCTAATAAAAAGAAAATTATTGAGAATAACACTTCTGATTCAAACAGTAGTGATTTTTTAGATCAATATGTAAACAAAACGCAAAATTCGTCACATGTAAAATACAAAGAAGTTAAAAAATGTAAAGTTCTTGTTGAGGACATTGTTACCAGTGGTATTATTGATAAGTATGTCGTGCATTTTCCTGAAGAAACTGTTGCGCAGGAAAATAGTACTTTATCAAGTAATTGTGATAGCAAAATAATTAATAATGAGCCAAATTTAGCAGATTTAATAGTCGAATCATGTGAAAATTCTAATGAATCGCATGAAGTATCACTTGACGGTGAAAATACCTTTGATAGTATTGACAAAACTGTAAATAACACATCTGAACAAGTTTAATTATATTAGGTGTTTAGATTATGAATTTTTGAATAAAATTACATATTTTTGTAGTTAGGTTCGCCTTCAGCCCTATTGTATATAGTATACATAAGTGTAGAGTTTAGTTTTTTTTACAATGTTTTTATTCCGTGTAAATGAGCATGTAAATTATTTTCGTGTGATAGTGATGAATCTCTTTAAAACTAAAATAATAACTAAATTAAACATTCCATTTGGATTACTTTAGTTTTAAAGAGTTGGCTTGATTATTCAAATTTTCTATAAAGTAATTGCATGATTTTATAACATTATGATGGCTTAAATTAATTATTACTTGCATTCACTGGATTTATTGTGCAGTTGAATGTAAGTCCAATGATGACTTGAATAATCAATCTTTTTGCAGTGTTCAAAATGTACTATACTTCTTTTGAGATGTTTTGTTAAATGTTATATTAATTGTACATAAATTATTTAATGAAATAAAGAAGTTCTCTTGCAATTATGGTGCCATTATTAATGTTAAGCGGGGTGGGTGTAGGTTTTGGTGCCATCTTGCTCCGGCGTGCCGCTGTGGGTACCAAAACACTGCCCCGCTGTGCACCGAGCAAATGGGCTTCTTTATGACCTACACCTCCCCCCCAAAAACCAATTCCCGTGAACCAACATCCTTTTCTTCAAAAAATCAAGTGATTAACTTTTATGGTAACATTCCAGATGTGGATATCGGAAAGTACTAAGGAAGAAATGCCTGTAAGTACAATTTACATAATTCAAGCTTTACCAATTGTATACCGGAGGTCAAAAAAGTATCAAATAATCTTTGCAATTTAGAATGTTGCACATTTTTTCATGTCTTGTTTTCACAATCTGCTTTTATTTTTTAAAAAAGCAATGTTTTATACTTTTGTTTCACTCTGTATTTTTGAGCCTAAACTAAATGAATGTAATGTATCGATTCTGAGCAAACCTGTAAACTCTGTAAGGTAATGATAGAAAATATCCAGTACAACCCATATAAACAGAACTTACAGATATTTCCTGTAAGAGTTTACAGTTTTGCACAGAACTGTACAATAAATTTAACTTAAGGTTACATTATTTCAAGTTATTTTCGATAAGTTTTTATATTCCCTTTCTTTGATGTGTTAAAAATGTCGTAAGTACCATATAGTTTTCCAAGTATTTTAGGTCTAAAAAGAAAGGCTCTGTGTGAATCTTAAAAATGTGAGCACCAAATTTATTTTTGTTAGAGGCATTTAAAATCAATCACCTAAGGTTGGATTAGAGGGAAAAGTATTTATTGTTTGGCCATAATTTAATGGTGCTTGTAGCATTTTTTAATAAAACAAAGAAAGAAATTTGGAAAATGTCTGATAGAAATTTTTTATGACAAATACAAAAATTGCAAAAGTAATGTAAGGTACGGATTGCATTCACGCCACTTTGTCCACTATCTTACTATTCAAAGAAGATATAATCGAGTTCAGTTTTCATAATCTGATCTTATTTGGTGTGCATGCAGTTCATACTCGTACCCACTTCTTTTTTTCTTGTGAATATTAAAATGTAAAACAATTTTAGATGTGGTGTCCACCAACACCTCCACAACAAGATACAGATATTTACCTAGATGTTAACACCAGCTTTTTATACCATTCCAATCTGATGGGCGAATCTGAGCTACCACCCGTCTATGTTAAAAAAGAATTAAAGCGAACTAGAAATGAAGCTGGATTAGTTGAAACACGCAGAGCACTGAAAATCCAAAGAAAAGACGAGTGTGCTTTTCCACCAAGATCGATATTTGAGCGCTCATCTCCAGCATTAATTAAAATTCGCCGCGACCTCAAAATGCAAAAATATCGTGGTTTGATTCGAACGACCCCCCTGGCAGTGAAATTTGTTACCTCCAACAAACCAGCAGTGGACCCGCCTTGCCTTCACAATTGGATAATTCATGAAGATATGGCTTTGCTGAAAGTAATCCAAAATTACCAAGGATTAAATTTAACGTATACCTGTGCTGGGCATACTCCGAATTGGGAGTTTGTCGCTGATTATGTCAATACTGTATCTATCACTTATAGGTCCCCCAAGCAATGTCGTTTGCGATATGAAACTGTGTTAGTACCCCGCGAAGAAGGAAAGCAAGTCATCGATAACTCCCCAAGAAAGAAGAAGCAGAAAACAAGCCTCCCCAAATACTCCCCACCAATTAAATCAAGTCGATCTTTACGCACGTCGCAACTCTTCAACCAAGATAACAACTCTGCATTTTCACAATTGTTAATTCAACGCCATGATTCCCTCAAAAGTCTAAACGTGAAAAAACCTACTGTGCCAAAGACAATCATCAATAGTCCAGTATTAAAAAATCCCAAGCATGCTTCAGTTTTAAGTGAGGCTGGAATAGATTTAGACACTCCAGTGCTACCTGTAGAAGTAGCTGCAAGAAGAGCCGAAAGAGTAGCCCGTGAAAAGAAAACGATAACTCCTGAACAACTTGCTACTGCCCAAAAATTACACTTGTTGAGAGTCCAAGCTTCTGCTGCAATTACTTCATCTCCAAGCACCACAACTGGCCAATCAACTCAATCACAAAGTACTCCTCAAGTTGTTACCACACCAAGTACACCAACAGGTAAATAATTTTTGGTGATTTGGAATTATAAATAGTACAATTTAAAAAAGTGAATTAAATAATTTTTAATAATTATTATTTTTAAGGTCAAATAAGAATGCAAAGAATAGTAGCATCTCCATTACAAACATCAACAGTGGTATCAATGTCTGGAGTGAGTCCTGCACAACTACAGGCTGCCACTCAAAGAATAATAGTGTCAGGATCCCCCGTTCAGGCTAAAGCAACTGTTGTGGGTTCTGCAGCAACAGTTCCAGGTAAAACTATAAGTCCAGCACAACTACATTTAATTCGCACCGCAGCTAGTATGAAACAACAGCAACTTCGCCTTCAGTCAGGAGTAGCTCCTCAGGGAATTAAATCAACCACTGTTACCCTTGCTGGACAAACTGCTGTGCAAGTACATTTTACACAAGCGCAGGCAACGAGAACGCAGTATATCAAACAAGCTGGTGTCACTGTTGCTGGAAAACAAGGAATTGCTAGAGCTGTGACTGAAAGTGAGATGGCCTTGTTACTAAAAAGACAGCAGCAAATTCAACAACAAAAAGCTTTAGCAGCAGCTGTTGTATCCCAATCGCAAATTCAAAGTGTTGCACCTCAAGTACTAGCTCAAGCCATTCAAGCTGGTGCTTCGGGACAAGTTGCAACATTGGTTAAAGCTGTTCCGACATCAGGAGGTACTAAATTTACAACTCCTTCGTTTATTAACTAACTAAAACGATTTTTTCCAGTTAATCAAACCGTTATTGGAGGGCAAATGAAACCTCTTCAGCAAGGATCAAAACAAGCAGCTCAGCAGTTACGGGCACTTCAAATACAACAACAACTGTTGGCTCAAAAGAAGCTGCCAAATCAGAAAATAGCTGGTATAGCTCAAGTAACTGGGAAGGGAGGAATACAGACTCAATTAATTGTTGGGCCCAAACCCTTACCAACGGCCATGACGATGCAACAGTTTCAACAAGTTATTAGGTCACCGTTAAATGTACCTCAAGGGCCAGTCGTTTTAGCCAAAGCTCCAAGAGTTATTCCAGTAAATTCAGCTTCTGGAAGTAAACCCACAATTCAGGTACAATTTTATTTATTAATTTTTTGTTTCGAAATACAATGTATGCATTATAGGTTGTTGCTGCTTCATCCCAAGGTATAACTACAACTATTCGTTCGCAAACATCTTCTACCCTTGCAGGAGCATTAGCAGGGATTAAAGTTCAAGGAGGTAGCCAAGCACAAAATGCAATTTTATCCCAGGTAACAGCAGCATTGCAAGGACAAAATGTCAGGCAGAGCAGTCCTGTGAGGTTACAGTCAGCAAATGGTAATCCAATAGTTGCTGTTACTGTACAATCAACCCTCCCTGGAAGTTCTGCCCAAAGTATGAATGATAAGGATCACGTAAGTAGGCTTTTAAAGAAATAGCCTTGTGAATATTAGTATTGGTTTTATGTTAGTTTTATTACCCAAAATTTTTTAATTTGCTTTAGTTTTACTTGTAAGTTGACTTTAAAACTGTACTTTATTTTAGGTGTAAATAAATATTTCTAGTAAATTAACCATAACTGTGATATGTATGCATGATCAATGAATTTATTATTTTTTAGTTTATTATAATTTTGAATGAATTATAAACCCCTATAATTATGTTATAATTTTTTTCAAGGTGGTTTATTTTTCAGGCCTAATTTAAGAAACATCCTAGAATTTAACGGTCCTACAAAATTGCACTTAAATAATTGTAACCTTTTATATGTATAAAGTAATTAATTGTCTGGTTTTATTTAATGTAAATAGAATGTAAAATAAAAACTACATGTTTTATTTGTATAAACTATTTTATTTACTCCTTTTACCACTTAATGTTAAGTGACACATTCGTTTTCTCAAACGCGTGATATTTTGTATGTAACATGCTTAAACTTTTATCACTTTCAACTCCACCCAGCCAATTCTGGTATAAATCTTTAACAACTTTATTATCTTCTGGAGCATCAACTGGCAACTTTCTATACAGCTCTTCCAATTCCATACTCAACTGCTTTGCAGAATCCCCCGTTTTGGGTTTTATTTGAGCCCCTCCATTGAGACAACCTGAAGGGCAAGCCATGACTTCAACATAATGATATTGACATTTTCCACGTTTGATCTTTTGCACTAAATTTTGAAGATTTCTAAACCCATTCGCAATCGCAAACTTTAAAACTGGCTTCCCTTCTACTTCTAAAATTGCCTCTCGAAAATCAGAATTTCTTAAAATATTGTATTTAAAATTATCACATTGAAAACCAAATAACTCTTGGGCAGCGTATTTTAAAATATGATCTGAATAACCCCCTGAGCCAGTACCTTTTCTGGAAGTAATATTCGGTTCTACTTCCACCTCTGTGTCAGTCCAAGGTTGTGAAAATGTTGATGAATCAGCATTTTCCAACAAGACACCTTGTTTAATCATCATTTGCTGCAATTCAACTAAAAGAGGGAAAGTTTATTGTTTTGAATTTTGCATCAATTCTTAATTTAACTTGAAGTCATTACACAATCGACATCTTTGCTGTTAATATCATTATTAAAAAAGTCTGCTCTTGAAGCTTCCAATTTTTTATCATAACAAGGCATGATCGTTACATGATAAATTTTTCTGGACCCATATTTTACCTGCAACCAATTTTTTACCAGTGATCCCATAATTTGTTGGGGTGACTTTGTTGTTGCTATATGTGGTAAAATGAAGCTTCCATGTGTTTTTTCCGCATAACAAACCCATCCTGAATCAATTAGTTAAAAGAAATTTTAAAAAACATTCTTTTTTTACCTGGGCAACTGGATGCAAGCATGGGAATGATATTTTTTTCACCATCATTACTACAATTTCGAAATCGACGAACAAACTCCTTTTGATTTTCAAGTAAAGCCAAATCATCAGCTATACTCATGTCCAAAACCAAATCAGCACCCAAGCTTTTAAGGTATCCGCTTAATTTTGAAGCGCACTCATTTGGTGTTAAATTGTAAAAAGTAGCTAAAGATAAAATTGGTTGCACTGATATGGAAACTACTATTACTTTGGATTCTGAAAATCGCCCACTCTAAAAAATAATAGAAGTTTTATTTCATTTCTACTTTTATTACATTCAAAACTTAAGGAGCTTTTAATCGAATTTTTTCATAATCAATCCTTTAAATATAAAATATGAATTAATTTTTTTGGTATCCCAAAAACTCAAAAGCAAATACAGTCAACTTCCCTAACTCAAATCTTCAAGGGACTTTAAAAAAAATTCAAGATATAGAAATTATTTCGCAAAGTTAAAAACGAATATTTTTACAAACAAAATACGAGTTATGGAAAAATTTGACTTATAGAAGTTCGAGTTATGGAAGTTGTCGATCTTCATATAGTATTTACCACGTTTCTATACAGTTTTAAAATCGCTTAGCTTAATCCTGTTTGGCTTCCACTTTCCAAATAAAGCTTCAAATGAGAAGCAAGTGTATCATTTTCAATCCGATTACAATACTGCATGGAAACGTAGTAATTGAATTTTGGGACAACACAATTTATTTTAAATTATTGGGAATTTCGATTACGTATAGATGGTGTTATTTTGACATAAATTTTGCAACAAAATGAAGGTAGTCGAGTAAAGGCTTTGTTGTGCTTTGAGTTTTTATTGGTTGTAGTAACTGCAGTACCGTTTATAGCATTTTTAGTGACTAAAAAATTGATTCATAAGTACCCACATACACATACATAAACAGGTTTAGTATGTGATGTCCGAAATCGCAAAATGTAAACAACAAAACAAATTAATTACTTACATTGTTTAAAGTTTTATTTTCTTCAAAAACTTTCATCAACTCTTCTTCGCTTTGTTGTGAAATTAAAACGCTTTCTGCTGAAGTAATACATCCGGAACAAGCTAAGCAATCTGTCAGGCTAATTTCTACTTTTTGTAATTTATTTATACTGGGAGTTGGTAACTATAAATTTCACCAAGCGTGAAAAACAAAATTTAACATTGGATAAACTTACTTCGTCAATATTTGCTAACCCATCATCATCACCAATAACTATTTTAGCACCTGTAGACGTTTTTGGTACTGGTGCCGGAGTTGAAATTGGTTTAATACACTCCTAAATAAAAATATTAAATTGATTTTTAGGGGTTAAATTTTTAAAATACCTGTGATGGGGCTATAAAATCATCCAAATCAGTTAATTGCAAGACACCACTAAATCCTGACATTTTTAAAACTTTATTTTCGTTTTAATCGCCTACAAACTACAAAAATATTAAAAAATGGAGTGTCTCAGAGAATCTTAACAGAAAGTGTATTTAATTTTCAATTATTTGACCGTATAAACGTTTTCCATTTATAAACTTGAGTCGTTCCGATTGGTGCAGATAATTGTGACCACAGATTATGATATTACTGATTCTATGAAATAACTCTCTGGTTTATTTTGACAACTGTTGACAACTAACTTTTAACCTAAAAGTTCCGCTTTATTTTTAATTTTCTTTTAAAATAATTAGTATATAAGTATATTGTAATAAAAAAACAAAAGATGAGTGCTAAAAAGGGTATTAAACGAAAAAGTTTTACTCCTTTGGTTTTTGAACTTGAAAATTGTGAATTATCACCCGAGTCAGGTGAAATTATTGAAGATAGTGCTGTAAGTCCTCGTGAAACAAGCTGTACTGTAGAAAATACCGAGGAATCAGTGGAAAATACTTCTTCGAATGTTTTGGAAATTTCAGATGATCCTGAATTTGTTGTTTTAAGTGAAACAAGTGAGGATAACGTTCAAGTTATTGAATCGTCATCATCGGGTATTAACGAATCAAATGATGATGTGCAGATAATTGAAGAAGAAAGCAATATTGCTATTACAAAAAAAAGTGGCAATGAGACAGAAGATGGAATCATTGTAAATAAAATTAATGAAAACCTAGAAGTGGTTGATGTTACTAAGGCAGAAACAAATATGACTGATTCTATGAATAACAAAGATAATGATATAAAAAATATTGACAGTCAACTACAGAACGATATTGTAATCTCTGAACTTAATAACCCAGAAATTATTGAAACTATAGAAGTTATGCCTGTCCAAAAAGATAATAATGAAGTAGTAAATTCTTCAGAAATTTCTCCTCAACTAGTTGATGAACTTGAACAAGAAGAAATTGTGGAAGATAACGATCCGATAATAAAAATTTCGTTTAGTAACTACAAAGTTTCAATGAAATATAAATCAAAATTCCAATCTTTCCTCAAATCATTTACAACTCTAACTTCCTTTGACAGAGATAATGAAATCCACATTTTTCAAAGTGCGGAAGAACAATCACCCAGATCGAAAAGGTCTAGAAAAAAGTTTAAAATTAGAAAAGAGCTTTTTATTGTTGATTCTACACCTTTCATCGGCGATATACAAAAGCCTAAATACGATAGTAAATGCCAAGTAATTGAAGCTCCAGTTACTTCAGAAGAAGGGGTGGAGATGAAAAATAATTTTGGCCCATCATGTTTTAACTGCTCCGGAAGTCACTCCTTAAAAGATTGTACTGAACCCAGGGATTTAAATGCTATCAGGTTTAATCGACAAAAAAAAAATAATTCCAACAAAGCACAAAAATTGGTGTAAGTGTAAATCGTTAATAATTTTTATATATTATTATTTTGTTTTTAGTCGCTATCATGAAGAGTGTAATGATGGATCATATGTTGCTGGTGTTGTTTCTGATAAATTACGAAAGGCTTTAGGAATAAGAAAGAATGCTATTCCCGAGTATATTTATAGGATGAGAGTTTTGGGCTATCCTCCAGGTTGGCTTGAAGAAGCTAAAACAACAGGTTCAAATCTAGCTATTATTTTTGATGAGGGGAAAGTTGATAATGGTACCATTCAACCAGACGGCATTGATTCTTCAAAAATAATTAATTATCCAGGTTTTAATGTTAAAACAGATAAATCTGTTAGAGATGTAATTATTTTAATTTAGAGGTCGACAATCTAGTTTATTTTTTATTTTCAACAGGATTATAAGATTTTTTCCGTTCCCAAATTTTCTGAGATACACAGTAAAGAAGCTATGATTAAATCCTTCAATAATTTACAATCCCAGATGCAAGATAATGTTGAGGTTTGTGATATGGAGATAGATAAAGAAGAGGAGCAGCCAGAGCCACCTGGTTGTGATACTATTGAACTTAATGACGTGGAAATTAATGAAAAAACTACTGAAATTAATGAGAAAACCGAAGAAGTTAAAGTGAAATCTGTAGAAATTGATGAAAAAGCTGTTGAAATTGATGAGAAATCTGTTGAAATTGTTGAAAAAGCCGTAGAAATTGATGAAAAAGCTGTAGAAATTAATGAGGAAGCAACGGAAGTTATTACCAAGGAGGTAAAAGAAACACTGGTCCAAGAGGTATATTTATACTTACAATAATAGGAATTCTTTTTTCTTGTTTATTTCTTTATTGTGTCTATTTTAAGTAAAACATAATTTTTATGTTAAATGGTGAGTCGGCGAACCTAAGCAGTTGATTTTAAAATTTAAAACAAAATTTGTAAGAAACAATAGCTGCAAGGCTTTAATACTTCTAAAAAAGAATTTTAAAAAACTTAAATAGGTAAAAATATGGTACTCTATCTCTTTCTTTTTTCCTAATTTCGAAAACAGTGAAAAAGCATAATTTTTATGAAGTTCTTACATATATCTTTTTCTTAATATATAATGTTCGTTTCAGACCGGAAAAGTATCTCCTTCTCTTGATGATTTAGAATCTCAAAAGAAAGAACTTTTAGAAGAATTGGTGAATGCGAATACTAATGGTGATTTGAACGAGACAGTTGAGGCGGAAGATGCTCCAGCTCCAAATACACCAAAGAACCAAATTATCAAGTCCAGTATGTTTGGTACACCTATACTAAAATCTGCATCTCCATACTCGAGATTACCAAACAGTGAGAATTTTTCTAAAGATGTTTCTCCTGTTATTAATTTCGAAAATTTACCAAATTCTACTGGAAGCTATAACAAAATGATCGGTGTTATTGAAAAAGTTAGAAAGACTTTAAAAAACGTTCAAGATTCTGGTTAGATAAATTTTATGTAATTCCATACATTTATATATTTTTTAAGGAAATTATTAAAATAAGTGTACATATTAATTTGACAGATTTAAATAATAAAAGTACAAATTTTTAATAATCATCGAGACTAATTTTTTAACCACACCGACTCGATACTTAGCTTTAACAATGTTGTTTTGTCCAAATATGGTCATACATAGATACAACCATTAGTAATTAAATTACCGCCTGGGACAGGATTTATGCCATGAGTTTCTCACTGCTACATGCGCTTACTGATCCGAAATGACTGTGCTATATAAGGGATGAGTTATCTCTCGCATAGCTTATCAATTCTGAGAACTTACGTTGTATCTTTGCCGCCCAATATGACGTTAGAAGTAGGTGATAAGTGATAAATGAAAGTTATGGAAATTAGCCGCAAGAAGGTCACTTAGCTTGAAAAGCCAATAGAAATTAATCATTATCGCCCTGAGGAAAATTTCAACAACCAGAGAAACCAAAAGGTAATTAAATTGGCATATTTTATAAATTTCGGGGTTATTTTTGGACAGTTATTAAAGGATAAACTGACTTAAAAGACTTTCTCAATGGAAGAAAAATTTCTCCCTATCCCGCTTCGATCTAATGTGGTGTTGGAAGCTAAATTGTTGTCTGCATGGAGTCCTAGATATCTAGTTTTTCCCGTGTTTTAGAGTACTCTATTAATAAGCACGTTTTCTTGTGGAAAGTTTAACTTTTTATTGTCAATTAACATATATGCACATTTGTTTTCGTTCATGATAAGTTTATTTTTTTAGGTCCATTATGTCATATTTTATCTGAAGTGTTTCCTCTATACTTCTGTTGCAAAATATAGCGATATCATCTGCATTTACATTATCTTTCCTTCTATTCCAATTGCTTTAATCTTGTTAATGTATAATAGGAATAACATATTGGTCCGATGGATGATCCTTAATCAAAAATTAAGGTTTTTTCAAATAATTAACAGCCAAAAAATTTGAGCGCAATTTTTTATATTTTATTAAAATGTTTTTTTTAAATCAAATGCTGACTTAAAAAATTGGACAATTCCTTTTTGGATTTTATTTTTTAAGAAAAATACACAGGCATATTTTTACATATCCCGTTTGACACTGCTTATTAGTAGAAATAAGAAATATAAAAAATATTCTAATGAGACTTTACAATAACAACTTACCCATTTTCTATATTTAACCCTTTGCACTCTGTTGTTGCCGAAAATGCGACATTTAAAATATGTATTTTAAATCCACTGTCGCTGTAGTGGCGACACGCATGTTTTGCTTATTTTAGCGTTTTTGTATAAATATAAAATGATTCGTGTGCCTGATAAATGTACGAAATTTTACATCAAATTGGTTAATCCTAGGTTTTAGCCAAACCATTTGATATTGTTTTTGTACTATATGAGTCAGTAGGGTGCTGGCTGCTGTGCAAAGGGTTAATTTTATTCCGTTAATCATAAATAAACTTTAAACTTAAAAATTACATGGTAAAAATTAATCATTTTGCATTTTTTGTTTGTTTTTCAAATATTCGTTCATATGGTGAGTAGCAATTTTATGCAAGACAGATGTTGTCCTTACGTAACCACCCATGATTGCATTTCTGTAGCATTTCAACAATGACACATCCGTTTCAACAGGTTGTAGATAAAACTCAATAGGATAAAACAGCTAAAAAAACAAAATTTAGTACTGTTGACCAAAAAATATGAAAAATATACCTCTTCTTCTTGAATATTTAAAATCTGAACAACCCCTAAATACTCCGACCACACAGCCTTCCTAAACTTAACATTATGTCTCTGAGCAAGCGGTATCATAATGAAATTTCCAAATAATTTATCCCCATAACTAACCCCTTGATACTGCTCCAATAACTGAGTGTAAAAATCTTGAAAACTATTCAAGCCTTCAATACTCTTATCGAAATTAAGCTCATTGATTTTATTGCTTAAAACACTCTTAAGGCATAACTGTAACAAATTTCGTATTTCAGGGACCAAAAATAAACCATCACTAGCTAAAAACGTGCACGATAAACGACAGAATTTATCAGTCGCATTAATTAATCCTGCTAATTCAGGAAAATACGATTCATAAATGTAAATCCAACGTAGACAATTTGTTATGGTGAAGGTTTGAGCTTGTTCATCAATCGCAGGTGATTCATTTGCTTGCAGAAGCATTATTGGGGTGTAAATCCAATCAATTGGCATTATATTGCTTGTTTTACCATTTAAACATAACGTTTCAGAGGTTCCAATTGATTTCTTAAAAATAATATTATTTTTTTTAGCCTTAAATTTTAAATAACTTACATTTAATACAAGAATACTGATGTAAACCTGTGAAATTTCATGGATATTTTTAATACCATGAGTAATTGCATCTTTAGCACTAATATCTAAACTTTCCATTAAAATATCTGCTGAATAAAAGTGGGGGTTGAAGATTACATTTCTGAATAAATACTCGACGTCATTGCTTTGATCAATGGTGAAAATGCATAAAATTTTCACTGCTGTATCAAAAATTGTTTGGGTATCAATTGTACGATAAGCATCCACACCCATTTTCAATAAATTTATTATTAATTTGCTTTCGATTCTTGTGTACCAGTTATTTATAAGGTAATATTTCGATGAACTTTTCAATAATTTTAGGTACTTTTTAATGTTTTCATGATTTAAAAGCGCTTCAATTAGCTAAAATATTTTAGTTACCCACTTTATAGTTTTAATGAGTTATGTTTTACCTGTAAATCGTGAGTTTTTTGTATAAAATCTGATAATGAACATAAAAATGGTAAGCAACTACTGGTTTGAAGAATTGGAACAACATGATCAGATGCATTCCATACAGCCGCTTCAGTGTACTGGAAATTAGCTGCGCATTTATGTGTTTCATAATTATTTAAAATATTAGATCCACTTCTAAAATAATAAGTGGTAAAAACATAAATTTAAAACTTCAGAGTGGTTTTTACTTAATATCATTAGTGATTTTGTGAAAAGTATTGGATTTAATAATTCCAATAACATATTCCTTGATTACATCTGAAGGAATTCCTATGGAAGCCTGATGTAGAAACACTGAGGATAAAAATTGTAATAAAGCTGAAATTAATTGTAATTTTCCACACTAAAAAATTAAAGTCACTTTCAATTCAATTAATGGTAGAATAGAAACTTACTGAATAATTTTCTAATTGTGTAAATTCGGCATACCATTTAGGCGCACCATTTTCAAGAATTATTTTTATATAATTTGAAATGAGCTTGGAATGATTTTTTGTGCAAAGAGTAATCATGTTTAAAAATGATGCGATGTGAGCTTGAATTAAGTTTGAAGTTGTAGCAATATTAACACCATGAATTCGATCCAATAAAAATTTTATGAAAATTGGTTCCAATAAACTAAAAATATATACATTAATAAATTGTGACAACTGCAGTGGTAAATACTCACCCCAAATAACTATAACCAAGATCATAATGTAAAGTAACTGAAAATAGATTAAAAGCTTCCATTTGTAACTTCAACCCATCTTTACTTGCATAAATATTATTGTTAGATAAAATAACAGTTACAAAATCCAATATTTTATACCTATAATCAGTTGTTTTAAAAATCTTCAATTCTTTTGTAGAATTGGTCTTACTTATTTATTAAATTTGTGCAAATATCCTTATTTCTACTGCAGAGGAGTCTTAAAAATTTCAAACAAGATGTTCCAATTTGAATTTGATCAACGGAAATATCATTTTTTTCAAAATTAATCAAATTTTTAATAATTGTCTCTAACAACCCATGATAATCAAACACTTGCATTGCAATAAAATTAGAATCTCTAATTAGTCGTATTAAAATTTCCAAGCAATTGATCACAGCTTTACTATCGGGTTTAAATGTACTTAAAATATACCTGCAATTTCACATGAGCTAAAATTAGTAAAAAAAAAACAAGTACTGTTTAAAATTTAAAAGTTAATTTATTTGTATTACTTTTTTATCAAAACGTGTACCTTCAAAGCTTTCTGGGTGAAAACAAACTGGCTCTAAAGTGTGATTGTGCACATTTTTGCTGAGAACTCAAAAACGAAAAGTGATAACAAAATTATTCTTTTTTTGGCTAAAAACTTATCTAAAGCACTTTTCAAAAACGTATAAAACTTTAGTTTAATTAGTAAATTTAAACTTTTTTTAAGAATATTCAAAACTACTAAAGTTATCAAAACCAAAATTTTATACCAGAAACATGTAACACCTAGATGTTTTGGTGTAAATTGGTCGATTAGTTTTCCCATAATAACATTTTCTAAAATTTGAGAACAAGTCCGGTCCTGGACAGTTTATTCAAAGAACATCTTATCAGAATGATCGGAAAATACACTTCATTCCTTAAATTTTGAGCCCTTAAATGTTTTCGTACCCCCTATAGTTTCCAAGAAATCAACTTTTTTCTGAAAAATGTAAATTTGACCAGACTCATTCAAAGCCCTTTTGAAAAATAGTGAATTTAAAGTGTTATTTTAAGAATTAATTATTTAAATATTTTCCAAGTTTTAGATTTTAATAATTTTTTTGAAAGTACTAAATTATCAACACTAAAATTTTGTACCAGAAAAATGTAATACCTAGATATAAATATTTGGTGTAAATTGGTCGATTAATTTATAATAAAAACTCAAGGTATTTGCTAAAATTTTCAGTCCATTGATCTTACCTAATTCTCACTAAAATATCTGTTCTTGTCAAACATTTAACCAAATTAGATTCTGCTAGTTGTTGATCATTAACAGTTTTATCATCTTCAGTTTCATCCGGATTAACAGCTAAAATCGGTTGAATCCTGCTTATTCCAAAATTTAAAACAGTATCCAAACAAACTTCATCTATCGTGTAATAAAATAGATTCCTCATTGCTCTAATACTCGCGTTGAGACTTCCAGGACTATTTTCGTCCAAACAAAATCGGATTACAAAAAATATTTGTTCAACAGGTATATCAATTATGTTATCATAAACTCCTGATGATTGAAGATTTAAAATGTTAGCAATTGTGTTTAAAGCCACAATTTTCTGCTGAATAACACTTGATCTACAAAAAAAAAAATTTTTAAATTTTGCAATTTCTTTTTGTTTTTAAACATAAACTGATATCGAATGGCTTCCTTGGCTAGAACCAAACGATCTACGACGTCATTCGAATGCGGTAGGTCTAAATATGACAAACCAATCTAAGAACCAAAGCCATTTGAAATCGCTTTAAGTCCTTTTTAAGTAAACTTCGTTTATAAAATTAAAATGAGACAAACGTTACCTACTAAGCTGAAATAGCTCTTGTAAAGTGTAACCTGGTCTTCCAGGTTCCTCACCGTGATGATATAAACTTCGATTTTTCTCATTAATTTCACCAATGGTAAAAGGTAATAAGTAGCCTTCAAAATCGAACCTACAATCATTTTGTTTGTAAAATCAGGCATAAAGTTATAAAAAAAAATAACCTGGCTTCATACTGTGAATTCTTATCAATTTTTGGTATATCAAAATCCTTCATCCAAGCCAATTTATCTCTTTCAAGCACATTAAAATTCAGCCACTGTTCACTTTCAGGTTGCGTTAATAAACTCTTAGCAACCTCAAAATCCTCAACATCCATATTTTCAACAGCTTTTTTCTGTTCCTGCATGGTTGGCTGTCGATTTTCAACTTTAACTTGATTTCTCCTACTTTTTAAGAATGCTATTATGGCAGGATCCATGGCTTCAATCAACTGCTCCCTTTCCTCCAAAATTTCCTCTTCAGTCATTTTATTTAAAATCTCAATATTTTCCTTATGCACCTCATCTTTTACCTCCCCTGTTACAATGTAACTGCACTCAGGCATATTTAAACCCCCTTGCTTTTTCTCCACAATTTTTAGATTATTTAAGTTGGAAATTGAGGGCGTAGCCAAATTTATTTGAATTTCATTACTGGGTTTTTGTAATTTCATTTGGCGTGAAAATAAACTACCCTTTCCTTCAGGAATGTTTGCCTTAATAATAAACTAGTAAAACCAGATTTATATAAATAAAATAAAAAACTTACATCTAAACGTTTCGCTGGAGGAAATGATACACCTTTATAGCATTTAAATTGCGATACGGTACTAATGGTTGAGCGTTTTTCGATAATTTTTCCTAAATGGTAGGTTTTTGGAATATCTTCAAATGTGTTATCAAGTTTTTCTTGTTGTGGCTTTAATTCTTCAACATTATCAGCTGGAGAAGTGCCTAAAATGGTAAATTACAAGACATTTTGATTTAGTCATTATAAATTGGACGACAGTGAAAGAAACCGTGTTTACTATTTCTAAAGCTATCAATTCTTAATTAATTAAGGGCTAATTTATCAAAAAGGATTATATTTTAAAGTAAAATTCTCTAAAAGCTAACTTACCGGATTCGTTATTAGCTTTGATAATTTTTGCAGCAGGTTTAAGCTTGTTTTTATAAAATTCATCTTGTAATTTCAATAAATCTTCTTCACTTTCGCCTAATTTTGGTCTTTTCAACATTTTGTAGAATTATTTTTATTAATTAAATTAAAAATATTAGTTTGTAATTTTTAGGTTAGAATCACAGAAATTTATAAAATAAAGAGTAATGCATTCCTCATGAAATACTGAGTGTTCTAAAAATCATCCAACATAATTTTGATCATAATGATTTGTTCTGAAGAAAATAATTTAATAACTAGAAACGGGTCCTGCATGATTTTATAATACAATATTATTTCTAAAATAACATTTGAATATTCTTTGGAGTAGAAAAGAGCAGTAATGGAAAGCCGTTCCGCGTGGTAGTTTGTTAAGATTCCGAATGATGTCGCTGTTAACCTTTGTACTCTTTTGAATTTTAACTTCTGTGATTTCCTTTTTCTTGGTTGGTTTTGCAATAATATTTATCAATTAATTTAAAAACAAAACATTTAAATAATGTAAAATAAGGATCTGTTATTCTTTTAGTAACATTTGTGTTGTGTTAAGTTGACAAGGCGTCTGAACAGGTAAGATTTTTATTGTCAAATCTCTTTTTTTGTGTATGTGTAGTATTTTTATCACTACTTTGATAATATGGGTATTTGTATTTTAACTAGGTGAATATTGATTTGTATAAATGAATAATATTTAAAAGTAAAGTTACCAGGAGAAACCTGTTAATTTATCATTGCTGATATTGCGATTAAAATTCATTTTAAGAGCATTGAAATTGCTGGAGTAATCTTTCTGATGCTTATTAATGAGACTGGAAGAAATAATGCAATCAGACTCTTCTACATTCTACAGGGTTGCTAATAATTATAATGTTTGTATTCAGTAACTTTAAAACGACAACAAAAAAATGATATTTTCTATACAGGGTGTCTCACTTTTATTCCAACAAAAATTTTTTTTGGATAGTAAATGTCATTCTGAACAAAAATTTTCCTATGAACTATTATGTTTTTTGACTCCTTAAAAAGTTACAGTAATTTTAAAATTTCATAAATTTAATGATTTTTGTGGGACACCCTGTATAAATTTCATTTAATTTGATTTTTTATTTAAATCCAGTATGCTTTGGATTTTGTGTATCTTTAAGCCAATAAGATACTAAATTTTACCGAGGGAAATTTAACCTCATCGTTTACTTATTTTAAAAAAGCCAATAATGTTCAAATAACCCAATTGGGCAAAGAAAAAATCCAAATAATAATTGATTTAAATAAAAAAAATATAATAATAAAAAATATTATACAGGGTGTTCCACAAAAATCATGAAAATTTATCAATTTTAAAATTGCTGTTCCTTTTTAAGGAGTCGAAAAAACATATTGGTTCATAGGAAATTTTTTGTTCCGAATGACATTTACTATCTAAAAAAATTTTGCTGAAAAAAAGTGAGACCCTGTATAATATAAAATACAGGGTGTCCTGTATGGTCCTGTAACTACACCGCCAACGCTTAACTGATGATAGTAAACGTGAAAATAAGTCTATTTGATTCTATTTATCTATATCCACAAATGCACCCCTAAGAAGTTATACGCTTCTGAAGTTCACTTTAAAAAAAAATATTTTTTTTAATTGCTGACAAAGTAATTATAAATTTTATGATGAAATTTTGTATGCATGCATTTTTATAAAAATCACTCATTTGGTAAAAATTTTACCAATCCTCGATTACCGGGAATGGTCTTAGATGGTACGAAAGGAGATAAAACACTAAAAACTTTTTTGGTTTTTAAAATTTTAATTTAAAATAGATAACTTCAAGAGAAAGATTTTTTGTCTCTTATAAATTTTGTGTATCGTGTGCTATTTTCAAATAAAAAAAAAAAAAATGATTTAATTTATGGAGTTTTTAAAACCGTATCCATGATAACAAAGCTACATCTTTAACTTTTCAACTGGATTTCCTAATTTTATAATTTAAACTCGAGTCTAATGAGTATGCGAATATTCATTTAATATGGAGTAAACGCAATGGTAATTTTTGGTCTTTAAATAAATATTTTCCTAAAAATGTATGTTAAAAAGCCTAACTTACTTACCATTTATCTATCTATTTATTAAATTATTTTTTTAATTTTACTTAGAAGCTGCACTTCCTACGCAAAATTTGTAAGGGACAAAAAAAAATATTATTTTAAAAATAAACTTCAGAAGCTTATAACTTCTGAGGGGTGCATTGTTGGATATAGATAAATAGGGCCAAATCGACTTATTTTCAGCTCTGCTATGACCAGTTAAGCGTTGTCGGTGTAGTTACAGGACACCCTGTATAAAGGAGGTAGCAAATTATGTTAAGATTTAATGCATATATTCAGTAGTTAGTAAGAACTGAATGTATTATGTATTAAAAATAAAATCTGATTTTAACCACTGGTAGAGGGCTTTAAATTGCTTAAAATCATACTTAGAGTAAAGGCAGTACTTGTCAAGTAAAACCCACAAAATCAGTACTTATGCTCGTAAACAAATAAAATCACTCACATTCTTAGTTCATGCTTTTTCCACCAGAGGGTGAGGCGGGTGAGCATAATTCTAAAATTCCCAATACTGCTTAAACAAGAGTTTCAATACCACATTGTTTATACAGGGTGAGCTAAAATGATTGTGGTTTGATATGTAGGCAACCAAATAAGCAGGAACTAAAAATTTAAAGAAAACCCCCTACTAATTCAATAGCGTAGCAAATATTTTTTTCAAAATGAATATAATAATCTTAAGAAATCAAAAATTCTAAACAAATCTACAAATTTAAGTTATTTATTAAGGTTTTGTGTTTCTGAAAATAAAAATTCACATTTTTCTTGATATTTTCGCTCATATCTTTAAAATAAGCCCCATAAAAGTACCATTTTTTTGCGTCCATAAAACTTCACAGTAATCTCTAAACTGTGAAGTTTTACGGACGCAAAAGTTTATGCGCCTATTTGAAAGATATGAGTGATAATATCAAGAAAATAGGGGAATTTTATGAAAGAATAACATTATTTTCATCAAAATATTTTTTTAATGATGATTTTATAACTTCAAGCCAAAGAGCTAGTGGACTATAAAACATGTAGTATATATAATAATCTTATGAAATCAAAAATTCTAAACAAATCTACAAATTTAAGTTATTTATTAAGGTTTTGTGTTTCTGAAAATAAAAAAGGGAGAATTGGCTCTCGTATTTTACAACAAATGTCAAATGTTGAAAATTATAACTTTCATTTTTGAGGCAGATGCTAACACAAAACAAAGATTTACGCGAATTAGTCTTGATAAAAACTGTTGTATGAAAAAGAAGCCACAATAACTAAATACAAAAAACCCTAGTTTTGACACAACAGTAAAAATACGACCTATTTTTTATCTATTTTCATTTATTTTTTGAAAGAATAATTTTTTTCCATTAAAATATTTTTTTGATGATGATTTTGTAACTTAAGTCAAAGTGGCAGTCTTTACTTTACATTTTTTTTCATTTAAATTGACCCAATACACATTTTCAGTGGGAACAAAATTCAAACGCCCGGCAAAAAACTGGGTTGTTCCGAACCTGGGGGGTTATTTTTGAATCGCCCGAGAAGATGTCGCATGCGACTTTCATCATTCTGTCTTTGTTATTTACGTGAACAAATAAAGATGGCTGCACAATTGATAATAAGCCCCCTGACTATTGGTATTTTTGTCGATGAAATTTCGTCTACTTTCTACTATTATCTTCTGTTGACTTCTTCTTGGGAAACCTTGTATAATTGCATATTGATATTCTCTAGACTTCATATTTATACTTGAATCAAAATTAAAAAAATCCCGTATCATAAATAATTTGATGAAGCTTCTATGTAGTCAATTATTTTAAGGCCGAATGTTTATTTTTTGAGTCACGATATTGAATTAAATTTTCTGCTTTGTTTGTAAATAAATTATTTGTCATAAAATCGTTAATGTTCCTAACAAGGTAATATTAGATATTGGCCTTGTAACTAAAAGTATAATGAATTGTTTTATTTTTTGTATATTATTCAAAAGCATAATTTAAGCAAATTATTTTCCTATTCTTTTGGCCTTTAAAGCATCATTATGTGATAAAGTTGTACGTGCGCGTTTGGTTATCTAAAGTAAGTTTAAAAAAGTAGAGTTTTCGCAACCAATTTTACAATTCACAGCGCATACTTTTGTCTATTTTAATATTTTTGTCAAAATATATTATAAAATAATACTGATTAGGACTCTAATCATGATCCATTTTATATAGCTTAGATAAAACTCTCTTCAATACCACGTTTATTCTACTATAAATGTATTTAAAGTAGGTGAATTTGCCTTTGTAATTTTGTTTGTCGGTACAATTCATTAGGATAAAAGCAAAAATAAGCGCTTTGTTGCTACCTGTAGTTCTCATTTATCCTCACTTTTTATGTAACAAATCTCGCGAGTGTAATTAATTATGTCGTTCAGACAAACCCGTCCTTCTATATCAAGCCTCGAAGGATATCGCCGAGTTTCCACTGTTTCATGGAAGGATATCAAAGAAAAATGCACGACTAAAGGAAACGATTTTGTACGCAGGTTTTCTGAAGCCAGACGTTTCTCTGAGGTAAAATGATAAGATAAGAGAAAATTATTGTGCTGTTAAATTAGTTCATGTTATTGTTTGCCATATCCACCTTTTTTGCTCCACTTAATAAATATACAATCATAATAATTCTATTTACAATAAACCAATCATATTTTTAAATTAAAGATTATATGTATATTTTTGTATTACTGAAAAATATATTTTATATATTAATGTTTATCATGTTAACCTTAATTTACGAATATTTATTTTGGTTAATTGTAAAAATTATTGATAAAATCGTTTAGTTGCTTTTTGAAACAACTGCAACCAAGTTTACTTAAGGAAAACAATCAATTAAGTGTAGACAACCTAAATGACACGCGAATTTATTGATAAATGATGTAAGTACCTCAGCGGTATTAAGGTACGGACATAATAATAATAATCCAGAGTTTACAACCAACCCTGATATCACAGAAGGAGAAGTAAAAGAAGCTCTTAAATGGGAAACCCAATTTCTCTGCCCCGGAACCCGATGCAATAAACATGTATTGGTTGAAAAAAGCAGAAACAGTCCACAAACACCTAGCAAGAATATTCACAGGGTTTTTAAAAACTGATATCATACCACCTTGGTTTACCCAAGGAAGAACAGTACTTGTATACAAAAAGGGAGACCCAGAAAATTACAGGCCAATCACCTGCCTGAATAACATCTACAAAATATTTACAACAGTGCTATACAAAAGAATTATGGAATCCATTAAATCTGGGAAAGCACTTTTGAACAGAAGGGGTCAAAGAAAGGAGTTGCGGGTATAAGCGAAAGCCTTCTAGTTGATGAAACCGTATGCCAAGATGCAAGAAGACACAAAAGGAACATATCAATGGCATGGATTGATTACCGCAAAGCTTTTGATAGCACACCACATGCACTAATCTTTAAAATCTTGAAAGAAATGCATGTCAATCCAGCAATTGTCAATACACTCCAAAAACTAATGTCATCCTGGGAAATAAGACTCATTATCAACCAAGGCAAAAAAACAAGTCCAAACTGAATTAAAATAAAAAAAGAATATTCCGAGGAGACACGCTAAGCCCGCTCCTCTTCTGCCTCACACTCCTCCCGCTCTCATAGACGTTACGCGAAGAACCAGGGTACTCTGCAGGGCCTCCTGGAAAAAGAAATAATAAAATCACACATCAATTTTATATCGATGATTTGAAGATCTATGCCCAAAACCACAATTACCTGAAAAAATCACTGAACATCGTGAACCAATACACGAAGAATATTGGAATCTCGTTTGGTCTTGATAAATGCGCAGTACTTCACATTAAGAGGGGTAAAATCACAAACTTACCCAATCCAGAAGGCGAAAATACTTACCTGATGGATAATACCGAAATCAAGCATCTTCCTAATAATGAACAATATAAATACTTGGGCATAAATGAACGAGAAGTCCAAAACATCACAGAAGTAAAAAAGTCACTGGGAAAAAGATATAAGAAAATTGTAGACATAATATGGAAATCAGAATTAACTAGTGTAAATAAAGTCCAAGCAACCAATACCCTGGCTATACCAACAGTATCCCACACTTTTGGCGCCATACACTGAAAGCAAAGCGACCTACAGGATCTAGACGTAGCAACGAGAAAAGTTATGAGGAAGTACACAAGCCAACACCCAACAGCTTTAGTGCACAGAAGGCCTATGCGATAGAATATCCATCAACATCGCCTGTAAAGTGCTAAAAACAAAAGACCCATTAATGAAAATAGTCAGAGACCATGAGATTGAGGAAAAAAGCGCATTTATTTTTCTCGCGGCAAAAAAAAGCTGCAGAGAAAAATAACCTCCGATTAGACCTAAAAATAACTAGAAGGTCTACTCAATGTATAACATACATGGGAGAGAAGGAGCTTAAAGACACGGTAAAGAAGAAAATCGTCGAACGTAAGTTAAATGAGCATAAAACAAAGAGTATACATGGACAATTCTACAAAAATATGGGAGAACTCAAGCTGTCGCCGACACTAACTTATTCTTTTCTTAAATCAACCAACTTGAAATCAGAAACCGAGGGCTATATAGTAGCAGTTCAGGACGGTGTATTTAATAGTCTTGCGTATAGAAGCCGAGTACTCTGCATAAATACAAATGGTATTAAATGTAGAGCGTGCAAAACATCAAACGAAACAACTATGCACCTTTTGTCGGCGTGCCCAAAATATGCGAAAACTTTCTATATCGCCAGGCATGATAATGCACTAAAGATACTCTATCACCAAATATGCTATCAATACAAAATCCAGCCAAAACTGTGGCTTCCATACGAAACCCCGATCATCGAAACAGTAACCAGAGGAGAAAAATTTAAAATCTATTGGAACTTTTCCTTCTCCACAACAACACAAATTCAGGCCAACAAGCCAGATATGGTACTCTTAGACGAGGAGGAAAAAGTTATGGTAATAATCGAAATGTCTTGCCCTGGTGAAAATAATGTCGTCAGCAAGGCGGAAGAGAAAACTGAAAAATATAAAGACTTAATCTTCGAGCTAAAAAAAAACTTATTGCGAATACAAACTTAAATTTATCCCGGTCATCATTGGCGTCATGGGGGGAATTCACCCTGATACATTAAAACATCTGAAACAAATACCAAAATTAGGTAAAAATATAAACAACTTACTTACACAGATGCAAAAATACGTCATCTTGGGGTCTCTACGTACACTCAGATCGCACGAAGCTACTTACCTAACAGCATCCTAGTAGTTAATTAGTCCAAACTCCAGTTGCTTAGTTCTCTCAAAGGAACAGTAGCTGGCAGTTCTACCAAGTTGAATCTATGTATTCGCGAGCTGCATAGATTCAGCGAAATACAAAAATAATAATAATAATAAATCATTTATTGGTAAAAAAATGTATAACAATAATAAATAAATATAATAGACCATATAATTTGAAGAAAAAAGATATATATTGTTACCAAAGGGTACATGATCAGCTTGTCAACATGTGTAGCGTTGTGCTGTTCTTCCTCAAGTCCCGCCCAATTTAACATGAAAAGATGCATGTGCAATACATTATACAAAATTTCTACATTAACATAATACATTAGCAAAATAACTATAATAGACATATAGAAACAAACATAAGTAATCTAAGATAAAATTGTGTAGGCATTAGTTAGCTCTTAAATGTTCCACAAGTAATCTAGCTTTTAAATGTTGGTAAACTTTGACATGAAAAATCATAAGAATTAAACTGGTTGGCAATATCGTATGAAAAAGACCATTTAAACATTTCAGAGTTATGTTTAGGAATGTCCAATTTATCTTTACGATGAATATTGATAGCATGGACGTCTGTGCGAAATTTAGTTCTTTTAAAAAGGTAAGGAGGACTTTTGAAGAGTATTATTTTAAAAAAGAAACAACAAGAATGGAGAATTCTCCGATTACTCATGTTGAGCCATTTCAGCTCCTTTAGCTTGTGCGAGATGTGTTCATATTTGCGGATACCGTAATTGAGCCTGATACAAGAATTTTGTACTAACTGGGTTCGATTTGCTGAAAACTTATCAATACAGAAGTGGTAAAGGGGAGCACAATAATTTAAATTGCTTAATACTAAGGCGTCGCATAAGATTATTTTATTGGTCTTGCTTAGTGTGTGACGATTAACATAAAGGACTTTAAGACCAATGTAGCATTACTTAATCAAATGATTGGTATTCTCCCTAAAGATTAAGTTAGTGTCAATTAGAATCCCAAGATTTTTTTCGCAACCGCTGAACTTTAAAAGCTCACCATTTAAGTGGATGTTTAGATTATTCTCCACAATACTTCTCTTATTCTTTGGGCCAAGTGCCATTATTTTGGTCTTATTGGGATTCAGTATTAGACAATGGTTTCTGGAGTTGTGCAGGTCTGAATTAATTTTAACTTCAGCATCATCTAAGTGATCGGTGTAGAAAGAGAAATAAAGTTGCGCATCATCAGCATACCGATGGTAAGAACAATGTTTTATGGAATTGTATAGGTTACTTGTGTAGATTGAAAACAGCAATGGTCCAAGGATTGAACCTTAAAGGACCCCTTATTAAAGAGAACTAGAGCTTGAAAAACTGTTCTCGTAGACTACTCTTTGACTGCGATTAGAGAGATATGATTTATGAGATCATAAAACGATTTTTCAAACTTTAGAATTGACGCCATGAGTTCATAGCTTTGGTATCGAAAGCCTTAGAATAGTCCAGGAGAATCAGTACAGTTACCCAGTTTCTATCATTTGCCTTCATGATATCGTCCGCTATGCAAGTAAGGGCTGTGCAACAACTGTAACCTGATCTGAAGCTTGATTGAACCTCTGGAAGAATTTTAGGGTTCTTATTTAGGAAATTGCGATTTTGTTTTTCAAGCACCTTCTCGAAAACTTTTGATAAAGTCGATACCAATATAGAAATTAGAAATGCTCATTGATATGGCGAACGGCCAATCGGAGCGTCGCGCACTGTGACCTAATTGCTACAAAATCAAACCGATTTCATTTTTGAGTGAGGAAAAGGAGGGGTGAGTGATGAGCACCCTACTATGTTATAAAGGTTGTTACTCTTTTTATCCCGCAAAAACTCATTGCATACATGTTCTTAAGTGAAAGTGAGACAAAAATGTCATCATAACAATACACATTTTACAATCTACCGTTTTGGGTACATTAGAGTAATTGCTGGTATTACACGTATTATTATAATTAATTATGTAAACTTTATGTAATAATTTGTGCAAAAACTAATACAGGGTGAGTTAGTAATTTTGAATAAATTTAAGAAGTCAGGGACAGTTAAATTTTCCAAAAAAAAAACGGTTGAACTCTTCAATTAAAGTTAATAAATGAGAATATAGGGAAGGTAATGAATTTTTGAATGGATAGGGGGACGGGGTTTGATTTTTTCATACTTTAAGAAACCATTTGTCACTTGTTTGCATTTCTCTTTACGTTTAATTTGTTAATTATACAAGATATTAAAAAAATATTTTGATGAAAGTTGTTTTTTAACCTTTTCAACAATACCATCAATGTACGACAAAGGGTTCTCGGAATAAAGAGGTGGTACAGCTGGTCTAGCACACCCTGACACCCCGTATGTACGTACCATCTGCAGAGACTGCAGATGAAATAAAAAGTGTCTATTAATATGAGAAGATATTAATATGAGGGGCAGAACGGTTAATACCCCATTCTGCCCCACTCATTGTACCCCGACTTAACGTTCTTAAAAAGTAGTTAAAAGTATGTTGAAAGAAACAGATAATGTAAATTTCCGAAGAAAAAATAGTGTACAGAGTAATTAACTTGGTGTCGCAGAGCATATAAGTTACAGTTTGCAGTCTTCTTCTCCAACCTTCAGTAATATCCAAACTCCAAACTAAGCGCACTTTGACTAACACATATAGGGGCCACTCTGTATTGCGCAGTACGGCGAACCGAACGTTGTGCGCGAAGCTCGCGTGTTTCCGTCGTCTGTAACGAGCACCCTACCACTTTCCTGCTTTACCCCGGAACCCCGTTCCGCCCTGGGAGGCGTTCAGGTTTGTCACACCGGGCTTCGGGCGCGCACTCTGACGTCATTTATTTACATCTCGTAGTGTGTCACACGAGCGTTGGTATTTATGAACGGCTTTGGGCGTCCACGGTGTGTCAACAAAACAGAAACGTCAAATGACAGAATAATTAAACAATAATAAACCTTCTAATCTAATACAATTTTACGCAAATAAATTGGATTCCTATCCCAAATTATTTTATTCGTATTTATATTGATCTTAAAATAAATGTAATTAAAGTATTATTGAGATTGATAGTACGATTTGTTGTAATCATCCTCATTTAAAGATAAATTAAATTAAATTAAATTGGCCACTAAAATTTTTAACTCAAATCGTTTTTGAATAGAAATCGTGATAGGATATTTATATTTAATATAATAAAAATATTTTGTAGGAAGGTTTGATGCCTTCGTGAACCTATGTAATATGAAATCAAAATAATAACCTAACCCAAATCAACAATAAACATAAGTTTGTTTTGGTTTTTGGTAGATTTTATCGATAATGCGCATGCGGGACGACTTCCTCGCCGTCTCGAGAGCGCGGCGACTTGAGGGTGTTACAAGTAAATAAGGCTTATATACTTATAATGCGCATGTTCGAAACTTGAGGACGGAGTGACTTGGTGCGTCGCCCGTCACAAATCTGAACGACTTGGGGCTGACGCACCGGGCGCGCCCTGGCGATTTCTGAACGACTTCGGGCGCGCGCTGGCATAACTCTCACACGCCGGGTAACAAACCTGAACGCCCCCCTGGGTTCCCCTACACAGTTTTAGAGATTCAATAAATGAAATTTTATTTACTTAAAATATTGGGTTTTGCATTTAAAAAAATGCGATGATTTCAAGGAAACGTTACGCTAATAATTTTAATACATATATTTTTACTTTTTTATCTTTTCCGGTTCACCTGCCGCTAATCTTCAAGAGAAGCGTAAACTAAAAATAAAGCAGAAAAACAATGGAAAATCTGTAAATTTTATTTTAAAACACGAAAGAGAGAGAAAGAAGTAATAAGCATGTTAGAAGTATTGTAACCATTGTTATTTTATTTTTACTTAATATTTGTATGGTTCTGATCCTTATAAATAACGCATTAAGTTTCAGTATTTAGTTTTTAAATCTGAAAGAGAGTAGAGGTTTAACTACCACGTTTTTTTTTTATATTTTACTGTATTTCAACTGCACTTAATGTTTAAAAAAAAATAGGTAGGTGAAACTAAAAGAACAACTTCAAATGGCGATTCAAAATAGAGGTAGGCCAGTGCAAAGCGTAACCTCGGTGACTGACAATTATGTGGCACCATGACAACGTGAAACGTGATGGCAACTAACCAACTACTGACGTCATTTCATCAGTTCGCAGTCAAGCCAATATAATATTCGCGATTGAGATCATAAGTGGAATTATGTAACGCCTGACGTACCGAAAACGGTTAATTGTTTATTACATTGCTATGTGGTTACTATTTTTGTCTCGTTTTCCCTTTATTGGGATTTCTAGAGTTCTGCTCGCCCTCTGGTGGCTAAAGTATTAACGTAGAAACCAGGTACTTTTTATTTGATTTCAAGCATTAGTACATATTTTACTGTTTTTACTTGAGATTGAAATAATAAATCTAATTGTGTTTTGTTGAATATGTACTTATTAGATGTAAGCATGCATTTTAAATACAATTTTTTGACACTGACAAGTACCTGCTATCCTCCATTTTATGCAATTTAAAGCGCCCTCTACCGGTAGCTAAGATTCCCAATAAACGTTTTGGTGTGTAAGATACGGGTAAAATCCAATGAGTCAACTCAAAATCGAAGATCAACTTGAATGGGATATAGAATTCCACCTCAGATACGCTCTCTGGTGGTCATTTGATGAAGCCAGCAGTGGAGTGAAAAATAAAAACCTGTTTGTGTAAACTATGCACGTGTCGGTACTAATAACAAAAATCTTTTGCTCACTCAAATGAGTTGAATAAAGTGCCATGCAATGTTGGTTGCATAACAACGCATACAAAAAACATTAATTAAAAATTTAAAAAGAATATAATAGTTACATGAAACATGTTATAATATTTAATAATTTTATTCAAACAAATTACAGTATGTGGTTTAAGTTCTATACACGCAAATGTAAGTTGACATAACCTAAAATTCCATTCACTTCACAATCTAATAATAAGTTTTTACCAAAACTATTAAATTAATTTGGATTAAAACGCAGAAAATGCAATTGGCACGAATGTAAATAAGTGAAATAATGGCGCCGAGTACCTCACAGTTAGGTTCACTTGTTCGCTACCAGAGGGCGAGCAAATGGGTAGAATTCGCAATCGGCTCGGGCGCCCAAGAATCAAACTCATGATAAAATCATACACTTTGCTCACTTGTACTAAAAATTACTATTGCAGATGGATGTATCCAATTTATTAATATTTTATTTTGTTGTTTTTAAAAAATTTCATTTATTTAATATTTTTATAGTAAATTTGCAAAACTGTTATGGAATATTTGGATGAATTTATTCCAAGAGCTCAGCTTGTTTGTGCAATAAAAATAAAAAATTAAAGAATAGGGTTTTCTGGTCCATTAAAAAAATGTTGGTTAAGCAACAAAGTGGCTATTTTTTTCTAATTATTAGTTTACAAAAATATAGAGATGCATCGAATATAAGCTAACTATTCGGCAGGCCGAACAATCGGCCATTTATTTCCTATTCGGCATTCGGGACTTTGGAGAGGGACCTAATATTTGACCTTCATAGAGTGCCCAATATTTTTTTTGAAAAAACCAATACCAAGTTGTGTTTCTCAAGTGTCTAGAAAATGCCCGCCCTTTACAATTTTCAAAAATTTCGCCTGCTACAGGGGCATCTTTACAAACTCTTAATTGTGCACTTCTATATTTTCCTTATTTCCGACTATTTTACAATTCAGAATATTTGCGAAATAGTTCTGCCCCCCTTTGGATAAATTTCTTCGGACGCCCATGGGATTCCATGAAACAGTTTAGGTAAAACCAGGTTTATTCTGATAAGTATGTTTTATGCAACCCACCCTGAATCACTTAACTTAAAAATGCTATATGTTATAAGTATAAAAAGAGCGTTTCCAATAAACATCGCCATACAATGCACTACTTAAAAAATAAATTAGCAGATTAATATTATCTCCTTAAGAGCCATTCATGAAATAAAATTTAATATATATAAATGTTTTAATTGGGAGTATTGATTAAATCGTAAATTAAATTATCCCAAAAATAAATAAACTCAATTATAAAGTAGCATATTTTTGTGGTTTAAAATGATAAAAATTAAACTGAGTGGGTAGACATGAATCAATTAAAAATAATTTTTTAAATTGATATTTTTTATTGTTTAAAATGTAGACGTAATCTTGGAAATTATAAAAGCCGATAGTGTATCAATAATTCTTATCAAAAAAAGTGGGGAATGATTTATCCAGATGAGTTGAAATGTGAATTAATGCGGAAGAGTGCAATGAGTTTTTAACGTGAACCTTCTTTAAATCTTGAGCTAAATTTGTTAGTTTTATCAGTGATTTGCGTACGAGCGTAGTAAATAAAGATGTTCGCAGTTTATTTATAGAATATAACACAAATTAATTACTGATAAACGTTAATGAATCGGTTGTGTAGTATGTGAATTCGATAAATGTCATCTAAAAGAAGTAGTGGAAGTAGTCAGAGTAGTAGTTCCGATGGATGTACTTACCGTGGTTGTTCCGAAAAATTTCCACTCATTTTTGCTACACCAAAGACTTATGGCTCCGTTTTTCCGTATTATCAATTCGTTCGAGCCGCAGCCAGGGCCTCACAGGTAAAAAATAATTTTATCGCTATTTTAATTCCGATTTCAAATGTAACTACGCGATATTTCTACTATAAGGTCATAACCTCCATTATGACTGGGGAATTTTGTTAAGTTTATGAAATGTTTTGATAGAAACATTTTGGCGGACAAAAATTTTACTTTCACTCTGTTTATTGATACTATGTAGGTATCGAGTAAATATAAATATAAATAAAAAATGTAAAAAAATTGAAATTTTTTTTTTTTTTTGAAAATACAATTTGTAAATTAACATCTAAGTAGAATAGTAATACTTACATGAATTTCACTTTTTATTTTGATCATTTTTGCAACTTTGATCATATAAAAAAATCGGTTTTTTTTTGAAAATTAAAACTTAAAATTTTCCGCATTTCCGACCCTTATGTATAATTTTTTTTATCGATCACAACAAAACCATCAAATGAATGGAATGGGTACTAAAAGATTCAAAGACCTTATAGTTTGTATTAATTAGATTTTTACATTCATGTTTACATCTTAAACAATGCAGATAATTAATTTAAATGAATGAAAAATTAATACCAATCATATTTTTAAACTTTTTAATATTCAAGATACCAGGCTGATAAATATAATATCAGATTCCAGATTAGTTAACAGATTGTGCAGGTAAATTTTTCGGGTGACACTAATTGCTTATTTTACTGCTGCTGAATTTGTACAAAAACAAAATATAAAGAAATTCATTTTAGCAGTCAGCTTAGTTCTAAATTTGTTTGTCAAATCCCAAACCTAAAAACGATTAGATATCTATAAACCAATTAAAATTCTTAGGAGCAGTGCAGCAATTATTAGAATAATTTGTTTGGTAATTTTTTTAGTTATTGCTCTGCAATAAAAACTTCTTATATTTTTTAACATTGCTTTCGGTTTGTCCAGTTTTCATTGGTGATTTCAAAAATCACCATATTTTGTTTCCATCACGTATTTATAGGTTACTTCCTAAAAAAATGGCTTATATCATAATTTGTTTTGTAATGTTATGCCCATTTTCCATCAAACGGACTAATCAATTTAAAAACACGGAAAACATAAACAAATTCAAAACTCTATTTCCACTGAGCGGTCCGGATATTGTTGATTGTTGTTTTTGTTTCCAGACATTTTAAAGTTGGAATTAAAAAACTACAATTTGGGAGGAAGATATCTTAAGCTTTACTTTTTGGTGGGTTTGTACTGTGGTCTGGGGTCTAAAGAAAGGTTTCTGGGTTTATTTTCGTCGTGCCTAAAGTTCACCGTCTTGAATCCAAAATATAAAAGACCCGCCCCGGACTTCCTCAGTTTCTTGGAGTTTTTTTTCTTTCTGGCTGGTACTGACAAATTAAGTTCTTTACTTTCTGACGAATTTATGCCTACAATGTCGGCAATGTTTTTTTGTATTTAAGAGGACAGTTATGAAAATACCTCGAGAACAAAACACCAACCATCAGTTATTTTCACAAAACAGTATATATGTATATGTTACAGTGAAAGTAGAAAATGCAGTGATTGTTTACAATCACTAGTGAGTGTAAACATTTCCTGATGAAATCAGTGGAAGTATAAAATCAATCCATTTAAAGTATTTACATTATACTATTACTAGGGAATGTGAACTTTCACTAGGAATTGTGAACATTCACTTTGAGGTAATAGTGAATGTAGCCAATAAAAAATAATAATACTAAATAAAGTTTAGTTGCCCTAACTTTAGCTGTGTCGTAGTTTGCCATGCACTATTTCTAATTCTGGCCATAAAACTGTTAAATTGTTAATAATTTTATTATCAAACTCCCTTCCATTATCAGATTGAAGGACTGACGGTGCACCAATTAAAGTAAAAATATTGATAAGGTTATTGGTTACTTCTTTTCTGCTTTCTTTGATTTAAGTGGTTTAATCTTTAATCATACAAAATTTTGTTAAATAGTCCTGACACATAATGGTAAATTTAAAGTCGCCATCTAGGTGCGATTGAAACTCAATCAACTCCACTTGGCATCTCAAATTTAATTCGTTGGATAATAAAGGTTTAAAAACCACGCCTTTCTTTTCTTTTTTTTTCTTTTTGATGGTATGGCTCGCACAAATTAAAAAATAACAATACATGTTTGTAAGTAATATTTTTGTACTTTCTTCTTACTTCTCGAATCGTGCATCATGCGGTCACGGACCGGCCTCCATGCCCAATGGAAATATGTACTTCTTTTAATACATCATAAAGTTCACTATCATGTACAAAATATATTATTTCAGTTCCTTCTTTTAATGGCACAATAAGTTTTCTTATTCCATCTACTTCCAATTCATCAAACCTTTTTAAAATATTGAAATCTTCAGATCCTTTTTTCAATTTAGATTATGCACTTAACACTTTATTAATTACATCATTATACTTGTTTTCAGATAACTACACTCTATTGTCTTTTACCATAGCCCTATCATCTGAAATTTTTTTATTAAATAAATCTTCCATTATGAATGTAAATTTGAAATGGTTTTTTTGAGGTTGGAATGTCTAAATTGTAAGCAGATCCCTGCTTTACTTTCACTGACCACATTCAGTGATTGTTTACATTTACTAGTGAAAGTGATTTAAACATGATTTTTCCACTTCCACTGACTATTTAGTGTTAAAAATCAATGATTATCCACTTTCACTGTAACATACCTTTCAGTAAATTTAGGTTACAGAACACTTTAATTTACTGATCAGTTTTACCTCCCAGTAAGGAAATAATGGGAAGATCATAACCCCAAATTTAAAAAAAATAGCGAATTTCTTTAAAGTATTTTCTTTGTTTTTTATTTTATAATATCGCGATTATAAACTAAGCTATAATCGCGATATTATAAAATAAAAAACAAAGAAAATACTTTAAAGAAATTCGCTATTCGCTAAATTTCAATAGTGGGATGATCTGTAGTTTTTCTTTCCAGGGTTTACTTGCTGGAACTTCTGCAACACCGCCAGTTTTAAACTGCTAAGACTTTCAATCGCTATATTTTTTAATTTCATCATATTTCATTTTCGGCGTTACAACTTTTTGATTCCCAGAAGAGCGTTGAATTTTGATTACTACTAGTTTTTTAATCTTTTAAGAGTTTGCATAATTTTGGAAATTTTTAGATCTATAATTTTTATTAGGGGACTTTTAGTACTCTGGGTACAGAAATATTTAAATTGAATACTCATACAATGATTTTAAACATTTTCTATTAAGTACACTCGAACTTCTATAAGTCGAATTTGACATTTTTGCGTTCGACGTTTTTACGGATTTACGATTCGACAATTTAGCGGTTCGACACATTTGTGTTTTGACACTTTTGCGTTTCAACACTTTTACTTTCGACGATTTTACAGCACACCCTAACCACCGGTTAGTGCAATCGCCAAAATATTTTATAGTAAATATTTATTTTCAATTTATACAGGGTGCCCAGTCATATACCCACGGTCTATAGCTTCTTTGCTATAAAACATATCGACTTGCGGTTTTCATCAACATATAGATACATACATATGCCCCAAAATTTAAAAATATTTTCGATATATACAGGGTGTTCCATCATGGCCTACTGAACCAAAGTTATATTTTTTTAAATGGAACACCCAGTATATTATGACATTTTTGGATTCCTTATCAAAAAATAATTATACTTTGTATAAACTTTTATGGGTCTATAATCACTCGTTTTGCTGATATTTGCCATTTAAGCTAAAAAAAGATTAATTTTTGAAAAATCACTACACTAAAACAGAAGAAATGTTGGCTTGAAATTTTGTCAAAAATTTTTCAACATCGTCTAGTCTACAACTATCATGTCAAATTTAAGTTTGTAATATTTTTTTATCAGGGTGCCTTATAAAACGCAAATTGAACAGTTACACGAAATTTTTAAATGGAACACTCTGTATATTTTAACGTCAGTCGATGGCATTTTTTACAAGCCTTCTATTGATATAATGTTTGAATGGTCACTTATCAATGGTTTAGGAGATATTAATATCCAAACTGAGAAACAGTGAAAATATTCAAAATAGCACTCTTGGTGAATTTTTTTGAGGATTTTATTTAATTTGCCTAAAACTTATTTGTGTCTTTCTCTATTTTGCTGTTTTAATAATGTTGTTATACTACAAAGCAGTTTTTGTTGCTTTACAACATAAATAAAATCAAACCTTGCAATTATTTTTAGATTCCTCTCGCCCTCTGGTGGCAAAAATATAAACTTGTATATTCGGTACTTCCTCTTTTGATTTAACGCATTGGTACATGTTTTTTGACCTTTACTGAAGCTTTAAATAATAAATCTGTTTGAGTTTTGTTTAAGGTGTAGTTATAAGGTAGAGAATGCATTTTAAGCACAATTTTTGACACTGACAAGTACCGAATATCCTCCATTTATAGCGCCATCTATACGTAGTTAAAATTTCCAATAGCTCGCCATCAAGTTGACTTTCCCATTCCTTGGCCGATATAGCTTTTTGTATTCTTTCATATACTGGTGAAATCTTTGACCACCCTTCTCACAGACAGCTTATTCGCGATTTCGGAATTCCGGTCGCCCTCTGGTGGATTTTTTTTTAAACTAGTGAAGTGAGGTGTTTAAATAAGTGACCAAGCAAGAAAAAAATTTAAAAAGTTAACCCTTTTTTCTGTTATTGAAGAATGACTAATTCATGTACATAATAGGATCAACGTTGAGAAATAGCGCAACTTTAAACACGATTTACAAAAAAACAAAAAATTACTGCCATCCACTTTTTTGATATGTTAGTTAAAAATGTTTAAATGAATAATTTAAAACAAAAAAATAAATCCTTTTTCGGTTTTTGAAGAATATACTAGTACAAATACATATGGGTAATATTGCTAACTCGCGGAACTTTAAACGTGTATTACAAAGAAACAAAGAATAACTGCCACTCAAATTTTTGATATGTTACTTAGAATTATTTTAAGAAACAAATGCAAAAGTAAAATTTTAAAAAAATTAACCCTTTTTTGTTAAATTATTTAGGGGTGGTTTCTACCCTTAGAATTTATTAAAATCTTATGAAAACGCATTTCCCAGGTTTATATTATTCAATTGAAGCAAATTATCAAAGAAAAATTAAAAAAAAAACAAATTTTTATATGAAAAAACATCTATTGCTGGAATCTATTGCTAGTTTCACACAAGTTAGATTATTGAGTTCAGGAACCAGAGAAAATGTCGCAACTGATGATGAAATATTGGAATGATTTGGATTCCGTCATGCAACCTAGGGAACATATCGAAGAAAATTTGGATAAGAGTAACAATGTTCAAATATTTGACATTGACAATGTTATCAACTGGTTTAATTTAGTTAATGAGTGCTCAGATAGTATTTGCCTTACTATAAATGATATTCTCCTCCTGAGAAACATTCGAGAAAAGGCAGTTCTTCAAAAGTTTGAATAAAATTTTTATTACAAAATATGTTCTTTTGATAATAAAAACTGATGTTACCTTTCAAATATTTGACTTTAATTAGGTATTTAATTTTTTTTTAATTTTGACTACTCATCTTAATATAATCAAATTTTTGTAAAGACAACTTTTTAAAATTATGTTTTCAGTCAAGGTGACTACATATCGAATGTTTAAAATAATAATTAATATTGATGTGGGCTATTAAGAATAGACAATTTAACGTTTAAAACAAATGTTTTAAATTTAAATAATTTGGTTATCTGACTTACCACAGTGGCGTAACCACAACGAAGTTAATTTTTAGAGGATTTTACAACGAACTTTTGGTGTTTTATTCTAGTTGCACATTTAAAGTATAAAGCAATTACTCGTTTTTTACATTAAATGTGCAATCAGAAAGCACCCAGTTGTGTTTTTTATTAACCAATTATGCCAGATATATTTAAGAACTCCCAAATAGTTTAAAAAATTTAAAATGCCAACAGAAAAATTGTGTACCTTAAAAATACAAAAAATGCGTCCAATCTTCGGCTTTAGAGTCTACCCTGACAGAATAATTGATGTTTGCTATTTGTACAGTGATTTTTTTCTTTGAAAATACATTACTTCCTACGCAGCTGTGGCTTACTAATGTCAGTTACTTAATACAAAAAGTAAGGTGTTTAAATTATCATAAAACAGTAAATCTAAAACATTTATAGTAATTTTGAACCGAAAAAAAGTAGGTTCATTACTTACGTCTGAAATATTAGATAAATTCGTCGTAAAACATAAATACTTACTAATTTGGTTTTTGATTATTTTGAACATGTACTAGTAATATTAGTTTCTAGCATTTTAAATGCATTTAAGTTTACTGAAGTATAATATTTAGGACTAATATTTAAGTAAGCATTAATTGGTTGGTGACACGATAAGTAATTAAACATAATAAAATTTTATTGTTGTTTTAGTGCGCCGCTGCAGTAACTCAAGTAGTGACCAAACATTTAACTATATAACTCCTAACTACCCACCATTAAGCCAACCGAAATTCCTAATTACATAATGCCATACTGTTTATCACATTATCAAATATTTATTAATAATTTGGCCGTTTAATTCTATAATTATATACCAAATTGTTGTTTTTAAATAAATATTAATACCGAGTTACTTAAGTTGGTTTTTAACAACTCTAACCGCATCGTTGCAACATGTTTAAAGTCTCCAAAAAATTGAAGTTATCGCAGGTAATAATGCTGATTAATCACATTTTATTTTTACGTACTTTAACAAATCACAGATTATTTTAACGATAAATGCTTTAATTGTTCGAGATTATCACTCGTATCTCTCAGTGTTATCGTGTGCTTGCGCCTGATGAAATGTCTATTCCCGTTCGAAAATGTACAGATTAAGAAGAGGCGCGTTTTTGCGCCAACACAGTTTTAACTCAGTAAGGAACTTAATTAATACCAACAAAATAATCGCTAGTTTTTAAATATTTCGCTCCTATAATACCTTTTAGCGAATTACTAAATACACTACACTTATCTAGTGAATTATAATGCATTTTTATTGGAAAATGCACTTTATTTTTGTACTAGCCAATAGTTTCTTTTTATACTAAACGATTAAATTTATTTTATTATTATGGTTTTAAAAGAGGTTTTTTATTTTAAGGTCGTATAATGCGCAAGATATTTAGAATTTATTTTTATAAAAATTTTAACATAAAAGATAAAGAAATAGGGTTGGATTAGGTCATTGCTTTACTTTTTTCCAACCCTGTATATTAATTTAAGCGGTTAAGTTTGAAATTCGCTTGATATTTGCGTATTTTGTCATAAATTTTTTCTATCGAGGTGTTTTTAAAATTTCTTTTTTTTTACTGTATTACAATGTCTTCGAAATAAATACCCAATTTAAATAAATAATAACAACAATGTACACAGTTTTACATAATAATTGAAAACTATTGTACATATTATTTATGTTAATGAGTTTTTTTTGTTGCTGTAAAATGGGCAACTTTAACGCGGTAATAACTGTTCAAAGAAATTGTTGATTGTCATGTTTATGGTACCAATCGGTTCAGATTTTATGCCTTAGCTTAGTATGGCGAACTTAACTTCATAATTTGATTGGTTTTTGAGTAATTTTACTTTAAAGTAGGAGTACTTTAGGGGCCTTAAAAAATACACTTACTGTTAATATTTTTTAATTCTTTTCTCTCATTTTGTTCATTATAAATATTTTTTAATGCCACCAAAATTTGGTACAAAAATATAAAGTGGTTTATGAGTTATCCACGATACCGTACCACCCTATTTAGCATACTTAAAAAATGACTCTTAAGTACCTACTTTTATTATTTTTATGGGCTTTTGAAAAACGGGTAAAATTTTTATAATTTTTTAAGTTGTTATAAAGATGCAATAAAAATACGCAAAACAAAAATGGAAATTATTTGCTATTGTTTTAACCATTTTCTACTAAATAGCGGCAGAAAAAATATGTTATCACTTTTTTTTGTATTCAAAACGGTCTAATACGTACAATATTTGTTCTCTTTGCTGTTTTCTTAAAATTTGTTGAATTTATCCCTCAAAGGCAAAAATTGAAATAAATAAAAACCAGAAAACCTTTTAGTATACTTTAAAATAAATTTATAAAAGCATTGGTAGAAATAAAAGTTATGTTTCAACCAAACTTCCTGGGGCCGTGTTCCAACAACGCTGTCTTTGGACGGTAAAAAGTTGGCGCAAGCGCATAAACTCGACCCAAACAGTTTTGTTACAGTTTCGCGACGGTCAGAAAACTCGTTGTTGGAACAAAGCTGATATTGTAACACAATTTTGATTCTCTTAAAAGTTTGTTTGATTATTGAAAGTTGCGATTTATGATTTATTTAGATAAAATGGGTACTCATCTTGATGTAACGAGCAATGCTCCAAAAAAGGTGAGACACAGCATTGCAGTTACTCCAAACACAAGAAGCCCTGTAAACGGGCGTCGGAGGAGCTCCTTCCTTCACCTCCATATACCTGAAGCTGGTAATTGGAGAGGTTCGTTATCACACCTCCACCTCCCAACATTTTCTCTAACAGCCCCAGACGGCGCCCAACAAACACCTTGGTTCAATTTTGGTGGGCTTGGTATACGCCGACACTCCCATAACGTTAGTCTTTGAATTGCGGAATGTTTGGTGTTGTTTTTCTTTTTCCTAATTTTTTTTATTATGCACCAGTTTTATTTAAACTTTTTTATACTTACCTGAAACTTCTTCAAATCAATTTACCGTGAACTGCGTCATAATATACCTACTTATTTTCTCTTGTTTGCATTGCTCTTTGCTCTTAATAATTAACTCATTTAATCTGTTTATAATATTGACGTTTTAACACATTTAACATTATTAAAAAAGAGTCTATGTTGAAAACTTAATATAGGCGCGTTCTTATCGAGCAAACCGAACATTGAAATCGCAATGTTGGTGTTTGCTGGTTGAGTACAATCAAGTGCTAGATCTCCTAGTATACATTTGTGCTTATAAGAACATTCCGTAACCACCATTTGTTAAAACTGGGAAAGTCAAGAAGTGTCAAAAGTATAGTAGTACACATTTCCCCCAAAAATGACGTCAGAAGTAGATAACTGCAAAGCCGTGTAACCTAAGTAATAGCAACTAACCTACTTCAGACGTCATCCCATTAGTTCCGTATTCGGTCGAAAAGCCAATAATTAGTTCTGTAGTGAATTATTTTAAATGCAATTTGTTACTCCAACCAAATTCCGAATAACGAAAATTCAACTGTTCGGTGAGGACGTGCCTTAAGGTGATAGGGAGTCATTTATTGAAAAACCGATGTTTTTATCTTTCCCGAATTTTTTAAAGTGTTTCGAATTGGAAACAAAAAAAAATATTAAAATACCGAACTTAAGTAAGACTTGTACTTTTATATACAATTTTTGTTTTTCATGTATCTAGATTTATATAAGCGTAGTTTTGCAAAAATAAAAATATAAATATAGAAGTTTTTCTTGCAAAATTACACAAATATAGTTGTAGATACATAAATAACAAAAATTGCAAATGAATGTAAAATTCTTACTTTAGTTTGGTATTTCTTTATTTTTTTGACTTTCCTTTTCGAAACACTTTAAAAAATTCATGAAAGATAAGTACGTCGTTTTTTTCAACATTTGACTCCCTATCACCTTAACAATTTTTTCCCTTTAATATTTTCAACATACGTCTTGTTACTAAAATTAATAAGAACTCCTACACCAAAACTATTCAGTTTTATTGGAATTTAACAGCTCCACCAACGCATATTAATAATTTAAATTGGGATTATGCCAGCTTAAACATGTTTTTAGCATAAACTTGTAATCTTCCGACAAATTCATTTAAACCAAAATATCAATCATTGCTGTAAGTAAGTCAATTTTCATAAAATTGTTGATATTGATGTTAATTACGAGTTAACACTAAGCACACAACGACCTTAACAATGCTTTAAATAAAATTCAGGTGAAACTATAAAAATAAAATTCCCAGAGAAAATCTTGCCAATAAAATAGAAAACCTTAGTAAGTGTAATTAAGAAGACAAAGCTTTTTTATTACACTTAATCTTTGTATTAACAATTTAAAGGCTGTTGCTGTTCAAATATTAACATTTCAAATCTTTAACTAAGCAATTGTAAGTCTTAATTACACCCAAAATTATTTAATTAATAACTAAATTTATAAATGCATAACTAAGCGAAATTTAATAATAATTGCTGTTTTGCTTGCCAGGCATTTATTATAAGGTTTGTTTAATTTTCATATTTTTGTGTTAAATAACATGAATTTTTTATTAGAGGTTGAGTATTTTAATAACAACATTAATACTTTATTTATAATTTGCTCGTTTGTAAAAATTTTCCGTAATCATCAAATTATCTTTTTTTTTATTTCTAGACGCTGCACAGGAGTGAATCCATGGTGTCATTATGTTTCCGATCAATTTCAGGATTTATAAATGACAATAACTTGCAGGGTTTCCAACAATATATTGAAAATAAACAAGTTCAAATTGATGATAGGGATGAAGTAAGTTGGTTTAGAGTATTTTAGAGTATTTTAGAGCATTTTATAATTTTTCGTTTTAAGAATGGAATCACAGCACTTATCCTCGCTGCTTCTAAAGGACGCTACAATTTTGTACGCGAACTTTTGGCTCATGGGGCTGATCCTAACGCCGAAGATGCCGACAATTGGACACCACTTCTTTGTGCAGCAAAGGAGGGACACGTCGATATTTGCCTGCATCTACTCGAACACCACGCAGAAATTGAACATAGAGACATGGTAAGTTATTTTTTTTAAAGGCGCGTATTCACCGAACTTCCGGATGGTGAACGCTGATGAACGAATTATGTACGACGTTCGTTCTTCGGTAAAAGATCATTAATTTCTTTTAGGGAGGTTGGACACCATTAATGTGGGCTACTTATAAGGGTAGAACTAATGTAGTAACAGCTTTACTCGATGAAAAGGCTGATGTAAATGCTCATGGCAACTACCACATTCCCAGTCTTTTATGGGCTGCTGGTAGAGGCTATACAGAAATTGTTGATGCTTTAATAAGTCATGGTGCTAAAGTCAATATGGGTGATAAGTATGGAACGACTGCTTTAATTTGGGCTGCACGAAAAGGCCACACAGAAATTGTTCGTAGTTTACTAAAAGCGGGTGCTAATGCAGATACAGCTGGTATGTATTCATGGACGGCGGTTTTAGTAGCTACCCAAGGAAATTTTGAGGATATTGTTAATTTATTATTGGAGTATAAACCAAATGTTAATGCTTTGGATAAGGATGGTTGTAGTAGTCTTACCATTGCCAGTAAGGAAGGGTACTATGAAATAGCTACAGCTTTAATGAGCGTTGGTGCTTACATCAATATCCAGGTATGAAACAAATACTTTTATAAAGTCGTGAACCCACTAACCTAAACCTGAACATTCGTTTTGCGAGCGGTACAATAACCTAACCAATCTCATTCTTGCGGCGGAACTAATGGGATGACGTCAAAAGTAGGTTAGTTGCCATCACATCTGGGTTGCCACAACTTTTAGTTGTCACCGAGGTTACGCTGCCTAGCACTAACCTACTTCTGACGTCATTTTTGGCGGGAAAAATTAATTTGAATCGCTTTTCCGCGATTTGGAAGTTCCCGCACCATTATTTAATACTGGGACAGTCAGGCTTCTAAACCACTCTTTAGTAAGATAATAAATTCTAAACTAAATGATTTGCAGGATCGATCAGGTGATACAAATCTAATCCACGCAGTGAAAGGTGGCCATCGCGCTGTAGTAGAAGCACTTTTAAAAAAATACGCTGACGTGGATGTTTGTGGAAAAGATAGAAAAACTGCGGTATATGTAGCAGTTGAAAAAGGCTACATAGCAATTGTTAAAATGCTCTTAAGTGTTAATCCTGACCTAGAAATAGCAACAAAGGTTTTCTTTTAGCCTTATTATTAGCAAATCTTTTACGATTCATATTTTAGGATGGGGATACGCCATTATTAAAAGCGGTGCGCTCAAGGAATGCCGAAATTGTATCATTATTATTGGAAAAGAAGGCGAAAGTAGGTGCTGCTGATAAGAAAGGTGATACAGCTTTGCATATCGCCATGAGAGCTCGTTCTAAAGCCATTGTAGAAATTTTATTACGCAATCCTAAACATAGTCATTTATTGTATAGACCTAATAGGAGTGGTGAGACGCCTTATAACATCGATTTGAATCACCAAAAGACTATTTTGGGACAAATATTTGGTGCAAGTAAATAAGTCTTAATGAAGGCAGAACTATTAACTCCCTCAACTTTTTTAGGAAGATTAAATACTAATGAAGATAATGAGAATATGCTTGGTTATGACTTGTACAGCTCAGCACTTGCTGATGTATTAAGCGAACCTTCATTATCAATGCCCATAACTGTTGGACTTTATGCTAAATGGGGGAGTGGGAAATCCTTTCTTTTAAATAAATTGCGGGAAGAAATGAAAAATTTTGCCAGACAGTGGATTGATCCAGTATTTCAATTTACACCACTATTATTTTTGATAGTACTGCATGTTGCTTTATTAATAGGAACCATATGTGGTTTATCAAGCTTTAGCTGGATTATAGGAGTATCTGTAGGGATTAGCGTGCTTTTATTATCACATGTATTCTTGGGATTAATATGGTTTGCTAGTAAAAGGTATAAAAAAAGTTTAACAAGAAAATTTTTGTTGTAACTAAATTTTTAGGTATGATTGGGATTGGCCGTACAATTTTAACACTAAGCTCACCGTTAAAATGAATAATTTAAAACTAATTTTTCAAATACTGTTTTGTCATCCACCTGGAGCTCCTTCGCATGACGGATTATCGGCGCAACCAATTAGATTTTATTTTACCGATCAGACTAGAGTTAGTAGCACGACTAGTGGTGAAAATTCTCTTGTACAAATGATTGGTTCTCTTTATGACGCTATTGAAGCTGATTACGGTTCAGTAGTTACTAGATTATACCGAGCTTTTAAACCAAAACCATGTAAGATTGTTCTAATTGTAAAGAATGTTTATTAAATTTTTTTTCTTAGCTAAATCTTCTTCGACTTGGAAGTGGAGGAAATTATGTTGCCTGCCTTACGTTTTAGTTTTTGAAATTGCCTTCCTATTCATTCTCATTGGATCTTGTGCTTTGGTTGTATTTTTATTGCAACTCAATGAGGAGAATCAGTGAGTGTTAAATGATAGAAAATTATTTATTGATTAATTTATTTTATTCCAGAGCTTTAACTGAAAAAATGACCCTACAAATTATCTTAATCATAGCTGCTTTTCTTCTCGGAATTGTAATGGTTGCCAATTTATACACCTGGAGTAAAATGTTTGGTTCCTTGATTTTCTCACAAAGGCGCCATTTGCAGAGAACCATCGCCAAACTCGATACTTTAAAATCTGAAGGATTTTTACAAGCTTTAAGATCTGAAGTATGTATTTTTGATGATTAGATTTAAGACTTTTGTAATTAACACTTTTTTACAGGTAAATTTAATGAAAGAAATGGTGAAATGTTTGGATAGCTTAAGTTCACAACAAACCCGGCTTGTGATTGTTGTTGATGGTTTAGACAGTTCAGAACAAGATAAGGTCCTTTTAGTTTTAGACGCTGTGCATATGCTATTTTCGGACGCAAATTGTCCTTTTATTGTGATACTAGCAATAGATCCTCATGTTATTTCAAAGGTTTAAATTTAATTAAATAAAAGTACTAACTAAAATAATATTTTTTAGGCTGTGGAAATGAATAGTCATAGATTATTTACAGAAAATAACATAGGTGGTCATGGATTTTTAAACAACATGGTACATCTTCCATTTTACCTTCAAAACTCGGGATTGCGCAAAGTTAAAGTGGCGCAACAAACAGCTTTTACACACCGTAAGAGTGTCGCCTATGCTACAAATTCAAACGATGATGGGTTAGGAGGAATGGGGCGATCTGTAATTATTCTTGTTTTTATAAATCATCAGTTTATTAGAAATTATTTTCCAGCTATCGGTTCGCCGATTGTCATCAGAAAACGCTTTAATGTCAAGCACGGAAAAACTGAAATTTTCTGGACGAAAAGGATCGCGAAAACTTATGTTATCTGAGTCAGTTGCTAGTTCAATAGGATCGAATTTGAATAGGATTGGAGGAGCACAGGATTTAACTAAGATGTTGTTAACAGATGATTATTTTAGTGATGTTAATCCACGCTCAATGCGGAGATTAATGAACGTCGTTTATATCACTGGTTAATAAGCTATTTTTTTTTGTAAAAGGCACAACTTTATTATTTGATATTTTAGGTCGTTTATTAAAGGCATTTCAAATTGATTTTAATTGGTACCGGCTTGCTTCTTGGATTAACATCACCGAACAATGGCCTTTTAGAACATCATGGATTATTTATCATTATGATATGTACGAAGGATCATTGGAGGATAGCGATTCTTTAAAATCTATTTATGATAAGTACGTTTTCTATAATGCTTAATTCGTTTAATAACAAAATTTTTTTAGAGTTCGCCCATTTATTCCTACCTTAAAAGACGTTGAACCTCTATTGGAATTAGATCGTGATGAAAGAAAATTCGATATTTTTCTTTCATTTCACAGATCTAGTCTACTAGTGAGTGATTTAAAGATTTTTCTACCTTTCACCATCAATTTAGATCCATATTTGAAGAAAATTATTAAAGGTAATAAAATATATTACGTTTATCTCGCGTAATTCAAGCGGGATTATTTGAAATTAGCAACATTCGTGGACGTTTGCCGCATCGTCTGGAGGTCGCTTAAGCGATGATGTCATAAGTGAGGCGCTATTAGACTGCCGGTTTTTAAGAAGGTAATGCCGCTTGGCGTTGACCTATTACTGACGACTAACATCACCCTAAAAGTGGTTGCCTATTTTTAAATTAATTTGAATCGCCAATAGTTTTTACGCGAAATTTATGTACGACAATTATATTTGTAGAAGAAGCTCAGGGTTTTGATGAAGATGGTTTGATGTTCAATACGCCTCAGAAAAACCTAGGTTTTAATTCTAATACACCTTGGAATCAAACTCCAAGTGATTGGACTGGACAGAGGCATCCATTAAGCAGGCGAATGAGAAATTTAATTAAAAATCCAAATACTCCGGTTGTTTACCCCGGTGGTCCTGGAATGGTACCTTGGACACAACAATGGGGTGATCATTTAAGCATGCAACCTCAAGCAACTTTTGGAATAGCCCCGATTACTTCAATACCGGTTAATGACAATCGCATTAATTTAAGACTTGATTTATAATGTTTTTATTTATAGGCTGATATATTAGAACATAAACTTTCTACTCTAAATGTGGAAGGAGTTTGTAAGCTCCTGGAAAAATTAAATGAATATACCCCTGATGATTTAAAAGTTTACACAGAGGTTATTAGGAAGAATAATATTAATGGAAGGGTTTTGCTGCATTGTGATTTGGAGGAGTTGAAAAAGTTATTAAACATGTCATTTGGGGATTGGGAGATGTTGAAAGTTATGGTTATTTCTTTGCGTGAGCACGAATTAACCGTCGTTAATAAACAAGATGAATTTAAAAATGTTAGATTTTCAATTGGCAAGAATCATATAACAACATCAAATTCTGAAAGAAAAGGTATTTTAATTTTTTCCAAAATATGCTTAAAGTGCCTTCACACGATCCGATTTCATCCGACGGTCGGATGTAATTTGGTCAAATCGGACCGTGTGGAGGCGCTTGTCGACCTGACGCTCGGCGTATTCCAACCGTTAGAGCGTCCGACCAAATTGTGTGTGGAGGCCTTTAATGATAACATATTTTTCGTTTTAGCATCACTTAATAAAAATCATGTTGATTCTGATAATAAAATTGGAAACGAAAATTTAAGCAGAAATAAACAAAGCATAATGGAAAAGCAGGTAAGGTTTACCAACGATGTAATTTTTTAATAAATAAATTTGGTTAATAAATAGCTTTAATTTTACATATTATGCCTTAAATATTTTGTCAAAGCTAATATTTTGCTTTCTTTTTTGTTGCTTGCTTCTCAGTATCAGGTATGTGATTTTATCACTTGAATTAGAGTATTTCGAATGTTAATATTAAATAAAATATTTAAGGTGACTTTAGAAGAGCAAATGATTTGTGGTGCATTACAAACGTTGAATGAAGAAGCTTTTGAAGATGTGTTTGAAGAAACCGAGGAGAATGTGGTATCAGAAACTGAAGTTCCTCGTACTTTTGTGATACATCCGAGTTCGGATAGTTCTCAAGGTGAATCTCAAGAAATAATACTAAAATTAGAGAACCTAAGCTCGAGACCTCGCTTAAGCCGGAAAAACTCAATAGTCCGGTTTAAAACTGATTCTGCTACTGAATCTATCGACTACCTCGAACCTGATATTTTATTTGTTCAACCTTGCTCCTCAGGGAATTCCAGTTTAAGCCATTATTAGTAGTACAACTAAATATTATTAAGTGCCATCTTTGTGCCATTAACGTATTAAAGCCTTATCTGCTGCCTATTATACAAAAATATTATAGATTTTAGTGTGAGTTTTGCGTGTAAGAGTTTTTTGCACTTTTTGCATAGCAGTTATTGATTTCACTCTTGCATTGTATTACACTTTTTTATTAGTAGCTAGGAGTATTATTTATTTTGATAATGTACTATTGAATCTTGTAATTTTAATTGTTAATTAAACGTTTAAAAATCTGATTGATGATTTTTCATTTCTTTAGATTAGTTATCTGCATTGTTTCTAAATGTAAACCTGAATGCAGACTTGATTTCAATAACTGTTCTGCAAAATATTTCTTCTTTTTTAATGTTTCTTTAGAATCTAGTACTTCAAAACTTCCGTCACAAATTTATTTGCAAAAAATAAATTAATAATAGACCGTTTTTTATTATTTTTAATTTTCAAGAAACGTCAGACGTTCGAACAAATTGGCAGGGAACGTTCGAAGTTCAGCGTTCACTGTTTGGTTTGTTCGATGTACGCATCTTGAGGAAAGGTTTTATTGAAAAAAATCGACAATAAAGTTTATTTTAATACATATAAGGTTGTAAAAATTGGTAGAATGTAGTTCTTGTGCTTATTATTACTCTAATTGTTCTTAAATTCCTCCAATGATAAACACTTTTATTTATTTTACAAAAATATCCTATCAGCCTAGATTTGATACTTATTAGTTAGAGCAGTCAGTATTAAATTGGTTTTTCAAGTCTTGCGGTCGAATGCGGATGGGATGACGTCAGAAGTAGGTTAGTTGCCATTTTCATTTGTCACCGAAGTTACGCGCTTTGCACTGACCTACTTTTGTACATTTTTCGTTCTGCGAATTCACATATTTGCGATTCGACAATGTAGCAGTTCGAAACGTTTGAAATATCGTTTTTTAAAAATTTCGAGAAAATGATAAAACAGCTCATTTATTTCAAAGGGTACGTCCTACCCCCAGCACTCCGCCCCCCAAAACCTAAAAAAATATGAAAGGGGGTCGAATGATAACTGAAAGATCTTTGAAACTAAACAGATCACCCCTTTTTTACTTTCATAGATTCGTTTAGAGGTTTCAATGACCTTCAATTTAAGGTATCAATCGACCCTCTTTCCTATTTAAGCGTTTTTGGGTGATGGTGCCAGGAGGTAGGGGGTTGAAAGTAGAAATTGTAAATGGTCATAAAATACCGTTCCCTTGTTGGGCCGGGCACGCACTGGGGTGTTGTAGTGAGTGGCATTTTTGGAACTCTTATATCGGGTACTGTGGCGCCCGTTGGGGTGGGGGGAATTTTTCTAGTAGGACCCCACAGCCTCGCCTAACTCAAGCTAATGTATTCATGAACTAAAGTCGTCACGTAGTGTGGTGCCACAAGAAAAGTGCCACCCTGCTGCCTCAAAAAATTTACCTGTTTTATCATTTATTTAGAAATTTTTAAAAATACCTATATTTCAGAGAGAACAAGTTTTAGTTGGGACACCCTGTATAATACCAATGATCTTTTTAATTTTTTTTTTTGGTACAGTCTTGCGGCTGTCAATTTTTACCTTGGTGGGGTTAATCAAATAATTATGCGGGGGCCACAAAGAAGACATCCAAAATTGTCGTGTTAATTACTATTTTAATGATTATTATCAATTACAAAAGGTGAAATTATATTTTCTTTACAAAGTACTTAAGGATTAAAATGGTTTTTCGTTTTTTTAAATTTAAAAAAAGTAAAAAAAAACGTCCTTAAATGGGCAATCGAGTGTCTTTTAGTCATAACTTTTTTCTGTTCTGACTTTTTTCTGCAATTTTTGTCATTGTGCGGTAAACCAAACAATTTTAAATTAGGAGCAAGTGCAGCTTTTGACTTTTTTAGAAATTAAGAAAAGAAAAGTAATAACATATTTTTCTGTCCCACTTTCTAGAAATTATCTAAAATCCAAGTTTAACGGTGCCTTTTTTGGTTTTAACTGCTTTTATTTTATTTTTACAACTTATTTTTTTTTATTTTCATTTCATTTTTCAAATCCATATAAAAATATAATAAGAGCACTTAAAAAATCCTGCTTAGGACATATATTATGACCAAAAATGCGAGTGTCGAACGGATTTCAAAATCAACTTTTACTGATTTTACCGAGTAAAATTAAACAAAAAATGATAGGGATATTTTAACAACTCCAATAAAATGTTGTTTGCTTTTTTTAATTATAACATTGTAAATAGTTCGAAATTTTTGTTCCAACATAATTATTTGATTAACGTTGCAAGCCTTAAAAAATTGTAGCCACTAAACTTTTTGGTGTATCAAAACGGGAGGTAAAAAATATACTTAGTGGATTGTTACCAAAAACGTATTTGCCACACGCCTTCAGAATTTTACTGATTATCCAGCATTTAAATATTTTAAGACTTTGTTATGCCATACTTCATAATTTAATCTTCAGTTTTTTTTTATTCTAAAAAAATCGTTATTAAAAAAATTACTAGTACTTTCATACTTACTTATAAATTTCTGTATTTATTAAAAAAAATCTGTAATAAAATCTGACGTCTCCGGTTAACAACTTATTTTAGCAGATTCTTGAAAAGACTGAAGTATATTTACTTGGCCTAATAGCCTAATTACCCATTGTGTTTAGTTTTATGAGGTTTATTAAATTTGTGTATACACTTAATGCTAAATACATTTAAATTACCTTGGAAATTTTAATCTGCAGTTTATCCTTGAAAATTTTAAATAAATGAATATGACCTGCAATTAAAACGTAATATTATTACCACATTTTTTTTACCCCTAAAATTTGTTTAAATTATATTAATTTTGTAGATGGTGATAATTCAAATCGATCAAGAGGAAACAGTTCAATGGTGATAGGTGATACAGATTTTGTAATGCTTCAATCGTCACCTCTAGGAGCTTTAAACTGGCAACCTATAACAATATCTGTGCAAGGAAATTCCCAATCCATTAGCAATCAAAGCTCCGTTTCAAACTCACCAAGAGTAACACCAGGTAATATTTCTTAACGAAACTAACTAAAATTACTTTATTTTACTTACTATTATCTATTTTTTTTAAATATGCATACTGATAAAGATAACTGTGCTGCAGCATTAAATTTTTAACAACTTTTGTTTGAGTATTTTTATGACCAAAAAGTAAAACTTTTATGTTTATGTAAAAAAAATTATTTTAGTAATAGTAGCTTTATTGTGTTAACACTAATAAAAAAGCTTACATATGTCAGGTACAGAAATTAAATTAGAAACTAAGAATTAAAAATATTTAAAATATACATTAAAACCATTGATATACCTATATTATGACCATATCACTATAGAAAATTAAAAAATTTAATGTGATTTTATTTTTTTCATGCAGTTTTGGAGAAGAAACTCAACATACCCCTTATAAAATCAAGTGATTTAGATGGTGTGAGCAATAAAAAAGGGAAACATGTCGTAATAAAAACGGATTCAACTGATGGCAACTCTCGAATAAGCGTATCTACAAAATCTTCGACAGTTTACTATGATGTGAAAAACACAAACCAATCGAACAAAAAAGCCCACCGACCGAACAGCTTATTATTAAAGCAAGATCCTTCTCATTCAAGACACCGATCGAAATCAATAGATAATCCAAAGAAACACCTCAAAAGTTTGGAACACATTACTAAACTAAAAGAGAAGCTTTTGTATTCAAACCCAGAACTAAATGAAGCAAGTGATAATGAAAGTACTCCACTAGTTTCCGAGGATTCCACTCCTTCAAAATCTTTAACGCCGGGAGCAATAACGTCATTAAGCTCAAATAGTTTAGCCATGTCTTTATCATCATTTCAAAGCTGCTCACCAGAAGCCCCGAATAACCTACGTCAGCAAAGTGCGTCCGAAAATTTACTCTCGCCATTAAAACAAGGGGAGAGGAATAATTTATCTCGACCTTCATCAGAGCACTCAAATTTTAGTATCTCATTTGATAGTCAATTACCACATTCTAATAGTAATTTGAGTATTTCTAGCAGATCCGTGAGTTCTGGACAACTCTCCAGGCAAGATGCACTTGATCAAGTCGAGAATTTAGAAGTTTATTGTAATCCTAAGAATTATAAAACGTAATTATTTTTATGAAAATTAACGTAGAAGTAAATTAATGTATTTTATTTATTTATTTTTATCAATAATAAATTATTTTGACATGTAGATTATTTTTGTATCTATTCGCTTAATATTTGTGGTTTTGAATATACATAATTTTTTTTCCAGTGGACTTTTTAAAAATTTATTTTTTTGGTACACAGAAGAGTCTCGTGACCATCAATTTCTTCATATTTTGTTTTGTAAGTTAAACCAAATACTCATACGGCAGCAGTAAAACCAAAACGGGCACTTTACAAAAAACGTTTGCTTAATTATCATTATAATAATACTTTTTTTCGAACGCTAGCAATAAGTTAAAGTATAAACGAAGAGATTGTGCATTCATTTTTTGTTAAGTATATTTTTAATCTTTACAGCGCTCTAAAAATTAACTAAAATTTTAAGCAATTTTTAGAGCACTAAAAAATTTTAAAATATTCTTAAAACGAATGCGCGACCTTTTCGTTTATATTTTAACTTATCTTTCGTGCATAAAGAATAAAGCAAGGAGTTACAAAGTTACGCCGTCGAAAAAGGACACGAAAATCAAACCGTAACTTTGAGGGCGCCAAAGGTCAGAAAAAATTGAGATATCAAAAAAAGCGGTCGTTTCATTAGAATTAAAGGTATGCAGATTGAGAATAAAAAAACCAGATTTGTTGCCATTGGGTGAACTTGAGAAAACAGTGGTACAGTTTTGTTACTTTTGAAAAAACGTTAAAATTATACCATTCGCGATCCGGCGCCGTGACGCCGTACCGTTTGTGACTCCAGGCTTAAAAATTATTCAGGTTAATTCTCTAAATGTAAGAATAAAATTTTATCATTTCCTTTTAAAACCCGACGGGACTACGATTTTTCAAAGTGAACGCTGCTGACGATCGGTAAAAAAGTAAGAAAAAACGACCATTTTCTGGAAGTTTTTCAAAGTGTTTTAGTGCTTACAAAAATTTAAGTTTAGTACACCTGTTAGAAGAAACATCCCTCTTTACGATGCTACTCGATTTTTTCAATTCGGACGAAAAAAAACACCATTTTTAGGGCTTATCCAGGCAGATCAAATAAAGGTCTTTAGAATTTGGTCCCTCACTATATAGTAGACGATTTGATAGGATTCCAGGCAAATTTCGGACACTTAGGGGGTGAAAACGAAAACACCTTCGGAGTATAGATTAAAGCTCCCCCTTGCGGTTGAATGCGGAACTTATGGGATGACGTCAATTAATTTGAATCGTCAATACTTTTAGGATAAATTACAGGAGAAAGCCATATAAAAACGAAATTATAAAAATATTTATTGATAATTTCTTACATTACCAGTAAAAACTATAAACTAAATAAAGGTCATCACAGTTGAGATTTAAGTATTAAATAATCGGAGGATTTAAGTATTTAATGAGATTCAAAATATTTTATGGGGAAATCACACAATATGCACCCCCGACATTAAATCACCAATCCCATTACTCCTATGTCTATCATTATCCCCCTGTTCAATTTGTTCTTTCAACATTTCCAGTTCTCTAATCCCAGAAACGGTCATTTCATACTTATGAGCTACTAATGATCTATAAAAGTGTATAGCAAAAGCTAAAAACACGAATAAAATGGGAACTAAAATAATGCTAGCTGACCATGCAGCTATTTTATTAATTTCCCAAAATTTTACCCAACATAAAATTGCAATTTCTGCTAAAAATAGCAGAAGCCCTAGGAGTGTGGAAAAAGCCCATGCTGTTTCTATGTACCAATGCAGGCGCTCATGAGGGCTTTCATCCACTAAATTAATTGCATCTAAACTACAAATAGCTTCGATATTAGGCAATATACAAGTACTAATCATTAAAGCGAGCATGTGAACAGCTACAAGTAATGTGGTTATTATTGCAAACGCTATTAATATCCCACTTGGAATATTTTCTGGATTTTGAAGTTGCAATTCAACCATGGCAACCATTGCAAAACCAGAGAGTAGAGCTGATGTCTTGCTGGACGCCTTCAACTTGGCTCGACTTAAATGTAGTTTCCTCCAAGATAAATATCGAGGCGTATGCAGTTCATCCCCACTTTGAGACATCTTAAACTAAATTAAATATTAAAATTATAAAGGCGAGTACAATTCACTTACTTTAGAATGGGGACTCCTTTGAAATAACCTAGTAGTACTTGACGAATCACTTGCAGCTTTATTTTTCACAAAATTATCACCTACACTTAAAACAACAGAGTTGGAACTCCAAACAGACATGATAATGAATCCTGTAATAAAAATTATACTTTACTAAAATAAATTTTAGTGATTTAAATAATAAAAAATTTATAAATACCTGCTTTAAGTTTAATGATGAGTGTAAATATATTATAAAAATAAATAAAGTGTATGAATATTGATGTTTTTGCCGACAACTGATTAATTTAAAGTTCAGGTAAAGTAAATAAATTTAGCAAACTCTTATCAATGCCAATAAAAAGTATTCGTCATTTATGAGTTGTACAAACAATTACAAACTAGTTATTACCTTTTGTTTATTTAACCGTTAAGTATAAAATTATATGTTATTATTCTAAATTCTAGACAGCCAATTTTGTGGCTTTTAAATATTAATACAGGGTGAGTTAAAAAAAGTTGCTATAAATATTCAAAACACAAAATTATTATAAAAGTTGTTCTGTTTGTAATAATTTAATAAATGTGCATAGAGATTTCAAAAAATTAACACTAGATTAAATGGAAACAATAATAATAAATATGTTGAAATAAAATCGCTAAGAAAAAAATATACTTTGTTTTTGATTTTTGTAAATTACCTATTACGGTTGTGTTTTTTAAGTTTTGTAGAACTTCTTTATATTTTCAAGAATCCAGAGGACATCACCCTGTATACAGGGTATTGGATTTTCAGAACATTCTATTTACTAAATACCTTTAGAAAAATTTGAAAAAGTGTGATTATTTTTCTAATTTTTTGACTTCGGGTCTGATTTTGAAAAAAACTTTTTATGTAGTTTTACTTAGTGCAACTAAAAATAAAAAAAAATTGCGTCTTTACATTTTTAGGTTTTCGATTAAAAAAATAAAATCTGAAAAAGTGAGTTATTATTTTAATTTTTTAAATTTTTTGTCTCCTGGTCTGAATTTGAAATCACTTTTTATGTATTTTTATTTAGGACTATAAGTGTGTAACTAAATATAAAAAAATTGCGGCCTTTCCTTTTTTTCTTTTCGAATAAAAAAATAAAATCTAAAAAAGTGATTATTTTCAAGTTTTTTGTAATTTATTGGTTCCTGGTCTGATTTTGAAAAAACTTTGTATGTAGTTTTACTTAGGACTATGTGTACCTAAATATAAAAAAAATGCGTCCTTAAATTTTTTTGTTTCTGATTAAAAAAATATAATTTCAAGAAGTGACGAATTTTTTTTTATTTTTTGGGCTCCTGGCCTGATTTTGAAAATACTTTTTATGTAGGTTTAGGACTGTATGTGTAACAAAAATAAAAAAATTGTACAGTTACATTTTAATTACGACTGCAATAACTTTAGTATGTTTGAAATTTAATCTAAGAATTGTTCAAGGAATCGCCTACTGATTTTTTGCATATACAGGGTGTTCCATTTTAATTAATCCAGCTGAATATCTTGAAAACTAAGTGATTTCTTCATAAATGTTAAGAAACACATTTAATAGTGCCATGTATTTTTAATTTTTATAGGGGCTTTGTACGGAAATTTTTTTTTCAAATGGGAAACGATATCTTTTTTACCAACACCTTTAAATAGCTGCAGCTCCCTTGGGAACCGACATCGGACACATGTTTATAGGATTTTTTTTCTTGTCTTGATCCAAAAGGAAAATGACACACCTCGTATAGGGTCATAGGATGTTTAATTTTGACTCACCCTGTATAAAATTAGGCACGAAATGCTTGTAACAAAAATTAAGTTAAATTTGATGAAAACCTAGTACACTAGGCTTGTGAATGTAAACCAAAATAACTGATCAGTTATGAAAAATAATATGATTCAATAATTACGGTTATTATTTGTTATGTGGATGCAATTAAATACTTTTATATAAATTCCAATTATAATCTTTTTTACTTCCTGTTATCCAATGTCATAATTCGAGTATAACAAACAAGTTTTAATTTAATATAATAATTAGCAATAAAATATTTACCATGTTTGTTTCGAAAGACTGTATCGTTGACTAAATTAACCTACACCAGTTTCTTATCTTATCAAATATTACTACCGGTCTTTTTATTCCGTGGTATAATTTTCAATTGTTTCAACTATAATCAACTTGTTTTTTCCACGCAAATCGTTAATCTTGTTTACTTATTAGGTTAGGTGTTAGGTTAACAGTAGCAATGTTATTGTGCATCTGTTCCTGTCTCCAATCTCCAATGTAAAAATTAATTGATGAGATTGATAAATAAACAATATTTTTTTAAAAGAACATTCAGAATTTTTGTGTATTAATACGATATTCCTAATTCTTTTTGTTTCATAACAATTTTCCACTAAAATCACTTAAGAATTTCAAAATCTAATTTTATCCGCAATTATTTTAGTCGCAATTTTATTAAAACAAGCATATGATTTAAGTAATTTCAAGGACAGTTATACTGGGAAATTATTTAAGTTTGTCCCACTTTTCCTTGCTTTTTTAATTTCGTGATTTCCCCCCATTAAATATATTAAAAGTGACCTAATTTTTACGAAAGGCCTTATTTAATTTTAAAACCAGATTAGATTTTAGTGCAATTAAATAAAAGGTTCTACCTATAATTATAAAAAAATAACAAAAAATTAATGCAACCATTACTACGAGTAAAGGCAACCGAATTTACACAAATAGTATAAAGGAGTCCATAAACATGAAAAAAACCAGTGAACGAACTTTTTGAAATTTAAATATCCAAGAGTACCAACATTGTTTGTTTTTAGTTTTTATTAACCCTTTTCAACTCTTAAAACGCCTTATCATACAGGGTGTCTCTTTCGTGGTGGATACAAAACTTCATTTTCAGAAAAGCAAAAAAGTAGATCTATCATTTATTGTAGGTATACTTTTGGAGTTACACGGTTTTGAATTGTAGTTCACCTATTTAAGGCTTTATAACGCTTCAAACTTTTAAAAATTCATGAAAACGAAGCAAAAAGATGGTAAATAATCATAAAAAAATGAAAATAAATGAGCCGTTGATTTTGAAAGTGAGATAAGTCCATTTTGTAAAAAAATGAGTTAATGTCACGTCTTATTACATATTGAGATTAACTTCATATTTTAATCATTTAAAATAAAAATCGACTCAATATCAGTATAAATTTGTTGCTGTTGTTTTACATTGTCAACAGTATTTCAATGACATTGGTTTTGCAAAACATTAAATAAAATACGAAAAGTGGACTTGTCTCACTTTCAAAATTAACGGCTCAAATATAAACTTCATTTTCTTCCAATTAAAACTAATAGAGCAATTATAAATGTATTTTGTATTTTTGGTATTTTTTGTTTGGTCGTTACAACGCTTCAAACTAAAAAATAAGTATCAAACTCAGTGGCAGGGCCAAAGGGGAGTCGAAGGGTCATTCCTTAAATTTTGAGCACTTATAACTATTTTTGTAACACGTATATCTTTCGAGAAATCAACTTTTTTTAAAAGAATTTAAAATTTCAACATTAAATTTGACTCTAAAGTGGATTTTGTACAATTTTGTCCAGAACTCAAAAACAAAAAGAGTGATAACAAAATTGTTCCTTTGGCTAAAAACTTACCTTAAGCCCTTTCCATCAAAAACATATAAAACTTTATAGTTTAATTGGTAAATTTAAATTTTTTAAAAATTTTATTACTTAATACGATAGTCGGAAAATTTAAGTGCATGATTTTGAAATTTTCGTGATTTTGGTCATAATTTCTTTTCCAGTGCAGCTTTTTTAAAATTTCTTTTTTTTGGTACGCAGAAGAGTCTTATGGCTACTAATTTTTTCATTTATTGTTTTTGTAAGTCAAACCAAATAGTCATATGGTAGCAGTAAAACAGGCTCTTCACAAAAAACGTTCGCTTAGCGGTGTTTATAACACAGATAAAAAACTAATTGAAATAATATTCTTTTTCCAAGACTAGCAAAAAGTTAAGGTATAAAAAATGAGTTCACTTTTTCGTTTTTTGCTTTAAGTACATTTTTAAAATTTTTACAGCGTTCTAAAAATTTCTTAAAATTTTACATAATTTTTGGAGCGCTGTAAAAAGTTTAAAAATAAACTTAAAACAAAAAACGAAAAAGTGAACTCTTCGTTTATACCTTAACTTTTTGATAGCGTTGGAAAAAGAATATTATTTCAATTAGTTTTTAATCTGTATTATAAACGCCCCTATGCGAATTTTTTTTATAAAGAGCCCATTTTATTCCTGCCGTATGACTAATAATTGCTTTGAGTTATAAAAAATGAAGAAATTGGTAGCAGGAAGACTCCTCTGCTTACCAAAAAAAGAAATTTTAAAAAAGCTCTACTGGAAAAAAAATTATGCCCAAAACCGCAAATATCAAGCGAATTTCAAAACCAAGCGGTCCAATTTGCCGACTAATATACAGGGTGTATCTAAATATATGCGAAGAAATTCTACAGGCGATTCCTTGACCAATTCTAAAACAAAAGTAAAGAATAAAAATTTTCTCAAAAGTGCTCTATTTTTTAGTTATGGGGTGTCAAACTTTCTATATTTTTTTCATTTTTGGAGTATAACTTCTTTATTTTTTAAGAAAATTTAATCAAATTTGAAACACACTCTAGTTATTATAGTTGTAACAAGATAAAAATATCAAATATTGAAATAAAACACAGGGGGGTGTATTTTGGGGGTATAGACCCTATTTTTTATGCCATAACTTTTTTGTGCTACCCCACTTAACATTTTAAATGAGATATTCTAATTCCTTGCTTTTTTCTGAAAATTTTTGATCTCTTTAATTTTTTCACAGCTGGTACGGTTTAGAAGTTATTTAAAAACATGTACGAAGTTGTATGCCAAACAGGGGTGGCTATTTTTAAAAAATAAATACCAGAGACTTCCTAGAAGACTATTTGACCAATTTTAAGACGAAAACAGAGAATAAATATTTTCTCTAAAATGCTTCGTTTTTAATTTAAATTAAAATAAAATTAACAAAATAGTTTTTTTTATTAACTTCTAAACCGTTCCAGCTGTGAAAAAATTAAAGAGATCAAAAATTTTCAGAAAAAAGCAAGAAATTAGAATATCTCATTCAAAATGTTAAGTGGGGTGGCTCAAAAAAGTTATGGCATAAAAATAGGGTCTATACCCCCATAATACATCCCCCTGTATTTTATTTCAATATTTGATATTTTTATCTTGTTACGACTATAATAACTAGAGTGTGTTTCAAATTTGATCAAATTATCTTAAAAAATAAAGAAGTTATACTCACAAACTGAAAAAAATATAGAAAGTTTGACACCCCATAACTAAAAAATAGAGCACTTTTGAGAAAATTTTTATTCTTTATTTTTGTCTTAGAATTGGTCAAGGAATCGCCTGTAGAATTTCTTCGCATATATTTAGAAACACCCTGTATATCGTCTTAAATATTTTGCATGTTTCCGATTTCAATAATTTTCTTGAAAACTACTAAATTTACCAACACCACAATTTTATACCAGAAACCTGCTAGATGTATTTCAAAAAACATTTTCTGAAAATTGGTCGATAAGTTTTTCCATGATGAAATCGCAAAATATTTGCTAAAATTTGGGCACAAATCCGGCCCTAGATAGTTTTTGAGAACTTTCAAACATTTTATTATTAGAATGATTGATGATGGGAAAATACAATTCATTCCTTAAAAATCAACTTTATTCTGAAAAATCTAAAATTTCTGGATTAAATTTCAAAGTGAGGTTTTACAATTTTTGTTGAGAACTCAAAAACCAAAAGTGATAAAAAAATTCTTCTTTTGACTGAAAACTTATTTCAACCCTTTTCCAAAAAATCCTGGGATCGCCACTGTATACAAATGACATTTTTGAAAACCTTTTATTTCCTAATTTGTGAAAGCGCCTAAATTTTTTACTGTAAAATATAATCATTTTGTTAAAAGTAAGCAAAACAAATAATAAATGTAATAAGTGACAAAGTGACTGTTAATGCATGCTTAAGAATTTTTAATTTTAAAAGGGAAAGCGCAAAATATATTTAAAAATAATCAGAATAACTTACTTTTTTTCAACTTTCTTCCAAAAAACTCTAAAAGGAATTCCTTTTTTCACATACAAACAATCCTTTAATGCTTTAAAAATACTAATTTACTGCTGTTTTTGTTTTATCCACCTGGATTTCAATAAAAGTTGTGTGAATGACTAGCCCTTGAATCTAAAATCACAGACAGAACACTGCCGCAATAATTTAAAAGACATTTGGCATTGTTACACTAAACTTTCGCGGAAACTATTTTTAAAACCAGATTTATATTTATGCCGCGCTGAAATAGAAAAATAGTTGTCATCTTTGTAAGTGTTAGATCGTTAATTGCATTAAAAAATATGTTTACAACTTATACATATTATGACTACACGTATTACTTAAAATGTATATTTGTATTCATATTTACACAATTCTACTTTTGTTACTAGTTTTTTTATTTCTTTGTTTTAATATACATAATATAAAACGCCTTGACAGAATAAAAATTTATTTAAGTAGAGAAAACATAGTTACAGTTTATCCAAAGCTAGAATGTGGATGTCAGCATAAATTTTGGTTCAAACCAAGTCGATACATTTTATTCTGTCTCCTTCTAACATTAACAGTTAACATAAACGAGCGCACAAGAACGTATAGTGGAAGAAAGAGACGCGTTGCGGTCATACTACTGCATCTCACACAAATAGGTACTGTAGTTGGAAGGAGACGGGTATAGTCTTGTTAATCCTGTGTTCCTGATCCAAGCCTGCAGTGAATATATCACGCCCATAAAAGGCGATTATTCCTTACGCAAGCATTATTAGCAGAATACGATTGATCGACGATCGACTGATAACTGATAATAAAAAGCTCACTGGAATCGTATAGGTGCTTTACATGGGCAGTTTGGTATCTATTCAACGCATAAACCAATCAGATCGCCTCGCGTGCATTATGGGAAAATAAGCGCTGAATGCTTGATTCACTCAATCGACATTCTAACTTTGGACGAACTGTAGGTGGAATGATTTTTCGTATAAACCTATTATCCACTTATAAAGAGATAAACACAAAATTAATTCTCAATTTCTAAATTATCACAGCGCAAATACTCTTTTAACAGTGATAAATAGTTCCGTGAAAAACGCGCACATAAAAAGCGCGATAAAAGCGCGCGCATGGAAAAAATCGGCAACGGAAAAAAGCGGGGACGGCAGGGGCGGATTTGGGCCTTGCAATTTCGTTGCATGTGTTGTTCATACAACATTATAAAATATGTTATTTTACTGCAAAAATAACCTTCCCAAAAAGTTCACTAGCTCTCGGTCTATTAGTTTATCATGAAATTCGAAGGGGATTATTTAAGAAACCAGAATTGAAAGAATTCATTCGCCGATGTCTGCAAATTGCCCAAAATTATACCAGTCAGGAGTAGTAGTGGTAATGGACAATGGACAATGCTCTCGGTCTATTAGTTTATCATGAAATTCGAAGGGGATTATTTAAGAAACCAGAATTGGAAGAATTCATTCGTCGATGTCTGCAAATTGCCCAAAATTTATACCAGTCAGGAGTAGTAGTGGTAATGGACAATGCTCCGTGCCATTCTGCGATTGAGGAAGTATTTGAGGAAAATGAGTTTATTCACCACCGTTTATTAAGACTTTCACCATATAGTCCATTGTTGAACCCAATTTGTCTGACCTTAAATCGGGTGTTAAAACAGATTTAAGCATTCAGTTGCCACAAATTCTAGCTGGCGAAAATAGGGAAAATGTCACACGAATGGAGTATCGTTTGCAATCGCTAGAAAACATAATACGAGATAATATCAACAATAAACTTACAGTTAATAACTGTAATACCAGATTTATTGCACATATTCTAAATATGGTAGACCTTCCTTTTTAAGTCTTCTTTGATATTATACTAAGCTAATTTTGTAATAAATTATTTTTTTGATTAGTTATAAAAATGTTGTTTTTCGTAAAACTTAAAAATCTCATTTTGAAATTGTTTATTCTCCATTTGAAATTGATTATTCTCAATTTGAAATTGATTATTCCCAATTTGATATTGATTATTCAGAATTAGAAATTGATTATTCTCAATTTGATATTGATTATTCTCAATTAGAAATTGATTATTCTCAATTTGAAATTGAAGGTATAGTATCTAAAAATAGTTAATACACTCGCACTGATCGATAAAATTTGGAAAATTAAACACGAAAAATATTAACTCGTTTCAAATCTTTAGCACATCCTGTATAATCATTTTCTAAGAACCACAAAACAACATAGAGCTTATTAACATATGCATTTGGCAACGCTGCGCACCGATCGGGAGCGATCGGCTATCCTCGGAAAATCTTTTGACTTTTGATTAATACCTAACCTCAAAACTAACAATTTTTGTTAAAAAAATGATTTTACGAAGGAGCATTTCATGTTCTCCTTTATTATCTTTCTTTTTGAGTCCACTTGATACACCTAAAGGTGAAACACCAACCGAAAAATTAGCAGTAGATAGAGAGGATAAAACCGAAACTGGATGGGATCGTTTGAAAAGAGCTGCTACACCGAAGTAAGTAATTATTCAGGTTTTAATTTAGTATTTATTGCAACCTATTTTTAGTACAAATGTTGCATAAGTTAGGTATTTTTGGTTTAAACTTTTATATTAGTTTATCTAAAACAATTTCGATTTTTGGTGTAAACGTACACACAGTGGCACGTTACTTTATAGGCAATTACCTAAGGTCACAATCGAGGGAAGGACCTGTAAATAAAATCGAAAAAATTAATATAAATTTCCTCAATTTTTTAATAATTTCAAAATCCTACTATAAACGTCAATATTTTGGGGCTTCAAATGGATTAAGGTTTTGTCAAGGCTTAACGTGCCACTGCATACACATTTTTATATAAAATGATGTGATAACTTTTCAGTCTAGGCTCACTTCCTTGTATTATTTTAATAGGGATGTTTGTTTTTGTAATTTCAGTGAGTTTGGTGAATTAAGTCTAGAAGCGAATTCAGTGATACAGGCAGGATGTATGAGTATATTTGTTGGTGGCATGTATGGAGGATTTATGGGCAGTAAAGATGCTCATTTAGAATTTTTTAGAACAAATCAAGCTACAGCTTTTAACGATCATTTACATGCTAAGGTAATGAAGTTAGGTAGTATAAAAACAAAAAATTGTGTGCTGAACGATCTACAATTTCTTATAATACAAAATTTTATTTTGTAGAAAAAATTACAAGATCACATGACAATTGCGTTTGGAAAAGGTGCTGCTAGGTGGGCTATGCGAGCGACCATTTTTACGTGTGGCTATGTGTAAGTTAAATATTTAAATAAATTATACAAAAGTCTTGAAGTTTTAAAGTACAGGGAATTCATTTTGTCATTAGAATTGATTAAAATTGAAAAGTTGTACAGAGCGTCTGTTGTGTTATTTATTATTGATGCTTTCTAATTTTTTACAAATTTTGCTTAGAACAGTTTTTTAAAAACTAAACACATCTTTGAAGCTATTGGGAATTTTAAAATTCCACTCGCCCTCTTGTGGCAAAAATATAAACTTTTATATTTGATACATACATTTTTGTTTTAACGCATTGGTACATGTTTTTTGAGCTTTACTGAAACTTTAAATAATAAATCTATTTGTGTTTTGTTGAATATGTAGTTAACAAGGTACAATAATGCATTTTAAACACAATTTTGACACTGGCAAGTACTGAATTTCCTCCATTTATAGCGCCCTCTATTCGCGATTTCGGAGATCAGATACGACCTCTGGTGGTCATTTGTAAAGCTAGAAGGAGTGTAATGAATAAGAACCTATTAATGTGTGGGTAAATCAATTTTTTTGTCACAAAAACACACGGACTAACCATAGTAACACATGTGTAACATACGCTCGGATTCATATTTTAATTATCTTTCAGAGGGTGTTAATAATTTTTTATGCAAGTCCGAAAACTTGTTTTATGACTCATTTAATTAACCGCCAAGTCATATTTTAATTTCAAATTTCATCATTAAAACCGCATGGACTAACTATGAGTAAGATACCCTCGTATTTGTATTTTAACTGTCTTTCAGATGATGTCGATAACATTTTTATGCAAGACTGAAAACTCGTTTTATGACATATTTAATTAAAGCATGAGAAAGAGTAACGCAGCTTTCAAGTCATATTTTAATTGTAAATTTCATCATTAAAACCCCACGAACTAACAATAAGTTACATACCCTCGGATTCATATTTTAATTGTCTTTTAGACGGTGCTATTAACTTTTTTATGCATTAGGGAAAAAATGAGTTTTTGTGTAAATTATTAATGCATTTTTTAGTTTATATCGAAAGAGGGCATTTTTTGTTTTGAAATTTTAGGCAAAGTCGAACGGACTAACTTTGTCTTATATGCCGTTTTATTCGTCTTTAAGTGTTCTATTTAGTGGTATAGATTTTATTTTGTAATGTTTTGAAAATCCGTCTTAAAAGGGGTTTGAAACTAAGCAGTTTTGATGTTACTTTATTATGAATTTCTCCCTAATTATAGACGGACTAACTATGAATTTAATACCATTGTATCACTCTTGAAATGATCTTTGCGATGATACCATTTTCAATTGATTTGGATGTAATTTGACAGAGAAATGAGCGTTAAAACTTATTACCGGAAAAGTTATTGCTAACCTATTCCTCCATTTTTTTACAAAATTTATGTCAAAGCAACAGCATCTTTACTTAGTCAAAATTTCCAATATATAGTTAACATTCCCAATTAATATCAGTCATATTAGTGCTGCCAACTTTTTGTTTTTTGAAGTTGGTCGTCTGATGTCACCATAGCCGATTGCATTTTTTTTAATAAATTTGGGCATTTTTTACTTTATTTTAAGTGGGTAAAAAAGGCCTCCTTAAGACGATAGTCGGAAAAATGTGTTACTCCAATTTCTCTGTCCCTTGAACGTGTGATGGGCGAATGAAACATATAACTGTGCGAAAGAGATGCCACTAGGATTTTAGGCGATTATACGGAGATTTTTTAAATAAACATAACTTAATTAAGAGTTAATCGATTTGAATTTTGTAAATTAATCCTGAAAGTATATTAAAGGGACTAGCAGATAGCGTTTTTAATTTAAAATTAAAAAAAAATTAAAAAGTAAAAACACCATTGACTAAACTATGGATTCATTAAGCAGCATAAAAAAAATTATTCAATTTCAATTAACCATTCGTATTTTCTGTTTCTTTGAAGTAATCTAAATTTACATTGCCAAGTCCTATACGTAATTTCACCGACTATCTTCTTAAATTGTTAGTTGATCAGGTTTTTAAAATTTTTACGAGGTGCTCTCTTTGCTGCTCCATTAAAACTGTTTGGTCTACCTTACAAAGACAAAAAATGGAAAAAATAATAGCAACATGATTTTTTAATACACGAAAAAAAGAAAGCCTCAGCAGAAAAAAAGTCATAAAAATCGAATGAATACCTAAACTTTGATTTTAAATTTTTTGTACTAAGTAGTACCAAAAGAAGTACATTATCTCTTTGTTTTTTCGTAATCATTAAAAAAGTATTCTATTTGTTGCTCTTGTTGATTGTTTGCTTTAGGCTAGAAAGAAAAAAAATACAGTAAATGATAGCCACAAGTCTTTATAGTATATCAAAAAAAGAAATTTTTAAAAAGCTTTGGTAAAAAAAATTTTATAACTAGAAACATAACTACTTGATTTTAAATTTTCCAATCATCATGTTAATGTAAAGTAATTTTTGACTTTTAGAGGAATTTCAACTGCTATTTCAGTGTATCGAAATAAAAATGGAATAAGGGAACATGTAATTGCTGGTGCAGCTACTGGTGCTTTATATAAATTTAATATGGGTCCTCGTGGATGGGTTGTGGGAGGTGGTTTAGGTAAATCAACTTATAATTTGAAATATAATGTAATAATTTTCAATTAACAGGACTACTACTGGGTTTCATTGCTGGAGGAACTACGTATACCATATTAAAATTAACCGGAATGACGATGAATGATGTGAGGTATTGGAATTATCAATGGAAGGAAACTAGGGGAAGACAGATGAATGCTAGTTTCAGAAAGTATTTAGATAAGGAAGAATCTGAATTGTATCAGGATCATATTAAAAAACTTGGTCATAAATTGGATATGGAAGAATTGAGTAGTGAAGAAGTAAAATAACATTTTTAAACAACTCTAGTTTCTCTGTAATAAACAAATTTAATTTAAATTGTAAATATATTATTATGTTTATCAAAATATCGCATATTTATTTATGGCACTATTTTTGGAAAATACAGGGTGTCCCAAAACGGGAAGCCAATTATCCCGAAACCATAATCCGGTACCGAAATTGCGCAATAATCGTACCTTTATCTTATTCAACAAATTCGGACCGTACCTTTTCCCTCCTTTTATAATCTCATACAAATATCCAGTGATGTAGTGGGGCCGGAACGGCGTTCCGGTACTTTTTTAGGGAAGCCGGAACGCGTTCCGGTACTTTTTTTCCAGAAGTATTGCCTTCTTTTAATATTTTTTTACACTTAGAATTTTTAGAATAAATATGTAAAAGATTAAAAATTAAAAGGATCGCGAATCGCCCCCGCATATGCTTACTTCATTCTTAATTAAAAAAAATAAAGTTAGTGAAGATGTAACATGTAAAAAAATTATTGGTGTAAACTCGCACCTCCCTCCTATGTCGGGGCGTTCCGGTACTTCTTTTTTTGGGACTACAGCACTGCAAATATCCGAATATAAATAACAGAATATTTAGTCCTTTTTATACATACATTCTTCTAGTCATGAGATCTATTCTATAATCTACAGGGTGTCCTTGAATAACTGACAATTTTTTTGTGGTGATAGAGGAAGTGAAACTAGGAATTTTTGACTATAAAGTATTGTCCGAAACTGCTTCTTTAAAAAGTTGTACCACTTCAAAAATTAATAAAAAATTTCTTTTGTAAATAAAATATATATTATAAAAAAAATTAATTTGAAATTTTGGCCAGTTTTTTCACATAAGTATACACATTTTCGGCAAATAAAAGATTAAAAAATATTTTCAGGGACGTTACCTTTTGTTTCTTTACCTTTTTGATAATTTTAAAAGTATACTAAAATAATCCTTGATCAATGTTCTACAGACATTGTATGTTGGTCCGGTGCTTCATTTCAGAGAAAAGGTAGATTTTATAATTTTTAGCTAAAAATATGAATTTAAAAAACAAAAGATTATGATCAAAAATAGTTGATGACCCCCCCCCCCCCCCACATGTAACGCCCCTGAAAATATCTTTTAAACTTGCATTGGCCGAAAATGTGTATCCTTTTATGTGAAAAAACTTTGGCCAAAATTTCAAATTAATATCTCTTATAATATTTATTTTATTTAAAAAATTATTTTTTTTGGAAATTTTTGAAGTGGTATAACTATAGCTATAACAAGTTTATAAGTCAAAAATGCTTAGTTTCACTTCCTCTATCACCTATCACCACAAAAAATTTGTCACAGTTATTCAGGGACACCCTGTATAACTAAAAAAGGTAAAACTATAATTGAGGAGTAAACATGTGGATTAAATCCACTTTTAGTACTTTTTCCCTATTTTAGGTATGAGCTGAATCCATTGGTTAACTCAGAATTTAGCTATCTGTATTAAATCCTATAGAAAAAGGACACCAAAAACTAAAAAACAACCTATCAAGGAAAGTACAAGAAGTAACAAAATGTTTGCGATTTGCTCAATTATGAATAAAAGGGATTCAACACGTTTTACATGATTGTTTCTCAATTGTGCGTGAACTTTCGAAATTCAGATGCCATATATTATGTCCATATGTTATCGTCAGGCGATAAGCGATGGAGATGTAGATTACATTAAAAAATTGTAAGACTTTTCTTTTTACTGTTGGAGAAGGAAAATGAAGATCGTTGTCTTCTGAAAATTTTTAGCACGATAATCCCTGCGATCGTCAAGTGGCTGATTGCACATAAATTTCATTTTATCAAAGTTTGTTTCATTTCCTTTCGTAATATTCTTTGGGTAATACCTTCTTTATAATCCTTTCGGTACCTGTGTATTTTATAATCCGTACGCAACTTCGTTCGAGCACAATTTTATTTCCTAATGTTTATTCCGTTTACCTGCTTTCGTGCTCAACTTCAAATGGCCCCCAAAACTGGCGCATAAGCTCCCCTTACATTTTTGGATTTGTCGTTAAAAAGTGTTTACAAGAAAATAGTGCGTTCATTTGGTTTTTAGCGATATTTTGAAAACTAAAAATGGTAGATGAAATCTTGTTTTAGATTAATAAAGACCAGGGGCTGATTAATATACGGTTTAATGGGGCTGCAGCCCAGGCCTCCCTCTCTTAATGGGGAGCCCAAAAAGCTAAATTCCAATTTAAAAAAAAACAAGTTCGGGATGAAACCAATTTTGTAGTCTCCCGGGGCTCCCATAGCAATTGATGCCTCCAGGTGCTAAATCCGTCCCTGGGCAGAATTCTCAAATATATTTAAATCCACCGCAAAATTAATTCTAGCGCACTTAATTATTTTTTTATAATTTTTTAAAAATCAGTTTACAGCTCCAATAAGTAAAATAGTGCAATTTTTTACAAAATCTCAATTTTTATAGTGTTCTTCTTGGATTTTTTCAACAAACTCGGTTTATTTTTTGCAGAATTTTCTAATTTATTCAAATCGACCGCAAAATTAATTCTAGCTCGCTCGATTATTTTTATATAAATTTTTAAAAATCGTTTTACTGTTTCAATAAGGAAAATTTAGCGATTTTTACAAAATCTCAGTTTTTTTAATGTCCCCCTCGGATTAATTTTTTGAAGAATTCTCTAATTTATTTAAATCGACCAAAAATTGTTTCTAGCTCACTTGGTTATTTTTTATAAATTTTTAAAAATCATCTTACAGCTTTAACATGGAAAATAGTGCAAGTTTTACAAAATATCAATTTTTTTAATGTTCTCCTAGGAATTTTTTTAACAAACTATGCTTTATTTTTGGCAGAATTCTCTAATTTATTCAAATCAATCTTAAAATTATTTTTTTTTATAATATTCTAAAAATAATTTTATAACTTATTCAAAAATAAGCCAAATAATGCAATTTTTACAAAATGTTTTAATGTTTCCCTTGTAATTTTTGAACAAACTCTGATTAATTTTTTGCAGAAATCTTTAATTTATTCAATTCAAGCGGAAAATAAATTCTAGCTCACGTGGTTATTTTTTATAAATTTTTAAAAGTTCCAATAGCATCCCCTTGTAATTTTTCAACAAACTCGGTTTCATTTTTTGCATAATTCTTTAATTTATTTAAATCAATCGCAAAATTAATTCTAGCTTTTACGTGGTTAATTTTTTACAAATCTTTGAGTCATCTTACAACTTAAACAAGTAAAATTTTAATGATCCTCTTGAAAATCAATAAAAAAATTATTTCTGGCAGAACGAGGATGGATTTATAAACTGTGTAATAGGGCTAATACAGCCCAGGACCCTCTCTCTTTTTGGGGTCCTCAAAAAGCTAAATAGCAACTTTTTTTTAAAGTAAAAAATTAGTGCTAATATTTTGGTATGAGACCCGAGGTGGGATTTTGTTTCTACGGCGGATTCTAAAACTCGCTAAAAATTCATCATTCAGGCGAAGAGAACAAGCTAAATAATGACGAATTGGCGGAAAATGATGACGTTTTGGGGGAGATCATAAGACTCGACAACAAAAAAAATCCAGCCCAAGTTTTGTCGAACCCCGGGGTCACCGTAGTAATTTTTACCCCCCCCCCCCCAGTGCCAAATCCACCCCCGACTTATAAGTCTTCTATGTCTTCTATTGTTGTATCCAGTTATATTATACCGTTTCATCGACAATACACTTTCATCGACATCGCCTTTTCATCGAATGCAATTTCATAGACAGTCCGTTTCATCGACATGGCTAATTCATCGACATTAGTTTATCATCGACAACCATTTTATCGACACTACTTTTTCACCGACAAACCTTTTCTTCGACAAGGACGTTAATCGACACTACTTTCTCATCGACACAGACGTTTCACGTTTCATCGACATTACCTTTTCATCGACAGCCGTTTCATCGACACTCTACCTTTACATCGACAAATCTTTCCTTCGACAAGGACGTTTCATCAACACTACTTTTTTATCGACAAGGACGTTTCATCGACATTAACTTTTCATCGACAACCGTTTCTTCGACACCACCTTTTCATCGATGAAATGGTTGTCGATGAAATGGTAATGTCGGTGAAGTGGTAATGTCGATGAAAAAGTAGTGTCGATGAAACGTTCTTGTCGAAGAAAAGGTTTGTCGATGAAAAGGTAGTGTCGATAAAAAGGTAATGTCGATGAAAACATAATGTCGACGAAACGTCTGTGTCGATGAAACTGTCGTATCGATGTAAAGGCCATGTCGATGAGACCGCTGTAGACGAAAAAGTTTTGTCGATGAAATGGACTATCGATCAAGTGGTACCATGCCAGACCGAATACCTGTCTATTTTTTTATGTCACTGGCGGCCATTTAAAAATTGAAATGTTTTCCTTTATTTTATAAATTACCAGATACAACATAAAACTAATGCGATGGACTACGATACTATCGTTTATTACTTGATTGAATGGTAAAAGTTACAAGACCAAAGTTAGCTCATTAGAAGATAACATTTTTAAATGAATACACCTATTTTAAGGCTATGTCAAGCGTGTCCGGTCTATGTATAACAATAGATAACATAGAAGTCATTGGAAGACAGCATGATTAACCTACTTTTGACGTCATGCCATTAGTTCTGCATTATGCCGCAAGAGGCAGATCGTTTAGCTTGTAATAATTTAAAACTGTTGGTTTTGATAAAAAAAAATCAATTTTCGTATTTAATTTTAAACAATTTACTTTTATCCTATTTCGAACGACTTGTGGATGTATAATTATTTGAAAGATTGGTTTTCAAAAGGAAAGTTTGGCATGCATTCACGAGTGGAAAAGTACATATTTGCAGAGTCCTAAATAGCTCGAGTGCTTTTGGTCCACTCGTTTTTCCATTTCCTTTGTATGAACGACATTTGATCCGCACCGTCGACGATGCGTGCAGAATTATCCGAGTTGTCTCTTACACAATAACGAATTCTCAATTCTTGGTGAAAGTTTTATATCGAATCTTTTGTCTAATGTATTGATTTACAATTTAGAAAGAAAAACTTACATAATTTATTAAAAAAATAAAACACAAATAATATACACCTGTATATTAGCACATATTTATTTGATAATTATTCATTATAAACAATATGTACAATAGTTTTATACAAAATATATTATAAATATATTTCCTTCGTAAATAGTACCGATTTAATTAGGAACGTAAAACTTACAAAAATAAATATGGACTAGAAATATATTGATTAGCAAAATATCTTTCATTTATCTCTCATCACCTCATCTCTTATAAAAATCCTACTATTCGCACCAAATAAATCACATAGTTAAACTAAAAATAAATTAAACAAAACTTTCGTTATTACATTTTTTGTTCGGTTTTTTGACAGGAGTATGTAAGGGTAAGCGGACGTAAGTTTCGTTGACGTTTTTGTTGTTGTTCTTTGAAGATTCAGCCTCCGATTGTTCTTTGATGCTATCTGAATGTTTAGCGTAATATCTTGTATATCTATTCAAGAACGAATCAGAAGTTTGTTGTGATGAAGTGTTCGTTGAGGAAGTTGTGTTAAAAGTATTCTTCCTATTAATATCAGTTTTTTTCTTCAACCCTGCTCTTAGTCTCCTCACCCCACATACTCTCAAAAAACCACCTCTAAATTTGGAGCTCATGATATTATATAAAATTGGATTAATCGCGGAATTTATATGAAACATGATACGACAGAAATACAGTAAATTGTAGTAACTCTCCAGTCCAACATCAAAAATTGCATCCGCTGGCGTTACAATTATCCAAAGAGTGAATGCTCTGAAGGGTAGGAGACAGATGAAGAATGCTAGGACTACAGTTCCTAGCATCAAGACCACTTGCTTTCGGTATTTGATGACGCTTTGAGATGGCACGATGTTGTTCTTGTAAGGAGCCATGATGTTAGGGTGGTCCATTAAAGTCTTGGCGATTAAAGCGTAGAGGATTATCAGGATTATAAGTGGCAGGAAGAAGAAGACGGACATTGATATTATAAAGAATAGGGACGGGAGAAGGGTATCCACTGTGCTGAAGCACACGCTTACCAAAGTTTGATCGTAGTATTCCATTACGCTGTACTTCGTTATGGCAAATATTGGACTGAAACACAGAAACTATATTAAATTTTGAAACAACACATTTCAACTATAATACTCTCATTTTTAATGTAACTAATCCTTTTCAGAAGAGATTATTCAAAAAAAAATTCCAGAAAACATAAATTTCAGGTTTATCAAAAGTCACCACTCGTAACTCACAAATTTATGCATATAAAATTTTAATCAATTTTCCGTTTAATTATTAATAAGGTGATAATTTTGGTAAATTAATGGAAAATTATAGTAGAACTAATTTAGGATTCGTTATTTTAGTCGACATAAATTAGCAGAAATGATTCTAAATCACGGAAACATTCTGTTAGTACATCAAGTCTATTTAAAATGTTTAATTGAAGCTATAAAGAAGTAGAAGAAGTAAGAAAAAAATAAAATTTGGGTTAAAAGGCGGCAGGCATGCACTTGCATTAAAAGGATGCGCGCCTAGCTGCCGCCCCTTAGGACAATTTAGTGTTTAAGTTGTATTTGAAATACTTACGTTCCTCGTTTCTTGATTCTGTTTTTGTTGAAATGGAGTGGTGCAGTTTTAAGAATGTTTTAAGTGGATGAATGGTTAGAAAGGGTCGGTTTTAAGTTTGGGTTAGCGTGCAAGGAATCGAGGATGCGTGATGAATTTAATAAATATTTTATTTATTTTTAATTATGTAACACTTAGTTTAAATATGTATAAATTTATCATCTTTGGTAAATGTTTACTTATATTACATACATTAATCTAGAATTTAATTGGCTATACATAGAATAAATGCATTTTTAGGATTTTACAAAATTTATAATTATTTCTGAATAATTTATTAATGTATTTATGTGCACATGTTCTTCTTTATGATTAATCGCTCTGCATGTTAGCATAAATCTTACAAGTCTTGACAATCTACTTATCTATTACGACTTTATAGCCCTTGTAAATCTTATTAATTATTTAGGCTATAAACAAATGCAATTTTGAAACACAAACTATAATATTTTATGTTCAACTTTACTTACATACTAGATTAAACATAAAATAATTTGATGCGTTAGGAATGTTTAAAATTAGACATTTTTAAGGAACATTCGAAGATTGATAATTGTTAATTTTGTAAAATCCTTTTCAAAGATTCGTGAATAAAATAAAAGTCATGCAGCACATTCATCACCGTAATAAATATACAAAAAAGTGGGTTCTATAACAGAATTTGGTCATAAATTAGGAAACTATGTACAAAAGGAATAAGTTAAACGAAGCTTTCTTCGTCGACGCGCTTCTTGAGCCTGGCGAATTTTTCGTGCAAGGCGACGCTGTTTCGTAAATCCACTTCATCATCAAAAATATGGGGAATAATGTGGAACTTGGAGTGTTCGCCTTTGGGGCTGTCTGGTATGCTTCGATTGGAACCAGGGGAATCCCCGCAATGCTTAACAATAATGGAATTATTGCAAGATTTGAAACAAACTCGGTACCCGTCGTGTGCGTTTCTGTAAATACTGCTTCTACGGGAGGCAGCTGTGGTACTGAAGGTACCCTCACGTCCCGACCTACGCCACTTGAAACCATGCCGCACCTCGGAACAAATAATAAACCCGGTACGAAATTTGGAACTCATTAAATTATAAAGTATTGGGTTTATAGCTGAGTTTATGTACACCATTATTCTGCAGAAGTAGAGTATGTTGTAGTACTTCTCTAGTCCTAAAGCGTAAATTTTTTCCTCCGGAGCAATTATGATCCAGATAGTGAAGACGCGGAATGGTATGAGGCAGAGGAAGAAGCTGAGTACCACGGTACCCAACATGAGGATGACTTGCTTTCGCGCTCTTATCGAATAGCTGTCTATATGTTTGTTGAGCACGAGATTAGCCGCGTTGGATATCAAATTTTTCGCTATGATGAGGTAGAGGACGATCAGAATTATTAGGGGGACTATGAAAAATAGGAACACGCTGCTTAGGAAATACAAGGCTGGCCAAAAAGTGTTGGCCAGAGTGTGGCACGCCGACACGTTGGAACCGTCGAAGTACTCTACTTGCTGGTACTCGGCTATAGCAAGAATCGGGCTGGAAAATTAAAATAATTTATTTTTTTATTGGTTAAAATGCAGCCAGAAACCTTTGTAGCAAAATTAAGCGCCCAGCGGTTTTATAGCCCAAATATACACACAAAAAGATTCTTGGTTTACACAACAACACACTCGTTATTTATCATTAATATCTGGTATTTTTTTACTTCAAGATTTTTAGTAATTTAAAATCTTCCTAAAAAAAGTTTCATTCCATTCATGTTATCAATATTCTGTTATCGACTCGACTATTTATCAAAAATACCTATTCATCAATAAAATGCTTTCATCCAGTACTGTTTTATCAATACAACATTCGGCCGATAAAATGGTGGTACCTATTCAGATATTTTGGCGATAATGCAGCAATAATCGATTAAAGAACCTTGTTGATACAATTATATTTTCAAAGAAAAGCTACAGTGTGAATGAATGTATAGCAACTTCCAATACACATACCACACAATTTCATGGAGGTTTGAATTGGGTTTGAACACTTTAAGAGTTTCAATACTTATAAAAAAATGTGCTGCCACCTCTCACTCTGACAGGAACCATGGCAGCAATATGGGCAGTAACCAGAAAGTGGAAATTATTTCCAGAGCTAACAAGTTACTTTATTTGTTAAATGTAGCTGAAATATTTATGGACTTAAAAAATAACTTAGATTAACATTTATGTCGACTGGCAGCATGTTTTTTTTTTAAATCCATGAATGTTCGAGCTATATTTAACAAAAAAGTACCTTTATAACGGATGTTAGGTACGAAAATGGTTCTCACTTCCGGGTTGCTGCTACGGATTATGTCAGAGTAGGGGGTGGTAACATTTTTTTTATCAATTTGCTTAAAACTCTTCTCAGATTGGAACAATTTTCGACTTTATGTAAACATTTTTTAATACTTCGGCACATTCCTGAATACAAAGAAAAGTACTTTTTCAACAGGAAAGTCGGCAAATCTAATAAGTTGATTTTGAAAACAGTTTGATACTTGAATTTTTGGTTATAAAAAAATTACCACCCAAGATTTTTTATAATTTTTTTTGGGGCATTATACAGCTATCATTTGTTGTAAATTTTATCTTTGTTGGACAAACCAAACAATTTTAGAAAATAGCACAAAAAATATGTTATCACTTTTTGTTTTCTCGAATTTTCTAAAAGAGCCAAAAGCGCGCAATTTTTACGAATTGTTCTCTTTGTTGCTCCATTAAAATTGTTTGGTTTACCCCACAAAGACAAAAAATGCAAAAATAATAGCTACATGATCTTTTAGTACAACAAAAAAAGGTAATTAAAAAAAGCTTCAGCAGAAAAAAAGTTATGACCAAAAGCGTTAGTATCCACGGATTTTTAAAATCAATCGCTTAAACCCATTCAAACCAATAAAAATGGGTGTTTACATCGAGTATTCAGATGAAATCGAGTATTCAAACCCGATTCTAACCTCCATGTATACGTGGTCACTTAGGTGAAGTTCGAACTTCAAAATAGTAATAGAATAGTAGTATTAAGCCAAAGTTCTAAAGAATTTCTAGTTCAAAAGAAGTTCCAGTTTGAAAAAAGTTCGAGTTTCAAAAAAAAGCACGAATTCGAAAGATGTTTGAGTTCCATGAAGTTTAGGTTCAAAAATCGAGTTCAAAAACAGGTCGAGTTCAAAAAAAGTTCTTTGTAAACATTAATTTTTACCTCTGAAAATTCAAAAAAGTTTAGGTTGGATGAATGTTTCCAACTTCAAACTTTTTTACCTCTAAAAATTACACAAAATGGTCATTTTTAAATGTATATTATTAAAAAAAAGAAACGTTTTTTTTTAATTTCGTGCAGTTTTGTAGATTAAAGTCGCAGTTTCATATTAAAAAAAGATTCAAAACAATTATTTATAATGGCTCCCGAACTTTCTTAGATTCGACCTTCCTCAATCCCCAAATTCGAACTTCTTCACTTTGAACTTCAAAAAGTTCAAACTTTATCGAGTTTGAAGTTAAGAAGATAGTTTAAAAAGCGTACTTCTCATTAGTAAAAATTGATTTTGGGGATTTGCAATCAAAAATTTATCATAACGAAACTCATTGGTCTTTAAATTGAATCTAGTTTTCATACAGAATTTTTGTTTTTCAGGTATAATCTATTATATGGGCGGCGTAGTTTTGGAAAAATGTGTTTTTATCATTTTTCCAAAACTAACCAAAATTGTATAAGAAAAAAAATTCAATTTTGGGGGAATTAAGTTTCGTTTTTGTTAAATTTTTGATTGAAAAGGTCCAAAAATCAATTTTTACTAGAGATAAATACTTTTCGAATGATAGTCGAAGATAGTCGAACTTCATCGAGTTCGAGCTTCAATAAGTTCGAACTTATTAAAGGTCCAACTTTCATATTAAGAGGATAGCTGGTGTAATTTGTGTATAGGCGATTTCAATGCAAATTTTTGTCGATTTCAAAGACAAAGTTCAGCCATACCAATCAAAAAAAGCAAAATCGGTTTTCACATATCTTTTCCAGACATTTAAGAGAATGTCGAGATTCCTTTTTTTTTCGTAAATTTTTGTTTTATATTTATTTAGGGTGGTTCTTAAAAGTGCAAAAAAAAACTCTAAATTTCAAAAGCCTATAACGATGTTATAATGCAATATTTATGTTTTAAATTTAATACAAAACATGCCTTGGAACATCCTTTTCTAAATTAACTTTGAAAAAATCGAAAATAAGTTGTAGTTTTTCTGGGGTTTGTTTTTAAAGAAAATAGCAAAATACACGCAATTTTTACTTCACGAAGACAAAAATTGCAAAAAATTACCTGAAGATTCTACATTGCAGCCTTAAAAGAAAATTTAAAAAATCTTTGGAAGAAAACTTTTTATGATCAAAAACACAAGACCCTACCGAATACACCGGCTATTCTCTTAAGTCGAACTATAAAAATGAATTCGAACAGTTTGAGGTGTTTATGTTTTAAAGTTCGAAGAATAGAGGAAACCTCTATTTATTATCTTTACTTCCCAAAGCTTGAATGAAGTTTCTTCGGTTCGACCTACCTCAAGTTCGGACTTGTCGTCGCTATCAAACTTTCTCAAGCTCGAACTTCGTCAATTTCGAACTTCATCGAGTTCGAAGTTAACTTCAACAAGTGTCATATACATATGTATTAAAGTCATACTGTAAATAATGGATTCTAACAGTTGGAGCATTATATATTTTAAAGTTCGAACTTGGTTCAAGTTCAGTACTGCTAGATACTAGATGTAAGCTTGAAATTTTTTATATTCTAAATGACGAAAAGGGAAGTATTGTAGCTTTGTGAACCATTCTAGTTTCGGCTATCGCGGTGGGCGTTTTTTGATATACAGGGTGTCCCAATGAAAATTCTATTGCCAATATAAATTTTTTAATTATATTGAAATTATTACATATGTAATTTTAAATCAAGTTTCTGCAGCTACTAATATAAGGGAGGGGAACTCTACAAATTTTAACCCATTTGATATTTTGAAGTATGAATGGCTGAAAGTTGGTGTGTTAAAAAGTTTCGTAGAACAGTGTCAATTGTGGTAGCTTCTGAAATTTTATTTTAAAATATGAAATCATTTTGAAGATATTGGCCTAGTTACTTTTCAATTGAGCCCCTTGCATAGACTCCTTCTTTTACATAAAAGGTAATAAAAATGGAATTGCATCGAGTGGAAGAATTGCAATTTCATATAACTTCGAAAAAGTTTCTTTAGTCGGTGTTTTCTATTATTCAAGTGAAAATTGATAAACCAAAGTATCTTTTTGTGGGTTGTCCCAGTGACCGAGTCACGGGTGATCTCGTCGAAACTTGCAAATATTTCGTTTCCCAAAGGAAATGAAGCGATGCAACCTGGCCGTGCATTTGAAAAAAAACTCCTTGGTTATCGCGGAAGTTTCGCGTCTCGGCGACCCAAATTCGTTAAGATTTGCCCCGAAACCCAGGCGCGTGCGATGGTTGATTGCCCTCTCAGTTATTGGATTCGGGCTTTATGTGCAGGGGATGAAAAATGAAAAAGGAAAATAACGTATCGAGTGGACGCCCCAATAAGCGATGATGATGACGTGCGTTGTGCGATAACGCTCCAAAGCACATATTTACACGGAGCATTTAAGATGCGCCAAGGGGTGGTTCGGTGGTTGCTGTGGCGGTGCATTACGGGAAAGGAAATATTTACATTTTTATATGCGCGTTTAATGAACGAAAGGAAAGCTTTAGTGTACAGCGGGGCTGGATGTCTGGACGAACACAAAGACGACACCAGACGAGGCTAGGGTTAATAACAATAACAAAAAAAAAACAAATACACATCAAACACACAAACGCAATCATATTTTTATGCGAGTTTTTTAGGAAAACTCAGACGGATACTTTATAGTCGTGCAAATGATTCAGCTAAAACAAGTTTAATTTACAAATTTTCAGGCTCCTAAAAGTGTTAAGTCATGTCATCAAATCAAATTGAAACAATAATAAAGCTACTAATAATAAACTACTAAAATTTTACATTTTATTGGTTAGAAAATGGCCTCCTGATGAGACCTAAAAGTATAGAAATAGTAAGGCATTTTTACCGGATGTTTACCGCTTCATCGACAACACACTTTCATCGACATAGCCTTTTCATCGAATGCAATTTCTTCGATACTTCATTTGTCGATTAAAGAGTAGTTTCGATGAAACTTCCTCGTCGAAGAACAGGTATGCCGATGAAAAGGTAGTGTCGATAAAAAGGTAGTGTCGATGAAAAGGTAGTGTCGATGAAAAGGTAATGTCGATGAAAAGGTAATGTCGATTAAACGTTTGTGTCGATGAAAAAGTAGTGTCATTGTAACTTCCTTGCTGAAGAAAAGATTCGTCAATAAAAAGGTTGTGTCGAGTGTCGATGAAATTTCTGTTTTGATGAAAGGTCCTTGTAGAAGAAAAAAATTGTCGATTAAAAGGTAGTGTCATAGACAATGTCTATGAAAAGGTTTTCGATGAAAAGATAGTGGCGATGAAAAAGTAGTACCGATGAAATGTCCTTGTCGATGAAAAGGTAGTGTCGATGAAACGGTCATGTCGATGTAAAGGTCGATGAAAAAGCACTGTCGATGAAATGGTACGACGGCATTATAAAACAAGGTGGTACAGCACTTTTGATTAGAGAAGATCTAAACTTCGAAGTACTGGAAGAAGTAGGAAATTTATCCGAAGAAGTCGTTTGTGATGTATGTCCGGTTCGAATCAGTGACCTAATTTTTGTATCAGTGTACAGATCGCCTGTAAGTAATCCGGAAGCATTTTTTCATAACTTTTGAAAATGTCCTATGTACTTTAGATAATTTCAATAAGAAAATCATAATTTGCGGTGACTTTAATATAGACATAAATATTAAAAACTCAGTGTCAAACACTTTTATAGATTTAGTACCTAAACAGTTTCAATTTTAATTGTACAAATAATAAAAACACAAAAGTAACCAATGTGCCTGCCTCTTGCATAGATAATATTCTAGTAAATATGGATATCCCCTGTGAAATCAGAATAGTAGAGCCCTGTCTATCTGATCATTATGGTTTAATTTTGTCAATTTTTGTAAATATAGAGTGTAAAGCGGTCAGATACGAACAGAGAATGTTAACAAACAAAAATAGTGACTTGGATGCTCAAGGAAAATTTAGCAAGTTTTTTTCAAAATTCATAAAGTTAGTAAATAATATTTTTCCAATAAAAAATGTAAAGAAGATTGAAAAAAATGAATGGTATACAGATGAGTTGCGCTCAGATAAAAATTTTATTAATATATTAACAACATTATACAGGAGAAATGGCAATGAAAACTTGGGTAGTTTGTTAAGAACATTAAAAAATAGATATAAATACAAAATTAAAAGAAATAAAATAAGTCATAATTGTAATAAAGTTATGAGTGCGGTAAATAATTCGAAAGAACTTTGGAAAATAGTAAATGAAAAGATAAATAATCATAATAGATCAAAATTAGATGTCAATATTAATCCAGATGAATTTCAAAATTTTGTTATAAATGCAGCGAATAAACTTTTAGAAGAGGTACCAGACACAGGAAATCATTTTTAACAGTATCTAAAAAATTTTCATATTAAAAATCATAGTTCAATGTTTCTAACACCCATTTAGAAAGGTGATAGAGAGTCAAATGTTGAAAAAAACGACGTACTTATCTTTCATGAATTTTTTAAAGTGTTTCGAATTGGAAAGTCAAAAAAATAAAGAAATACCAAACTAAATTAAGAATTTTACATTCATTTGCAATTTTTGTTATTTATGTATCTACAACTATATTTGTGTAATTATGCAAGAAAAACTTCTATATTTATATTTTTATTTTTGCAAAACTACGCTTATATAAATCTAGATACATGAAAAACAAAAATTGTATATAAAAGTACAAGTCTTACTTAAGTTCGGTATTTTAATATATTTTTTTGTTTCCAATTCAAAACACTTTAAAAAAATTGGGAAAAGATAAAAACATCGGTTTTTCAATAAACGACTCCCTATCACCTTAACTCAAAAATAGTTAAATTTATATCGAACGACCTATCGGAAATATTAGAACATCTTTTCAATGCATGTTTTGAGGAAGGTATATTTCCTTATGAACTTAAGGTCTCAAAAATTTTACCAATACACAAAAAAGGAACTTACAAGATATAAATCAGCATAATACCTATATTTGGTAAAATTTTGGTCCTTATGAAAAATAGACTTTATAACTACCTTGAAATTTAATTCTCAAAAGCTCAGTATGGATATAGAGTGGGAAAATCAACATTGGGAGCTGTTTGTGCTTTGCATGATGATATACAGAAGGTTAGATTCTCGGCATTTGGTTACAACCAAAATTAACATGGGACAAGCATGGTGAACACTTGGCATCCAAGTTAAATAAATCATTATTTGCTCTAAGAAAGTTAGAAAATGAAATAGAAAAAGATGTCTTAAAGATAGTCTACATTTCACACTTGGAATCTATAATCAGATATAGTATTCTCCTCTGAGGAAACTCACTAGTTGCAAAACGAATTTTTGTCTTACAAAAAAAGCTATTCGGTTTCTGTCAAATTTAAAATCAAGAGACTCATGAAGAAATCCTTTCACAAAACTGCAAGTGCTTATATGTTTATCATTGTTTAACAAATATCAAGGAAAAAGAATCTACTCTGGTAGTGCAGGCAAATAATCATGCGTACGAGACTAGAAATTGTTTAGATGTAAGTCTACCTGTTTTAAGACTAAGTAAATCTATTAAAAGCTATGATTACCAGGCAATTAAGTTTTTCAATCATTTGCCTGTTAGTGTAAGAAAACTAACCATCAAAAAGTTCAAATTGTACATAATGAATGTTCTTTTGGAAAATTGTTTATATGAGATTGATGAATACTTTAAAATCAAATTTTAAATAATAGAATTATATGTATACAGGTTGGGCCAACGAAAACGAAACAGACGAGTTTTAAAATAGTTAATAAAAAATTTTGAAAAAACGCTCGGACTGTTCAACTTTGGTTTCGAGGGGGACATATTTTGCAATAGAAGTGATTCAAAAATTCATTCACCCCTGTGCCCTATGAACACTACCCCTAAAATGTTAATTGGGATGGTGGGGTAAGTAATACCTTGTTAGAAAGATCTTTTTACTCAGAGTAACTTACAAAAAAAAAAGTTAAATCGATCGATTCGTTTTAAAGATATTCAAAATTTAGCAAGTAGAGATTTCATGTCTTTTAAAATTGTGCTATGAACACCACGCCTTCAATTTTAAGTGTTTTGATAGGGTAAGTAATATCGTTTCGAGGGGGACATATTTTGCAATAGACCTGATTCAAAAATCCATTCATCCCTCGCCCTTTGGACACAACCCCTAAAAATTTAATAGGGATGGTCGGGTAAGTAATACCTCGTTAGAATGATCTTTTTACCCAGAGTAACATGCCAAAAAAAAGTTAAATCCTTCGATTCGTTTTGAAGATATTCAAAATTTAACATGTAGAGTTTTCATGCCTTTAAAATTGTGCTATGAACACCACGGCTTCAATTTTAAGTGTTTTGATAGGGTAAGTAATACCTCCTGGGAAAGATCTTTTAACCCAAAGTAACATACAAAAACATGTAAAACGCAATTTATTTTCATTTTCTACAAAAGAGAGATTTTAAAAAACAAATTTAAATTTATTCGAGGAATTGTTTAAAATTTTGTAACATCTGGAACAAAACAATGCAAAACATAAAACGATTTATAACCACATTGAGATTCTTTTTATCAGTTGTACTTTGTATTAGTGGTGATTTTCATCGTGTTAAAACTGTTTATGACTAATTATTAGAAATCAACATTTAAAATTTTGTGAACTTCTGTAAAAGCTTCTGCTAGCAATGGTTCATACAATTCCAGAAAGGGTTGAATTAATCACATTTTATTTTAAAAACGATGAGAATGCTCATCGTGTAGCTAATTTATTTAATGAACAACATCCAAACAAACATTGTAACCGAAAATACGTTCTGGAGTTGGTTGCAAAATTTCAAAATACTGGTTCTGTTGGTAATAAGAAACGCGATCCTGGTAATGTTCGTCCAATAAGAAATGAGGTCGTTGAAATAGGTGTTTTGGGACAAGTTGCTGCAGATCCAACTTTAAGCACAAGAAAACTGGAGACTGTGACTAACATCAGCAGAACAACCATTCGCCGAAATTGAAAGGTCACAAATATCAACCCAATAAAATTCATTTAATTCATGAGTTAAATGAAGATGATTTTGATAGGCGACTGCAATTTTGTGAGGTGATGACGGAACGGATTATTGCTGATGAAAATTATCTTTATAATATCGGTTTTTCTGATGAATGCACTTTTTTCTTAAACACAACCGTCGTAATTGTCGATATTGGTCAGATGAGAATCCTAGGGTATTTTATGAAGTTCACACTCAAACTCCTAAAAATTGAATGTGTGGGTTGGAATTTTTGGAGACCGTCTTATTGGTCCTTATTTTCTAGATGGCAATCTAACAGGGGATATGTACTTGGATCTACTTCAAAACTTTGTTCATCCATTTCTTAACGATATTATCGAAAATGACGATCGTTATTTAGAAGACCATCTGATTTTCCAACAAGACGGAACCCCTCCTCATTACACACGGCCTGTTAGGGAATTCTTGGATACGACGTTTCCTGGGCAATGAATTGGGCGTAGAGGACTTTTGGAGTGGCCGCCGCGATCTCCTGATCTTACTCCCCTTGATTTTTTCCTTTGGGGGCATTTAAAAAGTAAGATTTACGCAATGGAACCAGAATCTCTAGCAGAGTTACGACAGAGAATTATTAATGAATGCCGAGAAATTACTGCTGAAATGTTACAAAATGTAAGAATTCGCTTTGAGCAAAATTTGAACGTTTGCATGGAGGTTGGTGGAACTCAATTCGAACATTTAATAAAATAATAAAAACATCCTTGAAAGTGTCGGGATCGATGGGATTCTTTAAAGTGTTAAGTTTTCTTCAAAAAGATTAGTTAAGTTTAGTTTGGTTAAATAAAAAATATTGTGCAATACTGCTTTATTTTGAATTCTTTAAAACAAACCAATCGATTTTACTTTTGTTTTTTTTTGTATGTTACTTGTGGTAAAAAGAACTTTCCAAGGAGGTATTACTTACCCTATCAAAAGACTTAAAATTGAAGGCGTGGCGTTCATAGCACAATTTTAAAAGGTATGAAAACTCTACTTGCTAAATTTTGAATATATTTAAAACGAATCGATCGATTTATCTTTTTTTTTCGTATGTTACTCTGGGTAAAAAGGTCTTTCCAACGAGGTATTACTTACCCTACCATCCCTATTAAAATTTTAGGGGTTGTGTCCAAAGGGCGAGGGATGAATGGATTTTTGAAGCAACTCTATTGCAAAGTATGTCCCTCTCGAAACGGTATTACTTACCTTATCAAAACACTTAAAATTGAAGGTGTGGTGTTCATGGCACAATTTTAAAAGGCATGAAATCTCTACTTGCTAAATTTTGAATATCTTTAAATTGATCGATTTAACTTTTTTGTTTGTATGTTACTCTGGATAAAAAGATCTTTCCAACGAGGTATTACTTACCCCACCATCCCTATTAAAATTTAAGGGGTTATGTCCATAGGGCGCAGGGATAAATGGATTTTTGAATCTTGAATCAGCTCTATTGCAAAATATGTCCCCCTCGAAACTAAAGTTGACCTGTCCGAGCATTTTTTCAAATTTTTTTATTAACTATTTCAAAACTCGTCTGTTTCGTTTTCGTTGGCCCACCCTTTATGTGTACTGTCACTGTAAAGGTCTTGTCTTATTTTTTTATTCAAAGAAATTACCACGCGAGAGATTTTAACATCCTGTATAATAAGTTGAAAATTTAATCATGAATCAAGGTTAGTTATGTTCCTGGAACTTAAATTAAAATATAAGTAGTTATTTTGTATTAAAGATTTCTTGTTGGTTTTATATAAACGTGCTTTAAAGGATTGATTAAATAGAGACTAGAGTTGAAAACATCCATTATTTGCGCTATGAGGACATGAGGAGGATTCGGGCTTCTGAAAATTGAATCTTTCAGATCCGACTGCGGCGAATATGTGTGCGGGGGCGCTAGTGCAGCGGAAATGATGTTATATGAACAAATTTCATTAGTATGGGCTCCGTTTCGACTCCAAGTGGCTAACGCTGACGCCGCCGCCCCCGCATGAAAAGCGCGCTTTAATTCCAAAAGAAACTGATCCTGCGACGCGCTTCCATTACAGATCCAGAAGACGAACAAGACGACGAAAGCAGAACGCGGGCCCATTTGTGGGGCTCAATTAGTCCTGATTTTATTTTCCCCTTTTATTTTCCACCGCCCTTTTTTGTTTTTCTTTCTACAAGGAAAATAAACAGTCGACGCGCACTTTGGAATCCTCTCAAAATCCTCCCCATCAATTCATAACTCTTAGAAGAACAACAAAAGACCAGATGTCCCCATTCTTTACATATTTTTATTTAAAAATTATTACACTCAAATATTTCATTACGTTGAATTTCTAAGTAAAATATTCAAACACTCCTTCCTTACAGTAATTTATTTTTTTAAATTCATTTTCAAGTTAATGAGTTATCGATATCACCAGCATCAATCTTCGTCGGAAAACTGCTTTAAGCGAGGAAATTGCAGGTGAAAAAAACCGTTTCACCTCAAACCTTCTTTAAAAAATTTAATGATACCCAATTTTCTTTTAAAAAGTCTTTACTTTTTCATCAACCGTTAAATGTTTCATTTGCGTCCACTTCTGTGTTTAAATTTAATAAATTAAAACATATTTTTTCCAATAATGTAAAAACAACATTAGTCACAAGCGCGTTATTACAATTCTGCATATCTCGCATATTCCAAGGAGCGCACTTTGGCCACCCCAGTTAGTAATTACATAAAAAAAACGTAATACATTAAATATTTTGACGTAGATTTAGTTTACCAACATCTATATCTGTAATTTTAGTATATGAGAATTCAGAATAAACACCACAGTCGGTTGCTAGTTCTCTTATGCTACTTGGGTTTAGCACACACCATGCCTAAGCGCCAAGTAGTATATGAAACCTCAACACTCCTTGGGTCGAGCACGCACCTTTGCTAAGCGCCAAGTAACTTCATTATCAACCCAAACAAAAAACACAAACATAGGTGTGCAACTTCCTTCATGGTCCTTCGAACAAAAGAGAAAAACAACATTTGTGTGAAAACCTGAGCACTTCGTACATGGTCCGTCCAACAAAATGAGAAGAAAACCCTGAGGGTGTCATCTGCTAAACCCAACATCGGGCTTCCAAAAATTCAAATTCCAATCTTCTATGATGGTGGAACATTCACGACTTTTTTCAAAAATGTAATTGTACATTATACAAAACAATTTCATAACACAGGTTGAGAAGTTGCAGTACCAAAAAAAATCAAAAGAATCAAATATCAAAGTCGAACAAGAAGATAATTTCGAAGCAGCAAACAGGTAAAATTTTCGATCTACCATTAATTCAAGAAGAGACAGCCAAGAAAATTAATCAAGTTGCCGACGTCATAATAGAATATCTGGAAGTGGGACTCGGCAACAAATGAAATCTTCAAGACACTGAAGAACCAGCACTATAGGCTTCGAGGATCTTAAGACTCATGGCTACTTGGTCTAACCACTCAGCAGACGTAACGCCAAGTTGCTTCCAACAACATCCTCAAGTCACTGAAAAAAACGAATGAACTAGAGGACTTCGAATATCTGAAACAATTTCCCAAAAAGAGAGACAACGTTCTTCCCTGCGTCAACCATGCATCAGACGTAGCGCCAAGTTGCTCCAAACAACATCTTGAAGTCACTGAGGAACCCTCACGGGGTACAGGCTTCGAAGATCTCAAAACTCATGACTATTCAGACCAAGCACGCTTCAGACGTAGCGCTAAATTGCTCATCCAAACTATTCACCACTTGGGTCTAGCACGCACCAAGCCTAAACGCCATGTAGTATATCAAACCTCACCACTACTTGAGTCAAGCATGCATCCTTGCCTAAGCGCCAACTAGTTCCTTCAAACTGCATTATCAACCCAAAAAAAACTAAAAACACAAAATCAGGTCTGCATTCGTAGAGCTATGTTCGCCAATTTTCAACGAAAATCGAATATTTCTAAGCTTATTTGTAAGAATAAGCAATGGGATACTAATCCTTAAAACTGGCACATTTTAATTAAGTAGCATGTTTTATTTGTAAAAAAAGTACCCAAACAGTAAATAAAGTTTACAGCGTCTTCTCAAGTTTTGTAGATAAAAATCTTATTATGTACTTTATATTTTTCAATTTTCTTGTAGCTGATAGAGAAAAAAAGCTGGAAATTTTTGGATGTAAAAAATACATAGCGATGAAGTTTTATGGGAGTATGAAATATTTTATCAGGCATGACAAAATATATTTTGCAGAAAATTTAGCAATGCATCAGCGTTTAAAAGAAGCCACCCTCATATTTTTAAATTAAGACGTCTTAAACGTAACTCTGATCTGACTTTATGGGGGCTATTTTTATATTTACATTTTTACGACGGTCATAAAGCATTCGTCTTCCAAAAATCACATATTGGGGTTTGTCGTGATTAAAAGCGTGGGTGCTTTGTTTTCACTTTTACAACTTGATTAGGTTGATTTGACGGTAATTTCCTTGAACAATTTAATCCGAATCCCTTGCGCAGAAGTCTGTTTTATTAGCCTGATGACATTAAAGATGATCGAAGAACGTCTAGACGCCTTTTAAGAGTGTTTTGTTTAACAGGAAAGATAAGTTTAATCCTCGTTGGTTGTTGGTACGAAATTGAAGCTTCTTCCTATCCTAACAAATAGACAACCGTGGGAAATTCAAGGATGCGTTCGAACTAACGAAACTAAAAGCCCGAGACTTGAGACGGTCAACAAAAAAAGGATTTGTTATCGAATCGAATCGAAGCATTTTACATATTTTTTATTAGTTTGCACAAAAAATATTATTATTTATATTATATCGCATAAAGCTTTTATTGAAAGGGATGTTTATAATTTGGGGTTTCCTCGAGGCCTCAAGGAGTCCTTTTATTAAATTCTCCGCAGGGATTTCACATCAAGCCTTATTTATGCATGCAAAATCACAAGGCAGAAGTTACGGTGAATATGAACGAACTATTTATTAGCATCGTAAAAAAATGACCGCATACATAATTCGCACACTAAATTTTACGTCCGTCAGGGTTAAAATCTCTGCAGAAAGTTGAAATATGCCCGATTTATGGCGCGATTTATGGTTATAAATAAACGCGTTCTTTTATTCCGGAAATTTAATTGAAAACTTTTAACGTGATTTTTTACAACATTCAGGGAAAGCCTGGAATAATAAAAGGCGGCTATTTTCGTTACAACCATTACGTCAAATCCTGAAAGTAAGCGTGCGAAAATGTTTAAAAATAACGGTTTGCTTTTCTCTTCTTCCACACAAATCAAACGGCCTCATGTTTTGATTAACTACCACGTTCATTTACATAACCATTTTTAATCCTATTTTCAAATCTAAATTATTTAAATTTCTCTAATTTTGTCCCAATCATTTAAGTTTGTAGCAAGCGTTTTAGATGTACACCGTTTTCTACTTTATGTAACAACTCAATCGAAAAAATTTATTTTTGAATATTTATAAGATTTTTTTGTTATGTAAACCAATTTATGGGAATGATATAAATCTTTAATTGTGTAAAAGGTCTGCTTAAAATACTTTCTAAAATTTTTTTAGGTTTAAAAACTGAATCTGGGTTTTTTGTATTGATTCTAAAAATGACAAAATTTTCCCCTTATAAATCGTGTTATTTCACGTTTAAAAAATGCCCAGGCTTCTTTTTCATTTTTTTCTCGAAAATTTCAGTTCCAAGAAAAATTCCTTCCTTCAGGAATCCTAGTTTTATATGTTGCGATGGGAGTAATTTTTTTCTCGGATCAACCAAAAATATCCTTGTTTTTGACTTCGTTCTCAAATGTTTTTCTAATCGGTCGTTACTTTCTTTTAAAATATTGTTGGCAATCAAGGTTGTCCCATGTCCCATTCATACAAAAAACAAGGATATTTAGTGATCTGTTACCAACTAAGCCCGATTTCAAGAGAAAGTAGTTTTTCCCAGGCCAAACTAATTTAACCGAAACACAACAGGAATAACTGGTATAGTATTGCTGATCCAAAATATTTGGGAATAGAATTAATGCGATTTCCTTCAATGAGCTTCAGTGTACGTCGTGTGTTTAGGAGCCCCGAGCATCCTGCAGTCAGACAATGGAAGAGAATTTATCAATCATATGTTAAATAAACTATCTAGTCTCTAGTATTTAGCCGTAATCCAGAACTAAACATTGAACAGGGAAAACCCAGGCACAGCCAGAGCCGGGGTCCGGGCGAACGTTCAGGATAAGAGTCCAATAAAATCGGACTTATCATTCTGGAATAAAACAGGCACCTTACAAAGCCTTTTTTGGGACTGAGCCTCGAGTAGATCTTTCGACTTTCGACTACATCATAGCGTTCAAAATTCCAGAACGAAGATGACCTTCAAAAACTTTTAGAAAGAGACATTTTAGAAGATAACGATGATAAAAATTCCTCAGTTGCAAATGACAATCAAACTGCTAGTTGATGGACTATAGAAAATCTTAAACAAGCCAAGAGAATGTAAGCGACTTCTGATAAATTTGAAACAATGTAACATTACATAGACGTGGACAAAGCCAAATGACACCTCAGTAATATGATAATATTCTTGGACTTGTTCTATAAATAAACGAGGAACGACTTTATAAAACTGGTTCAAAACGTACTACCGAAATACCAGTAGATATATTAGACCAATAATAGTTCTGGGATAAATCAGTTTTTCCTGTCGTTTTGTAGAATACCAATTCCATATTGAATCTTTGAATGAGTCCCAACACATATTTGTAGCAAACAAATTCAACTTCTTTAAAGAAAAATGGAATAAACTTATTTCCCTGCTCCGAAACCAAGAAAAAAAAAACGATGTTACAGGAATAAAGTAGCAGCCCTCATTATGATTTTTAAAGCGCCTCCACACGATGCGATCCGATTGGAAGGTAAATCGGACCATGTGTAGGCTTGTTGTCAACCAAATTATCAGATCGCAAGTCGGAAGGTCGCATGGTTGGCATCTTCCGACCCCTCGAGTGTCAGACCTAATATGGAGGCTCCTTCCGACCAATGTGAATACTTCATCCGAGGACCTCACTATTTTCGCAATTTTTAATGATTCAAGCCACATGCAAGTAAAAGCTCATTGCTCTCTCTAAAAATCGATGCACGAAGTAAAAACCCTCTTATTTTTTTCCTGAATTACTTATTTTTTTTTCTTATGATTAACGATTTCTACTCTATCACTCTTTTCCTCCCGTTCCATCGTAGCTACTCCAATTTTCGGCCGTGCTGATAAAACCGGAGCCTTAATATTAATTTGTTGATAGTCTCTCAACGCAAGTATCAAAATTGAACTGATCAAATTATTATTTTAGTGCAGGAGGTGCAGAGAATCGGCGGTCGTCCGATAGGCTGGTTGGACCGTGTGAATGTGGCATCCGATTTAGACAACGTATCCGACCGTCCAACCAAATCGGATCGTGTGGAGGCCCTATTAGTTTCTGTCTTAACCATCGGTAAATGGTAAATTAAACCGTTATCTATCTCGCTGTTGTTTTATACAATCTGAACAAACTTTGTAAGGGGAGAAAGGAGCAAAGCTTGTCTTGATGATCTAATTATTGTATTCTAAAATAAGTAGAATACACTTTCTTCGAAGAAAAAATCCATAAAAATCCAGACCTGTGTTATACTTTACAATCTTATTTAATAAATTGATCAAATATTGTTGTTTTTCCATCGCAGACCTGTGAAATTATCTAATTCTTTGAAGTATTTATGAGAATTTTTATATTTTGTGTATGGACTAAAATTTTTTTGTGGTTATTACAAAGCTAACGCGCGCATTTTCTTTGCGTTTTAGCGAAGTAAATCGGTTACTCTTGTTTGAGCTGCGGGTGGGAAGGCAACTTTATGTTCACTTTATCCTCGACTAAATCATCCACTCTCTCCCGACTCAACGCTTCTCCTCAAACAAAGAGAATTAAGGGTGTTAATTACCCCCCGAAACCGGCTGCTGCTAATTAATAACTTTTAACTCATATTATAATAAGCATTAAGGAACACATTGTGTCTGATTATAGATTATCCAGATTTTCAATAAAATATGTCATTTTATTTAAAAAAATCGTGATTGGGTTGGATTTACTAGGTTTTTAATTAATGGTTTTTAATTCAAATTTAATTAGAAAGGCAATTAAAGTGGGACATGTAAGGATTGAAATCGGTTTCGATAGCGAGTAATGTTAGAAATGTGCAGCGCTTCCAGATTATCTGGTATCAGGTGGTAGGGTGAGGAAGAGACAACCTGAGTGATTAAATTGGATGCGCTGTTTGACATTACCATCGATACATCATTGAAATTTATGTATTTTTTTCAATTTTATACTTCCAAAATATCTACTTATATTCACAACAATTTAATAAACTATAAATATGGAAATAATTACAAAAACTACTTTCGAAAATTATTTTTCTTTATACATAGTAAAACCAGAGGATTCCTTATATCCAACTTTATTTAAAGGTTGCTGCATGTTTCGGTAACTAAGGACCCATCCTCAGGCGCAAATATTAACGAAACAATCCAACTATCTGAGCTATTAGTAAACTCAATCGCTGATTTTTCTTTGTATTATAGAAAATGTGAGGATATATTCAAACGGCTTTGTTTCCAAAAAGGAGGCTATAATCGCTTTTGTGGTGTTTTTCTAGAAAGTTCTTGGGTAAAAAAATAAATCTGAGCCTTTATTTGCATCTCGTATAAAGCAATCCCTTCGGGGTAGGCCTTTTGCAATCTAATTGTCCTTTAAAGCGTGAGCGTTTGGTGTAAATTAGCATTCTTATCCGCCACTTTTCTGTCATCCTAATCAAATGAATCTCCGCAAAAGGGTCTCTCCGCGCCATACACCCCAAAAGGAGTGACCCGAATCTTTCATTAAGCAGGCAATACTCGTGACGTAGACACTCAATCGGATTCGATTTACATTTCAAATTATAACTTGATATTCAGTCGCCGATCGAGCAATAAAAAGATCCTCAGACGCCAAAGTTTTCAACTAACCAAAAAGCAAAAGCCACTTTACGAGTTGCAAGTGAGATGTAAACAGATATTAAATTTATTCATTACTTTAATTCAATAAACGAACATAAAATCTTTATATAGGTGCATGATGAAGACTTTTCGCTAATCCTTATAAAACAAAGAAACTAAATCTGGCTTAGTTTAGTTAAAAACCCGTCGGGAAGTTCCAGTTTTTTAATGGAGCAAAGTTAAACTAATTTTTTTTCTAATTCTTGAAAGAAAAGTTTACACCCACAATGATAACGTTAACTCAAGAAAAAACTGCAGTAAATTCCAATTGTTATAATAGCGGCTCTATTTCTCCCTTATGTTACTTAAGACCCTTTTTTTCCCTCGAACATTTTATAAAAGTAATGCCAAATGCCAGAAATTCGAAACAATAATTTGTCGCCTTGGTCCAAATGAGAGTAAACTGATACGGGGAACTCGCAGCACGAGCTTTTTATACAAAAAATACCGGGTAGGAACTGAGATTTGATAAATTGCGAGGAGGAATGGATGGCACAGATTCAACATAGGGAGTATTGTAGATTGAGATAAGACGAGAGTTTTAATAGCGCCAAGATACTTCGTACCTCAAGGTGTCGCATAAACTTCTCTTCCACTCTTGTGCATCCCGAAAAGATGTGACATTCTCACAGCAGGCACCACGCGTTTTAGTATAAAGTTTCCTAGTTTTATAACAGAAATTTTCACACTCCATTACATTAAACAATATATTCAAAACTCATTCTATTATCACAATTATATAAACTTTTTCTAATCTAAATAAATATAGAGAAGTTTTCCGGATTTCCTAATAAAGACACGTTTATCCCAAGCAATTACATATCAAGCACGTGCTGATAACATGAAAGTGGCCGCATCACTTTGGTTGAGTGTCAAGATTTTTCGCTTTCGTCGCTTCCACCTTTTAAAGACGTGTTTTGTTTGTAAAGAACACCGATTTAATTGGCTTCCTTCTGTTGACTTAAAAGCGGAAACTAAAAAATTCAAAAAGGTTTTACTTCACTCCTTCTTCGAATTCGATTTATCTCTTGTTTTAATTGTTTGGAGAAGGTTGTTTTATGAGATTATTGCAAAGTTTCCCAAGAAGTTTTAAGTAAAGGATTGAGAAAATCAAATTGGATAAGATTTCAAACTGAAAATTAATAAAGGATATACTAAAATGTGATTTTTCTGATTTATTAACTAATGGAGATTTTTACAAGAATGTTTTTGAACACCGTATATACAGAGCGTCCCAAAAGTCTCGGGACGGCAGTATAACTTATGAAAGTTTGAACAAAAAAAAAACATGGCAATCAAAGCTATAATTTGTGATATTTCAGGACTTTTTTCAGTCAAAAGTTGTCGTGGGCGGAGAGCTCTCCAACTTTTTTAAATTGCAACCCCCATCGAGTTTGGTCTTAGCAAAAATAAAAAGAAAAGTACATTTCTATAAATAAGAAGTCGATATCATAACTATTTCAAGAATTACAAGCATTTAAAGTACCAAAAGGGAGATTGGATTTATTGGACTTATTGTACTTTTCATTTTTTTGTAAAGAAACAATGTTTTAAAACAAAATGATTACAACAGGCATCCTTTCTTTATTCAATCTATTATCGATCCTATATTGATTTTTTAATGGTCAGGGGTTTTAAGCCAATTGTAATGTTTTCATAGGAACTTTTCGAATCATTTTGTAAAAAAATACAATTAGTAAACGCGAAAAAAGTGAAAGGGAAAGAATTTTAATGATTCGTGGAGACAGAGAAAGGTCCTACGATCAAGTACGACACGTTTTCAATGTTTATTTGCATCAGCGACCTCCAAATCCAAAATCAACTGTCGAAAGAACTAAGGAACTATTTGTAGATTCCTGAAGAAGGCTCAGTGAAAGATCGGACAAGAACTGGTAGACCAAAATCTGTAACGGGTCCAGAAAAACCTGAAGACGTTCTTCTGTCTTTTATTTGAAAGTTCCTTACAAAAAACGGACCAGGTACATGAAATTGCGAAAAGTTCAGTTACCAAATTTTGCAGAAAAGTGATTATTTTCCATACATATCTCACCTGAGGTGGAAGTCTGTAAGCTATACAATTATTTTCGTACAACGAAAAAATCGGTTGTTGAATATGTTGCTATAGTGACGGATTTTGTCTTCTTTCAATCAATACAGAACGTGCATAAGGAAGAGATATAGAAAATCTGTTACCAAGCAACTTAGTCAACAAACAGTTTTTTCGTTGTACGAAAACAAATCGTATAGCTTACAGACTTCCACCTCTGGTTCATAAACTGATTGGATATGACCGCAATTTTGTGAAATTGTACGAGACAAATATGTTGCTGACAGAGATTTTCTTTCAAATATCGTTTTCTCCGATGAAGCTACATTCTATCAGACCCCAGAAATTTGGACGGAAATAGATACCTGGAATTTCTGGACGACCAAATTGTTCCAACCACCCTTGTAGTGAATCCTGACGGTATTGATAATAAATGGTTTCAACAAGATGGTGCTCCCTACACTTTAGTTTTGAAGTCAGAGAATTTTTAAGTAGCACGTTTCTAAATCATTGGATTGGTAGCAGAGGAGAAATTGAATGGCCGCCTACATCACCTGATTTAACACCTCTTGGTTTTTTCTTTTGGGGTTTGTCAAAAATAGGATGTATACCACAAAGCCAGAAACAATAAATCAATTGAAAAATCGCATACGAGAGTAGATTTCTACCATCACTATAAATGTTGAAAATGCCATCAATAAACATTTGGGTTTTTTTGCAAGACCGAAGAAGGATGACAATTTGAACACCTCTTGTTCTAATAAAAAAACATAATATGAAAATGTTGATAATATCATAATTTTTCAATTGTGAACTAAATCCTTTATAATTTTGAAATAATTAAAATACCTATTTGCTTCTGGTTTTCAGAAATGTGTTTCTCTTATTATTACCTCCCCCTCGACAGGGGTTGCAATTTAAAAAAGTTACGGAACTCTTCCCCCAGGACACCCCTTAATTGAAAAAAGTTCAGAAGTATCACCAAATGTAGTTTTTATGACCCTGTACATACTTTCAAATTTTCAATTTTTTTTGTTCACACGCTTAAGAGTTATAGTGCCGTTCCGGGACTTTTGGGACGCCCTATATGTATAAAAAAATTTTAATTGTTGACCTAAATCAGAGTATGATACTATTTGACTTTAACCAAATAATGAAAATTTTAATTTTTATCTTTGAAAGTATTTGTATTACACATGATTTTGACCACATTTTAATTCTCTTTTTTTCTCTGAAGAAAAACTTCAAAAAGAGTCCTGGTTAAAGTTAAAATTTAAAATTTGTATATAAAAATGCTGTAGGTCAAGAATTTGATGTAAAATGTATTCATTTTCCAAAAGCTCACTCAATGTTTGAATGATAACGATTTTTAGTCAAGTGTCGAGTTTTATTTTTGAGTAATGCTCTTCACCAAATTAAGACATATTTCAAATACTCTTAGATTTGATCATCCTGTAGCACTGAAAACGTAATAAAACTTTACAAAAATTTCAACTTTAAAAGGTTCAATTCGTCCCACGTAAAGTATGTCCTTTATTCAAATGTCAAAGTTTTAATTTTAGCGATTATTTTGCCCAATTTTGGAAATTGTTACAATCTCACCTCGTTTCACTGACACTTCATTTTCGCCAATGCAGAAAACACTTTTTTTTTATTTTAAATAAGTTAAATTAAGTTTTAAATATTTTTAATTTTGCTTGAACTTCAAGACAAGTAATAATTCATGAAAATATATCACATTCTGTTTTATGGTAAAAGCTCATGTGCTTAATCCTATGAAGGAGTCATATTTTATAATTGCTAAATTTAAAGGAGCCATTAATATTCTAAAGGAAATATAAAACACGCTAATGGCGTATGTCGGTGTAAAATTCGTGAATAAATTACAACTTGTAATTGTCTTAATTTTAAGCTGCTTTAGTGACACAAGACAATTTTACGACCCACACTTCTTTAGGCATTCCTGGCGCGATCCCTATACTGTATGCTACTTTAAATAAATTTATGATATTTAGATTTATGACAGATATTAATTTGGACAGGGTTTCCATATAAATTTATACATTCTCAGAAATTTATAAGCTTTTTGTTTGAGTTTATTATTAGCACGTTTATTAATATTTAATTTTGATTATTCTCATCAGTATTTTGATGAATAATGGTCATAATTTACTTTCTTGTAATCATAAATTATTAAAAGGAACTAATATGGTTTAACATAATTTTTAAGAATTTTTAATTGGGAGGAAAGTTGAATGTAATGTTATTTGTGTGTTGTTATGTGTTCTTGTTTTTAAGTGTGTAAATGTACAATACACTAATTTATGCTACTAATTTTATATACAGGGTGTCAACATTAAAACTTGTCCTTTTTAAGATACCGAAATAAGGTTTTTTTTTAAGATTCAATAAGACTGTTATTTTAGAGAGGATAACTTTTAGTTGGGACACCGTACATATAAAAAGTTGGTAATGTAAGTACAACCAATAAAGGATATTTCAAAAAAAATATTTTCTTTTTTATGCACGAAAATGATACATACCATTGTAAGTACACGATTTTAAGAAACATTTAAAATCTAAAATCCATTATAGGTTGTAACAATTTTGTCCAAAAAATAATTGAAATTTGTTTTCCTGGTGGAAATTCAATTTTTTTGGAAAACTATTTACTATTTGTACATTAAAGTAGCTAGGAACATCAAATAACCCTATAAAATGTTATTAGTAGGAAACAATTAAAAGCGCATTCATTTTGGCAAGCATTTTCAAAGCGATAAGCGTGAGTGTAGTGGAATACCTTGTAAAGATGGCAGCTATGACCCAAGCCATTAAGCAGATCAAAGAAGCTCGCGCCTTGGTACAGATGTAGCCAGCCTTTAATGGTTTACAAATGGCATAATATCTCTCGAAACTTATAGCTAAAATTGTTAATACTGATGCGTGAGCTACCGTTAGCTCCACAAATGGCACCGCCTTACCTGCAACAAGAATACAAAAATTAGATACACCACACGATTTACCAATTCGATAAAAATCACCCAGAAAAAGTTACTTAAATTATACCCAATTTGGATTTATAAAAAATATATGAACAGTTTATTGCCTCCATACTTTGAACTGCATTGTCGCAAATGAAATCTCAAGAAAGGGTGGTAAAATATTTCAAACAAATCAACCTTCGATAAGCTCAATGAAAAAAAATATTCAAAACAATAGAAGTAAGAATGGTATGCGATTGATAAGGAGCATCAACCATGAATATGAATAAACAGTAACTACACCTTTTCCAGTTATATTTTAGAGATCAATTCAATTTCAGAAATCATCAATTGTAATAATTCAGAAACGTGATTTCTATTACAAAACTATTCAATTGTATTTCAGAATGAATCATTGGGCTTCATTCAAAATAAAGTTTGGCGGAGATATTTTGGATGACCTACCAAAAACCAAAATATAAAATGTTAGCTACTAACAGACATGTCTTCCATTTCAAAAGCAGCTGCATGATCAATGGTAGTGTGTTGTACACCACGAGCACAATCACCACCAACAATTGTATTTTTTGCTTCATCAATAAGTTTCTAAGTAAAACGACATTTGTTTTACGATACCAGGAGCCATAACAGGAGAAATCCGAAGTTGTCATTTAATAATACCTACTACTATAATCTTAACAGATTATTTCAATATTACTGGTGTATTGATATTAAATTACCAAAGAATATTTTTGAATAATTGTATGTGTCTATGGTGGTTCACGTGCACAATTACCGTTAAAAACTCTTCCCTTCCTATTTTTTTACAATTGGTCTTTTCTGAAATTATATTGATTTTGCTGAAGTACAATTGATGTTTTTCTGAAATACAATTGATGAATCCGAAAAACAATTAGAGAATTATTGGACAAAAATAATGGTATTTGCTAAATGAGGTACAAAAATTAAAGATATTATTGGCAGGGAGAAGAGAATGAAAAAAATAAAAGAATTTAGAGATCTTGGCGTAATAAGGTAGATGAATAACTCTGGGAAGATGCCTACAGATAGAATACGAGAAGAGCAACAATGATGATAGGAAAAGTTTGGAGCCAAAGCAAAAGAATATTAAAAAACAAGATAAAAACGAAAATCTTTTTTAAAACAATTTTTGCAATTACAACATCTACAATTTTTTACATCAATTTTATGAATTAACAACATCAGTCATCACAAGTCTAGTCAAAATACCAAAAATCTAAAAATCTTGAAAATCACCGCAAATCTCAAATACTTCAACCTCTAAATCACTGTGAAACTCCACCAGTCACGAATAGTCTTCTGTTAGTTCCCATAAGTTTTGGATCCCGGCACCATCATAGTGCAATGTAATTGTTGACCAGTTCGTAATTATTCTTTTTCCTGATGATGAGAAAAGGTCTCGAAATCGATAGCAATTCATGTTAAATGTCAACATTTAAGTAAGATCTGACAAATCTTACTAAAATATTTGATGAAAAAAGTTGAGTAAAGATACATCGTGATCTTCGATTTGATCAACAACCTTTTCCACTGAAAATTGTGTTTTTTTATGCCGTTGTAGGAACCATAATATTGTACCGAAATGAAGTAAATGGTTAGACCGAAAAGGAGGCACTAGTAAAAGTACAGACTAACCGACCGGATTATATAGAGACAAAGTAAAAATGGAAAACGCAAGAAGAGAGAAGAGAACAAAATTAGACAGAACAATAAAGGCATATGCTGAACAAAATAATAAGGAGAGTAGACAAGGATGTACAGAGAGAAAGCTCAAATAGGTGGATTAAGACAAGACAACAAACTTTAGAAGTAGGACGATCAAATGAGGAGTTGCAAAGATACATCAGAGAAGTAGTAAGTAGAAATGGTGTAAAAAAACTATACTTCTACTCTACTCATCTCTTTATAATGGATCATTCAATATATCAGAGAAGGCTATAGCCTTTAATTTGAAGTTATAACATAGAAAATTTAATTAAATCAAATTAAAAGCAGATCTTCTTGAGATAATTTATGAAACACCAAATTAATGGATATTTCAATTTTTAAAAATAGAAAATCTAGTTATAGAGATACTTATAGAGGTAAACAGACAGCTGAGACTCAATAGAACTCAATAGACCACAACAACTACAGATATACCATGATAAACAAAAGTTACCCTGTTTATTTAAAAAGGGTACCTACATGAAGAGGAAGCAATCAGAATGAGTGCAACATTTCGATGTGGAAACGAGGAAATAGGAAACAGTTTTTTATTAGAAGTGGATGAAAGGAGGTGCAGAATATGCAAAATGGAGGAAGACACTATTCAATACTTAGCTGTATGTGATTTGCACTTCACAGTGAAGAGATGGCTGAATACAGGGTGGTCAATTAAACTTGAAGAATGGAAATATCTCCAAAAGTAAGAGTTAAAACTTTTCAAGTAAAAATAGTTTAGTTTTAAAATTAACACGTATTGGGTGATATGAATAAAAATGAGTTTATTCTCGGAAGTATCTACTCATGAGCATCAGCATAAAGTGCGAGTTTATGCTCCATTTCGTATGAATAAAAGTGAGTAAGCTTGAAAAAGTATATGCTCCTTTAAATTGAGTAGATGCTCTTATTTACTTTGAATGTTACCATTAGCCAAGGCGCTATCCCATATCCTTCATCTCCTAAAAGTAGTGCTTGGTTGTTACCAAAATTATCTCTCGCTACCTTAAAAATCTCTGAGTTTGACCAAATTCTAGAATCATGAACAGACCCTGGCCATGAAGCGTCCACGCTTGTAAACCACTCATCCGAATTACAAGTAGCTTGTACATTAATGCTAGGATACGCTTTTCGATTTATATATTCATCACCATGAATCGATGGTTTTTTTATTCTGATATGAGTAGAATCGATAACACCCAAACAGCTAGGAAAATTATAACGTCTGTGCCAATTTTCTTTGGCTCGCATTATATCTTCAGCATTTTGTAGAAATTTTACCCAATGACCACTTTTTTGAAGAATTTTAGTTATAACCGTTCTTAAAATTTTGGAGACAGAAGTTTGATGAATCCCAACATCTTCAGCTAATCCTACTTGAAAGCCGGGATCTCCCACATATCTTAAAAACACTTTCATTTTATCCAGATTAGATAACGCGCCACCTCTTCTCTCCTCTGACTCCTCGCCCAAAAAATGGTTTGCTATCCACTCTACATTTTCCTTGGAAAATCTATATAAAACTTTGTAGTCACGGTCACAAGTAATTCTTCTGGGCTTATAATATTTTTCGGATCGCAAATTAAACATGAACTCCGCCATCACTCGATTTAAAAATTCAACTGAGTCTGCTATACAGCACACTCAAATCAAATGGAGTAGATACTCATGTCATTGAAGTATACACCTTACTTTATTCATATGAAATATGAGTAAATACTCATACAAAATTGTATATAAGAGTACTTGCTCACACTGAGCATCTGCTCTGGATTTTTATTCTTACGACTCGGAGTATATACTTCAAAATTTTGAGCATAAAGTATATACTCATTTTTATTCATATCACCCATTGAGAAGAGTTATTTTTCACCTGTAGGACTTCTTCATGGTTATTCCAACTCCTACTTACTTTTTCAAATGAAAACCCATTTATTAATAAAATCTGAATCTACCAACTAAACAATAAAATATTATCTGAATCATTTTTCTTTTTGGCGTTTTATTTTGAAAGATTAAATTTTTAAAAAGATTGGATTTTAATTTGTCCTGTTTTATACAGAGTGTCCCAGAACTCGTATATAAGCTCTCGCTACTTTGTTGGGAACCCTCCAGGGATACCTGGAAAAATAGTTAATAAACTGAGATATGAAGAGAGATAGAGTTCTGGGACACCCTGTAAGTTTTTTTATTGAGAATGTGAAAATGATAAATTTTTAATATGAGGGCGAATTCGCGAGCTAATTATAGCAGGTGCCACATTAGTTTTATAAACAAATTAATTAATTATGAAAAAAATGACTTTTGACAAACTAAATTTAAATACAAACTTCTAAAAAGAACTTAAATATTCAAAAAATATGTAGGTAACTATGAAGAGGTTTTCCGGGTGAAAAATAATTTTTAGATGAATCTGATTATTGTTTACTGAAAATACTTCATAATTTCAAGCTGTAATGAAGAAAATCTTCATGACTGGAAAATTTTGGAAAAATTTATTTTAACCAACAAAGAATATTTTAAAATTTAAGGCCTAATTAACTATGTTAAATTGTTATTCATAAGTTTTATTATCAATAATAATAGGCTTTCGAAAAATTTAAGCAAAATAAAAATAAACTAGGGGTTTTTATCAGTAAATTCTAGTGCAATAATCTATTGAAAAAACTACTTTTTGATGCAGTCATGCAAATCATAATAGAAAATATGTAATATAATTTTCCTTCACGCGAGTAGAGTGGAAAATTTCGCGATAATCGCACAATATGTGACCTACAAAGAATTTTATTGGTTACAATCCTATATATTTGGAATTATCAATAAAGAGCTTTATTTATTTTTTGAATTATAGACTGTAACGAGGTTCAGGTCGCGCAGTTTGACTTTAACAATGAACATATCAAATAATTTCAGAAAAATGTCGCGTAAAACTTTTTAAAACGCAATTTACATCTGCGACACCTCGCACAACCTATAATAACAAGTCGTTTTTTCCAACAGCTCGCCAGAGTTTAGAATACAAATTTTAAGAAAAATGACGAAAAGAACTACTTTACGTGCCCTTGCTTCTCAACTGTTTCATCTCATTTCAAAGCTCCAGCCACAAAACAATCACAATACCAACATCATTTCTGTGGAAATGTAGTTTGTGCATAGAATTGAAAACGATGTTTTATCTTTTAAAAATTGATTGGTTTTTAATTTATTGGGATTAAAATCAATTTGTGCAATTAAGAAATGCAAATGTCGAACAAAAGTCGGACGATAAATGCACACTTGATATGTAATCTGTGTTTGCTTTGTTCGTAAAAGCACTCGAGCACTAATTTAATGCAGTTCTGCCAGGCCATTGAGAGATTACGCGACAGCTTGCCCCTTTTAAGTTGAGCAGTAATTTCCATGTCGGCTGTGGATTTAACGTAAATTGTACACTGGGTTTATTGTACGCTAATTAATTGACGGCTGATAAATTGTTATTAAAATACTTTTAACATAAATACACACGTGGCTCAAGAAAAGCGTTTTGGTTTTATCCTTTTATTTTACCAATTTGCATAAAAAGCTGAGAAAGCTCTTCTAATATTAACTACACCAGAGTTTTTAGATACTCATTTTTTAAATTTCAACGTGGTTTTTTAAGAGTATCCAAAATTTACAACAGTTTTTGTAGGTCAATTTTGTGTACATTTATAAATACTTACAGGAACCCTCTACAAGTCCAAGGCAAACAAAACAGGAATTTCCTGAGAAGATTTACAGTTTTGTCGACTCAGTACTACCGCCTTTTCAGAAAGCATCAATTGTATTTCAGATAAATCAATATAATTTCTGAAAACATCAATTGTATTTCAGAAAGTATCAATTGTATTTCATGATTATCAATTGTATTTCAGAAATTATCCACCTTCCCTATAAACTTTCAAGATCCATTTTACGACAAAAAAATAATCGCCTTGCTATCTCTTTTTGTTTTTGAGTTATGACTGAAAATGTAGCTAAAATAAGCAAAATCTCCGTTTGGAACCAAACTTTCAATCTGAATTTTTGACAAAATTATTAATACCTTCGAAACTATTTAACCCAGCAGGACGATTAATAGCTCAAAACTAGCTCCGTCACTTCCTCCACAAAAATCTGTTAAAAAAAATTTTCGGTTGAAGATTGCGCTCGGTCTCTGTACAACCGAATTTGCACCAACATTTTGCCAAAACTTTGCGATTTCTTCCGAAGAAACTAATTAACGGATTTTAACTAAAAATGCCTCTATCGACTGTCTTTACCTTTGGTTAAAATTTGAACTAACTTTTCCAGTTTTTGAGAAAAAAATAATATTTGATTTCCATGAAAACTTTTATGCTGTGTGTTACCTTAAAAACATTTAAAAATTTTTACATAATTAAAAATGGATGAAAAATGGAGGCTCTTTACCCTCAAAAAAATTTACATCCTTAAAACTCAAAAAAAAAATTAAAAAGTTTGGGTGATGTACCTTAAGAATTGGTTAATTTAAAAAAAAATGATAATATCGATAATTTTTATAAACTTATCTGTACGAATTTTTGTTTTTTAATTTTAATTATTAAGCGAAATATGAATTTTTAAAAATATACCTATAGTCAATTATCAGAATATTTATATAAAAACTTGTAACTTTTGAACGAAACGTCGTAGAGACTTAAATTTATTGTTTTTATCTAATTTCCTTACACTACAATTCATAATTATTAACTTTTAAATTTTTAATTTGGAACGCACCACACTAATGTGTCTATATTTTCGCAAAATTCTTAGGTTAATCCAACGTGTATTTTAAAAATCAGCATTTAAAAAAAATCACATAAATTGAAATATGACATTTATTGATTTGGAATAAATTTATTAAATTTTATGAAATTACTAGCCTAATAAATTTAGGTATTCTGATTACATAGGAATGAAAATTTTTATCGGCGACTATTAAATAATACGAACACGGTTTTTGTTTAGGAGTGAAGTTGACTAACTTCACCCCGTCAGTAATGAATCCAAAAGTCGAAGGCCTATCAAAAAGCTGTATATCCGCAAGAGCTATCAATCTAATCCTCTTGAAAAATCATTATCATTGGTGTAATTAACTTTTTTGTGCAAGTTAATTAAAACCTAAACGTGACTTAATTCGTTAATTAAAAAAACAGCTCATTAACCGGCTAAATGCAAGCATAGTGCCACATATCAATCTAATCCTCTTGAAAAATCATGATCATTGGTATAATTAACTTTTTTGTGCAAGATAATTATAAGGAGTTAGGTGACAGGTGACTTTAATTCGTTAATTAAAAAAAACAGCTCATTAACCGGAGAAAGGCAAGCATTGTGCAATATATCAATCTAATCCCCTTGAAAAATCATGATCATTGGTGTAATTAACTTTTTTGTGCAAGTTAATTATAAGGAGCTAGGTGACAGGTGACTTAATTCGTTAATTTAAAAAAAACAGCTCATTAACCGGCTAAATGCAAGCATTTTGCCATATATCAATCTAATCCTCTTGAAAAATCATGATCATTGGTGTAATTAACTTTTTTGTGCAAGTTAATTACTTATAAGGAGTTAGGTGACAGGTGACTTTAATTCGTTAATTAAAAAAAAACAGCTCATTAACCGGACAAAGGCAAGCATTGTGCAATATATCAATCTAATCCTCTTGAAAAATCATGATCATTGGTGTAATTAACTAGTAAATTAGCTATCGTCCGTGGTTGGAAATTAATAAAAACAACTATCGGCTTTCGGACACTTTATTATATTTCAGGTTAATCTTTGGTTGACGTTTCGCCTAGCAATTCGCAGGCTTCATCAGAACTCAGATAGGATAGAAATAATCGTCAAAAATACTTAAACTATTAGCCATTCATTGACATTTACAAACTTGTTGTATATAAACATACTCAATTTGGCGATGGATTGCTTTATTGAAAACAGATTATATTAGAATGTAATTAATTAACTTTTTTGTGCAAGTTAATTATAAGGAGTTAGGTGACGGATAATATGACAAATATGACAAATTGATAATTAAAAAAAAACAGCTCATTAACCGGCTAAATGCAAGCATTGTGCCATATATCAATCTAATCCTCTTGAAAAATCATGATCATTGGTGTAATTAACTTTTTTGTGCAAGTTAATTATAAGGAGTTAGGTGACAGGTGACATTAATTCGTTAATTAAAAAAAACAGCTCATTAACCGGACAAAGGCAAGCATTGTGCAATATATCAATCTAATCCTCTTAAAAAATCATGATCATTGGTGTAATTAACTTTTTTGTGCAAGTTAATTGAAAGGAGTTAGGTGACTTAATACGTTAATTAAAAAAACAGCTCATTAACCGGACAAAGGCTAGCATCGTGTTATATATCAATCTGATCGTCTTGAAAAATGATAATCATTGGTGTGATTATCTTTTTTGTGCGTTATTTGAGAAGTGTTAGGTGACCTAATTTGTTAATTATGAAACCAACTCATTAACCGGGATGAGGCTAACATTGTGTTATATATCGTTGTAAGCCGCATTAAAAATTCTAACTATTGGTGTGGTTAGTTTTTTTTTGTGCATTTTAATTGAAGAATGTTATTCGGTGATAATTAGAAAAAAAAATAAGCTTTTTCGTTAATTGTTTAAAAAATATAAAAAGAAAAGCATTATGTAATACATCATTTTAAAGGAAATGAAGAGACCTTTTCATTGGTACCATTATTTTTTTTGTGGGATTATTTTGAAAAGAACTGCATCCCTTAATATGTTTTTGTAAATTTTTAGTAGACTTCAGTGTAATTGCAATTATTTCAATAAATATTATGAGGCAAGCATTGGTATACACACTGCTAGAAAGATCTTGAATCATACTTTTCAATGGTATCATTAGTTTTTTTTATGCGGCTTAATACGAAGAAGTTATGGGCGATAATCTTCTTATGGAAAAATACATGTAAAATTTTTGTTGCTGGAAATTTGTTGCTAACTTCTCATCGGTATAATTTACTATTGTTCCAGGACCAGTAGTTAGGAAACTGCAGCAAATTTTGTAACGCAGTCTGATTTAAATAAAATTTATGTTAACCATTTTTGTAGATTTCACTAGAAAAACTAAAAAGAATACTCATTTGATTTTTAAAAATTCTAGGACGAGTCCTGACTTTCTAAAGTTTAAAGAACTACGTGCAAAATGTAAGTCAGTTAGTCAAAGTTTATACATTTAGTTCTTATATGAGAAATGTTGAAAATAATATACAGAGTGATTTTTATGTATGGAACCAAAGCGGTCTGCTCAAATGGCTGGATATGTTGCAATTTAAAAAAATTTAAGATGGCTGCCGTGTCAAAAAGCCGAGCGATAAAATTTTTGTTTTATCTTAAAATATTTGTACCAAGACCCCATTTGATCCCACTAAATTTCATTTTTTTATCCAGGCATTTGGGAATGATCGTTTTGGTTCCATGTATAAAAGTCACCCTGTATATAGAGAATCTACGTCATTTTATTAGCACCTACTATGTACTATGATTTATACGAACGATTTAAGAAGCACTAATCTTAATGATACTGTTGATAACTTTGCCGATTTCTTCCAATCAGTTTATACCACCCCTGCTGCTGTAATGTCAATTAATGGGAAGACTTTTTGTACGATCAATGCTTCTTTCAAGTTCTCTATAAGCCTCCAGACAGTATTTGAGGAAATAAATTCTCTAAAGAATGCACTAATCATAGATAGCATTTCCAACATGATTAAAAAAAATGTAATTTACAATCGCGAAGCCTGTTTTCTTACTATTTTCAAAATCTTAAAGCGAAGAGAAGGTTTTGTTTATCCAATCCACAAGGCTGGAACGCGCAATATACTCAAAAATTATAGAGGAGGTTGCATCCAATCAACAATTCCTAAAATACAGGATAAAGTAATCTCTTCTCAACTTTCTTGGGCTTACAAGAATCTTACTGTTGAGGAACAGTACGGGTCTCTTGGAAGGGTGTTCGATAGTCACAAAACTTCTCCAGTATCATGAGTTCTTGTCTGCTGCCTTGGAGGAATCTATGAGATGGATTCCATATACACAGATTATTCCGATAATATTGTTAATTGTTTTTCAAGTTTTCTTTTGAACAGGACTGTGTATTAGGATTGGGGATGGTACATCTAAAATTATTACGTCGGATGTCCCTCATCCGACTCTGGTCCAATTTTGTTTCTGCTTTTCGTGAAGGATGTAAGAATAGTAATTTTATACTTTTTGTGGTCGACTTAAAGATATTTTGCATAAAAAGTGGTCGAACATGTAAAAGATCCAGGCATTACCTTCTCTCTGGTAATAACTACATCTCCAACATCTCCAACATCACCAACACAAATAAAATACTGTTTATCTCCTTGATGAGATCGAGATTGGAATATGGATCGATCGTATGAAGTCTATACTACGTGAATATGTATGGGTTGATTGAATGAATCCAAAAAAAATTTCTACCCAAAGTCGTTTTTAGATTCCCGATAAAATCAGATTATGGTTCTAATTACCATAATATAATGACTATATTGGATTTACTTCCTCTTTCACATATAACCATGTTAAAAGACTGTTCCTTACTTGTGTCTAAATTAAATTTTTATATCTCATCACCAAAAAGTCGGAATGCCAGAAACTTTTATTGTTTTAGACTACACAATCATCATACCAACTACGGATTTAAGTGTCCCTTATAAAGATTAATAAGAACATCAAACGTGTTGAGTTTAGATGTAAATTTTAAATGTAAAAAATCGCAAATTTCGATTTACAAAGATTTAATTTGATGTTTATAAAATATTTAAGTAGCCGGTAGTCTATTTGTAATGAAAACAGGAAGTGCGAAGAGGAAGAAACAGTCCTAACAACTTTATTTATAATTTAATTAAACGTTTATGCATTATTAGTTCACTTCAAGCATTTTTAACTTAATTCCAGAAATAATCGTATATATTTTGTAACAAATTTGAAAAATTTCCATAATTTAACAGAGCGTTTACTCTAAATGTAAAATTAGGTTGTAGGCCGTACAATTTTCACTCGACTAAATGAGGCGCCTTTATTACGACTTTAACGGAAATGTCAGCTAAATAATAGACCATTTCTCGCACTTAATCAGATCACGATCGTTCCCAACCCTACCGAAAAAATAAAATCGTATCCTCGCCGAAATTCGCAATTAGCTTCTCCCCTACTTAATATTTTATCACTCACATAAAACTCACAAAATAATATTAAAATATTTTCATATATTTTTTAATAATTAGAAAAAAAACTTTTTCGTGGATCGTTTATTAATGAGTATTTTTAATGTATACAAAATCATTCATTAATGAGCCCTATTAATGAATAATTCTGCAGGCGCCCTCTGATAATCACATTTATAATGAATTTAGCCAGTAATCATAATACTATGCTTACAGAGGTCTTTATTAATTGACATAATTAAGTTCATATATGGGGACATCGGGTATGATCGGTAAAACTCGAGGTCATATATATTTTGATTGTGACAGAAGTTACAGGATCAACAAACAAATATTGTAACCAGCTTGTATGTTAAAAAGCAAATTTTCAAAAATTCAAAAATGGTTGAAAACTAAAATAATGTTTTGATTTATTGAAAATATATCAGTCATTTTTTTGTAAAAGTAGGAATTAATTCTCTAAAATATTGTTTGATTTTTGCTTGGGTAATAGTAGAATTCATTTCCAGACTGAATAACAAACGAATGGGGGGCGTTTCGTAAGTAATTAGCTCAACTCCTTAAGGATAATTATTTGGCTTCAAGCGAAATAAATCATCTCTTCCCTTTTACTTTTAATTATAAAAATTTCGCGCAATTTATTATGATTCTCAAGGCGATCATTATTTCACCTTCAAGATAAATGTACGAAACCATTCATATTTCAGGAATTGATAAAAAAGTAACTCTAAAGTATGCGCTGTTTTTATACAGGGTGTCTCACTGAAATTTAAAAATGCCTAATGGGAGCTTTAGAAAAGAACTCTCCCCCTATCGGCGAATTTATAAAACTTTGAAGCTAGTATCAAACGGCGCCATCTATTGGTTGTTCAAGTTCCCCATAGTTACTCAACCTACACCAAAACCTTGGTTAAATCATGGAAAATATCAATATCAATATTTCATGATTACTTGACTCTTCAATCATTAGAATAAATTTTGCAATATATCTTGTTACTGAATTTTAGGAAAAAGCTTTCTCTCTGTCGCCCAATTTGTAAAGCTAGTATAAAACGGCTGCCATCTATTGTTGGTTTAAATTCCCAATATTTTCGAATAGTGAATATTTTAAACGAAATTCACCTCATTTGAAGTTTTCAGCGAGACACCCTGTATAATCTTACCAAAAAAGAAAATTATTTTTATTGTATTTGAATGAATTAAAAGTGTTTGTAAATATTTTGGTGTACCACGTTGTATAAACAAGGCACTATCTGATGCTTGTCAAAGGCCTTTTAACCATTTACTCCCTGATTAATATTTATGTGCTTTTTTGGTGCACGTTAATAAATTGTTGGCGCGGTCTAAACGAAGTACTAATTGAATTTGATTGCAGGACAGGCTTCTTGGTGTTGAGCCGGTGCCTTTTTCGGTCCTTGATTCGTGTCCTGGCGAGATTTCGAAGGATAATCCCGAAAGCATAAAATATGATACACACTTGAACCAACAATGAGAACGGGCACCGTTAACTTTATAGCAGGCTTCCAGCTATGTTTGTTATAAACGCGTTTAATGCGAAAACAAATGAAGAAAATGAGCCGAAGTTGATGTGTCGTTAAATTAACTAACTTTAGTCCTTTACTGTGGGCTGAGAAACGAAACTTCCTTTTATTTAAGACGTTATTTTAATTAAACCCTACGCTTTATGTCGCTTCGTAATTAGTTTATGGTTTTTAAAATTTTACTATTCATTTCATTTTATTTCTATCAAATAATTAGTAAATGCAGCTTGCAGTTATTTTATTGCGGGTTTAGTAATAAAATCTGACGATTTACAAGGATCTACGAGGAATGCATTCTATTTCAGTACTTAATTTAATTATTCCACTTACAACTTTATAATTACAATTTTTTGATATATTTCATTCTAAAATGGTAATATTGCAAATGCTTCAGTAGGATGGTTCAATCTTAAAGGTATAATGTAATGGCCAGCAGGATCACCTAATTTTTAAAATAAAAATTACTTATTTCTGCGAAACTAAGCACAGGATGAAAATAATAAATTTACCATCGAGTAACTTATAAATAATTCATGATAAATTAAGATGAAATGGTCATCGTTTATGAAATAATGCATTTAGATTTGTTTATCTTGAAAGGTGCATAAAATGATTATCCGTTATCCCGTTATGCATACATGATTTATTTCACAATCCGCCCGAGTGTCATTCGCAACACCTTTAGGAATAAATCATCCGAAATGATGAATTTGAGTAGATCCTTATTAAAAGATTAAGAATAACACATCAGGTGACTGTGGTGACATTTAACTCTCTTCTCTTCTTGGGCACATCGTAAATTTAAATCATTGCAAAATCAAATTTGACATAAATAACTTAAAAGAAAATCGAGCACACTGTTCGGATTATTACAAAATTTAGTTTATTGTTTATGTTTCTTGAAGGAAGTGAATAAATTTTAATTAAGTATAAATATTTCTCCTCACCAACGAAAATATTTACGTATTGACAAATAGGTTTTATTTTAATTTATACGTTGACGGCAACTTGTTAAAAGTGCTGCAACTTGTTTTTTTTTTTATTTTAAGTTGTGAATTTAGAGCAGGGTGCATTTAATCAAAACATTCCTGCAATTAAATTATATGTAAAAGTAATTACACAGAATAATTTGTTACGATCTATTTCTTCCTGAATATAAACCTTGGCTAAACTTAATATATGTTAATATTTAATTTGCTAAATTTCTTTTATTGCTTATTTACAAAAATTGTGTATTTTGCTATTTAAATGGTCTTCAGCTTTCACCTTTTCCAATTGCATTTCAGAAAGAATAAATTGTATTTCAGATAAATGAATTTAATTTCAGAAAGAACTAATTGTATTTCAGAATCATCAATTTATTGTATTTCAGAAGTATCATTTGAAAATCAGAATAGACAAGTTCCAGATGACATTTTTCCCTTATTATATGGTGCAAGTCTAACTGCTTTAAAAGAGAAAGATGGTGGAATTAGACCAATAGCCGTTAGAAATATTATACCATTCGCAGGTTAGCATGTAAAATAGTAAGTAACTACACCTTTTCAAATTGTATTTCAGAAGAGATCATTTTGATTTCAGAATAGTAAATCGTATTTCAGAAAAGATCAATTCGTTTTTAGAATAGTCAATTGTATTTCAAAAAAACCATATAATTTCAGAAAGGACCAATTATAAAAAAAATAAATAAGTCGAGAGTTTTTGGCGGTGATTATAAACTTGAACCAGTCTAGCGCACACATTTCATCAAAAATGTGCCTTCGAAATTTTTACACAACACCAGTAACAGCAGGGTTCGGTCCTTATTCACCAATGTTAAACCTAATTAAAATAATATGCCAAAAACTCTTGGCTTCCTCAATATTTTACAGAAGGTCTTTTCTAAAATTAAATTAATTTATCTGAGAAAAAGGAATTATCCTTCAATTGATTATTTTTAAATCACAGATCTACATCATCGATTGCAAACTTTGTTTGTTAATTTATCTGATTTACAATTTATGCTTTCTGAAATACAATTGATCTTTTCTGAATCACAATTGACGATTTCTAAAATTGACTTGACTATTCGGAAATACAATTGATACTTTCTGAAATTAAATTGATTATTCTGAAATACAATTGATGCTTTCTGAAATACAATTGACTATTCTGAATAAAAATTGATGATTTATGAAATTGAATTGATCTTTTCTGAAATGCAATTGGAAAAGTTGTAGACCAATAGGCGTTGGAAATATTATACTATTCGCAGATTGGGTTAGGTAAGTAACTACACCTTTTCCAATTGTATTTCAGAAAGCATCAATTGTATTTCAGAATAATCAATTCAATTTGAGAAAGTATCAATTGTATTTCAGAATATTCAATTATATTTTAGAGAAGATCAATTGTATTTCAGAATATTCAATTATATTTTAGAGAAGATCAATTGTATTTCATAAAAATAAATTTAATTTTAGAAAGGACCAATTATAAAAAATGAGGAAGTGAAGAGTTTTTGGCGGTGATTGTGCACGTGACCACAACAGCAGCCTTATTCTTGAACCAGTCGACACGATGACTTTTACCATTCTGTCCTTTTCATTTACATGAAAAAGTAAGACTATGTCCTTGTAGTCTCGTCGACAACACGATCTCGACTGGCCCAAGAATAAGCCCCAGCACACACATTTCATCAAAAATGTGCTTTCGAAATTTAACATTACACCAGCAACATCAGGTTTGGGTTTTTATTCACTAATCTTAAACCCAATTGAAATAATCTGCCAAAAACTCTTGCCTTCTTCAAAATTTTAAAAAAAGGTCTTTTATAAATTAAATTAATTTTTCTGAAATACAATTGATGCTTTCTGAATTACAATTGATGATTTTTTAAATTGAATTGACTAGTCTGAAATACAATTGATACTTTCTGAAATTAAACGGATTATTCTGAAATACAATTGACTATTCTGAATTAAAATTGAATTAATCTTTTCTTCATAGTTGAACAAGATTTAAAGAAAATAATTGCTACGAGTAAGAATGTAAGAAAAGAAAATTAATCTAAATGTGAAACATTTATTTTTGGAGGTAATTGTGCATCTCCAAATGAAACTACAAAAGTTTGTAGCAAACATAAAATTCAACAAAGAAGATGAACTTTCATTATTGGGCTCTCCCATTTTAAACAGCGGAATTCCAAAAATATTTTAGTTTTAGTTGCGAAATATGGAAACAAAAAGAGAGATTAAAAGAATTCGAAAAGATTTTAAGAAATTCCTTTATATCGATTACTAATAGCAATATAAATGACTTTCAATTGAACCAAGCAAAACTCCCAGTTATTTGAAGAAGAATTGGCGTCAAAGCTCTTCCAGCTTTTTTAGCTTCGGTTCATTCTGTATCTGAATTCATTTCAAAAATAATACCATTATTAATTCCAGATAATTTTAACAACTTCATTAATAAATGAGTGGTGCTTAATATCTAATCAACCTAATATTTTTGAAAATAAATTCTTACAAAAAGAATGGTATATTCCATAGATAAATTTACATTATGAAAAAGTATTGTCATAAAGCTAGATTGCAAACACTATCTTGAAGAGAAGCGAATCTTTCGTTAAATGCGTATCCAATTGCCAGTTTGAGAAATCATTTAGATAACAATACTTTAAGAATTTGGAGTTATGCTATCCATACAAATGCAAATGTTGAATAAAACTTCTAGTAGATATATTTGTGATTTAGTATTAAATAATCTAATAAAACGTGCTTTTATTTCTTGTAATATTCTAGCAATTTTAGAACCTACACGTGAAGATGGTAAAAGACCAGATGGTATGACATTGGAATAATGGAAAAGCTGTAGTATGGGATGCAGACTAAAAGTTTAAATATCTGGAAGATAAATTTCTACTTTATCATTTGAGTTTTTAAAGTTTTGGTAGTTGGGGTTGTTCATCACGAAATCTTATTTCGAAAGTTGGTAAATTGATTTCAAAAACAACAGATGAAGATCAATAGATTGAACTAAATGGTTTAAAAAAATTGGCAATACTTGCTTTATGAATTCTCTGGTTCAATGGCTCTTGAAATCTCGAATACCATGAAAGATTTACGATCAGAGGTTTAGCCAAATATGGTAGTAGATACATGTTCTTTAATATCGCAAATTCAAAATTTTGCGCCACGATTTATTGGTTATTTCCAATATGATGCTCAAGAATTCCCAATGTTATTATTAGAAGATTTACATGAAGATATTATCACCAAACTTTCGCATATTTTCTCCATAATTGATGAAATATTAAGTGATCTCGAATCTCGAATCTTAGAAGTTACATATTTGAAAAGAGACAATTTAATAATAATTGATATGTTTGTGAGACAATCAAAGTCAACTTTAAAGTGGATACTGCTAAGTAATTTTTGATCCTTTCTGGGACTTCCAATGCCTAAAAAATCAGGACCTAGTAAACTTCCCCACTGCCTCAATACTTTGACCAGAGAGGAAACCTTAGATGCTGATGAGAAGCCTATACTTGCTCAAAATGCAAAGAAAGAAGAAAATGTATAAAATTATAGGAATATAAGATTTCCTAAAATTTTAGTAATTCATTTGAAGAGATGTATTCCTACAAAAAGGATTGAAGGGAAATTTTATGCGACACTTGATTTTCCTTTAAAGGGACTGAACATGACGAATTATGCTGTTGAGTCATATGGGAATTGGTCGCATTTATGATGAGTTATATTAGGAATAAAATGATTTAATTTTGTTATATATCAAGATTAAGCTTTCTTATTGTTAAGAAATTGGTGATTCTGAAATACAATTGATACTTTCGGAAATTAAATTCGTTTTTCTGAAATACAATTGATGCATTCTGAAATACAATTCACGTTTCTGAATTACAATTGATGATTTCTAAAACTGAGTTGGTTTTTTCTGAAAACGTGTAAACCAGTTTTGGTCAATATAATCAGCTTTAAAACTGCAATAAAAATTCTCAGATAGTACACAATGCTTAAAACAAGTGGTGGTCCAAAATTTTTGATCAACAAATATGCCAACTTTATATATTAATGAATGACATTAAAATGACAAAATCTATCAACACAATTATGTAACCTGTTAATCTCGTAATAATCAAAAGTATGAAGCCAGAAACTGCAGAAACTAAACCTGTAAAACAAACTACCGCTGGTCAAAACCCAGATGATGACGAATACGAACCTTACGATAACCGGATAGTTGAACACCCAACGAACTACTGGGAATCCTTATTCCACATGATAAAAGGATCTTTGGGGACAGGAATTCTAGCCATGCCTGATGCATTTAAAAACGCAGGATTAATCAATGGTACTATAAGTAGCATAATAATTGCACTACTTTGTATTTACGGTATGCACCTCCTGTTTAGTATAAAATATGCGTTATGTAAGCGGGAAAAAATACCCTTGATCACTTATCCAGAGGCAATGAAGTTGAGTTTATCGGAAGGTCCAAAATGTTTTAGAAAAGTTTCTCGTGCCACACCCATAATAGTTAATTTCTTCCTTATTTTTTACCAGCTTGGAATTTGTTGCATTTACGTGGTATTTGTCTCCGAAAATATCAAGTATATAGTGGATGATTATTACAAGAAGATTGCAGTTGAATACTACATATTTATGCTGTTTATACCATTTATTTTAATCATTTGTATTCCAAACTTAAAAATGTTGGCGCCTTTCATATTCGTGGCAGTAATTCTTTCACTGGTATGTTTTGGCATCATTGGATTTTATATGTTTAGAAATTTACCTAACATCCATGATAGATACATGGTCTCCCCTATTCTTCGCTACCCTTTATTCTTCGGGACTATATTATTCTCTATCGAATCTGTTGGTTTAATAATAGCTATAGAGAATAACATGAAAAATCCTAGACAATTCGTATCATGGTTTGGAGTTTTAAATGTTTCGCTGTCAATCGTGAGTGTGATATATATATTAATGGGATTTTTTGGATATTGGAGATATGGTCAGGAAACACTTGGTTCCATCACACTGAATCTAACACGAAAAGAAATACTTTCAAGTGTTTGTAGAGGTCTCTACGCTACAGCAATATTCATTTCATATTCTCTACACGCCTATGTTCCTGTGAAAATAATTTACGACGCTTATGTGTATAAATGCGTTAAAGATAAGAAGCATCCTAAAGCCTACGAGTATATAATTAGGATACTTTCAGTTACTTTAACTATTATTTTAGCAGCGGCTGTACCTTTACTGAATTTATTTATTTCCCTATGTGGTTCCTTTTGCTTAACAGCCTTGGGATTTATATTCCCTGCTACAATGAACATATGTTTAAGGTATCCTAATAAGTATGGACCTTGTCGAATCATTCTTATTAAAGATATCCTATTTATACTATTTGGGTTTGCTGGATTAATAACAGGAACTTATATTACTATCGCAGACATGGTGAAGGTGCTTTCGAAGAGAAAAATACGGGTATAGTGAAAATACTTGTGCAAACTTTTAAGCCAATCATTTTGTAATAAATAACCTTATTAACTCTTTCAATAAAAGAACATGATAAGTGCATAAAAATTGTTTTTATAAAAATTAAAACCAACTCAAATTGTAAATATATTTTAACTTTATTGGACTTAACTAGCAAATAAATTAAAAGCTACAAGGCAAAATATTGTACTAATTTCCAAGACCCCACCACAGAATCGGAATTAGATAAAATTATATCTTCTTTGAAAAACAACACTGCTCCTGGAATAGATGGTATAACAGTAGATATTTTACTTTTATGATCAACTTAAGAGCATCTTCCTAGACGTCCGAGATAATTTTTCCGTCGGAGATAATAACAGGGAATAGAAAATCCATCCCACTTTTCTGGAGCTTCTTTGCAAATTATCAGCGAATCACTGATAATTAATACTTTTAGGTCATTATATTTTTTTTGTAGATTCTCCAATTTTTTTTCCTTCCGCTAGGAATTATAGAAATGACTTCTAAATCATCTACAAAAAAAATTATACAAAAATGTTTTTCGTACTACCGTGTTTGACTGCAGAACTAAACCACTATATTTTCCGTTTAGGGAATTGCTCAAATAAATATGTAGCAGTAGTTTCTATTGATTTATCAAAAGCATTTGATACAGCGGATCATAATTTAACAAACAGACCTAATATAAAAATTATAAATAAATTTTCAAGTAAAAAATTATATAAAAAATAGGTTAGGATTAAGGTTCTGTTCTAGGATCACTTCCTCATTTAATTTATTCAACATCTTCAACTCAGTTTTTGCTGATAACACCATTTTATTATATTCTGGATTAGATAGGTTTAATTTTAATATTTGGTTAAATGCCAACAAACTTTCGCACTATCCGACTTACCACCCAACCCGACCAAATTGTACCCAACGAAATTGGATCGTGTGTAGGCTCGGAATAGTCGTTAAGTGTGGAATAATCGACCATATTCATTCATAATCTTTTGTAAGGAATGTCCAAAAAATGTGTTGAATTATTGTAAGATAATTGACTAAAAATCCCGAATTAATTATTTACCGCCTTTTGAAGTTTCCCATAAATTAAATCTTTAACTCGTAATTAAACCTTAACCATCCTTAATGTGAAGATTATTAATTGAGCCTTTATAATTGTTTTAGCGTGTATAATCAAGCTGGGTTTAAATAATTCATCTCCTCAAGTTCCATAATTGCTCCGTTGCTTAAATTGTTGACCATATAAAGAGTGCATCAACATCCCAAAAAATAATAACAACAATATGATAATTAAATGATCATGACCTTATTACAAGAGGAGATTGATTGATTCACAATAGCAACTTTAATTCATTAAGATTGTGTTAATCCGTGGTTTGTTTACAATCGCAACAAGCTTTTTTGTTGTAATATAATGGGTACATAAATCGGAATGCTCGGATCATTAATTTAAGCGCGATTTTCATTTCCAATTATTGCTACTTGTTGAGGGATTGTAAATTATTTTTAATTTTATGGTCGCGATTTATTGAGGAAGGAATAAAAATTCTAATAGTAGTTATAGTATTTCTTATTTTTATATTCAGGATTGTCGTTTCTTCTTAATATTACCAACTTGGGATTTAATAATGATAAATTATTGTGTTATATTATATTGATGTAATATTAAACTATTGGTTTTTAATTTATCTCGGCCATAAATCTGTTTTTACTTCAATTAATTATTAAGTATCTTCTTTATCATTACCAACTATTTTGTTTTCGTTTTATGGATCTTTTAAGAAAATTTTCCTGAATTACCGATTCCGATGTCATTGATGGTGAGTCCTTTTGATCTCCACAAACAAATATAATTTTTAATTCTTTTGAAAAAAATAGAGCATGGGATGTTTTTCTTTTCGAAATGAAGTTTATTGTCTTTCTTCTTAGGATAAAAATTTAAGAAATAAATCTCGTTTAAATGCTTTAATATCTAAAGAATCTGGTGCTTAATTCATTACCAGTGTCATCTTTGGGTACATTACTCTATTAGAATATGCATAGGTCATGGTTTATGCTGCAAATTCGGCGCAGAAAGATTTTCTAGACATCACAAAGTTAATGATTTAGGAGTAATTAAAAGTTTTAGTATTCCTTCAACTATGGAACCATTAGGAACCAGCAGATATGATGGAAAAAGACCTGATGGAATGACCATGATTCTCATTCATTCAAAAGGATCAACCTAATTTACAATATTCTACAATACTAATATACAGGGTGGCCCAGATTTTACTTCCCAGGAAATATCTCAGTTATTTGAAGAGATAACAATATAAACCAAAAAGTGCTTTGAATGCCAGCACTTATACCTCATAATTTCATTCTAAAAAATATTGTTATTTACCACTCTTAAGACGCCATCATCATGTTTTGTTTTCTTTAATGGGACACCCTATTTTTTATAATTGATATTGCATCTACAATTTATTCTAGAAACAGTGATATGCTACACTTAGTATTTTAAGTACATTTTGTGAATAAAGAAAATTAAAATATTGATCGAAGTAGTATGCAAAATTATTTATTTAGTTTTTTTTATGAAAGTTTTTTAAATCTAAACTAACTTAACCTAATCTAACCGAACCTAACTGTAAATTACAAATTTTGTTAAAAAAACTAAATAAATAATTTTGCATAATACATACTTCGATCAATATTTTAATTTTTTTATTCACAAAATGTACTTAAAATATTAAGTGTAGCATATCACTGTTTCAAGAATAAATTGTAGATGCAATATCAATTATATAAAATAGGGTGTCCCATTAAAGAAAAAAAAACGATGATGGATTTTTTTAGAATGAAATTATGAAGTATAAGTGATGCCGTTCAAAGCACTTTTTGATTTATACTTTTATCTCTTCAAATAACTGAGATATTTCCTGGGAAGTAAAATCTGGACCACCCTGTATAGAGTGCGTTTTAGTGCGAAAACCATAGCTATATCTTTTATTTGAAGAGATATTTAGTATTTAGATTCCACCGTATCTGTCATAGTCGGTACGATGCTGATACACTTAAAAATAGTACTTATCACGAAGATTCCTTGACGGTACTTGGAGAGTTTTATGAGAGCTAGTGGCGACGCAGATTCAATTTATAAAGATTGATGAGATTAACGAGATTCGTACAGAGAATGGAATTTGTTCTTATATGAGTCAATTATCTGTCTTCTAATAAATCCCAATATTTGCAAACGTTAGAAATATGAGGGGCTAAAGAGAAAGACTGCTCCAATGTCACTCCTAAATCCGTAACAGTAGAAAACCTTTTTAGGGCTATCCTGACAAAGCTGTTTCTTGAAGAAAAGGTGATCTCGTCTTGGTGAAGGTTATTACTGAGCACTTGGCTATTTTCAATATATCTCTTGCACCATTCCCAAAACCGATCTAAATTTTCCTGCATACATTGTAAATTGTAAATCCACAAGGCATGATTTGGGATAAAGATTTCTTGATCTGAAAACAGTACCTAATAATACAGAACAAAAACGAAAGCATCGGATAACGTTATTGATGAATAGGTTAAACTGAAGAGGTCCTAGAAAAGAATCCTAGAGCCTACACTTATTACATATGAAACATGTCCTTTCATCTTCATTATCTATTCTGAAGATAAGAAGAAATCCAATGAAGAAAGGGACCACCGAAAACAAAAGCTTCTTCAAGCTAGAAAAGCAGAAGATCCACTAAATCAAACGTTTTTAAAGTCAGTATAAGCTAAGTTAACTTGGGTAGCTTTTTCCAGCCATTTGTTGATGAAGTTGGTGTAAGGCAACAGGTTAGGAGAAGGTGACCTTCCCTTATAGAACCTGTGTTGCTTACCTGTAATAGTATTTTTAAAAATTGGATTCAAATAATCACTAACAATATTTTTAAATAACTGCTGATAAGATGGATATAGACCTGTAATTTCTGACATCTGACATTCTTCCACAGTGCAGGAAATTTATTTACCCTCTTTCAAAGATTTATTAAATAATAAGCACAGACCTAATGGTAAATGAACACTCTTTAAAAATTAAAGGAGGAATGAGATAGAGACAACCACTTTTCTGAAAGTCTAGGGAGCTTATTTTTGAAATTGTTGACACAATTCGACATTTGAAGGACAGGCTCTTATTTTTTCATGTAAATGACAAAGACAGAATCATGAAACTCGCATAATCTTGCAAAGAGATTAGGAGTTCCAGTAGGATTGATTGAGTGTTCACTACTGTACGATATAGAGCAAGGAATATTATTACCTGGCTGTTTCAAATTTACATAATTCTACATAATTCCAGAAATATTTTATGTTATCACAAACTAGCATTTCAGTTTCTTTAATATAATCCTTCTAACAGTGATCAGTTAACTTTTTGCACTCTGAACGTAGTAAAGAGAACGAATCTGTATCAATGTTGCTAGATTAATAGATTGAATGAGCAAGTCTTTTTTCTACGATAAGGCCTTTTAATTCCCCTGAAAACCACCGTGGAAATTTTACGTTGATTTCTTCCACAATTTTAGTGGGAATATAATAATATGAAAGCAAGTATATATTACGTTGTAAAATTCGGTAACTCGGTACTCATCAACATTTTTAGATTCTAAGAGAGACTTTACTTGTCTTGACACCATGGCTCCTTCATATTTAAAATCATCTAGTTCCACTGGTTCAGTTGATCTAATTGGAGAAAAAATAAAATATCTGAATGTAGTAAACTTTCAAGGAATTTTATTTTTTAACTAATTGATATTAAAACTTTTGGCGTATGGAGATTCCTTGGATTACAATTTATCAAAGATTTGGAAATAAAAATAAAAAGTGTTACCAAAGATTCAAGATCAAGTTCGTTTTTAATTCAACGAATTAGCATAGGAATACAAAGTGGCAATGTTGCTTTTGTTTTTAGAAGACTTTTTAAAAGAAATTCTCCAGAAGATATTTACTTGATTCCCTCATAATTTTCACCCAGATTTACCAACTTCTTCAAGTTTAAATTATTTACTAATAGCTCAAAATACAACCAACATAGAAAGTTACATACGAAATTCTTCAGATAAAGAAGCTTTTATTATTTCTTAATAATTGTTCTAGTTTCTTCAAACAGATAGGACTAAAGGGTTTAAAAATTATCGGAAACACCTGCTTCGTGAACTCTGTGATTCAGTGCTTCTCCAACACAAAGCCCCTATTAGAATATTTAAAAAAATCATATGTAAGTGACCATCAACACCCCCACCTCTGGAATGGAGAGAGCTTTAGTAAAAGCATTAGCGCAAGTGATAAAAGATTATGGTCAGAAGATTTTTCAGAGTGTGTAGTTAATTCGAAATACCACGTCTTTAACATTGCTTCATAGATAGCTCAAAGGGATACTCAAAAATTGCTCAGATTTTATTGGAAGGTTTATATAAAGATGTCAATAGGATTACTATCAAACCAACGCCTATTAATGCTGAAACTGATCAAATTTAAGTGATCCAGAAATAGTTATAGATTTTTGGGATAGAGATTTAATAAGAATAAATTCTAGTATTATAGACGTATTTGTTGATCAATTGAAGTAAACACTTAAATGCACACAGTGTGGTATATGAAGATTCATTCTCGACTAGTGAAGAAATATTGGATAGTGATGAGAGGCCTACCTTTCCCTAAATATTTAGTTAAAGGTTTTCTTTTAAAAGATTTTCTCCCGGAAGGATTCGATAAATTACTCTGCTAATTTATATTTTTTTTTTAAATATAATTTTTTTATATACAAGGTGTCTCACTGAGAACTTTAAATGTAAATATATAAAATTTTTGTTTGAAAAATATTGACAATAAAATAAAAAATTTATGATGGTCGCTTTTGAGGTTTAAAAAATCCGAGTGTTTGCAGGAATGTACCTAATAAATTTTTTCGCCAACGCATTCGCATACGTCGTGGTGGTTTGACATTAATATAGTCTTTTGCTTATTTATAGTGGAGGCGAAATATAAATTAGAACACAAAACCCGAAAGCCACCGGCGATAGAAGGCGATCCTCGTGCCAAAAGAATTAAATATTAATTTAATATCATTTTCCGAAATTGCTTTACAACGCGACTAATATTTATTACAGCTGAGGAAATTTAATTTTTTTCTGATTTATTGCTGTTTCTTGATTAAGTTACGGTGTTTAACATTTCGTTTAATATAACTTAAGATAAATAATTGGGGCCCACGCAAATCGATTAAGAGGTGTTAATTATAAATAAGGGTGATGATTGCGCTTTGAACATTCCCTTATGCAAATTGTAGTAATTATCGCCTAACGCGTTTAATTAAAGCGAAATTTTGTGGCCTTTTTTAATTACAAAATAAAATTTGCTTGTGTTAAATTAACAGCGTGATGAGATTTTAGTGAGGAAATGAAATTATAATTTAATAAAGTGGATAAATCCGGCGATCAACAAATTGTTAATTAAGAGAGCACGCTTTAATCCAATAAATATATTCCAAATTGTTTTCATAATTTACAAGACGCCTACGAGATTGTGACTGGATTAATTTATGTCAAGCGCTGAACAGTTTATTTTATATGTTGCTGGCTTTGTCTCAAGTCGTTAGAAGTTAGAAGCACAACACCTTAGTCATGAATGTCCTAACAATGATATGACCATAAGGCGTCTCTATTATAACATTTCTACACTCCAAACTGCTTTGTAATGTCGAAATATTGTCGCCATTTGCATGTTACTTTGGCACGATGTCTTCTATTAATGTCGAATGAATTATTCGAGAAATCGCGCTAGGACTCCCAAATTCCTGTTTTACAGTTTGAATTATCGTCCCCTTTTTATAATAAAGTTTTATGCCGATGCGTGGCTTTTTCCCCGAATACCTCCTTTATAGACAATAAACTTGTTTAAGAAGTTTCATCAAAACTTGTACATTACTTGAGTTTTTAAGATTTACTGCAAGGGTATGATTTATTTACTTCGAAAAAGGATAATCCACCACTTTTACGATCTGATACCAAGGAGAATTTTAAATTCATAATAATTTAATTTAATACTCGAAATTACTGTTTTAAAAAACCTACACCCGACACAATTTGGTCGGATGGTTGGTTGGACGGACCAAATTTGATTCAAAATCCACATAACCTAACCGACCGTCGCTTTAGCGCACCTCATGTACCAAAATATTATAATTAAATCACTTTTGATAATATTCATAGAGTGGCTATCATCAACGATTTGATTATAGCTCCCGTTTTATCAAAACGGCTTAAGATTAAGGTAGCGGTTGTATTTAGTTGCTTTGTCGAAAATTAAGAAAAAAATGCAAAAAAGAAAAATTCAAAAACGATTGTCATATGGCTTTAATTCAAGAATTCCATATAGCAATGATTCTCGTAACTATTTTGCAAAACATCGGATTCTACATGGTCGGACGATAGGATAGTGACTGCCAACCGACTACTCAACCGCCCAACTTGGTTGGTAATAAGTCTCCATATGTTCCAACTTTGTATCCAACTCGATCAAATTGTGCTCCACCACCTGACCAAATTGGGTCGTGTGTACATATTTTTAAAATAGGAACCTAAAATCATTTGACTATGAAAATTAACTTTAGACCTTGAAAAACATGAAAACTTGTCGAATTTCCACATATTCCCATGAATTTAAATATTTTCTTTCCAACAAATTTATTATTACATGTACAAGGTGTCCCGTTATTCTACCGACAACGTTTAAGAGGATAGTCGGCAAAATGTTTGAAATGCGTACTCCTCGCTAGTAAAAATTGATTTTTTGGTGTTTGTAATAAAAAATTTAACAAAAACGCTCTTGTTTTGCCTTGAAATTGAATTTATTTATCATATAGAATTTTTTTTTGATGTATATAGTCTGTTATAAGGGAGTAATTTTGAAAAAATGATAAAAAATGCGTTTTTATCATTTTTTCAAAAGTACGCATTTCAAACATTTTGCCGACTATCCTCTTAACTGAAGATTCCTCACCTCAAAATAATTCGATATGACCCTACTTATCTATTACCAAAAGTGAACCCCTGAGGAGTTATAAGCTTTTGAAGTTGAACTAAAAAAATACATTTTTCTTTATTGCATCCAAACCAATGAAGATTTTATGACGAAATTTGGTGTACTTTAGTTTTTATAAGAAACGCGCACTTTGTAAAAAATTAGACAAAATTTAACATCTGCAAAGGGTTTAAATGGAAGAGGATGGGTATAAACTTCATTATAAGTTTTTAGTCTCTTAAGATATTAACATTAAAGTTACCAATTCCCATTTAATCATTCAATTGTAAGATTTTTTGTCTCTTATGTCTTCCAAATAAATTATGCCGTTCTTGCAGAAAATGAGAAAAATAAAACTAGTGCAAAACAGCAAAGTTAGGCAACACAAAGTACTTTTTCCTATTGTTTCAATATTAAGTCGCCCTTCGAAACCAAAACCATAGTAAGAACATTGATGTCATAATAGATAATACAGTAACTTTTAATTTACAAAAATTACTTATAAAATGGATGCAATCAATTCATTTAATGAATATGCCGACATGCACCTAGTATTCAGTGAATGTCACAGTAATGGTAGAGCTGCTGCTAGAAGATATGCTGAGAAGTATCCAAATCGTCAAATTCCTCATCATACAACATTTGCTAACTTAGATCGTCGTTTGCATGAATATGGTGAACTGGAAACTGATCGTAGAAATGTAGGGCGCCCACGAACAATAAGAACAGTAGAGGCAGAAGAACAAATATTGGGATCTATGGAGGAGAATCGCAGAGTAAGTGTAAGAGAGATTTCTACGCAATTACAAATTCAAAAAAATGCCGTATACAGAACACTTCAAGAACAGTTACTTCATCCATACCATTTTCGCAAAGTTCAAGAATTGCTGCCGATTGATTTGAACAATAGATTGTTATTTTGCCAATGGTTCAAAGGCAAATACGACCAAAATCCAAATATGGCCAGAATAATTTTGTTTACTGACGAATCTTGCTTCTCAAGAAGCGGAATGATTAATTTGCATAATTTGCATAGCTGGTCGGATGAAAATCCCCATGAGAAAATTGTAGCCAATGATCAAAGGCAGTTTTCCATCAACCTGTGGGCAGGTATAATCGACAATCATATTATAGGGCCATTTGAATTACCACCAAGAGTGAATGGTGTGTCGTATTTAGATTTTCTAAGAAATAATCTTACTGGACTACTAGAAGAAGTACCCCTTGCCATCAGAGCACAGATGTGGTTTATGCAAGACGGAGCCCCCCTCATTTTTCAATTAATGTGAGAAATTATTTAAATGAAAAATTTCCTCGACGATGGATTGGTCGGGGTGCTGATGCTCCAGTCACTTGGCCACCGCGATCACCGGATCTAAATCCTCTAGATTTTTCTTTTTGGGGTTGTTTAAAAGATATAGTTTACAGTACACCAGTCGAAAGTAGAGAAGATCTTTGGGTACGAATCGTCAACGCAACCAATGAGATACGTGAAATCCCAAACGTCTTTGAATCTATTCGATTTTTATTTTTGCGCCGTATTAATTCTTGTATTCGTTCAGAGGGCACTGACGTTGAACATGCACTTAATTCATTACAATAATTTTTTTAATAAAACTGTTAAATTAATTCTTCTTCATTTGTTTTATTTTAAATTAATACCGTTTAAACTGGTAAACTTTAACAATACATTTGATATTCTCCAAAAAATTAAAATTTAAGTTTATGCAACTTCACTTAGATAATGTGAAGTTATTAATTAAATTAGTCTTTCACCGAATTTCTTTTTTACATTTTTCGCAGGAACGGCATAATTTATTTGAAAGACATAAGAGACAAAAAATCTTACAATTGAATGATTAAATGGGAATTGGTAACTTTAATATTAATATCTTAAGAGACTAAAAACTTATAAGGAGGTTTATGCCCATCCTCTTCAATTTAAACCCTTTGCAGATGTTGAATTTTGTCTAATTTTCTACAAAGTGCGCGTTTCTTATAAAAACTCAAGTACGCCAAATTTCGTCATAAAATCTTCATTGGTTTGGACGCAATAAAGAAAAATGTATTTTTTTAGTTCAACTAGATAAGTAGGGTCATATCAACTTATTTTTAGGTGAGGAATCTTCAGTTAAACGTTGTCGGTCGAATAACGGGACACCTTGTATATCAATTTATTTTTTTTTCTAATTTGCAATTCCCCAATTATTTTCCTATATTTTTTTAAATCCGCACAATTCTAATTTTATATACAAATAGGTGATATTTAAAGAGCTCACTACTAAAAATAAACACAAACTAAAGTTCAACTTGTCTTTTTAAATTATTATTAGCAGTTGAAAATTTTTAGAATTCAATTTTATAAATACTTGGCTTCGGTTTTCCTTTTTTTCAAAACGTTTGTATGAATTGGATGGGGAGTGGTTATAAAAGAAATGAAATCTATATTTGTAATATTTATGTCAGCATATTTTTTCCTTATGAGGAACAATAAAAAATACTGTATTATCTTTTAAACGGAAAATTAATCGCAAGAGATTCTGTCGCGCGTGAATTAAATGCTTTATTACTCACATCGTGTCTTTGATATTCCAAGTAGCTATTTTAAAATGCGTCGTGTTGCTTTAAAGTGTTGTAATTTCCATTTATTATGCTCAGTTATTTGATCATTACAACTTTATTTTAATTTTCTTCAGGAATTATTGCTTCAAACTGCCAATTGTCAACATAAATCAACTCTACTGCACTTTTTATCGCACAACCAACATTAAATACGTTTTTTTAAAGACTCTTACAACTTAATACAATTACAAGAATTTTGTAGATTTGTTTAATTTCAAAAAAAATATTTTAAAGAAAATAGTTTATTATTTTGAACTTGAAGTCAAGTCATGAGTGCAAAATCTGGGTATTAAATGGTGATAATTGTAGACCTCAACACGTCGTCTACAGATGTTTTATAAATCATTATAAATTTTATAGTATTTAATGTGTACTGTAAAATATTTTTTGTACTTGGTGAAGATTTAGGTCCATTATATAAGGGAGATTATTTGATAGGGAATGAGGTAAATACTTCCTTATGGTAGAAAATAAAGATTCGTATTCGCAACTAGTTTCGTAATATATTAAATTACATCATCAGGCGAAATCTACAAAAACATAACTGTAAAACTGTAAAATAGTTAATTAACAAAATTACTTTTATGTTGTTGGGCGTAATTTAGACAAACGAATCTTCCCAAATTTTGGGCAATCAACAATAAAATGAAAAGGGGTGGTAATTAAAAGAAGTGGTAATTATGAAAATGTCATCAAAGAGAATACCTGTCGGACATTTTAATTAAGTAAAGCAAAATGGGACTGTGGGTACTCTTCTGCATGGAAAGACATTTACGAGCTCGGTTGGTGCTTGTGGATAAAACGGAAAAGCGCCCTAGCTTCCTGCAATATCGCGACCCGCTTGTGTAACTCCCAAAGTCATTTACACAAATTTATTATCGTCTTAAAGAAATTTCAGTTGTAAATTATATTTACTTACTTAATAACTCCCTGAAATGGCTAGATTTAAAATATGGTCAACCAGATTCTCAGGCAAGTTATGATTTTCAAAACGTACATCTGTCTTTTAGTTAGCAAGTGGTGATTCAAATTTACAATAAAATTTCTTCCTCGTTTATTCGATTGACTATGAACTACCCTTAATTCTACTGTATCAATAAATTGTCTTCGTGTAAATGGTATTCGAAAAAAATTATAGAGCAACGCAAATTTCGATGAAAATGATAGGGATAAAAGGTGAAATCGATGTAAAAAAACTTGTTGAAGAAAAAATTCTAGTCGATAAAATCGAGTGAAGTTGTCGATTAGCCCAATCAGCTTAAAATCTTAATCGATCCAGGCAAAAAGTTTTTTTTCGCTAGTTCTATACAGGGTGGGCCAACGAAAACGAAACAGACGAGATTTAAAATAGTTAATAAAATTTTTTGATAAAACGCTCGAACAGGTCAACTTTGGTTTCGAGGGGGACATATTTTGCAATAGAAGTGATTAAAAAATCCATTCACCCCTGTGCCCTATGGACACAACCCCTAAAATTTTAATAGGGATGGTGGGGTAAGTAATACCTTGTTAGAAAGACCTTTTTACTCAGAGTAACATACAAAAAAAAAAGTTAAATCGATCGATGCGTTTTAAAGATATTCAAAATTTAGCAAGTAGAGATTTCATGTCTTTTAAAATTGTGCTATGAACACCACGCCTTCAATTTTAAGTGTTTTGATAGGGTAAGTAATAACGTTTCGAGGGGGACATATTTTGCAATAGACCTGATTCAAAAATCCATTCATCCCTCGCCCTTTGGACACAACCCCTAAAAATTTAATAGGGATGGTGGGGTAAGTAATACCTCGTTAGAAAGATCTTTTTACCCAGAGTAACATGCCAAAAAAAAAGTTAAATCCTTCGATTCGTTTTGAAGATATTCAAAATTTAACATGTAGAGTTTTCATGCCTTTAAAATTGTGCTATGAACAACACGGCTTCAATTTTAAGTGTTTTAATAGGGTAAGTAATTCCTTCTGGGAAAGATCTTTTAACCCAAAGTAACATACAAGAACATGTAAAACGCAATTTATTTTCATTTTCTACAAAAGAGAGATTTTAAAAAACAAATTTAAATTTATTCGAGGAATTGTTTAAAATTTTGTAACATCTAGAACAAAACAATGCAAAACATAAAACGATTTATAACCACATTGAGATTCTTTTTATCAGTTGTATTTTGTATTAGTGGTGATTTTCATCGTGTTAAAACTGTTTATGACTAATTATTAGAAATCAACATTTAAAATTTTGTGAACTTCTGTAAAAGCTTCTGCTAGCAATGGTTTATACAATTCCAGAAAGGGTTGAAGAATGCTCATCGTGCAGCTAATTTATTTAATGAACAAAATCCAAACAAACATTGTAACCGAAAATACGTTCTGGAGTTGGTTGCAAAATTTAAAAATACTGGTTCTGTTGGTAATAAGAAACGCGATCCTGGTAATGTTCGTCGTTCGTCCAATAAGAAATGAGGTCGTTGAAATAGGTGTTTTGGGACAAGTTGCTGCAGATCCAACTTTAAGCACAAGAAAACTGGAGACTGTGACTAACATCAGCAGAACAACCATTCGCCGAATATTGAAAGGTCACAAATATCATCCCTATAAAATTCATTTAATTCATGAGTTAAATGAAGATGATTTTGATAGGCGACTGCAATTTTGTGAGGTGATGACGGAACGGATAATTGCTGATGAAAATTATCTGTATAATATCTGTTTTTCTGATGAGTGCACTTTTTTCTTAAACTCAACCGTTAATCGTCATAATTATCGATATTGGTCAGATGACAATCCTAGGGTATTTCATGAAGTTCACACTCAAACTCCTAAAAAATTGAATGTGTGGGTTGGAATTTTTGGAGACCGTCTTATTGGTCCTTATTTTCTAGATGGCATTCTAACAGGGGATATGTACTTGGATCTACTTCAAAACTTTGTTCATCCATTTCTTGACGATATTATCGAAAATGACGATCGTTATTTAGAAGACCATCTGATTTTCCAACAAGATGGAGCCTCTCCTCATTACACACGGCCTGTTAGGGAATTCTTGGATACGACGTTTCCTGGGCAATGGATTGGGCGTAGAGGACCTTTGGAGTGGCCGCCGCGATCTCCCGATCTTACTCCCCTTGATTTTTTCCTTTGGGGGCATTTAAAAAGTAAGATTTACGCAACGGAACCAGGATCTCTAGCAGAGTTACGACAGAGAATTATTAATGAATGCCGAGAAATTACTGCTGAAATGTTACAAAATGTAAGAATTCGCTTTGAGCAAAATTTGTACGTTTGCATGGAGGTTGGTGGAACTCAATTCGAACATTTAATAAAATAATAAAAACATCCTTGAAAGTGTCGGGATCGATGGGATTCTTTAAAGTGTTAAGTTTTCTTCAAAAAGATTAGTTAAGTTTAGTTTGGTTAAATAAAAAATAATGTGCAATACTGTTTTATTTTGAATTCTTTAAAACAGACCAATCGATTTCACTTTTGTATGTTACTTGTGGTAAAAAGAACTTTCCAAGGAGGTATTACTTACCCTATCAAAAGACTTAAAATTGAAGGCGTGGCGTTCATATCACAATTTTTAAAGGTATGAAAACTCTACTTGCTAAATTTTGAATATCTTTAAAACGAATCGATCGATTTAACTTTTTTTTTGTATGTTACTCTGGGTAAAAAGATCTTTCCAACGAGGTATTACTTACCCTACCATCCCTATTAAAATTTTAGGGGTTGTGTCCAAAGGGCGAGGGATGAATGGATTTTTGAATCAACTCTAATGCAAAGTATGTCCCTCTCGAAACGGTATTACTTACCTTATCAAAACACTTAAAATTGAAGGTGTGGTGTTCATGGCACAATTTTAAAAGGCATGAAATCTCTACTTGCTAAATTTTGAATATCTTTAAAACGAATCGATCGATTTAACTTTTTTTTTGTATGTTACTCTGGATAAAAAGATCTTTCCAACGAGGTATTACTTACCCCACCATCCCTATTAAAATTTAAGGGGTTGTGTCCATAGGGCGCAGGGATGAATGGATTTTTGAATCAGCTCTATTGCAAAATATGTCCCCCTCGAAACTAAAGTTGACCTGTCCGAGAATTTTATCAAATTTTTTTATTAACTATTTCAAAACTCGTCTGTTTCGTTTTCGTTGGCCCACCCTGTATATTTTTTGAGCCGCTGAAATCTAATTATACGTTTGCCACCTCGACTCTGCTTCAAAGAATTTGTGTGGCTAAACAATTAGAAGAATCTATGAACTCTTCATCTCCGCTAAGTCTGATTGATGATAACGTTGTAGAATGGTTTACACCCACTTCCAGAGACCACAGCATTGAGCAACGGTGCACCATATGATATGTAATTGGTGGAAGTTCTAATATATTTGCAAATATTTCAATTACTTATATTAATTACGTTAAAGCTAACTACAAGCCCAGTGCTGTGATTTTTTTTTTTGGTGGATACTCTAATGGGTATGGAGGTACTAAATTCATGAAGGAGATCAAGAAAGAAGCACAGTGGGTATATAATTCACTGTATCGATGGTTTCTTTGTAAAACTTTCTGTGAAAAACAAAAGTCTGCAACCAAGGAACTGAGGATCCACATAACTCATAAAAATGTTGCAGTGGCAAGGGAAGATGTAGACTATCTGATCATAACTTCACCGGATACAGGGAAAGGGAAAGTCCTTCAATCCCTGTACCATACTGAAACTGCAGTGAAGAAGAAAAAAGATGAAATGCCTTAAAATCCTGACTAAAAATCTCGATTTTGGTTCCAATCCGAAGGAAATTATTACTGCTACGTACAAGTCAAGTGCAGTGATTCTTTTTGATGGAAATTCAAATGGGAATAAAGGTACTATATTCATGAAGGAGATCAAGAAAGAAACGCAGTTGGAATACACTTCACGGTATCAATGGTACCATCAACTGAGGATCCATATAACTCATAAGAATGTTGCAGTGCCGAGGGAAGATGTAGACTATCTGATCATAATGATGGATCTCGAACTTCACCGGATACAGGGAAAGTCCTTCAATCCCTGTATCATACTAAAAGTGCAGTGAAGACGGAAATAAAACGAAATTCCTTAAAATCCTGACTAAAAATCTCGATCCTGTATCCAATCCGAAGGAAATTGTTACTGCTAAGTACAAGTCCAGTTCAATGATTCTTTCTGATGGATACTCTAATGGGCATAAAAGTACCAAATTCATGAAGGAGACAAGAAAGCGACACTCTATCGATAGTACAATCAGTTCCTTAGTAAAGCTTCCTGGTAAAAACAAGTCTCCAAGCAAGCAACTGAGGATCCATATAACTCATATAAGATTGTTTCAGTGGCGAGGGAAGATGTAGACTTTTTGATCATAATGATGGATTTCCAAACTCCACCGGATGTCTGTTTACTCAATGCAGGGAAAGTACTCCAATCCCTGCATTACCCTGAAAGTGCAGTGAAGAATAAAAGAAGATGTAATTCCTTAAAATCCTGACTGAAAATCTCGATCCAGTATCTAATCTGAAGGAAATTATTACTGCTGGGGAAATTTTCTGGTTGATCTGTAAGGAGGTAACCACAAAAACTAACATACTTAAGAAGCTGGGGTACAAGCAATACTTGATATCAGCATATAGGGTTATTGAAAACACCACATCTAATGGTTTTCCACCAAGTGCAGCAGTGGATTGGGGATGATTTTAATCCTGTGAAGTGAGGGTGGAAATCGAACAGGATCGTCCTGCACTAAATATTTTTTTCAGTGCGCGGAAACATCTATATGACAGATTCGGCGTGCACGATGAAGGAGACTAGGAGACAATTGGGAAAATGTACTACCACCGTTTGAAGCAGCTGAGGTAAATAAACGTATGTACTATTTCATACAATATTTTACACCATTGTTATTGAATTATGTCTTCAATATTGGCATTTTTACTGTTTCTTTTCCAGTTAAGGAACTTTTACTGCCCGAAAAGACCACACCTTTTCCAATTGTATTTCTGATAAATCAATATAATTTCAGAAAGCATCAATTATATTTCAGAATCATCAATGGTATTTCAGAAAGCATCATTTGAAAATCAGAATTGGTCAATGAAATTTCAGAAAGTATAGTTTTTCTAAAATATAATTAACGTTTTTGAATTACAATTGATGATTTCTGTAATTGAAATGATCTTTTCTGAAATACAATTGGAAAAGGTATAATAAGCTGGTGGAAAATGTATTTATAGTCATTTACTGGTTATATGTAGGTATTTATTTAAGTAAATAATAAATTGTGGTTAATTAATAGAATTTCCATTAAAAACATAAAAGGTGAATATTTGTTTAGCCATAAAACGAGTTTTGTGTTAGAAATGTCTATTTTGATGTTGGAAGACATGCAATTCGCGCTCTCCCAATTAGCGAGGCGTTTTTTATCCGAGACGATCCCACGAAAAGGGGGAAATAGCCAGAGGTTAATTTCGGTAATAACCCCCCGAAGTGAGATTTATAACCTCGTGGAATTAATCGATTCGCGATAAAAATCGATCGCAACGACAATGCTTGCTTATGGAAGTTGGCCGATCCCGTTTAATCCTTTTTGGCGCAAAACGAGAAAATGCGCGAGTTTTTTCCATTTCCTTATTAAGGCTTCGCTCAAATTCTAAAATATCGCGTAGATTTGCACATTTATTACGGAGACGAAAGCCGCCGGGAATTCTAATGACTCACATTATGATGACCATTACACGCCATGAATTTAAATAAAATGGAACATTGTATAAAACGGTTTTGTTCTAATTTTATCAAATTAATTCACAAGCTATATTTTCATATTTCCAGTTTTCCACTGGCTCATTCATTTTGCAAGGATTTTATTTTGAAGAAAATGTTGGATGTAGGGTTAGTAGACTTTCTTCAAAACCTTAAAAAGATGAAAAAAAAATAAATTTTAAACAAAACTAGAGACTTACCAAATGGAATGCTTCTGAAAATATATTGTACGTGAAAATTAGCGCTGTTAAAGATCACCCTTGAGATTTGTAAAAAAATTGTTTAAAAAACAGGCAAGGAAAAACAGTATCATAAAAATAAAGTACAATACAAGATCCGGACAGTTAATTATCGTAGCATTTAATTAAATTCAGAAGCTCGTTTTAATTTGCCAGGAAAATACTCGCAAAGCCACCTCAAAACAAAAGCATTTTTCTGCTGTCGTCGCTAATGGCGGGGAATGTCAACTTTTATCAGAACGCTGTTTAAAATGTGTGGCGCACTTAAAGCGAAGCTTAATCAAGTCTAAAATATAAATAAAGTCGAATTGACCGTAAAGCATTTCAGTGAAATTGAAAATAGATTAGACACGACCCGCATGAGTAGTTACAAACTATCTGTCGTAGTCGTATTGAAATTATCAGTTTGTTTGGTTTGGCTTACTCCTCAAATCCATTAAACATTTTTTCGGGGTTTATTTAAACTTTTTTTGGAAGAAGGCTTCTGATTATTTTTTGCTGGAGGTGATTTAATGTGAGAACCATCAGTTTTATTACCTTCGTCTGCGAAACTGTCTGAAGCGCTTACCGCCATTCAATGCGGATATATATTTTTATTGCAATGTTTTGTAGTTGACAAAATTAGAAAGTTTCGTGACGAAAATAAACCAACATGTGGGTATACGTGTTTTGATCCCATATAATAGTTTATCTTTACTAATAGCCTATACATAAAAACATTAAAGTCTCAGTCTAAATGGATTTATTCCTTCAAGTTCTACCGAAACTACTATTGTTCTTGCTTATACATAATAATTATTCTTAGCATTAAAAACCATTATATATTTTTTTTCGATTAACGTGATACTAAAACCACATTTAATAATTTTATCATTTAAAAAAATTAAGGTTCCATTTAACTTTATAAAAAAATCTGTAGTTTACAAGGACCATGCACCAAAAACCTGAATTAGGTATATGGAAACTAATCTTTCAAAACCTATAAAAATTTCCTTTTCAAATTACGAGATTGATCTTAAATTTACTGATTAAATTATTAAGCCTTGTGACTATTTTTTGGGAGCTTAAATCGTGGTTAGTTTGCTTCACGCTTTGGGGTTAAATTTTTGAGTATATTAAACTACACGGCCCCGGCACTGGAACACTGCAAATTTTAAGCGTTTTGACCATAATATTTTTCTAACTCAAAACAAATGAATCAATCAATGAATTATATAAATCAATTCTTTTTTACAAAAAGAAGTTGGTTTATTGTGGAAAACATCAGAATTTAAGGAAATTTTGACAAAAAAAATTTAAAACATAATTTTATTATAATTATTTACAACTATTTAACATTAATCCAGATCAGCAGTGTCACTTATTACCCAATTCTATAATTTTATTAAATTCAATGATTGTTTAATACAATAAGATAGCTTTAGTTAAAAAAATCAATGTTTTAGCCTTGATTAAATTTGAAAAACTTTAATTTTGCACTTTTCTTACTTCCAGAAATAGAAAAATTAGAGATTACCATGAAATAAAAAATCTAAAGCTGGAGCAATGGTATTTTAAAATTTGAATTTTTCTTAAATAAATTAAAGGATAACAAAAACATTTGGACTGCTTCAATAAATTAGGAAAACTTGTATTATTACTATTATCTTGACAATAAAGATTCTTTAAATACCCGAAGATGGGATATAATTATCCCGAAATCGATAGTTTTTAATTTATTTTAGAAAAATAAATAATAAAGTTGGACTTAAAGAAAATACATCACAAGTTTTTCTAATTTATTAAATTTTTCTTATTTAATTAATAAGCTGTATTAATCAATATTTTTTTTAGAAAAAAAAAAAATACGGTGCAAAAATGTAAGAAAAAACATAAAATGGTCATATTTACTGGTAAAATTGAGCTTTCCCGGCAAATATAAGTTGAAAAAAATTTCCTGCCGTATATTTCGACTTGATTTTATTAAATTCTATATTATTATTTTTTACAATAAGGTAGTTTTCATTATAAAATTTAATATTTTAGCTGGATTAAAATTGAAAAACTTTAATTTTTCCATTTTTTTTTGTTACGGAAATGGGAAAATTAGAGGTTACCATCAAATTAAAAGTCTAAAAAATGGAGAAATGGTATTTTAAAATTTGAATTTTTATTATTTAATCAATAAGCTGTATTAATCAATATTTTTTTAGAAAAAATGCTGATTTATGGTGCAAAAATGTAAAAAAGAACATAAAATGGTCATATTTGCTGATAAAATTGAGCTTTCCCGGCAAATAAAAGTTGAAAAAAATTTCCTGCCGTACTTTTCGACTTAGTTTAATTAAATTCAATAATTATTTAATACAATAAGGCTTTTTATGTTTAAAAAAATCAATGTTGCAGCTTCGTCAAAATTGAAAAACGTTAGTTTTATACTTTTTTAGTTACAGAAATGGAAAACTTCACTTTACCAACAAACTAAAAATGAAGCAAATGGAAATTTAAATTCAAATTACTATTATTATATCAATACAGCTTATCAATAATTTTACACAAAAAAGATTGATTTACAGTCTTTTAATGTAAAAAAAAACATGAAATGGCCATAATTTAAAGCAGATGGGAATTTTTGGTCATGTAATTAATCATTGTATTTCTATCGGCTTGGAGGATAATTCAGAAATGGATTCTAACTCTTCGTTATCTTTATGCAATTCAATAGCTAAATCAATAGAAACTCAATTTTCAAAATTTGAGGAAGAATTCCTTAATCACTTTAAGACATTTTCTGTAGAAGAAGAAAACAGATTAAGAAATTATTCTATTAAGAGCCATTTCCTAAATGGCGAATATATTGGTTTAGTTCTGCAGTCATAAAAGCTAGTATGAACAATATTTTTGTATAATTTTTTTTGTAGTTGATTTAGAAGTAATTTCTTTAATTTTTGCCAGAAGGAAAAAAATTGAAGAATGTACAAAAAAAATATAATGATCTAAAAGTACCTTAAATTTGGACCCCTATAATTAATTTTGTACTAGGTTGCAGAAAGGAAGTCTCTGGTAGGATGTAGCCTAATCAATTTAGATTATAAATCTGAAAAAAAATAGAAAATCCAACGAGGGAGATTTGAGTTGTGACTGCAGAACTAATACTCGAATTCATGATTTTTTACAATTTTTCCTCCCAAACTCGCGCGCCCTCTAGGGATTCGCATTAATTATCAGTTATTTGGTCATAATTTGCAAAGAAGCTCCAGAAAAGTGGGATGGATTTTCTATTCCTTGTTATTATCTCCAAAGGAAAATTTATCGCAGGTGTCTAGGAAGATGCTCTTAAGAGATGAGAAAAAATCTAATTCAAATGGAGCAGATACAAATGGATCCATTTTCTCGGAAATTGTGATCATGCTAGTAGGGCAAACAACGTTATTGTATTTGATATTCGATATTCCCGAATCAGGGTTAGCCAACATTTTCAAAAAGTGTATGCACGTATTGAAACCAAAACACTCTTCGGCTTCGAAAACCTCTGCCCACCTACAATACTTAAAACTTAGGCATTAACTAACACAATAAGGAAATCCTAAGTTTTAAGAATCGTTGGTGAAAACGGATATTAGTGATCTAAAAAACGAAACTATCAAGAGTTCACTCTTCAGAGAGAAATTGACGTGCCCTCCGCAAACCCATAGCACCAATTATCATATCTTAGCATATATTACGAGGCTTAAACTCAAAAAACCTATGAATTTCTTGGTAATATGAAGGCCTATGATTTCGATATAATTTAGACACGGAAACTTTGATAAAAGAGGGCGTATTTACAGCTGAAGTATTCCCAAGGAGCTTTGAAGATATTTCAAAACTTTTGCAGAAGTTTTTAAATCCTTCTACGTAACGAATAAATAACCTTCATATTCAAGTATTAAATCTACTACTTTTCCTGATGCTTCGGATCACACCTATGTTTAAATCATGGGATTAAGGTAATGCCAGAAACTACAGACCAATAGCAATATTGAATAATTTTTGAAAAATCTTTGAATCTCTTCCTATAGTTCAGTAAAGGACAAGATATCACCTTATCATTTCAAGACGATCTACTACCAGTAATTTATTTAGCATCACTCAAGCCGTATCTAATGCCATGCATCTGAGAAAACAAACTGACGTAGTATACACAGACACAGCTTTCGATCGAATGGACCACAAACTTTTTGATCGCCTGGATGAAAACAGTGTACCTCAAAACATCATAAATGTTGTAAGTCATATCTGCCTAACAGGACACAAATGGTTTAAATCCGCGGTGTTTCTTCTGATCACTATACGGCATCAAGGGGTGTACCACAGGGGTCGAATTGGGACCACTTGTTTTCTCTATCTTCATCAATAGTGCGTGCTTGTGATGTGATTGATTGTGATATAGTCCTTTAAGCTGATAATGTAAAGTTGTACTCTGTTGTTAATTGCGAGTCTGACTGTGAAAATACTTCAATCTAATTTGCAAAAGTTTTCGTTGTGGTGTACGAATTAATCGATCATGTAGGAATCAATAGAGTAAATAAATTTCGTGATTTAGGCATTACTTATGATGTAAAACTTACTTTTAACGAACATATAGTTACGCTAAACTTTTTGGTTTTGATATTAGAAATACAGATCCACAAACCCTTAAAACACTATATTTTACCCTAGTTGCAAGAACACTTGAGGATTGTTGCATAATATGGTCTCCACATACAAAACTATATCAGAATTTAATTGAAAGAGATGAATTTTAAGTAGGTACCATTATTCTTAGTCGGCAAATGCGAGCGCTTGATTTTGAAATTCGCTTGATATTTGGGGTTTTGCTCATAATTTTTTTTCTATTGAAGCTTTTTTAAAATTTCTTTTTTTGGTACACAGAAGAGTCTTGTGGCTACCAATTTCTTCTGGTTTTGTTTTTGTAAGTCACACCAAATACTCATACCGCAGCAGTAAAATTGGCACTTTTAAAAAAAACCTGGTCCAGAAAATACCATTTTTCTTTAACAAGGGACCTTCAAATTGAGATTTGTAAAATTTTCTCTTATCTAAATACACAACTTCACAAAAGTGTTATTCTGTTTTTCCGATTATATCGAGTATAAGGTTTAAAACAGCAAGCAAAACTTGCTCATTTTTAGGTCAGATTTGATTGTCTATAAATCTAAAAATTCAATAAAACATACAAAAACAAAATAATAGACATGTTATGCCAAGTATTAATGAACTACTACTACAAAAAAAACAGAATTTCATTTACTGGTTTGTCTAAAAAATGGTATTCCGTAGAGTCACATTTTACGCTCACAAAATTTCGCCGACTATCGTCTTAAGTATAGAAATTAGAATTTCTGTCAGTTATTATAAATTATAATACTATTAATGACACTAATCATCATTAGTATTCACTATTGAACAATATGATGAGAGGCTACAATAGTGTTCAAGATGTGAACATGTAAAAATAAACAAGAAATGGCCCTAATTAAAAAAAAAATCGTGCCATACTTTTCGACTTAAAACTTCATTTTAAAATTTGAAAAACCATAATTATTTACGTTTTTAACATAGTTCAAAAATTTAAAATTCTTTTTAATTTTTGTGCAATAAGAAAGAATTTCGGTTATTAAATTAATTCGTAATAAATTATTAATCAGGCGGAAGGCTTGTGAATTGATTGGTGGTATTATTGGGTCTTACGATGAGCACTTAAATTGGCACCGAAAAGCATTTAATTAAATAATTAATCGCGCTCGGGTTTTTGGAAGGAAGGCGGAAGCTCGACCGCACATGTTGAATGCAAAAAGAGGCAGCATCCAACGAGAGCTTCTTTCGGATTTATTTTACCAGCAGTAAATAACTCGCGGATTACGTTACAAAGTAATGGCCGGTTGTTATCTCTTCTTGGAGTGTTGTGTAAGTGTTTTCTTTTTTATATTTTTTAGTTTGCTTCGATTATTTAACGAGATATCTCATACAATTTATGGAAGCAAAGAAGTAATACTCAACACCATATACGCCTAGTATTATCTACTGTTGTTTTTTAGGAAAACCCTATAGTACTAATGTTAGTAAATAAGAATGAGATCCTACGACCCATCTCCTATAGTTTTCCCAAAGACATTAGAAATATAAAAGTATTTTTGGTATGCGTTTGTGTAACAAGGGGGTTCCTCATTTCTTCTCACTTGCTCCTCTTTGTTAAACAATTGGGGTTCCTGTTAAACGCATTGGGCCTAGTTTTTGTTCCTTTTTTGAAATTTATTTTTTATTCGCTGGGTTCTAACTAATTTTAGGTTATAACTTTATTGGGTTTTCCGCAATAAGTTTTTCCGAAAATATTTTCCACTCCATTAATTTTCCCGCGATGAATTCCCATTTATCCAAATAGTTGTTCTCAAAAAAATAGTGGGTTGTACATATTAGAGAACTAAAAATTATAAACCGTGTTCTTAACTAATTATCATCAATTTGACTAAATAGCAGCGAAGATTGTTTATTTAAAAAATATAATTAATTTTCTACAGGAGAGTGAATTTAAACGAAATTATCATGGAAGACGTCATGAAATGTCCCGTTAATTATCACCTCCCACGTTAGAGTTTTTTCGTCAGAATTTTATGAATATTAAATTTCTCACTGAGTGAGAATATAAGTCGACAGTAATCAGAAGTGAAAAGAGGCGAGTAGCAAGGATTACCTGGGTGGGTAAAAAACGAGTTATAAGCAATCAAAACTTATTAGGAGCAATGCAGTGGAACAAGTCTCAATATTTCTTGTAACAAATTGTTTATTGTTTTAATTGCAGAGGATTGCTTCTACGGTTGTAAGCATGCACGATCGTAACAGTAGTAGAAACTAGATGTAAGAGCGATGTTTATTTGTAATGAGCAATGAGCTACGATCGGGAAACTGCTTTTCTGGCGCCTATCCAACCTAATCAACATTTTATTAAATTACTTCGGCAACTGTACGCAATGTGACTTATGGTTTACATTAATCGAGTCAGCGATCCGCGCACTAAATTCGCGAAAACATTTGTTAACGCCAAGACGATGTGGAAGTAACCATTAAATGTTTATTTTTATATAACTAAATAATGCGGATTTTTCGCCCGTAACTCAATTACCAAACTTCCGGCCGTTATTGGTGAGATTGTGGTGAATAATCCCCGAAGTTGTATTAGGGTTAACTCCAAAATAGTTCGCCTAATTACCCGCAACTTTCGTCCGATTGTGAGGACAAATAGGACAAATCCTTGGGACATCAATAACCAGCTAATGGATCCTTGCACCTTAATTTGAATTTTTGGCATGCTTCTTAGAAACTCTTCCGCTTGGACTAATTTGGGAATTAGGAACTACGTTGTTGATTATTGATAAGATCTTTATGCTTGCGAAAAGCGCCGAGACTTGTCCGAATTTATTACCGCTTCAAGGCGCAATGTCTCTTCATATGCATGCATCCCGCTAAACTCTGATAAGAACGCGAGAATTTCTGAATTGTTTTTAATAAAACATTTAAGTCGACTTCAGTTCCCCAAATTTACATGTACAGTTCAGAAAATTTTTTGTGTAAAACTTTTAACTTTTAACCGATTAAAAATTAAAATTACTTGGGTTTTACTAGTCGTTTTGTAGAAAACGATGAAATCATTCACCGTGCTCATCGCTAATGTCACCCAAATTTTAAGGAAATAAGTCATTGCCAATGAAAATGTATTTTTAAGGACATGTTACAACCCAATGCATGGTTAAAAACTTCTGGATAATACTTTTATACTTACTTGATCGGTGATTTCCGCGAAAATTTCAGGTCAATTCCATGAAAGATTCTGGTTTTTCCAGATCACTGAGTTTTTTTTTAAATAATTTATTCCTCATTAATTGCCTAATTTATGGACCTACAATATACCCTCTTAAATCTTGGCATCACTGATTTGGGAAAATTTATTATCTTTCAAGTATGAGAATTCAGCACATATTCATTGCTTTCTCAAAGTATTTCATAAGGCCAAGCTTTATACATATACATATGTATAGAGGTGCTAAAAGCATCATCAGGTTGAACTTATAAAGCATTTTTAACATTTTTCTGTCCTGGAGTAAGAGATTATCTTTTGGGCCAGTCTTTCTTAGCAAATTTTTCCTGTCCCTACTGTTCCATTCATAAATTAAACAACAGAATTTTTTATAGTCTATACTTCAATTTGAAAACAATAAATAGAGAAATAACATAATTGAGTTTAAATAATGTTACTGAATCAGATGTGGCAAAGGCAATCTATCAGATCAAATCAAATGAAGCTGGTCATGATACATTGTCAAGGCAAATGATAAGACTTTGCTGTCTTAAAATTTTTCCTATTTTGCAGTATAATTTTAATGAGTTTATAAACAAATCAATTTTTTCCTGGGCATGGAAAGAAGCATTGGTAATACCTTTACAAACAAACCAAATAAATATTCTGATTTACGCCAAATAAGTTTGTTGCTGGTGTTTTCCAAAATCTCTGAAATTCTCAATCGGGATTTAGAACAGGTTATGGTACAAGTTTTTTTAACTTTTCGTGTTGTTAGTCACAAATTATTATGTGCCAAACTTAGATACTATGGTTTTAGTGCTGATACTTTACTATTCCTACAAGTGTATCTATCAAACAGATTTTAAAAGGTCCGATGTGGAAATAAAACTTCAAAAAATATTAGCATATCCAAAGGGTTCTACCCTAGGACCATCAATGTTTACAATTTACAATGGACATTAACGAGAGAGTGCATATGATGACTGTCAGTTACATCAATACGCCGATGACACGCAAGTATATTTATGTAAGTTTTAATAAATAGAATCGCAATGCTGTACTAAACAGCTTCGGGGAAAAACTTGATGATATTGGTAGATATTCCAGTGAGAATGGGCTACAAAGTCTTGCGTCTTGTTTTGGTAAAGATCAAAAGTTATCAGGAGACGATGAAAAATTAAAAATCAATGATGATTTGAAGAATGTGAATAAAACAGTTTTTTCGTACTCCTTAATGCAATAATTACTGCAAATTATATCCTACAAACGTTTAAGTTCTTCATTAATGATGCTATTATATCAACAAAAAAAGAAGCTAAAAACTGTATACGGGCAGTAAATTACGATTTTGTACACATATCGGAAAAGTCGTCCGAAGAAGTTACCAAGCTCTTAGAAGTCTCTATAGGAGTAGTCAAATTCTAAGCGTTTCAATTTCAATACTAAATATGCTGCGTGAATCACTTATCTTGAGCTGCTGTAATTATGCTTATTGTGCAGCCATATTCTTGAACCAGTCGACACGATGTCGCCTATGACTTTTATCGTTTTATCCTTTTAGTCTCATTGACGACATGATTTCGAACGGTCCAAGAATAAGCCCCATGGTCCTTGTTTAGTTCCAAATTGTGCAAGAAGATAGCAAAGAAATCAAAACTCTTGCATACGTTTTATTTTTAATTTAAGAGCAAGAGATCATGCACGATACTAGTTATGAGAATTACAGTGGTTAGACATTAGTCTTCGGAGAAAATTGCACATAAAAAATTTTGTCCATCATATTTCGCAAATAAACTAAAATTTAGACATGATGTTCACACTGTACACAACAATACAATTCTGTTCTTATTTCTCTACACTCATTTTCCATTCAATCATTTAATAACAAATATAAAAGTCATCTTTGGCAAAACCATCTGATAAGGGAAAACTATATAACTATCTAAACTTTTTAAACATGTAATATCTTCGGTTAAGCGGACAGCTCAGCTGGACTTCGCCGAAGTTAAAATGAAGCCCTTTATTATTATTATTATCTCAACACATATTCGTCATATTGAATCTTTTCCAAAAAAAATTTCATATTTTCATAGGACTCTTTCATGTTAGCAGAACGCTATTTGGACAAATTTAGAACACGAACCAAATCATTGAGATCTTCTTGAGATAGTAGATATGGTCTGTTAGATGTGGATGCTTCTTGAAAATCAGGATCAAACAGTATGTCATCTTCTTCTTCTGATTCAACAGGCACATTGGAGCTTTGAGTTGGTTCTGGTACAGGTAGTAGTTCTTAGCTATGTGGGATCGGTTTTTTAGTAGACGACACCTCGGGATACTTAATTTTTTTAGTCTTTATCGAAATATCTTTTGTATCAGTAAGGCAAAAATAACAATTTGATGAATGGGTTGAGAGTTCCATCTAAATCATAGGAATTCTGAAAGGCATAGGTTGAGATATTTTTACCCATCCGGTAACAAACCCCAGAGACACGTAATACAACAGATGTGAGGAAGTTACACTGTCTCTTAGTGCCTTACAGGAAACCCAAAATAACGCCCATACAAACTTTTTTCACCACAAATGCAACAAAATCTGTCACTTAACTTGTCAATCATAAGACACAACCATTCACTAGGTACTCATAATCATAACTGAACAATTCTTTGTCTTGCTCCTCTTCCTTATGTACCCACAAATTTGGAACATTCTGGAAAATATACATGCGCAAGCTCACAATTCACTCCCGAAGGTCTAGAAGAATGATAGTCTAGATTCTAGAACATTCCATCATATTCCAATTCGTACACAATAACCTTTCAGTAGGTTTAATTAAAAAAACGACAAACATACATTTTACAGGTAGTTGCTGTACAAAAAAACTAGACCCGATCGAATCAAAATAAATATGGTTTTATAATGAGGGTAGATAGGTATTTAGTAAGAACCTTTCGTATTACAAAATTTCTTTGACCAGTTCTATCAGAAATAGAGATTGGTAGGTGTTTTTGGTGCTGTTGTTAAATAAGAGGTTGTATAGTATCACAGATATTTCATTGCTATAGCGTTTTCATCAAATCCAATATCATCGATAGTTCATTCCGTTTCATCGACATTAGTTTTTCATCGATATTGATGTTTCATGGACCCTTTCATTGAGAACCCATTTTATCGAAAATGCCATTTCTTCGACAAGTCTTTTTCCTCGACAACATTTTCATCGATAAACCATTCCAACAATAACCAACAATGGCATTGTCAATTATTGATGGAATTTATTGTCACAATACTATTTAATCGACAATATCGATGCAAATGTAGTGTCGATGAAAAAGAAATGTCGATCGTCTGCATCGATGAAAAAGTGGTGACAATGAAGGTCATGAGAAATCAGGTGACCGTACTGGTCATACACCAATCGGGTCAAAATTGTCATTTGTGGGTATTAATGAGTCACTCTGTATTTGTAAAAGCAATTTTAGAAATTTTCATAAATGTGTCCCAGGAGTATCAGAAAGGTTGTTGGGTATTTTCTAGGCGTGTAAAAGACACTGTGAAAATTAAATGTAATGTGGAGCAAAGTGTCCGCGTTAATGCTGCATAAAATTGCAAAGGGCGGCCGTTTTGCGGGTTCGTCTCAACTTCGCACGTTGCTCCCCAAAGAATTCGAATTCCCAGTCCTCATCCAAAGTGTTAAAAGATCGCGCATTGTCTTTCCTCATGACGCAACAAACGAAAATAAAAATAGCGACCGCGTTTCCTCTTTTTTTTGCGATCGTTTCCTTTTTGTAGGTTGTGCAAACAAGAGCAAACACCGCGGCCCGCTACAAAAGCGACATTAAATTATGAATTACAAGCGTTCCATTTTCGGAATTCGAATGTGGGTAATTACTTAGATAATGAACGTGCAAATTACCGTTTGTGTACTCACGCCCGGGTGTAAATAAAGATGATACCACCGTGATACTTTCAGCTTTGATTGTCGGCCACTTTCGTCTCCAAGATAATATCCTTTTAATTTTTATCGTTTTAGGTCACTACTAATGCCCGAATTATCGTGAATTTTAATTGTTTTATTCCCCAACACACCTCATCAACTTTTATGAGAAAAATGAACCCATTTACTTTTCAGTTTATTCCTCGTTACTTTTTTTTACAAAAAAAATAATTTTCCGATTTCAAACTTTTAGTACTTTATAACTCATAATGTTCAGTCACTGATTACAAATTTTCTCATAAATCTACAATATTAAGAAATATATCCCAACCTCTATTATAAAAGTCTTTAGTTTGATGTATGTACTTTCCTACAAATTTGAATGTTATTATCATTTCTAAAGTTTTACTGACAACTTTAATATCTCAATGAATGGCAGCTTAAAGCTTATATTCATATTATTATGAGTTAATTTTAGAAAATTAAGTCATTTTTTGATAAAAATAACTTTAACGAGTAATAAAAATACCGTTAATGTAAATATTTAATAATACGTCGATTAAAGTTTAATCAATCAAAGAACTTTTTCTCACTTTCCGTGTTCATTTGCTATCATTGCTTACTTTATTTCACCAAGTGCTAGTTTACGTTTTCTTCTTGCAGTCTAAATAATATTTCAAATGTAGAATCTTTACACAAATCATTTCAAAAAGTAGATTTGCTTCAATCAATACATCAAAGAAATTTCATTATAGCTTTTATAGTTTGTAAAAAATTTTAGAATCTAAACTATTATTCTTCTAGAACCTTCGGGAGTTTGTTGTGAGCTTGCGCCTGTAGATATTTCAGAATGTTCTAATTTGTAAGTAAATAAGGAAGTGGAGCAAGACCTCAAATAGTTCAAATAAGAAGATAATACCTAGTGAATGGTGTCTTATGATTGGCAAGCTAAATGATTCTTGAGTATTGTCTAGAAAGTGTATAAATGGCTCTGATAGGTTTTGTTATATTTGTGGTCAAAGTACTTTTAAAACTCAACGGAGAAATATCACGCCATTAGTAATAGTTTTTGGGTTTCTTGCAAGGCATCAAGTCTAACTGTGGGTTCCACATCTTTAGTATTACATGTGTGGGTCTTCTTACTGGATGGGCAAAAAGATCTCTATCTATGTCTTTCAGAATTCCTATGATTTGGATGGAACACATAGACCATTCATCAAATTATTATTTTTGCCTGGCTTATACAAAAGGTATTACAATAAAAACTAAAAAAAGTTAAGTATCCTGAAGTACGTTCTGCTAAAAAACTGATCTCGCACATTGAAGAATTACTGCCTATACCAGAACCAACTTAAAGCTCCAATGTGTCTGTTAAATTAGAGGAAGAAGATGACAAAATGTTTAATCCTGATTATCAAGAAGTTTTGTCATCTAAAGGGACACATCTACTATCTCAAAAAGATATTAATAATTTAGTTTGTCCAACCAACTGGTAGAACTTTTGGGATCTCGATTAAAGGGATGGAATTTATTACAACCAAGAACAAAAATATGTTTCTTTCGGCATCGAGAGGAAGAGCTACAAGGCTTCTTATCATAGTATAATGATTTTGTAATAATGTTTCTTGCGTAATGAATGCGTTGGGTATAGAATACAAAAAAGAAGAATGGCGTTTATTTATTGATGCTTCAGAAATAAGTGCAAAGGTTGTTCTTTTACAGAACGGAAAGCAACTTTCCTTCTTATTGATAGGTAACATGAAAGAGTCCTATGAAATATGAAATATATTTTGGAAAAGATTCAATATGACCAATACTAATGGAAAATTTGTGGAGATTTAAAGTTTATTGCTCTTCTCTTAGGATTACAGCTTAGATGTACAAAATTCTGTTATTTTATTTGTGAATGGGGCAGTAGGGGCCAGAAAAATCACTATGTTAAGAAATACTGGACCAAAAGAGAATCTCTTACTCCAGGATAGAAACATGTTAAAAATGCTCCTGATGATAAAACTTGTCCACATGAAAAACTTTGTAAAAGCAGCGAATAGGTATGATGCTGGATTTTTATACTCGACACATACAAAATTTCCCAAAATCAGTGATGCCAAGATTAAAGAGGAAATATTTATAGGTCCATAAATCAGGCAATTGATGACGGATGAAATACTTAAAAAAATCTTAGGGATCTGGAGAAACCAGCTTGGGAATCTTTCATGGAAGTGCCCTCAAATTTTCTTAGGAATTTCCGATCAAGTATCTATAGAAGTATTATCCAGAATCTTTTAACCACTTTCAAGGCTTTGTTTTGTAACAACTCCTTAAAAAGAAATTTCCTTCATTGTCATTTGGACTTCTATTCTAAAAATTGTGCATCGTTAGTGATTGGCATGGTGAAAGATTTAACCAATATATATCTACTATTTGGTGAACCATGAACGTAACACCCTGTATAAAAATAATAAAAAATATTTTAATTTCCTTGTATCGCTTTATTTCTTATTCTATCTGATAATAGCATGTTTAAATTTATAGCTGGAGCTCGTTGATATTGCTTTTTAATTTTAGATGTGATATTAGCAGGTGGAGGTTTAATCTCTCGTTTTTAATCGCGCTTCGCTTGTTTTTGAACGTTTTAATTTGCCCGAAACGTTAATTGCAAATGAAAGTGTCATGCCCGTTGATTAATTATCATCTCGCGATAATAAAATCAATTGTGAGTTATTGGAGCAAGAAATTGCTTTACAGTTGTAAATAAAATAAACGAGTGTGGGCATTTAAAGGGTGAAGCTAAAAACGAGGGCTGCCAGAGGCGAATTACGAAACAAAAGCTCATTTGTTGTTGTCTTTTCATAATGGACCGTTTTGTTTTTGAATGACATCATTTTTCGGAATTTAAAATATAATCGTCTATTATTGAAAAATAAACAAATTTGCCCAATATTAGTTATCATAAATCTTTCACTTGGATATAAATATTTCAGCACAAACTAAATTTCAAATGTAGTAAATTTGTTAGCATAAGTTCTTGGTTTAAAATTAACACAAGTTAAATTTTTTTTATTAATTTTAATTAACATATTTCATTTTAAAATTAAAAATTACATGTATACGTATGTATAAATCGGATCTAGTTATGTAAATAATGTGGTTATTTATGTTAATTAAAGTTTAAAAACGTCACTCACTCACTTAATGACTAAGTTACTTGTTTTAATTATAATAATAAATTTTTTAATTAATAATAATAAATTAACTTTCTTTATAAAAACCGCTAGGAATTTTTTTAATACTCTATCTGCTAAATATGCAATTTCTTGAATAGAGAATTTTGTATAAATTTCCAAATTATTATTTAAAATAGGCTGATGTTTATAAATTCAGTGAAAAATTTCGCCAATATGAATAATTTTGGAATTCCTTTTCCGCTTTCTTATCCCCATTACTTCGATCCAACGCATACTATTTTAAATACAGCGTTTTGAAAATTGGTAAGAATAAGATAAACTGAAAATATTAAAAAAAATGTGTTATTTAAAAATAAACGTTTTTTTGTGATAACTTCGGAAAAATTTGATATAAAAATTTCTAAAGGGTTTTGTTTATTAGATTTTATGAAAATCCAACAAATTAAATAATTTTCAAATCTCTTTATTGAAAAATAAAAAAGTTTTATGTGTTATTAAAAAAAAGGTTTTTTCATAAAAATTAAAGATTCATTGCAATAACTTCGAAAAAAATCGTTAGAAAAATTTCGAAACGGCTTTACTTATTAAATATTATGAAAAAACAACAAATAAAATAGTTTTCAATTTTTTTTATTGAGAAATAAAAAAGTTACAGCAAGTTTTGTGTTTTGCATTTTATCGTAAAAATAATCGTTTTCGTATGATAACTTCTGGAAAAAATCGTTAGAAAAATTTCGAAACTGTTTTATTTATTAGATTTTATGAAAATACGACAAACAAAATAGTTTTCAATTTTTTTTATCGAGAAATAAAAACTAAACAGCAAGTTTTGTGCTTTTTCGTAAAAAGAAACTTTTGAAAAAATTGATAGAAACATTTCGAAACGACTTTATCATGAAAACACAAGAAATAAAACAGTTTTCATATTTTTTTTATTGAGAAATAAAAAAGTTACAGCAAGTTTTGTGTTTTGCGTTTTTTCGTAAAAATAACCGTTTTCGTACGATAACTTCTAAAAAAATCTAAAGAAAAATTTCGAAACAGCTTTATTTATTAGATTTTATGAAAATACGACAAATAACATAGTTTTCAAATGAAAAAGTTATACAACACTTTTTGTGTAAATTAAAGATACAACGGTTTTTGCGATAACTTCGGAAAAAATCGACAGAAAAATTTCGAAACTGTTATATTTATTAGATTTCCTGAAAATAGAACAAATAAATTTCTTTTCAAATTCTTTATCGAAAAATAAAAAAGTTACAGCATGTTTTGTGTTATTTAAAAAAAAAAACTTTTTTCTGCGATAACTTTTGACAAAATCGATAGAAAAATTTGGAAAACGGCTTTATTTATTAGACTTCATGAAAATACAACAAATAAAATTGTTTTTTATTTTTTTATCGATAAATAAAAAAGTTACATCACGTTTTGTGTTATTTAAAAAAAAAACTTTTTTGCGTAAAAATAAACGGTTTCTTGCGATAACTTCGGAAAAAATCGATGGAAACATTTCGAAACAGCTTTATTTATTGCATTTTATGAAAATACGACAAATAACATAGTTTTCGAATGAAAAAGTTATACAGCACTTTTTGTGAAAAATTAAAAAAAACAATGCTTTTTGCGATAACTTCGGAAAAAATCGACAGAAAAATTTTGAAACTGTTATATTTATTAGATTTCCTGAAAATACAATAAATAAATTTCTTTTCAAATTCTTTATCTAAAAATAAAAAAGTTACACCATGTTTTGTGTTATTTAAAAAGAAAAAACGTTTTTCTGCGATAACGTTTGACAAAATCGATAGAAAAATTTGAAAAACGGCTTTATTTATTAGATTTCATGAAAATATAACAAATGAAATTGTTTTTTTTATTTTTTTATCGATACGTAAAAAAGTTACATCACGTTTTGTGATTTTTAAAAAAAAAACTTTTTTGCTTAAAAATTAACGGTTTTTTGCGATAACTTCGGAAAAAATCGATGGAAACATTTCGAAACAGCTTTATTTATTGCATTTTATGAAAATACGACAAATAACATAGTTTTCGAATGAAAAAGTTATACAGCACTTTTTGTGAAAAATTAAAAAAAAAACGCTTTTTGCGATAATTTCGGAAAAAATCGACAGAAAAATTTCGAAACTTATATTAATTAGATTTCCTGAAAATACAACATATAAATTTCTTTTCAAATTCTTTATCGAAAAATAAAAAAGTTACAGCACGTTTTGTGTTATTTAAAAAGAAAAAACGTTTTTCTGCGATAACGTTTGACAAAATCGATAGAAAAATTTGAAAAACGGCTTTATTTATTAGATTTCATGAAAATATAACAAATGAAATTGTTTTTTTATTTTTTTTATCGAGAAATAAAAAAGTTACATGACGTTTTGTGTTATTTAAAAAAAAAACTTTTTGCGTAAAAATAAACGGTTTTTTGCGATAACTTCGGAAAAAATCGATGGAAACATTTTGAAACAGCTTTATTTATTGGATTTTATGAAAATACGACAAATAACATAGTTTTCAAATGAAAAAGTTATACAGCGCTTTTTGTGTAAATTAAAATAGCAACGCTTTTTGCGATAACTTCGGAAAAAATCCACAGAAAAATTTCGAAACTGTTATATTTATTAGATTTCCTGAAAATACAACAAATAAATTTATTTTCAAATTCTTTATCAAAAAATAAAAAAGTTACAGCACGTTTTGTGTTATTTAAAAAAAAACGTTTTTCTGCGATAACTTTTGAAAAAATCGATAGAAAAATTTGGAAAACGGCTTTATTTATTAGATTTCATGAAAATACAACAAATAAAATTCTTTTTTATTTTTTTTATCGAGAAATAAAAAAGTTACATCACGTTTTGTGTTATTTGAAAAAAAAACTTTTTTGCTTAAAAAAAAACGGTTTTTTGCGATAACTTTTGAAAAAATCGATGGAAACATTTCGAAACAGCTTTATTTATCAGATTTTATGAAAATACGACAAATAACATAGTTTTCGAATGAAAAAGTTATGCAGCACTTTTTGTAAAAATTAAAAAAAAAAAACGCTTTTTGCGATAACTTCGGAAAAAATCGACAGAAAACTTCGAAACTGTTATATTTATTAGATTTCTTGAAAATACAATAAATAAATTACTTTTCAAATTCTTTATAGAAAAATAAAAAAGTTACAGCACGTTTTGTGTTATTTAAAAAAAAAAAACGTTTTTCTGCGATAACTTTTGAAATAATCGATAGAAAAATTTGGAAAACGGCTTTATTTATTAGATTTCATGAAAATACAACAAATAAAATAGTTTTTTTATTTTTTTATCGATAAATAAAAAAGTTACATCACGTTTTGTGTTATTTAAAAAATTACTTTTTTGCGTAAAAATAAACGGTTTTTTGCGATTACTTCGGAAAAAATCGATGGAAACATTTCGAAACAGCTTTATTTATTGGATTTTATGAAAATACGACAAATAACATAGATTTCGAATGAAAAAGTTATACAGCACTTTTTGTGTAAATTAAAAAAAACAATGCTTTTTGCGATAACTTCGGAAAAAATCGGCAGAAAAATTTCGAAACCGTTATATTTATTAGATTTCTTGAAAATACAATAAATTACTTTCCAAATTCTTTATTGAAAAATAAAAAAGTTACAGCACGTTTTGTGTTATAAAAAAAAAACGTTTTTCTGCGATAACTTTTGAAAAAATCGATAGAAAAATTTGGAAAACGGCTTTATTTATTAGATTTCATGAAAATACAACAAATAAAATTCTTTTTTATTTTTTTTATCGAGAAATAAAAAAGTTACATCACGTTTTGTGTTATTTGAAAAAAAAACTTTTTTGCTTAAAAAAAAACGGTTTTTTGCGATAACTTTTGAAAAAATCGATGGAAACATTTCGAAACAGCTTTATTTATCAGATTTTATGAAAATACGACAAATAACATAGTTTTCGAATGAAAAAGTTATGCAGCACTTTTTGTAAAAATTAAAAAAAAAAAACGCTTTTTGCGATAACTTCGGAAAAAATCGACAGAAAACTTCGAAACTGTTATATTTATTAGATTTCTTGAAAATACAATAAATAAATTACTTTTCAAATTCTTTATAGAAAAATAAAAAAGTTACAGCACGTTTTGTGTTATTTAAAAAAAAAAAACGTTTTTCTGCGATAACTTTTGAAATAATCGATAGAAAAATTTGGAAAACGGCTTTATTTATTAGATTTCATGAAAATACAACAAATAAAATAGTTTTTTTATTTTTTTATCGATAAATAAAAAAGTTACATCACGTTTTGTGTTATTTAAAAAATAACTTTTTTGCGTAAAAATAAACGGTTTTTTGCGATTACTTCGGAAAAAATCGATGGAAACATTTCGAAACAGCTTTATTTATTGGATTTTATGAAAATACGACAAATAACATAGATTTCGAATGAAAAAGTTATACAGCACTTTTTGTGTAAATTAAAAAAAACAATGCTTTTTGCGATAACTTCGGAAAAAATCGGCAGAAAAATTTCGAAACCGTTATATTTATTAGATTTCTTGAAAATACAATAAATTACTTTCCAAATTCTTTATTGAAAAATAAAAAAGTTACAGCACGTTTTGTGTTATAAAAAAAAAACGTTTTTCTGCGATAACTTTTGAAAAAATAGATAGAAAAATTTGGAAAACGGCTTTATTTATTAGATATCATGAAAATACAACAAATAAAATTGTTTTTTTATCTTTTTATCGATAAATAAAAAAGTTACATCACGTTTTGTGTTATTTAAAAAAAAAACTTTTTTGCGTAATAATAAACGGTTTTTTGCGATAACTTCGGAAAAAATCGATGGAAACATTTCGTAACAGCTTTATTTATTGGATTTTATGAAAATACGACAAATAACATAGTTTTCGAATGAAAAAGTTATACAGCACTTTTTGTGTAAATTAAAAAAACAACGTTTTTTGCGATAACTTCGGAAAAAATCGACAGAAAAATTTCGAAACTGTTATATTTATTAGATTTCCTGAAAATACAACAAATAAATTTCTTTTCAAATTCTTTATCGAAAAATAAGAAAGTTACAGCACGTTTTGTGTAATTTGAAAAAAAAACGTTTTTCTGCGATAACTTTTGAAAAAATCGATAGAAAATTTGGAAAACGGCTTTATTTATTAGATTTCATGAAAATACAACAAATGAAATTGTTTTTTATTTTTTTATCGATAATTAAAAAAGTTACATCATGTTTTGTGTTATTTAAAAAAAAAAACGTTTTTGCGTAAAAATAAACGGTTTTTTGCGATTACTTCGGAAAAAATCGATGGAAACATTTCGAAACAGCTTTATTTATTGGATTTTATGAAAATACGACAAATAACATAGTTTTCAAATGAAAAAGTTATACAGCACTTTTTGTGTAAATTAAAAAAACAACGTTTTTTGCGATAACTTCGGAAAAAATCGACAGAAAAATTTCGAAACTGTTATATTTATTAGATTTCCTGAAAATACAACAAATAAATTTCTTTTCAAATTCTTTATCGAAAAATAAAAAAGTTACAGCACGTTTTGTGTTATTTAAAAAAAAAAGTTTTTCTGCGATAACTTTTGAAAAAATCGATAGAAAAATTTGGAAAACGGCTTTATTTATTAGATTTCATGAAAATACAAGAAATGAAATTATTTTTTAATTTTTTTATCGATAAATAAAAAAGTTACATCACATTTTGTGTTATTTAAAAAAAACTTTTTTGCGTAAAAATAAACGTTTTTCTGCGATAACTTTTGAAAAAATCGATAGAAAAATTTGGAAAACGGCTTTATTTATTATATTTCATAAAAATACAACAAACGAAATTGTTTTTTTTATTTTTTATCGATAAATAAAAAAGTTACATCACGTTTAGTGTTATTTAAAAAAAAAAACTTTTTTGCTTAAAAATAAACGGTTTTTTGCGATAACTTCGGAAAAAATCGATGGAAACATTTCGAAACAGCTTTATTGGATTTTATGAAAATACGACAAATAACATAGTTTTCGAATGAAAAAGTTATACAGCACTTTTTGTGAAAATTAAAAAAACAACGCTTTTTGCGATAACTTCGGAAAAAATCCACAGAAAAATTTCGAAACTGTTATATTTATTAGTTTTCCTGAAAATACAATAAATAAATTACTTTTCAAATTCTTTGTAGAAAAATAAAAAAGTTACAGCACGTTTTGTGTTATTTAAAAAGAAAAAACGTTTTTCTGCGATAACGTTTGACAAAATCGATAGAAAAATTTGAAAAACGGCTTTATTTATTAGATTTCATGAAAATATAACAAATGAAATTGTTTTTTTATTTTTTTTATCGAGAAATAAAAAAGTTACATGACGTTTTGTGTTATTTAAAAAAAACTTTTTGCGTAAAAATAAACGGTTTTTTGCGATAACTTCGGAAAAAATCGATGAAAACATTTTGAAACAGCTTTATTTATT